>CM076946.1:7382500-8675000 GCA_039566865.1 Aurelia coerulea
TCTGCTTTGTGTAACACTGAAGGTAGACAGTGTTTGCGCAATTTTTGGAAGCCACTAGCTCGAGGTACTTTATCACGCTCTAGTTAGTTTCGTCCAGAAGATATTCCATGTTGTCGTTGCTTTTCCGCAGCCAACAGCTCGAAGCATTTCACCATGCTCTTATCATATCTCTGATTTGTGCCGTGCAGAAGATTAATCTCCCAACCGAACAAAACCATTGTTGTATTGCATCACATGCCTTGTGATAGCATGCGATTATGCACTATGAGTCTGCAAACAATCTGAATGAGATAGCCTGTAGATAAGCGAAGTGATAAAAACAACAACACAGCGTTCATTTTGCAATCCCATGTCCTTTGCAAGGATAATGCGGCAAATAGGCAAAGCAATTATTCTTCCAGGCACAGTTTGATATTCGCATCAAAATAAAGTTGTTGTTGTTTTTCTGAACAACTTAAGCAAAATAACAGCTATTCAGTGCCCTGTTGGTTGTTTATCAAGGAGCGGCATGTTCGTTTCTCGATTCCACGCCTTTCTTCAGTTTTGCTTCTAAATAGACTCAGTTAGTTTTTAGCTGTATGCAATAACTTCATGCGCAAATAAACAAAATAAAATCATAAAAATTCAATCTAATGGAAAATGGAAGAATTTTCATTTTGTGAAACAAACAATTCCGGCCTGACAAGACAAAGTGATTTGTGAGCATTACAATGAAATTTTACACCTCGAACAACCATAAGAATCGCAATCGCATTGTAATGTGGGACCAAATCTTTTGTTTTGACATTCACCGTTGTTACCTCAGAGACAAAACTTATCTTGGAGACTTCTCATCTAAAATGTATTCATCTACAGCTGAAGAACTCAGTCAGTCTGCAAAAAAACTAACTTCGTCTTAAGAGAATCAAAACTTAGATAATTTTGACCGAGGGAGGGTTTTACTTGGCAATGTCTTGTCTCTTTGTTGTTGCTGATATTTCAAAGAAAATTTGCCAATACAACCATAGGCATTCAGCAAAAGGATCGAAAATGATATAATCTTTTAAACCAGCACTGCCGCCCCACTGTCGCTTCACATAAAAGGTTAAAAACTACAGTCGACTTGGAGTTCTTACATTTAAATTTAGAATATATTTTACTACATCACACCAAACATCATATGTATATTTATATCATTCACATTTCTTTTCAACACTCAAAAAATCCAACACTCTTTTTGACAAACTGGTAAAAAGCAACAGAAATTAAATATCAAATATGAGTACCCTCGAGTACCGAATAATCGCCCCCCCCCCGTTTATTAATTTACGAAGAACTTTCCAAACCCCCACTGTTATTCCAACCCCCTTTTTTATTCATAACTTTTGACTAAATGTAACAAAAGGAACGTGTTTACCTAAGAAAATGACTATTTTCAATTTTCCCAACCTCCCCCCACACGATTGTTCCAGCCCCCGATTATTATCATATCGAGCCATTTCCAACCCCTCCGATTATTCTGACCCCCTACCCCCCATTTATTCGGTAGTCGAGAGTAAAGAACGATATTGCAAAGGGATGCAATTACACCACTGAAAAGCTAAATGTTTTAATCCTCAGTTCTGCTTCCTGGCAACCATTTGCGTGATATGAAGAAAAGAGAAGACACACATGCGAACATCTTTGAATGTAAAAGGACACGAACAAGTACGCGAATGTCACGAGCACGAAGATTTAAGTAAACACCTTACGAGTAAACAAACAATATTTAAGGGGAATAGGCATACTTAAAGCCTGGTGCGGGCCACATTTAAAAACAGCTGATTGTATTTGACGATCGTGGCACTTGGAGTTTCATTGTGTCGCTAAAGACAGAAAATGGTGTGTGTGTGTGTGTGCAGGCATTTTCTTTAGCCCATTTATAAGCGCCAAACTTAACTGTTCCCCATAATGAAACAGCACTAGCCCCAAAGAACGATCTACAAGGAACACAACATTGTCGACCATCTGTTCTGACAACTCGTCCAGCCGGTCTCAATAGGGAGAAAGGTACGGCACTAAAGTGAATTTTGGCTCGATCTGGTGCCAGAGAGAATTCCCATTGCACCAAAATGAATTTGCATACAGTAAGAACGTGCCCATCTTTTCATACTGATATTTCAAAACTCTGAATGACATGTTACTGTCGAACTGATAACATGTTTGCCTCCCGTTTGCTAATTCTCCGATTTTCCGACTGATGTCAACTGACTGATTGCACAGTATTATGCTTCAAGCAATATACGAAAACGATAGTATCTTTCCTTTGCTCAAGTATCAATTTAAACTTGTTGCTATCGAAAAGAGTCTTATCATAAGTTTCTGTTTCCAGTAATTAGACTAAAATATGATAAATTAAAGACTTGGTTTCAATATCATTTACATATCTTACTGTGAAACCTCGATTTAACCCCTGAGGTTGAAATGTCTAGAGTTAGAGGGTTGGGCCATAGTTGTGATGACAGTGGAAACACATATCAGAAATAACTCGTGCAAGTGCACTTCAGAAGGCATATATACCGGGTGTCCCAAAATGATGTATTATTGTTTGATTGCTTACATGTTAATAACCAATGAACCGATTTTCAAAAACTTCGTTTTATTTGATTGCCTAAAGGCTAAATTGTATTTTAAGATGTTGGTTGTCGTTTTACCACGGCGTTTTCATGTCGAAAAGAAGATCGATAAACCTGCTCAAATTCAAGCCTTAGATGGCATGAGAAAGAAATGGCCTATCTTTCCAGTCAACATTTTAGATGCGATACAAAAGGATGAACTCCTATTCGTATTCTCTGAACTCAGTAATAACTGAATTCGTATGCTCTGAACGACATATATTCTCTGAACGACATATAAATTCAGCCTTTTGCATCATATCTAAAATATTGACTTGGAAAGTAGGCCGTTTCTTTTTCATGCCATATAAGGCTTGAATTTGAGCAGGTTTATCGATCTTCTTTTCAACATGAAGACATCGGCCTAAACCACAACCAACATCCTCGAATACAATTTAGCCTTTCGGCAATCAGATAAAATAAAGTTTTTGAAAATCGGTTCATCGGTTATGGACATATAAGCAATCAAACGATAATACATCATTTTGGGACACCCGGTATATACATATATTTGCAAGTGATTATATCTTTCATAAAAGTATATAGTAATATTTATACATATTTGAACATATTTTAAAGTTAATTGTCTTTTACAGATGTCATTATTATTATAGCTATTTTCATCTGCAGTTTTGTCGATATTATTTGTTATAGTGCTATTATTATTATTATCATTATTAGCTAATTTTGTGGACCATGCATCAATAATGACATTGTACGAATTACAAACAAAACATGGTAACCTACCTTGAAAATGACAACTTAGAGAAGTTGTTTTCATAATACTTAGGCGTTTCTTTCTAAAATCTCGGTCTACCCTGAAGGGGCCAGAGGCTCAACTGTCTAGATTTTTTAAGTTGGATTACAGAGCTAAATGAAATTTGCAGAGCGAAAATGAACATTAACATATCAAGCAAGAACGTACAAAAACATCTTAGAGATATGAGAAATAACAACATACCTGAATGTATTTTTCGTAAAGTCTTTCAACAAACTCTTTCCTTGCCAAATATCCCCTGAATATTCGTTGTATGGCAATAGCAGCTTTGTCTTGGTGAGTTAAGCACTGTTCCTGAAAATTTCAAAGGAATTGGGTGGTTTAAAGGGGCTAAGAAGGACTTAAGCTACGTAGGGTCTAGACATTATTCGGACAAAAGTAACCTCTGTTATATTGTAATGTGAGCAGTGTTTTGATGATTTTTCTTTTCAAAAGCACGAACTAAACCAAATCCTTATTTATAAAATACAAATCTCTAATTGAAATGGGATTATGATAATATGAAAATAAACATGGAAGTCATGAAAGGAAACTGATTCTTGTAAACTCAATTTCAATATATTTTGTTGGTAGGGCAAATTTTAAAACAGCTGAGAGAATTTCAAGATATATAATAGATAGAACAATGAGCACCTTACCTTTGGAAGCAGTTTGTGTGCTAATGATGGGTTGATTGCCTGGAAAAAATCATACTATGAGATTGCTAACTGAAAGTGAGATTGTGAAGAGCCATTGCATACAATTAAATTGTTTGCTTCTTTCAAATAAAGGGATTAACAAAGTCACTATAATATTGCTAGAATCATAAGCCTAGGAGGTGGGGGGCTGGGGTGGTCGATGGTAGCCCCCTCAATGTTGGAAAAATTTTCAAAAATAAGCCCCAATCGGGCAAACATCTGCCCCTAGTTGGGCAAAGATGTTGGTACAATGGACTTTTTGTCGGGCAGCCCACCCTGAACTTTTCTTCCCGTCCACTTATCGCTAGAATGCATATTATGGTTTACCTTGCAGAAAAAAACCAGGATAAATCTTAGACTGTGGATGGGAGCCCTTGTATTTGCTTTAATCAGTCATTTTTAAAGCTGCAAGTCTCAGTTTGGAGCCAAAACCATTTAAATCAATGTCGAAAAACGGCAGCTCCTGCAATCAGTTCAGGAGAAGATTGAATCAACTGCATAATTTCAGATATAACAGAAGACCATGTCAAAACTGGGCAATAACAAGTAAGGAGAGCATTTTCTACTTCTTAGTTAAAATTATAAAAACATCTTATTTAGAAAAAACTTTGTGATTTTCAGGAAGGGACAGGATCAATAATATTCTGCCCCCTGTTTTTCTAGTACGTGAAAGACTATAACTTGTTGGAAAGGGACTTATCAGCAGCAAAGTAGTTGCTCAACTGAGCATATGGCTCAAATCATTATAAAGGTGGGTGCAAAATTCTATCACATTTTCTTTGAATTAAATGGCTTGGAAGGAACTAAGGGTACTTTGCAGTAAATCTGCCGTGTAAATCTTTTGATATCTTGATTAGTTTCAAAATGGCGACATGTATTATTTTTACAGTAATATAATATATAAATGATTTAAGTACCAAAAATAGCTAAGATGTTTAAAACACGACGTTTCGAGCATGTACTCGTTATTGACTTGATAACGAGTACATGCTCGAAACGTCGTGTTTTAAACATCTTAGCTATTTTTGGTACTTAAATCATTTATATATTATATTACTGTTCAATTACATAGTACCACACGCAACGAACATATTTTTATTGTATTATTTTTAGGCTGTGACATCACCAAATTTCTAAATCCTAAACCATAAAAGCGACAGATTCCTGCTTGCCACTCTATTGTAGACCATTATAAGCTACAGTATGGTTTTCTGGAAGATTTTATCAATTTTCCTCAATTGATTTAAGATTTGCGATGATTTTGATTTTTTCACAATTTTCAACAAATTTTTTTTAAAGTAACTAAAACGCCACCATGTTGAAAATAATCAAGATATCAAAAAATTTCCAAGGCATATATACAGCAAATTACCTTAAATTCCTTTCATACCATTCAGTTTATAGAAAAATGTGATAGAATCTTACACACACCTTTTTAAAGATTTGAAAGGTTCGAGGCCAATGCTGCTCAACTGCCAAATCAATGCCACATCATAACCACCATCTATCCATCTACCATCAACACCATCAGAATTCAAGTTCACAATGCGTTAAGACCTCAAACTTTGCTATTATGGATCCCTTACTCAGAGTATATGGCCTAGACACCACAGAATCTTTTTGTACCATGATATGTATCCACTGACCAAAATTACATTGCAACAAATTTTATAAGACAACAATAATCAAAATAAGATTTAAGCTGCACTTAATACATTAACAATGGGGATATTAAATCTGTGAGATAATAAAACAAAAAGATTTGCATTTAATAACCTTAACTTGCCACCACAAGTAATTCATCTCAATTCACAAGACTAATTATTTAGGTGTGTCTTCTAGCATCAAAACCAAACCACAGCTGCTCAGATGCTAAAAGCTTTTAAAATGCTGCTCCCTAAAAGTATTTCCAAACATGCTTGATTCTAAAAATAGACAACAAAATGAGTGTTTGAACAGAAAAATTAACTTTTCCCTGTCTGCTCTCACCTGTCTGCTTTTATAACTACTTTACTCCAAATTCTTCTGTTCACAGGATTGGAACTCGTCAGTCTACCAGAGGTGATCTGTTTCTTTCTTTAAGAAGGACCTCCCTTTATGGACTCCAAACAGTCCAATATTTTGGCTCTAAATTATAGAATACTCTTCCACTTTTCATACGCGTTGCTGGCTCTATTTCACTCTTTCGGTCTAAATTGAAAGCTTATTATATCGACTCCTTTGTCTAGTCTGTCTGTCTCTCTTCCTCCGCATCAAGGTTTGTCATTTCCTCGGGGTACATCTGGTTCATAGCTTTTTATCTTAATATTTTTCTTAGTTTCTTTGTTTTTATGGGGGGGCTCTCTCTCTCGATTAGTTTACCTACTTAGAGAGCTCCTCCTTAATCGATCTATACTATATACAATCATGTAATATCCTTTCCTTTTGCTTATATTGTAGTTTTGTATTTGACGTTATTAATTTAGTATTGTATTTATTTGTAATGTAATTGTGTAGAATTGTATGTAGTATAGATTGATGATCAATGAAACTGAACTGAACTGAACCTGTATTTCTTCTATTCATGACTTTCCTTAAACCTTTCCAAACATTCTATGAGATATCCATATAGCTTTGAAAAATAACCATTTTTTCAGATATAACTGGTTGTAAAACATTACAATTTGATGGCCGAACCTTTCTAACTTCAACAGAAGACAACTTTGACATGATGATATCATAAGATATCTTAGTTGAAGACTTACTAACAAAATCTCAAATCTTCTGACAAAAGCCTTCAATGGAATAAAATCCTGGACTAGAGTGTTGCGGACACTGCCATGCTTCCCCAATGCATGTACAATCCTCCAATTCCCCTGATCAATGTTGGAACTTGAAGAAGCCGAGGACTAAAACATTGTCAGTGAATGGGGAATGGGGGAATTGCATTCTGCAATCTTGATACTCTCAATGACCTTTGTCCAAAATTGTAGGTGTTGGTTCAACAGATGTCTAGTTGTCCTTGGCACCTACTGTAGGTCACCCTCCAAGAAGGCCTCACCATATTCTGGCAATTTTCTGGTTACCACAGGAAAAGGATTCCAATGATAAAATCCCAACCAAAAAGACAATATCAGTATCTTCCAAGATAAATCTGTCTCCAGCATTAGTCACTGATAGAAAGTTGTGACAAAGATTGATTTATGAAGGTCAAGGTGAAGTTGTGGCTTTTTTAGCACCAGACATTTGGATCACAGGAGTAGAAAAGATCTAATCAAGTCCATGACCCCTTGCCATGATGCTCAAGTGGTGGGGCTCGCTCTACCTGGGATCAAAGCCTGTCTGCCTGACTGTTCTGGTTGCAAAGGCAGAGGATTACACCACTGTGCCACAACACCAAATTTCTAGAGAACATCCAACATTCACAATCTAAAAGCCCTCCTCAAACCGATGAAACCAATCCTCAATAAAACCCTAAAACCAATGAAAATATTACCTTCAACCAGTTTTCGAATATCTGCTTCAAACTGACATGAGATGGAAACAACAAGCAACTGTGTTGTAATCTATCTCTGCTAAAGGCAACAGATCTAACCCAAATCTAAGTTCAAAGTGAAATCTCATTAAAAAGTTGACCAGAGATTGACCTCCTCAAAGATTGAAGGTTTAGATAAAACACAATGTGAGGTGGAACAATGGCCCAACTGTTCAGCATTACTTTTGCAACCCACAATAAAGGCAACTGCTGCTTTTTTCTCAACAGTTTACACAAACAACTTTATTGAACTATGACATCATAATTGTTACAAGACAATATCAGACAGGATGTTTAACAGGGGAATGGGTCAACCTTTGTCTGTAAAAATAGATAAGTAAAAATATGCCTGAAGGGAAACAGGGAAATTCAGTGCACAATAACAGTTGAATAATTGCATTGAGACTTGTGAATGACTTATTGACAACTGTTTTATTGATCAGGAAGGGCAGGCAAATCATGTCATTTCCTTCCAGCCAAGGAGTGTGTCTTGGCAGCAGACTGAGAAAGCACAGTCAATGCTTAGGTGTTAAATCTAGCACAGTTAACAATTTTAATAGTGATATTTGATATTTGATGATATTTCTATGTATGTATGTATAATTTTGTTACATAAAATTAAAAATATTAATTGCAATATTTAGGAAAAAAAGTCTTATTACAAGTGTACATAATAATGGGTAAAATGGGTAGCCTGGGGACAAATGGGTAGTGATGATTGCTGGAAAATAGTAGCCCCGGAACTGATAAGATAAATCAACATTCACATGCCAAGGAGGGTAGTTTGAGTCATTCTAGCTAGAGGAAAACTCTGAACACAGATTTTGGTTAAATTTATCAAAAAATTTCACCCTACCCACTTTACCCCTAACTTACCCAGTTTACCCTGGTATACCCTAGCCATCCTAAGAGCTGTGGAGCATGGGTTGTTTGGACCACTTTTATTTTTATTTAAACTTTGTGGTCATCTACATTCATGATAACAGATTGTTTCCTTCTTTCCATGAAACTCAACCATAGATTTTTGTGTGTTTACATCATATCCACATTACTAATTCATGGATATCTCTGACTCTGGCCATATTTTAGACAGCTTCGAACCAAATAAAGTTTTGGAATAACATTTGGAATTATTTGACCAACAAATTATCAGTGTGTGTCAGAAAATCTGGTTGAGCAGCTTCAAAAAGTGAAATACAACATCTACAATAAATTCAGGATTCTATTTGTCAAAACATTGAGATATCTTAACATTCCTTGAACAGACATATAAACCAAATATCTGTAAAATAGGTTTCTTTAAAAAATTTCTATATATTTTTCCCCATATTGCATCTTATGAAGAGTGGTGAAATTGAGCAAATTTTGTGATTGCTATTGTTGTGATAAAGATTTATGCAATCTGATTAGTTGATAAAATGCATCTGAATGTGGGTTCCTTATGGGCTCCAATGGGGCAAAAGATTTGATTGTCATGTTCCTTGGTCATAACTTCAACTTTGAGAATCAAACATTCATCAATTTCAATTGGAATCTCTAAAAACCAAAATCATCAGTGATCAATACTTTTAATTGACAGTGATGAGTGATAACATCTTTTTTGTAGATATCAAAGCCAAATTTTATCTCTCAAAGAGAATGGGGAAATTACTTGCTGAGCACATACCTGGCTGGACAACCTTGAATGGTTTACCACAAATTTTAACAATTTCTTTTCTCCTCTTTTCTCCTTAGTTCTATTGCAGCACAATCCTCCATACCAAATACATTCTTCTTTTGTCTCTAGCAAAATATTGATTGGGATGCAGGACCAAATTATCTTGTTAAACAGACCTATGGGTTATTTGCAAATGGCATTTTGCCACGGATTTTGATCAAAATTGAGATTACAAGTCACCTAGTAGGCGAAGTTTGTTTGTTTTAGGCCTTGTGGCATGTTATGGGCCAATGATCAGACTGTGAGCTGGAATGGAAATTTGCAACCGAGCACCTGTAGAAATTCAAGTTCAATATGAAAACTAATTTAAATTTCTAAAAATCAACAACTCTCCAAAGAAAGGAATATACCTCCATTGCCTGTCTGGTCCTCGTTGTCCTCTCCTTCTTTATATTTTCCAAGTTCGGCAATGGTAAACTTGCATCAATATTCTCATCCAGTGCAGCTGAGAACATCTCAGCTGAAGAAGATTGAATGTCAAATTTTTTCATTTCATCTGCGTGACCATTCATGTTGATATCTCTTGAAGGATCCCGCATTCCTTTGAAGGAAGCTTCTTGGTAGCAGGTTTGTTATGCCACTTGATCTGCTCTCGAGCAGCTGGTATGGTTGTTTCACACTTCACACCAATGAGTCAACCAAACAGCGGTGTCTCACCGGCCAACATAGCTCGATGGGCCTAACGGTTGTTTGCGTCCTATGTGCTCCACTTTTCAGTCCTTCGTTTAGCGCTCACAATAAACTTCAGCAATGCATTTGAATTTCATTCGATCGCAGAATTATCTATAATTCTAAAATTCTTCGTTTCGTATAAAAGTGATATCGTATGGAGTTATACAAACCGCACCAAGTGACGCTATTTCTTCTACAGCAGGTATTCTTCACGTTTCCAAGCTTGGTTTACTTCGGTTGCGCTGACGGTGGCCGAGGTCTGGGAACGAGTTTCAAGAGATTTGCGGTTGTCCATCCGGACGCTGTGAATACTGAAAACTCTGAAACTCGTCCGGAAAAACGGCAAAACCCTGCAAATTTGTAAAACAAAGTTTAGGTTTCCGAAAAGACAAAGCGCGATACATCTAACGCCATATATCTCCTTATGTGAGATAAAAATTTGACTTAAATCCATGAAATCTAACAAAAACAAAGTGCCGGTTGCGTTAGCGCCGTCGTGTTTGAAATTCTTTCTCGTGTGGAGAAAAACATGTCGTCCTCATTTTTCCTGAAAAGTAAGGAAAACCTTGATTCCCTAGGCCATACACTATGTCTAGGATTTTCAAGTTAAGGTTAGTCAATTTCTGCTGATGATTTATCAAACCTTCAAACCTTCAACACAAAATGCCTAGAAAAGTCAACTTCAGCTAATTTAAGCAGCTCGAAGTAAAATGAGAATGATCGAAGAAGAACTTGACGTAGCTTTATGACCTTTATAAAACAACCATCTTCAAGTCCCAGGCATTGGTACGAGTTAAAAACAAGAGAGAAAAACAAGACATGATCTTCTTTCGCATTTCTCTATTTTCGAGATTCATATAATTGTACATCTAATGAGTAATAACTACATACCTTACGTTGTAGCAATTAAAGGCTCTTGGGCAACCGGCATGCATTGCAACCCTATTTGTAAAGGTGGTCTAATTTCATGCAGCGTGCAATAAAATTATGATTTTGCTCATGTCGGCAGCACATCGTTGCAGCTCGAGATGCGGATATATTTCTCCTTACGTGTATCAAACATTTGAATTGAATGAAATTCATGAAAAACAAACATACGATCGCAATGCATCCCGGTTGCCAAGATCATTTAATCTAAAATCAGACGCCAGGCATACAGAGAAATCCCCACATTTGATTAATCATGTGGAAGGGTGAACATAAAACCACACAAAACTCGAGCCAAAGAGGAAAAGCCTCAATAATGGGCCTAAATTCTGCGAGGAATCAAAACATGCGTTTTTCAGATTTGGATGCTTTCGAAATGAAAATTCTTTTCTCGTAGCATCTTTAGTTCCTCTTGAAATATATGAGATAATAATCTCACTCCTAAAAACTGCAAAATCCCTGGGACCAAATACAGTAGCATTTTTATAAAAATTCTAAAAATCCTGTCTCCACTGATTTCTGCCTCATTTTCTCAAATCACAAATGAATCATTTCAACCTGACAAGATGAAATTGACCAAAGTAATCCCATTTTTCAAGAAAGGTTGCCCACATACCGCATCCAATTATAGACCTATTTCTCTTCTTTCTGTCTTTAGCAAAATCACTGAAAAGGTCATGTGGGAACGTCTCTATAAATTTCTACAAAAGCATGAAACATTTTGAAATTTGGATTTCGATCACATTCACTGGTTAGTTTAACAGAAGCCCTCAAGAACAATAGGAAATTTGGTTGTGGAATATTCATTGATATGCAAAAGGCATTTGATACAGTGAATGACAATATTCTTCTGATGAAGCAAGAACATTATGGAATCAGGGAAACTTCTTTAGATTGGTTTAAATCTTATCTTTCAGATAGAAAGCAATATGTTTCAGTAAACGGATCTAACTCTAACCGTCTCAATGTTACCTGTGGTGTTCCACAAGACTCAGTCCTTGGTCCTCCTTTATCCTAATTTACATAAATGACATACCTCACTCATCATCAAGACTAGCTTTCTATTTATTTGCAGATGATACTTACATTTGCTATGAAGCTGAAAATCTTTATCAGCTTCAAAGAGAAGTTAACAAAGAATTGAAAAGGCAAAAGTGTGGCTTGATATCAACAAACTGTTATTGAATGTTGAAAAGACTAATTTTATTATTTTCAAGTCTCCGCAGCATTCTTCCTTTGACATTGTCAGTATCAAAATTGGAAACTTTCCTGTCAAAAGGACTTGTTATGTGAAATTTCTTGGAGTTCTCCTGGATGAAAATCTGTCATGGAAGTATCATTCGACTGAAATTTCTAAGAAACTGACTTGAACTTGTGGTATGTTTTTCAAAGTAAGACATTTCCTACCTATTGATGTTCTAATTTGTCTCTATAATTCTTTATTTCACCTTTCCTGCAATATGGTATTTTAGTTTGGGGTCTTACATATGAAACGAACATTAATTCAGTGCTTCTGATGCAGGAAAGGGTTATAAGAGCAATTGCCTTTGAAAACTTTACTTCCCCTTCTACTCCTATCTTCTCTGATTTAAAAATCTTAAAGCTGCATGATCTTTTACATCTGAGACTACTAATTTTTGTCACGGGGGGGGGGGGGGGGGGGGGGTTCTTCCATAGTAAAGGTACCTGGGGATGTGCCGCGAGCGAGTTTTTCGGACTTCTAGTCTAGCCAAGGGTATACTTTTTTGCAATTTTGGCCAGCAACGGTCTAGTCAAGGGTATCATTTTTTGACAATATTGGTCTAGCGAACGGTCATGACATCATATTTTGCACAAATTTGACAATATTGGTCGAGAAAATGGTCAAAATTGGTCTAGCCAAGGGTACCATTTTCGTAAAAATTGGTTCAAACAATGGTCAAATTGGTCTAGCCAAGGGTACCATTTTCGTAAAAATTAGTCTAGCCAACGGTACCCTTTTGAAGATGCTCGCGGCAGACCCCTACCCAAAATTTGGCCGAGAACCCCCCCCCCCGTGATTTTTGTATATGCAGAGACGTAGGAACCGGGGGGCACTGGGGGGCACGTGCCCCCCCAAGATTTTGTCTATGAATCTATTCATGAAATCTCCCCTGTGTTTTTTTTCATAATTTCTTCAAATGTATCCAAATGTTTACGCCACTGAAACTCTGTACTCAGTATGATAACTTGACCAGTGTAAAATAAGATGAAAGAAAATCAGCCCTGGTTCTTGTGCACTGGCTTCTAAACTTATGTCAGGCGAATGATCACGGATGTAAAACATAGCTAAATATATCAATGTCGGAATAATAACTGTAAGTCATTACAATCATACTTAATCGAGCAGATTAAATTTACATCAATATCAAGAAATATACTACTGACGATTGATGCTATACACGCCTCAAAAATGGGCTGGAGAAACCTACTAAAATAAATACCATATACGATACGATTAAGATATCTGACACCTGGAGCCTACTTCCAAAATTTGTATTCAAAATACGAAAATTAATCAATAACACAAAATATTACGATTTCCTGAATTTTCATTCTACTACGACTAAATAAAGCCCACACAAAAAATAAATATAAATTGAGAGATTTACAGCGAAATCATGGCACTCATTCACCATGGTGTAGTTTCTGGAAGACAACTGTTTGTTGTATTCCTACAGTGATGTACCAGCCAACTCGCTACATCTGAGATTAAGCTATAATGTAGCCTGAGATGTGCTTACCAGGCTTTTCCTTATTAGTAGGGTCTGGTTATCAGGTTAGCTTTGATCATGCTTTAATGCTGCTTGAAAAGATTGATATCAAGCTCAAAAAGTTTTGAAGCCATAACCTTTGCTTAATTCGCCCTCAAAAGGCGAAAGGACAAACTGATCTCTGCTCCTTATTCCAGTTTCGTACTCCGAAGGAAATTTGGAATTCGGCAATATTCACAACTTCCAAAAATTGTGCTGGAAAAGGACGGGAAAGTCCGAGAAATGAATGAATTAACATATTTTTGAAACTGGTCTTTCGGAGGGTAGTTACAGCTTAAACTGACCAAGCAACATCTCAAAAGATAGCTAAGCCCTTCAGCTACATGCTGAAATCTCGTTTGTATTCATAACATTTGCTTTCTGGAGGCTAGGCGTGATCTAGCTGGTGAAGTTTTATTCAGGTCATCCGTTGGCGCCCTTGAATATTATGCGCATACTAACCGGTTTTGTGTCGTGCAGGGAAATATAAAGCCCGAGGTCTTAAAAGTACAGACCGAGCTTGCAAGCTTCATTACCTGATCTGATAGTTTCTAATTTGACTCGCATCATTTAGTCTAACGTATTTTATTATTGTCATGTCGCTCGAGTTCCAAATCCCAAATTTCACAGGCCTAAACGGTTGCTATGGCGACAAAACGCATCTTTGTATCGTATTATACGAGGCTACGGAAAAACCGCGGGAAACGTGCGATTAACCAATGGGGTTGGCAGGATTTTTGCACTGCCTCGTTTTTGAAACATCAGTCAGGTAATTAAGACAAGTTACAAGCCATCATGATTCTCTGACCCCTTTTAATATGCATAATAAGAGTTACAATCTCTGCCAAAACTCTTGAAAAAATCATATTTTTGCTCGGCTCCCCTCCTTCCCCCTGACAAGTTGTTCCCAGTGAAATCATACAGTGCTTACCGACAAGACAGAGCAGTGGACATGTTACCCTTCATATCTGGCGATCATTGGTTCGGGCCAACAATGTTCTGGGGGCAGGGGAGGGGGCGGTGTGAAGTTCCTGCAGTATATTCTAGATAGTTAGTCTGACGAAAAAGCTGCAAAATGAATAGTTTCTTCAACTTGCTCTGGCAAAGATTGTAACGGTATGAATTGACCGATTACCTTAGACGACCTCCCGAGAATTACAACCCCTTCATTTCTGTTGATTCACTGTTTTCCTTTTCTTCCCTATCTTCTTTGCTGTCCTTTTCTTCCTTAGTTTCAGTATTGACAATATCATCTTCTTTCTTCATTGCCTCTTTTTCACTCAGTTCAACGTAATCCTCGTTTGCATTGTCCTCGTTTTCATTCATTAGAGCGTTGTATCCTTCAAACTGAGCCCATGGCTGCCTTTCACCAGATGAGAACAGCAAGAAAAATATCGTCCCAAAGGCGTACACTGCTGCAGCCATGTAGAAAATTATTCTCCATTCTTCTTGAGTCTAGGAGAAGGAAATTAGGTATCAAACAGACGCGAGGAGTTCGAAACATTTGGCTATTTTGACTTGATAAAATGAGGGAGGATCGACTAACGAAAATGACATCCGGAAGAAGGTTTGATTTTTTCTGGACTCTTATATAAAGGCTTATCAACTATAACGACGAGTCCTGACACCCAAATGTAAGAACATGCATTATACCGTTCGGTTACAATCCAAAAATAAATCACAGAGTCCCCATTGAGTGATTCACAACAACTTTCTGACAAGATGGAAACTTTAAAGAAAAGTTCATAGCTGACTTGAACAGCCTAGAAATGTTCTTTGACGTTATTTAAGCCTTCGAAGCTGCAAACAGGAACAAACGTAATAAAAAAAGGAATTTAGTTTCTAGCTAAAATCAAAGCACATTTCTGAAAGGGCCAGCATTTAAACTCCGTCCCACCTGGTGCCTGAGCTAAGACACAAAGTCTATAGGACCGTTTCTTAGGCTACAAGGTGTCCTATCAAGCTGTCCTAAGCATCACTTATTGTTATATTTTCGGGTCGTAAAGTCTGGTCTCCGCACACTCTCTTCTTTCGCAGCTAAAACTTTCCTACATCAGTCTCAGAGTGAGGTTTGGAAGTGCAGCATAAAAGCTCTTCCAGTCAGTGGCATTTTCCAGCAAGCGGCATTTCACACAATAAAAGGTCACTCAGACATAACCATCCACAGAAATTCAAAGCACTGTTTTCTTCCGAAAACAACAGAATTCAGGTCCCCTCGAAAAATTCCATTGATTAGAAATGACCTTGAGGTACGAAAATGGTGAAATTAGGGATGAAAAAGAGCACCAAGGATTGTTCTCTCACACCTAAAGACGTTCAATCCTACAACCAAACCATTAAAGACAGCAAAACTTACCTCGTTTACCGTAACGAAGCCAACAATTAAAGGACTCACAATTCCAGGAATCGTGGCAAAACAATTACTAATTCCAAGAAGGAGACTTGCATAACGTGGTGCAATATCAAGATGGTTGACGATGAAACCACTCCAAGCGAGGCCACCAAACCCTACTGCTAATGTGAGTGCTAATACAGCTATATTTTTGTTTGTCGTGTAACCGACCACCAACATGAAAACACCTTGGAAGATGAAACCTAAAATGAAAGAAAATAAATGATAACCCTATTGATAAATGTTTTGCTTCACCGTTTAGTTAAAAAGCTTGGCTATCATTCGAGATACTGCATGACCATTTTAAGCTATGATTACCATCCAAAAGTCAAATTTAAAGAATATTCCCGAGTCCCATATTTCTTAGACTTATGACGATGAGTCCCTCGTTTCCCTGTGCTCTTTGACTTGATGATGGCGCTTCGGTCAACAGAGATTCCAACCTCGTTCCCAGGGTGTTCTGACGTCATACGCTGGTCACGAAGCCGAATGAACACCCTGGTACACTTGGCTAGACTGATTACGATTGAGTCCTAGTAATCGCTACCACCCACCCACCCTACTTGCTCATACATTTTGATCAGATCATGGCAGAACGATATCAACCTAGCTGTGTTATTGCCATTTAATGTATTCCTAAACAAAATGTAGGACCCGAAAAGAACTTTATCTTACCTTTTTCCATCAAGATCACTCCCTGAAAATGTGCATTACCGACTTGATGAAGAATCGCGATGGCGGTTGCTAGGCAACTGTTGTTGCTGTTGATGCTCTGCGCTGTTCCGTAATTTAGCAATGGTCAATTCTGAAAGCGAGGCAAATCCTTTACAGGGCCAGCCATTTGGCTGGGAAGCCATGAGTCCTAGTGTGAGCGAGTAGGGTGGGTGGGTGGTAGCGATTACTAGGACTCAATCGTAATCAGTCTAACACTTGGCATCAATCTTGCCAATATATGGCAAGATGCGCCCCATTATGGATTTGCAGTTTGCTAGGCAACGATAATCGACAAAAAATGGTCGTTGCTCTAGCGCTAATTCTGAAGTATATAAATTGAGAAATCAAAAACAAACACTTTGAGGACTCTATTCTAGCCCTTTTTAAGGTATTTAATCATTAATCCGGGGTTAGCAAGTGCATTTAGTAGGAAAACGAGCACAATCCATTTGGGTGGAAAAAGGGCCTAAGTTGAAATTTTCGAGAATTTCCCCCACAGCTTTGAAAATAGAATGGCTCGTTATTCGGCGAATTTTGGAGATAAATTGGAGATTAAAAGTGTTTTAGTGAAAAAATACAGTTTTCCGTCGATTTTTGACATGCCGCGGCCGTTTACTCCTCGCAAAACGGAGTTACGGCGTAAAACGGGAGATTCATATTATTATTCTGACAAAGCTGACCCTATTTAGGCCCAGAAATCTGACCATAAGGCCCTCAGTGGAGCGACAACAACAACAACAGTTCAACTCAATTAGATGAGCGTAACTAGAGGGTCCTTATGTAGTGAGGCTAAAGTTGTCTGGGGAAATCTAGTGTTGGCAAAATGACTGATCTCTGCTCCTTATTCCAACTTCGTGCTCCTAAGCAATTGGAATTCGGCTTTTTTTAACATATTCTAAAACATGGACTGGAAATACTGGGTGGTTAGACGCCAAATGTGTGCTTGATTGTCGCAGCTTTATTCTTTGGCAGAGGAAGAATGTCCACACTGCCACGGTGTAGAGCCAGCGAAAGAGAATCGAAATGTCCTCCGCAGAATGATATAAATTTTGGTCTGCAGAAGCACACAACTGAAAGATAACTGTGGTGTGTAACTACCCATGGTACCTTGTGTAATACAGTAAAAACCCGAACATAAGAACCCAAGATTTGAACTCGGCCTGTTTAGGTTCTTGTGCAATGAGGCACATCCAGTAATCAGGGTGTAGGTTCTTATCAAGGGAAATATGTGAATCTAAATCTTAGCCAAACTTATTTACACTCTTGGCCTTATCCATTTCAACCCAAGCTTGCCCAGTTTACCCCTGCAGGCCCTGCCTATCACAGTTCTGTAAGTAATGTTTTGGAGTTCACGAAAGAGGTTGATTGGCAAACAGATTGCATTTATTTCCCAATGAATGAATGACATGCTTTATTAAGAACCTAGTTAAGATTTTAGCCTGAAATGGTTCTTATTCATTGGGTACAAAATATATCATTTCAGGCTGTAGGTTCTTAACAGATGAAGGTTCTTATGTGCGGGTTTTTATTATGTGACAAAGCTGGTCATGCTTGCATGCCAGGAGTCTTCCATCAGCACTGTCCTTTTATTTATCTCACCTGCGGAATTAAAAGTTTTTCGGACTGTAGTTGTCGACAGTCTGCCAGATGATCTTAAGAAATCAGCTAGCCTCCCTCCAGATTGTACGACGATTATCATAACGAGGTATGGCAAAGATGCAAGAATACCAGTCTGAAAGTAGAAGACATATACTTAAGTCTGTCTCAAATTAGATGCCACGGAAGAGTGCTCCTTCCATGTTTCTGACAACCAAGGAAGGTTCACAAAATCTAGCAAGATAGTTTCCTTCTTGCAAGAGAATGTCTCCATTTTGCTGAAAGGTTCCTGGTTGTTTGGAAACTCTTAGCTTACAAAAAGACAAAATATCTCACAAATAAAAAGAACCAATCCAAGACATACAGCAAACTGTAATGGCCATGTACAAGCTAATAGACCTTTTAGCTATTCTGAAAAGAATCAGAATCGAATGATAGTATGCTACATTTTGTAGAATTTTCGAATGTGCACAATAGTGATAAAGCTCTAAAGCCATTCAATCGAATCTCGCGTATAAAAATGTATAAAAATGACGCTCGATCCAGGCTCTTTTGTAGAAGAGCTAAAAGGTCTATTCCTGAAAGGCCGTGATAAAAGCATGATAAAAGTGATAAAAGTTCTGCAATTCAAATACATTAAGCAATCAACTTGGGCAAATGATACAATACCTTTTGAAGGTCAAATTTTAAAATCAGCTTCAGATATGTAGGAAGTGATGTCAGAAGGGTATAGTAGCCCCAATTTTCTGCCATATGCGCAACAATAACAGCCCAAACTGGAACCGACGTGAAAATTTGATACCATGGAATACTGTCAACCTGCAAAGGGAAAAACCGTCTGAAAGATGTAAAGAAGACTTTTACAATATAAATAATTACATGTTTTCATGTTTTTGCCTCGATTACTGTTACTGAGATAATAGTAGAAATGTTTATCAAAGAGCACAATTTGAAGTCCCTTTCTATTAAATTCTTCTACCATAACCGGATAACCCAAGATAGATTTAGAGTAGATTTACAGGAAAGTACCCAGAGTTCCTTTCAAGCAATTCAATTCAAAGGATAATGTAAAAGAATTTTACATCAGCCTTTTTAAAGATTTGAGCCCTATGCTTTCAATTGCATAAAAAGTATCTTCTTGGATTCCCAAAAAAGTACTCCCGCTCAAAAAAGTAACCAAAATGCGATTATCAAACTTTTCATAAAATGATATTTGATCTCTTTTGTCAGTGATCCAAATATATTTAAAGATGATAAATTTTCTGTTTTCGTTACTCAAACGGGTATAAAATGTGAGGTTGAGAAACCCTATCATGAGCTATAATTTAAAAAAATATTATAAATATTGCATTACAGCCAAAATTTCGAGATTTTTTCATTATCCTTCAAGTCTACAATGATAATTTGCGTTTCCTTCTGATGTTTATGCTTAAACTAGAACCTTGATATGCCAAAACGAAATTAATCTGGTAACCATCAGTGCCTTTTGCAATATGCTTCAAAACCAGGCAGCCCTAAAAGAGCTAAATTTGCTAATTCTAAAACAAACCACAACATCAGCTATACCTGGGAAAATAATTTGGTCTTTGATCTACTTGTCAATAAAAGAAATTCAAAGATAGGCCATGTAATCAAATTTTGGTGATTTTTCAGACCGGAGCAATTTTTGGGACACCCGGATCTTACCTAAACTTACAACGTGATTCCTTGTATTCGTTCAACATTTTTAATCTGATTTTTATTTTTGTCAACCATCCAATTCAATGAGTGAAGATGAGACTTATGTAATGAGTCTAGATCTTACCTTCATCTCAGTTTTATCATCAGACAATTCCTGCCTGAGATAATCTAATTCTTTATCAGTTATTGTTGGGTGATCAAAAGGTGAATCTGTAATTATCCAAAACCAAAACACACTCCAAATAATAGCGATCAAGCCTGAAAGAAAATATTTCAATACAGAAATAGCAAAAAACCAAGTGTGCTGGATGGAAGGTGACATAATTGAGGGGTGGGATGTGTGGGGTTGTTACAGCCCCATCATGGTAATTTTAAAGATAGTAGTCCCGTGGTAAACTCCTAGATTAAAAAATCAGTTTTGCGGAAAATCCGGAAAATGGCCTCTAAAGCACGATCAAAGACATCTCGAAATAAAAGAAATAAAACTTGTCAGTTTTACTATTTTCCATACTCCTTTTTTGAAAGCAATGAATAATACATTGATTTCAATTTCAATTTCAGTTTCAGTTTATTATCTAATTAGTTATGTTAACTCTCAAAAGGATTGCGAATGGACTTCAAAAGACCTGGAGATTTGATCGTGTGGTTTAGGCCGTTCTGCAAGACTAATTTTCAAAATCTTTCCAATTTAACAAGGGAAACTACTTTGAAAATTACCAAAAATGTAAGGTCCTTCAATATTTTTTCTTCTAGAAAAAGCAACCCCTTTGATTACAGTGCAACTACTTCTGCTGCAATGATCTTTCAAACATGGGGATATCTTTTTGTTTGTTTGTCACCCTGCACATGTCGCAATAGCCAAGAAGCAGAATCTGATCCAATAAGACTCAACTGTCCACCAAGACAAAATATTTAGATACTTTGGTCTTTATAATCAAAACTCTATTAAAGGGGCATTCCTCGAAAATTAAATGCATGCAGAGATTCATTTTGTGATCCCGATCGAGAAACAGATTATGTCAGCCCTTGGGTTTTCCTTTCCTCGATCGCACTTCTCAAACGCGAGATATGGAAGGAAACATTTGACCAACTTTAATTTCAATACCCTACCATTTTATGCATCGTTCTCGGCGAACAAAGGTAGAATACTTTCGTTATTGTCCGTCGGTCGGTCATCAGCGAGTCTTGATAGGCTCATTACGCAACGATCGTTAAATTGAGCTTGAATGTCATGTTGTATTCGTTCATTCATGTGTCCAGGGTCGACTACGCGAAAGAGAATTTATCGTCTTTACCGAGAATTCTCGTTTTCTGTCTCGGATTCAAATTCCAGGATATGGCTGAGTTCTCGGTCTCTATTTGGAAAAATACCTGTTTCGTTTTTGGCCGGTTTGAGCTTTATTCAAGTTGGAGAAACATTGGAAAATGTTTATAATGATAAGCATGCTCGTTTTACAAGCAAACAACGCAGTTCACCGATATCCAGTTTTTTTCTGCGGAATGCCCCTTTAATGGGCAATTTTCAACCTTTTTATTACGACCACTACTGTTTTAAATACCTAACACGCTTGCGTTATTTTCCACAAAATGTTTCCTCTCCGGCAGAATCTTCAATGAAAAATACGGTAACTCCGTGTCAGATGGCCCACTGATCAATCACGTTGCAAATAGCCGCATTATAACTTATGTGTCATAAATATTCATTATTTATATTTCTTACCAAAGAAATAGAAAACAGCAGGCCATCCATGAGTGTGAGCAATCGTGCCAGATAATGTCATACCAATAACTGTACCAGCAAATGGTCCTGAAAGTTAGAAAACATTTAAGTTGAAAGCAGTTTTCCTATGTATTGTGATCATGTCATGAAATGGTACAACGTGGAGTAATGAAGTGTTGAGATTTACCCTGCCTTCATGGCTAAATCTGCCTACAGAGAGAATCATCTAGATATGTACCTGACACCTGAGTAAGTAAAAATCCCCGTTTAATAGTCCAGTCGCTACGGGGCCGATTTGGTGTGTACACTGGAAAAATTTGCGGGCGATTTAATTTTTGGTTTAAAACATACCTTAGACCTTCCTGATGATGATTTTAGTGGTTGGACGCCTTCGAATTACTTCAGTGGCGCCTCCAATCGAAGTTTAATCAGCGCTGCTGTGGGCCTATCTTCCATGGAGGCGGCCATGTTGTTTTCAATGTCAGACTTCTCGAGCAGATTATATTAAAGTCTAAATGTGCCTTGATTCCTCAATTAATTTGAAAACAGCCTCCTTCAACTCAAATTTTTCAACAAAATGTTTAAAATAACTGTTTCCGTGTAATTTCTAGGGGTTTAATCACGATTACGGGTAGGGGGCTACCGATAAGTTCTCGAGAAATATGACACACAATTTTGTTGTCATCTGATATTACTTCCGCATGTCTGCATGTGGATATGTCTGGATCAGCCTTCAAAAGGCAGCAAATTCAACGGGCAACCCAATGCAGGGCTCCAGTTAGGGGATAAATAAGAAAGTGGTACCATACTAAATAATTGGGGTATTGCCACCCCTCCCCAATTGAGCTAAAAATATCACGAAGGAACAATTACTGTCCACTAAATATGAGGCAGAAAAGTGAAACTCTCATCAACAAACTGTTTTTCATTTCGTCTAGAAAATCCATATCATATTTTCGCCATGTCTTGTCCTATGTTACTAATTATTAGTTGAAACAACGTCAGTAAGAGCCGGAGAAAGCAAGGGATCACTGTTTGAAAAAAGGGTACAAAATTTAAAAATGCAATTTTTCGGGATTTTTATGGAGTTTTCTTGAACCCGAAAACGGAAAAGGATCGTTATCAAAGGCCCCTGACATTTTGGTGGAGTGATATGTACCTCGGGGTGAAATAAGGACAGCACGGTAAACAGCGAAAATTGGATCAAAGCCTGTTTGAAGAAAACATTTAAAAATTCTGAATACAAAAACCATGGGAACTTTTAGAAGACAAGCATGTATGAAAACTGTAAGATTTTCAAGGAACTGTTGGGCCAAATCAGATTAACGACATATATCTTTCGAAGAAACTTGTCCTAATTAAAGAGTGTGGCTAACTTAAGATAAACAGCACCAGTGGTATTTTGTCCTCATCAAGGCATTATATGTATAATTATAATATTGGTACCATTTTCTTGGGCTCTGAGTTTGTACCAGTTATCATGTCCATCATATATTTCTCCTTCTTCGTCTACAGAATTTTAATATTCTCACAGCTAAATGCATCCAAATAAGTCTGTTCATCTCAGTCACACTATTACCAATGTATCCACATTTCTCCAAATAACACTTGATTTCCTTTCCTGCTACACGTTTCTCTTTAGAAACTGGTTGAAAAGACTACCCATATTTTTTGTACCAAAGTACTTATAAGGAATTAAATTCTCAGATCGCCAAAAATTAAGAAACTATTTATTTTGTTGTAGGAAATCCTTGACCATATTTTGTTACTTTAGTTTCGTTTGCTTCCTGTATTATATTACTTGAAAATGAAAGGTAGTTGAGTATTACGTCTAATCTAATTGGAAAGGCTAAAAAAACCTTATTTTGAAATGTTCGCGAGGGAACAGGTAATGAGCACGAAGACTGTTATGGAACCTTGAAGAAATTCGTAAGAAACTCCAAGTAATCAAAATCTTATAATTTTAAGAAGTTTCCAGTACTAGCCCAAATTCTTAGTTTCCTTGTATTTGTGAAAACGATACTTTTCCCGATTGCACATCCTCAGTACCCAAAATATACATAGTTCCACCTACCTGGGATTAAAACTTGGACATTTTCGTTCAAAGTTGAAAACATTTGATATCAAGGACAGATTTAAGTTTCCATGAATTAACGAACTCGGATATGAGAATCCATAATTGAAGTTTGTTTCAATTTGGATTGAAGTAAAGTTAGCGCAGAACTTATGCAAATATTTCTTTATAAGAAACTAAGAATTTGGGCCAGTATTGAAAATTTCTTTAATGAGTACTAAGAGTTTCTTATGAGTTTCTTAGACGTTCCATAACAATCTTCATGTTCACTATTCACCACATATGCCCTCGTGAACATTTCAAAACAAGATTTTTTCAAGCCTTTCCGATGTTTAGGCACTACTCAAATACCCTCTGAGTAATACGATACAGGAAACAAGTGAAGATAAAGTAAAAATATGTTAAAGTTTCTTAATTTTTGATGATCTGAGAGTTGAGTTTCCGTTGCAGATAATTTCTTACAAAAATACATGTAAAACATCAATAATTACGGCAGAGATTCTCTTTGTGACATTTTAGGTAAGAAGAGAGAAGAGGGAGAGGTTGCAACGTCCCCTTTGTTTAGTTTGTCACCTCTTTTCCTTTGTCCTACTTTGACTTTGGGCTTTGGGCATTTTGCACGTTTGGGCCTTTGACTTCTCTCCTCGGTTAGTATGTAACTATATTGAGAGAGCTCCTCCTTTTAGTAATTTCCTCCCATACAGTTTATCTCGTTTCTCTGTATACTTCCTTGTAGTTTAGTTATTTGTTGGTATAGTAAACTATAAATTTCATGTAGTGAATTTAAAATATACGAAACTGTAAATGAAACCATGCCTTTTCAAGGCTGATCGAGACATTTCAACATGCGGAAGTAATGTCAGATGACAACAAAAGTCTGTGTCATATTTCTCGAGAACTTATCGGTTGCCCCCTACCCGTAATCGTGATTAAACGCCTTGAAAATACGCTGAAACAGTTATTTTCCACATTCAGTTGAATAATTTGAATTAAAGGAGGCTGTTTTCAAATTAATTGAGGAATCAAGGCACATTTAGACTTTAACACAATCTGCTCGAGAAGTCTGACATTGAAAACAATATGGCCGCCTCCATGGAAGATAGGCCCCAAAGCAGCGCTGATTAAACTTCGATTGGAGGCGCCACTGAAGTAATTTGAAGGCGTCCAACCACTAAAATCATCATCAGGAAGGTAAAAGGTATGTTTTAAACCAAAAATTAAATCGCCCGCAAATTTTTCCAGTGTGAATCCCCGTAGCGACCTGACTATAAAAATCCCTCATAAAGTCAGAACGCAGTGGCCGATTTCAGTCAGGTGAATTTTAAAATGGATTTGAACAAGTCCACCATCAGATAATATATTTACCAATATCATCATCTTGATATCCAAGGAGCAGTGGCCTTTGAAACATAGCCTGCGTGCAGACTCGACATTGAAAAGAGGACTCCTCTTTTCAATTTCAAGTCTGCACGCAGGCTATTCAAACAGGGATCCACTCACCCGTAGTACCACATTTTGGACGAAAATGCTCAACACAACCTCATCCCATTTATTTGTACACTCCCGTCACGAAAGTATACGGACAGCTGAAACAAAATGGCGTCAAATTTGACCGCTAGCCCTTCGACCCCAAAACAGTCCAGCCGTTATGCGGCCATTTCAGGGACTGGAAACCAATTATTTTACCGCCAAAACATTGCTTATCGATCACGCAATCAAGGAAGAAATGAAAAATGGAAAAACAAAGCAAAATGAAGTGTTCTGATAGCAAAATATGAATTTAGCTGTGAGAAAGAAAAGCAATCGAAAACAAGACAATATGTTCAACAAATTTCCAGTCTTGGAGGCTGCTACATGACAGGAGAAGATCGTTTTTTATGTCAAATGAAGCAGAAAAGATCGCAGGTTTAGGAATCATGTGAATGACATCGAAAAGACGCCTGGCTATAAAATAGGAAAATTAAATTTGAGTCTCCCATGGCTGTAGGGTTGCGATATCATCTTTGCCAAGGTAAGTTTAAATTTGTATCAAAGCCTCAAAAATATAATTAATGCCAAAGGTTGGCCTAAAGTTGGTATCATTTTGTACATCTTACATAGGGGAATCAATCTGAGCAAAATTATACAGTCCTTAAAGAATTTTCTTTGCAACAATTTGGTTTTGAGTTTGATTGCAATAATTCTGTTGTTACAAAACCTTACCTCGATCGCAGCAACTGTTTCTTTTTTCATTTATAACTTCATTATATCGGGATTTTACTTGAATTTTCTTGTATTCATCTTTTTGCGCCCCATTTTGGAAGCAACAAAATTTAATTTTGTTGAATTCTCTGAGATGTGTAATAAAGGAATTCTGATTGCGTTCACTTACCGGAGAAAGATATGGTAGATAATTTACTCCTTTCAAAAGGTGGTGCCCATTTGCTCCACATAGCATGCATGCAAGGAAATGTAACACCCTGAAAGAAAATAATTATGCATCAAAGGAAAGACTTGGAAGACAGAAAATGCCTGTCTACTTTAGCAATATAACAGGTCATCTTTCAGAAAAGTATGATCAATCATAGCAGCAATTGCATATAATGGCCGACTGCTGGTTTCAGTCGTCAGGCAAAATTGGTCTTCTGAAGGTCGTAGCTCCATCATTTTTCAACGGATTTTTACAGGGATGGTGGCAAACTTTAATTGAACATCAGCAGAGCACCATCATGCAAAAGTAGTTTGGCGAGAATCTTTTGCCGTTTTGTCGCAATCTTCAGACAAACGGGGCACAATTTTTTTGGGATACCCTGTACAAATCTTGTTTTCTATGTTTCTACCTAGCATCCGAAGGTAGTTTTAGGACGCTGAGAAGCTAAGCTTATCGCAGCAGCGTCCTGGTCCTTCAACTCGATGTGACCAAACCTTGTGATTCCTTTAGCCTGGAATTACAGAGAGTTGCCGACTATCCTCACACTTTGTTGCACGTTCGGATAGAATCAAATAATTATATAATCAGATATGATATTCCTCATTTTTTAACACCGACCGTTTCAAAATATGCTAATTACAAGCTTATTTATGGACGATTCGGAAGAGTCATTGAAGATGAAGAGTTGAGAACATTTGAGAAGACTGAGTAAAAATTTGATAAGAAACCTAATTCACGAAAGTTTATTCCCGCGAAATTTCCCATTTTGGTCCATTCGCGAAAGTGAATTCCAAAAATTTCGCGTTTTTTTGAGCTCGCGGAAGTTTCTTCCCACCAAAGTTTCCTCCATTAAAAAACAACAATACATTGAATTTAAAAAAATACACTTTTTGAAATATTATCAGGAATATTATAAATGTTTTCCATTAAATTTTCAAGTAATTTTTACTATATTGGGTGTCCCAAAAAAGTACTCCTGTTTAAAAAATCACCAAAAATTGACTATCAAACCTTTCATAAAATTTTCTTTTGATTTGCTTTGTCAAGGACTCCAAACAATTTATAGATGATAAAATGTTTGCTTTTGATAAAGCAAGGTAGAGTAATTACAAGTTGAAAAACCTAATTTTGAGCTATACTTTTTAAGCAAAATGCTCAATCTTGCCTAACAGTCAAAATACTCAGATTTTTCATTGTCATCAAAAGTCTCCAATGATAGTGTGCTTTCTTTCTGTAATTTATGACCAAATTAGAAGCTTTTATATGCACAAATAAATTGATCTGGCAAGCATAAGTGTTTTTACAGTATGATTCAAAAACCAGGTAGCCAAAAAAAGAGCTACATTTGCAAATTTTTTAAACCAATTACAAGATCAGCTATGTCTGGGAAAATAATTTGGTTTTTGTTCTACTTGGCAAAAAAAGAAAATTGAAGATCAGTCGTGTTATCAAATTTTGGTGATTTTTCAAACGGGAGTACTTTTTTGGGACACCCAGTATAAAGATAATCAAACACATAAAGACAATTTTAAAAAATCGCCCATATTTTACACACCTCAAAGAATCCTTCAAGGACCCTGATAGCAATTAGAAGATAAAAGTTTCCTCTTGCTGCCAATGGAGTAAGAAGAGTGAATAGCCCAGTCATTAATATGCCACCGCCATATAAATTCTTTCCACCGAAGCGTGCAGCAAGGTAACCTCCTGGAATCTGAGTGATAATGTAGCCATAGAAGAACGAACTCAAGATGATTCCTAAAGGATAAAAAAGTTGCATTGAGCTAATATCAAAGATTCAATCAAATTTTGATTTTACAAGACAAGATAGCATACTAGGTTCCAAATCTTTTGAAGGTTGGTGTAAAATATAATTACCTATTTCTTTGAACTGAATGACTTCAAAGAAACTTTAGCTATTTTGCTTTGATTCTACCGTTGGATTTTTCTGAAATTTTCAATATTTTCAGATTTAGAGTGTTTTACTTCTTTTTAAAGGATTCAAGAAAAATTTTCAAAAAACTTTAAACCATCGTAATTTCTAAATTGTTTGACGCAACATGAAATAATTTCAAAGAAAACCATAGTTTACGAATGTCTAGAAGATGGTATCAAGTAAAAGTCTTTCACTCTTCTGGTTTATGATTTCGAAATTTGAAGATGTCATATCCTGACAAATGAGTTAGAAAATAAAATGCGCTGTAATTTCACAAAATTTTCAAAATTTCTGAAAAGTCCAATGGTAGATTTATAGGTAAGTAGCTAAAGTTTTTTTTAAGCCATTCAACAAGAAGAAATATGTTATAATAGAATGGCAGACCCACCTTTTCTAAACTGAATGGTTTTGAAAGCAGTGTTAGCTAATAATTCTACCATTAGACTTTTTAGAAATCTTCAATATTTTCATAATTAGGGGGTTTCCCTTCTTTTCTAAGAATTCAAGTCCTTTTCTTAAATCAAAATTATATACAATTTCTAAACATTGTGAAGCAAGCAACATGAAACAATTTTCATGAAAATCAATAGTTTACAAATTTCTACAAGATGGTATCATGCAAATGTCTTTCACTCTTGACTTCTGGTTTACAACTTAGAAATTTGATGATGTCATCAAAATGACTTGAAATATGAATTGCACTGTAATATTGAAAATTATTTGGCACATCTCAAAAGTTCAATGGTAGGACTATAGCAAAATGCAAAAAGTTTTTTCAAGCAACTGAATTCAAAGAAATAGGTCAAAGAATTCTATATCAAATATTTAGTACCAAATGCTCCACAAGACTTCTGTCTGGGATAATCAACCCTGTTAAAGAATTCCTCCAGAAAAAATGTTGATTTTGCTGTTAAATTTGATATCATCAAGGACCAACACAAGCAGCAAGGAGTGTTCTTGAACAGACACTTCTGCACATTAACATGGCAAGAATCCTCAATAATTTTTTCAGAATTTTCAAGCATTCTTCACATCATGATACTTCTTAGGCAGGAAAACCATGTTAATGAGTGCAATGTCATGTTAATGATTTACTGTACATAAGTGTTGTTGTTGATTCAGACAAACTGTATTTAAACATGAAAAATGAAGAAGTATCACCTTGCTCTTTGGTGTTCCAGTTAAACTCTGCACCTTCCTAAAAGATAATTGTTCAAACAGTTAACACAGCAGCATAGGAATCAAATTTTTCTACCGGTTTTTGCTCGTCACCCATGGCCAAAACGCCCAAAGCTTCATTTTCATTGACCATTCAGAAGACGAATAACCGAAGAAGACAAAATAAAACCGTGACGATTTTTCATGATTTTACCTTCATAAAACACAACCAGGACAATAAACTGCTTGACATTTCCCAAATTTTTGAAGAAAAAATCTACTCTCCAGATGTTTGAGCATATACAAGTTTGGATGCCGGTTAAAATATTTCCAGGTTTGGCGGAGTTATTGGCCTGCTGATAGACATCTTTAATCAAATTCCTAAAGATTTGTTAAGGATTCGTAATTAGAGTACAATGCATCTTGGTAAAAAGTTCCTCACCATCATCTTTAGCGCAATGGTCTATTACGTTGCTTGTGTTATGAATGTATTGCCTACAGTATCATAATTTTATATAAATCTTGTTGAAAACATTTTTTTTAAATATTATTATCTTTTATGCAAATCGACTTAAGACAGTCAGATAGCAACATACTAATCATGACACAGCACAACCAAATGGAAAATCTTAATATCAGGAATTCAGTTATTGGCTAAAAATCTTACAGTTGGCAAGGTGCTTACCAGTATGTGGGTATTGCCAAGAGCATCAGTCATTGTTTTATTTGACACCATCGCAACCAAAGCAACACTTAAGTTGACCCTCAGTGCATATACATTCAGGAAGCCAAAGAAGCTGAGAATAGCTAGCAGGTATCTTTTAGGCAACCAGTCACATGTCACCCTATATTTCTTTCTGTACTCTTTCTGCTTTTCTTCACTTGGGCTTTCTTCTACATCTGAGTGATCCATGTTTGATGTGAATTTTCAAGAGACTATTTTTCTATGAGGGAAGACATGTGTACGCACATTTGAAGGGTAAAGAAGCTTAAAAAGGTTCAGTAAAAAGTGCATATCTTAACTACTGATGTCCAAAAAAGTACTCTGAAAAATCCCCCATTGATTATACTCAACCCAGCAGGCCTTGTCATTTGATTTTTAGTGGGTGCATGATGAATCACGCACCATATAAAAAGAGACGCATGATATTTGATTCCCAAGAATAACACTGTAAATGACAGAAGCAATGTAGAAATCAATTTTATGCATCACACTTTACCATTATCGCTATATCAGGGATATACTATAAGCTTTCAATGAAGTTGTGGTCCGTATTATCTTCAGTTTTCTGTTGTAAAATAAACATTTACAAAACGTAGCTTATCATCCATCGTAGCTTTTTGAAAAATATATTTAAATCCAATCTTTGCCCTGGGAAGAGCAAGAGATGGTGATGTTGACATCTTGTTCAAAGATAATTGCTCCCTCTTTTAAGATATGCTGATTTCTTCTTCGGCTCTTCCGAATCAACATTTTCCAAGACATAAAAATATTTTTGATTTCTTTAGCAAAGATATTTCTGCTGTCTGCTTCAATTGTAAACCTTCATCTGGGCTCCACGATACTTGACTTTTCTGTGGGAAGCCTCCGAACCCCTTTACTTTGCTGACCTACTGAATCTTTATGACATGACCAAAACTTTTGCTCTTTTGTTTCAGAATAAATATGGAAATTACATGTGAATATGTGCACAGGAAATATTGTTTAACTTCCTCGTTATGTCTTCTTGAATTAGGACTACAATAAGAACCCTCAAAATACAAAGCACTTACGCAGTGGGCCACAGAGGTCTGAAAAACCACCTTGAGATGTTATTGCATCAAGAGACGGCGACCAGATCGGGTGTGCAGAGTATGGCACTTGCACACCAGAGATTTTCAATAGGCTATTTAAATTAGACAACAGAGAACAAAAGAAATTTCTTGTTGCACACCGGAGATCTCGTCGAAAAGTGCCATACTCTGCAGACTGGACCCAGATGATAGCTGTCTCTCCTACTACAAACATAGCCACTCATAAAAATTGGCTACATGGCATTCTTTCTTTAGAAAATGCTCAGTGTTTTTGGAATTTGCTTGAACCAATGGACATTGCTTTCTCTGCTGTATGAAAACTCCCACTACTTGACAATAACATATCAAGTTCTCACTTAGGCCTAGGCTAGGTCAAGGTGGTCTGAAAGCTCGTCCACTTCTTTCTTGTTGGTTGGCGTTGCAGCATATGCAGACAAATTGTATCCTTCCTCATTACTTTCCCACTTAAACTGTCAGATTACCCCCACAAGAGCGATGCGCTCGTCGCAGCCGGTAAACCAAGGCAAGTAGAGTTAGGCCCGGCCGGTTTCATTGATATTTTGGCTGCTCATTTTCACTTCAGCTTTACACGAAGTATGCAATTTTGAGCTCATTTGAAGACTTAAGCCTATGTAAAACATACAAACAGCGAAGAGATTATTTATACCTCAAAACTTTCTTGCAGTCATTGGACTCTGTACCGAAAAATCTCCAATCATCTCAGTTTAATTTCTTCCTGTCTGTTGTAAACATTAGCTTCGAAGCGCCATTTGCATGTCTACTTTCTCGTCAGGTTGAAATATTTTTTTTCACTTGTAATCGCGAAACCACAGGGAACCAAGCATGTCATTGACCCTGTCACCCAGAGTCAATTTACGGTGACGGTGAGTTGGTTGAAATTGGTGAAATTCTGCAGCATTTTCAGCCCGGGGGGGGGGGGGGGGTACTTCATTGTTAAGTTGTACTGGACGTGCCGCTCATATGGATGGGTTTTTTCATCCGAAATTCTCTACATATGGGTCTGTTTTTAACCACAATTCTGGTAGATGGGTACTTCTTTGAGAATTTTCTTATCAATCAGCCCCATAATGATAATCCAGGCCAAAAAACTGAAATTTTCCTTTGTTTCAAATCGAAAAATTCATGCACATGGGTCAAAAATTTCCTGATATTCATGCAAATGGGCTCGAAATTTTTGAATACTCCATCATACGAATGGGTCCTTTTCTCAAAGTCCAGATTCAGGTCGAATCGTGTTGACAATGAAGTACCCCCCCCGGGATTTTCAGCAGATGGGAAAATTGCCATTTCAAGGCATCGATTGAACAACTTTAACTTTGAGAGTGGACCAGCTATCTCGTTTGCCTCATCAACAATTTCATCTGGCTTCAAACGCCTTTTGAAAATTGTCCATGTATTTTCAGCATATTGTTCTTTTTCTATGCTTTCCCATGGCTGATTTTGCAGATCTTTTCTGAAACTATTTTCATCACATCCCCGGGGGGGGGGGGGTACTTGACTAGGGAAGTGACAGGGGTGTGTGGAAAACCTCTCCACACCCTGCACCCTGTCGCATAAAAAATAGGCCAAAAGTATACCCTGTCGCATAAAAATTTTGCCTCTCAAATACAGTGTAGAACGCAATTTTTGCTTGTGATACCCTGTCGCATAAAAATTTTGCCTCTCAAATACAGTGTAGAACACAATTTTTGCTTGTGATGCCCTGTCGCATAAAAATTTTGCCTCTCAAATACAGTGTAGAACGCAATTTTTGCTTGTGATACCCTGTCGCATAATTTTTTTACCTATTATAATACCCTGTCGCATAAATTTCGTTAGAAAAGGACACCCTGTCGCATAATTTTTACCGCAAAAGGACACCCTGTTGAGCGGCACATCCCGTCAGGTCAAGTATGGGAGTGCCCCCCCCCCCGGGATCACATCATACTTCGCATAATTTCTCTGGTATATTGATGTGCTGATGAACTGTTCCTTGAATTGTTGATGAATTCAAAATGATGATTGTTGATGATTGTTGTTGACAACAAGATGATTGTTGATGAATTCAACTGAACTGAATAGTTGATGAACTGACTGTTCCTTGAGGAACTGAGCTACTGATTAGCTTCTACCCCATGCACGATAAAAAACTCTTTCTCTGAGTTCCATGGGTCCGAGTTCCTTGTCCACTGCATTCTGAAGTGCAACCAGTGTTGTCCCTGTTTCTGTTAGACATATGATGGGCTTATACTCTGCTTACTTTACTTGCAGGTGATGTTGGAGGTGGAGGGGATGGCTCAGTGGTAGCATGCTTTACTACCAATCTGAAGGTTATGGTTCAAGTTCTCGCCCTGCCAACCCTGCTATCGGAAGATTGGTGGTTCGAGTCCCCACCCTGCCGAACCTGCTACAAAGTGTGAGGAGAGTCGCCAACTCTCTGTAATTCCAGGCTACAGGAATCACGAGGTAAGGTCACATCGAGAGGAAGGACCAGGACGCTGCTTCGATAAGCTTAGCTTCGCAGCATCCTTTAACTCTTCGGATGCTAGGTAGAAATAATGAAAAATAAGAAAATGTTGGAGGGGGGTTTGAACACAGCACCTCACCGAATATGGTGAGCTCTTGGGCCTGAATCAATTCGTTAACCGAGTGAGTCAGAAAAATGTATCCACCTTTTCAAGAATTGTACAGTATTACCCATGCAACCAATCATCTTTAGATTTTATTCCATCATCTTATACTGAGGCTTCAACTTAATTTTCAAGATTTTCTCATATTATTAGGTGCATTCTTTCATTCTTTCTTGAAAAAGCATTTTTGCTAAAACACATGGTTCCAGATTTTGTTTAAGTATGTCCATAATCAGACTAGTTCCTTGACCAGAAAAAAGTGCAATGAAATTTAAGTGCGTAAATTTCTCATTCCCGTCTGTTTTCCCCGAGGCCCATTCATTCCAGAAGCTCGACGCAAAAGAGGGCCTCTTGGTTTCTTTGCAAAGCCAATCTTGATCTGCAGAATTCTTCACTTCACTTTAACTTGCAGAAATAAATTCTTTTCCTTCCTTTGAAGACAGTGAGTTGTACATGGGGGAATTAAATCTAGAATTCATTTCTCAAGCTAAAATACATCACTATTAAAAGCGCGAAATGACCACGAAATACATGCTCAAAAATTCGTCAACTTACTTCAAACACTTACCAAGAATCACATCAATCCATCTCTCGTTTGTATCTTTATTTAGCAGCCACTGTGTGTTATCATTCTCAAAACAGACTCTGACATACCATTTTACTCTGTGTTGATACAGTTTAAAGGAAGTTGAAAGATAACTTGAAATATGCTCATTAATATTTGAAATTAGGCCCTTTCTCGAAAAGATGAGTTTTAGTTTAACACCTGCAGAAATAGTCACCTGCAAGTTCCTCTGAACAATGTTTATCGAATTCATCAAATCAAGAAAGGGTGTAATTGCAAAGTGAGCGGAAAGAGGCTCAGTTAAATCTTTCAGGTTGATTAAGGAAATTGCCCTTAATATTTTATCTCGCTCACCTGCCGTCAAAACATTGATGTAAATAGTTTAGCCTGAAAAAGAAATTATTTGAAAATAAATTCCATAAATCACAGTCCTGAGGATTGATACTCTGTGATACTGGTGATAACTAACTTGAGATAAAGCGATTTTATAAAATCACTGTAACTGGGGAACAGTCCTGGGGGGGGGGTACTCCCATTGTGGCCTCACAGGGGTTCCAGTCAGGATTAAAAAGGACCAAAGCAAAACTTTTGAAATATACCTTCAAATGGTATGGTATATTCTTACAGAAACCCCTGAATGGTAGTTCATTGACCTTGTGTGTTTGACAAATAGGGCCATTTGGTAGCCATTTCGTAAGACCCTCAAACCGATTGGACCCCCTGTTAGGCCATAATAGGAGAACTCCCCCCCCCCCCGGGGGAACAGTATCCCTGATTCTGCAAAGTTTTTTTATTCACCCATTAGTGGGCCTAGCACTTGGGTAGAAAATGCTTGACGCTTTTGAAGAAATTGAAACAAAAAGAAGCACAAATCTTGAAACAAACCACGCCCAAGGTGATAATATACAATCCAAAGCAACCCTATTTGTACCACATACAAGCTATTAACTGGTAATATATGCCACTATACATATTTTCTTATATATTTTCATACATAATTTTCAATAAAATTCTGGTTAAAAGCTGTAAGAAATACCACAACATATAGAGCATGGTAAATGTCATAAAATTCTCCATTAATTCATTTCTTTTTATAAGAAACAAAGGACCGGGGCTGGTAGATAGTTCCTTAAAGTTTAAGACACCTTTGCTACCAAAATTTTCTGATGAATTTCTTACGTTTTTAATACCCTTTAAGTAGGGTTTAATCTAGTTTTGCTGGAAGGGCTTACAAATCACTTAGTAAGATTTCGAAACAAGTGCAAACATAATTCGCACTCAAAACATGTCCAAACAGTTGCTAAACAATCTTGAGTGACCTGGGAAAAATTAAAGCTCCAAATTACAAAAGTTTCTTGGTTTTTTCAATCCAGGTAACAACACGGTTTCTTAACTTTTTAAAAGTTGATCGTTCAAAGTACCAGTCCAAAGTGCCCAAATGGGTTCCTATAAACACCAAAATTTCCTGCACATGGCTCTGTTTCATACAAAATTCCTAACTCTGGGTTGCATTATTTAAGAGATGTAAAATCTCTAAAAATGGGTCCAATGCGTAACATTTTCCTGCAAATTGATGGATCTTGTACCGGGTGCGCCAAACTAAACTATGCACTTTTGGCAGGCCACGATAAATCGTACACTGGACCGATTTTGAAGATTTATAACTTAGTCTTTAGCAGAAAGCCTGAATTTGATTCTAGGATTTTTTGCAGATTTTTTCTGTTTTCAGTTTTTAGAGTTACAAGAGAGTTTCTTATCGAAAACACTGAAAACCATAAAAAACATCGATCAAGTTGTTTATGTCATGAAGCTGATTGGTTCATGCAATACAATCCTCTCTATTGTTTATTACAAAGCACAGGATCGAGGCTGAATTTTCATTGCAATAAAAATGCATGAAACAGAAAAAAAGTCATGAAACAATGGAATTCCACTCCAAACAAACTTGTTTGTTTTATTAACCAATTGCTAACGTGACATATGTGCTTTAAAGAATTGACATGAATGGACAAGGAGAAAACTTTTTCGTGGTGATTTGGGATTTAGAAATCGATTAATTGTAAGCAGCTTTGAGGCGGCACTTTATTGTAACTACAATATAATTTCGCAACAGTCCAATCGTTGAAATAACAACGCTGGTGCAGAAGTTTACAATAATTAATTTCTAAATCCCCAAATCACGCTGAAAACGTTTTCTCTTTGTCCATTCATGTTGAGTCTTTAGAAAATGTGATCAACGTTTTCTTATCGTTTTCAGAGTTTTCGAAAACGAACATTTTAAGAAACTCGCTTGTAGCGCTAAAAACTGAAAACGGAAAAAAATTGCAAAAAATCCAAGAGTCTTATTCAGGCTTTCTGCTAAAGATAAAGTCAGTAATCTTCAAAATCGGTCCAGTGTACCATTTATCGTGGCCTGCCAAAAGTGCATAGTTTATTTTGGCGCACCCGGTATGCAACGATGCATGGTAGATATGGTTTGAATTTGAAAACCTGGGAGCACGTATAATTCAACTTTCAATGAAAGTATCCTTCTGGGATGAGATCATGCATCTTACATGTGGCTGCATCGACAGCTGCATCATGAAAAAGGCAACAACCAAGGCCCACAAAGAGATGACATGCGCAAAGCATGCTGCTTGAAAACAGAACCTTTAAGCACTGACAAATTTCATTATTACCATAGACTACAGGGTGTCCCAAAAAACATGTACGCTGTTTGAATGAGCCATAAATTCAATATTTCTGTTTTTAATTTTATTGACAGAAGAGACTTCAAATTAAAGGTTGACACCAAGTTTGAGTAAATCTGATCACTAGTTGCTGATTTATGGAGCAAGAAAGCCAAAATTCTTGGCTGCCTCAAAACCAGAGGATTCATTATTCTCCACTGCGTTAAAATCAACGAAATTGATTGAAAAAACATACCTAGCCCTGTTTTCTGATGGTCATAAGTGAGACAGATAGTCATACATTGAATTTTGTGACAACCAAAAATATTGGACATATCTAGGGTTGCTAGGAATGGTAATGTGCAACTCAAGTGCTTCAGGCCATGGCATGCGTCCATCCGATATTTTGCTTCTCAAAAGTGATGAAGTCGTTTTAAATCAACAATATTGCGTTCAGCAGGCTGCTTGGTCAATATTCTTGAGTTATATGGTCATTAATTACTCCCAAATGCGTTTCCTGGCATAACTGTAAAGTTTAAGTTCATTTAATATTAAAATTCAAGTTATAAGGTTAAGTACGGATTTAAAATCCTCTGGTTTTGAAGCAACAAATGATTGTGACTTTCTTTGTCAATAAATCAGCAACCACTTATCAGATTTACACAAACTCGGTGCTAAACTCTAAGTTGAAATCTCTTTTATTCACAAATCTGAAGAACCGGAAAGTTAGATTTGTGGCTCCTCCACAGTAGCCATTCAAACGGCGCACATGTTTTTTGGGAAACCCTGTATCTTATTACAAAGCATGGGCAGTTCGGACAGTCACTATTGTTGTGATGTGTCTTCACTTCTGAGTCTTAAGGATCTGCACAATTATCATCATCCATAGGCTTGAAGTTGGAACAATTGTATCATTTTCCTCAAATTCCAGTGCAATTTCAAACAAATTCCCCTTTTAATATTCGCATTTATCAAATTTCTGTTGGTTAGAGGATTTTAATTTTCACGAAACCTTTCTTCAAATATGTAGCAAGATGTCATAAATTTCTGCCAAAAGTTACCATATGTAATGGTCCTCACCAATCCCTCCCTCCAATTAATCATTACAAACTACTGCATGCTTCACACATAAAAACTTGCGAGATAACCTCAACATGTATTTCCTTACTGTACAATTTCTCAATAAATTTAATGCATACTATATTCTATAGTCACCTCCGAAAATTTCTACATCTTTAGCTGTGATAATACCACGAATTAAACATCTGTACTCCAAGGATATTCTCTGCAACGATAAAGGATTGTTTTGAAAATTTATACACACATGTTTCGGAACATTAGAATTCCCATACATTAAGGACTTGCTCAACAATGGGAACCAAGGCAAGAAATCTGAAACCGAATCAGAAGTATGTCACGAAAGATTACTGTAAACATGCAAAGTTTTTGAAAAAACTTTGCTTACCCGATATCATTTTCATCAGTCGAAATAAATAAGAACAACGTCCTCATCATCTATAGGACATTGATGTAGCTAGCCTAGATGATACTACATCAACGTCCACGCATACACTGCATACAGCACCAAATGTTAATAAAACCTTACTTGCACTTACATATTTAGGCCTGGAAAACTGCTTTCTTCGCAAGCAAATGTGACAAGAGTGTGGCATCTTTTGTGTGTGATAGTCTTGCAATCTGCGAAAAGAGAACGAGTTCAGTTTGCAGCAGTTTCGCATAAAGGATATTACCGGTAATTCAAAATAACTACACAGTTTTGAGAGGCTACGAAAAATCACGCAATTTAGGCAGGGCCGTAGGAAGAAGCTTCGGATTGGGAGGCAATTGTTCTTAAAACAATAGAGAACAATACATCTAATTAAGTCATGTGACGTAGCACCATTGTTTTAAAAAATTATTTGGGGGGGCTTGAGCCCCCCCCTGCCCCCTGCTTCATACGGGCCTGAATTTAGGCGATATTGAAATTGATAATTCAATCTTTATGAAAGTCAACTTGTTCCTTTGTGATATTTATCTCGAAGGAATTTGGTAAAAAGTAGCCATGTAATAGTCGTAACACGTGCTGAACCATATTTGGGTAACAGATGCACGCCAACAGGAAATTATTGTATCTGATTGGCTAGAATTTGATAGCAAGTGGCTTGAGCCACTTGTTTTCATGGATTTCGCCTGATTTAGTTTAAGCGGGTTTAACTTGCAAGGTGAAGGTGAAGGTGAAGTTGCGTTTTTAGCACCAAGCGCTCGGATCACAGAAGTAGCTAAGCGCTAATCGAGTCCGCGACCCCTTGTCATGACGCTCAATTGGCTCTACCTGGGATTGAACCCTGAACGCCTGACTTTTATTATTTCTTTCTTTAAAGTAGGCTTAAAATACATGAGATAGCAAAAATACTGCTAATTGACTGTTCTGGCTGCAATGCCAGAGGATTACACCACTGCGCCACAACACCTTGAATAGGGGTATTAGATTCCCTTAAAGAAATTGATAGGTTCGCCACGGTTTCTGGAACAGAGATTCTGCGAATTCGCTGTAAACACACGCGTCATTTTTGCTGGTGTACAATGGGTTCTTAAAAGAGTTTTTGACATACCTCTGCATTGATAACCTTGCTTGCCAATTCTTTTCGACAAAGGAAGACTGCAAACTGCGCAAACAGTTGGCCTACAAAAAGAGTTAAATTGTACATGAAATATAGACTGATTATATGGCGGTAGTTATCGCGGTGTAGTAGTCTCATTTTGAATAGCGATTATTGGGACTCATCGTAATAAGCCTACATGAAATAGCTACATTGCCAGAAGAATAACGTCAGATTTCCTTCTTTAAAAGGTTGTCAGGATTTGCTTATTTATCGTATTATTTGTTTGCGATGCACTCGTCTTTTCACAAACTGCTAAACTGACTAGTACTACTGTCATGAAAGACTCTTACAAAAGCTGTGATTAGATACTAAATAAATGTAGTTATTTTCGGTTGAATGAAATGAATTAGAAAATAACGGTAGATTTTGAAAACGTAACTTTAACCGGCACATTTGAAAACAGTATTTTGCCGGTTTCATGTGAACGCTAGCTCAAAATTTTGCTACCATCACATTTTTCACCGTTTTCGAAATGTGGCGGCATCGTGTGAACGCAGTCTTAGATTTTTGATTTTCACTGCCAGGAAGAAAAACCACTTTTCTAGCTCTGTTAACTACTCACGGTTTACTAAAGTGTTGTGCGACAAACATGTGTCCCTTGTAAACATGCAGTTTGACACCATGGATATCATAATTTCCTTTTCTCGCCACAGCAGGGGGGACGTGGAAGTAACTAGAAGAAAAAATGAGATTGATTAAAAGATTCTAATTCCGGGTGAGTAAAAAAACAATCCCCGTTTGAAAGGCCACGGCTCCATGGCTGGATTTCAATTAAGGCAATAATATCGGAAAGTACATTTTTCAATAGTGAACAAACAATCATTTTAGATTCATGCCACTCATCGCAATGTTTTTACTCTCTTCCTTTTTACGGCACGAAATGCACTACTGGTCAGGAGCAATAAAGTGTAAAAAGTGTTGTTGTTGTTGCTAAGCTTTGGAATGAAATCCCTGTTGAGTTAAGAAACGCTTACACGAAAACACCTCTCAAAACTAAAATAAAGGTCTACTTTCTGTGCCATAATTACACCCAGTAATTCACACTTTCTTCTATGTATGTACTGTGCTTTGATGTGTCTTTCTGCACCAGTTTCAAATAACATCTACCGTGTGAGTCAGAAAAAAGAATCCCCGCTTGGAAGGCCACTGCACCATGAATATTAAAGCAATAATATTGAAAATTGTCTTGTTTTATTGCCAATATGTTCAATTAGGCTCAGTAATTTACCCGGCCTTAATCGGCCATTCCTTCCAGTTGATATGGGTGATTTTCTGCACACAGCCCCTTCCAAAAACCTGCAAAATCGAATGAAAACAAATGAGCAAATTTTCCTTCCTAAAGTTGATGACACTCATAAATTCATGCATTTTGTCCTCTTGGGAGAATGGAATCCCCTTGAATAGGTCATCGATACCAGGGGGAGGACTTGTTCATCCTCCCAAAAGGATAGCATGTGCTCAAGCGTCAACAAGTCATTGCTGTAAGGCATTGTAAGGCAGAAATGTTAGGGAAATCTGTTCATGATTTTGGGCACGTTTTGAAGGCTTTTTGAAGAGGCTTTCTCGAGAAAATCCCTCATAATTTCGGAATGGAGTGGTCGATTTTAGTCAGGTAAATTTTATGATAGATTTGAACATTTCTACCATGAAACTATATATTTGCCGATATCATTGTCTTGATATCCGAGGAGCCGTGACCTTTCAAACGGGGATTATTTTTTCTGATTCACCCGGTAGATAAGTCAATTTTCTTCTATTTAATAGGTGGCATATGTAGAGTTAGTGTATAAGATGGATTTTTTAAATGAATGAACTGAACTGGACAAAATATTGCGATAACTGGGATTCCGTATTGAGTCTGTGTTTTTAAGTTCAGTCCATCAAGTCAGAACATCTTGAAATGGGTTTGGCGTTCTGATGAGACAATGACGACTGCAAAAAAAAAGTCAAAAAATTTCCTCATTTGCAAGAGGAAATGTTTTTCTCTGCACAACATCTGTTAAAAGCCTGGTGCCTTCACACTCTTGTGCATGGTTTTAATACAAACATTATTTTTTCCTCCCAGTATCCAGTATGAGAGAACCGCAAAATTCGTTGTAACAATAGCACCAGCTGCTTCCGATTGACGTGCACAATTGACCTGCACGAAGAAACGAGGGGTGAATCACTCCTAAAAATCTCGTACACCTTTCACAAATTACCAAAAAAAATCTCTGAAATCTCTATGAAATTGTTGAAATCTCAAAATCTTTAGAAAAAAGTCATAAAATCTAAGAAATCTTATAAAAATCTCGAAATCTTTCAAAAAATCTTGGATTCATGAAGAAAAATCCGTGAAATCTCAAAATCTTTCGCAATAACCGAAAGAATTCGCGCAATTTCGGAAAATTCAAAGCCTTGGAGGAATCAAATTTCAATCAATTGCCAATCGAAATATTCTTGCATTTTTTTCTTGCTTTTATTAGCACTGGAAATGAGGTAGATTGACTCTACGTAGATTTCTTGTTTTCAAAAAGGAATCCCTCACCATGCGCAATAGGACACCAAGTGTGTGAAAGATTTAATAGTAGCGAGCCACCTTAACGTTTTATTGGTAGCGAGCCACCCTAACCAATTGTTTTTGTGTTTTTACCAGGGAGATATAGACTAGTGCAGGGAGATATAGTGCAGATCCACCTTAACCGTAAAACCTCCATGGAGCCACCTTTTTTGTGTTGTTACCTATTGTTACTTAAGGTGGATCTGCACTTAAGGTGGCTCACTGCCAAAAAATTCAAAATGACGAAACAGCGATAAGGTGGTTCACTGCCAAGTAAAAATAGGTAAAAACACACAAAAAACAATTGGTTAAGGTGGCTCACTACCAGTAAAACGTTAAGGTGGCTCACTACCAATAAAACTTTCATACAGTTGGTGTCCTATCGCTCATGCCCTCACATTGCCCCAATGGTGTTTCTATCTCTCCCGAGATTTGAGGGAGACGGATGAAGCATTTGTCTAGATGTCTCTGGAGATGTTCTAAGCCAACTCTATAGACTTTATGTTAGGCCTCATCTTGACCATAGCAATATAATTTATCACAAATACGATACTATACTAGTATGCGCCTTTATTTCAAGAACAAACTCGAACAAACTCTGTATGCTGCTGCCGTAGCTGCTAAATGTTCCAAAAATCCCAAAATCCTTAGGTTCCTACCTTTATCGGAATGAAAAGTCAAACCTCATAAAGATTTTTAAAAATCTTAAAATCTCATTAAAAATCCCGAAAAATCTCAAAATCTCTCATTTTATCATGGGATTTTTCAAAATCTCAAAATCTCGTACACCCTTTTCAGGAGTGAATCACCCCTCGCGAAGAAACACAGCAAGGCACCAAACACACCTACACGGTCGAGTGAGGTCAATCTCGGGATGGGTGACCTCTCGGAGGCCTGACCTCGCAACTCATCTCGCCCGTCCTTCAGAAGGGACGCTGAACTAGGGGTCCCATGCCTGGATGCGGCATGCATAGTGGGCTTAAATTAGCTTAAGTATAGCTAAAAATACTTCCAGCCCACTCAAAATAAATTACTGAAGAACAAGACTGAAATGAAGAAGTGACAACAACAACTTAATTGAAAACAACAACAAAACCAACAACAAAAACGACAACAACAACTGATGCCGGTTTTCTTTGAATAGTAAAAAGGGCAAAAGACAAAACTGATGCCGGTTTTCATTAAAAAGTTGTGTCTTATACCGAAAGAAAACGGATAGATCTAAACATTGGTCTCGTCGATTCTTTCATCCAATTCAGAACCTGAGCTTTAAATACTTCAATTTCAATTGAACTAAAAAGTATAATACCAGAATTGCAATGCCTACCGTTCAGCGCCTAAATTAGAAAAACAAACTCCAGGGGGGTGATGCTTTGAGCTATCTTTCTTCTTTCAATATAAACGGTAAATCTTCGAATAAACTCACGGGGCGTTATTTGTAAAATGACTTTTTGATCGGGGTTATTTGAGGGGGGAGAGGGGCTTATAATAATAATAAGGTCTAGGTGGTCGATGGCATACTGCGATTCTGGCTGATAAAGACAAGGAGAAAAGTGTAAAACAAAGAATTTTGGACAATCCCAGGGAACGATATTCAAATGGCATGAATTTAAATGCCCCCTTTGGTTCTTATTTGTCAAAATTAGTTATGAGGTGGGCTTATTCGAAGGAGGGGGAGCTTATTCGAAGGTGGGGGCTTACATTCATTTCTTTTATAAGAAACCGCTTATAAGAAACGGTAGGCTCAATTTTTCGAAAGTTAAGAAACAACCCTACCTGAATTGAAAAAGCTAAGAAAGTTTTGTAATTTACAGTTTTAATTTTCCTATCGCACTCAAAAATGTTTTGACATTGCACAGTTATAGCAACTGTTTGGACATTATTTTGAGTGCGAATTATGTTATTTACTTGTTTTGAGATCTTAGAAAGCAATTTGGGAGGCCTTTAGACAAAACAAAATTAACTTTACACTTCTGCCATTAGAAATATAAGAAACACGTAAGAAACTTTTGGTAGCAAAATGACCCAAAAATTTAAGAAACTGCCTACCAGCCCCGGACCTTAGTTTATTATAAAAAAATGAGTGTAATCGAGGATTTACGGTACTCATGATTTCTTAAAGTCCTTTTTCGCTTGCGCAAGGATCGAAAGTAAATCAAATCCCTTTGAATTGCATATAAACTAAACTGACACCTTTGCAAGGCAAAACAGCTTTTGCAATACTGTTTCAAACAGTGGATATATCGGATGAGTAAAATCCCCGCTTGAAAGGCCACTGCTCCATCGATATCAAGATGATAATATGGGTAAACATGGACGTGTGTAAATCCATTCTAAATTTCACCTGACAGAAATCGGACACTCCGTTCTGAAATTATTAAGGATTTTGTCAAGAAAACCCCTTCAAGAAGCTTTCAAAACGTACCCAAAATGACGAACAAGTTTTCCCAATATTTCTGCCTTGCAGCAATGACTTTAACGCGCTTCATCACGTGTTATCCTCTTGCGAGATGAAATCGTACGAAATAATGTTATTATGCTCCCAAGGATGAAATTTTCATCTTCCCAAAGGGACAACATGTGTTAAAGTCATTACGGAGAAAAAGTTGGTCGCTATTTCAAGCCTGTTTGCAGGTTTTCTAGCCTACACGTAGACCCATTATCCCAAAGGAGGAAAGGGTCTACGAAACAAAGAGCAAAGGCTTGCTATGGCCGCCCAATTAATCATTCTAATCCCCTTTTCAAAGTATTTGTGAAACGCGTTGAAACCATAGAAATAGAAATATTTCTATGGCTGAAACAAAGGCTGCATAAATTAAGTTTCCAGAAATCTAGAAACCTCAGTAGCAAGCTTTTGCTCTTTGTTTCGTAGACCCTTTCCTCCTTTGGGATAATGGGTAGGCTACAGGCACGGGGGGGAGGGGGGGTTCTTGACCAAATTTTGGGTAGGGGTCTGCCGCGAGCATCTTCAAAAGGGTACCGTTGGCTAGACTAACCTACGAAAATGGTACCCTTGGCTAGACCAATTTGACCATTGTTTTAACCAATTTTTACGAAAATGGTACCCTTGGCTAGACCAATTTTGACCATTTTCTCAACCAATGTTGTCAAATTTGTGCCAAATATGATGTCATGACCGTTCGCTAGACCAATATTGTCAAAAATGATACCCCTTTGCTGGCCAAAATTGCAAAAAAGGATACCCTTGGCTAGGGTCCTACGCGTAGGCTACAGGTTTTCTTGATGCGGCTTTCTTGAGAAAATCCTTCATGATTTCAAAACGGAGTACCCGAATTCAGTTAAGGCCAATCTCCATTAAAGCGAATCGCAACGATCGTCAGCGATTGCCACATTTGAGCATGCGTAGTTCATTTTTTCACACCACACCTGCAGGCCGGTCGCCGCGGTTCGCCCTGTAGTTCAAGTTGCTTGAACTTTTCAGCGATCGCCAGCGAAAGTTACGAAATTTGATTCAAATTTTTAATTCCCATTTCAATTTCTATTGTCTCGCCAGCAATCGAGCGAACAAATGGAGATCGATTTTCCTGCGGTTTACCGGCAATCTCACGAACCAACCGCTACAATTCGCTTTAATGGAGATCGCCCTTTACGTAAATTTTAAAATTCATCTGAACATATCCACTATTTGGCAATATCCTTGTCAATATTATCGTCTTTATATCCGGGCAGCAGTGGCCTTTCAAACCGGTATCGTTCTTTTTACTCATCCGGTATCTTCTAATTCATCCAGTACAACAATTTGCAAACCAACAAGAAACTGATACCTTTTGCCATCTTGTTCTTCCGATTCAATAACCAATGCTGATGAATTAGTTGGACCGTAACCAACTGGTGAGAACAAAGACAGTTGACTTGCTGTTGCTCCTAATATACGAAAGATAATTTCATAATAACAGGACAGCGAATCTTGTTAGCAATAATGTCACCTTCCAGGCACGCTATAATAGTTGCGATATACTACGTAATTTGCTTCGAAATCTCTTCCTTGAACATGCTTCCGATTTTTTCACACACCACGAAATAACGATATATTCATTCCTTCATGGTTTGATAAATTGATAATTTTGTTAGGTTTGATATTTGAACAAAAAAAAAACAGAACGAACATAATAAACCGACGGCTGTAGTCACCTGCAAGTGCCCGCGAATAACAACGATGGCAGTGTTTTGCAAAGAAAGTTTGCGTTATCGGAAATCTCAGGTGACATCTAATTTGAGACGGACTCTAGATTATTACGTCGAGTCCTAGTAATCGCTTCCAACCACCCAGTCTCCCCCCCCCCCTCACTCGCACACGCTAGTATGAACAAGTAGGATGGGTGTGTGGTAGAGATTACTGGGACTCAACGTAATGAGTCCAACTGCTACCTACCGTTAACCCTATCCAGACTAGGGGGGGGCACAAAGTGCCCCCCCTAGTACACTTTTTCACACAGCTCATCGAGTATCTCTTCAATAGTCTAGCTTTTTTGTGACTTTTAGTTTCTATCTATGAGACATATTTTCATGTCTATTTCAAAAATTTTGACACTGATTCCGGGGGTCAACACATGACTTTAAATTGAGTGCTCCGCAAAAAAATTACCGTTTAAGTCATAGCTTTGGAACCACTGGCTCTATGACAATGAGACAAACATTTTTGAGCTCGTCTTGAAATAAGCTTTCATTTGATATATAGTTTGTGGATTTTTGATGACGTCATCAACAATTGGTTGTTGCGCATGCGTACTGACGAAAAACCATGTTATGGTTCATTTTTAGAAAAATGAGTGACATAATATGATGCAGCGGGTATTTTTATGTATATTTAGCATTTTTTGCTATTTTTAAAAGTAATTTATAATCAATTTTAGACAAAAATCGCTCTTTTTTTCGTATAATATAAATAAATGCTGACATCAGCAAAAATATTAGCGTTACAAAGCAAAAATTTCAAAATAAGAATTACAAGGATATAATCCCTCTATGTTTCAAGTATCACATCGATATATTTTATCAATTTGGAGATACAACGTGACAAAGTACATGTGGTTTTACACCCAAATTAGCAACATTTGCTGACGTCAGCACTTAATCACGTGACATAAACAAAAACAAATCACATCATCTTGTTTGCCTTATCATGTTTGTTACTTGTGCCAAGTTTCAAGTCTCTAGCACTTATGATTCTATGAAAAACCAGGGGGGGCACTTTGTGCCCCCCCCTAGTCTCCCCAAAGTTTCAAAAAGCCTAGTCTGGATAGGGTTAAAGGGAATAAACACAGCAGACAGCTGAGACCCCTTTTAGTCTTCACCAGCTTTACCTACCGTTAATTTTGGACACTCCAGAGGGGAGGGGGCTTAAAAGAGAGGGGACTTATTCATAAAATCAAAAGACAAGGATACATATGATAGCTTTTTAGTTCTTCTATCATATTTTGCGGAATCAACATACAATTGTACGAGTCAAATATATATCTTCGCCACAGTTTCATCTCAAACCATATCAAAATTAACATGCAAACTTATTTAGCTCAATAAATGGAGAATCTTTGGTAACCTCTGGAATTTGATGTAAGTGGGGGGGGGGTTTACAGAGAGGGTGGCTTATTCAAAATTTTAGCTAGAGGGGAGGGACTTATTAGAGAGGGGGGCTTAATATAGTTTTGATGGTATGCCTAGTCCCTTTGATCGGTTAACAAACTTCCAACAAATGAAGATTGTACAAGCGAATATTACCATGAAGAAATTTCTACAGCATGGTCAATGCTGAAATTAAGGTCACAAGAAATCCAAATGTTATGGTACAACGCAGTTTACGTGCAGAATCTAAATAACAAAACTCCGAGACCAAAACAGAGCCAAGTGAGCTACCACTGACCTGACCAGCTACTAAGAAAGCTGGCAATGAATAGGAATAGACATATCATTTACACCTTAAAAAGTCGGCAATGATTCCCAAAGCAAGATCCTTTATGCATGACAAACCTGTGAATTGTACAATCAAGGAAATGCAGAGATACTACAGACCGTACCAAAGTTTTGTAGGAAAAGCCCTGTGATTTAAACCTTCAAAGAGTCGGCAATGATTCCCAAAGCAAGATCCTTTATGCATGACAACCCTGTGAATTGTACAATCAAGGAAATGCAGAGATACTGCAGACCGTACCAAAGTTTCTGTAGGAAAAGCCCTATGATTTACACCTTCAAAAAGTCGGCAATGATTCCCAAAGCAAGATCCTTTATGCATGACAAACCTGTGAATTGTACAATCAAGGAAATGCAGAGATACTACAGACCGTACCAAAGTTTCTGTTGGCCTCTTCTCGGGAAGAAACCTACGTACCGATTGAAAGCATCGATTTTGATCCAGTTGGAGAGGAAGCAATAGAAACCATTGATTTTGAGCCAAAATGGAATGTATTCACTCTAGAAACTCCACGATTTTGTTTCTTCTTGGGCAGCAACAAATTGTCGTCCGGTAACCTCTTGTCACCTGCTAGACTCCCTTCGTCTTCATGTGCAGAAACAATGAGATCCGCTTCACACAAACTTTTCGGTCTAGATCTGTTTCTGTCGACTTTTACTGCCAAATTTTCTGGTTTCTCGATCGAAGTTTCATTGTTGATAGTTTCTTCTTCGTTTTTAATAACTTCTGGAGAGTTTTCATCTCTTGATTGGATATTCACTGAATAACGAAAGCAAAGATACCAAAGTACAACCAAAAACTATGAAGAGTACAATTGTGTTTGGTCAAAGAAATACCATTACGTTGCAGAATACTGCAAACAAGGTATCATTTCAAACAGATTTGAGAGCCGAACTTAAAATTTCTCAAGTGTTGTGAAATTCTGTTGACTTTAGGGGGCTCAATCCACGGGGGGGGGGGGGGGGGTTCTGGGCTAAATTTTGGGAAAGGGTCTGCCGCGAGCATATTCAAAATGGTACCGTAGGCAAGACTAATTTTTAAGAAAATAGTACCCTTGGCTAGACCAATTTAACCATTCCCTAGACCAATATTGTCAAATTTGTACCAAATATGATATCGTGACCGTTCGCTAGACCAATAGAAAATGATACCCTTGGCTAGACCGTTGCTGGGCCAAAATTGCAAAGAGTATACCCTTGGCTAGACTAGAAGTCCAAAAAAGTATACCGTTCGTCGCGGCACATCCCCAGGTACCATTACTGTGGAAGATATTGGCCTAAAGTGGCTATACTTTATAAGAGTAATGAAATGAGTCCCTTATTGAGCAAGTGATATCTGAAAATCAAAGAACGCAGGGAAACAAGGGACGAAATGTCAAATGTCTAAGCTACCTCCACTTGTGCCTTCTTCGTTTTCCGTTTGAATTTGATGAGTTCTTTTTTGTAATAGTTGTTACATATAGTTTTATGTAGTTTTTGATTTGTTCACGTAATGGCCGCAGGGTAGACATAGTATTTTGCTCCCAGTATCGCCTCTGTAGTATTGTAGCGTAGTTTGTAGGTATTTTAATTAGTGACATGCTTGTAAATTTTCAATGGAATAAAAGAGAATTATCATTACCTTCTTGTGTTGTCATCGCGTCTGATTCTTTACTAGCCTGGATATTATCGTCTGGTTGCTCACATTGTTTCGAGGGTAGTTCAGGTTCTGATGTTGCATTTTGGTCCGATGATTCATATCCAGCCAACGGTGGCAACTTTGATTCTATGTCTATTTCATCACAAACAGATGAAGCAGCCTCCCCTTGATCAGATATTTCGCCACCGATTGACGATGTAGCTTCCCCAAAATCCTGCGAAGTTTCACTGATGGTTGAGCTAACTTCTTGCGCCACTTGATGCAAGTCACTCGACTCAGTATCAGGCAAGAACTCGGGTGTAACGCAGACGGGTCTCTCCAAAACTTCTTTTATCGCATCCTCATCATCATTATCATTTTTATCATCATCATCATATTCAGAGGTCCTTTCAACGTCATCCATCGATATTTGCTTTTCGTTCATCTCCTCTTGGTCAAGTGCTATAATAACAATGGAAACTCTCTTGAAACCACAACTTACTATTTTTGAAGAAAGAGGCTAAAAATGACTTCACAATTAGATTTGTTACCTAAGTCCCTTCCCTGAGGTAAACAGTAGTTAAATCAAGGGTGTTAGGACACGGATATTTTAACAAAAGGTTTGAAACCTTTCTTCTTCGAAGGCGCGCTAAGACACAGGAATACAAGGAAGATATATTCAAATAACACGAGGCATTTACATCAGCAAGCGGAAACAGAACAGAGAAGAAAACAAGGCAAGAAAACAAGACGAAGATCAAAACAAGGTAAACAAATACGTAATTAAAATATCCGTGTCCTAACACCCTTGGTTAAAGGGGCTCCTTCTCCAAGTTATTGTTGAAATAGCGATCTTACAGTTTCTTGAAAGGAAATATCACACAGATTTTCATTTTTTCCAAAATGAAAGTGTTATTTTGAAGCCAAATCTTCGTACTTCACAGAAGAACACACCAAGCATTCATATCTCTTGCGTCTTGCGATTGTTCGGATGTGGACTTTTGACGGCTAAAGCCAATAAACAAACTGCAGAAAACAATAGACACGTGCTTAAAACAATGGTGTTTACAGATTTGTTTACAAATTGGAAGCAGAGTCCTTTTAAAACATCACGATTCATAATTCCAATAAAATGCGCGAGGCAGATGTTTGGATTTATCCTTCTTTATTCAAGCCAGTTAGCCATACAACGTACAACAAGACAGTTAGCCATACTGGTTTCGGGGCATCTTTTGCAGTTTCGTTTGTTTTGATTTGCTGCTTAAGAGAGTTTCTTTTGTCTACAGTCGTCAATCGCTTTGAATTGAGGTGTCGATGAAAAGAAATTTAAGGGTACTTGTTGAGGAGATGAAGTGCTGACCCTATTGTTTTGATACATTGTGTGTTAGCTTTGTTGAGAGCGAATCGTCGTTGGGGCTCACGTTGTCATGCGCATCGCTGCTCTTGTTTCTTCCCTTCTTTTCAATGGTCAAGCTAATTTGCATATTACATAAGTGAAGTAAATGGTTACTACGCATGCGATTTGGAGCCCTTTTTTGGGGGATTCCTTGAGGCTCTCAACTTAGGTAGTTCGTATCCCCAACAAGTACTGTTTCAAAATGTGCCTTTGTTATCACATATCTACATCCTTAGAGGGCTGTATAACATGTTTGTAAACAAATATATAAAGATCAGCTATCCAATATCACAATTTCATTGCAAAATTCCTCTCTTATTGACGCGTGGTATAGAATGTCTTCAGCTTGCAGTGGCCTTTCATGTGTTGAGGCCAAAGGCTTTTGAACTGATCGATTTTGAGATTAGCAAGATGGTCTATAAATCCCTGAACGCCCTCAAGTTGCCCCCTGATTACTTGAGAAACAGGTCTTAAGTTACCTTTATACTGAGAACATGAACTGGTCACAAGTCATTTGCTTACAGAGGGGCTAATAAGGTCTGGAGTGACCTAGATAGTGGTGTCAAGGCATCCTCATCTCCCTTCACATACCGTAGAAAATTTAAATGAAAACCTGATGGAAACCTGACGATTAGCGACCTCTTATTTTAAGCTCTTTGTGAACCATGGCATCAGTCATTGGTGACTCACATTTAGCCATCGTTGCACAGGTGGCTACCAGTGCACCACCACTGCATAGTTTTTTACAATAATTCACCTAAACTAAGCTAGCGCATGCTAGCACCTGTCAAAATGGATTGGTGCCATGGAACACAAAGTGCTTAATAAAATTGTTGTTAAAGAAATTGTTTAAGTGCCGTTCATAGCCAGAACCAGATGACTTCATGTCTATTTCTGCTATGGACGGCACAGAATATTGTATTTTGTTGAGTTTCAGTTACTGTGATAAAAAATATATATATATAAAACCAACTTATGACTCATCTCATTCTTCTTTCTTTTTTTGTCAAAGATTATTGTAAATATGATTACATTATATATTTAGTTATTATCAAATTGTATTTTAGCATGGCTCCCTGCAAAGCAGTATGTAAATATTGAGTGGATTACCATGGACAAACAAGTTAAAATGAAATGAAATGAAACACATCTGAAACTTGTTGCTCAGATTCCAGCTGTATCTCTAAAATCGTTGATAGTATAAAAAATTTGATTGCACTGGCGAATTCTACGGAGTTCAAATGTGAAAATATCTTCATTTGCAAAGTATCTGCTCTTATTTGTCCGTATTAGGGGGGAAGTCATGGTTTTCGGAATCCATTTCTATTGATTATGGTTTATACAGCTCCTCCCTATAGTGGTCGGGCACCTAATTCTTGACTGTTAATAGATAGCGCAACCGAATTTGGAGTGCTAATAGCTCTAGGCATGTACTTAGTCAAAATTTAAAGGTTAATTCAAAATTAGCTATCATTATTGCTCACATCAGCATTTTTCTACGTGTTGTCAAGAAAATTGACAAAATTGGCCAAAATAAGGAAAAATGTGATAAAATAAAATTTGAAGGACAATTTCCATCCAAACATGAGAATGATAATGAAATACATCAAATGATACTAGTCTGCAAAAGAAATTTGCAAAAATTATGATTCAAGAATTTGCTATTTTGATAGGGTCAGTCCCGGCAAAATGTCTCCCTCCTCCTCATATGTCAAAATATTTTATTGAAACCTTAATAGTAGTAGCACAATAGGTATCTATGAAAATTCAGAAAGTTTCATTGCTATAGATTTGCCCCCCCCCCCCCGACCAAAATAGGGCCAAAGCAAATGTTTAAGGAAGATTTGTATATACCTTCGACGGTCACGTCACTCATTACGTCGTGTATTGGAAACTTCCAAGTGGGTTCTGGTGTTCCTAACTCACCACAAGGCTGCAGGGGAGCATTGACATCTTTGCTTAAAATATTTTCCTTCTTGATAGGAATACTGGCATTGATTGGAAGAAACTGTGCACTTTTATCACTGTCAGGATCTGAGAAAAGAAATAAATTTTCATCAACGATGTTTACTAATAATTTTGTTACCAGTGTAAGGACGGGTATTTTCATATTTGTTGAAAAGAATGACAAAAATGACAAGACTTGGGCAAAACCAGCAGAAAAAATAACGATGATCGACAAACCCAGATTAGTAATAATGACAAAGTCCATGATGACAAATCCAGTAATTATGACAATTAAGACATGATCAAATAAATGCAAGTACATTTCGACACTTATGCACTCGTATGCACTGGTGCCATCCTTAGCTAAAGAATTTCTACACTGACCACCCCCCCCCCCGGGCAGCCCGGGGGTCAACAAAAATTTCCTGCATAATGCCCGGGGGCAGGGAAAATTTCCTGTGGCGAATGCCCTGGAGCTGGGAATATTTTTTGAGCAAATACCTGGGGGTGTCCCAGGGGGGGGGGGGGTGGTCAGGGTAGGAATTGAACGAGACATCCGCAAAACGAGAGACAGATGAAGAAGTCTTTGTTACCACTGCCTTCGACGATTCATGATTGTGTGATCACAATAGGTTGTTTACTTACAATTTCGTTTCACTCCCGCATTAGGCATTAGCCTTAGACTCACGAAATAGTCCCAGTCATCGCAACAACAACAGCAATGACAACAACAACAACAATATATTTTTTGCTTATATTTTTTTACATATATTTTTGTAGTTATAGCGTCTACCAGCCTATCAATAGCAATAACTACGAACTTGCAATCAGTCTACATTAGCCTTGCAGCGGAAAAATTCCTTTCGAAACATAAAATCGAGGCTGATTAGGTTAATTCGACATAACAATTTCTTTATTCAACTCGATGATACATAGATAGAAAGCATATCAACTTAGAATAGAAAGTTTGTCAAAATCGGTCATATCAGGTAAGGACCGTCCATCATTTGGCCAAGGGTTGGTACCGAAGAGAAATTAATCGGGTAAAAAAAATTTCCTGCATTGGAAAGTTTGAGTAAACACAAATTTATTTGTAAAAATTTTGGGTAAGATATAACAGCCTTATCCCAAGTAATGCTCATAAGACACTTGATGAAATAGGGGTAGTGGGGATGGTGCTAATGGACTTGTCCAAGGCATATGATTGTCATCCACATGATTTACTCATAGCCAAACTTGCAGCCTATTGGTGATGGCCAAACAGTCTCGCATTAATCTCAAACTGTCTGTCACAAAGAAAACAACGCGTTAAAATTGCTTCGAAATTCAGTGAATGGCAGGAGATAGTTTCAGGAGTACCACAGGGCTCAGTTCTCGGTCCACTTTTCTTCAAAATCTTTGTCAATGACTTCATCTTCGCCATGAAGTCCTCCCATGTCTGCAACTTTGCAGATGATAATACTGTGTATGCATGTGACAAAGATGTTGAATCAGTGGCAATGAGACTTGAGGATGATATCTCTAGAGCTCTTGACTGGTTTGAAGATAACAGAATGCTGGCAAATCCCAAAAAATTTCAAGTAATGTTTCTTGGCCTGAAACTGCATCAAGAATTTCTCTTGAAAATAGATAACAAAATAATATATGTGACAAGTTCTGTAAAACTACTTGGGTTAACTGTTGACGATGAGCTGAAATTTGACAAGCACGTGAAAACACTGTGTGAAAAACTTAGCAGAAAAGTCAGTGCATATACCCCAGCACCCCCAGATGCATATACTAAACCGCGGCCGCCACTGGGGAAACAATCCCCCTGCTCAACCGCAGTCCAGCGCCTGCATCGTGAAGGGGACATCCCGCACAGCACACTTGCCATCCCAATGAGGAGCAGCGCACCGCCCCCACTGCGAGAAGGCCCATGAAACGCTTATCCTGTTAGAAACCCAACTCTCGGAATATATGTTTTTCAGAGCCTATAATTATTGCATTTATCACCATTCCGAAATCTGATTCGTTTTTTGAAAATAGGAAGGGTGTTTGATTGTTTTATTTGATTGTTTCCACCGGAATGAACGTTTGAACAATACGCTATAGCTGTAGATAGGGTAAAGTTTTTCCATAATAAAATTGGTTGGGTTTGGGAAAACTGTATTTTCATTAAACAAGGACAGATTTGGTAAGACAATAGCACGAGTTAGCTTTGATTGACACCGCGATTCAAAGCGATTAGCGATCACAGACAAAAGAAATGATCTCAACCAGTAATTCAAAACAAACAAAGCCGCAAAAGTTCTCTGAAACCTAGGTAGCTAGCTCGCTCGCTGTGCATTCCAGAAATTATTTTCAAGGGCAAACATGAGCATAGTTCGAAAGAAGAAGGACATATCTACACATCTGCCGCGGGCATTTTATTTCTTTGATCCAGAAGCTGAGCAGTAAATGTTTTGATAACACCCAAAAAAATAAGAGAATTGAATCGCCTCCTAAACGGCTTTTGAATCAAACAAATAAAATGCCCGCGGCAGATGTGTAGATGCATCCTTCTTCTTTCGATCTATGCTCGTGTTTGCCCTTAAAAACAGTTTCTGGAATGCAGAACGAGCGAGCTAGCTACCTGGGAAACTTTTGCGGCTTTGTTTATTTTGAATTGCTGGTTGAGAGAATTTCCTTTGTCTGCAATCGCTAATCGCTTTGAACTGAGGTGTCAACAAAAGCAACTCATGCTATTGTATTACAAAATCTGCCCTTGTGTTTTTTCATTATCAAATTCATTTCTCTTCGGCCCCAACCCGTGGCTAAAAAATGAACGGTTCCTTATATCTCCCGTATGAAAACAAATGTTACCTTTTGCCTTAATGCATAGACTTGGCTCTTGTTCATCAACGCAATTCATTGGCGTAGCAGGAAGAATGTTGATATCTGGTGATACACGCATTTGAGAACGTGCCTTTTTTATATCAAGCAATGGAAGACCTTTCACTTTGTGTACAATGTCATTGCCGGCCATTTCCTCTGCTTCACTAGCAACTTTAGCAATGGCTGAATCCAAGTCAGTTACAAGAATGTGTCTTGGAGATTCTGTTTGAAAAGAAAACGATAAATTTTCATTCTACAGGGTGTCCTAAAAAGGTGTGCACCATTTTGCTGCTGCTGGCTGCTGCGGAGGAGCTGTAAGTTCAATTGTCCTGTTTTTTTACACAGTTGCATCAAGAGCATCAGGAGACAAAATGAGTGATTTGAATATGGCCTAAGCTACGAATGGCCTGAGCTAATCTCACCGTGATTTGACAACGTAGTTAACTCAACCCGCTGTTAAGATGACAACTTACTCAAGTTCTTCGTTATCGTTTCGTCATCTCGCAATTACTGTCTCAATTGCATTTTCCAAGCCAACACAATCAGCATCACAGCTCGTGCCGCCCTTTCTAACCGCCATTATTCTGCATCAATGGTTTCTGAAAGAAGCTTCGCTCCCCCGCAAGCAACCTTTCGCGCGCACTTTCACCAGATCGCTTGCGAAATAGCAGAGATAAAACGTTAATCAATTGCTTTAACGAGTGTGACTACCTTACTTTCTTACTTTCTTTCTTACTTTCTTTCTGACTGACCTGGAGCCCCTTCTTAGATTACAAAGTGGACTTTGTAATCAAAAAGTGGACTTTGTAATAAAAAACGACAAAGAAGAACTCGAGTAAGTTCCCATCATATATTAATTACAAATTCAAATCACTGTGTCTCCTATTGCTCATGGTGGCATAGGAGAGGCCCAAGCAGGGCTTGAGACCATGGAAGGTGTTGTGGCGCAGTGGTGTAATCCTCTGACTTTGCAGCCAGAACAGTCAGGCGGACAGGGTTCAATACCCAGTAGAGCCCAACCACTTGAGCGTCATGCGTCATGACAAGGGGTTGCGGACTCAATTAGCGCTTTGCTACGTTTGTGATCTCAGCGCTTGGCGCTAAAAACCACGACTACACCTTCACTCTCACCCATGTCGATTCCTTTAACATCACCACCGGCAAAGCAACAAACATTTGAATTACAGATAGTAATGTAAGTATCTCAATAGGTGTGCTCTTTGGTGCTTGAAAACTCACCATAACTGATTAAGATTTCGCCTTAAACAGCAAATGTGCGCTTATTCAAACAGTAATCTGTACAGCTGCCACTCGAAAACACCAATCTAAGATTCATATGGAGTAAAATATAATCAAATGCTGTGTAGTTACACCGTAATAGGATAATTCGAGCAGGTGTCTTTAAAGTATGAATTTGAAGGCTAATCGAATGACCCAGCCTGGTTAGTCGTCAATTAAAGGTGCGAGAGGGAATTGCGGAGGATATACACGCACATGAGAGTACGGGATGTCCAACGTTTAAGGGGGCTTATGGCAGCTTCAGTGAGTCAAAACTGCCCGAATGGAGCCTGAAATGCGATAAATTTTCCCTGATTAGAGGGGCTGCTGCCCCCTAACCCCCTGCCTCATACTGGGTGTCCCAAAAAACGCAACAGATTTGAAAAATTCTAATGCAAACTATTTCATATTCATTATGAAACAATTATTCTTGTTCAAATCTACAATAATTAGATTAAATTTTGATATATTTTCCAATATTTTTGGTGACTTGTTTGTAAAGTTTAAAATCAGCAAACTTCACAATTACCCAGAGCTGCTGCATTAGCTAACAATGGTGAATTATAATGTCAAATTAAACAAAAACATGACAATCCCTGCAATTCCTGAGCATTGCTGACACACACCCAAACACACAGGTTTATTGAAAATTCGACGGTTTTTTATTTTTTCTAAAATGGCTAGGCCATTATGAGAGTTATACTTTTAATGAACACTGAGAGCCCTCTCGAGACTGGATAACTCATAAATCAGCAAGGGATTCATTTGTTACAGTTTCTTAATCAAGTGGTGCGCTTGTCCGTAATCCTGTTAAATAAATAAATTAATTAATTTTGCCATGCTTTTAATTTTGCAGTGTAATGTTGGCTCTGCTTTTGCCCTGACAGCAAGTTTGAAGTTTTTTTATTTTCAAGTCTGCAACCAAGTCACCAAAAATTCTGAAAAATATATCAAAACTTAATCTAATCATTGCAAATTCAGATAAAAATTATTATTTGATTATCAATTTGAAACAGTATGCGTCATAGTTTGTTAAATCTGTTGCGTTTTTTTGGGACACCCGGTACATTATGCAAACGTTGTCCCAAAAACTTGTACCGGATATGTGTGGCTTCTATGACAGAGTTTTGGCCCTTGAGCACTCTTTCGGGACAGCTGTTTTCTGTCCCGGGGTGTCTATCTTGAAGAAAAGCAACGGGGATGTGCCTGCCACAACAAAAAATAATGACCCTTTCCTGGAATAAACGTTTGAAAAATTATTCCTGTCCTGAATAATGCCAGTCTCTTTTGTAAGTTATTTCAATATTTTCACGTCAATTTGACCTTTCCTGGAAAGTAACTGCAATGGACATACCTGTGCTGGAATAAAGCTCTCTAAATGGTTTCTTGATAATAGCATCAAAACTAAATTCTGACAAATGTCATCTTTTGAATTTTGGGGAAAAACATCGATGTATCAGTGCATATTGGTGCAACTACGATAACAGAATCTGTCGAAGAAAAACTTTTGGGTGTAATGGATAAGAACCTTTGATTTAAAGAATCATATAAACACACTTTGTAGAAAAGCTGGACAAAAGTTGCATGCACTTGCACATATTTTCAAACTATGTGGATGTTGAGATCGTTGTTTCTCAGTTTAGGTACATGTAGTCCACTTGTTTGGATGTTCCATAATAGGTCAGTGAATACAATGAAAAAAATCCACGAGAGAGCCCTGAGAATCGCATACAAAGACAGTTGTTCAAATTTTGAGGATTTATCAACGAAAGGAAACACAGTGAACATTCACCACAGAAATTTACAGTTGCTTGCTACTGAAATTTTAAAACTGAAATGAATCTCAATTCAAGTTTCATGAATCAAATCTTCGTGGAGAAAGATATTCCATACACCCTTCGCAGTGGTAGAAATAGTTTGGCACCAAAACCTAACACGACAGAGTGTCGTATCGGAAATGCACGTTTTCTTCGATCAAAGATATGGCATGAAATGTCATCTTCATCTTCCATGAAAGACTCCCAGGCGTTGGATAGTTTCAAAAGAAAAATTAAAAGCTACCAGGTGTCGCAAAAAAATGTATACAGATTTGGTTGACTCCAGCGACGTGAAGTTAGCCTTAATCAATGGCTAACCACTCTCAAAATGTTCCTCGATAGTTAACTTGAGCATAGATACCTCGTTTTTTTTTATTGATGCTTTGAGAGCAGAAATATCAATCTTGAAAGCTCAACTTTGCGTCCACTTGCAAACCAGAGCTTTGGCCTTTTGGCCTAAGCAAAGTCCTGAAGCACATCGAAATTAAGAACTGAAATTAATGAAAAATTAAGAAACTTCCCAATGGGTGACTGGGGGGGGGGGGGATGACTTCTGGAAAACAGAATAACACAAGATCTAATATTGTTTAAATTTCATCAAGGCTATCGTTGATGTATACGCTGCGTGCGTTAAGAAATTGCTTAGGCCAAAAGGCTAAAGTTCTGGTTTGCAGGAAGAGGCAAATTTGAGCTTTCAAGATTAACATGTCTGCTCTCAAAGTACCAATATCGACAAACGAGGTATCTATGTTCAAGTAAACTATCGAGGAACATTTTTAGATTGATTGGATATCGATTGAAGATAAATTCACAGCGCTGGAGTCAACCAAATCCGTATACATTTTTTTGGGACGCCCGGTACAATTTTGATTGCAACTGTAGATGATGTAAGCGAGATGTCGAAATGTAGGGTATCTGTTGTTGTACGGTGGATTGATTGATAGCCTTGAAAGCTAGAATTAATTTGATTATTAACATGTATTTAAGTTTTGGTTGGCGTTAATTAGCATCAGCTAGACGTGAAGCCAACTTTAAATAAAGAAATTATAAAGGTCGACAAATGACATTGCCAAAAAGAAATATTTTTGGAATGAAAAATTATTTTCCAAAAATGATATGTCATACCTTCCTCTGTTTGCTCTGGTGGTGAAGTCTCTTTACCTCTTATCTCCGCTTTAATCTATAATTAAAGAACAGATAGATAACTAACTACGATTACTAAAAAGCATTTTTGCCAATGAAAACATGATGAAAATTACAAAATTAGCGATGGTAACGATTCCACCGTGGCATTTTCTCGTCGAATACAATTATCTAACATGGTTTCACTCCACAAGGACCCCCAACTTACGCTCATGTCATGTCATTGAATTGAATTGATGTTGTTGTTGCTCCAGCGAGGGCCTTATTTCCCAAGAGCTGTAAAACCGGAAAAAAAAATGTCAATTAACGATAGGTTTTCGTTGCCGTCGTGTGCTGGTCAAAGGCGGTTTTCGCAATCATGGCTTGAAGAAGCATTCATCTAAGTACTGATAGCTAGTTTTGTGGTACAGCACTTCTGGATCTGCTTTTTGCGGCGTTTTAGGCTCGGTGGTTATGAGAAAAAAGGAGGGGGGAGTAGCAGGTGATTTAGGCCCAATTGTTTAGAGCATATCGAGGTATATTGAATCAGTACGAGGCAAATCCGTTTCCGTGAGGGTAGGGAAATGAGTCGTAGCCTTAGTGGTATCAGTTTATAGACTGATTACACGTTCGTAGTTATCGCTATTGATAGACCGATGGACGCTATAACTACGACACATGGCCATACGCTTCCAGAAACGGACATGGCCTAAATCACCTGCTATTTTTTTCTCAAAACCACCGACCCTAAAACGCCGCAAAATCAGTTTGTCTGAAGTGCTACACAGCAAAACAACTATCAGTACTTAAGTGAACGTTTCTTCGAGCTATCAAAGCAAAAATCTCCTACCTAGAAGTGATATTCTGCTTGTTTATGGACGCAAAAGATCTCCTAATTTCGCTCGCTACTTCGACATTTTGATCGTTGCAGACGCTCAATTGAACGCGTGTTTGTTTGCCTTTGGAGGGAGGTTTGAATTTAAGAAGAATCAGCCAATCCGATCAAGTTATTTCAAGTCTGGCATCCTGATTGGTCGGGGAACAAATTTGTTCCAAGCAGGAAATTTTTGCCGTTTTGAGAAGAGTTTGGCAATAAGGCCTTCACTGGAACGACGACAACAACATCAATTCACTCCAATTCACTCCAATTAGATGAGCGTAAGTTAGTTGAGGGTAGTGAGGCTAAGTGGTTTGGTCAAAAAGCGAAACTACACTTGTATTGATTCTATATCAAACCATATAACTTCATTTTCGATTAATTTAGCACAGTAGCTCCATCAGTCATGAGGCTAAACTCTGTCTAAAATTAGATGTCACGTGAAAATTTCACAAAGTCAGATGTGACTGATGCACATGTGCAAAAAAGTTACTTCAACCTCAATTCTATCTCAGCATTAAGCATAACTCACAAAAGACTGTAACTGTTCTATGGTATTGTCTATTGCTGACAATGTAACACATGTAACATTTAGAAAAATTGCACCTTGTTCGTCAAAAAAGGATAACAAACGTTGTGGGTAACCCTGTCAGATGGACATGTCGGATGGACAAAAACGTACTGCAAAATTGAAGTTCGGAAAACACAAACATAAGTAATTCTACATTAATAACAACATGGCGCTGCGTAGGTTCCACATACTCGTTGGTGTTATTGTTGGCCAAGGCACGAGATAAACATTATTTCATTGGAGTGTCCGTCCGACAGATTTTCAGAATGGAGAGTTTGGTGCCAAAAATGCGCATACATCTATTTTTGATGCATATTTTCTACCTATTCGTGACACAGTAATGTCCAATTTTTAACATTGGGACACATAATTGACTTCAATTGCGGATAAAGAATATGACGAAAGTCCGTCCGACAGGTTTTATAAAAAACATGTTTGAAACACAACAATGCTGAATTAATCTTCAAAACGTATTGCGAACAATTCCTGTTGTTCCTATTGTGAGCAATTCCAATTGCTGTATGCACTGTTGCATAATTGAAGATTACTGTGAAAAGTACACATCAGCAACTGTCGGACGGACAAACTCTATAGTCAAAATTAAAGGCTGTAGATACTTTTCTTCGTGCAAAGGTGATTTCTCCAAACAAATTAGCAAGTTGGGAGATAGCTGCAACAAAATCCCGTGGTTTTATCACTACCATTTGTTTTGGGAAAAATAAATCCTCTCTTTTTGATTACAAAGTCCACTTTGTAATCTAAGAAGGGGCTTCGATGTCAGTCAGAAAGAAAGAAAGAAAGTAAGTAACCCACTTCCGTCACGCTCGTTAAAACGATTGATTAACGATTTATCTCTGCTAATTGGCACTGAAATAAAGAAAGCGCACATAAAGCGCATACAAGACAGAAGTTTCCCGCGATCCTATAGCAACATTTGACGTCGGCTTATTTCATGTTAGACAGATTTGACACCATAAGATGGATAAATTACCATGATGTTTACCCTGGCACAACAACAAATTTACCCAGAATTGGCACGTTCTTGACTTCATTAGCAGCTTAATTATGTCAAAACAATCGTTTTCTAGAACGAACGAATCATTAGCCACTTATTGATAGTACTCATTATGCAAATAAGTCAACTTTAGAGGATGATGTAACCGGCGGCCTGCACAGAGGCTAGCATTCGCAGCATCACCGAAGGTAGAAGGATCCCCCTCCTACACAGCTACAGAAAGGTGCAGAATCCCAGCAAACAATGGCGCCATTGACTGGAGGAAGGCACGAGATCACACTGAACCAAAACATCTTCATGCATATCATTCTGCACAGAGGTTATCTTCGTGGCTGCTTGTCTCAAATTAGATGCCCGCGAATAGCAACAATTGAAACGTTCTGTAGGGTTCTGCATAAGTAATTTTGCGTTATCGTAAATCTCGCATGACATCTCATTTGACACAAATGCACCAATAGTTTTGTGCACGAACTAAGCAAACTAGGGGTAATGACTTTTGATTTTTGCGTATCATTCTCGTTTGACATAAATACCAAAATGTTGCCTTTGGTGCGGTTCTTTTTCTTATACAAGGCGCTTGATTTTCCATTGAAGGTGACTTTAGCAGCAACACTCATCCCTCTGACTGTAGCTAAAAACAGCATCCACGATCATTTGGGGTTATGAAGAAATCAATATTCAGATATTCTTATGCTTGTTTAGCTCAGGACAGACTTTGTAATCATCCAAAAGGATCTTATGTTTTTCTGTAGGACGGACAATTACCAAGATGTTTTGTTCCCAACTCTGTGTGGAATCACACATGATTACCAAATTTTTTATGTCAGTTATATGAACCATAGAGGCTATCATGAAAGGCAAACAACAAATCTTACGTCAACTAATGCGCTATCGCAAATCTCACGTGGCATATAGTTTGAGACATATTTTAGTTTTGGGATTCAACAACCGACTCATATTCAAAATGTTAAAAAGTAAATCTCAGGACAGCATGAAAAAGAGCAATTTTAAAGACACCTTTATCTTTTGCATTGACGGAAATCATCGACATAACATACATGAATTATACCACATTCACATTGACACAGATAAACCATCTTTATCTGAACGAGGTTAAATTTCAACCAATCAGATACATTCGATGTGTTGGATTGACCAATTAGAGCGCAATATTCGATAACATGGTTTAACCAAGGGCGCCTACCTTGTACGAAGTGTGTTTATTCCCAGTACTGTACCCGTGACCCAATACACAGAGTAATTGGTGTCCTGTGACCCAGTACATAGAGTAATTGATGTCCTGTTAATCTGTAGTGTTGACCAATCAAAAATCATGCTGTCTGGTTCCCTGTGGCCAACTCGTATAACAGTTTTGATCTCGTATTACATCAACACTGGAATTTGAAACCTCAAAGTTATTCATACGTCATCTTGACCTTGACAAGACTGACTCTGTGTACTGGGTCACGGTACAGTAGTATGGGAATAAACACAGTTCCTACAAGGTAGGCGCCCTTGGTTTAACTTGCAAGTGTGAATGGGGCATAAATAAGCGAATGTAAGAAGACTGTTAGTTTCCAAGATACGTTGCTGTGGAACTTTCATTCAAATGCATTTGATCTTACAATTTGCTTGCATTTGATTGAACAAACAAACGAACAAACAGGGATATCTGGTGTTTTCTATTTATAATTTACAATTCAATTCAATTATGACATGCGCAGTTGATTTTCATAAAAATGATCACATGAAAACTTTCTGTGGAATGGGATGAGTTCAACGTTGACTAAGTTCAAAGGAAAAGAATGGAATTGATCACACCAACTGATAACATGCTTCAACGATCTGATTGGTTATAACAGATACTCGCTCCAGATACTCGTCGCCCGGTGTTCATGAACACATTTTGACCCTGGCGATTGCCTTTACGATTAAGAATGGGTGGATGCTAAAAACACCACTCAAAAGACAGATGTCTTACGGTACCCTGCGGTAAACTGAACCACAATAATTAAATCCTCCTGTAATTTGCTTGCAGTGAATCATTTGTTTGTACCGGGTGTCCCAAAAAGTACTCCAGTTTAAAAAATGACCAAAAATCTATTATCAAACCTATGATAAACTTTTCTATTTTATTTGTTTCGTCAATGATCCAAAAACATTTATGGATCATGTAATGTTCGTTTCCTAGAAGGTAAAAAATATTGCACAATGAAAAACCCCCGTTGAAATTAGAAGATCTCAGAGCGTCCAAACTTTCAAAACAGGATTAAAAAACGTATTTATTTCATAATCATTTTAACATATGAATGACATTTCTAGCTTTACTGTCTGTAAATCAAGGTTTTTAACACTAAGTTGTTCAGCGCTTTAGAATATATGTATATAGATTTTAGCGCTCTATAAGTGCATTGTTATTATTATTATTATTACTATTATATTTTGAGATATGCTTTTGAAGTAAAAACGTAGATCTTGCCTGAGAGACAAAATTTTCAGATTCTTTATATTCCTTGCAGTCTCCTAAGATAGTACACATTCCTTTCTGTCACTTACGCCTGAGTTAAATGCTTAATATGCACAAAGAAATTGATCTAGTAATCATCAATACCTTTCTTGCAGTATGCTTCAAAACCAGGCAGCCATAAATAGAGCTAAACCTGCTAATTCTAAAACCAATTACAAGATCAGCTATACCTGATAAAAAAATTGATCCTTTATCCACTTGCCAAAATAAGAAATTTGAAGATCGGCTATGTAATCAAGTTTTGGTGAATTTTCAAATAGGAGTACTTTTTGTTGGGACACCCAGAGTAATTCGTAGGCTTTGTTTATAGCAGTTGTTGGGAGTAGTAACAAGGACAGATTTTGTAAGACAATAGCACGAGTTGGTTTTGATTGACACCGCAATTCAAAGCGATTAACGATTACAGACAAAGGAAATTCTCACAACCAGTAATTCAAAACAAGCAAAGCCGCAAAAGTATCTCTGAAACTCAGGTTGCTAGCTCGCTCGTTGTGCATTCCAGAAATGGTTATAAAGAGCAAATATTAGCACATATCGAAAGAAGAAGGATATATCTAAACTTCTGCCTCGGGCAATTTATTTATTTTGTGCAGAAGCCAATTGGGAGGGGATTCAATTCTCGTACTTTTTAGGTGTAGAATTAAAACACTTACTGCTCAGCTTCTGTACGAAAAAAAATAAATTGCCCGAGGCAGAAGTTTAGATATGTCCTTCTTCTTTCGATATGTGCTAATATTTGCTCTTAAAAACCATTTCTGGAATGCACAACGAGCGAGCTATCGACCCGGGTTTCAGGGCAATTTTTGCGGCTTGCTTCGTTTTTATTTATGTCTTGACGAACCGAGCATGGAATTCCCTTTGTCATCAATCACAAATTGCTTTGTATCTAGGTGTCAATGAAAAGTAGCGAGTTCTATTGTAACATTATCTGTCCTTGTTGGGAGTAGTCGCTACATCATGTGCCTTGAACGAAATCATCAACGTACAAACATGACTAAATAAGCAAAATTAAGCAGATTGTCTTGGATCATAACAAATCTAAGTAGATTCTCACCTTTTAAAATTCGCTGGTTGGCTAGCAGACAACGCGTGTGGTGCTACACTTTAAAAAACTAACTCTCAGCGCAAGCTGGCAAAGCAACTAGTCCACAACAATACCTTAACTCAATTAAGAATGGACGGAGGTGGACAAACAATCAAAACGGAAGACAGATGTTTGTTCTGTACATTATTCTTCAGCTAAACTACAGGTTACACGTTACAATGTTTGCTTCAAGGTCAAAGCCGACCCCTTTTCCATGTTAACAACGTAGCCGTTGTGATGAGACAATTCGACCCCAAATGCACAGTTTGGAGCGCGTAATCAAGCAAAAATGACGTCAAAGCAGAGGCCTAGAGGAGGATTTATCGCTAAAGACTGATTAATTATATCTTACTGTTATAATGGCTAGTAGACTTACACCGGGTGCGCCAAAATAAACTATGCACTTTTGGCAGGCAACGATAAATCGTACACTGGACCGATTTTGAAGATTCATGACTTGATCTTTGGCAGAAAGCCAAAATTAGATTCTAGGAGTTTTTGAAAATATTTTTTTCTTATTCAGTTTTCAGAGCTAGAAGCGAATTTCTTAAAATTTCCGTTTTCGAAAGCACTGAAAACGATCAAAAAACGTCTGTCAAGTTTTCTAAAGGATCGACATGAATGGACAAAGAGAAAACTTGTTCGTGGTGATTTGAGATTTAGAAATCGATCAATTGTAATCTGCTGTACGAGAGTTCGTACTGTCTTGGGAGAGATGTAACATCATTTTCAAGGATATAAAATTATGTCTTTTCTTTTGTAATTTCATTGAATTTATGCTTTGGTGCATGTTGCGTTCTAGTATCAAGGGGGTTAAAAAGACAAACATGGAAGCGTCATGAGGCCAGCAAGCATGGAGTCTTGTTTAATTTCCTATTTTATGACAAAAGTTTGGCGTCTTATGAAACTGTGTTGCCTTCTGATTAGGAATCTGCAAGCAGAATACGGAAAGAGTTTTTCGTTATGAAACTCAGTGCTAAATCTAACTTCATATTACTGTTTGCGAAGAACTGCACTTTCGAATGATGTAAATGGAGGTTGGAAAAATGTGTGCAGCTAAAAAATTCCTAAAATTACCAAGGAATAAAGCCCACTTCACAAAAATTTACATCGCTTCCAAGAATCATGTTCTGCTCGCTAAGCTCTTTCGAATGATATCTAGTTTGCATTGTTTTGGAAAATAATCCTGGTTCCATGACCAAAACAAGTTTTACTCTACATAGTTTTTGGTCGTACAGTAAAAACCCGCATATAAGAACCACCCAATTATAAGAACCTAAGGCCTAAAATGTTCTAATTTCACCCCATTACAGAAGAACCTATTCATCCTGAAAGTCAAGGAAGGTTCTTGTCTTAAAGGAAGTGAAGTGTAAACTACTGGTTGGTAATGTTGCATGTGACGAAGTGTTTTAAGAAATTTAGCTAAATACTTATTAAGTAGATACAAAGCATATGTAAACAATTCCTTTGAATCGATTTGATCAGATAAGGCAAGGTAGATAAGGTTGTTCTTTATAAAATCGTGTCATGATAGTGAGTGCGTGAAAACCTTGTTTTCTTATATTTGGCGTAAATTCCCGAAGATCTGTAATTAATTTTTTTAATAGGAACCTATTTAAGAACCTTGCATCCTGTTTTCAAGAATAGTATCATATGCATAAGAACCTAAACAGGGTGCTGATACTAAACTACGATACTGACTTGTCTTTCTCTGAAATGACCCTCAAGATGATGTTCGTCGTGGTCCTAATGTTAAAATCTAAACAGAGTGATTTCAAAATGTAAGGTTCTTATATGCTGGTTTTTACTGTACTTTAGAGACATGGGCTGTAACAACAACACTTGAGAAACGCATTGCCGCATTAGATATATGGTCGTACAAAAAATCATTTACAAAGACAAGAAAACAAAAAGACAAAAAACTTTACCTCCTTTTTTAGGATTCCTCGTGTAGCTTCGAGGCTTAAGCTGCTATGCAATGATTTCTGAAATGCTTCTTTGATCAAACTAGTATCAGACTCACTGATGTCCTGCAAAAAAACATGGGTTAATCACAAATACAGTAAAACCCGTGTAAAAAACTGCGAGTTTCTGCAAAAGACTGAAATGGTCCAAGCATAGGGTTTCAAATCTTTAAAACTGTCAGTCTAAAATTTCATGCCCTATTGAACCGAATCGATTGAAAGAAATTTTGGCTACCGGGTGTCCCAAAAAAGTACTCCCATTTAAAAAATCACCAAACATTGATCATCAAACCTTTCATAAAATCCCATAAAATTTTCTTTTTTAATTTCTTTGTCAAAGACCCAAAAATATTCACAGATGATAAAATGTCTGCTTTTGGTGTAGCAAGGTAGAAAAGTTACACGTTGATAAACCTTATTTTGAGCTATAGTTTTTAAGCAAAATACTCAATCTTGCCTAAGAGTTACATTTTTCAGATTTTTTATCATCATTGAAGTCTCCAATGATAGTGTGCATTTATTTCTGTCATATATGATCAAACTAAAAGTTTTACATGCACGACGAAATTGATCTGGCAATCATCAGTGCTTTTTTGCAGTATAATTCAAAACCAGGTAGCCCTAAAAAGAGCTAAATTTGCTATTTTTTAAACTAATTATAAGATCAGCGACGTCTTGGAAAAAAATTTGGTCCTTGATCTACTTGACAAAAAAAGAAAATCGAAGATCGGCCGTGTAATCAAATTTTAGTGAATTTTCAAACGGGAGTACTTCTTTTTGGGACACCCAGTATCTTAACTCATGAGGATGTGATGTCATCAAATTTCTAATTCGTAAACAAGCAGAGTCAAAAATTTGTGCTGGACTGCTTGATACCATATTGTACACATTCATAAACAATGGTTTTCTTGGAAATAATTTGTTTCTCAAAAAGTTCAGAAATTACGATGGTTTTAATTTTTTCACTATTTCTTGAATTCTTAAATCAGAAGAGAAATCCTTTGATTCTGAAAATATATATGATTTCAGGAGAGTCCAATGGTACAATTTACACCGATATTTGTCAAGATTTGGGACCTATACTAGTCATAATACCATTTATCTAGACTGATTACAAGTTCATAATTATCGCTATTGAAAGACTGATGGACGCTCAACTCGAACTACAGTTTTAGCAAAAAGATATCGACGTTGTTGTCATAAGTCTACCAGTTGTACGGGGTGTATCAGAAGAAGACTACGGGACGAAAAAATGTACATGTCCCTGGAATGAAAAGTCTAACACAAATGAGATAGTGATTTCTGAAAGCCCAATTCGTGTACTCCCTTTTGATGTATTGCTTTTGCAATTTTGCTCATTGCATTCTTTGGCCATTCTTTTAAATATCGGAGCTGAGTTTGTCATTTTTATAGCATCTGGTATAGAGTGTTCCAAAGGAGAGCGCTTTTGAATACAAGTGAATTACGTTAAAATAAAAAAGTTTTAGACGGAAAAGTTTCGTAAAAACAACTTCAGACAACAAAATTTCAGGCGCTTTTTCGAGAACACACAAACTTTTGGAGAAACAAATTTCCATAATTATAATGAAACTAGTTGGCATTTTACGTTAATTAATCATATATGCAACTTAAACTAATCATATTAATGCATCAAAAGCATCCAACAAAAGCATGACAAAAAAACATAGGGCTCAAATCTTTAAAAAGGTCGGCGTCAATATGCCGTGGCAATTTATTGATATCGTGATTTGCTTAGTATCAATATGGCGGTATTTATTAAATTTGAGTCTAATGACATCATCAAATTTCAAAATCCTAAACTAGAAAGTTACAGATTTCTGCTTGCCACCATATTGTAGACCTTTATAAACTATGGTTTCTTTGAAGGTTATCTAATATTTCCTCTTTTAGTTTAGGATTGACGATTGTTTAAATTTTTTCAAAATTTTTCAAAAATAATGAATTCGCCGCCATTTTGAAAAAATCAAGATATCAAAAAATTTCCACGGCAGATTTACAGCAAAGTACCATAAGTTCCTTTCAAGCCGTCCAATTCAAAGAAAACTGCAAAAGAATTTTACACCGACCCTTTTAAAGATTTTGAAAGATTTGAGCCCTATGCTTGACAAAAGTATTCAACCAATTTTATGGCGATTGAATGCAATTTAATCGCAATTAATGGAACGTGATGTTAGTTTCTTAGTCAATAGGGCTGTGTCCCTTGTGACCATGTTTACAACTTTATCTTTGTGACAATATCGTTGAAAGTAACTTCTTGCGTTGGGGCATGTCGGCTGCACGTGGAATGTCTGTTGTTCAAAGGAATATAAAAAGTAATACTGGCATGTTTATCAGTCGTCTATAACCAAAGCAGCACGCTGGTTTGCACCAGAGGAGCGCAGATTATTTTTCGCTGAGAAGGTAGTGGCCTATCCAAGATGTTGCGTGGTTTGTTGTTTGGTCGTTCATGGTGAGATCCAACCATTAATTTATTTTCTTTACTACATGTTTGTTCACATTTTGGCTGACTCTTTGAGCAATTTGAATTGTATTATGTTGGGAAAGATCTGGGATTTGGCCAAAGATCAGACGACCGACTCGTTTTGAGGCCTGGCGGGTATCGCGACATGCAGTATATCGTGCGTTAAAAATGTTGCTGCTGAAGCTTTGCACGGTGACACTGTAGAGCTTTCAGGCTGGTTCAGAGTGAGGTAAATGGGCTTTTGTGGGCTTTTGGACCTTTTCATTTCATTTCCTTTAGGGTTGCATGCACTGTTTACTTGCCCACCCTTGTGCTGCATGTCGTGTTTGCTTGTGCTCGCCTCGCCCAATTCGAACTCGGTCTCCTGTTCTAATTGGTCACTTGAGATAATCTTATACACTGTTCGCCATATTCTTGCAGGAGCTAGTATTGCTTTATGTTATTTGTTGAATCGTGACTTTCCCGAATTTCCAGTCATTTTCACGGTTAAAACAAAACTGCTTGGGCGCTTTTCAAGAAGCCACGCCCGGTTGGATTTCTAGCATTGTACCTGGAAAAATCTGTATTTTGGACACTGTATTATTTGCTCTTGTTTCAAACCAGTTCTCAGGCTTCACGCTTTTATAATTCCGTCTTGTGACTAGGGCTTGGGCTAGTGTCGCGTAGTAGAATGTTTCGCTGTCATTATTTTCCTTTTTCCACAGGCGACTGTGTGGATTGTTTTGGAACTAGTAGAGTCTTCTTAAGGGGTTCTGAGTGCCTTGGGTATTATAGTCTTGTGAACATTTGGTAATGGCTAAGATTTTTGGTATTTTCAAATCGTGCAAAGCATCACATTCTTGCATTCCAACGATTTTTCAACTGGTCTCAGTCGTCATATTCATTTCTCATTTCGGGAATGCGTGCTTGTATCTACATTCCTTTCAGGCGTGTGTGCCTGAAGGTTTTCGGACACTGCGGGTCTGGAAATAGCTATCATTGTAAATGAAAATTGTTTTGCTTCTATCAACGCCCTCACCTTATGGATCTACACGGATTTTTTGTTTGTTTGTTTTGTTTCAATTTAATTTTTTGTTTTTATAAGAAACTTGGGTAGCACTTAATACTAAAAGTCTCTTAGTTTCGCTTGAACGTTGGGTTGTTTCAGCAGTAAAATGTTCTGGGTTAGTTTCTTATTTTTTGGGGCCTAAAAATTGCGTTTTGGTTCGAAGTTGAGCCTTCTTATCGTGAAAGGGCTTGCATTTTGCATTGATATTGTCAGCTCAGATAAGCCATGCATATTAAGGCTGAAAGTTACTGTTTCTTGCAGTCTAAAGTTGAAAAGAAAAATGAAGGTAGCTTTGTCAGAGAGTATCGAACCGTAATCTACCACTCTTATTCTAGAAAAGATTTAGAGTTTCTTAATTTTTCTTGAGCGGTAGTGCTTGAGTTTCTTGAAGTTTTGGTCATCATGGTACTGGATTCTGATAAGCCTGTTGCTTGTAAAGTAAAACGTGTATGCTGAAACGTTTGGCAGTTACCTTGAAGTTTAGCCCTCGGAATCTAATGCAGCGTTTTTCTTTCAGATTTGAATAATTTGTTCAAATTTTCTCTTGACAGGTGGAATTCACTCCATTCAAGTTAACCTAACTATGGATATAAAAATGTCTCTTATAAACAAAAAATCAAATAACAAAAAACAAAAACAAAAACAAAACAAAAGTTTAAGACAAAAGACAAGTTTGCGAGTTTGTCTATCATTTAGTTTTGATTATCGAAGTTGAATAAAGATTTTAGATAAACAAACAGTTTTTGGTCCGTAAGGCAATTCAAAGTATGTGCTCTGGTGAATGGGTTTCAATATTCTATTAATCTAGTGTATACGCCAACCAGGTTTAGCTCTTTGGACTGCTCTCTGTTTGCATGAATGATATTCCTCCCTTGAAACTAGTTGGAGAATCCTAGAAGGGGCTGAAAGTATATCAAACTGCTAGTAAAGAGAAGAGAAGTAGTATAGAAGCAACAACTTCACCAAAACAAAAATATTAAAGCAAATGAAAAAGATGAAATGAAAATATTCGCAAGTATCTTCACTGTCTATTGAATATGGGAAAAGGATATGTGTGCAATATAATGCATTGAATCCATTGCAGTCAAGGATACCAATGTTAAATCTCACCTGAGGTGTAGTTTAAAACAAAAAACAAATAACAACAAAAACATAAAACAAAGGAAAAAAAAATATAAGAAGATCGGAAAGAATATCATGTAAAAATCTTCATTTTGAGGGCAATAAACCTACTATTTCGGGACTCGCAGAATGGGCTTTGACGCAAAAATCCTACAATCCTACAATGGCAACCCACGAGATTTGCTAGTTATGTTCAGATTGGATAACGAAGTTTCTTGTTTGCAGCATCCAAATCGACTTCCTTTTGGGAGTATAGTTTCCCTTTGAATTGAAAGTTACTTTATGTGAAGGCCTATACATCTAGTTTTGGTACTAGTTGCACTAACTGCAAATAATTAATTGCTTTCAATCAACTTACCGCCTTCTTTTTGGGGGATAGGGCTTGAAAGGGCAATCCATTTTTAGCAATACTTGTAAATATTTAGAGCCTCTGTTTTACATTTTGCAGATGAAACTTGCAAAGGACGGGGCTTTCCTTTTTCCACAGATGCATCATTTAAACAAAAATCAACAACAAAAACACTCTCTCTGGCATACGATTTTGCAGTTTTGAAGTTTTGTATTTCCTAGTTCTTTTAACAATCAGTCAATCCTCATCATTTTAGTCTCTTTAAATCAAAACGGCTAAAATCAATAGTTGGCAGGCCCAGGCTGGATAAGTATGTGTATCGTTGTGTTGTTCTGCAGTTGTGGTGTAAAGTTCGTAAAAACAAGAAGTAAAACAAACTTGTAAATATGAAAATGTATTTATGAAAATATAAAAAAAAAAAAAGAATCAAGGAGATGAGCAGAAGAAGAAGTGACAGAAGAAAAGAAAAAGTAAAAAAGTAAAAAAAAAAAAGTAAAACAAATCCCCTAATGTAGGGGTGGCCAAGTGCTCGGTCGTAGAGCACAAATCCTGCAGCTTTCTCTGCTTTCTGCCTTTCTCTCTCAGGTGGTGATTGGATGGGGCACTGCGTGTTGGGCGGAAAAAGTAAGGTTTTCAATCCAATCACCGACCGTAAAAGTTGTTGTTGTATATTCGTGCTAGCAAATTCCGGGCAACTGCACTACTGCCCAATTTTCTAGCGATTATTTGTTTTTGGCCTATTTCACTAAATCATCAAAATTTGCGCTAAAAGATGTTTTGTCGCGTTTTTCATCAGTTTCGGAACCGCGCGGACAAACCCCTATGATAGAAGATGTTTATTGTGGCTACTTTATGTTAGTCATATTGGACATTGTAAACTTGAGGGGTTTGTCCTTATATTTCATTATAACTAGCTGTTAACGCAGTTAAGTAAGTGCTGCTCATAGCGTTGTTTTTAATGCAATTCTCCAGGCTATAGTGGAGTTTTTGGCGCTAAAATAAAGTTGTATCGAGCTTTTTGAGGCAGAAACAATTTCTAAAGAACTGCGAGAACTGTTTGCAAATTTCAAAACTGCATTATGCGACTATAATATTCGTAAAAACTCAAAATGATTTTAGACTCTACTGAAGTGCAACTTTAAGAACAGTTAATTAATGTCAATTCGTTTTGTACTTTCTTGGACTACAAGGTTTTCTTTTCCCCAGGTGGTACTTCACATGGTGTGGTTTTATGATTTTTCCATAGATCAACATTGCCATTTTGAAGTAAAAATAGTTGGATAATTTAATAGCACCAGCTTTGATCATTTCTTTGTAACTGGCCCTGACTGTCAACTATCTGCTTCTATCTGCATTAATCAGCATCTTCAATAATAGTCAGGCAACTTGATCCTTTTCATTTCATTTCATTTTAAATTCTTTATACACTTTATACACTTATTAATCCCGGAGGGGGGGGGGGGGGTTAACTTAAGCTCTCCATGGTATGGGGTTGTGCCATTTTTAGGGTACCTTTTTTGTCATGGAGTCAAGATTCATGGGTATGGTTTTCAACGATTTTTTACATTATCTGAATTTATGGGTATGATTTTTTGTAAAACTTCATGTATTGGTCAACCATACTTGCTTTTCCGGATTTATGGGTATACTTTTCAGAATTTTTTCCGGATTTATGGGTGGTAGCTTTACGCTTTGAATCACACATCCCCGTATCATGGAAATTTAAGTTACCCCCCCCCCCCTGGGAACTTGTTAAAATATGGCACCATACAAAGAAAGTGTTCCCCCGTTCAATTCTGTGTAAAATAACAGGTTTTGTACTTTGCCTTGAACGGAAACCAGTCTTGAGAGAACATGATGCACAACAGTTAGCCACAAAAGTTCTTCAAAGGTTCATCTGGTAAGAGTTTGTATCAAAATTAAAGGTCACAAGGTGTGACGAATTCCCAGAAGCAATGCTGATCCCATGCTTTTTGGTATTTGTAAGAATGAGCATCCTCAAGCAGCTATCTTATGCTGTGTTGGTCTTGAATGTCAATGGTAAAAGAAGCAAATACTGATCCAATGCTGTGCAAACTGTTACAAGAATGTCAATTAGTTAATTTGCAGATAGTGATCCAATGCTGTATTGACCCAAACCAGTTTAAATCGTCACATGGCTGTCACAAATTAATAACTTGCCTTTCATTCCTGCAACCAAATACATGAGATAAGCATAAATGTAGGACATCTATCTATGCAGGGTCATGTGTGGCAACATTAAAGGTGCCTTTGCAACCAGCATGATCTGTGAATACATACAATTTTGATTAACTTCTCAGATTTGCCACACATGGATTTGTCATAATTATTACCTTAGATTTGTCTTGAAATGAAATATTATTAGCAATGGACGATTATCGTTGCAATTCTTCCTCTTCGCACCTTTTCCTGCCAATACACTGATTTAATACACCCTTGGTGGGCTTTGTGATCTCTTTGCTATGGCCATTTTTACGGTCCCCAAAAAGACCACCAATAAAAAAAGCTGGCACACGCATGGCTGGTTGCAAAGGCCAATTTAAGTACACATTGTGACTACTAAGTAGACAACAAAAATATACCACAAGAAAAATTTGTGCAACAGAAGGGGAAAACTTAATCAAGATGCGAATAAAAATTCTGTCAGATGCATAAAATAAAAGATCCTTTCAATGGTCATGGGGTAAATTCAAAATACTCCTGCAAAGCCAAGGCTCCCCAAGAGCAAAAGCAAACAAGGAAATACTTGTAACACTAATGCAGGTATCATTAGGCCTAATAGTAAATACCACAGCTCCTTCCAATTCGCCATCTTAACTTTGAACAATGGTTCCTTATCCACCTCCTGTCGGTGGCAAGCAATACTTCCTGCTGTTTATTCGTGAAAGCGTGAGCAACGCCTAGGCCCTCCTCGTCGAAGAAGTCTTCCTGCCACTTCTGAAACCTGTCCGCTGCAGAACAGTAAATGGTGAAAGCAACAGAGAGGACAAAAAGAAATCCCCTCATATTTGCTATGAAATGAGGTATAAAAAACGATTCCATACTTACCAGAATCAGTGAAATTTTCCTTCTTCTTCATACGAAACGTGTGCCAGCTTCTCTCCCAAAATCCTCGACACTACGCCAGTCGCAGTTACAAAAGCACGATGCTACACAGCCTGTTGTTGTAGTTGTTCAAAAAATACTCCACTGTCCACCCTCGATCAAATCTCTCTAGAAGACTGCTTGCGCATGCGCGCTTCGCAGCAATCAAAGGAAAAAAAGTAATACTGGCATGTTTATCAGTCGTCTATAACCAAAGCAGCACGCTGGTTTGCACCAGAGGAGCGCAGATTATTTTCCCCACCCACCCACCACCGATTGTCTATGCCTCGTTTCTTTCCACGGCCGTCGGTCGTGTGACAGGTGCATTGGTCCGGAAAAAGTAAGGTTTTCAGTCCAATCACCGACCGTAAAAGTTGTTGTTGTATATTCGTGCTAGCAAATTCCGGGCAACTGCACTACTGCCCAATTTTCTAGCGATTATTTGTTTTTGGCCTATTTCACTAAATCATCAAAATTTGCGCTAAAAGATGTTTTGTCGCGTTTTTCATCAGTTTCGGAACCGCGCGGACAAACCCCTATGATAGAAGATGTTTATTGTGGCTACTTTATGTTAGTCATATTGGACATTGTAAACTTGAGGGGTTTGTCCTTATATTTCATTATAATCAAAGGAACCATTAACAAAGAATTTAAAACTTTTGGATGATCAAACTTTCGGACAAAAAGTTTTCCGAAAGTTTGATGGTCCGAAGGTTTTCGATCTTAAAGGGGCTCCGTCGTCAAAATGTAAACAAAGCGATGATTTTTGCAGTTTTTTGAAAGGTGATATCACACAGGATTTTCGTATTTTTTTCAAAATGAAAGTTGCTGTTTGGGCATTAATCCTTGTACTTCACTAAGGAACAAACCAAACATTCATATCTTATACGATTGCTCGGATATAAGTGGATTTTTAACGGTCACTTTTTGGTGGCTTGGGTGAAGCCACCAAACAAACTGCAGAGAACAATGGATGAACAATGGATAATCCCTGACACGCGCGAGTTTACGGATTTGTTTTCTGTTTGACGACGGAGCCCCTTTAATATGATTCCGAATGCGCTTGTTGTTGAACTGTTTTTGCTTTATACTTTCTTTTGACAAATCGTGGTGCAGCTAAAGTAATTGCACAGAGTTTTCGTTATCCAAAAGTTTTTATCAAGAACACTATTCACTTTGACCGAAGCAACTAAATTATTTATAAATGTCGCTTTGCATGCTTCTTGTAGTAAACAAAGACAGACTTTGTAACAATGACATCAGTTGCTTTTGATCTTTTGATTGACACAACAATTCAAAGCAATTAGCGATTAGGAAATTCTCTTAACACCAGTGATAGAAAACAAATAAAGCCGCAAAAGTTTCCCTGAAAATGGTAGGCCAAACTGTCAACTTCTGCACACGACAGGTGGTTTTTAGAGAAGTCACGAGTTTATGACGTAAGAAGAAGAACGAATCTAAAGATCTGCCGGGTGAACTTTGTCAATTTGATTCAGAAGCCGAGCAGAAGGCATTGCAATTCTCGCATATTTAGGGGCTGCATGAAATAATTACTACTCAGCTTCTGAATCAAATTTTTAGCTTACCCGTATTTCTTATTTCAATAATTTGTCTGTGATTCTTAACTTGTTTCTGATCTTCCTTACAATGAAAACACTGGGGTGCTTTACTTCCAGAACTCAGGAAAATTTCCATCTCCCCTCATTTATTTCAGCCCCACCCCCGTCTATTACGGACTCGAGAGTAGCTTGGTAAACATCACTAGGAAAGCAAAGAGTTGGCCCATTGTGAAAATGTAATGTGATTGTTGCAAAGCTGATTTAGTGACGTCTCAGCAAGGTGGTTGACTCGACCAGCTGCTCTGTTGAATTGCTCCTCCGTTTCAAGTGAAAACGAAATGTCAATGAATATACAGGGATCTATGGGGTACTTCAGGAAAAACACAACCCAACTATAATTCAGATTTTTATTAAATGACAATATTTGAGTAAATGTAACAAAGACTGTATTCTTTCAAATGATGGATACTAGAAGAGTCAGATACAAAAAACGGAAACTTTTCTTAGCACACTTACTTAGTCTGGTACCCAGGGTAACTATGATGATAACACAAGATTGAAAGTTTACGTATCGTTAACTGCAAATTTTTTACCAACATCTTTCCAATGACATGCAGTTCCGATACATTAAAGGGAATCTCAGCATGTATAAGGCTTTGATAAAAATAACCTTACAAAAACCGAAGGACAGCGATGTGAGATGCAAGGTTAAGCCGAGCTTAGCTTCAGTCACTTGACGGAAACTGTATAAGTCGCTCGGCCACTCACCCACTCAGAGCTTAACTCTTATGGTAAAAGTTTCTTGTAGAGTTTCTTGATTTTGCATAAAACTGTCATCGAGAACAGCTTTTTGAAACAAGATTCATAAGAAAGAACCAAATCATATCATGAACAAAAGTGATACTTTTTAATGTTATTTGAGTTGGTGATACACTTTCTGTTTAAAAACAACTCATAACAAATACTAACAAGATTCTTAACTTCGATTCAAGCTCTGCTCGTTTCTAGTAGAGTGTGTTAGTTTTCTGGATGAGGGTACCACATATTTCTATAAATTGTTCTCCTTAAAGGGGCTGGGTCACGTAACCGTAAACAAATCTGTTATCTTTATAATCTATATTGTTGCCCGCACGCGCCGGCACGCGCCCATTGTGTTCTGCACAGATTTTGGTGGATGGGGTGAATCCACGATAAAGTTACTTCTAAAAATCCATCAATATCTTTGCAATCTTACAAGATATGGTTGTTTCGTTTGTTTCTCTCTGAAGTTCAAGAGTTCATCTTCAAAATAGCTTTTTCATTTTGAGAAAAATAGTGGAAAATCTGTGTGATATGGCCTGTCAAAAAAACTGCAAAATCGCCGTTTCGAAAGAAGTTTGTTTACTTTACGTGACCCAGCCCCTTTAAGGGGCTGTACAACCCGTCCTCTCTGCGTGGCATTGCGAGTAAAATCATTGAATGTGTTTAGGCTAAACCATGGGCTAAACACAACACAGCCAATGACAATTTCACACAGAGAATAGTAATACAAAGTATCTGCGAAAATTTCTGCAATCAAAGATTTGGTGGAAGATTTGTTTCATTGGTTCAACGCCGAATATTTGAGAGTTTTAAGGATATCAAAAGTTCCATCGCATTTCATAGTCGTAGACAAGAAAACACTTCGATTAAACTTGCGTAGAAGCTGCGATGAAACTGGCCGCCGGTAAATCTGAAGGCCTTAGTCACATGCGCGGGTTGTCCCATACTTTCCGATTGTTTACGAAAATCTTGTACAGCCCCTTTTAAAACATAAGATCCTTTTGGATGATTACAAAGTCCGTCCTGAGCTAAGCAAGTATAAGAAAATCTGAAAATTGATTTCTTCATAACCCTAAATGATCGCTGATGTTGTTTTTAGCTACAGTGAGTGTTGCTCCTAAAGTCGACTTCCATACAAAGTTAAGCGCCTTGTATGTCTCAAATTAGGATGTCATGTGAGATTTCCGATAATACAAAATTGCTTATGTTTATGCAGAACCCTGCAGAACGTTTCTATTTGCGGGCATCTAGTTTGAGACAAGTAGTCACGAAAATAACCTCTGTGCAGAATCATATGCATGAAGATGTTTTGGTTCAGTGTGATCACGTGCCTTCCCCCAGTTAATGGGGCCATTGTTTGCCGGGATCCTGCACCTTGCCTCTCAACTTCACCTGCGACGTTTGCATACGTAGCTGTGTAGGAGGAGGGTCCTTCTACCTTCGGTGATGCTGCGAATGCTAGCCTCTGTGCAGGCCGCCGGTTACATCATCCTCTAAACTTGACTTATTTGCATAATGAATACTATCAATAAGTGGCTAATGATGCATTCGTTCTAGAAAACGATTGTTTTAACATAATTAAGCTGCTAATGAAGTCAAGAACGTGCCAATTCTGGGTAAATTTGTTGTTGTGCCAGGGTAAACATCATGGTAATTTATCCATCTTATGGTGTCAAATCTGTCTAACATGAAATAAGCCGACGTCAAATTTTGCTATAGGATCGCGGGAAACTTCTGTCTTGTATGCGCTTTCTGTGCGCTTTCTTTATTCCAGTGCCAATTAGCAGAGATAAAACGTTAATCAATCGCTTTAACGAGCGTGACGGACTTTCTTTCTTTCTTTCTTTCTTTCTTTCTTTCTTTCTTTCTTTCTTTCTTTCTTACTTTCTTTCTTTCTGACTGACCTGGAGCCCCCTCTTAGATTACAAAGTTGGACTTTGTAATAAAAAATGATTGCAATCATACTTACACTATCAAAGGCTATGTTGTTGTCAGCGGCCCGCAATCCACCAAGTTTGAGGCTAGTCTTTATTTTTCCATTTACGTTTGTGAATTGAATATATAGCTGTTGAAATAGATTATTTGTTTACATATAGTTTGCACACATTAATCAAAAAAAGCCTCCAAACTCCACCAGCATGACAAATAGGAGTAAATTAGTTATGTCTTATCGAGCATATAGGTCTCAAACACGCCTCCTCTCCCAAATATATGACTCGGCCCTACCAAATTATGCTCCATCCAAAATCACTTTAACATCTGTTGTTTACTTTTAGTATTTTTCTTTTGCAACCACCTCTAAGGGGACCATAATGGAAATAAGGTCAATATGACCTTTTAATGCTATCCCTGCCACTACAATTAGGGGTGTTTTTAGCGTCTTTATTTAATGAACATTGTCATCGTATTTTATCTATTCTTTAGCTTTTTAAAACTTGTAAATTCTATTTACTTTTTGTAAATTGTTTTATTTTACGTGGCAAATTTTAACATACATACATAACATCATCTTTAAATCAGCTTTAAAAGGTGGGTGTAAAATTCCATGACCTATTGGTTCTAACTGAACGGCTTAAAAGAAACTTTAGCTACCTATCTATAATTCTACCTTTAAACTTTTCGGAAACTTTGAATATTTTTTTAAATTGCAGCGTATTTTATGTTTCAGCTCATTTGAGGATTTGATGTCATCAAATTTCTAAATCATATACCACGAAAGTGACAGACTTTTGTAGGCATCCATAAACTAAGCCTTTCGTGGAAATTATTTCAATGTTACATCAAATTACGATGGTTTTAAGTTGTTTTGAGAACTTTTCTTCAATTTTAGAAAGAGAAGAAAAACATTCAAATTCTCAAAATGTTGAAGATTTCAGGAAAATCCAACGGCAGGATCACAGCAAAACAGCAAAAGTTTTCTTTGAAGCCATTCAGTTCAAATAAATAGGTCATTGAATTGTACATGAACCTCTTTGAAGATTTAGAACATATGCTATCTTATCGTTCTGCATGTAAAGATATGATATATGTTCTGTTTAAATAATGTATGTAAGGAAAACTATCGGAAGTTTCCTTCAAACTTAAAAATTAACTCACAAAGAAGAATTTTCACTGTAATGTAATCTGATTAAAGGGGCTGGGTCACGTAAAGTAAACAAACTTCTTTCGAAACGACGATTTTGCAGCTTTTTGACAGGCCATATCAGACAGATTTTCCACTATTTTTCTCAAAATGAAAGTGCTATTTTGAAGACGAACTCTTGAACTTCAGAGAGAAACAAACGAAACAACCATATGTTGTAAGCTTGCAAAGATATTGATGGATTTTTAGTAGTAACCTCATTGTGGATTCACCCCATCCACCAAAATCTGTGCAGAACACAATGGCCACGTGTGGGCAACAATACAGATTATAGAGATAACAGATTTGTTTACGGTTACATGACCCAGCCCCTTTAAGTGTACAGCCATCATTAAAGGGAATCGACATAGTTAGAAGCTGGCCTGGGCCAGGTAAAAAATATAATCTATTGTACTCGACGACTTTGACGCATCCAGTTTCATTGTGTAGGTAAAAAAACAATGGGTTTGTGGGCGTGTCTTTAGCCTATTTCTAGCGGCTACGAGATATAGCTATGTCCATTCCCTTTAAACAGTTTCGTTCAGGAGACCTCAGAAAATGTACTGAAGTCATGTGCACCAACGCGTTACCACATGTTACCAATGCGTTATCAAACGCGTTGCCACAAAATGGACAGTAATTATAGTACCGGGTGACCCAAAAAAGTGACCCAACGCAATCAGTTATAGAAAAAAGAATAAGTGGCTGACTGAAATGCTTCAAACGTTGTTCTGTCACTAAAAGACTAGCCTACGTTATGGGTATATTTCGCAATTTTTTTTGGGCCCCGGAAAGTTCCCGAATTAAGGATTTTGTGGAAAAGGGCAGGCTTGAAATTCTCAAAAAGTCATCAAAAACAGGCGATCGATTTGAAGGCATTTCAGATCTTCAAAACAACGAGGAGCGTATTTCATTCTGCCTGAGAATATTTTTAAGTACCTAGGGACTATAAACTTGCTCTGAAGACTTCCGACTTCCGACAACCTATTCCCAGGTTGAAATGAAGCACGCTCCTCGTTGTTTGAAGATTTGAAATGGCTGTAAATCGTTCCCATGTTTTGACGACTTTTTGAGGATTTCAGGCATGCTCTTTTCCTCGACATCCTTAATTCTGGAAATTTACCGTGCCGAAAAAAAAATCTAAAAATACTCATAGCATTAGCTAGTCTTTTAGCGACAGAACAACGTTTGAAGCATTTCAATCGGCCACTTACTTAATTTTCTGTAACAGATTGCGTTGGGTCACTTTTTTCTGGGTCACCCGGTAGACTTCAACGCCTTACTACGTGTTACCATCATAAATAATAAAAACATATTTCAGTCATGATGGTAATATGTGGTAACGCGTTGAAATCTACCACCGGGTGAGTAAACAAAATGGCATTTGAAACATACTGCTCTCTGAATATCACAGCAATAGTTTATTCAAAACTTTCTTTTTTCAAAGCCGATATATTCAGATTCCATAATTTACCCAGCTTTAGTCGGTCATTTCCTCCCCCATAGATATGGGTGATTCTCTGCAAAAAGCCGGCCTTGCAAAAACGAGTGAAATGACGAGAAAAATTGCACCGGTGGTCCTTCCTAACGACAGTGACACTTACATGTATCAGCATATAATTGGCCTCTTGAGACGATGGAATCCCCTGAATACGTTTCTCATATTAGGGGGAATGACTTTTTCATCCTCCCTACAGGATAGCATGTGCTAAAGTGCGTCCAAGTCATTGCTGTAAGGAACGAATACCAGGCAAATTTATTCGTGATTTGAGGATGCTCTTGAAGGTATCTTGAAGCGACTTTCCGGAAAAAATCCTTTGTAAAATCTGAACAGAATGACCGATGTAGGCCAGAAAAATTCTGAAAATAATTTAACATTGTGGCTATCTATTCACTGAGGTATTGCAAAATATTGTTGCTTTGATATTAAGGGAGCAAGCCGCCTCTCAAACAGCGTGCATTTTTCTGACTCACCCTTTATAACAACAATACCTACAGATTTGTCTTGTGAAACCTGTGCATCAAATTAATGTTCAAGCTTTCATTTCAAGATCCTTTCCAATCTAAGCAGGAGCAATCGAGGGAGTAATATCGCTACCTTATTGCCAAAAATAATTTGGTCGTTTATGATATTTAGTAACGGAACGAGAAGAAATCATGGACACATTACCTTCAATAAATTTCAACCCGTAGCCTTTTTTGATACACCCAGTAGAGGTGGCGGTCGAGATCTTGATTTTGCTTTTCGAGAAGCCTAGCAAATAAGACTTAGACAACATCTTACTGAACTATAACTAGTGTATTTGAAGCAGGTAAATATTCTTCCAAGCGTTGTAAATATTTACTCGGGAGACTAAACTTTGCTCTCACAAGGCGAAGATTTGTGAATTCAACCCATTCAAATATTTCTTTAAAATTGGCCATCGTGTTGTTGGAAAAGTTGATATATATTGTTGGTGTACCTGGTGTAAAATATGCCCCCGCCCCGCCCCATGGCTTGATTAGACCTTTACAGCTATCAACAATGTTTTGCATTTTGAAGGATTTAGCAAGAGTCCTATGATGTCACAATTGCTATGTGCATAGATGAACATTATCGTCATCATCATCATCATCATCATCATCATCATCATCATCATCATCATCATCATCATCATCATCATCATCATCATCATCATCATCATCATCATCATCATCATCATCATCATCATCATCATCATCATCATCATCATCATCATCATCATCATCATCATCATCATCATCATCATCATCATCATCATCACCATCAATATCATCATTATCATCATCATCATCATCATATTACTGCAGATCTAGAAATTGTTAAAAGTACAGAAATTCGGTTTTTTATTAGCAATGTTTCTGTTCTATGTTGTTCTCCTATGGTCTCCACATGTGGGGTAACTATGAGAGCATCCAGAAGGAAATTGAAACATATTTTTTACTTACAATAGGTAAAATGCCTTGAAGCGTAACTTCCAGACATTTTAGCTCATCACTGTCATTGGTATAGCCAACTCCAAGCTTCATGCTTTTGATGTAAAGATGCACCATTAAATTCTAAAACAAACCAATATGAAATAATTTGCTCGAAGTATTTCAAAAGAAATGAAACCAAGGAATAACTTTCATGGTAGGGGAGACTTTGTTTCAAAAAAAATATGCAATGATTTCAGAATTTCGGTTCCAAATACCTTCAACATTATTCATCATATTGCTTAAAAACAATTACCACCTCCCTTCTCTTTCACCAAAGTAACTTTGCAAATGTTTTGCTGAACAGTTGGAGAGTTCTTGCAAGGGGCGTATCACTCTGTAACAATTGGCAAAAATCCCTTTGCTTTCAAGGAAAATCCAGAAAAAAAACCCTAAAAATCCTATTGTTTAAAAAAACTGCCATTTCAGAAGAGTGATACACCCCTCGACTTCTTGTGTGAAGAATTCAAAATAGTTGTGAGAGTTTATCCCCATTTGATTTGAACAACGGATGGCTATTTGAGGAGAGCAATAGCTCTCGCTCTTCAAGGCTCCCCTCAAATTCTGGAGGGCGAGCTGGATGGCTCTACTATAAATGTTTGAAAAACACGACGCTGCTCTCTTGAAATCTATTTTTCCTTTGTTTTCTATGTACTCATTTACAAATATCTCATCTGAATGTTACCAGGAGAATGATTTACTACTTCCCTACTAAAAATTAGATGGCTTTGTGCATGGATGGGTGAAAATGTGTAACTTTGAGCCCCCCTTCCAGCTCCCTGCAACAGATCTTGAAGTAAGGCAACACTCTACAGTTTCTTCCTGAGGCCTCAAACTCTTGATATCATTTCACGTAGCTATTTGCTCTGTCCATCTAAAGAAGACCTTTCATTCCAAGTTTCTGAGCACATTCCAAGAATATTCTGAAAAGTTTAAGTTTAAGATTTTGCAAATACAGGAAATCAAACTATCTAGAGTCTTACCATTTGCCCCTTAATTTCTGTTGGATGTGACTTGATTTCTTCTACCATGAATTCTATATCTTTCTTCTTAATTTCCTTGATTTGAACACTGCCCTGAAACAATCAATTCAGAAAAGGTAACATTGAAAACAGTGGTGTAACGGAGACACTCGGGGCCCTTCGCAGTGAAGTGAGCTCTACGTGGAAGGGGGTTTTGGAAAAAACCAGCAGTAAATTTAGCACGTTTATACAGTATGAATAGTGTTTCGAAAAGTTAACATAAAGTACTAGTTTACAAAGCAAACTGTTATCCTTCGGTATGGAATCAAATGATAGCTGTCTGAGTAATGGTCTGAAAAAAACTTTGAAGATTACTTTGAACATACCAACTTTTACCGAAAAACATCTTCCATGGCAGATTCTTTGGTTTAAAAACTACGCTTAAAGTTCATCTGATTTCCATCTTGCTTTCCGACCCCTGTTTTGTGAAACTCTAAACAACAGTGGCGGACACCTGGGTGGCGAGGGGGTGCAATCGCCCCCCAATGTTTGCTAGAACAAAGATCTTTTGTTTGAAAACAATAGAGACAAACAATGCTTTTCAACCGAAACAATAGCTTCGCCCCCCCCCCAATATTTGGCAAAGTGTCCGCCACTGGCTAACAATACATACAATATATACAAAGTTAGCTAATCTAATCAAATGAAATTAAAATGTATATAAAACTTAATGTTGAATAAGATTAAAACTACATTAGTTTGCCAGAAATCCTCAAGGAAGAATGTGTTAAAGGAAATCCTTGTTGTATGTTTAGCTCATTTTCACTTGTTTCCTGTATCATATTACTGGCGAAGTACTTGGCGTGATGTCTAAACATTGAGAAGGCTTCCAAAAACTTTGTCTTGAAATTTTCATGAAGGCCCGAGGAAGTAAACATGAAGACTGTTATGGAACCTTAAAGAAACTTGTAAGAAAATCTGAGTGCTAAAAATCTGATAATCTTTAGAAGGTGAGGGTGAAGTTGCGGCTTTTATAGCCTGCGTGAAGGAAAAGGTATAGTCTGCGCAACACTGCTCACTTTTGTGTAGTACATGCTTCAGCATTTATTTCGCAATAGTGATAACAAAGAAAACTTATTGTTGTAACAGCCAATAAAATAACTTTCCCAGGAAATGAGGAAGCAATCAGATTTGAGAACAGCTATCATGTGATTAAATCTCAGGTTTCATTTTGTTCTCTAGGCAAACTTCATTAGCAACACAATACTCTGGAATTTTAACTACTCAATGCAGACAATAAACAGACCCTTAGGAGAAAGGGCCATTCAAACTGCCATTGAGATGAAATGCTGACGCATACAATACATGAAATTGAGCGGCTTTGCGCAGACTATACCTTTTCCTTACATATTGTCTGCACCCAGGCTAAGGTTTTTAGCGCCAAGCCGTGGGATCGCAGAAGTAGAATAGGCTTAATCGAGTCTGTGACCCCTTGTCATGATACTCAAGTGGTGGGGCTCTACTGGGTATCGAACCCCGTCCGCCTGACTGTTCTGGCTGCAAAGTCAGTGGATTACACCACTGCACCACAACACCTAGAAACTTCCTGTACTGGCTCAAATTCTTAGTTTCTTACAGAAAAATTCGCATAGAACAGTTTTGGAAGTTGCAATTCATTCTGAACTGCATTGAATTATCTTCAACAACTTAATGTGATATATCCAGTCTGCAGGATAAAATTTCTTGTGTTCCCTTGTTTAAATTTTGAATAGTCTGTTGTTTTCTATTGTGTGCAAGTGCCATACTCTCTCACACACACACACACACACAATCTTTGGTAGAAAGCAATATCTTTTAGCCTTGCAGGTTTCAATTACATGCATTTTCAAGTTATCAAACATGAACAATGTGTTATATGATTGGCAGAACAAGCAAACTCCCAATCACCAAATAAAATATCAGTTGGAATGGTTGACAAACATTAATTGGCAATGTTTGTCAAATAAAAATCCCATAAATTATGCATCTTTTATCTCCAACAAATTAATTTGATCATCAAGTTTAAGAGCAATCTTTTTGTTGGTTTGAACTGACTCTGGTTTGAATTTATGGTCCTCACTTTTAGCCCATGACTCAAATTTGAAGGAGTATATTGTTTGTTGAGGAGAAACATGTTTCCTTTATTTTTCTTTTCTGTTTTATTTGATCACCGATGCGATAGGTTTCGAAGGCATCAAAGTTGAAAGTAAACAGGGATTCAAGGTGAGGCGAAACACACCTTACTCATATTCTGTAAAAGTCGACCATTGATCTTCGACTTCCAAGTTTCCAATGTCTCATTTGCAGTTGATCCAAATGTAAGCAACCAATTGGCTGTCTCATTTGCCCATGTAATTCCCATTTGATCTGATATTTCATACTGAGGTTGACCACTCTGCGACTTTCTACCGCTACCAGATTTGTTTACAAGATCGCCTGCAGCAGAAGGAGAAATAGGCCTACGTTTGCTTTGCCTGCCGAGGATCTTGCTTCTTATCAAATAAACACCAACCATAAGAAGTACTAAGTGCACTGATAAAAAGTATGCTTTCTCCCAATAGTTTGTGAATTCCCATGCACGTAAGATATCAAACGATCCTTCTTCTAATTGCTCTGCCATCTTTGACTTCTCGAGAGAAACCATTACAACGCTGCGAAACCAATACAATACGATGTTTTCTATTTTTCACAAGGTTATATTCCGCGCTTTTTTGCCTGCGCAGAGCCCATACACCACAGCATAACTGCTGCCCCGCATCATGTCATTGCATGGGTAGTTAGACACTGCTGGTGTGCTTCTATGGAGGAGCGCTGGATATTATGTATCTGCGGGGGAAGTCATTGCAAAATTTTACTCTACATTTTACTCAACATGAAAAAATGGCAGAAAACAGACATACAGCGGGTACCCGCAAATAAGACACCACTTTTTACATTGAGGCCTCAGAAAGTTTCTTATTTGAAGAGACTTTTTCATGATCAGGGTCAACGTTTCTTAAAGATAAGGAATCAAGTCAGGTGAAGGAATATGATTTTGATAGTACAACGTATGCATGTGTATTGAACATTACTGCTTTACATGTTACATGTTTACCTTGTTTACCTTTTGCTGTGTGAATCTTGAGAATGTTCAGGTCTGTTTTGAGAATGCTGCATTATATTACAGTAATGCTACATTATATTACAGTCATTTATGGGAATCTTTTTGGCATTCAGGAACAGACTATGACAAACCTGAAAATAAGAAACATTTAAATTTGAGACCTAAAATTGTTTTTTATTAAAGGAGCCCTTTTTGGAGAAAGTGAGGCCTGTTTCTTATATAGGGGGGGGGGGGGTTCTTATTTGCGGGTACTTACTGTATCTGGAGAATAATAGTGGACCGCGCAATGTCTTTATAGACGGAAAGCATAAATGATGATGATCTACATTTTCCGTTGACCTCAATAAAACTGGCAAATTTTCAGTTTTTGGCCACAAGTGTTGCTTTGCCGACATTGTAAATGGGAACGGTGTATACTACCTGTGTATACACATACTACATGTGCAGGGCCGTCGAGAGAGAGGTCGGTGGGTCGGGCCCCACGGGTCAGGTTAGGAAGGGTGACTTTGACATCTGTGACATTTTGTATCTTGCACTTTGACTTTGCACTTTGACAGTGGCGGATTTAGGGGGGGGGCAAGTGGGGCAATGACCCCCCCCCCTTCACGATGAAAACTCAGCTTAGCGCCCCTGCTTTGGCGAGGAAAGCACCCTCGCATTGACTCTAACGCATAATTTTCTAACTGTTTCGATTTAAATATGGGGGATTTAGTAGCAAATCAAAGAATTTTCTTAAAAAGCGTCCAAAAGATTTTCGCGCGCCTTTGGCGCGCTTACTCTCCAGCGTATCCTTGCGCCCTCTTTGCAAGTTGTCCCCCCCCCCCTCTCTTCAACTTCGGGCTGGATCTGCCCCTGCACTTTGACATCTGTAAACGAACATAAAATATTCTGAAATAATGCAAATTCAGGTAAGGATTGCCTCCAAACAACCCAAAAATATCATTTCGACTATATCATATGCCAAAAAATATCATGGCCATAATTTCAGTTTACTTGGACCCCAAAAATATCACTTTTTGGAATATTCTGACCCAAAAAAATTGGACTTACCTTCCCGTATGTGCATGTTCTGAGTGCCCCCTGGGTCGCTAAAGGTCTTACCCACGTACCATCCTTGCCAAAACAACTTGAAAAAAACATGTCATTTCTCTGCTTTCTTGTCTGACCAAGCATCGAGAATATATTGCAGGAGACGCATCGTTACTCTTTTTCCCCGCCGCTGCCTATCGAACAATGTTGATCCAAAGAAGTACATTTTTCCTTGATTCAAAGAAAGTTGGAAATTTTCTGAAATTTTCCACAAGTCTTACTCAGCCTGTAACTGTTTATTGTCTCAAAAATGTCACTTCTTGAAAGAAATTTTTATTTAAATGCAGGTCTTTGATTGATAACAGTAATCTTATTTACTGAACAAATTAACCTGTATAAATATGAAAGGTTATTATTATTATTATTGATTCAACTTTTTGCTACAAGTGCACTTTGGCTATATTTGTACCTTCTACTACTAGGTGGATTTTCATGGAGTTAAAGCTTGAGCCTTTGAGCCCTGGAGGTGATTGATCGAGAGCATAGGTTCCAAATCTTTAAAAAGGTTGATGTAAAATTGAGTGACCTATTTCTTTGAACTGAATGACTTCGAAGAAACTTTAGCTATTTCTCTATAATTCTACCGTTGGAATTTTCAGAATTAGAGTGTTTTTCTTCTTTTTCAAGAATTCAAGAAAAATTTTCAAAAAAACTTAAAACCATCGAAATTTCTAAACTGTTTGACGCAACATGAAGTAATTTCGAAGAGAACTATAGTTTCTGGATGCCTACAATATGGTATCAAGCAAAAGTCTGTCACTCATCTGGTTTATGATTTAGAAATTTGATGACGTCACATCCTAAAATGAGCTGAAATATAAAACACGCTGTAATGTTCAAAATATTCAAAATTTCTGGAAAGTCCAACGGTAGAATTATAGATAAATATCTAAAGTTTCTTTCAAGCCATGCAATCAGAAGAAATAGGTCATTGAATTTTACACCCACCCTTTTACGCCGAGTTAAAGATTTGGAACCTATGCTTTGATCGAGTCCTTGAAACCCAATAATCTACTTCATGAATTCCGAACAGCAATGTGACACAATAGCATCAGTTTTGTTTGATTGCCACCACAAATCAAAGAGATTCGAGAATGCAGACAAAAGGAAATCCTCTCAACCAGTTGTTCAAAACAAACAAAGCCATGCAAATCGCCCTATAGCCAGTAAGGCAAACGGTCGCCAGGTACATGCGAAATACGGATTTTAAGAGAAGTCACGAGTCTATAACGAAAGAAGAAGGATAAATCTAAGGATGCGGCTTGAGGATTCTATTGCTTTGATTCAGAAGCTGAGCAGAAGGCATTGCGATTCTCATTAAAGTTACCACTCAGCTTCGGAGTCAAAGGAATAAAATCATCGAGGCACATCCTTAGACTTTTCCTTCTTCTTTCATTATAGACTCATGACTTCTCTTACCTCACTGGTTTCAGGGCAACTTCTGTGGCCTTTCTTTTCTGATTTGCATCAATGGCTGAGGGAATTGCCATTATCTTCAGTCACTAATCGCTTTGAAAATCGCTTGAAATCATAAAAACACACAAGTAACTGCCACAGCTGATAAATACATCAATGATTACATAAGAATAAATACATACACATGCTAAACGGTATACTTAATAAATATGAGGCTACAAGTTTCTAGAAGCGTTAATTCATGCCAGGTTTCTTATCCATGCATTGATATTCGCTTCAGATGTCTTTGCAAAGACGGTGTAGCCTAAAGCAGCACTGCATCTACCAGATCCCCAACTAACAGCTCCCTGTAGGTACCATCTGCCACCACTGTTGCAAACGAATGGTCCACCGCTATCACCATGGCAACCACTTTGAGTCGTTCCAGCTCCATTCCCAGCGCAGATCATACGTGAGGTTATCTACAGGAAAATAAACGTAATATTCATAAATTAAGAAAGGGTCAGGTAACAGTGATAGGTAACATAGGGCTCAATCTTCAAAGAGGTCGGAGTAAAATTCTATTACATTCTTCTTTGAAATAAATAGCTTGGAAGGAACTTAGGGTTGTTGCTGTACATCTGCCGTGGAAATTTATTGATATCTTGATTAGTTTCAAAATGGCGGCATCTATTAAATTTGATGCTATGACGTCATCAAATTTCTAAATCCTAAACAAGAAAAACTACAGATTTCTGCTTGCGACCATATTGTAGACCTTCATAAACTATGGTTTTCTTGAAGGTTACATCATTTTTCCTCTATTTTTTCAATAATTTTTTTCAAAAATAATCAAATTGCCGCCATTTTGAAAAAGATCATGATATCAAAAAAATTTCCACGGCAGATATAAAGCAAAAAGTTCCATAAGTTCTTTTCAAGCCATTCAATTCAAAGAAAAATGTCATAGAATTTTACACCCATCTTTTCAAAGATTTGAAAGATTTGAGCACTATGCTGTGATAGGAATAATAGACCTTTTAGCTATTCTACAAAAGAGCCTAGATCGAGCGTTATTTCTATACGCGAGGCTCGATAGAGTGGTGTTAAGAGCTCCTATCACCATTGTGCAAATTCGAAAATTCTAAAAAGTGCACTTTGTAGAATTTTCGAATATGCACAATATTGATAGAAGCTCTAACGCAACTCTATCGAACCTCGTGTATAAAAATAACGCTCGATCCAGGCTCTTTTGTAGAATAGCTAAAAGGTCTATTTGCTTGAATTTGGCAACTTTGATAGCAGAAAAGCCAATCAAAGGATGGTTCGTAATGTGCAACGAATTACAAATTCCACCAATGCCAATGCTAAGGTTTCTCGTGCATTTGTTACGATTTTTAAACTGACTTCACAGAAGTTTGCAAAAGTCTACATCCAACATATCTTATAGTTTCTATGGGGTGTTCAAACAAATTTCTTTGAATTGCCCGGTACTGTTGGCAATGAATGTGCCACATAAAATAACTGCAAAAAATCAACTTACTTTAATTCCAAGCTTTGCAGTGTTGACGCGCGTACACTCATTCTGCGTTACAACTTTGAGTGATGCTTGTTGCAATGTATGATGCATGTTGCCAGGATGCTTGATCTTTCCAAAACCTGGTACGTAACACAGAATTAAAACTTAAAGTGAATCAACGGTGCTAAGTAGAGGCAATCTATAAATAGGACAAAGAAAACTCCTGCGCACGTTATTGTTCCTCTGGCTAAACAATATCCACGAACGTCTCGAAATCATCAAATACAATAGGCTAATAATAGAATACCCAGACTCCTTCCGCGCGGGGCTTTTATCTCCGTTAATTCTTTTTAAGCTTGTAAAGAAAGCTGGGGTGGCACTAGACTGATGACATTCGTCTAAGTTTTGCTCCATTGAATTGAATTGTTTGTGCTTATCTACGGATGTGTTGTGTTTCCTTTCTTGGCTTCTGCACTGCATCACTGTTCGAATGCGAGAGTTCGATATGAAGGTACTAATGCATTACTAATTACTATATAGTACTATTATATAGTACTGTATTGGTTACTTCGCAGCGAACTCTCGCATTCGAACAATTACGCAGTACAGAAATCAATAAAGGAAATAACAATAAAGGAAATAACAAAAATCAATAAAGGCTGAAACAAGGTCTCAAACTCTAAGTTGATGAATATCCTATGCCACTTTATTAAGAACAGGACAATAGAGCGTACACCTCCTCCACAGCGGCAACACAAATGGGGTATGATCATTTCGGGACAATCTGTATATAAAAATTTGGCTATCAGCTACATCCTGATGCAAGATTGCAAATTCTCCAAAATCGCGCTGCCCGTATTGTGACAAATAGTGCTTATGATGCACACTGCTTGCCCCTTATTAAAGGTCTGGGCTGGTTAACAGTTAAAGAGCTGATCAGGTTTGAAACGGCAACTACTGTTTTCAAATCTGTTAACCAACTTTGCCCAGACTATATGGCCCAAATGTTTCAAAGACAACGTGAACAGGCAATGAGGACACTAAGAAACACCGAAACTGACTTGAAACTTCCTTTGTTTAGAACAAACAATGGACAAAAGTCATTTGCATATCGAGGGGCTACCGTTTGGAATAGTCTAGATCACCAAATCAAACTGTCTCCCTCGCTATCAAACTTCAAATTAAAACTAAAGGAAGGATTATAAAACAAACTTTACGTACTTCCTTCCATCAAGAACATATCAATCGATTTTCCTTTCTGTTGCAATTTAATTTCCTTTTTTCGTTTGGATAGGAATAATTAAAATTAGGTTTTTTTAGGGAATTTATCTGACAATGTATTAAGTAGAATTTGGAGTTTATTGAGTAATTAATTTTTTCTTTTTCTTTTTGTTTTTCTTTTCTGTTTTAACAGGGCACATTGTAAAGCAGTTTCTTTTTCCGTATGAACTGAATGTTTTTTACCCTGTATAAATAATTCAAAATGAAATGAATGAAATGAAGCATGTGACGATAGGTTCTGATTTCAGGGAGCTAAGTGTGATCTAGCCTGTAGAATTTTTTGGAGCACCCAGTACATTTCTGACCAGATGTGCAAGTCAATATTATGCGCATACTAACCGGTTTTGTAATTGTACAGGAAAATATAAAGCCCTCGGTCTTATTGCACAGACTTTGCAAGCTCGGTCTGTACTGTTAAGACCTCGGGCTTTATATTCTCCTGTACAACACAAAGCTCCGAAAGAAAGGGAAAATGAATGCAGCAATGTTTATTAAGGGTATTTTGGATGGCGGGTTGCAAGAAAATGCCGGCAAATTTTGCAGAGCTAGAATAGCCGTGTCTTTGAAGAAAACTGACAAATTTGTGATGGAAACATACCAGTAATGTAACAAGTAGATCCAGCAGCAGGCGCCTGCCCAGCAGCAGGTAAACAAGCAGTTTTAACGAATTTTCCAAGTGTTGCTGGTCTTGCAAGTTTCATAACTGCAACATCAAAGTCAATTGTACGTCTGCTGTATGATGGGTGTGAGATAATTCTTGAAACCGGGATATCCACTTCTGATCCTTCTGTCCCTCTCGTGTCGTGTTCTCCGACTCTAAAATGATGGAAATGTAAAATTAAAAGGGAATCGATGTAGCCATATGACGTAGCCACTATAAATCTCAAAAATTTCAAATACGAAGGATTATATTTCTAACGTGGATGGCCAGGGTCAGCTTTTACCTATGTTGAGTCCCTTTAATCCTCATCGACTGTTCTTTGAGAAGAAAATTCCTTGCAACACATTACGACCATACGACATTGAGGGCGGTAATGAATTAACTAAACATTTGAATGGAATTATCAAAATTGCAATGTTTCATTTATGCACGTCAGAATGTTTCACAATCCAGTTTCTTTCGTTGAGCTTCCTTCCTTCGCGTTTTGCAAGGGCTCAGTACGCAGCCAGTGCGTCATTTGCTTCCTTCATTCATCTGCTGTAAAATACTTGACGTCAGAGAGCCCTGGTACCAAGCGTCCTGACCGCGCTCATTTGCCGCCACAATTTGAATGAAAAATCGATTTTCGATTCGAATTTTCGAGAAAAGTACGAGAAATATGGATATGAAAGCAACAAAAATAAAATCCACGATATCGATTTGTTTAGTAAGGATAAAAACAAATTTCGATTCATTTTCACTTTAAAGTCACTAACAAACAAGACATATTGCTATCTGAAGATTTGCACTCTTCAAATGCCTACTAATAGGGCTCAACATCAAAAATCAAAAATGTCATTGTTCCGGGCACCTTTCCATCCAGATCCCTGGCCTCTAATTTCAGTCCACCTTTTAAGCTGGGTCTGTTGACAGAATGTTAACAGCCGTTCAAAGGAAGATAATTAAACAATAGGCTAACTACCGGGTGTCCCAAAAAAAGTATTCCCGTTTGAAAAATTACCAAAATTTGATTACATGACCGATCTTCAATTTTCTTTTTTTGCCAAGTAGATCAAGGACCAAATTATTATCCCAGACATAACTGATCTTGTAATTTGTTTGAAATTAGCAAATTTAGCTCTTTTTAGGGCTGCCTGGTTTTGAATCATACTGCATAAAAGCATTTATGCTTGCCAGATCAATTTCTTTGTGCATATAAAGCTTCTAGTTTGGTCATAAATGACAGAATGAAATGCACACTATCATTGGAGACTTCGATGACGATGAAAAATCTGAAATATTTGACTGTTAGGCAAGATTGAGCATTTTGCTTAAAAAGTATAGCTCAAAATAAGGTTTTTTCAACGTGTAATTTTTCTACCTCGTTGCATCAAAGCAACAATTTTAGCATCTATAAATATTTTTAGGTCTTTGACAAAGCAAGTCAAAAAGAAAATTTTATCAAAGCTTTGATAATCAATTTTTGGTGATTTTTTAAACAGGAGTACTTTTTTTGGAACACCTGGTATTTATCTGGAATGTTGTTTACGTTGGCATCTGCCTGGATCGACAGGAAATACCCCCATTTGAAAAAAGATCTTTAGGCTTTACGTTTTTCGGAAGAATATCGATCTTGGCCAAGCTTTCACCAATTTTTACATCACTCAAAAATTGGAAACGAATGGCAACATAAACTGCACTGAACAAAGTAATGGTAGGTCTAGCCTTGGTCCTTTTTCTTGAACGAAGTAAACCTCTCCAACCTTGACAATTTCTGTCCTCCCTTGTCCAGTTCTGTCAAAGAACATGCCCCCCTCATAAAATCACGACTTCCTTTGCAGAAAGCATCACAAGAACCAGTGAAAGCCTTCCATTCGCAACAACGATCGATTATGATTTATCTGCTGTGCACCACAAAGATTTCTTCCTTTAAATGACAAAGAACTACCCCTCCAGAACATTATTAACAACAGCCAATGAAGGGACTGGCCTTTGTTCGATACACGATCACTTCCTCATGTGCACGCAGAAATTTGTACTGTGCGTGAACATAAATGGATGACAACTTCCACTGACGTCAATCCTGAGCGCAGTATTGTATTTTATTGTATGTGAAGGTTTTGTGGCGCAGTTGGTGTAATCCTCTGACTTTGCAGCCAGAACAGTCAGGCGGACAGGGTTCGATACCCGGTAGAGCCCCACCACTTCAGCGTCATGACAAGGGGTCGCGGACTCGATTAGCGCTTAGCTACTTCTGTGATCCCAGCGCTTATTTCTTTTTTCTTATTTCTTATTTTATAATATTTATACAGGGTAAAACATTCAGTTATACTGTTTTACAATGTACCCTGTTAAAAAACTTACAAACGAAAAGAAACTATCTAAATTTACACGTAAATCTAAAATAAAACTACAATCAATTTGATCTATACAGTTATTAGCAAAGTGTATAAAAATTGTGGATATGATCATGCATATGCTTGATATGATATGAGAGAGAATTAGCTAAATGCAAGGTTTGCTATGCTTTTTTTGAAAGTTTTCAATGTCGGGGACAATTTTGATTCTAGGCTGAGACAATTCCACATTGTCGTGCCTTTATATGAGAAGCATTTTTGGCCATTTGCAGATTTTCGCATGGGAATTTCTAAATCAGATCTAGTATTGCGTAATTCTCTCTTACATGTATCCGAGAGTCTTGAGAACATTTCTGTAAGGTAAGTGGGAGCCAGATCATTGATAGATTTGTATACCATACTCTTGGCGCTTGGCGCTTGGCGCTAAAAACCGCAACTTCACCTTCACTTCACTTCAAGTATCTACCAAGCACTTACCTAACTTTAAAGGAAGATGCCTGGGATTCACGTCCAGACACACAATGAGCCGCAGTGACAACAGTTGTAGGATTAATAAGGGTTCCACCACATATTGGTCGACTGCCATATATCATAAGTATCTGCCATGGCCATGATCCACGTGCTGCATTCTTACCAGATATAACCCTCTGTAATGGGACATCAGACACACCGCATCCTCCTAAAAAAGATAGTAAACAGTGAAATGATCCAGCAGATACCGTTAGCCATGTTTAACTCAATGAGCACATGCACTGAATCTTTGCTCGTTTTTGAGATACATACCCCCCATCGAGTCTCGTCGTGACGGTCCGATCAAACTGCGTAGATTTTTCTCGAAAGTGCAATTTAGGGACTGGGTCGACTGATGGGCCTAACAGTTTGGTGGAGGGTGTGAGGAGACAGGAGGGACATCATGGCAAAGAGAAAAACGATATGGAATATGATAAGGTTGTATATGATAATTGTCTTTATTAATACTACAACCATACGCTGCTACCTGTGATATGATGGTATTAAACTCTTTGCAATCCCCGTGAAAGCTTGGCTCGAATTCGATGAAAGGGTTCCATTTTCGAATTGTGCAGTTTTTAGACTGGCACGATTTGTGTCGTTTTCGTATGGAAGAGAGTGCCTAGACTGATTACATGTGGTAGTTTCCTCCTTGCCTGAACTAATATACCGCTATAATTAATGAAGCAACAACAACAGCATCAATTCAATGAGATGAGATGAGCGTAAGTTGAGGGTCCTTGTGCAGTGGGGCAAGAGTGCTTTCCAAAACAGTTCTGCTTCGTTTCCAAATTGTACCAGAATCGTGTGAAAATCATCTCAACAGTACCCGCCAGGTAGTAAGTACAGGATGACATTACAAAAAGTATGATTTTTTCAACGATCACCAAAATTGATTAAATTACTGATCGCAAACATTTATTTTTGCAGTTTGCATCAAAGATCGAATTAATCTCTGACATTATCTTTATTTCATTCCTAAGAAAAAAGACCATGAAATCGTTGATTGAAAAATCGTCTTCTGACCTATGGTAGCTATTGCACAAAATCAAAAATTTCACGAAAAAGTCATTTTGTGCGATTGCATATGGAACTTGGAGTACTAGATGATAAAAAAGCTTAATCTAAGACGTAGGCGAACAAACTGAGTGGTTGTATGACTCAACAATACAATTTTAAGGCCAACTTCTGCAGTATTAGAGCATGCAGCCAAACCAGGTAGCTCTCAAAAGCAGGAATTCCAAAAAGCACTAAATAGCCCTTTTAGCTATTCTGCAAAAGAATCTGGATCGAGTGATATCTTTATACATTTGTATAAACAAGGTTCGATTGAGTGGCGTTAGGGCTCCTACCCTTTTTTTACCCATTCGAGAACTCTACAAAGTGTATCAAAATATCGTTCGATTCAGATTATTTTTAGAATAGCTAAAAGGTCTATTGCAAATAGAGTTTGCAATATCTATCAAATTAATTTGAACGTTGACACAAATGCGCCAAATTTTTTTCAAAAATGGGCAACATAACATAATCAAATGCTAGCATCACTACACAAGGACTAACCTCACTACATAAGGACCCTCTAGTTACGCTCATCTCGTTGAAGTGAATTGATGTTGTTGTTGTCGCGCCAGTTATAGCGTCCATCGATGAGTTTAATTAATTCTTCTGGAGTATAGTTATAGTCATAGCGTCTTTCAGTTTGTTAATAGCAATAACTGCGAACATGTAATCAGTCTAATCAAAATCTGGTGATTTTTCAAAAGTTTCACTCTTTTTGGTGTCACCCGGTAGATTCAAGCATAAGTGCAATGAAAATGAAGCAATGAAAATACCTGCTGGTTGTGTGACTGGTGATGTGACTGGTGGTTTAGTAGTTGCACCACCTCCTGAAAATAGATAGAAATTGTTCTCAGTATCAAAAAACTATCGCTACAAAAAAATTTTGCCTTAAAGGGGCTCCGTCGCCAAATTGTAAACAAATACGTAAACATCATCATTTTAGGCATTTGTCTATTGTTCATCAATTGTTTTCTGCAGTTTGTTTCGTGGCCTCACCCAAGCCATCAAAAAGTGACCTTGTAAAATCCACGTACATCGAATCAATCGTAAAAGATATGAACGTTTGGTTTGTTCCTCTGTGAAGTACAAGGATTTTTCTATAAAATATCGCCTTCATGATGTGTGATATTACTTTTCAAAACATTGCAAAATCATCGTTTCGAACGAAATTTGGAGACGGAGCCGCTTTAAGTCGGTAAAGAATAAAAAAGCCAAAAAGAGAAAGATTTCCTGGGAAACATAAATGGTGCCGCATGTATTTATTTATATCCAACGGATATTTCTAGATTCCTTTAAAATCGGTTTTCTACTTGGAAACGGACAAAACGTATCTCGTCTCCCTGACAATGTCATGGATTTAATTAATCGTATTGAATTTGACTCGACATAAAGGCTAATTTCCAGTCAGCAGAATTTTCCGAGCGGGCGGAATTTTACACAATAAAAGGTCGCTCAGCCGTTTTCTATTCAATTCCAGAGCGACTTTTCATCTCGCATACAATTTTCACCCGCTCGGAAAGGTCCAGGGACTGGAAATCAGCCTTAATTTTTTACACAAATACGACTTATGTACAGGGTTTTACTGTAGATGGAGAGAACAAACGCGTTAAGGCTGATTTCCAGTCAGTGGAATTTTCCGAGCGGGCTGAAATTCTATTGTTTTCGTGATAAAATGTCGCTCTGGAATTGAATAGAAAGTTACGGCTAAACGATCTTTTATTGTCTAAAATTCCGCCCGTTCGGAAAATTCCACTGACTAAAGATTAATAGCATTTACGGATAAGTAGGAACAGTGTAAACAGGAGGAGGCTGATTCGTTCCACTCTTGTTGTAGATCCAGAGATGGTGTAAACGTATAAACAGTATAACAGAGAGACAGTATAAACGGGGTCTGATTAGAAAAACTTACCGCATTGACTAGGAAGCACTTTAAGATCATCAACAGCAATGTCTCCTCGATAACTAGGTCCTCTAATAGCACTTATTTCAATCTGAAACATAAATCATTCCGTTAAGCAATAATGACATACAGTAAAACCCACATATAAAAACCACCCACTTATAAGAACCTAAGGCCTAAAATGCTCTAATTTCACCCCATTACAGAAGAACCTATTCATTCTGAAATTCAAGGAAGGTTCTTATCTTTAAAAAAATTAAATGCTAACTACTGGTTGGTAATATGTGATAAAATGTTTCAAGAAATTTAGCCAAATACTAATTTTACTTCATTGTTTGAAATCGAGGTCGCAGAATGAATTATATTTCATTTCATTTTACAATATTTATACAGGTTAATAGGATTCATATATGAATATGTTTTTCAACCTGACCTGTTTCAACAAAAAGAAAAAACCTAACCACTAAAACTAAGAACAAAAGAAATTTACATGCCTAATTTACAATATTATACAAAACTAAGACTAATTAATAAAATAAAAGTTGTCCCTGTCTATAGTTGTCCTTTGAAGGTTTTTAGGGAGGGTGCCAATTTTGTCTCTCTTTCTAGGTTGTTCCACAGTTTCGCACCGCGATAAGAAAAAGCCTTTTGGCCATTGATAGTTTTTAGGAACGGTATCTTAAGATCAGTTTCTGATGAGCGCAGAAACCGCTCTCTACCGTCCGAACATTTTATGAATAAATTGTTGAAGGAACTAGGATGGCAAACAGTTAGAGAACTAATTAAAACGGAAACTGCCAGGAAGGCGTACAGGTTAATTAAGAAGAAAGCTCCCAATTTCCTTGCAACTCTGTTCGAAAGGTTGTCAGAGAATAGCGTTCGAGAGCTTCGTAATGCGAATACAGATCTCGAGCTGCCTAGCCTGAAAACTTCCAGTGGCCAAAGGTGCTTTGCTTGTATAGCAGCACGATTATGGAATAACCTTAGCGCTAATTTGTTCGGGATACTATCAGTGAAAGTTTTACGGATTTTCTCCAGAAGCACTAGCGATTAAAGGGACATTATCCTTCATTTTTCCTTCGTGAATTCGCGCATGCCCCAAAACGCTTCACCCATTCCATTGATCAGCGAACCAATCAGAGTTATCGTCTTTTCAATTGTGATTTACAAAAGGGGGAGTTCGCAGTATTCCGAACAATAATGTTAAGACAGCGCACACCTTAAACCGATCCAAAGCTGCAAATAAAATCAGCAAGTAGTCTTTCATTCAACTCCTTACTGACATACCTTTTTTATCTTTATGCTTGCATGTAAAGTTTTATGATTAGAAATATCTAATTTAGTTACTTTACAGGGCAGTTTGGCAAACAGCATTTAAATGTATACTTAACCCTATATAAAAATATAAAATCAATCAATCAACAAATCAATCAACCCTTACCTGATATGAGCCCCCAGCCGGCAAGTCAATCTTAACATCAAACCATTTGTTTCCTTGGTCTCCAATCTTTTTGAACAACTCAGTTCCTGCTCCGGAAGAGCTAATCTTGAACACTTTCAGTGTGTTGATGTCCCCACCATACATGTGAGCTTTCATCGACAAACACATGGCTGACTTTGGTGAAATACTTGGGCTGAGTATTTTCGCTACATCTCCGCTTTGTCTTGGGTATGATGTCTCGATGTAGATGTAGTAGTCTACATATAAAAAATGGGTTACAATTATTTGAAATGGTTTACAAGGTTCGTTTGCAATGGTTTACAATCCAAGACTTTCCGACAGTAAAAGTTTTGCAATAATACCGGGTGACTAAATAAAAAAGAATTCCCGTTTGAAAGGTCACTGCTGCCTGGATATCAAGACGATGATACCGGCAAATATTTAGTTTAATGGTAGACATGTTCAAATCCATTTCAAAATTTAGTTGACTGAAATCGGCCACTCCGTTCTGAAATTATGAGGGATTTTCTCGAGAAAGCCTCTTCGAGAAAGCCTCTTCAGAAAGCCTCTTCAAAACGTGCCCAAAATCACGAACAAATTTCCCTAACATCTCTGCCTTACGCGCTTCCCCCAGGTATCAATAACCTATTCAGGGGGATTCCATTCTCCCAAGAGGACAAAATACACGAATACAAGTGAATGTCATCATTTTTTGGAAGCAAAACGAAGGAAAATTTGCTCTCACTCGTTTTTGCAGGTTTTTGGAAGGGGCTTTCTGTAGAAAATCTCCTATATCCACCGAAGGAAAGGCCGATTAAAGTTTGCACTTGCACGCAGGCTAAGCTTTGGCCCATCGAGAACCCCGATACCTGAGCCTAGAAAAAGGAGCCCTCTCCATTAGAACTCCAAACCGTCCTCTCGACAGACTTAAAAGATCCCCAAAGCGGAGCTTGAGCTAGCCTGCGGCCAGATATTTTTTTTGTAAAGGATTAATTTGCAAGCAGGCTAAGCTTTAGGCCGTCCAGAAACCCGATACCTGAGCCAAGAAAGAGGAGCCCCCTCCATCAGAACTAATGAGTCATTGTATAAAATTAGCATACCATTGGGTCCATTTGGACCATTGGATGGTCCTGTTGACGATGATGGAGTGCTTCCCTTTCTTCTGGTCCAGTCGAATTTATCATCCTTTGCTTGTGTCCAGTTGCACATACTAGTTTGAAAGGCACAATCCAGCAGCGCTACAAAAGAAATTCGAAAATATGAGTTATAACAAACATCAATTTAAATCACGAGAGAGGAATCTAGAATATTGCCAATGCTGGGCCTACTCCTGTTTAAAACCTGAATTTCTGTTCTAAGAGAAAAATCAACTTCAACCGGGATAGCATAGGTTTCAAAATCTTTAAATTGAAGCCAAAGGGTGGGTGTAAAATTCTATAACCTATTTATTTGAATTGAATGGAAACTGTAGCTACTTTTCTGTAATCGTACTGTTGGACTTCTCAGAAATCTTGAATTTTTGCGACATTACAGCGTATTGCATCTTTCAACTCATTTGAGGATGTGACGTCATCAAATTTCTAAATCATAATCTAAAAGAGTGAAAGAAGTTTGCTTGATACCATACTGTGGACAATCATATACCAAGTCTAACCTTGCAATATTCTGTGATTCCTCAAAAAGTTTAGGAATTACGATGGCTTTAAATTCTTTCAAAGATTTTTCCTATATTCTTTAAAAAGAAGAAGAGCGCACTAGTTTTGAAACTATTCATGACTTCTGGAAAGTCCAACGGTAGAATTATAGCACAATAGCTTAGCTTTCTTTTAAGTAATTCAGTTCAAAGAAATAGGTCATTAAATTTTACACCAACATTTCTAAAGATTTGGAACCTACAGTATGCTAACCTGGATAGCTTGTTCACTTTTTCAAAGCCAAACTTAGCTTGTTCACACTGCTCCGTTTTTGTACAAAAACGGAAAGAAAAACTTCCGTTTTTGTGAAAGTGTTCACACTGATCCGCACTAAAACGCCACAAAAACGGAGGTTTTCGAAAATGCTATCAAAAGTGAATATCCACAAAAACGGAGGTTTTTGAAAACGCACTTGATCATTGTGAACGCACAAAAACAGAGGTTTTCGAAAACGCTCCAATATTCAACAATGAGTTTCGCAAAAACGGAGCAATGTGAACGCACAAAAACGGAGGTTTTTTCTCTCCGTGTTTGTTACCAGGCGGATCAATGTAAATGGACAAAAACGAATATTTTTCCCTCTGTTTTTGTACAAAAACGGAGCAATGTGAACGGGTAGCTTGGATGCCACAAAAACGGATACTATCAAAAACGGAGCAGTGTGAACGGGACCTTAGATCAACAGTGTTAAAAAGTCATCAAAAACTGGGCACTGATGTCAATTTCGGCTCAAATTTCTAAACAAAGGAGGAGCACTTCTCTCTTGCCTTGGGACTTGCAAACTGATGTCAGATGTAACAGAAGACAAAATAGTCATTTGCGATAATAAACGCCTTTTATTTAGAAAATCTGTCGTCTGCGTACATCCCCTACTGTTTCCGTTGAGTTCAAATTTTCCGTTGAATTTACTTCATGAATTCAAATGAATTCAATTCAACGGAAAACTTCAACTCAACGGAAACAGTAGGGGATGCACGCAGGCACTCTCGTCGTCTCTGTTGCTGTTGAGAGCGCAGGCATCGAAGCTATGAAAAAAATGCTATTGGGAAGGAAACTTCATATAATTTGCCATATTTACAGAGAGAGAATTTTTATATTATCATTATTTTCAGAATGACAACAGTTTAACCATTTCTGCTCGTTTGGAAGTTGTTACGTAATCAGTTGCTAAATTGTAAACCACGAAACTCCATACTTCTAGGTAGGTAGGTAATCATATTTAACGTGGCTAGCCTGCGAAAGTCTGAGAGAGACTTATTTCCAGCAGGGGCCACGGATGTTTTACCATCAACCCGCCGCAGCTACCAGATTTCCCTCGCATGGCTCTGGTTACAGACAGCGACCGTACTGTCCAGCGCGGGATTCGAACCTCGGCCGTTCTGACCTTTGGTTTACGAGTCAGTCGCCTTATCCACTCGATCCCCTACGAGTCAGTCGCCTTATCCACTCGGCCACGCGATTCTGCCTACTATCAGCTCGTATACCTTCAGAACTGTGGTTCTCTTGAAGATTGTATCAGTTCTCCTCTATTCATTTAGGATTTACAATAAATCTAATTTTCCCAAAAGTCTCCATGAATTATTTCAACCAAAATAAAAAACCGACATTTGGAAAATAATCAAGACATCAACAAAAAAAAATTTCAAGGCAGAGTTACAGCAATGTGCCCATGGTTCCTTTCAAGCCATCCAATTCAGAAAAAAAGCTTAAAGCAATTTTACACCCGTCTTTTTGAAGATTTGAAAGATTTGAGCCTTTACCTGATGCTGATGGTGGAGGCTTTGTTTGTACTATTGGACGTGCTGTTGGTGGTTTTCCATTTACACCATCTGAAAAAAGAGATGAAACATATATCAAAAGTCGAATTCTTTAAGCATAGAAATTTGGGGAAAATCAATGCGGAAAAAATATTGCAAACATTTACGCCTCAGAGTAAATGTGGTTTAACTACAAGGGTTAGCACAGTTGTTTCCTCCCCCCTCTCGGTCCCTTCTCCCCCTGTCACGCATCTCATACTTCCCAGCATGCATCATGCTGCGAGTCCTCCTCGTGCATCAAGACTCGATCAAAAACGAATTTCAAGGCGAAGCTGCAGAAGAATTTCGATGATTATTCAATCAAATGCAAAAATAACGACAAGTTCAGCGAATAGATCTTCTATCAGTACCTTGTGGTCACTGATGTAAAAGAAAAGTCGACCATTTTGAAGGCTACCACCGAAAGATGAAGGATTGCTGTCTGCAGCAGAGCGCGCCACAGTTGGCCTAAGGAATTTGTATGAACCTTGCCCAACACCAATTCAAATTGCGTTCACTTCAGTCCAGCGTAGCACCACCATAACGCCTTATGCCTCATCTGCAAGAAGTCGCTGTAACCGAACATTGATTCGAGGTGGAACATTGTTCTATTTCAACCCGAAAGGTTAACAACGCAGCACAAGGATCAATTCAAGTTCTTCTTCCCGACACAAACACTAATAGAAGTCACAAGATACCACAAACAAAACCTTTCCTTACGAACGAGCAAAAAGGAGTAAAGAAAGAGAAAGGAAAGTCAGGTCTGTCAACAGCAGAACTAAAACTGGTAACAATGTCAATCATCTGACAGACAACAGTAAGAATGAAATCAAAAAAGAGAAAAGCAACAAATAGTATTTTGAACTGAAGCAAATCTCTTTGTTATTGGCTGGCAGCCAAATTCTTCAATCCTTGGTTGGCAGGTTGGATCAAACTGCATCAAGCATCACCTAACCTATCCTCTTTGCGGCTGGCGGCATTATCCACATGTAAAGATTCACAGTTACAGCCAGGTGACGTATTTCAAATTTCTCTCCGCAGTTACAGCCAATTTTCTTAAAGAGAATCAACGGGGATAAAAGCACGGCGCGGAAGGAGTCTGCGCATTCTATTATTAGCCTATTGTATTTGTTTTGTCAAGACGTTAGTGGATATTGTTTATCCAGAGGAATAATAACGTGCGTAGGAGTTTCCTTGTCCTATATTTAGACTGCCTCTACTTAGCTCCGTTGATTCACTTTGAGTTGCCTATCCATTTAAAACAAAAAACTAAACAAGACAGCAAAACAACAGCAAAACTGTCACACACACACAAGGAAATTAAACACCTAAACCCCCCCTTTTCTTCTTGCTGCCCAATAACCTTGGCACAAGTAACATCCAGCACACAAACTCCACTACTCCCTTTTTGTGCCAACGGCTCAAAGAACAAGAAATTCGCGAACCAACATGAGCCAGCATTCAACCACCCATCAATCAAGGGCCAGGAGGGTTTCAAAGGCCAGCGCGCGATGGGCTACACCAATATTGCTGTGTCCCCTAATATCCACATTTAGTGAGGGGCATATCTGGAAATCTGCAAAACTCGTCAGTCACCCGAGCAGTTTATTCACCTGGGGACAGGTAACACCCAGCACAAAAACCCCATCACCCCCTGTTTTTGTGCCAATGGCCCAAGGGACTATAAATTCACAAACATGACCCAGCATTCAACTACCCTATGAATTTTTCAAGAAGGCCTAATTACTGTGGGCTGCACAAATGTTGCTGTGTAACCTAATATCCACATATGTCATAATCATAGGGTGTGTCATGTCTGCAAAAATTTGGAAAAAGCCAACGAACTCCTCCCCCCCCCTTTTTGCGTCCTTCTGTGCATGGCATGTATAAGCTCTGTTCTGCGTCGCAGGCGTTTGCCTATGAATATGCACTCATATAATAACCCCTCATTGTTGTTGCACGCCGAAGTGGCACTTACACACCCAAAATCAAGGCAAAAACAAAAACAACAGGGTTTTTCGAAAACTACAACCATTCTGGAGGATTCCGTTCATTCAGAGTTGTTCCTTATTGTAGCTACTAACTTATTTCTTTCCTTTCAGGGTTTCAAATTATTTGATTTAACTGTTGTTGTTGTTTTTTACAGGAACTACCAGATTTCTTTCCATAGATTAAAGCGTCTTTGTTGTGCCTCTGTTCTGCGTCGCAGGCATCTGCCCATGAATCGTTTGCGCTCATATAATAACCCCCCATTGTTGTGGCACGCTGGAGTGGCACTTATACACCCAAAAACAAAAACAAAACAAAAACAACAGGGTATTCAAGAACTACAACCGTCCTGGAGAATTCCGTTCATTCAAAGTTGTTCCTTATTGTAGCTACTAACTTATTTCTTTCCTTTCAGGGTTTCAAATTATTTGATTTAACTGTTGTTGTTGTTTCTTACGGGGACTACCAGCTTTCTTTCCACAGATTAAAGCGTCTTTGTTGTGTTTATGGGTTCATTGCAATGAGCCTGTTATTCATTACTATCAAGATTTCTATTAGCATAAAAGGACTACCTCCTCCACATAAGGGGGAATGCTGCTTTGTGCTTCCCTGGTCTACTCCCTCCTTCCAGATCAGCAAAGGTGCCCTTGACATTTGTGGTCTTAACTGGTCTCAAAACGTAAATAAGGTAGGCCTCATTCTACCTCCCAGGGTGCTTTCCCTGCAGAGGGGTCACTGGTCCGTCCGCGTTTTTTATGAAGTGCCCACCTTACATGCATGCCAGGGTTTTGCTAAGGACAATGTCCATATTGTTTAGCCTCTGTCAGACTCGTACTGTACATTGAAGGTCTTTTAGGCGCACGTCATACAATGCAGTCTGGGTTTGCTGATCTGTGACAGCCATTAGCACTGTTACCAACATCAACGCGCTACAAATTTGAATTGTCCAAAAGCCAGGATTCCACCACCTTTCCAGGTGTATCCATTAAGTCTTGTGTCATCAAGGGATAAAAGCAAAACACATCAAACTCAAACAAACAAACAAACAAACCAAAGGCAAGCAGTCAAGCAAAACCAGACAAACAAACAAAACACAAACATACCAAAACAAACAAGCAAAACCACACAAACAAAACAAACACTAACATACCAAAACAAACAAGCAAAACCATACAAACAAAAAACAAAAAAAAACAAAAAAAAAACAAAAAAAAAACAAAAAACAAAAAACAAACGAACAAGAAACAAAGCAACAAAGAATCAAAGGAAGCAAAACATACAAACAAACCAAACAAAAACATACCAAAACAAACAAGCAAAACAAAACAAACAAAAGGAACAAAACACAAACGAACAAGACACAAATCACAAGAAGTAACAAAAACAATGCAAGCAAAACATACAAACAAGCCAAAACAAAAACAAAACATAGGAAAAACAAAAGACAGACATCAAAACTGTTCCAGTGTCACAATAGGCACTTGTATACAGTTGGTCAATATGTATGTCTAAACAACCCAACTTACCCATTGTCTCAGGAAATTATGCATTACAAGGGCACTGGACAAATATACTATCAGTGTCAGCTAATTACCATGTATCAACAATTTTCTGCCTGATTCTCTTTCTCCTTGACAGATGAGCAAGTTTCATGGACTTACACCCGGAGCAGAATCAGGGACCTTTCCCCTATGGAGCTAGAAGCTTTGCAGTCACAATAACAGTTTTCCCACAAAGGGCATACCAGCAAGTGACGAATGTAAAGTGCTGCCTTTGTTACCAGCAGATTAAAGTCCATTCTCACGAAGGTCAGAACACTCAGCAGCAGCCAGTCCCAAAGCCAAACAAGTACTCTTTATGTGTCATGTAGATTTTGGTCGGGCAGTATGGCAACCCTGGTTATGTGGTTCCGATCAGTGGGGTCCGTATTTTGGCGATATTTTGGCGGTAAGGGCCACCCCATTCTGGGTGGCCTTAGGGTTTGACATTATCTTAAGTCTCAGGGACTGACCTACTCCCCAAGGGGGGACGGCAGCATTGCATTTTGCTGGCCTACTCCCTCCTTGCAGGACGGCACTACAAACCGCAGTTACCAAATTGTATAATCGCTCGTTTAGTTAAATGATACGACCCCACAGATCGCCAACCCAGTGTGTTTTTTCTCTCCAAGCTCTGAGTGTCCCGCAGGAGTTAACGATCCTTTTCTGATAAATTTGGGCATTGTGGTGAAAATCACATGGAAAATCGAAAATATGTTTGAGAAATTAAAACTTCGAGGTACAGTACGTAATAGGCAGTATCTCATAACAAAGCATTGCGAGGGGACTGGAAATGTTTCGAAAAAGTAAATGTTCGAGATAACAGGTGTCCCAAAAAAGTGTATGAAAGTTTGATAAACTCTGACACCAAGACGTTGAACCTAATCACCCCAAAATAATTTTTATGTTACTCCTCAACGATTAAAACTGAATTTTAGTATTTTTCCTGCCATTATTAGCAACTTGGTTGCAGAGCTATAAATCAGCAAACGTAAAATTTACTCTTAGGCCTAGACCAGAGCCGCCAGAAGTGAAGAGCTGGAGGAAGACAGAAGCATAGCTGTCCTTGAATCTAGAAACTTCCATTGTAATTTCATTGATTATCAACAAAGCCTCTCAAGAGACAACCATATTAAGTTATTATTTATCTAGAGAATTATTTGCTTTTACTTCAAACTGAAATTGTAATTTTGGCAATAACTGATAGAAACAAAGAATTTCGGCCAGTAATGAAAGTTTCTTAACATTATCAGATTTTGAGAAGTCAGAGCTTCACACGAGTTTCTTAAGAGTTCCATAAAAATCTCCATGTTTACTTCTGTGTCCTCGCGAAAATGTTAAAACGAATTTTTTTGAAACCTTTCCAATGTTTAGAAACTACTCTTAAGTACTTCCCAAGTAATATGATACAAGAAAAGCGTGAAAAATAGAATACAAATATGCCAACGAATTCCTTGCCTAAATAAATGCACGTATCTTCTTCATAAGAAAACTCAATTCTCAGATCGCTAAAAAACTGTTCCTGCATCAAATTACTCGGAAGGAGCTTGAGTGCTGTCTAAACATTGGAAAAGCTTCAAAATACTTTGTTTTGAAATGCTCACGGGGCACATGAAGTAAACATGAAGATTGCTGCAAAACTCGTCAGAAAGTATGCAGAACCTCTGAGCATGGGTGGCAGGACACAATTGTGTTACATTCGAATAAATTAGGTTCTTTGCCTACCTTGAAATGCCACAAATCTCCCTTCCTTGACATTGGCAGCCTTTCTCAGCCATATTTTATTGTGTTGACATTAGAAGTCTGCCTCAAGTGTTGGGCCTTAGCTACCATCTTGTAAATAAAAAACTATCCCTCCTGTGCATAGCTTAGGCCCAACACTTAAGGCAGAGCTCTGATGTCAAAACAATAAAACATTGCTGAGAAAGGCCGCCAATGTCAACGAAGGGAGATTTTGGCATTTCAAGGTAGGCAAAGAGCCTAATTTATTCGAATGTAACACAAAATGTGTCCTGTCATTCATGCTGAGTCGTCAAAATCTGATGATTTAAAGAAACTTCCAGTCTAGTCCCTTGCTCGAATTCTTACTCTTTATAACAAAATATGCGTAGCTGCGTTAATAATTATTTCCAACACTAGAATTTCCAAATATTTAGCGATCTGAGGATTGAGATTCTCAAAAATAGTTTCTTTTCAAAATATGTGTAGGACAAAACATTTACCGCATCTAAATGGACGAACTTGAAGCTCATCAATAGCAATATCTCCCGTATAACTGTTTCCTCTGATACCACTTATTGCAATCTGAAAATGAGAACTCTAACAGGTGAGTCAAGTAAAAAGTGGAGAGCTTAGCAAGCCATATTGTGGCAAAAAAACTAAGGTGTTTGATTGGTAAGTCCAAACCAACCAAACTCTGAAACGGTAAGCAAGGGCAGATTTTGTAATACAATAGCAACAGTTGCGTTTGATTGACACCTCAATTCAAAGCGATTAGCGACTGCAGACAAAGGAAATTCTCTCAACCATAAATTCAAAACAAACAAAGCCGCAAAGTTTCTCTGAAATCCAAGTAGCTAGGCGCGCTCGTTGTGCATCCCAGAAATTGTTTTTAAGAGCAAACATGACCATATATCCAAAGAAGAAGGATATATCTACACATCTACCTCGGGTGTTTTATTTCTTTGGTTCAGAGACTGAGCAGTAAGTGTTTTAATCACACCCAAAAAATAAGAGAATTGAATCGCCTCCAAATCGGCTTTTAAACCAAACCAATTAAATGCCCGCGGAATATATGTAGATATATCCTTCTTCTTTCGATATATGTTCATATTTGGTCTTAAAAGCATTTTCTGGAATGCACAACGAGCGTGCTATCTACTTGGGTTTCAGAGAAACTTTTGCGGCTTTATTTGTTTTGAATTTATGGTTGAGAGAATTTCCTTTGTCTGCAGTCGCTAATCGCTTTGAATTGAGATGTCAATCAAACGCAACCGTTCCTATTGTATTACAAAATCTGCCTTTGTCACTAACCTATCAAACACAAAACTCTTGAGGTTTCAGATTCATGTTGGCGGAACGAGGCTTCGAGTTGAGAAACACGAAGACGAGTCTGATGCTGCAAATTCGCCTCGTTTTCAGAGTTTCGCATATGAAAACGAGAATCTCTCCAAAGTCTGCCAAACCTTCTGCCTTTTAGAGCAGAAGGTCAGCAGGCCTCCCCGATTTGCCGTTTTCAGAATTTGGGAGTCAATCAAATACGAATTCCTAGGCTACCAAATCTACCGTTTTCAGAATTGGTACTAATCAAACGCACCCTAAGACAGTGCATCCTCTTTCCCCCCTCAGTCAATGTTGATTGGTGTGACAAAGGGGTTACTGGGTGTCAAATTTCATGGGAAACATTGCTTAGAATCACAACATTGACTGAGGGGGGAGGGGATATTACATTGGTAAGAAAAATAGTGGTTTTTCTGCAGAGAAGACATGGGAGTACTAAATTCTCGGGATTTTACCTGCTGGTCTCAACAAATTTTGTACGGGATTTTGTGAATGATTGTAGGTACTACGATATTTCAAAAGCCTGGAATTTTTGTGTGCACCCGGTGGAAAACATTTAGTTTGTTAAAATCAGTCATTTTCTTTCCCCTTTCTATTTTGATTTTGAGATAAAGCTGTTTTGATGAAAGGTATTGCTTCCAGAAGAACACTCTGCTTCCTAACAGCGACAATTAAATCCGTGTAGTGTGCTAGAGTTACCAAATAAATGACAGTATGGTCTTTCCTTCTGTCCTCTAGCGCAATGCATCATTTGTTTCAATATTGGATACAGAAACAGTGTCAACAGTATGTTTGCCATGGTTCAGAAGTTCACACGTGCGTGAATATGACTCTAATTGGAAGGGAATCTAAGCATTAGCCTTTGATAAAAATAACCTTACCAAGACAATAGGCCAATACACGTGCCGCACCATATTTGGGTAACTTATCGAAGTCAACAGCAAATACCGATATGTGATTGGCTAGAGTTTGACCGCAAGTGGCTTGAGCCACTTTTATATGCTTACATACCCCTTTAAGAAGCTTGTGAAACACCATTTTACTAAAATTATTCGTAATTATGGAACGGAAAAACTAAATTCAAAGATCTCCAAAATAGTTGATGGCATGAAAAATCTGGTTGCACAGGCTAACTATACATGAATTGTACGGAGTTCACTACCAATGTCGCCTTGTGCATGCGTAAATATCGAACGAAGAAGGATGAATGTAAACAGTTGCCTTACAGATTTTGCTTTTTTAGTTCAAAAGCTGATGACTAATGATCTTATTCTTAACCAAAATCTTATCGTTCTGATTTTTGGACCAGTCCTGCACTTGGTCGCATTTTCACACGGGGATGAAACGGAACGATATGGAACAGAGCGATGCATTCCCATGTGAACGGGGCCTGAGAGAATCTGAATCTAAGCAAATGATGCTATTGTCTTACAAATCTGTCCTTGTTGGACAAAATCGATCAAAGAATTTGTCTGAGATGTGCTTCATATTTCCCCCACCGACATAACTCATACCTGATAGGGGCCTCCAACGGGCAGATCAACATTTATACGATTCCACTTGTTTCCTTGATTCCCTGTTTTCTTGAATAACTCAGTTTCTTTACCAGATCCTCCAGAGATTCTGAACACTTTCAAAGTGTTGATGTATCTGCCATACATGTGAGTTTTTAGTGACAAACACATGGGGATATTGGTGGTCACACTTGGACTGCGGATTGTCGCTATCTGTCCCGTTCGTCTTGGGTATGATGTTTCGATGAAGATGTAATAGTCTATGAATAAGAACATGTTTAAAGGGGCAGTCAAACGTGATGCTGCGCGGGATTTTTCAATCCAAAATGCTTGGGCTAAGCAGTGCTTCGTCAATGGAGATTTTGAATGGGATTACAGCACATTTTTATTCTGTTTCCATCGAAGATGCCGCCGACAATCTCACGAATTGAATAGGAATATATTGTTCATCTGTGTCAATTTCATCGATTTCCAAAAGCCGGAGCAACTTTCAAGATGCAAGGAAATAATCTGCAAGTCGAAGCGGCCAAGAAGCTTACCAAAGAACACGGTTTTTGAGTCAGATTTATGGTGCTTGGTAAAACCTAAAGGTGAAAAGAACCTTCTTGAACACTACTGGATTCATCTTGTTCAATTAATTTCGTCGGAATTACAATGAACCATGTTTTGGTATTTGGGCCTATAAGAATGGGATTGTGACGCCCAGAATCTGTTGCCCGCGTTTTGCGTCTGACTGCCCCTTTATTAATACCAGGTTAGCTAGCACGATTTTTTGAAGTTTGAAAATCTGCTGCTCTCAAAAAATTTACAGATTCCAATAAACTGATAATACCTGCCGGCAGAGCTAACACATCAATCAACTCAGATAAGAAAGCTTAGTTTTTCAGAGTCGGCCGCATCTTTCACAAACTGCAAGATATTTTATTAAAATGCTTTTCTCAAATCGTCCAAAACAGGCCTAAAATCCATCATCAACCCTGCTCCCTAACTCTTAATAGATTCTCAAGCCTGGCCCTCCGAAGGACCTCTGGGTTGTTCATGTTGCTCGTCAAACCTTAAAGCGCCAATCACAATGGCGAATTGTGTGCTCTCAGGCTGACTCTTTCTTACGACTATCATTGGAACAATTCAAATTCAATTGTAAGTGCCATACATAGTGGGAACTCACTGACTAAGTCCTTTCCCACCATAGATGGCACGTGGTTAATTACCCTTTTGTTATTTTGTGAATAGTTTTTTTAATTGAATAAAGACAAAATTTGGCATGCCCCCTGCATGTCGCTTTACTTACATGGACACATTACCATTAACCGGGGATTTTTGATATAAGAGAAGTTATGAAAAGGAACGTACCATTGGGTCCATTTACACCTTGGGATGGTCCAGTTCTAGACGATGGTGTCCTTCCTTTCCTTCTGCTCCAGTCAAAGTTATCATCTTGAGCTTGTTTCCAGTTACACAGACCAGCTCCAAAGGCACATGTTAGCACAGCTGTCAATGGAATATCAATAAGCGCCATGTTTATGAAAAAAGCTTACGATGATAGAACTCTTTCTTTCAAAAATGATCTTAATTTGGCATTCATCATCATCATCATCAATAATTTATTTAATGTAGGCTAAGTAAAATAAAAAGAATAGCTAAATTACAGCTAATTTAGGCCTACTTTACAAAAATTTACAAAATTTACAAATTAATTCCTAAAGCTAATCAATAAAAACATTTAGTGGATTATATACAAGATAAAAGCATGCCTTCCCTACGAGGTACGGAGCGACGCCCACCTCCCAGAGAGACGGCGGACACACCGCGCGAGGGAACCCCCACACGCATATCCTAAGCTGCGGTCGCCGCTAGGGAGCAATTCCCCAGTTCAACCGCAGCCCAGTGCCTGCATCGTGAAGGGGACCTCACATCCCGCACAGCACATCCCCCATCCCACCGGGAAGCAGTGCACCGCCCCCATCCTCGCGAGAAGGCCCAAGAAATGTTTATCATGTTAGAAACCCAACTCTTGGAATGTATGTTTTGCAGAGCCTACAGTTGCATTTTTCGCCAATTGATGGAGAATGATGGAGATTCAATTGATGGAGAATGATAGAAGCAACCACTTATCTTACCATAAATCAGCAAACAATTGTCAGATTGACTCAAACAAGGTCTCATACTCTACATTGAAGCCTGACCTATGCAACTGTGTAGAAACGGAGACAATTGAAGCTACAGCTCCTCCACAGCAGCCACACAAACAGAGAAAAATGTTTGGGCACACTGTAAAAGTTCCATTAAGCCCCCCTCTCTATCAAGCCCCCCACTGATATCAAATTCTAGAGGTTACCAAAGATTTTCCATTTATTGAACTAAATAAGTTTGCATGTTAATCTTGATATAGTTTGAGAAAAAACTGTGTCGAATTTATGTATTTGACTCGTAAAATTGTATGTTGAATCCGCAAAATATGGCCTAAAAGAAATAAAAAGCTATCACATATATCCTTGTCATTCGATTTTGTGAATAAGCCCCCTCTCTCATAAGCCCCCTCTCTTTTAAGCCCCCCTCTGGAGTTCTCGAAATTAAATAAGCCGCCGCCGGGGGGCTTATTGGGGCTCTCACGGTAATTGGCAAAAACTCAGTCAAGCAGTTTCTTTCATACGGGTTCTGACGATACAGCACTTTGGAATACAAGGTAGCATAGGGCTCGAATCTTTGCAAAAACTTAACATTGAATATACAAAATATCACTGCTCCATTCTTTCGATTGAATTGATCGAAGGAACTGTTGTGTAATTTTCCACAACAGAGTTTTAAGTTTTATGAAATTGATGATATTTGTGGGTGTACAAGAGGAGGTATCTGAAGCTAAAATCTCCATAAATTCTAATTTGATTGAGAAAAACCAATATGACCAGCACAAGAAATACTCAGTTTTTGAACGTCTACAAGATGGTAGCAAACAACAGTCTGTAGCTTTTATGGTTTATGATGTAGTAATTTGATGACGTCACAATTTCAAAACTAGCAGGATTTTATAAATTGTGTAATTCTGAAAATAATAACGGTATCAAAAAGACTCTCTCTGGGATTATGGTAAATTACGCGAAGTTCTCTTTGATCAATTCAGTTCAATTCAGTTGAACAGCAGAGTATTGCTCGTGACAGTTTTTGGGTTATTACAGCCCCAACCTGACACCTAATGCTAGACAGACTACAGTACAGTATTTTTCGTTTTTCTTTTTTAATTGTATATAGCATTTATGTAAATTGTATAATTGTATGTAGTTTACCTTTTTTTAAACAATGACATGGGGTAGTCATAGTCCTTTGCTACACGTGGTATCGTCCTTGTAGTATTGTAAAGTAGTTTATAGGTAGAGCAATCCGTGGCATCAGGTAACATGTATTGTGAATTTTTAATGGAACATATAAAAAAAGTTGTAAGAACGGGGAGCTAACTTTCTACATGAATGATCTTAAATTTTGAAAAGATTCTAGCCCTATGCTACATCAGGTGAGGTATTCATTGCAAATATACTCACAAGGGGACGGCACTGAGGTAGGACAAGCGCCGTCCATTAAGACAATATCATCGATGGCTACCATGTCACCACTTTGAGAGCCAATAATTGATCCTGTGATGTCAATCTGTAACAAGAAATTAGACCTTTACACGATGCCGGTTACAAATTTTCCAACGGTGTGTTTAAAGACAAATGAAAAAGAGCTCCCGTCTGTGCAAAACATCAGCAGCATCTTACATCAAGTGAACCAAGACTGTTTCACGAGCTAGATCACGCTTAACTCCCAGGGAGCAAATTTATCAGAATGTATATAAAGGGATTAGCTTAGCTATCCTTTGAGATGTTGCTTGGTCAGTTTACGCAATAACTACCTTCCGAAAACCAGTTTCAAAAAGATGGTAATTCATTCATTTCTCGGACTTCCCCGTCCATTCCAGCCTAAACTGGGGTACAAGTATTTGGAGACTGATTCAAAATGGCGTCGGAAATGTCCTACTGCCCATTGGCCTCGTAGCAAAACAAAAAGTTTTCTCTCCAACCCAGACCTCAAATCAAACAGATTTGGTGGGAAAATATTCGTCATTTCTTAGTCTGTTTACCAGAATCAAAAGTTGAGTTGATATCAATGTTTTTCTGGATTACGAGATGAAAACTTCGAGGTGGTGGTCTTACTTTGAAGGCAACAAAATTCATGATGTGATTGATCGAAGTTTGGATGGGATATTTCTGACTGGAGGAAATATTTGTTAAATGGTGTGTTGGACTTTTCACGTTTGACAGAATATTTGAAGGACAATCTACAAATTTAGAGAAATCAGCCAGGAAACCCAAAGTTGCTTCGAGCATTGATTTGTAAATCAATTTTAGCTCTTATGTTGTGATATACGAACTTCACTTATCCATTTACTGCAATCAAATTTTTCTTATCTTCACATATTAGCAAGATTGGGTTGCATTTTAGATGGAGGGCCCTTGAAAATCAGCATTTGCTTAAAGGCATTGAGTCCATATAAATAGCTAAGCGTTAACGCTATCCTGAATTTTGCAGACAAACTGCTGACGGCCCTTTGTTATCGCATAATAGGGCCAAAGTCATTAGCAGTGGAGAGCAAAGACTTCTTAATCCTTGCATTATCCTCGGGAATTTCTTTGGTTTAATTTCAATAGCGATTAAATCACAACTTTTGTTTGATGATTGAAAAGAAGTTGATATTGGTCATCAGCGCGCTATTTATGCGGACTCAATGCCTTTAAGGGTTACCCTCCCATAAATATATGAAATCATCAACAAATCAATCAATCAATCAATCAGTCAATCAATCAATCAATCAATCAATCAAGGGCTTAAGGCTATTCCAGTCTTAATTATATTTACTTACTGAGTAGGGTAATCCCCGAGGAGCAATAGTCACACTGGCAATATTCCAATAAGACCCTTTGCTTTGAGTCAACGAGAGAATCGTCTTGTCTGCAAAATCCGTCGATACGCTAATAGTGAGGTTCTTCGACGATGGTCCAGTCATATTGTAAAACAGCTCAAGACATTTTGAAGTGGCATGTGCTGCCAGTAATGTGCTTGAAAGGCCGGCATTTGTCTGAGCAGAACCAGCTGCTGGAGTTAGCGCCATGAAGGAGCCTAGGAAAAACGATAACGGGAAATTTGTATCCCAATATGTAACAGTAGACCATTCCGCTATCCGATGGCAAGATATTTTGGAAAGCACAAGGTTCAAGTTTCTGAGAAGAAACAGCAATCTGCCTTTCTGAAGAATAGATTTCCACCTCTGAGTGCAGTCAATCAAATCAAAATATATAGAGAAAGCAAAACATTATGGACGGCTGCGTTGAAGGTGCGAATTATTCTTTAGGCTGTCAAATCGCTTTGCCTTAAACAGAACCATACACCCTTTCTCTATCAAATGTGACGGCACTATTCATTCAGGGTCCCTTGTTTCCCTCTGTTCTGTTCTTTGACTTTTTTTTATCTTGCTTCGGTCAACATGAACTAACGGGAACACTTGAGGCCCTCGTAGGGTAGATCTCGATTTACCAATCAAATTGCAAGAATCATCTATAATTCAGCTTTCAATCAATCAGGAGGCGCTAGTTATGCAGTTGTTGTTGTTTCATACAAAATCTGTAGGTGTTACTATCTCGTAGCTGCGATGGATATATTTTGTCATTACAGAGGAAGATTACTGCTTTAAGAGGCATTTTACAATTAGAAGGCGAGAGAAACATCATTCTTTCCATTAACAGTTTGCTGTCCAATTTTCAAGCTCTTTAAACAAGATTTTGAAGCGATTTTGTGGGCAGGAAGTTGGTGTACGAAAAATCTTAGTAATGTAGGCCATTTTGAAAAAGTGTACCCGCTTTTTCATAGTAATGTTATGAGTGACATCAAGAAACCAGAGAACGCAAGGAAAGGAGGTACTAAATGTCATAATTCTACTATTCGCGTTGCGTCTCGAGTTCTTATGGGGGTTTTGTTTAGACTTATGACGATGATTCCCTTGTATCCCTGTAGTAAAACTTGCTCTGTTGACCGAAGCGCGATCTTGAAGTAAAAAAGGACAGGGAAACAAGGGACTCTAGGTTGTAAGCCTAGGTTTTGTTTACACGCGAAAATGGTGTTGCTATTCAGGACTAACACATATTTCATATTTCATATTTCCAGGATTTCCAGAGAAGAAAGTAGAAAATTAAAAAAGTTTCAGCCTATCCGGAGCCTTAATAAAAACAAATGCTGTATCATCTTGAAATGTATTTGTATCACTAAAAAAGGGATAAAAAAAGAAGAAAGGTTTAGTGGGTTAATAGGTTTCAAAATCGAGTTTTTTATGGCGTTTCTAAACAGGAGTACTTTTTGGAACAAATTCGTTACCTGTCTCAGTCGTGTGATCTTTCATTCCAAGTTTTGTTGCAACTCGCATCCAGTTTGCATTTAAGAGATCGTTGTCATAAAGTCCGCATGAGTTCTCATCGAAATTACAATATCTCAAGTCTGAAAGGAATAAGCATAAAGTGAGTCATGTTTAAAGGCTCTTGGGTAATCGGCTTGCATTGCGACAGTTATGTTTGTTTTTAATTCCTTTCATGGATTTCCTTCAATGGACCCTTAGCTATTCTACAAAAAGAGTCTAGGTAGTGGAATTTACATGGGTGGCGAATAGCGCCGGAGAAGCTACGCAGCATTCAAAAGATAAAAGCAACGAACTCAAACCAGATAACTGGTTTTCCTGTGGTGCAGTCTTTGTTAAATATTTGACGCCTTGTGTTGTATAGCAGTTTACATGAAACGAAAGACAAACTCACCATTTTGCGATATCACTGGTCCTGGCTCTGTAGTAGGCTTAATCGTCGGAACTAAGAAAAATGAAGGACACCGACTTTAAGGCCCGTTCACACGTATACGCATGTTTGTAAAACATAGAATGTTTTCCAACCACACTGATCCACTGTTTTAGCCTGTCCACACGTAAACGCAAAAAATCAATTGAAAACGATTGATGAACATGGTGGCTATGACGTCAACGTTTACAAAAGTATGCGTTTACGACTGCCTACATGAAAACGCGAAAACAGCGTTTTCAAAACAACTGAAAACGATTGATGAATACAATGTCTACGACGTCACCGTTTACGAAAGTATGCGTTTACGACCGTGCACATGAAAACGCGAAAATATCCACTTTATCGCAATGTATCCACTTTGGAGAGCGTTTTCGAATGTATCCATTTAGGGTAACCTAAAACGCCGTTTACGTGTGGACGCAAGGAGACAACCGCATAACAAAGTATGCGTTTACTAAAGTAAACGTATACATGTGGACGGGGCCTAAGACTTCATTCACACGACACCAAAATGACTTGAAAATGGCATAAAAATGTGACGGATAGGCCTTCCGCTCGCACGAATTTGCCGGCACAGTCTGAAAACGGCATCGTGTGGAGACTCAAAAACGCCAAAAATATGCGTTTTCAATTGTTCTTGCTATTGTCCTTCCGCCACAGTTTCTTTGTTTAAGACTCAATGCCCCTGCGGTTTCTATGTGTATTGAAAAACTCTACTAAGGTTTATTCCAGGGAAGTTTCTGTGTTATACTAGGTGTCCCAAAAAAGTATATGGATTTGGTTGACGCCAGCGATGTGAATCTAGCTTCAATCAATGTCTCATCACTCTCAAAATGTTCCTCGATAGTTAACTTGAACAAAGGTACCTCATTCGTTGGTATTGGTGCACTGAAAGTAGAAATATCAATCTTGAAAGCTTAAATTTGCCTATTCCTGCAAACCAGAGTTGTGGCATTTTGGCCTAAGCAAATTATTAAGGCCTAAGCAAATTATTATAAATCAACGATAGCCTTGATGATATTTGAGCAATATTAGATCTTGTATTGTTCTGCCTTCCAGAAGTCACCCCCAGTCACCCATTGACAGTTTCTTAATTTTTCATTAATTTCAGTTCTTAATTTCGATTTGCTTAAGGAACTTGCTAAGGCCAAAAGGCAAAAGCTCTGGATTACAGGTTGACACAAAATTTTGAGCTTTCAAGATTGATATCTCTTCTCTCAAAGCACCCATACCTACAAACGATGTATCTATGTTCAAGTTAACTATCCAGGAATATTTTGAGAGTGATTAGCAATTGATTAAAGTTAAATTCACATCGCGGGAGCCAACCAAATCTGTATATATTTTTTGGGACATTCGGTAATACTTTATGCATTCATGGCACAAATTTTCATGGTGTGAAATAAGTTATAAAATTCAAAAAAGGTTTCATCATGAGATTGTATCACCTGACTTTAAGTGGTGTAAACAAGCTTCGACAAGCCTTCACCGATTTTGATTTTTGGAGAGGCCATAACTCCTCGAGGCCTGGGATATTTTAACATGCATCCAAACTTTTATAACGAAACATCTGGACAGTAGATTTTTTCAAAAATAGTCGAGAGATTTCGAACAATTTTTGTCCTGATTGCGTTTTATGAAGGTAGGTAAAATTGAAAAAAATCTTCACCAGGTTTCTTCCTCTTCACTTATTCGCCGTCTGATTGGTCCGTGAAAAAGAGGCTTTGGAGGTTTTCGGCCATGAGCCACGAGCAAAAATTGGCGGAAACGTTTGACGCGATATTTGATTCCCATGCTGATTACCAGATTGATTTTTTCTTTGCATATTAAAGCTTCTAGTTTTGTCATATAGGTCAGAAAGAAGCGCAAACAATTATTGTAGACTCGAAAAATCATGAAAAGTCTCAATATAACGGCTCTTGGGCAAGATTAACGATGTTGCTTAATGAGTATAGCTCAGAATGAGGCTTTCAATGCGTTATTTTAAGCCTTTTAAGTAATGAAAACAAACATTTCATCTTTGAATATATTTGGCTCATTCTCGTGGATTCTCATTGACAAAAGAGATAAAAATGAATATTTTACCATAAGTTTTATAATCAAATTTTTGCGATTTTTCAAACGGGAGTACTTTTTTGGGACACCCCGTATTTCGTGCCATTAAAACATGGACCATGAAAGCGAAAAGTAATACTAGCAATAGCAATAGTCAGAGAGTGCTGCATACTGGTTACTCGGAAAAATTTTTATCAAAATGCTTACGCTTGTACCGGGTGTCCCAAAAAAAAGTATACAGATTTGGTTAACTCCAGCGATGTGAATTTAGCTGTGATCAATGGCTAATCACCCTCAAAATGTTCCTCGATAGTTAACTTGAACATAGATACCTCGTCTGTTGTTATTGGTGCGTTGCGAGCAGAAATATCAATCTTGAAAGTTCAAATTTGCACCCACGTGCAAACCAGGGCTTTGGCCTTTTGGCCTAAGCAAATTCCTGAAGCACATCGAAATTAAGAACTGAAATTAATGAAAAATTAAGAAACTGCCCAATTGTTGACTAAAGGATTATTTCTGGACAAAAAAATAACTCAAGATCTAATGTTGCTCAAATTTCATCAAGGCTATCGTTGATTTATACAAGGCTAAAGCTCTGGTTTGCAGGAAGAGGCAAATTTGAGCTTTCAAGATTAACATGTCTGCTCTCAAAGCACCAATGCCAACAAACAATGTACCTATGTTCAAGTTAACTATCGAGGAACATGTTTAGAATGATTAGACATTGATTGAAGCTAAATTCACAGCGCTGGAGTCAACCAAATCCGTATACATTTTTTTGGGACACCCGGTAGTTAATGGCAACTTGTGTAGGCAATGCCTTCATGTAAGTATCCTATAAAAGTCACGAAATCACGAATCAGACTTACCAGCAGGCAATAAATATGTATCAAGCCAAGATCTTAAAGCTGTCACTCTTGCATAGACCCCATATTGACCACGTCTCGCACAACCAATTCCCCAGCTTACAACACCACCAAGGTAGTATTTTCCATTGGTGTGCTTGAGAACCAAAGGACCACCGCTGTCACCCTACAATGGAAAATAAATGAAACGTGAAAATGCACTTTAAAATAATTTAACGTTAAACAGTAAACGAAAAACAGCTGACAACTGTATTCATCCCATTTCAGCAAATTATTTGTGGGATCAAAATTCGAAAGATATTTCTTGCTGAATCATCATCATCATCGTCATCAATCATCATAATCATCATCATCATTTCTTTATTTATAAAGTAGGCAAAAAACGAAGACGATAGCTAAAATTACAGCTAATTAAGGCCTACATGATCATCAATCATCAATCATAATCATCATTAATCATTAATCATTAATAATCAATCGTCAATTATCATCATCATCATCATCATCATCATCATCATCATCATCATCATCATCATCATCATCATCATCATCATCATCATCATCATCATCATCATCATCATCATCATCATCATCATCATCATCATCATCATCATCATCATCATCATCATCATCATCATCATCATCATCATCATCATCGTCATCATCATCATCATCATCATCATCATCATCTTCATCATCATCATCATCATCATCATCATCATCATCGTCATCATCATCATCATCATCATCATCATCATCGTCATCATCATCATCATCATCATCATCATCATCTTCATCATCATCATCATCATCATCATCATCATCATCATCATCATCATCATCATCATCATCATCATCATCATCATCATCATCATCATCATCATCATCATCATCATCATCATCATCATCATCATCATCATCATCATCATCATCATCATCATCATAATCATCATCATCACCATCATCATCATCATCATCATCATCATCATCATCATCATCATCATCATCATCATCATCATCATCATCATCATCATCATCATCATCATCATCATCATCATCATCATCATCATCATCATCATCATCACCATCATCATCATCATCATCATCATCTTCATCATCATCATCATCATCATCATCATCATCGTCATCATCATCATCATCATCATCATCATCATCTTCATCATCATCATCATCATCATCATCATCATCATCATCATCATCATCATCATCATCATCATCATCATCATCATCATCATCATCATCATCATCATCATCATCATCATCATCATCATCATCATCATCATCATCAATCATCATCATCATCATCGTCATCATCATCATCATCATCATCATCATCATCATCAATTTATTTACAAAAGGCTAAAGAAATAATAATAGTAACTCTCATTACACTAATCCAAGCCTATTTCACATTATGTACAATTTTATTAGATTCGTTAGTATCCATGGAACATTGTTTGTAACTTGCACTGGAAACGTTTCGGGAACATATATGGAAGAAAGGAAACAAAATCACAAGAGAAATGACAATTAGCATATGCCATTGGGTAGAAAAATAACAGCTAATTACAACCAAATTTTATTAAATAAATTTAGCACATTTCTGAAAGCTTAAACTATTTCCTGGCATAAGTATGGCATATTGCCCCTTCACTTGAAACAGGTGTCGCTACAATGGAACGATGTAGCAACGGGATACAGTAGCTCTCTACTTAGCCCCCTCCCCGCTCTGTTAAGCCCCCTTTTCATTCATTCATTCATTTTTATTTATTTAGGCACGGTAGCCCGTCAATCCATATGAACTGCTTTTCAGGGGGCCGTGGCAAAACATTTACTAATTCAAAATATCACTATATAATAGTTAACAAAAAAAATAAAAGAATTCTCGTTAAGGCAAGCTTTTGATTCTTCTCTTAAAAGTGGCAAGGGAGGGTGCCTGTTTAGCATCAGGTTCAAGTTGATTCCAAAGCTTAGGTCCACGAAAAGATATAGCCCTCTGCCCATTGTTAGTTTTTCGTAATGGTAACGAGAGATCAGTATCGGTGTTTCTCAGTTTTCTGACATTTCGAGTAGAATTCTTTTCGAACAAGTCTGAAAGGTACTCCGGGACCAGACCATTTAGCGATTTGTACATTGTGGTAGCTGTTTCGCTTCTAATAATATCATTTACAGTAGGCCAATTTAAACTGCGAATTAATGCCATAGCAGGCGCATCAAATCGACTTTTAGTTACAATTCTAGCTGCTCGATTTTGCAGCTTCTGCATGGGTTTGCAGTTTAGTCACCCCACAGCACCCCCACACCGAACAACAAAACCGAAAATGGGGTTCGACGATACCCCTACACATTGCACTCAAAGTGTTTTGAGGTAAAAATTTCCTGGAATATTTCAAAAATCCAATTGCACGAGAAACCTTAGTACGGAGATTGTAAACGTGTTCTTCCCAATCCAAATTTCAATCGATTATCACACCCAGATACTTTGTTCGGTCTACATTTTCAACCTGAGAGTCACCAATCAAAAATAGTGGATGATCAACAGCCTTGTCAGTAATTTTCTTAATTTTGGGCTGGGAACCTACAATCAAAGCTTGAGTTTTTAAAACATTTAAAGAAAGTTTATTACCCTGCAACCATCGCTTCAAATCATTCAGTTCACTATTCAGAGTTTGGTTTATATCTACTAAGCTCGAAGAAGAGTAAGAAATACTGGTATCGTCAGCGTACATGGTCACTTTACCTTTCTTCAGAGAAAACGGAAGATCATTGATATAAATCAGAAACAAAAGAGGGCCAAGACAAGAACCCTGCGGCACACCACAGCGAATATCTTCTGTTTTGGAACCTACCCCATTTACTTTGCAGAATTGCTTTCTATTGGTTAGATAGGACGTAAACCAAGTAAGTTCAAGATTATCAATACCATACTTCCTCAATTTAGCAAGTAAAATGTCATGATCTATGGTGTCAAATGCTTTTTTGAGATCAATGAAAATATTTGCAGTGTATCTGCCATTGTCCATGTTCATATACCAGTCATCTATGTTGTTAAGAAGGCCAGTGACAACAGAGTGTAAAGCTCTGAAGCCAGATTGGTTAGAAAATAGATGTTTCTTTTTATTCAAATAATCGTACAGTTGGTTATAAATAAGCTTTTAAAAGACCCTGGCTAAAACAGGCAAGACTGATATAGGTCGGTAGTTTGATCGGTCATCAGGTTGACCACTTTTGAAAATTGGGTTTACTCTGGCTATTTTCCAGCTATCTGGAAAACAACCAGTAGCAATTGAAAGATTGAAAATATCACAAAGAGATTCTGAAATAACTGGAAGTGCAATTTTTAGAAAACAACTAGCAATGCCATCAGTACCACATCCCTTTGAGGTTTTGAATTTGCCAAAAACTTTACGTAACCCCTCTCTAATAAGTTCCTCCCTTCCAAGCCAATATTTTCAATAAGCTCCCCCCCCCCCCCACTTATATCAAACGCCAGAGGTTACCAAAGATTTTCCATTCATTTAGCTAAACAATTTTGCATGTTAGTGTTGATATGGTTTAGGATAAGAAGTGTGTCAAATCTGTACATTTGACCATGGGTAGTTAGACACTGCTGGTGTGCTTCTATGGAGGAGCGCTGGATAATATGTATCTGCGGAGGAAATTTGTTATAGCACTGCGGAGGAGGTATCGAAAGAACGAAAATATTAAAATGAATTTCTTCTCTCTTTCTTCTCTCTTCGCTGCCTTTCGTTCTTTCGATATCTCCTCCGCAGTGCTATAAAACATTTCCTCCACAGATACATATTACCCAGCGCTCCTCCATAGAAGCACACCAGCAGTGTCTAACTACCCATGATTTGGCTCGTTTAAATATGACTCCGCAAAATATGGGATAAAACAACTAATAAGCTCTCAATTATATCCTTGTCGTGTGACTTTTTAAATAAGACCCCTTTCTAAGAAGCTCGCTCTCTTCTATGTATAGATCATATCATATCATATCAAATTATTTAAACACAAAATCCCTTCAGCTGAATTAAATACAAATCAAAGTTATGATACAGTAATTACAGTATAATATTTACAAGAAGAAAAGAAAGTTCAAAACTGTTCTAGGGGCCTATTTGCTGCTCTTCCAGGGAGTCGTGTTTCAAGTTTGCTTCAGCTCTTAAGGTGAGTTTTTAGATTTTTTTTAACTGTGGCAAGGTTGGCAGCTCCCTGATGGTAATAGGGATGCTGTTCCATGCAGTAAGAGCTGCATAATGAAAGCCTTTTTTCACATATTCAAGGTTGTATCTTGGAATTTGGATATTCCTGCAGTTTCTCGTACTATAGTTTGAATGCAAGGATATCTGGGGGAATTTATCCCAAAGGCTATAATCTTATAGGTCATGGCTGATCGATCGAATTTAATTAGTTGTTCTACATCGAGCCAATTGTAAGACCAATTATCTTTAATCCTAGCCCTCTCAATTATTGTTCGGGCTCGGTCCTGTAGATTTTGCAGGATTTTTATTTTAGAACTAGGAATGCTTCCCCAAATAACATTTGCATACCGCAAATGACTTTCTATGAGGGCCCGGTATACACTATCTAGTTGTTTTTGTGGCACAAGGTTTTTCAGTTTCTTAAGAGATGAAAGACCTCCACGAACCTTCCCTTTAACAACTTTCAAGTGTTGTTCCCAGTTTAATCCTTCATCTACGATGACCCCAAGTGACTTTGTCTTCTTTGCGCGTTTAATTTCTGATCCATTCAAGCGTAGCCAATCCTTATCTTATTTAGGTCGCTCCATGTCCCGCAAGTATTTGAAACCGAGGCAGGCTCTATTTCGAGGCTAAGCATCTAATTGGATCAATGTGGCACAATCATTATACGCAGAGAAACAAACTATGAAAGTGAAATCGCAAACAATTAAATTTATGCTTACCTGACAAGAATCGATTCCACCTTGAGCGTATCCAGCACAAATCATTGCATCTGTCAACCCATTCACAGTTTTTTTGCATGTTGCTTCAGAAACTATTGGCACCTACGAAGAAACATAAAAAACACCATAGTCTCGATTTCCAAAGCAATCTTTAAACTTCCCAACACTAAGAGACCTTTCAAGAGATACAGTACCGATGGGTGACCCAAAAAAAACTTCATGACCTACAATCCTGGCCAAAAGAAGCAAGGACATAGGCAAATTTCAGTGTCTTCATGATGTTTCCAAAACTATCGAGGAGAAAACATACGTTTAGAGCCTCCTAATCCCCCCTTCCCCCTAATTCAATGTTCAGAAGGTCGAATGGTGTTCGATTCAAGCAACTTTGAAACGGGGGGGGCACGTAATCAAAGACCGAAGTAGTGCAATTTTGTGACTTGTCCCAAGTATTTTGGCCAAGATTGTAGATCATAACTAGCTCTCTGAAATCAAAAATTATTGACAAATGCTTTGTATCATCGTTTAGTTGAAAGACTTGGCTAACTTTTGAGATGCTGCACGGCTACTTTAACAATGATCACCATCCGAAAAATCAGATTCAAAGAAAATTTCCAATCCTACATTGCTCATTTATGGCCTGTTTATATGAGGAAATACACCTCACTTGCAAGACCTGGGGCCGACAGGCTCGATTCGACCTTCCCATAGAATCATTTGAATGTTTCATCTCGCGTGCATATGAAGAACGCAACACCACCGGTGTAGTGAGATCCCACCTCACCAGTGGTGGAATCTTACCTGGGTGAGGCGAAATTTGTCCATTTAAATGAGACACCATCGGTATGGTGAGGTGAATTGAATTATTTGTTGATTCTTATCGGTTAATTCGTTCGAATTTCATGAATGGGAGACTTTATTCCAACTTACCCTCTCCGTCCCGGGGCTGACAGGTGAGGTAAAAATCTCATATAAACAGTGACTGAAATTTACTTCGCTCGTCAGCTTCATAAAACTGGCACTTTAGAGTGATATAATTGCTATCCTCTTATGGCCAGCAAAGAAATGAATTTGAAGTCGGCTGTGAAAATTGGTTGTTTGCAAAATGACTGACCTCTGTGTTCCTTATTCAAATGTGCTCCCGGGCATATTTGGAATTTTGAAGTTTTTACATCTTCCAAAACATGGACTGGAAATAGACGCGGACGTCCGAGAAATGAATAAATTACCACACTCTTGAAATTGGTTTTCGGAGAGCAATCATAACTTAAACTGACTAAGCAACATCTCAGAAGATAGCTTAGCCCTTCAGCTACATGCTGATAACAAGAGCAGATTTTGTAATACAATAGCAAAAGTTGCGTTTGATTGACACCTCAATTCAAAGCGATTAGCGGCTGCAGACAAAGGAAATTCTCTCAACCAATAATTCAAAACAAACAAAGCCGCAAAAGTTTCCCCAAAACTGGTAGGGCAAACTCTCGCCTTGTGCAAACGAAAGATGGTTTTTAAGGGAAGTTATGTGCTTATAGCGAAAGAAGAAGGGTAAATCTAAAGTTCTGTCGCTTAGATTATATTTATTTGATTCAGGAGCGGAGCAGAAGGCATTGTAATTCTCGCGTCTTTAGGGCTTAAAATGAAACGATTACAAAACAGCTCTTAAATCAAATAAACATAATCTAAGCGACAGAACTTTAGATTTACCCTTCTTCTTTTGCTATAAGCACATAACTTCCCTTAAAAACCATCTTTCGCTTGCACAAGGCGAGAGTTTGCCCTACCAGTTTTGGGGAAATTTTTACGGCTTTGTTTGTTTTGAATTACTGGTTGAGAGAATTTCCTTTGTCTGCAGCCGCTAATCGCTTTGAATTGAGGTGTCAATCAAACGCAACTGTTGCTATTGTATTACAAAATCTGCTCTTGTTCATGCAGCTGATACCTTGTTTGTATTTATGAAATCTACTTTCATGAAGCTAAGTGTGATCTGGCTCGTGAAGTTTCTTTGGGTAGCCCGGTTTGATCAAAAGCTGCTCATGCTATTGTCTTATACCCCTTTCACACTGGCAGCTTAAACCAGCTAAAACTAAACAAAATGTTGCGTTCTGATTGGTCAATCCAATGAACTGAATTCATTTGATTGGTTGAGATTTAAACAGGTTTAGATAAAGCTGGTTTAACTGCGTCAGTGTGAAAAAGGTATTACAAAATCACTCCTCGTTATGTTCAATGGACTTTCATTCCAAATCTAAGCATTCAGACACGTTCCGAGGCAAAAAAAGGAATGCTTGTTTATACATACCCGCGCTACTTGTAGGATTGGTGAAGTAGAGCCTCCTTCTGTAGTTTTACCCCAACCAGAAACAAATGCATCTGCTCCATCTTTGATAACAGCTGCCGCAGATGGTACACACGCTGGTCGAATATACTTTGTAAACTTGACTTTTCTTGATAGTTTCAGTAATGCTATGTCCTTGTCCAAAGTTCTTTTGTTGTATCCAGGGTGTACTATGATTCGAGCAAGGGCGATGACTTGCTCCGTTCCTTCAAGTAAATAACAGAGACAAAAAGCATGAGCGATAGAAAACATTTGGAATGCTGTTTGAACAATGTTGCTGCCATAGGTTAAGATTTTAAGGATAGATTGGCAGCGCTGCTTTCACAGCGGCTTCTTGTCATTTAGTTCCCACTCGACGGTTGGCTTAGCAGACGCTTGTTGGGTAGATTAGTATCTGTCGGGGCAACCGAGATTCGTCGGAAATTTACGAATGTGCGTCTCCGCCAATATCAACACATTTTCAACTCACCAGGAGGCAAGAGGAACGTTTTCTGAAAAATTCTTCAAAAGCGAAATAATGCAGCTAAACTCCCGTTCTCGCTGGCTAAAATAATCAACAGCGGCATAGGCGTCAGATCTTTGCAAAACCGTAAGAATAATCGTGTGAAAATGTTGCAAAACCGTAACAATGATCGCGTGAAATGTTGCAAAACAATAAAGATAATCGTGTAAAATATTGCAAAACCGTAAAAATAATCGTATGAAATGTTGCAAAACCGTAAAAATAATCGCGTGAAATGTTGCAAAACTGTAAAGATAATCGTGTAAAATGTTACAAAACCGTAAAAATAATCGCGTGAAATGTTGCAAAATCGTAAAAATAATTGCGTGAAATGTGGCAAAACCGTAAAGATAATCCTGTAAAATGTTGCAAAACCGTAAAATCGTAGGAAATGTTGCAAAACCGTAAAAATAATCGTGTGAAATGTTGCAAAACCGTAAAAATAATCGCGTGAAATGTTGCAAAACCGTAAAGATAATCCTGTAAAATGTTGCAAAACCGTAAAATCGTATGAAATGTTGCAAAACCGTAAAAATAATCGTGTGAAATGTTGCGAAAAGCGTAAAGATAATTGTGTGAAATGTTACTGCCAACCTATCCTTTCAAATAAACTGCTAGAAAGGAACTTTAAAGGTGACCTGAAGCAAATTTTTTATTAATGCAAATAAATAGCATTGTTGATTGATAAAAGATCATGTTAAATCTTTTTGATATCTCATTACGTTTTAAAGTTATCCACCGACTTTAAGTATCAGCTGATGACATTATTTTGTTTGCAAATTACTGGGATAATGTATGGGAATTGAGCTTAATTTATCTTCGAACGGTTACAGTTGCAATAGATTTTCCAGCTTAGCAACAGGTATGGAATAAGAATAGTTCAGCAAATTGATATGATGCTTAGAAAGGCATGCTATTTGAAAAAAAATATTCTGAATAAATTCGCCCATGAAAACATAGTCAATCTTGCATGTTTTCTTGACATTTTGCAAACAAAATGAAGTCACCAGCCGATCCTACAAAATGGTGGATACATCGAAAATGAAACAAGGTATCAACAAATTTTTAAACAGGAGTCTTTATCATTCAACAGTGCTATTAATTTGCATTAATAAAAATTGTCGCTTCAGGCCACCTTTAAGTAATTTTCCATAATTCCAGAGAGAGCTCTACGGAAATAATGAGCTCAATTCTAATCCATCAATCAATGACTAAGCTTTCTCTGCGACACACAAATATTGATGCAGTCTTAGTAGGCCATGGGCAGTGAACTCGGTTCGTTCAAGTTCGTTGGTTCCTCCACAATTTCTCGTTTAGCCTCTTTTTGAAGGTAAGAAGGGAGGGTGCATGCTTCCATAAAAAGGAATGTGCCATGAGAGTTGTTTTGTGACAAAATAATCCATTCACCGCTAACTAACGCTTCGCTACAATACACAAATCTTGATCCAGTGCAAGATACAAAACTCACCTTCATTTGAAAGCCTGTTATGGTCCCCAAGTCTAGCTGTTATTCTTGAAGGGCTACCGCCTCTCTGGAAACAATGAGCAGCACTTATAATCCATTCATCACTGACTAACGTTCCTCCACAATACACAAATGTAGATCCAGCTCTAGCAAATCCAACTTGCCATGGCCAATCCCCAGGTCGAGCATTACTTCCGCCAACAATTTGTTGTGGGTTCAATGCTGGGTGCGCCAATCCATGAGCTCTCGTTCCACAAATTGCCTCATTTATTCCGCCGTTTCCACCGCTAGTTGGAGAAACAGCAGGGCGACGGGTAGTTTTTGGTGGAGGATGAGTTGGGCCTAAACGAGAAAAGAATCTTAAACAAAACCGGTTGAATCAACAACAATTTCGTTCGAAAACTGCCTCATTTATTCCACCGTTTCCACCGCCGTTTCCACCAGTTGAATTTGACTATAAATTCTTTAGTGTCTCTTGGTGAAAAGTTCCCCACCGCCATCTTCAGCGTAATCGTCTATTATAGCCAAAAGAGAGAATATTCATTTGTTATTGGCATTGCTGATACATTTTTTGAATATTTCATAAGTTTAGATGATTTGACTGCAATAGAAAGATCGTTCCACAATTTAGCACCCTTATACGAGAAGCACTTCTGGCTGAAAGCCGATTTGCGACGAGGAACGGCCAAATCTGTTGTGGCATTACGAAGTTCTCTCTGGCATGAATCGGACAGCCTGAACAACATTTCCGTAAGGAGAAACAGCAGGGCGAGGGATAGTTACAGGTGGAGGATGAGTTGGGCCTAAACGAGAAACAAATCTTAACTACAACTGGTTGGGTCAAAAACAACTGGGCTCTTTAAAGAGAATCAACGGAGATAAAAGCCCCGCGCGGAAGGAGTCTGGGTATTCTATTATTAGCCTATTGTATTTGATGATTTCGAGACGATCATGGATATTGTTTAGCAAGAGGAACAATAACATGCGTAGGAGTTTTCAATGCCCTATTTATAGATGACCTCCTCTTAGCTCCGTTCATTCACTTTAAAAAGTCATCAAATTTAATTACATCATCGATCATGAAATTTCTTCGTGTTCATTCGTGTCAAAGACAAAATCAATTTAGAAATATTAAAAGAAAATTTTAGAAAAGATTTAGAAGTTTTGAATTACTGTAGTACAAAATTATTGCTTTCAGAACCATCCGGCTTATAAGCATATTTTCGAAGTCATAAAAAATGATTCTCAAATTGAATCTTCATAACGCACTATCACTTAAATTACTTTTTTATGTCCTTGATGTAGCGTTTTATGTCGTGTAGGACGCGACCTTTGGTATGAAAATACAAATTATAGCGTGCTAGTTAAAATTCCATGTTTTTCGAGCTCAAAATATAGTTCTCATGCTGCTATTTCGTTACTATTCTCCGGGAAGACTAAACTAAGGATCACATTTCTTTGACCCAAATACAATGCAAGATTTTTATACACAGACAGAACATGAGTAAAAAAAGTTGCATCACTTGGGCGATTGCATCAGCTGACTTAAAGGGGCCTGATAAAGAGATTTTGGAAGGATAAATGGGGAGCATTTCAAGGGAACATTTCAAACTCGAGGAGCATCAGCAAATTATTCCAGGTGATTTCATCCCCTAAAAGGATAAAATGTGCTAAAATGCGTTCAAGCAATTGCTGTACACAGGAATATTAGGAAAAATTGATCTTGATTTTGGCACTGTTCTGAAGGCTTCTTGAAGAAGCTTTCTCGAGAAAATCCTTCATAATTACAAAACGGAGTGACCGATTCCACTCACGCAATTTCGAAATTCATTTAAACACAAACATTATTAATTGATTTGCAAATATCATTGTCTTGGCATCCAGAGAGCATTTGCCATTCAAAAGGGAATTGTTTTTATCGCTAACCCGATATGTTTCTATTTAAAAATCACTAGAATTTATCAAACATGTGAATGTTATTGAGCACATCTGGCAAGTTAGTAGACTTAATACCTTCTTCTCAGTTATCGCTGTCCATTAATTACAGCAACAACAGCAACACTATTCAACTTCTGCATTGAAGAAGCATATTCTTGATGACGAAATATACCTTAAACGGGACTTGAGTGGAAACTGAAGTAGATCCTTGCATAGAAAAAATAAATCTTCGCAGAGGTGGAAAAAGTGTGTGAAGCCATGAAGCAGCTTTGCAGGAAGCTTGTTTGTTTGGAAAGAAGAAAAGGGGAGGAAAGAGAGAAAGCGGAACAGGAGAAAGGAAAAGAAAAACGACGGAGGAAGGGAAGAAGAAATGAAAGGAAAAAAATTGAGAAAAAGGGTAGGAGAAAGAACAAAGGATGGAAAGAAGATCGGACGACAAAGAAAACAGGGGTTGAAAATATGAAGAGAACAGGAAAGAATAAATGAAGGAAAGAATAAAAGAAAATCAATGTTTGGATCATTTCATTTACAGTTTTGTGATCCAAGCAAGCTTTTAAGAGTCATTCCAGTTCCTAGTCGCTTATCAACCACACCGTAGACAGTATTGCGATTCAACTGAAATCCGGGACTATAGAAAATTGATAAAACAATGGAAGGAAGAATTCTGGTTTGACTTTCCTTCGTAAGAAGGCAAATATTTTTTCCACCATTGAATCTTCGTAAAAGGTACCACATCTAACAGCCACAAGTAATGGGCCTGGAAAGGATACTTGAGGGACCTTGTCAAAAACTACCGTCTAACTCACATTAGAAGTCAGGTGATATCATTTCATTTACAGTTTTGTGATCCAAGCAAGCTTTTAAGAGTCATTCCAGTTCCTAGTCGCTTATCAACCACACCGTAGACAGTATTGTGATTCAACTGAAATCCGGGACTATAGAAAATCAAATAAAACAATGGAAGGAAGAATTCTGGTTTGACTCTCCTTCGTAAGAAGGCAAATATTTTTTCCACCATTGAATCTTCGTAAAAGGTACCACATCTAACAGCCACAAGTAATGGGCCTAGAAAGGATAATTGAGGGACCCTGTCAAAACTACCGTTTAACTCACATTAGAAGTCAGGTGATATCATTTCATTTACAGTTTTGTGATCCAAGCAAGCTTTTAAGAGTCATTCCAGTTCCTAGTCGCTTATCAACCACACCGTAGACAGTATTGTGATTCAACTGAAATCCGGGACTATAGAAAATCAAATAAAACAATGGAAGGAAGAATTCTGGTTTGACTCTCCTTCGTAAGAAGGCAAATATTTTTTCCACCATTGAATCTTCGTAAAAGGTACCACATCTAACAGCCACAAGTAATGGGCCTAGAAAGGATAATTGAGGGACCCTGTCAAAACTACCGTTTAACTCACATTAGAAGTCAGGTGATATCATTTCATTTACAGTTTTGTGATCCAAGCAAGCTTTTAAGAGTCATTCCAGTTCCTAGTCGCTTATCAACCACACCGTAGACAGTATTGTGATTCAACTGAAATCCGGGACTATAGAAAATCAAATAAAACAATGGAAGGAAGAATTCTGGTTTGACTCTCCTTCGTAAGAAGGCAAATATTTTTTCCACCATTGAATCTTCGTAAAAGGTACCACATCTAACAGCCACAAGTAATGGGCCTAGAAAGGATAATTGAGGGACCCTGTCAAAACTACCGTTTAACTCACATTAGAAGTCAGGTGATATCATTTCATTTACAGTTTTGTGATCCAAGCAAGCTTTTAAGAGTCATTCCAGTTCCTAGTCGCTTATCAACCACACCGTAGACAGTATTGTGATTCAACTGAAATCCGGGACTATAGAAAATCAAATAAAACAATGGAAGGAAGAATTCTGGTTTGACTCTCCTTCGTAAGAAGGCAAATATTTTTTCCACCATTGAATCTTCGTAAAAGGTACCACATCTAACAGCCACAAGTAATGGGCCTAGAAAGGATAATTGAGGGACCCTGTCAAAACTACCGTTTAACTCACATTAGAAGTCAGGTGATATCATTTCATTTACAGTTTTGTGATCCAAGCAAGCTTTTAAGAGTCATTCCAGTTCCTAGTCGCTTATCAACCACGCCGTAGACAGTATTGCGATTCAACTGAAATCCGGGACTATAGAAAATTGATAAAACAATGGAAGGAAGAATTCTGGTTTGACTTTCCTTCGTAAGAAGGCAAATATTTTTTCCACCATTGAATCTTCGTAAAAGGTACCACATCTAACAGCCACAAGTAATGGGCCTGGAAAGGATACTTGAGGGACCTTGTCAAAAACTACCGTCTAACTCACATTGGGGGTCGGGTGATATTTGCGTTAACGCAAAAAAATACTTTATAAAGGAATGGCGTAAAAGATCTGATACATTTGTACAATTAATCTATTGGCCTTGAGGAAAATGACATGTATTGGCATGTTGCTCTAAATGAGGAGATTGCTTATTCCTCGTTAGACATTTTTAAGTGAAGGAATTTTCATAAATACAGATTTTTCCTATATTCACAATGCTTAGAAAAATAGAAGATCAATCACAAGAAATAATTCTGCCTCTCGGCTACCTCAAGCATCCTCCGCATAATGAATTCCAAACATGTGAAGTTCTATTTGGTCCTCCAGGTATGAGACAGACTTAATCTTTAGGTTATATATGTGCAGTTACGTCAGTCCTGTCTAGCAATAATAATATTCGTACAACGTACCAGATCCACAAGCCACAAGTATCAGACCGAGCAAGGATTCTTGAGGGACCCCAACAAAACTAGTCCTTAGCCTTAATACTTGCAGCATATGTTAATCAGTCCAGTACAATCACAATAATATTCGTACAACGTACCAGATCCACAAGCCACAAGTATCAGACCGAGCAAGGATTCTTGAGGGACCCCGACAAAACTAGTCCTTAGCCTTACTACTTGCGGCATATGTTAATCAGTCCAGTAAAATCACAATAATATTCGTACAACGTACCAGATCCACAAGCCACAAGTATCAAACCGAGCAAAGATTCTTGAGGGACCCCGACAAGACTAGTCCTTATCCTTACTACTTGCGGCATATGTTAATCAGTCCAGTACAATCACAATAATATTCGTACAACGTACCAGATCCACAAGCCACAAGTATCAGAGCGAGCAAGGATTCTTGAGGGATCCCGACAAAACTAGTCCTTAGCCTTACTACTTGCAGCATATGTTAATCAGCCCAGTAAAATCACAATAATATTCGTACAACGTACCAGATCCACAAGCCACAAGTATCAAACCGAGCAAGGATTCTTGAGGGACCCCGACAAGACTAGTCCTTATCCTTACTACTTGCGGCATATGTTAATCAGTCCAGTACAATCACAATAATATTCGTACAACGTACCAGATCCACAAGCCACAAGTATCAGACCGAGCAAGGATTCTTGAGGGACCCCGACAAGACTAGTCCTTATCCTTACTACTTGCGGCATATGTTAATCAGTCCAGTACAATCACAATAATATTCGTACAACGTACCAGATCCACAAGCCACAAGTATCAGAGCGAGCAAGGATTCTTGAGGGATCCTGACAAAACTTATCCTTGGCCTTAATACTTGCATGTGTTAATCACTCCAGGTAAACCATAATAGCATTGGTAAAACATACCAGATCCACATGCTCTGCTCCTGCTTTGCGTTCCATAGCGATTAGCACCAGCACACAAGCTTAGGTCTTTCTTGAAACAGAATCTTTGACTATGTTCTTTACTTCCTTGTCCATCACCAAGATCAATGCATTGGCTATATGCTGACCAACTACTCCACGAATTTGCAACGCTTGAAGCTGAAATACAATAATAACTAGCGATAAGAATAGTTAAGGAGTGCTGCGTTCTGTCTTTACTCACAACAATTGTTGTCATAATGTTTAAGACTGTGATCAATAACAACTGATGCATGCAGTGCCTTCATGTAAGAACCCTGTAAAGTCCTGAAATCATGAAACAAGGGAATGAAAAAGTATTTTTCTTCCTGCAACCGGACAAAACTGATACTTTAAAGTTCCTGTATGAAGCAAGATGGAATAATTCTCCTACCATCGGAAAACTGGATTAAACTGGGAAAACTAGTCGTGGAGCGGGGGTCACACATCCGATTCGTCTAATTCTAATTTCAAATCCTCGACTGAGGCCTGGACAAAATTGTCGTTGAAGCCTCTTCGACACGTCGTTTAAATCCTATGAAATTGTGCGAATCGGTTGGGTGGCTCTTGGGGTGCTGTTTTGCGGGCGGGTGGTACATCTTTCCTGATTCACCCAGTAGTTTTTATTTCTTTCCATATTAGTTGGCGCGGGGTTGCCATAGTCTATCCCCGTGGTATTATCGTCCTTGTAGTGTTTCGTAGATTAATTAATAGGTAGCGTCATAAATAATTTGTCTTGTAAAAAATTTATAATGGTATATAAAAAAAACTGGATTTGCCGCGCAATCATCTCTTCCAAAACATCACCCTGAATCCACTTGGCCGTTGAGCTACCGATTATTGTTGGTACCTAATATGATTAATTTGGGATACATTCCAACCACGTCTTTTCAACTGTCCACATCAATAGCATTTATGAAATAAGGTAAGATGACATCCTCTACTGCATGCATGTATTGTATGTTTATGGTATGTTTATGGCATGTATAGTATTTATGTATGTCAGTATGTATTTTAAATGCTTCAGAGTTGGTGATCTTGATTTATGGGCTGCTAAGTGCCCAAGGAGGTCTTAGGGAGGCAGCCCCAAATTTATGCTTTCAAAAACTCTTCATCAGTGACTGATCACAGTATGGTATGTTTGGTATGTATAGTAGATCAAGTTAGAACACCATAAAGAGCACCATAAATAGCACCGTACTATGTGAGCTTGGTTAAGATATTGACTAATTTGTAACGCAACCCACATTATCATTCCATAAAAAATAAAAATTTGCGGGGATGGCTCAGTGTTAGAACTCTTTACTGGCGATCTGAAGGTTGGTGGTTCCAGTCCCCACCCTGCAGAACCTGCTACGTAAAGTGAGGAGAGTCGCCAGCTCTCTATAATTCCAGGCTAAAGGAATCACGAGGTGTGGTCACATCGAGAGGAAGAACCAGGACACTGCTTTGCAAAGCTTAGCTTCTCGGCGTCCTAGAAAAACTACGTTCAGATGCAAGGTAGAAATATAGTGGAAAACAGTGATTAAGATTTGACACACCCCATATCATCGTTCCACGGAGATTAAATAACTTACTTTTGCAGTCATATAAAGTGTTCAGCTGTGTCAAATCGGTAGCACTGAATCCGGTTCTTTGCCCAATTGGTCCACCTGTATTCTTTAACTTGACGATAGTTGGCTTGCTTCGGTCCCTTGCGAAGGCATACGCACCGTAATGCATAATACCATCGTAGTCATAAGGCAGGCCAAGTCCAGTGACTTTTTGAATTGTCTTCTTTTTAAAGTTTCCTTCCATTCCTGTTGGTAAAATTTAATATTGAAAAATAAGCCATCGGTTGTTATGTTTTCTCAGGTAATGACGTTATCAGATGTCTCAAAGCAAATATCTTTGGGACCTTGAATCTGGAATGGACTGTCGAATGAAATAAAATCTGCCGAAAATTTAAGTAGTTTCAAATGCATGATAAAAATGTGGGATGGCCCAAACTGTGAATGCAATGCTTGCCAGTATGTCTCCGAAAGCTATTATTATTATAATGTCGTTTACAGTTGGTTAAAAAACTGATAGTTCTAAATTAAACTAATTAAGACCAACTATTTACACAAAAAGGAAATACTAATTACAATGGATAGATAAATACATAATTATAATACAGATATATTTCTGGTGAAATTCCCACGGACGCTTTATCTACATATTTTGCATGAGCAACTGTCACCCTTCCACTCTTTAATTGATCTCTTAAAGCTAGCACTGGTTGCCAGGCTTTTTATTGAGTCAGACAAAGTGTTCCAAAGGATGGCCCCCCTGAAAGATAATGAATCATTCCCATATGACAAGGTGTTGGTGCTTGGTAACCGTAGAAGATTTTTTTTTTTATACATTCTGCTAAAAATTTACAATACATATTTACTTAATTACTATACTTACAAACTACTCTACTCTACTACAAGGACAAGACCACGGGGAGCAACAACTATGTCTACCCACGTGGCTATTTAGATAAAGAAAAAATCGAAAAAAGACACTATTTAGTAGAAGATTTTTAGTCCTTAGGTTATAGGCTAGTTTTTATCTGTTCCTATTAATTAGTAAAATACTGTAAAAATATGTGCATACCTGCTTTGATATTAGAGAAGTCAATTCTGACATATTGGTCTCTATCGAATCGACTTTGTTCGTGATAAAACCCAAGGGCATGCATCAGTTCGTGGATAACAATTCCTTTATGTTCACATCCACTGCCAATTGAAACATTTTGATTATTGCCACCAGTTTTTCCGACATAGGAATAACATCTGAAGTGAAAAAAGTGAGAAAATCAATGACAAAACTTGAGCAGAAAAATCAAAAGCATTCGGGTGAGTCAGAAATATTTTCAGATGTTGGAACGACTGTAGCTCTCAAACCATTCATCAGATTGCTAAAAAATGAACAAGGACAGATTTTGTAGCGGGTGTCCCAAAAAAAGTACTCCGGTTTAAAAAATCACCAAAAATCAATTATCAAACCTTTGATAAAATTTTCTTTTTCACTTGTTTTGTCAAGGACCCAAAAATATTTCTAGATTATAAACATTTTGCTTTTGATACAACAAGGTAGAAAAATTACAGGTTGAAAAACCTTTTTTTAAGCAAAATACTCAATCGTGCCTAAGAGTCAAAATTTTCATATTTTATAACATCATTAAAGTCTCTAATGATAATGCGCATTTCTTTCTGTCATTCATGACCAAATTAGAAGCTTTACATGCACAAAAAATTGATTTGGGAATCACCAGTGATTTTTTGCAGTATGATTCAAAACCAGGTAACTCCAAAAAGAGCTAAATCTGCTAATTTTTAAACCAATTACAAAATTTGCTATATCTGGGAAAATAATTTGGTCCTTGATCTACTTGATAAAAAAAGAAAATTTAAGATCGGTTGTGTACTCAAATTTTGGTGATTTTTCAAACGGGGGTACTTTTTTGGGACACCCGGTAGCACAATATCATGAATTACTTTTGTTGACACCTGAATTCAAAGCGATCCGCGATTGCAGACAAAGGAAATTCTCTCAACCAGTAACTCGAAACGAACAAAGCCGCAAAAGTTGCCCGCAGGTAGTTAGCGCGCTCGTTGTGCATTCCAGGAATGGTTTTCAAGAGCAAACATGAGCACAGATCGAAAGAAGAAGGATATATCTAAACATCTACCTCAGGCTTTTTATTTGTTTGCTTCAGAAGCCAATTGGGAGGCGATTCAATTCTAATATTTTGGGTGTAATTAAAACACTTACTGTTCAGGCTCTGAACCAAAAAATAGAATGCCCGAGGTAGATGTTTAGATATATCCTTCTTATTTCGATACATGCTCATGTTTGCTCTTAAAACCCATTCCTGGAATGCACAACGAGGGTACTAGCTACCTGGGTTTCAGGGCAACTTTTGTAGCTTTGTTTATTTTGAATCATTGGTTGAGAGAATTTCCTTCCCTTGCGCAGTCGCTAATTGCTTTGAATTCAGGTGTTAACAAAAATAACTCATGTGTTACAAAGTCTGTTCTTGTTTATAAAATGATAATAACTGCCTAGCTAACATATCATTCTAGATAAAAAAATGTTATCCATATTCTTCAAGACAGAATTCAATGAGCTTTTTTAGTTACACTTCCAAAAACCATGACTTTTTCTTCCTACTGCAGGCAAATAGCAGCAGACACAGTGCAAATGAAGATAATTCTGCAGGTTTGAACTGCGTAGAATTAGCTACTGCAATCAAATTTTTCATATCATCAACGAATTTGGAGATACAACGATTTTAGTGTCAAGCGCTAATTCTATTGGAACCAAGAACGAATGCGACATAATTTTTTCCTGTGGCAAACCATTCTTAAACCACAATAGCATATAAAAAGTTAAGGAAAATCTAAACATAGGAGGGCCATAAAATTCAACAAAGGGTAATCCATCAATGTTCCAAGATCAAAAGAAGAGGCTGGAAAAAATCTTCTATAGGACCATGTCGTCGAGTAAAACCAATAAAGGTCAATTCCTGTCCGACTGAAAACAGATGTCAAAAGAAAGTCTTGACCAAAGATCACTGTTAACAGTGACACTACTTTAACAGTCAATAATTGCCTACTGTCTCCAAAATTGGAAGAGGCTAACACTTATCATTATTGTTATGTTATGCAGTTTAATTGCGAAGCACAACCAAAACTTGTCGATTTCAAACAACACGTATAAAGTGTGGACAGTTAAAGAAATTGGACCATTGGATTCTTCTTAAAAATTCCCGGAAAATTGCATTTTCAAACAACACGTATAAAGTGTGGACAGTTAAAGGAATTGGACCATTGGATTCTTCTTAAAAATTCCCGGAAAATTGCATTTTCAAACAAGAATAAAGTAAAGATATCATCATTTTTTCTGGAATTTTAGTAGACTCATTACATAAGTCTCAGCATCGCTCATTGAATTGGAAGGTTATCACTCATACTGATGGTTATCGCTTTTATAAGAGAAGATAAAAATCAGATTAAAAACGTTCAACGAACACAAAGAATCACGTCCTAAGTCTGGACTTTTAGGACACCAAGTAGCACTATTGAAACTATTAAATCTTGCAAAAAATAGTTTGTTGCAATTTGTTTTTAAATCTCCGCAACTTACCCCGGGCCTTTGAAAAAATTGATATAATGATCTTGTGATGATGCTGTGACCATCTTGAAGCGAATACAGGTTCGATTCTCGTAATCAGCTATTACTGCTTTGATAACTCCTGTTGCTCTACTAGCTGCAAAAGAGAGGTAATTTAAAGGGTCTGCTTCATCCAGCATGCCTTGCACGGACCGTCTCTTGGTTGGCCTTTGTTGTCACCACTTTCATGGCCCATGGAAACATCTGTGAAACAATTCAGCCTTTCTCCTAGCTTTTGTGACAACTGACATCCAATTGGAGATAGACTTCAAGTTACTAGGTCTTTTTATTCGTTAGAAAAGAGGTTTGGATCGAGCGTCCAAATCTGGTAAATTCGATGAACGAAACCAAAAGCATGACCCCCGTTCTCAGTAGAAACACTGCTACTTGTAGCAAGAAGTAGCAAGAAGATGGTTGTTATGTAATGTAATGTAATGTAATGTAATGTAATGTAATGTAATGTAATGTAATGCAATGCAATGCAATGTAATGTAATATAATGTAATATAAGGTAAGGTAATGTAATGTAATGCAATGTAATGTAATATAATGTAATGTAATGTAATGTAATGTAATGTAATGTAATGTAATGTAATGCTCTCTTTGGTATCGTTGTGTGGTATTTTTCTGTCGTAATCATTTTGCAAGCACATGAAAAGAGAAGCCTCTCAAAATTCTTCAACTATTCGAAGAAATTTTACGTTGTTTGAAATCGAATAGAAATGGCAGAACAATGTTTGGTTGAAAACTCGAAAGATCATACAACGTCGCGATTGCGAGGCCAAAATCATCTTCATACAGCATGAAATTCACTGTGATGCTGAAAAGAATCATGGTATGGGGAGCACAGGGCTTTTAAGAGCAATTGTCACCCACAGTCATTTGCAGGCACGCTGCAATGTAAGACCATCTGCAAATCAAATTTGGCCTAAGCAGGGAGTATGGATCTAAAATGCATTAACGGGTGTCCCAGAAAAGTATACAGATTTGGTTGACTGCAATGATATGAATTTAGCTTTAATCAATGGCAAATCATTCTCAAACGTTCCTAGATAGTTAATTTGAACATAGATACCTCGTTTGTTGGTATTGGTGCGTTGAAAGTAGAAATATCAATCTTGAAAGCTCAAATTTGCGTCAACCTGCGAACCAGAGCTTTGGCCTTTTGGCCTAAGCTAGTTCCTCAAGCACAGCTATTAACAATTTAATAGGCTCTGGTACCCAGGGTAACTTTTTGCCGGCATAAGTTGAAAACAGCAGAATTTGAAAATGGGAACTCTAACCGGAACAATTTGAAAATGGAATCGAATCAACACACAAAAATGGTTAAAACAGAACATTTTCCGACTACTTTGGAACGAGAATGATCGACTTTTGAGACATAGATACATTTCTATGGGGTCCAATTCTAGCTTCGCTGTTGGGGAGATTGCAACACTTCTCGGGGTAGACACAGCCTTTGCTCCCTGGGGTTTATCGTCCTAAAAGTATTGTAGAATAATTTTGTAAGTAATGTAGTTCGTTATGTGTATTGTAAATTTTATTTGGAGTATATCATATATAAAAAAAGAAGATTGCAACAAGTTCGTTACCGTCACATTTTTTGCCATTTTCAAACTGTGCCGGCATCAAGTAGACTGTGTGCAGCCTTAACAATCCTTTTGACGCTGCTTGCAGGCTAGCGTCATGTGAATGCAGTCTAAAAATGATCATAAATTTCAAAAATAGGTTTTACTTACACAACGAGGCATCAAACGTATACGGTATGACTCTTGTTCTCCAAAGATGCCGTCTATCTCTAATTGCGTTTCTCTTTTCATTTTCATTTTCATGTTCATCATTTCCGTTTTCAAGAGGTGGTGGCATGATATCCCCGTCTACCAATCCTTTGGCTCCATCATCTGCAAAAAGTACGTGGATTATTGGTACAGTAATTCCCCGCATATAAGAACCTACTTTTTTCACAGCCAGGCTCTGCAAAAAAGTACGACCCAACAATATTCATAGATGATAAAATGTTTGGATTATTGGTACAGTAATTCCCCGCATATAAGAACCTACTTTTTTCACAGCCAGGCTGAAACAGGTCCTCATTTTAAAGGTACTAAGACTAATTTCAAGGAATAAAGGTTCTTATTTAAAGGGTGCCTTGTGTAGTCTGCACCAAAGATGTTCAGCCCGTTATTTGTTTTGGCAAAGTTGTTATGGATGTAATAACTAATCCTAAGCTTGCAAACAGCAGGGGAAGAGATTCAAACTTTAACAGCCAACTGAGACTAAAAAATCAACTTGATAACGACAATCAAAAATCAACTTTGGTACCCCTGCAATAAGAACATATTTTTCATCAAACTGAAACAGGTTCTTAATTACAAGGTGCAAAAGTTAGGAAAAACAGCCTCTAGGTTCGTATTTTTGTAGGTTCTTATATGCGGGGATTTACTGTATTCGTAGTGTTAAGATTTCTTTCCTGGTCTTCGTTGCACATTGCAACTACCACGCGTAAACTTTCCCGATTTGAGCTGTTATTGAGAGCATAGGTTCCAAATCTTTAAAAAGGCCGGTGTAAAATTGGGTGACCTATTTCTTTGAACTGAATGACTTCAAAGAAACTTTAGCTACTTCTCTATAATTCTACCGTTGGACTTTCCTGAAATCTTCAATATTTTCAGAATTAGAATGTTTTTCTTCCTTTTCAAGAATTCAAGAAAAATTTTCAAAAAAACTTAAAACCATCGTAATTTCTAAACCGTTTGACGCAACATAAAGTAATTTCGAAGAGAACTATAGTTTATGGATGCCTACAATATGGTATCAAGCAAAAGTCTGCCACTCATCTGGTTTATGATTTAGAAATTTGATGACGTCACATCCTAAAATGAGCTGAAATGTGAAATACGCTATAGTTCTGAAGAATATTCAAAATTTCTGGAAAGTCCAACGGTAGAATTATAGGTAAGTATCTAAAGTTCCTTTCAAGCCATTCAATCAGAAGAAATAGATCATTGAATTTTACATCCACCTTTTTACGCTGAGTTAAAGATTTGGAACCTATGCTGTTATTGAGTAAAAATGCATGTTAGTTTATAAAAATCCAAACAGGAATCTATCATACAATACCCAACTTAGAGTTGAGTTTCTTTCATTTCTGTATCTGCAAGTATTGAGTTTCCATGAATAATTTCTTGAAAAGAAGAAAATGCACACCTACGACGTATAACAAAGAAGAGCTGGAACATACCTCTGTGCCCAGGTTTTTTTACCTTTTCGGGGTTTTTTTGCGCTGAAAGTTTTGCAAAACCCCACATTTTGAAAAAGTTCCTGTAATTCCTACGTATTAGCAAAATTTTCTCCAGAGCAGGACCGACAATAGACCTTTTAGCTATTCTGAAAAGAATCAGAATCGAACGATATTTGGCTACATTTTGTAGAATTTTCAAATGTGCACAATAGTGTTAGAAGCTCTAACGCCAATCGATCGAACGTCGCGTATAAAAATAACGCTCGATCCAGGCTCTTTTGCAGAATAACTAAAAGGTCTAACATATATTTTTTTTCAAAAGTACCCCTCACAAAATTGCACGTCCCCGTACAACCAACATACTAAAATACCCCCCCCCCCCCCCATGAAGGTTAAGAATAGATCTGCCTGTCCTATTGAGAAACAATATAGACTTCTCTTACTTGTGTTGATTGCATCAATTTCTTCTGTGATGGATGTTTTTGGTGGTAACCATGATGAATTAGTTCCTTTCTTCTTTTCTTTTCTTTTATCTTCTGAAATTTAAATACATTTTTGTACAGGGTGTCCCAGAAAAATTGTTCGACGTTTGATTAATCGTTAAAAACTAACAATAAAATGTACAGGCTCCTGCTTAGGTAACCCTGTTCCTAAGATTTTGAATTAATTTTAGACGCCACAATTTTGTGATTCCGCTAAAGCTTTTGAAGTTCAAATTTGTGCGAAAGCTGAAACCAGACGCCCCCAACTGACTTGTTCTCCAAAAAGACGTCCTAAAATCGAGGTAAAAGGAGACTGTGCAATGTGTTACCTCTCGTCGATATCAGAGCAAACCAAATAGGACTTCCAAAGATATTTCATTCTTGTAACAGTTGCCAAAATTTACTTAAGACTGCAAGTATTTAAAAACACAGAATGAAAACTTAATCAATGAGGGATGGGGTAATTCTAAATTGTGCTGTACAGGATTCCTCCAAGCATCCATAACCTTGATTCAATGTTATAGAAAGCTAGTTGATCGAAAGTGATTTTCAAATTCCACTAGATTTTTACTTTGAATAAACGAGATTCTACTTTCACTAAATATGCAATTTAGGGGCGTCTGGTTTCAGCTTTCGCACAAACTTGAACTTCGAACGCTCGTAATTCCGTGAATATTTAGCCGATTTGCTAGTTTCTGGTGTCTAAAATTAATTTAAGATCTCAGCAATATGGTTATGTTAACAGGGATTCTATTCATTATTTCGTTATTTTTTTATATTTAATCGAACGTCGAACAATTTTTTTGAGACACCCTGTATATTGATCTAAAATTTAAAATAAAAACTACAAAATATTCAAAATAGATACATTACTATCTACCATACCAGCCACAGCGGGGAAGGACACTTTGTCATGGTCATATATATCTGTATAGATATTGTAATCTATTGTTTGATAATCAGTCAGTCTTTAGCCTTAACTCGAGTCGTATTTATCTATTGTTTTTGTTCTCATAAGTTTTAAAGGTATTGCGTCATGGTAAATAGACCGCGTATACCCAAATTGCAAAAATGCTGAGTCATGACGATAGCCTGCGCCAATCACATGATATTGCAACCTTGCAATGGGCTAAGCGTAGCTGACATAGCTTCGCGCTTCTCAAGTTGATGTCTGATCACATGAAAACAGATTGATCACATGAGAGTAGACAATCGCTATTTACCATAACTCAATGCCTTTAATGCTCAAGATAACAGACAAGTGAAACCTTGGTATACCCCTCGGCGCTGCATACGTCCCTGATTTACAGTGCGGCTAAAAGACACATTACCGACTTACATACCTTGATCAGACTCAGCCGTATTGGAAACCATGTGCTCCAAGGAAATGGAATCTTTCTCCTCTTCATCAGAATCGTTCTCCTCAGCTAGGTAGAAACATAAGTTTTGAAATTTTGTTTCATATTCAGATAACATTTACAATGCATGTTACATGTTACATTTTACATACATGTCCATACATTTGTGCGAAAGCTGAAACCAGACGCCCCTAACTAACTGGTTTTTCTGTCCAATGTTTTACCTCTCGTTGATATCAGAGCAAACCAAAGAGGACCTCAAAAGTAATTTAATTCCTGTAACCGTTGCCAAAATTTACTTAAGAATGCAAGTATCGAAAAACATGGAATGAAAACTTAATCGATGAGAGACGGGGCCATTCAAAATTGTGCTCAACAGGATTCCTTCAAGCATCCATAGCCTTGATTCAATGTTAGAGAAAGCTAGTTTATTGAAAGTGCTTTTAAAGCTGTATTTGATTTGCTTTGAATAAATGAGATTCTACTTTTACAAAATATGCAATTTAGGCGTCTGGTTTTAGCTTTCGCACAAACTTGAACTTCAAATGCTTGTAGCTCCGTGAATATTTGGCCGATTTGCTAGCTTCTGATGTCTAAAATTAATTTAAAATCTCAGCTTACCATATATCTTATATAATATATATATAATATATCTTACCATGGATCTCGTTCATTATTTCGTTATTTTCTAATATTTAATCAAACGTCGAACAAAGTTTTTGGGACACCCTGTGCGGGCAACTGCTCTGCCTTTTTTGTCATTTATAGTTACTCTAGAACCATTTTTTCATGCAGATTACGAATTTCGATGTTATTTCGTGAAATCCTGCGTCATTTCGTTGCAACGACGCAAATAAGTTAACAAGAATCTTTCTAACAATAGTGGTCTCATCACCAGCGCATTATCCCAGACAAAAGTGGTCTGAAGCTGCAATTTACACCAATCGATCCAGAATTACTTGCTCCACAAAATATCCCTCATCTGCTTGAATCTTTCAGGATAACGAATTTTTAAGGGCAGATTCACTAAGCGTACAGTTTGAGTTGTATTTGAGGCCCTGAAATGTTTTGAAATTCCAAAAATTCTTTTTATGGAATTGGATCTAGTGACGAGAAAAATCTTGATGCGTAGATTCCGAAAATGTGCTCGTTGGTCATATTTAGCCAAGTTATTGATGAGTTGTGATACAAAGCGTTTTCACCCACTTGGAAATAAAACAATGAAGTTTAAATACCTCCCCAAAAACTTATTTTTTCAAGCAGATCTAAGCAGATTTTGAATATTTGAAGAGAAAGAAATTCTGCATCGATTGGTGGAAATTGCAGCTTTTTGCCTTAAAATTCAAGGAAATTTTTCAAGAAATCGGATCTAATGATGATCAAGATCTTGATGAGTAGATTCCAAAAATGTACTCGTTTTTCATATTATTGCAGCTTCGTACCATAGGTTTTGTCATAATTCACTTTAAAGGATTCCCATAAATTTCCTTGTGAACTCACAACACAATGAAGCACAAAATTTTGAAAAAAAAACATAAAAATTCTGAAAACGTATCCAACGGTTACCTTCTGCGGCATCATAAGTGCCAGTCGCTATGGCTTCATCACGCTCAGATTCATTTGAGACATCATCTGAAGTAAAAAGTAATCTATGTTCAACAATACCATGCACACGGGGTCTAGGAGTGTTAGTAAAGAATGCAGATTTGGTTTCTTTGGTTCCCTATGATCCGAATTATGAAAGTAACAGATGTGTAATTTGATACAGATTGCATCATAGTTTCGTTTCGTGCCATAGTTTTTGTCATAATTTACGTCAAAGGATGCCCATAAATTTCCATGTGAAGTCACATACAGAATTTCAAAAAATAACATAAAAATTCGGAATATGTGTTTAACGGTTACCTTCTGCGGCATCATAAGTGCCAGTCGCTATGGCTTCATCACGTTCAGATTTATATGAGACATCATCTAAAGTGAAAAGTAATCTAATTTCAACAATACCATGCACAGGGGGTCCAAAAGTGTCACTAAAGAATGCAGATTTGGTTTCTTTGGTTCCCTGTGATCCGAATTATGAAAACAACAGACGTGTAATTTGATACAGGTTACATAGTCGTTGCGGTCGGCCTGATATTGTGAAAATAGAACAACTTTTGATATGCGAGAGCTCTTATCTCACTGGCTGCGGTTTAAACTCGCGGTTTTTTCAAATCCAGATCACAGGGAACCAAAGGAACCAAAACTACAGACTTTACTGACACTCCTGGATCCCCTGTGCACCCTGCAGATTTGAGACCAGCAAGGGTCATACTGCTTTACTTCATCTCAGCATAATGATAGCCATATTTCTCAATAGATAGCTGGAACATCTATACTTTGTTCGCAGCTATAAGTTGCATGGTTGTGGAGATATGAACTATGAGAGCTCAAATTTACTTAAGTATATGGTGTTCTATAATATGGCTCCTCAGACTGGTAATGGAGCAATTCACTTGGTTCTTGATCGGTCCATTGTATTTTGGAAGCCGTCTTGGAAAGGCGTTGCGCTAGAAATCAACAACAACAACAGAAGGGCTTCTCTGTGCTTTGCTTCTTCTGGAGAGTATGAAACTAGAGTAGCGTCGCCCATTATGGCCGGTCGCCCATTATGGCTGGCTAGCAAGAGAAATTAAATTCCAGGGGACTGACGACTAGTAATAAAATTGCAATTGCGCGGAAAATCTTCGCTGACATCTGTTTTATCATGATTTGACCTTCACTGAAGTTTCAGTTCATTTGTATTGAAACCCGACGAGATGGTTTCTGCATATCTCTAATTGATTGTTTCAAGTATTGCAAATTTCATGATTCTATTTACATTCCTTCCTTCTTTTTCGTTCGCTCGGCACCTTGCGGTTAGAAATTTTTAAAATGTGCTTTGATTTTTCAGAATTCCTGTCTCTTGAGAGGAAATCTACAATGAAACCAAAGCAAAGTGACTTCTAGTCTCAGTGCTGCAAATTGCTATTTTCGTCGCCCATTATGCCCATCAGTTTACCAGAGAAGTTTCCAATCGCTTCAAAATATTAAAATGCAAAATTTATTTTAAAAAACACCAATTTGGGTTAAAATCTTACTTACTGACTTGGAAAATCATCGAAACCCAAAAAACGCAGCATTATATTAAGTCTATTTTCATTTTAGAAGCTATGCCAAAACTCATCCATCCAATCACAAGATATAAGGCAGGATTTAGAACAACTCGAAGCATGTATTTCAATTGCAAAAAAATCGAAGATTAAGTTAATTCTTATTGATATTTTTGTGTTTAAAGTACCAAATAATAAACAAAGAACAATAATTAAAACTGTTTTTCTTCTTAAGACTTTTTACGACGCTGGAAGAAAACGACGTTTTTACCCCCTCCTTTAAAATCTTCTAAAATCAGTATAAAGAGTTTACGTAAAAAGTCAATAATTTGTAATCTTTTTCTCCATTAGTTGGTGATATAATCTGGCTATTTGGTTTTTTCATTAATTGCTCTCTTTCGATCTAACTCAGAACTTCGTGACGACATGGGCATAATGGGCGACACCACTCTATATGTAGTTAGTTTTTTGACTGATATGTTTTATGAATCATTATCATCATCTGCGTTGGCCTTGGCCACTAAAATGGACAGCCAATGTTTAGCTAAGTCCTTGGAGACTTCTTTGCTGTAAATTTTGAGGAAGAGGTTGCACACATACATGAAGAAAATGAGATTACAATGGGCGTGGAGGGTCTGTAAAAGTAACTCGTTGGGTAGAAAATATATAACGGGCTATGCTCGAAAATATATAACGGGCTTGATAACGGGCTATGCTCGAAACGTCGAGCTTATTTCAATTCGCAGCAAAGTGCTTATATTTTACATTATTTACTTGTTTATCATAGAAAATATATGCCATGTATTCCCCCCTTCAGGGAGGGAGGATACAAGCACAGCATTGATTGTATTACGGATAATAAGCGACTGCAACAAATAACAAGAGAAGATAAATATGCTTTTAACCGTTTTCAAATATCTTAAACAAGGTATATATGCTTGTTAAAGGGAATACACATAACTATATCGTGGGGCCGACTAGCCGCTATAAACAGGTTAAAGAAAATGCCCACGCATCCAATGCTTCTTCGCCCAAAAGATGAAACGGCGCGCATCAAAGTTATCAAATACAATAAGGTGTATTTTTAACTTGGCCTGGATCACCTTTTAACCATGCCACTTCCATTTAATTCCATTGGATTATCAACCCCACAATACACAGTAATCTTTCTCAAGTTCCTAGAAAGTTCAAGGACCCAAGGTCCACATGGGAGTGTGATGCTGCATTGAGCCGAAGTAAAATTCCTCATAAAGCCTATTGCAAACATCACGCAGATTTCTATCCTATATTGCAAGACACACAATTATAGGCAAAATAGGGTTAGGGACCGCGACCGCCCAAATTGACACAGCGAGATCTCAAAGCAGCGAGTTGCGGAACGGCACTTTATGCCAAAAAACATGGTGCCGAATGCTTTGATTAAATATCCAGAAAATGGATCTTTTAATGATATGTGTCTGTTCCTCGCTGAGCAGCCAAATTCGTTTGCTAAACAACTAATCTCCGAAAATGCAACATTGCATATTGCCCATGTTTAAACCATTGATGTGGCCTATATTATGATAAAAATCATATTTTTACTCACTGTGTTGTTTTTCTTCCACGGGATTGCGAGTAAAGCTTGATAATGTTGCTATTCCTTCGTTCTTCTCTCGTTACAGCAAGGAATCGAATGCCGCCATTCAAATACTTGAAGCAGTTGGAGCTCCTAAGCAGCGATATGTCTCTTCCTTGTATTTTAAAGGAAAGTTTGAAATGAGACAGATCGCTGCGTAGGAGCTCCAACCGATTCAAGTATTTGAATGGCGGCATTCGATTACGGGATGTGATATTTGCTGAAAACGTACTGTAATGTTCTTTCCTTCTTTATTTTTGTTACTATATTTTATTTTCGATGGCTCTAGTACCCAGGGTACCCGAAGGGGAACTTGAATTCCTCAATTTTTACCTGATGATTTAAAAGTGCCTGTGGCAATGGCTTCATCCATCTCAGATTTATAGGTGTCATCGCCTGTAATTTGGAAATACATACAGTCAGTCTCCTCGTATTTTCCCTTGTTTACTTTTTAGGGACAATGCAAAATTCCATGTATGATATGGGTAAGGTCGGGGGAGAAGAAAAATTCTTGCAAAAAAATCTGCTCGCCTCGTATGAAATTGCTGCAAGAAAAACCAACTGCCCCGTCATCCTTTCCCGGGGGGGGGGGGTACTTCACATATTTTGGTTGCGGGGACGTGCCATCGGGAAGGGTATCGATTTTCGCGATTTTGGTTTAAGGAACAGTATCGATTTTCGCGATTTTGGTATAAGGAACGGTATCGATTTTCGCGATTTTGGTATAAGTATAAGTTCGGATATACATTTTCGGAAAATTGGTATAAGGTCAGGTGTACTTTTTCGGAAAATTGGTATAAGGTAGGGTATACTTTTACTGAAAATTGGTATAAGGAACGGGTATGTTTTTGAAGCTTCGATGGCACGTCCCCGACCAAAATCTGGTCAAGTACCCCCCCCCGGGTATCCTTTCCTTAAAAAATGCATGTGCCCCGGAAGTCATGAACAACAGATGTTGTATAATACCACTGATGAATTAGCCAAAGACTGCAACAAAATCAAGTCTTATCCTTGTGAGTCTTGGTCAACGAAAAATTGACTTTGAAGATGAAGAGATGTGATTGATGAATCGTTCTTGCAAACAACTGACAGAAGGAAATTTTGCGTCATTTTATACACATTTTCAAGCAGTTCCTACCGTGCATGATTTACAATTTTGTCCCCAAAATGAACAATTTCATATTTCAAACTTCATCTCAGGTTTATAAAATGCTACTGCCCGGTCCATATTTGCCATATAAAAAGTGTTGACCCAATTCTGTACAAGCTCAAAAAGAAGTAATTGCCCAGTTACGTTTTGTAGTCGGCCATGTTGTAAAATATACTTTACACTGCCCCTTAGGTCAACTAGTAATCATCACCTATTTAAGGAAAGGAAGTTACTTACTGAGAGACTTTTTGGCAACTTTCTCTGTATCTTCAATCTCACTGAGGACATCATCAATATCGTTGGAAGAAATTGCATCTTTTGAAATTGCATTTGAATCTAAAATTTTGACAAAATGCATCACTGAACCCTGTCTATCGTGAACAACATGCATATAGCATGTAAAATATCAAATTGGAGTATACTTAATATTACATTTGAATCCTAGCCATATCTTTGGAAACATTTGCCTTTATTTGTCTGTGAAATCAATTTGATGTGAAATGCTGTAATGATATACAGTTGGTCTTGTGCATATCAACATGCTTGCTCTGTTCCGCCTGCAGGATTCTGGACAGTTATTGAGGGTTTGTTCAGCTTCTTTATAATTCTTTTTAATTAAACCTTACAGTCTTTCATATGAGTAAATAATTCTTATCACAACGTGAAGAATGCTTGAAAATTTGCATCAGGTTAATGTGTGCTAGGCCTGTACTGTAATTATACAGTAAATGGACTTGATGAAATGAAGAAAAAGTGAATCAGATATGAACTTCACAGTTAAATTTTTAATCAACTACTGTATTACCCCCACTCTGCTGTCTTGTTTTGAGAGAAAACATGTCTGCAGAGACCAACCTATAGGCCACAGCAATGAGACAATGGGTGATGCTTCTGCACATTTATAATTTAAAAGTGGTCTACAGCAAATAAAATTTGAAAACGCTTATTCATTAAATCTAAGTAAAAAGTTGAAAATTCAGTTCTTCAAAGCTGCTGTCAAAAGAGCCGTGATGTATGGTGCTGAAAGCTTTTAAGAACACAAGAAAACATGACTGATGGTGTCTACACAATACCATTATGATACTATGATTTGCTCAGTGTTATGGGAATCGGCCATAAAAGAAGGCTCCAGTTTATAGAGCATTCGTAGATGATTCACAGATCAGTTCATAGATCAGTTCAGTAATTTTCGTAATTTTCAATCTATTCAAACAGTCATTAATAAAAATTCCAAACCTTTGTTTGCATTTACATGAGGCACAAGATCATCTAATGAAGCTTTCACAGGGGTATCTTTGTTTTCTGCAAGTACAAGAAGATATGTAATTTAGCAGGACTACACAACACATTATATATTCCTTTGGTTGCACATTTAGCATATATTTGGTAGAATTTATAACATTTATTTGATCACACTGATCTTGATATCGATGAACCACGCCACGCTTACATGAGCATGGCGAGATAGCTCAGTCGGCAGAGCGTCTGCCTAGATAGCAGAAGGTCACAAGTTCAAAATTCACTCCCATCATACTTTTTCCATTTTTCCATTTGTCAAAAATTTACCAAAATAGTTAGCATATGTGGATTTGTTGATTACTTATTTTAGTTTGCATTGTAATGAAACTTTCTTTCTGAATATCAGTTTCAGTTTCAGTTTCAGTTTCATTGATCATCAATCTATACTATATACAATTCTACACAATTACATTACAAATAAATACAATACTAAATTAATAACATCAAATACAAAACTACAATATAAGCAAAAGGAAAGGATATTACATGATTGTATATAGTATAGATCGATTAAGGAGGAGCTCTCTAAGTAGGTAAACTAATCGAGAGAGAGCCCCCCCCCCCCATAAAAACAAAGAAACTAAAAAAATATCAAGATAAAAAACTATGAACCAGATGTACCCCGAGGAAATGACAAACCTTGATGCGGAAGAAGAGAGACAGACAAACTAGACATAGGAGTCGATATAATAAGCTTTCAATTTAGACCGAAAGAGTGAAATAGAGCCAGCAACGCGTATGAAAAGTGGAAGAGTATTCCATAATTTAGAGCCAAAATATTGGACTGTTTGGAGTCCATAAAGGGAGGTCCTTTTTAAAGAAAGAAACAGATCACCTCTGGTAGACTGACGAGTTCCAATCATGTGAACAGAAGAATTTGGAGTAAAGTAGTTATAAAAGCAGACAGGTGAGAGTTTATTTATAGCTTTATAGGCAAATGTTGATATATTTAAATGAAGCATGTCCTGAAGCTTGATTATCTTTAATGTGTGAAACAAAGGTGCAGATGGAGCAGTAAATGGTTGGAATTTTATACATCTTAGGGTTTTCTTCTGCAAAAGGAACAACTGATTTAAGTAAGTGTCATAGGTAAGACCCCATACTATAATACCATAATTGAGAAAAGACGAGAAGAGTGAATTATAGAGACAGATCAGGGTCTGTAGAGGAACATAGTGTCTGACTTTAAAGAAGATTCCAGTAGTCCTAGAAAGTTTTTTACAAAGTTCATTGATGTGGTATTTCCAAGAAAGATGCTCATCAACAAGTACACCTAGAAACTTAACATACTTAGTCCTTTTGATACTTTTCTTGCCAAATCTAAGGTTTATCAAGTCTGGTAATTGTTTCCTGGGGGAATGAAATAGGATAAAATTTGTTTTGTCAATATTCAGAGCAAGTTTGTTGCAATCAAGCCAGGATTTTACTTTGCTAAGTTCCTTATTAACTTTTTTGGTTAGCCTTGTCAGGTCATTCGCTTCAAAATAAATATTGGTATCATCAGCAAATAAAAAGAAAGTCAATATTTTAGATGAGTTTGGTAAGTCATTAATGTAGATTAGGAACAGCAAAGGACCTAGTACAGACCCCTGTGGAACACCGCATGTTATGTCACATGTAGATGATGAGATACCATTAACTGAAACAAACTGCTTACGATCACTAAGGTAAGACTTAAACCAACTTAAGGCAGTTCCTCTGATACCATAGTGTTCCAGCTTTTTCAAGAGAATATCATGATTGACAGTATCGAAGGCCTTTTGTAGATCAATAAATATACCACAACCAACTCTATTATTATCAAGTGATGATTTTATACTCTCAGTTAAACTGACTAGCGCATGATCAGTTGAGTGACCATTACGAAACCCAAACTGCATGTTAAACAGCAACTCACATATATCAAGAAATTTATAAAGGCGTTGATACATTATTTTTTCAAATATTTTACTGAAAATGGAAAGCAGAGAAATTGGTCTATAGTTTGACTTTTTGGTAGTGAGACCTTTCTTAAACACTGGAATCACCTTTGCAATTTTTAACTTATCAGGGAAAATACCTGTTAAAAAAGACTCATTGATCAAACTAGCAAGATGAAAAGAGATCGGTGACTCAAGTATCTTCAATAATTTGACTGGGATACTATTGGGACCACAAGATTTACCATTCTTTAGAGCCTGAATAACAGATGATACTTCATTAGAAGTGCAAGGGGAAAGGAAAATAGAATCCACATTAGGATTAGCTAAGTATGAAAATGGAGATCTAGGAACCCTTGGGATTGTCTTCGTGATATCATTTGCAACATTAGTGAAGAAATGGTTAAATTCATTTGCCATCTTGCCTGGATCAGAGATTCGGGAGCCGTCTTTGTCTGTCAGATAAGAAATAGTATCTAGATTGTTTGAGTTTAAACTGATAATATTCTTGATGCCATTCCAAAGCATTTTCATGTTACTCTTATTATCATCAAAATACTGATGATAATAATTTTTCTTACTCTCCCTTATTTCATTCACAACACGATTGCGAAACAGTTTAAATGCTCTTAGATCAGCTGAGGAGTTGGTTGATTTGAACTTTTGAAACAACTTATCTCTGATTTTCATCATTTTTTGTATACGCAACTTAATCCAGGGTTTATTTCTTAGTTTTAATCTTTTTTTATGATCAGCAAGGAAGGACATGTCAATTTCAGCATAAACAATATTAATTAGCTACAGTCTTAAACTTCAATCTGAGTCACACGTCAATCGTCTTTGCTCTCATAGATCTATGCAAGGTAACAGGGAACATTGCATCCCTAGTTAAAGCCTTGTTATAAAATGATAAGAATAGTGTAACCACAAGGACATTTAGCGAAAAGGAGTCCAGCTATTGTCCTGGATGACTGAGTCAAATTTAATTGGAAAAGTTACCATCTTCAAAACAGCAAATCTCCATGATACTCCACAAAGACTAAAGGGGAAAAGGAACAAAGGGCATCGGTTTTTTTTTTGTATTATCTTCATAGGGAGGTTATGGCCACCCACTGCACCTATTGTTCTTCGTTTAGCATATAGGTTCCAAATATTTAAAAAGTTTGGTGTAAAATCCTATGACCTATTTCTTTCAACTGAATGGCTTCAAATAACCTTTAGCTATTTCGCTATAATTCTCCTGATGAACTTTTTGAAACCGTCAATTCCTGCGATGCGAATCTAGGGATTCCTAAGGAATTCTAAAATTAAACACAAAACGAAACTTCCTGCAGTTACCACCCCAATCTTGTGGAAGAACTACAACGTACAAGCCATAATATACTGCTCACCTTTGCTAGCCTTTAAAGCACTCTCAATCTGTTGCTGAACATCTTCAGGAGCCCCTGGAGGAAAGTTACCTGCACAAGAGAAGCATGAGCATGAAAGAAGTTTGTGTTTGGCTGGCCTGTTTGGCCTGTGTGGCCTACGACCAGTTTTCGCGCCAAATCAAATTATTGTTGTTGTTGCTGTAAGTTAATTGCTATTGGTTGTTGTTGTTGCAAATGGGAAGATGACATGATGATGATGATGATGATAATGATTCATGAAACCCAAGATATTGGTCAAATGCCCACTGATGCTATCTTTCCCATGCATCGTATTGCAACTAAAGATAAATATAAATGCCAGCAATAACAGAACAGTGATGTAAAAGTTTTGCATGCAGGGAATTTCTCAAGAGGGGCTCTCTCAAAGGATAAACTAATCGAGGAGAGAGCACCCCGCCCTGTCTTAGTAATGAATTTGTCGAGGATACCGAGGACTGCCCCTGTTGTCTGAGCCTTTTGTTATGCTGGCAAAGTTCAAAACAGATCAACAGCTGGGAAACCTATAGTACCATGCGCGAGAATCTCTTTGTCTCTTAGCTAATTCTTGTTTGGATTGTGGCCGGATTATCCGCCCACATCCTTTCCACAAAACCAAACATGCTTCGTGCGCATGATCGCAGGTTTCCTTCAAGGGGGATGATCGTTGCTTTGAACTTTGACGATTCGTATCCCCAACAAGAATGAAACTTTGATTAAACATTTGAGGATTGGTGATAAAATTGCGAAGAATAAAGTCTAAAATGTTATCAACCAGTTAGTCTGACCGGTCCACTGATCTGAGGACCGGTTTGACTGAGTTAGACTTATACATTGTGGGTAGTTTCGCTATTACCGGTATCAACAGCGATTCTTTAGAAATTCGATCATGAAACGCAATGCATTTTTGTCAAATTCCCCCTGACGCCTTCTAATCATTGTGCAGTTTTTGCGGATATCAGCCAAACCCATCCACGCGAAAGGAAAACCTGCCAAAAATGACCATTTGTGAGGACTTTTTACCTATCCATAAAAATCCTTGGTTCTCCTTAAAACCTCATGAGTAGTAGTAGAATGGGTGAATTTTTTAGTGGGAGATGAGAGACTTAGGTTACAGGAACAATGTAAATGGGAGAAAAGTTGAAGCTGATGAGAAATGGTGAAAAGGAGGGAGGAGAACGGGCAAGAATTAACGACAGAGGAGGCAGGTTGAGTCCCTGTTCTAACCCCCTGATTATACTACTTTTGTGGTAGCCCTGCAAGGATCGTGCAACATCAACAGTCTTATTGAAGGATTTAATAGCGAGTATCCTTTTCAATATGGTGGTCAGAATGATCACTGAGATCATCGGCGTAGGGGAAGATAAAATTTGGGGGGGGGGCTGCCCGACAAAAAATCCATTGTTTGAGAAAATTTGCCCGACTTGAGGCGGACCGATTATGGATGATTTTTGCAAATTTTTCTGACGTTGGGGGGGTTGCAGCCCCCCCCCCTAGCCCCCTATCTCCTACGCCTAAAATGCATGCATGCAATAGGCATGCCTTTTCTAATCAACTGTTCAAACAAATGTATAAATCTTGGAAAGGTTCGATATGGCCTTGATCTATCTCTTAGCTTATAATTGTTCCTACCCGGGTTTCTACCCTTGAGCGCGTGCGTCTTCGGTTAAAGAACATATGGCTAAAGATTTTTTGCTGGATAGAAAAACAAAGAAATTGCTAAAATTCCCCTTTTTCTGAGTTCAATACTCAAAATACATTTCAGTTTTCAAACTCCACCTTTTCAATCTTTCGAAATCTTGCTTGAATCTTTGGAAAATACAACCTTTAAAGCTAAAAGGTTGTTTCTTTCGTCTATCTTGTTTTTGGGACCAACACTCTATTTCTTGGGACTAGCACTCTATTTCTCCTCCAGACCTGGAGATATTTTAACCTGCATCCCAACTCGTATACCCAAACATCTGGAGAGTAGATTTCTTCAAACATATTCGGGAGATTTCAAGCAGTTTTTGTCCTGGTTGCGTTTTATGAAGGTAGGTAAAATTTAGAAAATCTTCACGGGTTTTCTTCTTGACCTTCTTGTCTTCTTCGCTTATTCACCGTCTGATAGGTCTCTGTAAGGGCCTGATTATATGGATGATGGCGGATGGGCTGGCTCGTTTGCCGAGATGGAATTTAGGGCCTGATTAGTCCAGGGGCGGATCCAGCCCGAAGTTGAAGGGGGGGGGCAACTTGCAAAGTGGGCGCCAAACATATGATAGAAATTGAGCGCGCCTAAGGCGCGCGAAATTTTTTGGACGCTTTTCAAAGAAAATTATTTGATTTACTGCTAAATAACGCCTTGATTTATATGTTTCCCCCATATTTAAATCGAAACTGTTGAAAAATTATGCGTTAGAGTCAGGAAGAGGGGTGCTTTTCTCGCCAGAAGAGGGGCGCCAAGCTGAGTTTTCATCGTGAAGGGGGGGGCAATTCCCCCACTTGCCCCCTTAAATCCGCCACTGGATTAGTCTACATGAAAGTGGGTTGACCCGATAGAGGGGCTGACTCGTTTGCCGAGGTGGAATTTAGGTTGATATTATATGGGAAAAGAGCTGTGACAAGTTGTTGAAGGGAAACTGCGTATGCTCCATTGTGCATTTTCAGCCCGCTTACCGGGCTGGCTCGTTTTCATGCGATTACATGGAGACGACCCAGCCCGTTTTCCGTCCAAAGAAGAAAAAGAAGCAAAAAACAATTCATATTACAAGTATCTACAATATCCAAGTAATCAAATGCAACAAATTTCAACAAAATATCTTTTGTGGGTTTTCTGGAAAAACGGGGTTTGAGTGTTGACATACACAATATGGCAATGGCCTAAATTGATCTTTGCTAGCCCCCGTCCAAAGAAGAAAAAGAATCCAAAAACAATTCTTATTACAAGTATCTACAACATCCAAGTAATCAAATGCAACAACTTTCAGCAAAATATCTTTTGTGGTTTTTCTGGAAAAACGGGGTTTATGAGTGTTGACCTGCACAATACGGCAATGGCCTAAATTGAATTAATAGACCGGCTTGTGTAAAACGCAGGTCATGCAGGTTAAGAAAACGCGGGTTAAATCGTGCGGGTCAAAACTAGAGGCCATGGGCATACTGGCTTTCGGCTTACAGCCTACCGATATTGTAAGTAAGATAGTCCAAAGGTTACCTGGTTACATTGTGATAAGAAACCTTCAAAGTCTCGACGATCATTTGAGTGGGGCAATTTTGAATGCAAATTATCATTTGAGGCGGCTTGTGGTCAACATAATGAGATTTGTTGCTAGGGGAAACCTCTCCAACATAATAAAATCTCTGAGTGCTGCACTTAGTCCAAATGAGGATCTCATCAAAATTATTTCAAAACGCTGTATGTAAGAACTAAATTTGTCAAGATCATTGTTGGTTTTCTAAGAAATTTTAGGCATTGGATGAGTCAGCTTTCTTCTGCTTGTAGCTGCTTTTAGCAAAAAAATACCAGGTCATGGGTACCAATGGTTTCTGCAGTTTCTCAGCCTTCTCAAATTTTTGTACTTTTGTTGTACTTAGTGATAGGTTCCTTCTTCTCCTTCGTAAGCATTTTATGAGTTTTACCATACCACAACACAGCGGAAATATGCGCATTACCATCTCAGACAAAATATAAGATGGTTACACAAGTTTCATTATTTTGGTAACACATTCTTATTTGAAACACCCAGCAACTTGTTATCAAAAACTGAAGGGGTCCTTTCAGATCCAACGAACGACTGAACGAACGCTTTACGTGCAAACGGCGGAGGGCCTAAAGCCAGTATGCCCATGGCCACCATTTTTGACCCGCATGATTTACCCCGCATTTTCTTAACCTGCATGACCTGCGTTTTACACAAGCCGTTAATAGACTTAATATTAGACTTAATATAATGCTGCTTTTTTGGGTTTCGATGATTTTCCAAGTCAGTAAGTAAGATTTTAACCCAAATTAGTGTTTCTTTTAATGAATGTTGCATTTTAATATTTTAGAGTGATTGGAAACTACTCTGGTAAACTGATGGGCATAATGGCGACGAAAATAGCAATTAGCAGCACTACTGAGACTTCATAGCCTTAAATCTGAACCAGAAGTCACTTTGCTTTGGTCTCAATGTAGATTTCCTCTCTAGAGACAGGAATTCTGAAAAATCAAAGCATATTTCAAAAATTTCAAACCGCAAAGTGCCAGCGAACGAAAAAGAAGGAAAGAATGTAAATAGAATCATGAAATTTGCAATACTTGAAAGAATCAATTAGAGATATGCACAAACCATCTCTTAGGGTTTCAGTGCAAATGAACTGAAACTTCAGTGAAGGTCAAATCATGATAAAACAGATGTCAGCGAAGATTTTCCGCGCAATTGCAATTTTATTACCAGTCGTCATTCTATTGAAATTTAATTTTGCTTCCTAGCCTGCCATAATGGGCGACCGGCCATAATGGGCGACGCTACTCTAGATTTAGGAACTCTCTAATAAACCCTGGCTTTGGGAGATACCCACAGATCACTTTAGGCCATTGCCGTATTGTGCAGGTCAACACTCATAAACCCCGTTTTTCCAGGAAAACCACAAAAGATATTTTGCTGAAAGTTGTTGCATTTGATTACTTGGATATTGTAGATACTTGTAATAAGAATTGTTTTTGGATTCTTTTTCTTCTTTGGACGGGGGCTAGCAAAGATCAATTTAGGCCATTGCCGCATTGTGCAGGTCAAAACTCATAAACCCCGTTTTTCCAGGAAAACCACAAAAGATATTTTGCTGAAAGTTGTTGCATTTGATTACTTGGATATTGTAGATACTTGTAATAAGAATTGTTTTTGGATTCTTTTTCTTCTTTGGACGGGGGCTAGCAAAGATCAATTTAGGCCATTGCCGCATTGTGCAGGTCAAAACTCATAAACCCCGTTTTTCCAGAAAAACCACAAAAGATATTTTGCTGAAAGTTGTTGCATTTGATTACTTGGATATTGTAGATACTTGTAATAAGAATTGTTTTTGGATTCTTTTTCTTCTTTGGACGGGGGCTAGCAAAGATCAATTTAGGCCATTGCCGCATTGTGCAGGTCAAAACTCATAAACCCCGTTTTTCCAGAAAAATCACAAAAGATATTTTGCTGAAAGTTGTTGCATTTGATTACTTGGATATTGTAGATACTTGTAATAAGAATTGTTTTTGGATTGTTTTTCTTCTTTGGACGGGGGCTAGCAAAGATCAATTTAGGCCATTGCCTTATTGTGCAGGTCAACACTCATAAACCCCGTTTTTCCAGAAAAACCACAAAAGATATTTTGCTGAAAGTTGTTGCATTTGATTACTTGGATATTGTAGATACTTGTAATAAGAATTGTTTTTGGATTCTTTTTCATCCTTTGGACGGGGGCTAGCAAAGATCAATTTAGGCCATTGCCATATTGTGTCGGTCAACACTCATAAACCCCGTTTTTCCAGAAAAACCACAAAAGATATTTTGCTGAAATTAGTTGCATTTGATTACTTGGATATTGTAGATACTTGTAACAAGAATTGTTTTCTGAGTCGATGGGTTCTTTGAGGGTAAGAACTGTTTTTCGAATCTGATTTCACAATCTGATTTTGAATCTGAATCTGAATGTGAATCTGATTTTGAATCTGATTCTCCAGACATACAGTACAAGTCAAATCGAGACTATCATCACTGTTTTGGCGAGATGTTCAGCTTCAAATTTCTCTAACCCGATCTTGTCGAAAAATTGGCTAACATTGTTAATTTTCGTGTTTTAGTTAGTAAACAGCATTTGAACAACCACGGCATCCATGCCTAGGCCATTCTATTGTCTTAGCATTCTTGCTGTTGTTGTCAGTGGATGGCCTTTTGTTTTTCAGTCCTGCCTTTTTGTATTCAGAGTCTCCTCGTGCTCTGATGCTCTATTACCTTTTTTCATCATGTTTTTACAAGAACTATTTGCCTCTTCAATGCATAATAACAATATAATTTTGGTTGTCATTTTATGACTTACTTGTTAAGCGCTTTAAGTGCATATTTTGATATCAAAATACCAGAATTTATTTGTGATTGATTGACGTACGAATGGCAAGTTTGGTTGCTGCTTAGCAAGAAAGCATATTCAGTTGTTTTACAAAGTTTAGCAATAATTCCACGATGATGTTTCAGTTATTACTGTACGTCCATCACTCTATTCTCATTCTCTGATTTTTGCAATTTGGCACTTGGTGGAAAGAACAGTTTGACCAAAAATCTCTAATTTCTTGCTTGTTTTTTTTTCAGATACTTTACACCCTTTACATCAAATCACGTATTCCTTCAAATGTGTTTGGTCTGGATACAGCTCCTGCAAGATGCAAATTTTGGCTGGACCTTACAAGATTTTCAACGCATTCCCACAGAAGATTGGACACTGTTTGAATAGGGTGGATTCTACCAAATCCTGAGGCATTGCCATATCTCCATTTACGCTTGTGTAAATATTGCCAAGTATGTAAAAAAAAATCTAAGGAATTTCAGATTGATTCTTTCCTGCTCCTAATGTTTGAATGATTCTGAATAAGTCAGTGATGTGAAGTCTGTAAAATCTTTAGGCATTTTTCTTTGACTACACTGATAGTTGGTGTGTCTTCTTGTTTGAATTCCTCAACTGACCATGAAATAGTGGGATCTTTAAAATTTAAAATTTTGTTGAAACTGTATTTTACCATTAGATGCAAAGGTCCAGAATAGACAATTATGCTCAAGATGGAGGGGAGGAACTTTTTACCAAGATGCATTTATTGTAAATTATGCTCATCAAATCTATGTGCTTCATGAAAAAGGCAGATGAGTTTGAAGCAGAGGCGTAGGAGCCATAGGGGCACTGGGAGCGCATGCCCCCCAACATTTTGCAATTATGATAGCAAAGTGTCCTTTTGTTTCAGAGGTGTTTGTCCTTGAAGTGTCAAGCCCCCCCTGCTCCCTAACTGCTTCCTACGTCTCTGGTTTGAAGGAGTACTGTATTGCAGCGTATTGGCTCCTAAAAACAATGGTATCCTATTGTTGTAGAAACAGGCACAATGTTGTGCCTCACAAGAAAATTGTGACTTCTACAACAAAAGGGTGTCATTGCTTTTAGGAGCCATTCAGCTGGGTGACATACTTTTGATACCAACCAATTGTAAAATTTTAAGTCTAAATCATTTGCTGGGATTTAAGGGGTGGGATTGTCCTCCCTTCCCCCTTCAAGATGAGAATTCTGCTTGGTGCTCAAATTTTGGCAAGAAATACACTTAGAACTGTGTTAGTAACCTCTTTTGATCTGCTTCAGACAAAATGAAAGGAAATATGCAATACAATGATCATTTAGAAGAAAAACCTAATTATTTTTGTTAAATAGAGTAAAAATTGTCATGCTAGATTGCAACGCTGTCATGTCATTCAATGTTGTGGCTCTTCGAGTTTGGTCTGCATCATCCATCACACTGGCCTAGATGTTTCTGGTCAAGTTTGAAAGGGGCCTAGGATTGAAACTAAAACTGATTGATATCAATCTTTTGCTGGAAATTGTGAAATAAGCTACAAATAATCACTTCAGTAAGTTCTTCATTTCGATCGTCCGCTGCTGCCTATAGCATCAGCTGATTTAATTTCTGCTTTCCATCGTTGTGATTATCACGTGATCAGTTCGCCTCGTATTCAGGAGCCATGCATGACGATTCTGCGCGCGCATAAGAAACATTTCTGGTCTTTGCTTGATCTATTGCTTAAAAATTAATGATTTTTACCAGAAACTTCACGAAACCATGCTTTGGGTGTCTTTTGAGACTTTCGTAAGCATTCACAAATTATCAATTTCTTTTAGAGTCCACAATGAGCATAGATCTCAGATCAAGAACTAAATTTTGTGCAAAAACATTCTACGGGCGTTCAAATCGTTCTGCATGGGCTAAACTGTTGACCAACGCTTTTCCCCTTCGATGTCGAAAAGTAAACAGAAATGTAAAATTTGATTGCAGGAAATCTAGCCTAGCTTTTTCAATCAGACTTGGCAACCTTAAGGCTGGGTAAAGCAGCTCTCCATCATTCCTAAGTTGTATGATAGTCTAGCTGTATTTCTACAGAAATAGCTCAGTCTTACCATTCCCTGTTTGCGGTTTACAGCTGATGTGTTGCTGCAGCAGGAGCGCCAAGTAAAAACACAGGGCAAACCGACTCATCTTTGTTTTCTTGCACCCAAGCTATGAACCTCTCAAAGCCCAGCTCTGATGAGATCTCAGTTGTAACCATGGAGTTTTCTCAGTGGGTATTTATAGCATGAAACAATCGTGGGCAGTAGCAAATAATTTCTTTGAAGAGAAATTCAAAAGGATGTTTTCAGCTCAAACATGTAATAACCACTCCGAAGCGACTACATTGTTCTTTGGCTTCACAGATCAAGAGAGCTTTACAATTTCAACTTTTCATATGAAATTGAAACAGTAGATTGAGGTCAACTAAGAAGTGCCACACACAATAGAGTCAACTGAGTGGTATCTTAGGGACTTTTTCATTGACCGAAGGCACATTTTTCAGCCGTTCACTGGCCACATTGCTAGACATGCTATGTTTTCCCGGTTTTTTTTGCCACGTCGTAAATTTTCAGCATTATGCACTTGCTCATGTAAAAAAAAGTACATCAAGCAGTGTTTTTGTGACATGGCTATATCTGCAAAGAGAGAGCTGGGAATCGGAGAATCAGCGGCGAGGAATCTGTAAAAAGGGGAACATGAAAACTGTAGACTGATTACAATTCGTCGTAAATTTCGCTCGTTTTTTATATTTTGATTTTAACCCTTTCGCTCAATCTACGACTCATAAAAAAGCTATGTGAAAACGAGGACAAAACTAATGTACGAGAATTTGACCGAGACTTGGTCGGTCGATTGATTGATTGATTGATGGGTGGATTTGATTGATTGTTCGTGCCGCAGGGAGACTTCCTAGCTGTGATGGAGGTCATGTGACTTTTCCACGCCTTCAAACTTTTTGGGAATGAGTGAACCAGACAAACTTGCGTTCCTTTGACAATCAAAACAATAAAGATTTCGTCAAATTCAGCCAGCCAGTGGGATCTAATTTCTTTCAAATGAAACAATGATAAATCTAAAACAATACAATCATGATTGTTTCGATTGCTAAAGGAACCCAAGGTATATTTCAGAAACTTTTTGCTGAAGCCTTCTGCAACTTATTGTGAGACTGTTTTACGCAAAAAACCTGCACTAGCTATTTTGTAATAATTTCAATCACTAATATTTCTGCTGTCAATACTATGGTTAACAAAGCATAAACGTTTCATCAAGTTTCGGTTATTCTTTATCTTAAAATGCGCGAGTTTTCTGGCATTATCTTCAGTGGAACTTTGCAATGTTTTTTAGAATGTTCTTCGGTCGGGGAAGCTCAAGAAACGAACACAAATTATTCTCGCGAAGAAAAACACCCAAAAAGGCTTCTTAGGGCCTGATTACATGAGGCGGGCTGGCCCGGTTATCCGAGATGAACATTTTTGAGTGGGATCCCGGTGTCAATAGCATTTTCTGTGCTTAGCAAACTTTCGATTACAGAACGGGCTAGCCCGTTTACCCGGGATCCCGCCTTCTGCCTGCCGGGCTAGCCCGGCAAAGCGGGCTGAGATAAATAATTCTCCTAAAAAATGTATGGTTATCCACAACTCTTATGACACATTTGTTTCGTAAGATTGAAAATAGTTTCTGTTTAAGCAGCTTTGTACTGTAGTCTGTGATTTTAAACTTCAGGAGGAAAGATAAATTGATCGGCACTTTGCAAGAACGAAGAAACGTTTTCAAGGTTCAAGCCTCTTTGACAAATTTACTATAATTTGCACACTTCTGCTGTTTATAGAGGAATGTTTCAAGAAATTTCGGGTATCTTTTCCACATCGAATGTGAGTTTTCTCTTAACTTTTTGCCGGCTCGAAGTGCTTACCTCAAGCTCCTTTTTTGTTTTGCTCAGGCCAAAAAGGAATCCTGTGATTCGCGATTTGAATTCGCCAAACAGTAAGTCTTCCGGGGTCTTCCTACAGCAAGTTGGCAAACAAACAAATGCATCCTTTCCCTTCAAAACTCTTTCGTACAGTGCCTTTTGAGATCACCTTTATTCTGTCCGTAGCTGCGATGATAACAACCTCCATTTTGGCAAAAAGCAACGCGAAGCGCTGTCTTATTGACGGGGCGACCAAGGGCACCGACAATTCCAAAAACTACCGAAAATTTTACCGAAAACTGAAAAATTTACGCGGGAAATTTAAATGAGCCAATCACAGCCGAGCAGCCCCGAATGCTGCAATCTGATTGTAACGTCAGGAACTTGACGTGAAAACGAGTTTTTGTCCTGATTTTGAGATAGTTTGATTATGAGTCCCTGTTTGAGAGAGCGATTCCATTCAATTCAACAAGTAATTCAACTCAATAGCGAGCGAAAACTAGGGACGAACTGTAATAAGTCTATGAAAACTGCACCTTCCACGGTTCTCTAGCCTGCGTGCCAGGGGTGGTCAAGTACGGTAAATTTTGTGACCCCACCTTTGTTCTGAGAACAAAAATAAACCAACCCGCTTTTGACCGAAGTCCATGCTACACAACTTAGAAAAAGCCAAGTTTGAGGACATAGCGTCACCACCAAATTATGGACATTCTCTCATGCAACACTGCATTCTTCCCCTTAGTTTCTAGCCACTTTAAAGTTTTCACATACAATAATGATAACGCGTCGCTACCTCTGACCTTTTTGTTGCAGCAATCTCCCCCAGTTTTTGCATCTTGCAAATTAACATAGATGAATTTCAGGTACAGCGGTGCTACCTCTGTCCCAAAGAAGTGCCGAAACCCACGCAGTTTTTACATACCTATTGGACAACGACGGCAAAATTTTTTGTCCGTAGATTGGAAGAAATAAGCCAAAGAATGTCTCTGGAATCTGGAAATAATGGCAATGTCAGCTTTGTCTTGCCATTGAACAGAAAAGAACCAGTGCTGACATGTGCAAATGCAGCCAGTTTTGGGGACAAACCTTGCCCAATGGCAAATCCACTGAAACAAAAAAACCAACTTTTGGGGACAAAGCTGGCCCAGATTTCAGGGGAAGAAGCCAACTTTTGGGACAGACCTATAACCACTGTCTCCATAGGGACATGACCACCCCTGGCGTGCAGCGTGCAGACTCCACTGGATGGACGGTGGTCTGCCGCCCGGTTTTCAGGAAGCTGCCCTTTTCTAATTACCGAAACTTTCCTTGGTACCCAACTTTTATGATGAATTTTGGTGGAAAACTGTCCATTTTAAACCATTTTTGTGAATTTCAGCGAAACCCCACACATGTTTGTGAAAAATCTACTGAAAAAGAATCATTGTTTAGAGACTTTTGGACCCTAAAAACCTACCCATATGGGCCGCACATACCCGTACCCTGAACAGGTTATGTACTCACCCCCCCCCCCCCCCCCCGAAGGGGAATCTGAAAATAACACATTGGGATTAGAAGAGCGATACGCATCATGGTGGAGACCTTGGAATGCAATTCTGAAATCTTACTTTTTTGCCCTATGTTTTCCTAGCTCCTCCGCTTGTGGAGCCAGGGGATTGTTTTGAAGAATAAGTAAATATCTATTTGCCACTACATAAAGGCAAAATTTACAATAAAGTAAAAGTAGAAACATTAGAACTTTATTAAAATCAGCAAGAACCCGTACAAACATCCTTAATTGTGGTGGCAGGGGCAGCATTAAAGAGGTCAAATCGACCTTATTTCAATAATGGTCTCTTCATAGGTAGCCTGCGTGCAGACTCTACTGATTTCCTGAAGAGAAGTGAGGTTCCTGTTGCTTGAATGAAAAATATGGGATTTTCGGAAAGAAAAATAAAAGATAATAAAAGTATAAAAACTTTAAGGTTTGAGAAAATTTTTGCATTCAATATTGCATCCGTGTTGATTGCATCGACAGAACAACTTCATGAAATTACGTCATCATGCATTGTGACTTGAGGATGTGCCGCACCACCATGTACCGCATGTACCACGTAGTCCTTTTCTAAATGATTAGAGCTAAAGGCCTAAGAAATAGCATAGGAATCATTCGTCGTACATAGCCGATTGCTCGTGGCCAATTAAAATTTGAAATTAAAATTCAGAAGAATCTTCACGGGTTTCTTTTGTCTCCTTTGCTTCTTAGCCGTCTGATTGGTCCGTGAAAATGAGGCTTTGGCGGTTTCGACCATGGGCCACGAGCAATCGGCTATGTACGACGAATGATTTCTATGCTCTAAGAAATAAAATACCAGGTGCTGCCTTATTTAGAGATCTAGTGGAGAGGGCAGAGGGCTGAAAACTGCCATTATTCGCGCAGTTGAAAACTATTACAGAGATGCCTAAAATCAAGCCAACATGTGCATGTACACACTTCCACTCTAATACTGCTTGTCCTGGACAAACATCAGCAGATTCAAAAAGAATGGGGAGGCGCGACGAAGTCGCGCCGAGCAGGCCTGGTTCTCTTTAATATTCCCACACTATGGAATACATTTTTTTCGGTATTCGTAATTCTCTATAGAATTCTCATTTCTCACATCTATGGAATAGATATTTTCTGGTATTCCTGATTCTCTATAAATTCTCACATCTATGTTTTAAATAAACTCTTTATACAGAAAATCTCTTCAGAATGCAAACTCAATAAGAAATTAAGTATCACAGAAAAGTTGATACAATACAGAGGGTAGAGGGTATTTTGGAGCCTCTCTTTTCCGGTGTCATGGGCTTTAAACCTCTTGTTAGAGTCTCCAGAATTAAAGAAGCCCCATTGGGGACTTTATAGAGTCGGGGATAAAGTTTTTACGGTATTGGATTATAAATGATGCAACAAAGGAGGCTTGAATTAGCTGTAATTTGGTCCGGAATTTAGTAGCATGGCTTGCAGGAAAGCACCAATACCCACCAATACCAACAAACAAGGTATCCATGTTCAAGTTAACTATCGGGGAAGATTTTTAGAGTGATTAGACAATAGACATTGATTGAAGTTAAAATCAAATCGCTGGAGTCAACCAAATCCAGGACCGTCGAGAGGGGGGGGGGGGGTTGGAGGGGGTAAAAGGTCCGGGGCCCGGGGCCCGGGCCTCGAAGGGGCCCGTAAAAATATCGTTCGACGAAAATTAGTTATTGCTGTAAAATCTCCTTACAGCAACTTTTGTGGCAATCTAGCTACCTGAACATAGACATAAGAAAATAGTTTTCTTATGTGGCTATGTTTAAAAGTTTTTGTGTCCGTACCTTACGAGGTGACTTTGGCAAAGCAGGGCAAAGTCACCTCGTAAGAGCGAATCCTTTCATTGTTTGCCGTAGATACCGCTTCCTTGATAATTTTTTCATGGAATATCTAAACAATTTTTTCTAAAGTAGCTTTCTTAAAAAGGGCGTTTCCCTCATTCTCCATGAGTCTGAAAGGCGTGGTCCAAGAAAATTTTCTTGGGGGCTTCGCCCCCAAGCCCCCCCTGAGGCCCGATCCTAAGAATCGGTCCAGGGCCCGAGCTGGCTCTCGACGGCCCTGACCAAATCCGTATACATTTTTTTGGGACACCCGGTATATTGGCGGTTTTACGGTTCTTTATAACCTCCTACGGCACCCACATACAGTGGCAGCAATGAATATGAGTCATATCAAATTTCTCAGGGCAACTGCAAATACCAGCTCATGAATTTGATCTTTTGGTAGATAAATCTTCTGTCCTTCATTCAACATCGTGATAATGATACAAAGTAACATTGTTTTTTAAACTGATGATGGAATGATGTGCGCCTACGCAGACCATCTCACTGGTGGGATTCGGACAAAGATTGCAACGATAAAACTAACACTCCTTTCAAAACAAAATTCGTCATCAATAAATGCATCAATAGACATTCGCCATAGTGGTTTAGGCCCTTTTTTATTTGTGATAAACCCACAGTTGCATGTGGTGGCAACAATCCACAATTTTTTATGTTAAATGATTTGTTTTGCATACGATTTAGCCTACATATTGGAAGAAAGAATAGGGCTTTAGTTCTGTACAAGATCTATCAGATCTGTGGTCATTCTTTTCTGTCGTGAGGTAACACATTACTCTTTTCAAAAGCATCCATTGTGGTAAAAGAAGGTTGAACTGTTTTGATTAAAATGTTGCTTGCTTATTTGCGGGGGTTGCATTTATGGATTGCAACAAAGTAACTTTTACGAAGCACGCCCACTTCTGCACGTCAATGTGTTGGGAATGTCTTCATCATAGTATCTGAAACAACTTGACTTTGCATGCAGAAGAGCCTCCTCACCAAGCCTTGATTCAATTGAAAAAAGATATGCTCATTCTTGCTTGTTTTGTACCCAGGGGGGGTACTCCCTAACTTTCAATACGGGGGGGGGGGGTCCATGCCACTTTTTCTGTGCTGACCCCTAAATATTAAGCCTAATGATTTGGGGACCCCAAATATTGAGTCTATTGTTTTGGAGACCCCAAATATTGTTATCTATTTCTGAGGCCCCTTACATGTTTTTGAATGATTTCAATTTGAGCCTCTTGATTTTTCTCAGTTTTTGAATAATACCAAAGCATTTATTTCGTGATTCGCAACTTCAGGGCCAAATTGCAGGATTCTTCCTTTCCTCAGATTTGTTGACCCCAAATATTCAATTGTTGTCCATGTTGTAATTCACAGACCCCAAATATTGATTTGATGTAAAATTTCGGACCCCAAATATTGGCACGGACCCCCCCCCGTACTAAAAGTCAATGAGTACCCCCCTGGGGTTTTGTATTACTTGCGGCATAGGTTCCAAATCTTTAAAAAGGCTGGTGTAAAATTGAGTGAATCTTTGAACTGAATGACTTCAAAGATATTCTGAAATCTACAATATTTTCAGAATTAGAGTGTTTTTCTTCTTTTTTTAAGAATTTAAGAAAAATTTCAACGAGACTTAAAACCATCGTAATTTCTAAACTGTTTGACGCAACATGAAGTGATTTCGAAGAAAACCATAGTTTATGAATGCCTACAATATGGTTTCAAACTAATGTCTGTCACTCATCTTGTTTAAGATTTAGAAATTTGATGACGTCACATCCTCAAATGCTTAAAATTTCTGGAAAGTCCAACGGTAGAATTATAGATAAGCATCTGAAGTTTCTTGCAAGCCATTCAATCAGAAGAAATAGGTGATAGAATTTTACACCCACCTTTTTACGCCAATTTGGAACCTATGCTATTACTAGCATACATGCTAGCATACAGGCGCAAGCCCGTATGAAGCGGGGGGGGGGTAGGGGGGCTCAAGCCCCTCAATAATTTTGAAAACAATGGTGCTACGTCACAAGCATTAATCAGATGTACTGTTCTCTATTGTTTTAAGAACGATTGCCCCCCCCTCCAATCAGAAGTTGCTTCTTACGGCCCTGTACAGGCGTCAAATCAAAGAAGAATTGTGAAATGAATCATGTAAAAATTTTATTGCCTTTTTCTTTAAAATCAATTGTTTAAAGGGAGCTTCAGGTAATTTGCCATACTTCCAGAGAACTGGAATTTGGGATTATTCTTACTTGCATACTTGCAGAGAGAGAGAATTTTTGATATCATCATTATTTTCAGACTTACAGAGTTATTGTGTGAAAATCAGCAGATTTTGAAGGGAGCCTCAGCTTATAAAGGTCTATAATATGGTAATAAACAAACGTCTAGCTTTAGAGTTTACGATTTAGCAAAATGTCACAACTTCAAAACTACCAAAACTAAAAAACATGGTGTAATTCCATTAATATTGGTCATATAAACGATTTACGATTTACCTGAAGTTCCTTTGAGAATATCATGTGAAAGAAAATGGCACTAATTAGATTGAATTATACCAAGGAGCAAATAAACGCGAAAAACACATGAAATTTTAGGATCTTGAAAATCTCTCAAAATTTTCGATTATTTTGCGACTTTTTCTGGGATTTTCAAAGATTTTTGTGACTGCTCGAAGATTTTCGATATTTTCAAAGATCTTCCGATAATTTGAAGATTTTTGAGGATTTGAGAGACGAGCTTTTCAAAAATTGTAGAATTAATTAGTTTTTGAGAATTTTATCATTTTCCATGGGAGATCTCTCGGATTTCTTAAGAACTTGAAGATTATAGGGGATTCCTAAGGGTTTTCTTGAAGATTTTTGAGATTTGTAAGAATCCTCGAGCTTTTTGGGAGGACATTTGGGAGTTTTCCAAAGCTTGTTTGAAGTTGCAATATTCTTCCATTCCTGTTAAGCCTGGTTTCCATTAAATCGTAGAGCGGATCGTAAGGAGAAATCCTTAAGACCGTCGGCGATCGTGGATCGTAAGTGTCGGGAAAGTGTTACGCCTTTAGCTACTTCTGTGATCCCAGCGCTTGGCGCTAAAAACCGCAACTTCACCTTCACCTTCACCTTCAGTACGTCATGTTACAGCATTTGCGGAAATTCTTTCACAACATTATAACGAACCCTAAGTTACAAACAGTTACCGATATCAAAGAAAATGTCAATACTAGGTTAGACTGATGATATGGTCGTAGTTATCGCTATTGAAATACTGCCGGACGCTCCTAACTACGACTCATAATCAAACGCCATTATTTTGAAATTACATGACTGCCTCGTTTCGATAAGGGCCTAGGCAGAAAACAGAAAAGCACAAACATTTGTAGTTTTCAAATGAAACACATTGATTTGAAAACTTCACAATAAATCAGTTAATGCTTAGCGAAAGCAGCAAAATAGTACCTACGTACAAAATTTGATATTGTCGCCAACTGTTTTCATGGTATTCTTGTTCATAAGACTTTATTCTGTCCGGCCAAGCTCCTTGAAACTCTGCTTTGAGCTTCGAGTTTCCGTTGGTCAACATCAATCAATCGAATTTGCAGAGATTCTAATGGCGTTGTATTTGGTTGTATACTTAGTACATGACTGTGTATAGCAGCCTCGTTCCCAAGGGCGTTCAAAAGTGAAAAAAGTCAGTCCAAAAATATTGCCGTAATATTATGAGTCCCAGTAAGAGCGGTCTCGGTCTGGCGTAATAGTCTCGTTTTAGATAGCGATTACTGGGACTCATCGTAATCAGTCTAATACTAGGTATCAAGACTGCATGTTTTAACACAAGAATGACCAACATGGCAACAAGAGTGCAAAGAGTCAAGTATATAGTGGTTTCTGTTTTCTAAGCAACTAGATCTCACAAAGGTCAATGTAACATACATAAGGTCAAAACCAAGAGAGAAGATCAAAGGAAAGGTGAGAGGACAATGAATTTGAAATTGTTTCTTGCCCTCTGTGCAATATTGACTGGTTATTGCTTTGCTGCATGTAATGGTACGTTGCAAAATACATATTTGATAGTACTGGTAATGGTGTAGCCTGCGTGCAGTCTTTCTTTATAGTGCAAAATTGAAAGAACGAGACAAAATAAAGACTGCACGCAGGCTGGTAATGGTGTTCAAAGTTATGACGCTGCTAAATATCTGATGCGTCAAGGAAGATATCCCTAACTAACCCTAACTTACCCTAACTAACGCTAAATTACGTAGAAACCTTTTTTCTTAAACTAATCCTAGCCCTTGCCGTTCGACCCTAACCCTTACCGAACACAACATTCGACTGCCGCCCGCTAAACTGCACTCTAGCCAATGATTTTCGTATTTCTTGATAGCTTGTTCAATGGGATCATTTATTCTGTTTGCCTGTGATAACACTGCCTGGTCCTCATAAATTCCTAGACTTTCTGTTATATTTGCGAAGTAATAGATATTGTACAAATAGCTTGTTAAATGGACTATTGCATGCTCCAAAATGGTAGCAGTATTTAGTGTCTTTCATACTTAATTTCATTTTGTATTATTCTTGCAAAATGTTTGCAAAAAACGCAGCTTTTTGATAATTATTGACAAAATACGCGAGGAAACATTGGAAGAATAAAAGGAAGGTGGATGCACTAGCATGGACCTCAGGGAAGATATTGGTCATGTTAAAAACTTCATGAAGGCATTAGGTTACAAGAAATATTTGCAAAACACAGTATACTTCATAGCTCTTGATTGCTTATCTTAGGATTTGGAAAAGTTATAGGGTTCTTACCTTAAAGGACGGCAAATAAAGCCTTGACGGGGGGTGGAAGCCCATATTGATTAGGGTTATTATCTACCGAGGGGCTACCAAGGCAGAAAGTTAGTCTACAGTGACTGAAGAGTGCAAGGATTTCTTGTAACTATCAATTTCATTTCATTGCTTGGTCTGAACAAATTCACCCCATGTACATGTATCATTGAAAGGTTGCGACACATCGTGTACAGAATCTGTAAAAGTTTCAAACAAGACAAAGGCTGCTGGCTCACTAAAGCCTGGTTTCCATGCGACAGTCTGCGATCGTCGGCGATCCCTATCTTCCATCTTCCATCTGCGATTTCAGCAGAGTGTTTCCATTAGTCGGCGACAGTCTGCGACGCACCTATACCATGATCCTTTTCAAACCCACAAGATGGCGCGCAAGCGTAGCAACAACAACTACTATCATCTAATTGGCTAATCAGATCCACGTGATCATAGTTTAACAAAAGCGCATCTGCGATGATCGCCGATCGTCTGCGATGTGTGTTTCCATAAACATTTTCCCAGATCGGGAAAGAACGCCGGGACGCCGGGACGCAACTAGCAAATTTTCCTTAGGAGACCCATGGCAAGCACCGCATAAATTTCTTTTGCCCATATTTAGAATATCCTTCCTTCGGCAAAGATGCTCCCAATACATCAGATTTAATTTTAGTATTTTTCCCTAAGAGTTAGATTCAGTTAGATTCAGTTAGATTTTTGATTTCAATATAACTGACAAAACTTTGATCGTGTCCACTTTTTCGGGCTTAAAAATGTTGTTCTTCATTTTGAAAAGAATCTATTTTCGCCTGAGATTTTAAACCTTAAGTTTGCATAATTGAAAATCATAGATATAGATCTGCAGAATGAAGAAAAGTTGTTGAAGACGCCCATTCGTTAAGGATATAAGGCAGTCTTGATCTGTATGGTTTCATCAATGCCACAGAAATTAGGTCGGAAATGGTAATGTAAACAGTACTTGGCATTGTAGGCCAATCAATGTAAAAAATCATATCTCTGGACTCATAAATCCGATTTGGAAAATGTTTGTTTTGTTCAATAGTAAAAGTGTCTGTTCGTTATGGTGAAACTATATAATAGCTTATACTCGTGTTTTCTTTTCTTGGCATTCCATACAATGCGCTGCAAAGGAATCACCGACTGAATAAATCACCGATTGAAATAATCACTAAAAGAATCACTGACTGAATAAATCACCGACATGAAAGCTTTCTTCTCTTCCCAGCACTTAGCAGGGACCACACAAATAACACCAAATGGAACATTCTCATCTGAGGGGATTGATTTATCTGACATTGTTTACAAACTTTATATGAGAATTTCACAATTTCTTGAAGGCTTATCTCCCCGTATGGATGAAAGCATAAGAGGAACGCTAAACTGTGACTGATACCATTAGTACTAACAGAAACATTGACATACTTCATACAATTAAGACAGTTAACTGTTTCTCTTGCCCACGGATTCTGTGCCCTATAAATTCAAGCTTAGGTTGATTGAAAGACCATAACTGTGCAATCTCAGAGCTGGTCCTTGGGAAGTGCAAAAGAGCAAAGATGGGCAGACATTTTCTTTTCATTTGTGTGACCATACTACTGCTGCAAGAAATTGATTGCAAACCAGAACCTAAGACAGGTAAGGAAGTGCTGTTTTGTACTTCTTATTTTCTTTTGATTATTTGAAGATTATTCTGTTTCAAAAGCAGTCAAGAGTAATGAAAATGCTTTGAATCGTGAACTTCAGTATAAGAAGAAAAATAAGAATGTTTGCTTTGCGTGTAGTACGTCGTAAGCATATGTAATCAAGTAATTCTTTAAAAACGCCAGCTTTGCTCTTCATCAAGTGTGAAAGTAAGTTTTGAGTATAAGAACCACGACGAGCATCATTTGAAGGAGAAAAGAACCCAAGAAAGAGACAAACCCGGTATAGATCTACGTTTCCAGCCACAAAGAACAATCCATATTTGACAAAATCAGTTGAATTATTAATATAATAGGAAGGGCTAAGGCCCTCTGATTATCTGAAGAATGCTTCAAGACGAGCTTGTCTTGTCCTCACCTGTCCTCACCTCTAAATTGCGTTGAACGAATAAATTTTCGGAGAGGTGTGTCACTCTTACAAAAGGGGAGGGGCAGATTTTTTGAAACAAAGAATTTTGAGAATCTTTATATGTTTCCTTCTATTAGAAAAAAGGATTTATATATATAGAAAAAGGATATCTTTTTGGAGAAATATGCCTCTCAGACTTTGCGGGATATTTCACAGATCTTTCTTAGTTTCAAATTGATGCTCTTTCTCTATTAATAAGTGCTATATTTTCTCCTCACAGCAAAGATAAGGCTCTTGAAGATTTTGAGAGATTTTGAGCATTTTCCACTTCTAAAGCAAGAGTTTCTTCTAAAAAAAACAAGATTTTGGACGCCCTTTTGATGTCACCTAAAATTGCTGGCACAATACAATAAAAACCCGCATATAAGAACCTACAATTTTGCAAGTCAGCCTATAACTAGGTTCTTATGTTTTGGGTATTTAGTGGGAAATGAAGCTGTTCAGGTTCTTAAATTGGTTCTTATTTTATTCATGGCTTTCAGGAATTTCTTTTCTTCAGATTCAAACTTCAGGCCTACTATTTATTGTCAGTTCACATCAGTTGAGTTTATGAGATATATTCCCCAACAGAAATTTGTGGAAGAATCAGAAATGTTTATATAATCCAGAGAAAATCTTTCAAAAGCTTCTCATCAGGTAATATAAACATTGTTTATTCTTCCACAAACTTCTGTTGTGAATAAGACCCCATACTCTCTAAAAATAAGAACCTATTTCAAATTCCAGGCTGAATGGGTTCTTATATAATTGGGGTTTAATTGCAAAATTTCAGCCGGTAGGTTCTTAATCCACTAGGTTCTTATACGCGGGTTTTTACTGTACGTGTTATCTATCGTGCAGTAGAGAGACAGTGCGTGCACTTTGGAAATCTACAATGATCCGTAGATAAGCATCCACTTTAATGTTAGAGTGCAAGAATCAAAGAATTTGTCCACAATTTTATCTCCCATAGGTAGTTTCTCATTCAGTCTATGTTCGCGTGATACCAGCATCATTTGAAATGGTGAAATAAATTCACTCATTTGCTGTTGTTTTTCGTAGTATTGCGGTGTTTCTGCCTTCAAATTTAGCAAAATTTTAGCTAGCATTCACACGATACCGGTAGGAAATTTGACGGTAATCACAGGCTTATTGTAACCCCCCCCCCCCAGAATTTGATGTCAAAAAGAAATGTACGTACACCCGAAAAATCGATCAGCCCCGTATTGGAAGGGTCGAGAGATTTTCCTTCATCGTTTTCGAGTTCTTACAGTGGTACACTATGCCATTTTCAAAATCTATCGTTTTCAAAATCTGCTGGCAAATAGAGAATGTACCGTTTTTGTGTGTGAACGGGAGGCCTATCCGTCACATTCTTCACCATTTCAAATAGCGTCGGTATCGAAGTTATCTATAAACTCTGCTAGTTTCTGCAAAATGAAAGTAATCAAATTTTCGTTACACTGGGTGAGTCAGAAAAATGCATCAATGCGGTTGTTTATAAGAATAATTCAGCCATTCAGCAGTCATATCTCTTCATCTTCAAAGTCAATTTTTTCAAGACTAAGACCAGTAAGGACAAGACTTGATCTTGTTGCGGTCTTTGGCCACACCCACCAGTAACGACCCCGCTGAAACATTTCCCCGCCAAGGTAGAAGGATGACCCGCCAAGAAAGTTTGCTTCCCCGCTAAGTTTGAGTTTAAAGATTTTCCCCGCCTTTTTCCTGTTGTTTCCCTGTTGAAATTTTTTGTTTCCCCTTCAAAAATTATACAAGTTCCATCATAGATAATAGTCGAAAATTTCCTTCCCCCGTCATGATATTTCTGATCCCCCACTGAAGATGTATAATTTCCCCCGTAATTTTTATGTCCGGCAGGGTCGTTACTGGAGGGTGTTTGGCTAATTCATCGGTGGTACTATGTAACATTATTCATGACTTCGGGGCTGATAAATTTTTTAAGGAAAGGGTGACGGGGCAGTTTGTTCTTTGCAACAATTTCATACGAGCTGAGTAGATTCTTTGCCAGAATTTTTCCCCTCCACGGCCATATCATACAATAAATGTTACATTGTCCCTTAGTCGGGTTAAATGCCTTTATCTTGCCCTCTTATGTGTCTAAGTTGTGGCGGAAATACGACGAAAAGGCCCACATAATGCAGCTGATCCCACTCAGTAAGCACATTTTTGTAGAGAAAAGTTAACAAAATAATCCATCGGTCTAAACCGTTGTTTACATTCTTTTAGTAGCGTAGTAGCTGAAATGATGGGGCAAAGTATGAACTCAAACAAGAAAAACATAGATAAGAAAACCACAGTTGTAACAGTTCTATACGTCAGTGCGCTAATGTGCATTATGCACTGTCAGATTTTTCTTCTACTTCATACCCCCCCCCTCATTTGTCAAAGTGTTTTTTATGAAACTGTGACGGGGGTGTGCGGAAAACCTCTCCACACCCTGCACCCTGTCGCATAAAAAATAGGCCAAAAGTATACCCTGTCGCATAAAAATTTTGCAACCCAAATATAGTGTAGAACACAATTTTTGCTTGTGATACCCTGTCGCATACATTTTTTACCTATTATAATACCCTGTCGCATAATTTTCGTTAGAAAAGGACACCCTGTCGCATAATTTTTACCGTAAAATGACACCCTGTTGAGCGGCACATCCCGTCAGGTCAAGTATGGGAGTACCCCCCCCCCCGGGGTTTTTCCGCGAGAGAGACTTATAGCAAGTCCAACATTGGGTTGAGAGGGTTGAGATGCTCCTTTGGCGCCAAAAGTTTCCATTACCCTCGCGATGCTCGGTCCAGTCTTTTTCGGGACTACCGGTTGAAAACAACATCAACAACTAATTCGAATTGGCGCGAAAAACCGGATCAAAGTGAAGTCAAGAGGAAGGGGACGGCCTACTACGAACCTTTCTGTATGCTAACTACTTCATGGAAGCTCGGTAAGAAGAGCGATGAGATTTTTAAGGTCATAAAATGAGGCTCTTTTCCTTTGAGAATCGCCTTGAAGACGAGGAATTGACGCTACTTGTCGGACTTGGGGCAGAGCCGCCATGCCATATCAGCCCTTGCGCAACTGGAACTGGGCCTAAAAGAAAGACTAGACAAGCAAGTCAGTCGCGGGTAGTTTCTGGAAACTCCAATGGATTACATGGTTGATTAATAAATTTCTATGCCAGTTAGTTTTTTCACTTAAGCGGACACACTTTTAGCGTGGCCTTAAATTTGCATCGATATTGGATTGAAAATGCATCAGTACTTGGATTAATGAATTTATTCCCCTCTGTCTGTGAGCCAGCAGGTTGTGATACTTGAGAGGCATTTTCAAGACAGCAGTGAGTGTCAGTCTGTCAGTACACTGCAGTGTAGTGTAGGCCTACTCTAAGTTCAGGTTAGTGATTTTTTCGTTTACATTTGGCTCGTGTATTTCAATTTCGGGGCCTCCGATGACTTGGGGACCGGGGGGGCCGGGGGGGCCGGGGGGGCCACGCCCCCCACATGTTTGCAAATCATGCCGTTTTGAAAGGCAGCTCATCATCATGTTATTGTGTTGTGGTAATTTTTTGTATCAAGTTTGGCCTGCCCCCCCCCACTTTTCTGATCTCGTCGGGGGCCTTGAATTTCTAATATTATCTAACTGCAAGCATGTTACTTGGCAATGTTGGGCTGTTGTACTTTATCGCCTTAACAGTTGTTTTGGTTTGAATGCATTTGATCTGCCAAATAAAACAATCTTTAGATATTTTAGAAGTTTAGAATCTTTATAAGTTCTATATGTGATCTAACCCCCCCCCCCCACCCCGTGTTTTGATCACATACGAAAAGGAAAGGGTGATATAATTTTTTACTTGTGATTTAACAAGTACTTGTTACTTTATCACATTGATGTTGATGTTCTTAATTCATAGGGGTTTGTTTAAAGCAAGATATCTGCTTCATTATTATCAGACCTCGCATCAGTATGCATTTAGGTGGCACTTTTCTTGGAGAGAGTTTGTCTATCTGATGCAGCAAATCACTTGGAGCAAATATAAAGAACAGTTCCCTTGAAAATTCCTTGTACTTCAGTCCTTCAGATACCACTTAACTGATTGCTAATGATAATGTATAATGATGATGAAATGTCTAATCTTGTCAAGTCTTTGGTTCCTTCCTTTACCTTTGGTCACTCTGAACTTTGGTCACTTTATCTTTGGTCACTTCGATAGGGGGGGCTCTCTCCTCGATTAGTTTACCTATTGAGAGAGCTCCTCCTTTAAATAATTCTCTCTGTGGTGAATTTAAATATATATGAAACTGAAAGCCAGCAGAGCAAGGGCTTGAGGATTTTAGCCCCCCAAAATTTTCAGCCAAAAGAACGAATCAATTACCATTTGAGTCATTTTGAAATTCTTCTGCAAATGCAATTGATTATTTGAGTCATAGAATGATAAAATTTATATTTATGTAGACAGCCAATCAGCAATCAATAACGGGGAACGGGGAACGGGGAACGGGGAACGGGGAACTTTAAAATGGGGAACTTTAAAACGGGGAACGGGGAACGGGGAACTTTAAAATGGGGAACTTTAAAACGGGGAACGGGGAACGGGGAACGGGGAACTTTAAAATGGGGAACTTTAAAACGGGGAACGGGGAACGGGGAACGGGGAACTTTAAAATGGGGAACTTTAAAACGGGGAACGGGGAACTTTAAAATGGGGAACTTTAAAACGGGGAACATTGGGCATTACCATAGCCATGTACCTTTTCTTCGTGGCACAGGCATACACGTATGTTTATAAGAGATCGGCCAGTACTGGAAGTTTCTTAAAATTATCAGATTTTTAATACTCAGAGTTTCATACGAGTTTCTTAGGGGTTCCATAACAATCTTCATGTTCACCACCTGTGCCCAGGAATGTTCACACGTTTCAAAACAGAGTCATTGAAGTCTTTCCAATGTTTAGACTTCACTCAGGTACCTTTCGAGTGGCTATCTTTAAAACGGGGAACTTTAAAACGGGGAACGGGGAACGGGGAACGGGGAACTTTAAAACAGGGAACTTTAAAATGGGGAACTTTAAAACGGGGAACGGGGAACGGGGAACGGGGAACTTTAAAATGGGGAACTTTAAAACGGGGAACGGGGAACGGGGAACGGGGAACTTTAAAACGGGGAACTTTAAAACGGGGAACTTTCCAGCCGTATATTTTTCTTGGTGGATATGCATTTCTCAGCTGTAATTTTTCCTGCACCTTCCCTTTCAATTTATCTACTCACATCACTTGCTCTGGTCTTCAGATGATACGACTTCAATACGGCACAGTTCTAGTTTTCGGCCTGTGTATGAATGTTCAGTCGAGGACACTTACTTTATTCATAAGTCATGTCCAACACGAATTTATTTCAAATATGAAAAATAATCGAGTGGAAATGGCAAAATGTACTCTAAACTAGTATTTCGTCTGTTTCTATCTTAGGATACTGTATAGCAACATTAAGAACAGATGTAAATTCAGAGCATCCAGAACATGCAACATTGGGAATTATGACAGTCATGTACCTATTCTCACAGGACCGAATGCTCGGAATTTTTAATATTTTAGTCCCACAGGCCTAACTTTTGCAAAATCGCCTATCTTGGGACTAGTCCTAGTCCCTCACAGTCCAAGGGTCATATTTAAACCTTTGTAGCAGTCAGTTTTAGCCCTCTTCAAGAAAAAACGAACATCGGTGAACTCGAAATCGACCCACCCTTCTCCCTCAGTGGCAGCGCACCTTTGATACCACTCTCCTTACCACAACAGCAAAGCCTCCTTCGCACTCCCCATATTTAAATATTTGTTAAGGAGAGCATAAGGTCTGTGAGAATATAACACTTTTCCTCATGGCACAGTCATGTAAAATAGCTGCGATGGAGATATGATAGCTGCGAGGGGCACCTTCATTGCCATCAGGTTTTACGGGGTTTTTACCAACTGCTTCCAAGCGCACCTTTGCAACTATTTCAATTTTCCTCCCGTAGCTAGCGACATAAAATCTGTCCTGGGTATGGTTTCCATTTCCCTTCATTAATTTCAGTATATTTTTAATTTGTAGACGTTTTGGCACAGCCCCTTGAAAATCAGTCATACTGACTGACGGGGCTACCTTGGATAAATAATTTTAAAATGAAATGAAATGAAATGAAAGCAAGAAAACGACTCTAGATTATTGGACAATTTAATCTGATGCTATGAAACTGAACAAAACTCTGAACAGAACTAGCTTCTAATAAAAACAAAATAAACAACAGATAATTGTTGAATGTTTGAATGTATGTAGCTATTGAATGTTTCTTGAAATTATCAGATTTTGAGTACTCTACTTTAAGATTTTCCTATGTTTAGGAATGCTCAAGCACCTTCTGAGTAATGTCAAACAGGAAACAAGTGAAAATAAAACAAAAAGATGTCAATGATTTCCTTTTTCCCAGTAGTGGAGTTTCTTAATTTCTGGTGATCCGAGAGTTGAGATTCTTATAGAAAATAGGCAGTTTCTTGTAAAAAATACGTGTTAATTCAAATATAAATACCGCAATAAGGATACCGTGATCTTTTCAAATATGAGGATGGTGCGTTCAGGCAAAGAAGCCCAAGTTCCCCATTTTATAGTTCCCCATCTTAAAGTACCCCGTTTTAAAGTTCCCTGTTTTAAAGTTCCCCGTATTAAAGTTCCCCATTTTAAAGTTCCCTGTTTTAAAGTTCCCCGTTTTAAAGTTCCCCATTTTAAAGTTCCCCGTTCCCCGTTCCCCGTTTTAAAGTTCCCCATTTTAAAGTTCCCTGTTTTAAAGTTCCCCGTTCCCCGTTCCCTGTTCCCCGTTCCCCGTTCCCCGTTCCCCGTTCCCCGTTCCCCGCTTTAAAGTTCCCCGTTTTAAAGATAGCCACTCGAAAGGTACCTGAGTGAAGTCTAAACATTGGAAAGACTTCAATGACTCTGTTTTGAAACGTGTGAACATTCCTGGGCACAGGTGATGAACATGAAGATTGTTATGGAACCCCTAAGAAACTCGTATGAAACTCTGAGTATTAAAAATCTGATAATTTTAAGAAACTTCCAGTACTGGCCGATCTCTTATAAACATACGTGTATGCCTGTGCCACGAAGAAAAGGTTATGGTAATGCCCAATGTTCCCCGTTTTAAAGTTCCCCATTTTAAAGTTCCCCGTTCCCCGTTCCCCGTTTTAAAGTTCCCCATTTTAAAGTTCCCCATTTTAAAGTTCCCCGTTCCCCGTTCCCCGTTCCCCGTTTTAAAGTTCCCCATTTTAAAGTTCCCCGTTCCCCGTTCCCCGTTCCCCGTTTTAAAGTTCCCCATTTTAAAGTTCCCCGTTCCCCGTTCCCCGTTCCCCGTTTTAAAGTTCCCCATTTTAAAGTTCCCCGTTCCCCGTTCCCCGTTCCCCGTTTTAAAGTTCCCCATTTTAAAGTTCCCCGTTCCCCGTTCCCCGTTCCCCGTTCCCCGTTCCCCGTTCCCCGTTCCCCGTTCCCCGTTTTAAAGACGTGCAACTGCTCTGCCTGTTTTATCATTTCTAGTTGCTCTACAGACAGTGGATCCATTTTTCATGTAGATTCCGAATTTTGATGTAATTTTTTAAATTCTGTGTCATTGTGCTGTGACTTCACGAAGAAATTTATGAGAATCTTTCCAAACAATTGTAGAATCTCGTCAACAAATTAATCTTTGCAGAAAAGATGGTACAAAGCTGCAATTTATATCAATCAATCAATGCAGAATTTCTTTCTCTGCAAACATATCCAAAATCTGCCTGAATCTGCCAGGATTCGTAAAGCTCACACAACAGTGGCACTGTTCAAGTTTGAGGCCTTGAAATGTGTTTAATTCAAGCACATTTGTCAAGAAATCAGATCTAATGATAAGGCCAGCAAACCTTTATGCATAATAGCGGTGGATGCATGTAAACCAGGGGCAGTATATTATCATAGATTTGATGGATGTGCTTAGTAGGGATTGTATAGTGTCTTAAAAGTGGTGGATGCATGCAGTAGGGATGGGATATTATGTCAACAATTGTGGATGTGCTTAAAAGGGAGTGGGTCATGGAAGATACATGTAGCAGAGGTGTATCTACTTCTATTAAAGGGGCTCCATCACCAAATCGTAAACAAATCTGATAACACCGCACGTGGCCATTCTTCTTCATTGTTTTCTGCAGTTTGTTTGGTGGCTTCACCCAAGCCACCAAAAATGCTCATTGAAATTCACTTATATCAAAGCAATCGTAAGAGATATGAATGTTTGGATTTTTTCTATCTTCAAAATCATGCTTTTATTTCGAAGAAAAAAACAGGTAAATGTCTGTGTGCTATTGCACATAAAAAAACTTCAAAATCACCTTTTGGACCAAAATTTGCAGACAGAGCTCCTTTTATAGATGATCTCCCACCACTGTAAGATGATATTGCAAAGATATTGGCAGATATGTGATAATTATTTGGTTCTTCTAGATGAAAAAGACTCTTCAACGCAAGTGACTTTAGAAGACCTTGAACCATCAGGAAACAAAGAAGGTTTGCAATTTTGAATTCTGTATTTGATATTGTACTGGGTAAGCTGAAAGAAGCATTTGAAGATTCCCCGGAAGCAGACTGACCGATTTTCAGGGGGCATTCAGACTTGAACCAGTCACAACTTATCAATGACATCTTCAAATATGACAATCAAACACATTTTATGAATATGCCTCTGAAGATCTTTCATCGTATTGTAATTTTTTGTCATTGCAAAATGTTTTTGTAATATTTGCTTTCAAAATATAGAATCGTACGGTCTTAGTTATGTAACATCGCCATGTAGCCAGGCCTTGTGAAGAAGGAAAATACAAGCCCTTAATGAATAGAGCACCTCAAAAAGTTCCAGGTGTGCCTGATTGAGCACTTGGAAAAGAAGTTGATCCCAGAAAATTAAAGGGCATATGTCATGAACCTGATTGGTGAGTGGCTGAGTGGCTTTAAGTTTCCATCAGGTGACTGAAGTTAAGCTCGGTTGAGTGAGGACCCTGTCCTGGAATAAATGTTTGAAAACATAGTACCTGTCCTGGATAATACAAATGTCTTTTGTGAGTTACCTTAATTTTGCATGTCAAATCTGACCTGCCCTGGGAAAAGGGCTTTGATAAACATACCTGTGCCGGAATGAATACACAAAAGGTATAACCCTGTCCTGGAATTTTCTTCTGAAAATCGGGCTCTATTGGCAGGCACATCCCCAGGTGCTCAATGTATCAAGTAGACCCCCCGGGGTCAGAGGATTACACCACTGCGCCACAACACCTTCGTAGCAGCGTAGGGGTAGAAAAAGCTTATTCATTTACCATTTGATAAGTCTTAATCTGTACTGGAGTCTGGAGTCTGAGAGTTGAGTTTCTTATTGCAGTTTCAACAGACAGTAACGGAACAGGCAACGGAGTGCCGTTCTTATTTTCAGGGAGTACCCCTTTTGCTTAATGAAAAAAGTGCCCTTGAAGTGTCATGCCTCCCAAGTTTGAGATGCTTCCTACCTCCCTGCTAGGGGTCCCATGCCTGGATGCAGCATGCATGGTAGGCTTAAATTAGCTTAGATAGCTAGGAATTTCCAGCCCATTTGAAATGAATTACTGACAAAAAATTGGTTCATCTGATACAACTCTCTCTGTTGTTTATTACAAAGAACAAGATCAAGGCTGAATTTTTATTGCAATAAAGATTCACGAAGCAGAAATGATAATGCAGAAATAAACAATGGAATTCCACTCCAAATATTTTTGTTGTATTAACCAATTACTAACATGACATATGTCCTATAATAAGTTATCACTGGCATATAAAATAGCAAGAGAAGACAATAAGAAATGAAACGAACATCAGGTCAAAGATAAAATATTTGTAGTGAAATTTATGTGCACAACCAATGTATTAAACAGGTTATCGACCCAGGTGTTCACTGTATCAAGCTCCTAGAATCGTTCAGGTGCGGAGGCGCTTGATCAAGCTTGAGCCGTTCTCCGTACATTAAGAGAAGTTCTCGAGAATTTTATTTATCTATACAGAAGCTGAACGTTAGGCCTTGCAACTCTCTATTTTTTTGGGTGTGATTCAGCTCCTAATTTGATACGTTTTACGTTTGCTGGCCAGTTTACCTTTTGATTCAACCTAGAAGAAGAAAAAAATATTTAGACTTGAGCAATCACATTGAATGATTTGGCTTTGAAACAATATATTCTCACTCCAGGGAAAAAAGATATTCAAATTTCCGAGAAAGACACTTTTAGAAAAGATTCCGAAAAGCCGGTCACTCTGGAACAGCTTGATGACTCCATGTTTGAGAAGAAAGGTTCGTGTATCTTCCTAACTTGATGAATCAGCAGCTATCCCTGGATGATATTTGCTATACTCGACATCGTTGCATTTAAACGGAAGTTATTTTTGTCTTTCAAATGCCTCTACTGCGAAAGGAAACGCCTCTCTCAACGTCACTTGTCGGACCAAACCTCTATCAACGCCACTTGCCGGATCTAGCCTGTATCAACGTCACTTGCTGGATCAAAGATGCTTGTAGGCAGGAACACCACAACACAACTGTGAAAAATAACTGCGAAAAAGAATTGCGAATATGTTTAAATTTGACTTTTTATTGTCTTTTATCTACGTGGTTCATTTTGTCGTTGGACCGAAAGATAAGGCACTTATTTGCAGCTAGCCAATGAAAGAGCCAAATACTGTTTATTTTATGCATCACTTCATTGCCCATGACGCCCATCACGAACATGAGCCGGCATAGGTTCCAAATCTTTGAATTTAGAAATTTTTAATAATTGTTGAAATTACGGCCTATCCTCCTATGTTTCAACAACAGTGCAGACATCTTTTGGGATTTGCATAGCAGGGTAGTTAATGCAATTTTAACGTTTTTTCCAGATGAAAAGAAAGATTCTGAAGGTGCAACACCAGAGTGGCAAAACTCTTTGAATTTAGAGCAAAGTGACTCAAATATTGCTGAAACTAATAAGGGTAAATGTTGTTTAATCAATCTTACTCTTTATTACGTGACTGACGTTCAAAAAACGAGGCAATATCAGTATCCCGCCAATCCGATTGGTTAATCGCACATTTCCCGCGGTTTTCCGTAGCCTTGTTTACTAAGATACAAGGACGCGTTTTTGTCACCGCAGCAGCAACCTGATTTAGGCCTGTGATAGTTACAATAAACTTAAATGACATAACAGTAACAAAATGCGTTTGGCTAAATGATATAAGTCAAAATTAGAAGCTATCAGGTAATAAAACTCATACTAACCAGTTTTCTAGTTGTATATAAAGCCCTTGCTCTTATTGCACAGACCTCGCAAGCTCAGTCTGCACTTTTAAGACCTCGGGCGTTATATTTTCCTGTACAACACAAAACCGGTTAGTATGCGCATAACAAAGCCCCCTCAACTTTCGCTCATCACATTACATCTCATTGAATTGATGTTGCTGTTATCGCTTCAGTTCTCAAGTCATTATTTCTGGAACAACCAGTAAAATGTACAAATCATTTTGTTTCTTTATATATACACAATCTAAAAATGTACAATTTAACAAAAACATAGTTACAAAGACGATACCATTGGGAGCATGATAGGCATGGCAACCCTAAATTATCTTTACAAATAACAATACAGATACTAAAGGCTATGCCAAAGGTCTGTTGGTCTCTCCGTATGGAGAACTGGCTTATCGCAGAGGTATAGATGACACTGCTGCTTGGATCGAAATTAAAAGTTGACAGATTTTGGTATAGTCTTTAGTAACATAGATACATTTACTATACATTTATTGTGCTACAAGAATATTAAAGATTAATAGAGAAGGATGAGACAGAAGATTAATTTACCTACAAATCATTGATTATGCAAGGGACAGATGGCGACAAAATACTGTTTACAGAATGAATGGCGATTGAAATATGAATTTTAATTATCTTTTCAAATTTTAGAAGATGGAAAGAAAAATGGTGATGAATCCTGGTTGCCTCCAAAGACTTCAATTGCAGAAGAAATCGACGCTATCAACAGACGTAAGATTGCTGTAACATTTCTCTTTGTGATATACCATATAGAGTGACTACATATGTCTCAGTTTTCTGCATTGAATTGAATGATGGGTATGGCTTCAAACTGAAGGATGGTTATGGCTTCAAGTGGTTCAGTAAAAACCTGCATAAAAGAACCTGGGTTTTCTTTAGGCAGCCTGAATGAAGTTCTTGATTAACTGATGCCATACTCAAGTCCAGCCTGTCTGGCTCTTAAAAAGGTGCCTATGGTTGGTACAGTGCAAATGTGTTTTAATGCATGCCAGTGCATTCCTTTTATGGATTGAATAGGGTTTTCAATATATTTATTTTTGATAAAGTTTACATCATGAAAGATTTTGCAGTTTTCGAGTAAAGTACCATCTATCAAACTATTACATAAGAACCTTTACAGATTTCAGCCTCTAGTTGGTTCTTGTTTAAAAAGTTGTAATCATAGAATTTTAGCCTCAAGAATCTTATAAAACTAGGTTCTTTTGTGCGAGTTTCTACTGTATTGGAGCATTTAAATTCGATTTGATAATCATTTGTTGTGATTTTGAGTATGCTGCAAAACCAGATAGGTTGAAATCAATTTCAAAATCATGCAATATATCACAGAAATCAACTTGGTCCTTGACATTAATGCGCATTTACAAATTTCAATGATCAATAATATCATCAGACTTTTTTATAGTTTTTGACAAAGTTAGACTTTTTAATGAGTCACCCGATATTGTAAATATATTGATCCTATCAACAAGGACAGATTTGGTAAAACAATAGCACGATTTGGTTTTGATTGACACCGCAATTCAAAGCGATTTCTTTGGTTCAGAAGCTGAGCAGTAATTTTTTTAATTACACCCAAAAAATAAGAGAATGGAATCGCCTCCCAATCGGCTTTTGAATAAAATAAATTAAATGCCCGTGGCAGATGTGTAGGTATATCCTTCTTCTTTCGATCTATGCTCATGTTTGCTCTTAAAAACAATTTCTGGAATGCACAACGAGCGCACTAGCTACTTGGGTTTCAAAGAAACTTTTGGGGCTTTGTTTGATTTGAATTTCTGGTTGAGAGAATTTTTTTTGTCTGCGATCGCTAATCGCTTTGAATTGCGGTGTCAATCAAAACCAACTCGTGCTATTGTCTTGCCAAATCTGTCCTTGTTGATCCTATCATATCATATATGTAGTGAACGATGAAGAAGAGGGACAACATCCTCAGAGAGCAGGCATCGAGTTGGTCTTTGCGCTTTTTTCATTTATTCAGCTATCTGCTAACTAGTTTCGCCCACTAGGGCATCTTCAGAGCAACTCTTTACTCTTTGCTCTGAAGATGCCCTAGTGGGCGAAACTATTTAGCAGATAACTGAATAAAAAGGCGCAAAAGATCAACTCGATGCCTGCTCTCTGTGGATGTTGTCCCTCTTCTTCTCATCGTTCACTTTATATCCTATCATATCATATCTGTCATATCATGGCCAAAAGATGTGTCTTTTTTGCAGAGGACGGAGCAAAAGGATTGGTAGACGGGGATATCATGCCACCACCTCTTGAAAACGGAAATGATGAACATGAAAATGAAAACGAAAAGAGGAACGCAATTAGAGATAGACGGGGTCTTTGGAGAACAAGAGTGCTTCCATATGTCTTTGATGGCTTGTGTAAGTATACTGCTACTTATCTCTTGTCTTGGGCGGCATTCAGACATTAAAGTAAGAACTCTAGATTCAAACTTTCGGACAGTAAAGCTTCTGGACAAAAAGTTTGCCTGAAATCACAGGTAGCAGCGTATGGTTGTAGAATTAGTAAAAATATTTATATACAACCTTATTATTGATGGACCTAATATTGTGATGGAGAGACAAGAGGAACATCATAAAAGCGAAAAAAGACGACATGGAATATAATAAGATTGTGTATGATAAATATTTTTACTAATTCTACAACCATACGCTGCTACCTATGCTGAAACTTTTTCGTTGCTTTTGAAAGCGTATCTCAGTTCTTTTGGGTAATTGGTCATGCTTTTAATTAAAGCATTGAGAATTCTATGCAAGTACCGGATAGAGCAAAAAAGAACTTCATAGGTTTGAAATTCTTCATGCGGAGACTGCTTGAGATGCCGTAAAAGCTCTATTAAGCCCCCTGGGGGATTATTTAATTTCGGACACTCCAGAGGGGGGCTTAAAAGAGAGGGGGCTTATTAGAGTGGGTGGCTTCTTTCGTAAGATCAAATGACAACGATATATATATGATAGCTTTTTAGTTCTTTTACACCATATTTTTCGCATTCAACATATAACGTTACAAGTCAAATACACAAAATCGACACAGTTTTATCTCAAACCATATCAAAATTAACATGCAAAATTATTTTGCTCAATAAATGGAAAATCTTTGGTAACCTCTGGAATTTGATATAAATTAGGGGGCTTAATAGAGAGAGGGTTTTATTAAAAATTAAGGCTCAGAGGAGAGTGGCTTATTAGAGAGGGGGCTTAATAGAGCTTTTATGGTATTGAAATCAATCAAAGTTTGGTTGATATCTAAAGGCAGAAGTATTTTTGTGATTTTTCTCTTATTTTTCTGAGCATTGTACATATAGGTAAAATGGATAATTACTTGAATTCGAAATGAATTAAAAAGGAGAAGTAATCTCCCCAGTAAGAACAACATGAAAATACATTTCGTTTCCCTCAAGGATTTTCTCGAGTGATTTTATAAATGTATCATTAGATCATGTACGCTGTTGCTTTTATAAAGATTTGATCTAAACTCTTGAGGGGAACGAAATGTGTTTTTGTTTACAATTTTGATCGAGGTTATAGGCCTCTCTTCATGCATTTCGAAGTTTTTTACCCACAGGGTGTTCCAAAAAAATTGTGCCCCGTTTGCCTGAAGGTCACGATAAAGTGGCAAAAGATTCTCGCCAAACTTTTGCATGATGGTGCTCTTCAGATGTTCAATTAAAGTTTGCTACCAACCCAACATAAATCCGTTGAAAATGATGGAGCTATGACCTTCAGGAGACCAAATTTGCCCGATGACTGAAACCAGCGGTCGGCCATTTTGTTTTACTATTTTGCAGCGATAAATAGCTTCATGGATGAAACGAAACAACAGCCTCCAATATCATAGGTCTCGTGAAAATCGCGATAATCTTCGGAGAGTTCCACTATTTCTGACCTCACAGAAACCATTTCTTACCTCACGTGAAGCTACTTATCACTGGCAAATAGTAAGACAAAATGGCCTACCGCTTGTTTCAGTCATTAGGCAAATTTGGTCTTGTGAAGGTCATAGCTCCATCATTTTTCAGCGAATTTTTACGGGGATGGCAGCAAACTTTATTTGAACATCTGAAGAGCAACATCATATAAAAGGTTGGCGAGGATCTTTTGCCGTTTTGTCGCAATCTTTAGGCAAACGGGAAAAATTTTTTTAGGACACCCTGAATATTTTACCTGTATTTTGAATGCTTGGAAAGAAACAAAAATTACAAAAATACTTCAGCCTTTCGGGTATCAATCAAACTTGAATCGACTCTAATACCTCAAGTATTTATAACGAATTTCAAACATCAAAAGTTCTCTTTGATTCTCCCGGTATAACCCATTTTTCACGTGAAATATCTGATCAACAGGCAGTAAAAAATGAAATTCCTTTGCTTTTATAGCTGCAAGGGCACAACAAGTCATTGCGGACACAATTCGTGAATACGAGCAGAAAACATGCATTCGTTTCAAAAGGGTATCAGCAGGAAGCTCAGAACATTACATTCGATTTTTCCCAGGACCAGGGTGAGTTTCTATCGTCAAGGGAATGACTAGAATGGTTACATGGTCTTTGTTATCGCTTTTGATAAACTGTTATACGCTAAAACCAGTTTGAGCAGGCAATTCAATTAAAACATTGGAAAAGTATTGTTTTGCTTTTTTGCTGCTTGTTGTTGTTGTTGTTGTCGTCGTTGTTGTCGTCGTTGTTGTGATAACTGGAACTATACAGTGAGTCTAAAAGATGGCCCGAGCTGAATGGCTGAGTGCAGTTTATAAAGAGGACAATAGGACACAGGAAGATTCTTAATGCGCCGTTGTTTCTTTAGGTTTGTTTCGAAATAATCAAATATTCGTTTATAAACCTGCGAGATCTCATCTTTTATATCAGGCTATTTAGTTTAAAGGCAATCTGTCATGCATTTGATTGGGTGATAATGACAATACAAAAACTAGGAAATTTGAATGGCTGGTGATCCTACTAACTTTGTACGACTGTAGAAAATGAGAACGATTAGCCCTCCTTTGTTTCTAGTGCACAGATTCACAAAGCAATCCGTTGTGTTGAGCTCTGACTTTGCTTTTGCCCAATCAGATACGTACGTGACAGACTGCCTTTTATAATAAAAATAGAAACAATACAATATTAAATGTTAAAAACGTAAAGATAAACACCCCTAATTACAGTGGCAGAGATAGCATTAAAAGGTCAAGCTGACCTTATTTCCATAATGGTCCCTTTAGAGGTGATGTATAACGGAAATGCGTAGAAAAAAGGAAAATACAGAGCTGCATGTGTGTTTTCAATATGGCCCTTAGTAGAAGACATATATGTCATCTTCCTCATGTGCAAGGCATGCTTGTTGAAACAGACAGTATCTCAGATTAGATGTCACATGAGATTTGCGATAACGCAAAATTACTCATCCAAAACACTTTGATTCTTTTTATTCACGGACATTTTCACGAGACACGGTTTTAAGAATGCCCATTTATACCGGGACAGTGTGTAAGCGGTATCGCAAGCACCCTTTAGAATTCTGCATCCTGTATACAGGGTGTTTCAGAAAAAGCTCGACACTATTAATAATAATAATATAATAATAATAATATGATAAAATGAGGGATAAGGAGGCCATTGGCCTATTAAACCCTTTAGCGTTCGTTTTAAGCGTATTCATAGTTGTACTTCTTGTTACCGCAAAAATCGTCATATAATTTCTCAAACTCTATAACTGACTTCGCATTGACTATGGTTGCTGGTAAATTGTTCCATTCGTTTATGACTCTGTTTGAGAAATAGTTCTTCCTCAGGCTCGACGATGAAGCAAACTTGAAAAGCTTGAGATTGTGTCCTCTCGTAACTGAAGTACTTCGTTCAAAAAATACTTTGCTATCAGTATCGATCATGCCGTGTAGTATTTTGAAAGTTGTAATCATATCTCCACGTCTTCTTCTATAGCTTAATGTTGGGAGGTCGAGGAAAAGTAAGCGTTCCGTGTACGATTTGTTTTTGAGTTCCTTCACCAACTTTGTTGCTCGTCTTTGCACCGATTCTAATGTCTTAATTTGTTTTACTTTACATGGATTCCAAACTGGCGCACAGTATTCAAGGGAATATGTTGCGCTTGACAGTTAGAAGGAGAATATATTTTCGTATCATCAGCAAAGATCTTGACTTGACAGTATTTTACGTTGTAACTATTATTATAACTGAATGTTTAAACGAATGAATGTTTATGAATGTTTACTACTATTATAACTGAATGTTTAAAAGATCGGTAAGATTTGAATAGACGCAATGCATACCATCTGAAGGCACAATCTGTGTTCTTTCCGGTAATATCTATGTTAGGCACATTAGTGCATTGGCAAAAAGTATCTTTATGGGACCTCACTTTATCGGTTTTAACACTGTATCTCATGGGAGTAACTTTGTATGTTTCATGCCGAAGGTCATCACCCCTAAGTGCTTCTGGGCCTGAATGTTCCCACTAAATCTGTTTTGTAACTTTTTAAGATAAAGAATATCTTGATTTTGCTCTCTTACAGCATGCTGCATTTGGAAGTCGCCATAATCAATTTGTCACTTTTGTCATTTGTAAATAAATATCACTTTAATGATAAATGATGCCATTGATGCATCCAAACTCCTTATCATTGGAACCAGGGGGGGGGGGTACTTGCCTAAATTATGCCCACGACAACATTTTTTTCTACCCGGCACCAGAATTTCCCCTCCAAACGATACCCGATTCAAGAAACAATCGGTCCAAAGTATACTCCAAAACATAGAAATTAGACTAAATAAAAACCCAATCTAGCAAAATTTCCCCTTTTTACATGTTTTGATAACCGGCTCCACAAAAATTGCCTTCTTTTTATACCCTGATAAAGAAAAAATAGGTGAAGCAATACCCTGAAAAACGGCACTTTCCCGTCGGAAAGATATACTAAGTACCCCCCCCCCCTCCGGGCATTGGAAGAAGATAGGTTGCACTTTCAGACGGTGTACATCATTACGTCTATACAAATCTTATCATCCGCTGTAAGTTTTCAGTTATAGTTGGGTCGCGTTATTTCTGAAACACCCTACTCTCAAGTACCGAATAATCTCCCCCCCCCCCCGCTTATTAATTTTTGAAAAATTTTCCAACCCCCTCACTTTTATTCCAACCCCCCCCCCCTTTTATTAATTCTTGAAAAATAGAAATAATAGTGAACATAATTTTTTTTAATAATTCCTGCTAAGGAAATGTACTTACTATATTTATTAACTTTATTCTCCCTTGTTTGTCTGACCCGTGTTACATACGTGTTTTACATACGTGGTACCCAGGTCAGATACGTGTTTTACTAAGAAAACGAAAAACGACTATTCTCAATTTTCCAACCCCCCCCCCCATTGTTCCAACCCCCCCGATTATTATTATATGGAACCATTTCCAACCCCCCCCCCCCCCGATTATTCTCACCCCCCCCCGTTTATTCGGTACTTGAGAGTATATGTATTTCAAATTTCATTTTCAGTTGCTACTCATATATTGGAGAAATAGGTGGCAATAAACAAGATGTTTCAATTGGCAGAGGATGTGAACATAAAGGAATTGTTATCCACGAGCTGATGCATGCCCTCGGGTTTTATCACGAACAAAGTCGGTTTGATAGAGATCAATATGTCAGAATTGACTTCTCTAATGTCCAAACAGGTATGCAAGTATGTTGCGCAGCATAATAGTTCTCAAATCTTAAAAATGTGTTGTTGTTGTTGTAAATTGTTATTTTATCTTGCTTTGGATTGAATTGCTTGAAAAGAAATTCAGGTACTTTGCTATACCTGGGGGGGGGGGGTTAGCCTCACTACACAAGGACCCTCAACTTACGCTCATCTAATTGAAGTGAATTGATGTTGTTGTTGTCGCTCATCAGCCTTTCAATAGCGATAACCTACGAACATATAATCAGTCCTGGGGGGGGGGGGTACTGCATTTGGACGTGCTGCTCATGTGGATGGGTTTTTTATCTGAATGTACATATCCGTAGAGTAAGTATGTGTAAACATCAGAGATAAGGTCGGTTCAACCGAACAGAATATGCATAACTATCAACTGCCTCATGGCACCACCGATTACATAAGAATACTAGAATGATAGTGTCCATAGGGAGTCCATATCAATTCCCACATATGGGTCTGTTTTAAACCATAAGTCTGGTAGATGGGTAGTTTCTTTGAGAATTTTCTTATCAATGGGTCGCATAATGATAATCCGCACCAAACAACTGAAATTTTCCTTTGTATTTTGCTTCAGAAGTGACAAAGTCAAGAAACGACAACATTTTGTCTGGCAACGACTACAACAGCAGCGTCTAGTCAGTCAAAGCTGAAGAAATTTGAATAGACCTTGCCTATGGGTTCGGAATTCTTGAATATTCTGTCATACAAATGGGTCCTTTTCTTAAAGTCCAGATGCAGGTCGAACCTCGTTCACAATGAAATACCCCCTCCCCCGGGTGGCTATAGTTCTGCCCCCCTCCCCCGGGTCGCTATAGTTCTGTGGTAGGGATTTTGAATTGTTGATTTTTTAAAGTTACAGGGATTTTGGAATAAAATAATTCCTGCAAAGTTTAAGAGGATAGAATCCATCGTAGCTTGTAAATTTCATCGAGAGAAAATGGTAGAATCTTCATGAAAACTATAGTTAGTAAAGTCTACAATATGATGGATGGCAGGCAGCATTCTCTTGCTAGCTATGTAGTGAAATTATAGCAAATAAATTTCATATCCTTTCGGCCGGTTGAGTTCAAATAAACATGCAATAACACAAACATTTTTACCACCTTTTTGTAAGATTTAAGGCCCATGCACTTTGATTTTACCATTAACAATATAGATATGACAGAGATCAATGTCAGAATGGAGTAATTTAATGTACAAACAGGTATATACATTTTTCTGCAAAGTTAACTGGTTTTTTAAAGTTGTTCAGTACGAATTCTTGGGCTGTATTCTTGGGGATGAGGTACACGGATGGACAGTGATTGTGCATTCTACAACGATGAATTCTACATCTTGATTATTTTCGAAATGGTTGAGATCTTCTTTTTCGAAAAAATGAAGCAGAGTTTTGAAAGAATTATAATCATTGTAGCCCAGGGGGGACACTCGGCACATTCACATCAGTCCGAGAAATTTTCAGGAACCCCAAAAATATCTGTTTCACTTCATTACAACCCAAAAATATCAGCTCATTTTATACCTTGAAATCTGTAATAGACCTTTTAGCTATTCTACAAACGAGCCTGGATCGAGCATTATTTTTATACGCGAGGCTCGATAGAGTGGTGTTAAGAGCTTCTATCACTGTTGTGCAAATTCGAAAATTCTACAAAGTGCACTTTGTAGAATTTTCGAATATGCACAATATTGATAGAAGCTCTAACGCCACTCTATCGAACCTCGTGTATAAAAATAACGCTCGATCCAGGCTCTTTTGTAGAATAGCTAAAAGGTCTATTGAACATAAATGATCCTGAAACAATGCAAATTTTTTTTTTTTTTTTTTTTTTTTTCTATAAATTCAATGTTAAAAATTTACAATTTACGAATTATCTAAGATTACAAACAAGCTACCATACAATAACAGAGGGGAATTTGGTTTTAAGCCAATCAACGACTTTGTTTATATCAGAAAGAACCAATCATATTGCTTTCTTAAACAATAGGAACAATAGAGGTCTTGACGTCACAGATGACAAGAAAATTATAAACAAACCTCCTCACAGCTTCTCGCTGCAAAACCACCGACACTAAAATCGATGCGATGCACTACATTTTAGCGCCCTACCGAGAGTATCATGAATTTTTCACATTATTTATGAGTTAATCTAAGTTCTTACCAAGAACATTTTTATTATCTGCCCCAAGACAGAAAAAAACGCCAATGAAAAAGTAGGCATTTTCAACGCTTTTTGCTTAGGCCCATAGTCGCGCCTCAGGCGGCGATGGTCATTTCGAAACGTACGGTCATGGTTTCAGACAGACGCCGTGACATAGAAATCAAGAAATGGTAAAACTTTGCACGATTAACATGGCAAACGAAATTTGATATCTTATTTGGATTGTTCTATTTTGGGATCGATGGATTTTTGCGCATGCGAACGAAGAAGAGAAGGATATTAAGTGACGTGACATCGACAAAAAAAGCGGGAACTGGCCTTTGGTCATTCACTCATCTGCAGTCAAACAACATCGAAACATGAAACGAAACGAAGTTTGTAAAGAAACAACAAGTTGCAAACAGACATCAGACAGTTGGACATGCTGCTGGTCTCCACGAAAAGATTCTTTTTCGTATTTCTTCTACTTGGCGATCATCAGAATTGCGGTCGTCATCTGTTAGGCCCAGTGTCAGTGATTCCAGCTCTTCATTTTCAATGTTAGGAAACTCGTCATCGTCTTCATTCTTGTCATCATCTGAAGGGCCCATGACTTCATCGTGATCAATCGAAAAAACGGCATCATTGCAACTCTTCGATAGTTTCTCAATCTTGGCAGCAAGGTTCACTTTGCAAATCTTGCAAACGCTGATGTCGGGGAGCAGACATTCAATGTGGAAAGAGTGCCCACATCCTCTGAAAAGGCGCCACATCGGACTTTGAAGGCAACAGCCACCAGGTTTGTCACATTTCCTGTCGAAGGAATCACATTTCAAAGCATACGAGGAATGAAAGCCTTCTATATCCAGTTTTGCAGTAGAAAATGAAACCAAAAACAATGCTTGTGACTTGTAAAATTGAATTTTAATTCCACAATGAACTTTGTCAAAAAACTTTGTCATTTCACTTCATGAACAAATAAGCCCCCTCTCTAACAAGCCCCCTCTCCCTTAAAGCCACTTCTTCTGGAGTCACCAACATTAATAAGCCCCCTGGGTGCTAGAGCTTATACGAAAAGGTCTGTTTCCTGTGTGCTGTCTCCTGTACATGTACTATCTTTTTGTTAGGAATGCTTACAAGAAACTCGACTGTCAGATTCCCAAAAATTTAGCAACTTCAGTACTAGAGAAAATATAACTAAAGAAACTATTTATTTCAACGAAGGAAATCCTTAACATATTTTAACTTTATTTCCACTTATTCCCTGTATCATATTACTCAAGAGGTACTTGAGGAATGTCAAAACATCAAAATTGCTTCTAAAACTACATTTTGAAATGTTCAGGACAGCACACAGGTAGTAAACATGAGGACTCATCAAACCAAATCATCCAAAATTGGGTCTTTTTTCTTATTTTCATTAAACCCATAAAACAGGGTATTACAAACCTAGAGGTCATATCAACATTGGTTTTGAATTCATCTGCCATTTGGATTATTGGTCTAGGTAAAACTCATGCTTTTTAGAGGGTACACTCAGTCCCCCACATCTTCGCTGACTGGTATCAATTTCAAGTATTGCAAAATCTGGAGACCAGAGAAGGGTTTTTTTGGATTTTGAGATGTATCCATCCTCACACTGAACCATATATGCAATAATTATTAAATTTCTTGTCATTGCTACTATTAGGTGACAAAAATAAGTGCTCCTTTTGTTATCCCTATGCATAAAACTATAGAAGTACTGTATAGTGTTTCTCACATTTGAAACATTAAAAAATATGAGATACATTGTTCCCTTGAAATACCAAAACTACTACTGAATACATTTTTGTCTGAATATATTCTTTTACTCAGTATCTAGTTGTATAAAGAGTCTCTGACTCTAACTGTTTCTTTTTCAAACCTGAATTATACTAATTATAACTGAATTACCAAGCTTTTCTTTGGCTCATTTATCTGAAAACACACACATTTGGATTAGGCTATTGTGCCAGATGTTACTCAATATTGCACCATATTCGTTTTGCTATGTATATGATATGAAGATAAAGTAAATATAAAATTCTTTTTTAAAATGGAACATCTTTTGTGAAAATAGAACAAGGCTTAGATTATTGCATGACTTCTGTATTGTGTATGGGAAATTTTTATGGGCTAAAAAGATTTGAAATTTACTTGTTTGGGTCAGGTTGTGTGTCTTCTCCAGGGAAAAAACCAACTGGAAGAACATTGCACTTTTGTGGCTCATCTCCAAACAATGTTGGCAGCTTCCATTTCTCCACTGCTCTTTTCTTCTTCCCCTTCGTTTCTTGCATTCTAACAGCCAGCTTGGGATACTGTAGAATCTTTTGGAATTTACTGACCAGCCACTCTGAAGCTTTACGTTTCAAAAATTGAATTTTCCTTGGGCTGTAACTGAAGTTTCTCTTTGGTTCGCACCAAATTTTGAAAGAATCAAGCTCATGCTTGCAGGCATCCAATTCGCGAGCTTTTAGTTGCACTTGATTTGCAGCATCACAGTTCCTTGTTCTTGCCCTTAATCGGGAATGATAATTTTCCACTGGGTACTCATCAAATGCGTTTAGTGCTTTTGTCATTCTGTCATACATTGGATGGCTGCCTTCTTTTAAGTTTTGATGCATTGAAACTGCAACCAGGAGAGCTTTGTCATAGTGCCGTCTTTCAAACTTCATCATCATCACCCAACATCTAAACACAGACTCATAGAATTGCTCACAAAAGTTGCTTTTGAAAACAACAGAATATATGCTCAACACAAGAGGGCAATAGTTGTCAAGCAGATTCAGGAGGCAGAGATACTCTACACTCTTACATTGTGTAAACACAGGCATAATCAAATCTCTAATCAAACTCCATCCACCATAAATTACTTCAAGAAGGAGAGAAATTCTCCAAGGTTGAGGTTTATTGGCCAGCTTTGCCCTCTTACCAAACAAAAAAGAATACAGCTCACTAAAGACATTCAGAAAACTTCGAACAACGCATTCCCTGGCATTAAGAGAAACATGCAGGGGTCCTATGAATGGAACAATATTCTGAACAACTGGCCAATCAACAGGTGGAGAATACACTATCTGCCTCACATAAAATTGGGCAGGCCAGTCACCAATAAAAGGGACATCAAATTCACTTAAGTAAGAAGCAAGACCATTTTCAAGCATATATTTCAATGCTTTCAGGAAATCAGAATATGACTTTAACGGGAGCTCAATACAATCCACCAGCTTGCAATGTTTCATAGATCTCATATCTTGTATTTCAGAGTGCTGATAGTCATGTATGAGAAGCCTTCTCCTTTCAGACTCTGGATTGAAATAATTGGCTGTAATCCAGTCAGGCATTTGTTCTGCATAAGTTTTTGATAATGCTGGTAGTGACTTTGTGAGGACTTCTTTTAGCTTTGCTGGATTTGCTGGAATTATGTCATTTGCATTGGTGTTAGCTTTATGGTCAATTGCTTCAACATTCGGGAAAACTTTCAGTAACAAAGTTGCCATGTGTACTGTTTGTGTCTGCTGCTGTTTACTTGCACGGTGCATTGTATGTATGTTGTGGTAGTCATCTATAAAGAGTGCTACCAACTGCCTTTCGTTTTGTGCATCATTTAGAAAGTTCACAACTGTTTCAAGGTGAGAATCTGATGATGCTTTTGAAGCAGACTTCACTGTTCTTGGATGGGCAGCTATTCCAAGGTTTTTCAGTGAGGTAAGACCATGCTCTGAAATTCCATGTTCAGTTAATGTTCTTGCTAAGGCAATCTGGAACCAGTTATTTTTCTGTGATAACCCATACAATAGCATGTAAATAATAACTACAGTTCTACTCCTGTTTAACTTTTTTCTATCACTGGAATGCCTTTCAGTAACCATTGATTCATAAATAGAGCTGAACAAGTTGATCGCACCAGCCTCGAGGCAAATTTTTTCCATCTTATCAGGATTCATTTCTGGCTGAGCTGAATTGCCAAAAAGTTAGTAGCATTTCTGACTCAATTTTGTTACCTCACTTCTCATATCAAATGGTACATTTGCTGCTTTTACAAGCAAATCTTGATATTCCACCCTGCCAAGAACAATAATATCATGATCTGTTTGTGATGCAGATTCTACCTTGTCATTATGCATTGGCATTAACTGTTCTTGGGATAATGATTCACTTTGAGAACTGGACCAATACTTCTGGCTTGGGGAGCTCAATGTGATTGTGCTTTCTGTGGATTGACTATATACATTGGGCTCTGATAATGATACACTTTCTGTTGACTGACTAGCTGACTTAATGCTACTTCCCTGACTTAACTGACTGTCTGATGTTAATGCGGGCAATGTATCAGGTTTCTTATCTTCAATATATTTGGCCAGCACATTGTCAAGCTAAGGAAAGGGAGAATTCACAGGTAATTGAAATGTTGTGACATTGTAGGTTATGATGAATGATGAGAAAATAATGCAAAGAATTTTGTGATGTGAAATTTTACAACTTTCAGGAATTTATGAAACAAAACGTTCAAGCTCTGATTAATTTTTATTTAATAGCAAAAGCATTGGGTACAGAAGTACTGTGTCTCTTATCCCCATGAGTAAACTGCAAAATGTCACACCATTGGGATAAGCTTCTTTAATTCTACTGTAGGTACCCTTTTTGAAGCTCATCCCAGAAATTTGGGGCTAAGAGTTTTCAGCTCTTGCCTGTTTGGTGTGTATGTTTTGGCCTGTTTTGCTATTTTCATTCGTAGTGTTCCCAGATTAAGTCTTCCTGTCTTATACTGTATTTCACACTTTTGTAGATTTCTGTTCATGATCTTCATACTTTCTCTTGGATTTTTGGCTTCCTTTTTTGTGTCTCTTCAGGAGCATATAGTAGCACTACAGTAGGGGTGTAGGGTGCAAACATTTTCCAAATTTGAAAAAAACTGGAGCAGAGTGTGGGAGAAATTCAGGCAAAGCTTAAGTGTAACTCTTTGAAAAACAAAACACTTCTAGTACATGATTTTGTATTCAATTTTGATACATTAAAAATTCACAACACGTTGTCTCCAAAAGTGCTCTGCTCTGCTCTTTGCCATTCCAGCAATGAAATTTTAAAAATAAAATACTCTAAAAGTTGCACAAAAACTTAGATGTGATACAGTAAGGCCCCGCATTTAAGAAACCAATTTCTCACACCTTAGCCTAAAATGTTTCTTATATCTATGATATTTTTCATTTTTTAGGCTGTCAGTTTCTTAAGTTTCCTAATTTATTTTCTGGAAAGTCCTGGAAAATAGGTTATAACGGAGTATGGTTATTTATCGATTTATTGGCCCTATTTGTATGTCATCAATGATTTTCCTAAAAATCAGTCAAATTTAGGTAAAAATATGTTAAATTTAAGATATCTCAATAGCAATGTCTTATGAACTCTGCATGAATTGCAATGCCCCCAGACCATCAGACCAGGACCTGGTATCATTCAAAATACAAGAAACTTTTTTTTGGGTTTGAGCCTCAAGAGTTTCTTATAAGGGGTCTAATTATTTTTCAGTAGCCTAAAAGTTTCTTTCAGGTAGTTTCTTAAATGCAGGGCCTTACTGTACTACAGTAAATGAACAATAGGATGCTACCCATGCATGTTCCTTATCTTATGGCAAATAAAGTGAAAGATTGGTTACCTTGTCAAGTGACTCTATATTGTCAAGTTTCCTGGTGAAGTCTCGTCTTCTTCTGCATGTCTTCAGACAATTAACACAAATTGACGGATTAATTTGCTTTCTATTGCTGACATTTTTCAATTTATTAAAAGCACTCAGAATGGCTCCTAATCGTTGTGTTTTCAAATTTATTGAGCGAGGGTCAGCGTTGTCGAGTGACCAGACTTTGTGCAGGGGATTTCCACAACCTTTGTATCTTGGCATTTTCGAAATTTTTGGTGACGTTAGGCATCTTACTTCATCTCAGTCAAAAATTAATTTTGGCAACAACGAAGCAAACTACGATGGCGTCACACTGATGTGATGCGATGAAATTTCGCGCCAAATTTTCGTACAGGGGACGAAGGAAGATGGGCCTATTCCGGCTACAAATCTCATCATGATGAAAATTGTAAATTCTTCGAGAGCAAAATCATTACATAAAAAGGAATAGCTAATATCTCTCAGCAAATTTTTGGCATCCTCTTCAAGAATTACGTTGAAACATGTCCTTTGCGGCACGAACCACGTTTCGAAATGGCCATCGCATCGCCACCTGAGGCGCGACTATGGGCCTAAGCAAAAAGCGTTGAAAATGCCTACTTTTTCATTGGCGTTTTTTTCTGTCTTGGGGCAGATAATAAAAATGTTCTTGGTAAGAACTTAGATTAACTCATAAATAATGTGAAAAAGTCATGATACTCTCGGTAGGGCGCTAAAATGTAGTGCATCGCATCGATTTTAGTGTCGGTGGTTTTGCAGCGAGAAGCTGCGAGGAGGTTTGTTTACAATTTTCTTGTCATCTGTGACGTCAAGACCTCTATTGTTCCTATTGTTTAAGAAAGCAATGTGATTGGTTCTTTCTGATATAAACAAATTCGCTGATTGGCTTAAAACCAAATTCCCCTCTGTTCCATACAATACTACAGAAACGATACCAAGGGGAGCAAAAGATCATGACTACCCCAGGGCCATCACATGAAGGAGATTAACTAAAATACAACTAAAATGCAAATTGAGTCCAGGATTGCCTCTAAAGATCCCAGAAATATCATTTTTACAATATTTGATACCCAAAAATATCAAAAGCATAATTTCAATTTATTTGGACCCAAAAACATAACTTTCGGCAATATTCTGACCCAAAAATATCGGACTTACCTCCCCGTATGTGCATGTGCTGAGTGCCTCCCCCTGGGCATTGTAGCTTCAAACTCAATGGAGGAAAACTGTTGGATTTTTAGAAAACCATAGTTTATGACGGTCTACAAAATGGCTGCAAGCAAAAATCTATCGTTCCGTCTGTTTGCGATGTAAGGAATTTGATGCCGTCATTACCTAAGAAGATATTACTACTGCTGACCTTATTATCAATGTTAAATGTTATCAACAGGGACAGAAGGAAATTTTAAAAAGCAGACAATTCAAAAAGTCACTGGACTTGGCCTGCCTTATGACTACGATGGTATTATGCATTACGGAGCGTATGCCTTCGCAAGGGACCGAAGCAAGCCAACTATCATTAAATTAAAGAATACAGGTGGACCAATTGGGCAAAGAACCGGATTCAGTGCTACCGATTTGACACAGCTGAACACTTTATATGACTGCAAAAGTAAGTTATTTATTCTCTGTGGAACGTCAAATATTAATCACTTTTTCTTTCGATATTTCTACCGGGTGAGTCAGAAAAAGGATCCCCGCTTGGAAGGCCGCTGCTCCATGAATATCAAAGCAATGATATTGAAAAATGTCTTGTTTTATTGCCAATATGTTCAATTAGGTTCAATAATTTACCCGGCCTTAATCGGCTATTCCTTCCCCTAGATATGGGTGATTTTCTGCAGAAAGCCCCTTCAAAAAACCTGCAAAAACGAATGAAAACAATGAGCATATTTTCCTTCCTAAAATTGATGACACTCACATAAATTCATGTATTTTGTCCTCTTGGGAGAATGGAATCCCCCTGAATACGTCATCGATACCAGGGGGAGGACTTGTTCATCCTCTTAGACTTTTTCACTACCTGTGCCCTCATGAACATTTCAAAACAAGGTTTTCTCAGCCATTCTAATGTTTAGACGTGACACTGCTCAAGTACCTTTCGAGTAATATGATGCAGAGAGCAAGTGAAAATAAAGTAAAAATGTGTCAAGCATTTCCTTTATCAATATAAATAGTTTCTTAAATTATATTTTCCCAGTAATAAATAGTTTCTTAATTTTTTGGCGATCTGAGAGCTGATTTTCTCGTGGGGAGTTTCTTAAAAAAAATATTAATGGCAAAAAATTAACAATCCTGGTACGTAAAACTGGTAAAAATAGATGGTTTCTGAACAGAAGGGCTGCAGCTCTAGACATTTAAAGAAAATCTAAGCATTCATCATAAGCCTTTGATAAATACCGATCCAAAGACAATAGGCAGTGACACGTCATGCACCATATTTGGCTAACTGACCAGCGTCAACAAGAAATGCTGATATCTCAAAAGGAGGCCAGCCTCCAAACCATTTAAACCCAAGTTTTTCCCCAATTTTTTCAAATTGATAGACATGCTAAATCAATTCTAGTTCCAATAACAAACATGAAACGATGAAAATAATGTTAAGAAAAATTCAGTGGCTCGCAACATGAAATGTGCATCGGAAAATCATAGTAATAGCTACGATATTTTGAAAATCTTTCTTTCTCCCTTCATTATTTTTTCTCCCTTCTCCCCTTCAAAATTTTCTGAATCTTCCCTTCCCTAGCAAAATTTTGGCAATTCTCCCTTCTCCCTTCGCAGTACCACCCCCCTGTTTTTTGAAGAGGCTTTCTGGAGAAAATCCCTTATAATTTCAGAATGCAGTGGCAGATTTCAGTCAGGTAAATTTTATAGTAGATTTGAACATTTCTACCATTAAACTATATATTTTCCGATATCATTGTCTTGATATCCAGAGAGCCGTGACCTTTCAAACGGGGATTATTTTTTCTGACTCACCCGGTACGTAGCAATTAGCATCTGCACTTAGTTTTAGGATGCTAAGAAGCTTAGAATATCGCAGCAGCATCGTGATCCTTTCTTTCGATGTGACCACACCTCGTGATTCGTTTAGCCTGGAATTACAGAGAGCTAACGACTCTCCTTACTCTACAAATAGCAGGCTCAGCGGGGCGAGGACTCGAATTGCCAATCTTCACATTGATAGTCAAGCGTGCTACCACTGAGCGATCCCCATAAATTATTTGTTCTCTGTGGAATGATGATATGGTGTGCGTAAAAATTAATAACCAAGGTTGCACAGTACTTAAGAGGGTGGAAGGATGATGATTGAAATAGATATTAAAATACTTTGAGGGAAGTAGCTTGGAAATTTTGCAGATTCATGGAGTAGTTTGCCATTACATACCATAAATCAAAGGGAAATTGATAGAAATAGTATACACTATGAAAGACAAATTCAAATACCTTGTGTACCAGAAAGGGGTTCAGACGTTTGAAAAAATCATAGTACCTAGAGTACTGCCTGGAATTGATTGAATCGAGGATTAGTTGATAGCAGAAAGACTGAAGCATTTTAGGTATTTTTCTTGTGTTTTTATGCGAGGAAAATCACAAAAATACCTCAATCGCTCTGCTGTGAAGCAAAGTTGGATTCATTCCAATCCATGTAGCACTCTAAGTACCACGTTTTTTTTTCAAATTAATTCAAATCAATTCAAATAAATTCAATTCAAATCAAATCAAATCAAATCAAATCATCTCAAGAGCGCCTACCTTGTAGGAAGTGTGTTTATTCCCAGTACTGTAGAGTAATGGGTGTCCTGTGACCCAGTACAGAGAGTGTCCTAAAACCGTACCGTGACCCAGAGGTGCACAGAGTCAGTCCTCTCAAGGTCAAGATGACGTATGAATAACTTTGTGGTTTCAAATTCCGGTGTTATGAAACACGATATCAACTGTTATACGATCTGGCCACAGGGAATCAGATAGCGTGATTTTTGATTGGTCAACTCTAACAGACGTTAAAATTTCAAAATCCCACCAAAGATTAACAGGCCTGGGTCATAGGACACTGCGTAAAGTACCATAAATAAACACACTTCCTACAAGGTAGGCGCCCTTGATCATCTTAGTTGTAAAAAACTAGTTGATACCAACTATTTACAATATAATTTGCAAAGTGCTCTAGGTACCACGTTTTTTTCAAATCAAATCAAATCAAATCAAATCAAATCAAATCAAATCAAATCAAATCAAATCAAATCAAATCAAATCAAATCATAGGTAGTTGTAAAAATTAATTAATACCAACTATTTACAATATAATTTGCAAAGTGCTCTTGGTACCAAGTTTTTTTCAAGTCAAATCAAGTCAAATCAAATCAAATCAATCAAATCAAATCAAATCAAATCAAGTCAAATCAATCAAATCAAATCAATCAAATCAAATCAAATCAAATCAATCAAATCAAATCAAATCAAATCAATCAAATCAAATCAAATCAATCAAATCAAATCAAATCAAATCAAATCAAATCATCATAGGTAGTTGTAAGAAACTAATTAATACTAACTATTTACAATATGATTTGCAAATATATATAAGAAATAATATTTACAAGCTACATAACATAATGGACAGGCAACTTGCAAATTTTTTAATTACACTGTTCACCCGTCCAAGTTTTTTATCTTTCTTTTAAAGCTTGCAACTGTTGGTAGCTCCTTTATTTCATCACTGAGATTGTTCCACAATAGGCTTCCTCTGAATTTTATCGTTCTTGCATTTGGTAATTTGCACAGATGCTGAGTTCTGAGGTTCTGAGATCATATTTAGTCTCTTATTTAGCACACCCGGTAGAAACAGTAACTTGAAAAATTTGTCCATAAACAGTATCCATAAGCTTGAGGTTCTGCTGGTATTTTTCAATGTCAGCCGTCTACAGCCAGTAAACTGAGGTGACATTGTTTTATCTGCTGCCTACGTCCTTCTGTCCTTGGTAGCTTTTCATTTGGATGAATTCTACCTTGGTCTTTTTCCTTTTCCTTTATCATTCAGTTTTCTAACGTCCTTCTCAATAGTAAAGCAGTCTTCTGTAGATGCTCTGTCTTTATTCGTATTCCTAGTCTTTCTATGCACTGTTCAAAGTTCTTACTGACAGCTCCAAGTGCTCCAATGACCACTGGTACTACATCTACTTTTTTCATTGACCACATTTTCTTGACCTCCCACTTTAACTTACCATTATTTCTCTATCTTCTCTTCTTCCTTTACCCCAACTCTGTTATCTCCTGTGATCGCAATGTCAATTATTGTGCATTTCTTTTCTTCCTTCTCCATAACCATGATATCTGGTTTTCGGCACTCTATGCAATGATCACACTGGATCATAAAGTCCCAAAGCACCTTTAGCTTATCAGACTCTAGAACACCTTGAGGAGAGTGCTCATACCAGTTAGCTCCTCGTTCTAGATCATATCTTCCACATAATGTCCAATGGACAATTCTCCCAATTCTTGCTACATTATCGTGCCTTCTTTAATGTTCTCTTTGAGCAAGTTTTTCACATTCAGATGTACTAACTATGTGGCCTACACTTTCTCCTTTTTCTCCACACATTCGGCATAAATGTGATTCCACCGTCTTATCTGTAATGAACTTGGTATAATCCTGGGGGGGGGGGGGGTACTCGGGTATATTTAGGATAGGGGTGCTCAGGCTGGGGTACAACACATCAACCCAAAACAATAATTTCTTGCAAGAAAATAGACCCAAAAAATAATATTTCCGACTTTACATACCCAAAATTTATGAAGTCAGTATCTTAAATATGCGGAAAAGTTCCCTAACAGATTAGATTTCTCATATTATATTAGGATATTTAATTTTTTTTATTTTAGCAACGTTGCTTGAATCTAATTTTATTTGTAAATGACATTTTTTCCCAGTTTTTTTATTTTTCTCAGATTTGAGACCCAAAAAAGTAAGCCATAATTTCAGGAACCCAAAAACATAACCGTACAAATGATTGACCCAAAAAATAATCCTTGGCCAAATTTTAGACCCAAAAAAGGAACCTGAGCACCCCTATCCTGAATATACCAATGTACCCCCCCCCCTGGGGGTATAATTTGTTCTTATTGCCTGTTCTTGGGCAGCACAAATGAGAGCTTCTATCTCCACATTTTGTTGTTATCAATGTCATCACTTGCTTATCATTATTATTATTATTATTATTATTTTTATTATTATTGTTATTAGTATAATTATTGCTATTATTATATTTCAGCTTCAAGTGTTGCAAATTCATGGAGTAGTTGGTCAGCATATAGCCAATGTATTGATCTTGGTGATGGACAAGGAAGAAAAGAACATAGTCAGAGATTCTGTTTCAGGAAAAACCCAAGCTCATGTGCTGGTGCTAATCGCTATGGAACGCAAAGCAGAAGCAGAGCATGTGGATCTGGTATGTTTTACCAATGCTATTATGGTTTACCTGGAGTGATTAACACATGCAAGTATTAAGGCCAAGGATAAGTTTTGTCAGGATCCCCCAAGAATCCTTGCTCGGTCTGATACTTTTGGCTTGTGGATCTAGTATGCTTTACGAATATTATCATGACTGGATAGGACTGATTAACATATGCAAGTATTAAGGCTAAGGATTAGTTTTGTCAGGATCCCCCAAGAATCCTTGCTCGGTCTGATACTTTTGGCTTGTGGATCTAGTATGCTTTACGAATATTATCATGATTGGATAGGACTGATTAACATATGCAAGTATTAAGGCTAAGGATTAGTTTTGTCATGATCCCCCAAGAATCCTTGCTCGGTCTGATACTTTTGGCTTGTGGATCTAGTATGCTTTACGAATATTATCATGATTGGACAGGACTGATTAACATATGCAAGTATTAAGGCTAAGGATTAGTTTTGTCATGATCCCCCAAGAATCCTTGCTCGGTCTGATACTTGTGGCTTGTGGATCTAGTATGCTTTACGAATATTATCATGATTGGATAGGACTGATTAACATATGCTGCAAGTATTAAGGCTAAGGATTAGTTTTGTCAGGATCCCCCAAGAATCCTTGCTCGGTCTGATACTTTTGGCTTGTGGATCTAGTATGCTTTACGAATATTATCATGACTGGATAGGACTGATTAACATATGCAAGTATTAAGGCTAAGGATTAGTTTTGTCATGATCCCCCAAGAATCCTTGCTCGGTCTGATACTTTTGGCTTGTGGATCTAGTATGCTTTACGAATATTATCATGACTGGATAGGACTGATTAACATATGCAAGTATTAAGGCTAAGGATTAGTTTTGTCATGATCCCCCAAGAATCCTTGCTCGGTCTGATACTTTTGGCTTGTGGATCTAGTATGCTTTACGAATATTATCATGATTGGATAGGACTGATTAACATATGCTGCAAGTATTAAGGCTAAGGATTAGTTTTGTTAGGATCACCCAAGAATCCTTGCTCGGTCTGATACTTTTGGCTTGTGGATCTAGTATGCTTTACGAATATTATCATGATTGGATAGGACTGATTAACATATGCTGCAAGTATTAAGGCTAAGGATTAGTTTTGTCAGGATCCCTCAAGAATCCTTGCTCGTTCTGATACTTTTGGCTTGTGGATCTAGTATGCTTTACGAATATTATCATGATTGGATAGGACTGATTAACATATGCTGCAAGTATTAAGGCTAAGGATTAGTTTTGTTAGGATCACCCAAGAATCCTTGCTGGGTCTGATACTTTTGGCTTGTGGATCTAGTATGCTTTACGAATATTATCATGACTGGATAGGACTGATTAACATATGCAAGTATTAAGGCTAAGGATTAGTTTTATCAGGATCCCTCAAGAATCCTTGCTCGTTCTGATACTTTTGGCTTGTGGATCTAGTATGCTTTACGAATATTATCATGATTGGGTAGGACTGATTAACATATGCTGCAAGTATTAAGGCTAAGGATTAGTTTTGTCAGGGTCCCTCAAGAATCCTTGCTCGTTCTGATACTTTTGGCTTGTGGATCTAGTATGCTTTACGAATATTATCATGACTGGATAGGACTGATTAACATATGCAAGTATTAAGGCTAAGGATTAGTTTTATCAGGATCCCTCAAGAATCCTTGCTCGTTCTGATACTTTTGGCTTGTGGATCTAGTATGCTTTACGAATATTATCATGATTGGACAGGACTGATTAACATATGCAAGTATTAAGGCTAAGGATTAGTTTTGTCAGGATCCCCCAAGAATCCTTGCTCGGTCTGATACTTTTGGCTTGTGGATCTAGTATGCTTTACGAATATTATCATGATTGGATAGGACTGATTAACATATGCTGCAAGTATTAAGGCTAAGGATTAGTTTTGTCAGGATCCCCCAAGAATCCTTGCTCGGTCTGATACTTTTGGCTTGTGGATCTAGTATGCTTTACGAATATTATCATGACTGGATAGGACTGATTAACATATGCAAGTATTAAGGCTAAGGATTAGTTTTGTCATGATCCCCCAAGAATCCTTGCTCGGTCTGATACTTTTGGCTTGTGGATCTAGTATGCTTTACGAATATTATCATGACTGGATAGGACTGATTAACATATGCAAGTATTAAGGCTAAGGATTAATTTTGTCATGATCCCCCAAGAATCCTTGCTCGGTCTGATACTTTTGGCTTGTGGATCTAGTATGCTTTACGAATATTATCATGATTGGATAGGACTGATTAACATATGCTGCAAGTATTAAGGCTAAGGATTAGTTTTGTTAGGATCACCCAAGAATCCTTGCTCGGTCTGATACTTTTGGCTTGTGGATCTAGTATGCTTTACGAATATTATCATGATTGGATAGGACTGATTAACATATGCTGCAAGTATTAAGGCTAAGGATTAGTTTTGTCAGGATCCCTCAAGAATCCTTGCTCGTTCTGATACTTTTGGCTTGTGGATCTAGTATGCTTTACGAATATTATCATGATTGGATAGGACTGATTAACATATGCTGCAAGTATTAAGGCTAAGGATTAGTTTTGTTAGGATCACCCAAGAATCCTTGCTGGGTCTGATACTTTTGGCTTGTGGATCTAGTATGCTTTACGAATATTATCATGACTGGATAGGACTGATTAACATATGCAAGTATTAAGGCTAAGGATTAGTTTTATCAGGATCCCTCAAGAATCCTTGCTCGTTCTGATACTTTTGGCTTGTGGATCTAGTATGCTTTACGAATATTATCATGATTGGGTAGGACTGATTAACATATGCTGCAAGTATTAAGGCTAAGGATTAGTTTTGTCAGGGTCCCTCAAGAATCCTTGCTCGTTCTGATACTTTTGGCTTGTGGATCTAGTATGCTTTACGAATATTATCATGACTGGATAGGACTGATTAACATATGCAAGTATTAAGGCTAAGGATTAGTTTTATCAGGATCCCTCAAGAATCCTTGCTCGTTCTGATACTTTTGGCTTGTGGATCTAGTATGCTTTACGAATATTATCATGATTGGGTAGGACTGATTAACATATGCTGCAAGTATTAAGGCTAAGGATTAGTTTTGTCAGGGTCCCTCAAGAATCCTTGCTCGGTCTGATACTTGTGGCTTGTGGATCTAGTATGCTTTACGAATATTATCATGACTGGATAGGACTGATTAACATATGCTGCAAGTATTAAGGCTAAGGATTAGTTTTATCAGGATCCCTCAAGAATCCTTGCTCGTTCTGATACTTTTGGCTTGTGGATCTAGTATGCTTTACGAATATTATCATGATTGGATAGGACTGATTAACATATGCAAGTATTAAGGCTAAGGATTAGTTTGTCATGATCCCCCAAGAATCCTTGCTCGGTCTGATACTTTTGGCTTGTGGATCTAGTATGCTTTACGAATATTATCATGATTGGACAGGACTGATTAACATATGCTGCAAGTATTAAGGCTAAGGATTAGTTTTGTTAGGATCCCCCAAGAATCCTTGCTGGGTCTGATACTTTTGGCTTGTGGATCTAGTATGCTTTATGAATATTATCATGACTGGATAGGACTGATTAACATATGCAAGTATTAAGGCTAAGGATTAGTTTTGTCAGGATCCCTCAAGAATCCTTGCTTAGTCTGATACTTTTGGCTTGTGGATCTAGTATGCTTTACGAATGTTATCATGATTGGATAGGACTGATTAACATATGGTGCAAGTATTAAGGCTAAGGATTAGTTTGTCATGATCCCCCAAGAATCCTTGCTCGGTCTGATACTTTTGGCTTGTGGATCTAGTATGATTTACGAATATTATCATGATTGGATAGGACTGATTAACATATGCTGCAAGTATTAAGGCTAAGGATTAGTTTTGTCAGGATCCCCCAAGAATCCTTGCTCGTTCTGATACTTTTGGCTTGTGGATCTAGTATGCTTTACGAATATTATCATGATTGGATAGGACTGATTAACATATGCAAGTATTAAGGCTAAGGATTAGTTTTGTTAGGATCCCCCAAGAATCCTTGCTGGGTCTGATACTTTTGGCTTGTGGATCTAGTATGCTTTATGAATATTATCATGATTGGATAGGACTGATTAACATATGCTGCAAGTATTAAGGCTAAGGATTAGTTTTGTCACGATCCCTCAAGAATCTGTTCTCAGTCTGATACTTGTTGCTTGTGGATCTGCTACGTTATACAAAGATTAGATTTAGATACCCTTTACATAAGAAACGATGTTCTATATTCTGGTCTGAATCCAGTTTTGTGAGAGAGGATCATATTTTGAAAATGTTGCAGCTATGATTTCTCAAGTTCAATTGCTATTATTTAGGCTAAAGACTTAGCTTCGTTAGAGATCCTTCAAGGATCGGTATTATGTCTGCCGCTTTTTAACTTTTCAATGGTCGCTTTTGCTCAAAGTCTTATAAACCCTTTCATTGATATGGATTCGAATAAGAAGCCTAATATGATTAGTTAGGACTTGTTTAAAAAGGACAGGCAAAACTTGGAAAAGAAAAACATGGGTTCTTTTCTTCTTTTCGTTTTTACGCTGGTGGCCAAGATGTTGAGTATGGGAAACGAAGTTGGTTCTGATCTAGAAAGATACTGAATACCGCTGTTTTACTAGACTCACGAAATAGTCCCAGTTATCGCAACAACAACAGCAATGACAACAACAACAACAATATATACTTTTGCTCAAACTGGGACTTATGGACTTTCATATCAAAAAGTGGGACGAAAATAAACAATGGGCGCACAGATTTTTCTGTGCCCTTTGAAATGAGGTTAATGGCCTCTTTTCGGTAGTTGGAGAATTTCAGGAGCTGTGGAGTTTTGGCGTGCACTATTGCCAGATGAAGATTGCCTTCAAAATGAGGAAATTCTTGTTGAAACTGAAAGGTTTGTTAATTTTTAGATTAGAGAAACATTCATGCGAATACTTGCGACTTGTTTTCATTGCTAACGTCACTCAAAACTTGAATTTTGAGGCGTTTTATTATCTGACGATTGAGCTGACAATTTAGGCCCACCGCCATTAGTCGCCTTTTCGTACAGCGTTGCTATGGTTTCCATATCGGACATGAAATCGAGGGAAACAATTTCGTCCCAATTTTCAATGTGAAAGTCCATGAGACGTAGTTATAGCGTCCATCAGCCTTGCAATAGCAATAATTACGAATATGCAATCAGTCTACTGTTTTACTCCAATTTCAGGACCTGTTGGCCCAAAGCCCCCTGCACCTGTTACAAGTCGCCCCCCTGCTCCTCCTCAACCCCCCACTGGTGGAAGTGGTGGAATAAATGAAGCAATTTGTGGAACGAGAGCTCATGGATTGGCGCACCCAGCATTGAACCCACAACAAATTGTTGGCGGAAGTAATGCTCGACCTGGGGATTGGCCATGGCAAGTTGGATTTGCTAGTGCTGGATCTACATTTGTGTATTGTGGAGGAACGTTAGTCAGTGATGAATGGATTATAAGTGCTGCTCATTGTTTCCAGAGAGGCAATAGCCCTTCAAGTATAACAGCCAGACTCGGTGACCATAACAGGCTTTCAAATGAAGGTGAGTTTTGTACGTTGAACTGGATCAAGATTTGTGTATTGTAGCGAAGCGTTAGTTAGCGGTGAATGAATTATTTTTCACAAAACAACTCTCATGGCACATTCCTTTTTATGGAAGCATGCACCCTCCCTTCTTACCTTCAAAAAGAGGAGGCTAAACGAGAAATTGTGCAGGGTTTATTATTTTTAATTTTATTTTTCTTTTGATTAAATTCGTGACATTTCTATTTATATTCATTGTTAGATTAACTGTAAATTAGGTTTTTAATTTGTAATATTTTTCCACTGCCCCCTGCAAAATAGTTTCTGCAGGCTGACGGGGCTAGCGTGGTTAAGAAATAAAAACTGAATAATGAAAAAATGAAAATGGAAAATATTTCTTGAGCAAGAACACTACGTTTTTAAACAGTAAATTTATTTTCTTGTGGTTTTGCTTTACTACAAAAATATCAGACACTAAACATGTTCCGACCAAGAGAAACTTTGGACGTTAAAATTTTTGGACGTTTCAAAGATCTGAAAATAATAGCATCTGAATTTTGTTGCGTTCAAAGGCAGTCTGTCCCCTATTGTTTTGAGCTTAGTTACCGCTTAGTTACGTGTCCTTTAAATATATGCATCACTGTCTCTATGGGCCTGAGTTCTTTTATAAAGCGAATTATCGCACAGTTCTAGGATATACAATAAAGATCTTTATCAATTTTATTTTCATAAATCAAAGGGGAACAGACTGCCTTCAATGTAACTTATTGTCGCTATTTTTACTTGAAGGAACGGAACAAGTCATCCGACTTTCTCGAGTGATCAACCACCCAAGATACAACTCAAGGACTCAGGACAATGACATAGCATTACTGAGACTATCAAGAAAAGTCAAGTTTACAAAGTATATTCGACCAGCATGTTTACCATCGGCCGCAGCAGTTATCAGAGATGGAGCAGATGCATTTGTTTCTGGTTGGGGTACCACCAGAGAAGGAGGTTCTACTTCGCCAATCCTACAAGTAGCGCGTGTATGTATAACCCTCCCTTTATTTACTTACCCTGTGTGTGTCCTTTACCTGTGCAAAATATTGTTATCCTTGTGTGTCCTATTGCCCGTGACTATGAAGTACGTCTTCCCGTTTCCCTGCGTCCGCCCATGGATCAAAAGACAGGGGAGGAAAGGAGAGATGGGACGACGTTCGTTTATAACCACAGGCCAAAGGAAATACAAATATGATAATCTTTTTGCTCAGGTAAAGGAGAAACAAAAGGTAAGTTCCCTGTATTTTAACATGTCTGAATTAATACCTCAAAGCTGCATTGGGTGTCCAAGGATAGCAAAAAGAAAATGGATTGAGTACAGCGGTTAAAGGCAATGTGTCCATGTAAGTACAGCAGTGTATACACTCTTGTCAAAATGTGCTGACACGATGCTGACGAAGAGCCCCAGGAGCACACTGTGATTGGTAGAATTTAACTGAACACATGCAAAACTAAAATTTAAATTTCAAGACGGGGCTGCCTGCTGTGAGACTTGGGGTTCAGCTATGGAAACGCGACCACAAGTAAGTATTCAGTTTGCTTATATTAGGGCTGGCTGCATCTTGAGTTCCACTGAAGAGCAATCACATGAAGTATCACATGAATATAGCAAAGTCGCTGTACTTACATGGACACATTACCAAACTTGCGTTAAAAATTTAAACCATCATGTATCGGTCTTGTTTCTTCGTAGGTGCCAATAGTTTCTGAAGCAACATGCAAACGAACTGTGGGAGGGATAACAGATGCAATGATTTGTGCTGGATTCGCTCAAGGTGGAATCGATTCATGTCAGGTAAGCATAAATATGAGTTTTGCTATTTCACTGTCATAGTTCGTTTCCCGGTGTATCTATGATGGTACGTCATTGATCCTGATAAGATGCTGGGCGTTGGAACAGTGCCTGGGTGATATTGTGGTCGAACTTTCAAATGCATTTGTCAATGCGGTTTCAAATATATGTCGGACAAAGAGCTAGCAACATAAGATAAATACCGGTTATGTTGATTGAATCGATACATCGCCTCCTTGCTTCAGCGCTCCATTTTTAGAGACACGTGTTTCAAGTGAGCGAGCAATGATAATACTAGATATGTAATTTCAAGCATATAATCGCTACCCAATGGCATTTGTGCAATGTTATTTCTTCAGTTGTCTTTTTCCTATTATCTTCCACATATTTTCCCAAATTGTTTCTAGTACAAGGTTCGATGGATGCTACCGAATCTAATAAAGTTGTACATTGTGTAAATAGGCATAAATTAGTTGTAATGAGAGTTATTATTATTTCTTTTGCCTTTCTTTTGTATTTTGTAAATAAATTTGTGATGATTATGATGATGATGATGATGATGATGATGATGATGATGATGATGATGATGATGATGATGATGATGATGATGATGATGATGATGATGATGATGATGATGATGATGATGATGATGATGATGATGATGATTTTGCAAAAAATTTATTTTGAAGTTTAACCCGGCGAATAATTTGCCTAGCGGGAATTAGAAACGAGTTGTCAGCTGTTTTTGGTTTACTGTTTAACGTTAAATTATTTTAAAGTGCATTTTTCACGTTTCATTTATTTTCCATTGTAGGGTGATAGCGGTGGTCCTTTGGTTCTCAAGAGCACCAATGGAAAATACTACCTTGGTGGTGTTGTAAGCTGGGGAATTGGTTGTGCGAGACGTGGTAAATATGGGGTCTATGCAAGAGTGACAGCTTTAAGATCTTGGCTTGATACAATTTTGCCGAAAGTCGGTATGTTCATTTAATTTGAACCTCTTCCTTCTATTCTTTCTAATTTCGATTAATTTACACTTGACTACCTTTGAAGATAAGGGCGCCAATACCTTAAGTTCTTTTCTGCAATACTTTACATTTAACTCTCTAAATCTAACACTCTAACTCTTCAGTTGTTGATTTACCCTCCAAAGGAGACAATTGACATTGAGCCTTTCATTTTGTTTAGTAAAGATAAGTCACTGCCCCGCACTATGAACTGTGGTTTTAGATCTTTAAACCAAATGACTAACTGTAGCTTTCTAAACACTCCTAGATCATGCAGCCCTGTCGTTGTTTTAACTCAAGCAGTCTGTTTTATCACGCTCTATAGTGCTTATCTCGCGTCCTGGCAAAGAGCTTTGCATCGAATTCAAGAATTCTAATTTTAGAACTGTGAACCTATTTTGTATGTAAATGCACTTGTTTGCAGAAGCTGCGCAGGAGATTATTGGTTGTATTTAATTACCTCTTTAGAGATATCTGTTTACTTTGATTGGTGTAAATAAAGTTGGTTGTAACTAAATCACCTTATCACCTTACCAAATTATTTTTCTTAATGATCCACTTCTTTGCTGTACTGACAGATAAATTTTTCTCCTTAGCTAAGCCTGCAACGAAGCCACCAAATCCTGCAACCAGGCCACCTAACCCGGCTACAAGGCCACCAAAACCACCACCAGTTGTTACCCAAGGACCTGGTGTTGGCTCAAGTGGTAAGCATATTCTTTCTGTTCTTCCTCATTTAGTTACAGTGTTCATTTGGTCGCTACACGATGATGGTGGCTAGAGTAACTGTGCAGCTGCAGCCACCTAAACAACCAATCTAGTTGGGAGTTCAATACGTACAAGAGTGGAGGGAGCATTTCTCTCCCCTCTAAAGAAGACGTTATCCAGCTAATCCAAGCTTGCGATATACGATATTTTGACCACTTGGCTACATGTGAAGCCTACAGGGACGCCATCTTTGTGTTGTGGGAAAATGAGAAAGGAGAGGCCCCGTCACGAGATACCAAGGATCAATTCAGTTATGACTTGCTGAAACAACTAAGATTAGAAATCTATCACACAGAAGGAGGAAATCAATATCGCAAAGTCCTTGGAATAACTTTCCATCTAACTGGCTCCAAGAATTCAGTTGTCGTCTCCTCCTACGCAGCACACGACTGGATCGATTTCGAATTCCCTTTCATCAAGGTATTAGTTCAGGCCATTAAACATGGACAGTCAAAACTTAAAATGTTAAAGAAATCCGAGAGCGAAGAATTCCCTGGGAAAATAACCAGCCATCCGAAGAAAAAGGGAAAACCCCGGGGGGGGGGGGGTACTTAGTATATTTGTCCAACGGGGATGTGCCGTTTTTAAGGGTATCGTTTTCACCAATTTTTTCTAGCACAGGGTATCAAAATGAGGCAAGTTTTCTAGAGCAGGTTGTCAAAACATGTCAAAGGGGAATATTCTGCTAGATCGTGTCGTTTTTCGGTCAAATTTCATGTTTTTGAGTATACTTTTCACCAATTTTTTCTAGAACAGGTTATCAGTTTGAGCGAAAAATTCTGGAGCAGGGTAAAAAAAATTTTTTTCGTGGGCACACCCCCGTACAAATTTAGGTCAAGTACCCCCCCCGGGGGGGAAACTAATCACCATCCATTTTCAAGATGATTCTAAGCAAGGGGAATCCCCTTCCGCGCAAGACCCGGAAGCCCGCACAGCCACCTGGGATCCCACAGTAGACGTTCGAAATCCTGACGAAATCAATGAGGACGATGATGATGTCAAAATTGATGATGGTAACAATTCCATAATAGCTGTTAATGATGGAAAGGAGTTGCCAATTGACACTGATTCTCTGTTGATGCAAATAAAGAATTTGAGAGCTGAAAACAAGTCACTCATTGCTCAGAAAGACAACTTACAAAATCAAGTGGATAACCTGACTGCAAGGATTGTTCAGCAGGAACAGGCCATTGAAAATCTTAATTACCACGTGAATATGATGAGAGGAAGTAAAGACCAGATAAGTTTAACTAAGATGTCAAAAAAGGAAACCAAGAGGAGTAGCGAAAAGCTACAGATTGAGGATCAAAGCCCTAGCAATCTTCAACCTTCCAACGCTACACTAAATGTTCAGAAACCAGCAAAGAGAACCGATAAGCCATGGCACAATGTCTGCAAAAGCTTCAACAAAGGAAGCTGCACGAGGAAAAACTGCAAATTTGAACATAAAATCGTAAAAACATGCTATTTTTATAACCAACCAGACGGATGTTTGAAGGGTAAAGATTGCTCTTTCCTACACATCAAATCAATGAAGAACGATACTAAAAGTCAAGTGCACCAAAACACCCTCCAAGCCAATGCCCATGATGTGAAACCACGAAACGAAATGCAAAGTGCACCAAATGACAACGACAACATGGCTATGAAAGATTCTTTTTTAGAGGAACTTGGCAGAAAGCTTCTGAGCAGCTGGATAACAAACCAAACAAGCCAGCTACAACCCTGTCAGAGCTACCAATCAACGGCCTATCAACCAGTAACAATTGCAGAGCCACAAAGAGTGATTCCATGGCAGACAGCACCACAACAACAACCAAATCAAATGTATGTCCAAGCCTAAAGAATAAAAGTTTCAAATGCCTGTATACAAACTGCGATAGCCTGCTAAACAAGCATTCTGAATTAGAAGTTAGACTCAACAATTTAAATATTGACATATGTGGTATAACAGAAATTAAACCAAAAAACCTGTCAACGAAGATGACTAACCAGAACATTAAAATTGATGGATATACTCTGTTCTCAAATATTGAAGAAACAGATGGAAGAGGAGTTGGAATATATCTCAGTAACAGTCTGTCAGCAAGAGAAGTTCTTTTTAACTGCAATGACCATTCTGTTGAGTCAATATTTCTAAAGATTAAATTGGAAAAGAAAAGTAGTCTACTTTGTGGGGTAATATACAGAAGCCCTTCTCACGATAATCACTATGCAGTGCAAGAGTTACTAAGAACCGTCACAGCGAAAGAAAATTTCAGCCACTTACTCATAATGGGAGACTTCAATTATCCTGAAATAAACTGGGACGAGCAAACAACAAACACTGTTGAAACACACCCTGCCAATTTATTTTTGAAGACAGTTAATGATGGTTACTTGACACAGCACGTTGATCAACCAACCAGACATAGGCAGAATCAAACTTCAAATTGCCTAGATTTGATACTGACCCCTAACGATAGTGATATCTCCAGGCTGCAGTTTAAGGAACCAATAGGCAATAGTGATCATTTAACACTTGAAATGTACTATGTTGCTAACGCCAAAAAACTACATTCTCATAGCACCAATGCAAAACGTTTTTCTTATGATCGTGGGGATTATGACAAGATGCGCAAGATGCTGCAGGAAGTTGACTGGGAAGTTGAACTGCAAGGTCTAGATGCGAATTTGATGATGCTTTTTATTGAATCTAAGATTTACACTACAATGGAAGAGTGTATACCCCAATATCAAATCAACAATGAGAATAAAGTTCCATTATGGATGAATGACAGCATAATGAAGATAATTAAGAAGAAACATAATGCGTACAAAAGGTGGTTATTAACCAAAAAAGGAAAGGATTACGAAAGATACAAAAGAAAGAGCAACAAAGTTAAATCTACGCTGAGAAAACATATACAAGCATTTGAAAAGAAAATTGCAGAACAATTAAAAACAAACAGCAAAAAGTATTGGAAATATGCTCATTCCAAGCTCAAGTCAAATACTAAAGTACCGGATCTAAAAATGGAAAATGGGACCTACACAGAAACTGAGCAAGAAAAAGTTGATATCCTCAATAAATTTTTTAGTTCGATATTTACAAAAGAAGATGAGACTTCTGTCCCACTGATCGATAAACAATTCTCAGGTTCAGTGCTAATAGATATGGATATTACAGAACAAATGGTACTAGAAACATTACAATCGTTGAAACCCTCAAAGTCGCCAGGTCCCGACGGCCTGCACCCGAAAGTCTTACGTGAAATTGCTGCACAAATTGCAAATCCGTTATGTATTATGTTTAGAGCAAGTCTCCAAACTGGACTAATTCCTGATACTTGGAAACTTGCTCATGTCACTCCAATATACAAGAAAGGCAAAAAAGATCAAAAAGAAAACTATAGACCAATAAGTTTAACTTCGGTTGTTTGCAGAATAATGGAACGATTGATTAAAAATGTGCTAACTGATCACCTACTTGAGAACAAATTATTTACACCGGATCAGTATGGTTTTAGAGAATTTCGATCGTGTTTGTCGCAACTATTAGAAGTCTTCGAAGAATGGACATCGCTTTTAGATGATAACATTCCCGTTGACATAGTTTATTTCGACTTTGCCAAAGCCTTTGACTCTGTACCGCATAAACGCCTTCTTACCAAAATCAAGTCGTATGGTATTGAAGGATACATATACAATTGGATCAAGAGCTTTTTAACTGGTAGGAAACAGAGAGTTGTATTAAACGGCTTCAAATCAGAGTGGACAACAGTGACTAGTGGAGTACCTCAGGGAAGTGTCCTTGGTCCACTGTTATTCTTGCTGTATATAAACGATTTACCTTACAACGTAAAATACTGTCAAGTCAAGATCTTTGCTGATGATACGAAAATATATTCTCCTTCTAACTGTCAAGCGCAACATATTCAAAATGATATTGAATCGCTCAAAACTTGGTCAAAAACATGGCAGCTTCCGTTTAACAGTGATAAGTGCAATATACTTCACTTGGGTAGCTCCAATCAAAGAAATGGATATTATATGCCAGATAATTTAACACAAACGGATACGATGATTAAATCAGTTGAATCAATTCGGGACCTTGGAATTATAGCTGACAACAAATTCAAATTTGACAAACGCATCGCAGAAATCGCAAAAAAAGCTAGCGGTGTTTTAGCGTCCATTAAAAGAACCATGAAATTCGTCAACAAAGAGACCTTCAATGCTCTTTACAAAAGCCTAGTTAGGCCAATCCTTGAATACTGTGCGCCAGTTTGGAATCCATGTAAAGTAAAACAAATTAAGACATTAGAATCGGTGCAAAGACGAGCAACAAAGTTGGTGAAGGAACTCAAAAACAAATCGTACACGGAACGCTTACTTTTCCTCGACCTCCCAACATTAAGCTATAGAAGAAGACGTGGAGATATGATTACAACTTTCAAAATACTACACGGCATGATCGATACTGATAGCAAAGTATTTTTTGAACGAAGTACTTCAGTTACGAGAGGACACAATCTCAAGCTTTTCAAGTTTGCTTCATCGTCGTAGACCCTATGAAGACAAGGTTTTAATGAAGCATCATTTGTCACCTAAGGGACTTGTGGTGGCTCAACTGTTAATCACACTTTTTCGATTCTTCCTTGAGTCTATAGTTACCCTACGTATAATCGTGACTGTAGTGAGAATCACCCTGCTTCCACCTAAACCACTCTAGAGGCTGCATTTTTCTTATACAACCAGTTGTGAGCAGCTGTTGTGAGCCAAGGCCGGCCCTGGTCGTGTCTCAACTTGTAATATCCATACGCAGTGTCGGCCTAAATCCTTGAAACACTAGGAAGATAACAACCACGTTAACAGTCTGCCTACGATACAGGGAGAATTTTATTGAAATCTATTTATCGGGACGAAAATTTAGTGTCCGCTATATAAATGTGTCCGTCGCTCATGCAGAGAGCTGACTGTATTCGTTCACTTTTCCAGACGATGTATCGTGCAGTTTTGATAAAGATGCTTGCGGTTGGTTTGACGATGACATCTTCGCTGCTGATTGGGTGAGAGTTAAAACAAAGCTTGGAGTCAGGGATCATGGAACTGAAAAAGGTATCTTATTGATGGGTTGCTATGCAATGTTTTCTTGTATTGATTTTCAGTAAATCTAGAAAAAGCACTTTAGTTTTTTAAGTTTCTATCCATGTAATAGTTGGAGCAAATGCTTCTCCATTTGGAATGCTAATTGCTTTTTTTTACTTTGAGCTGATATTCTAGCTGCTCTGATTTTTCATGTTGAAACAATTTTGTTTTTGGTTGTTCTTAGTTTTACAGAGGAGGACTCTCTCTTGATTATTTCATCTATCAGAGAGCTTGTCCTTATGCAAATATATTTAAATCTTTGTCTTGTTATGCTTTCATTCGTTGGTTTATCTGATGTTTGTCTAGATTTATCTTATAGTAGTGTAGCACGTCTATATCATTCTACGTAACATAATGTTGTATTTGTGTAGAAATATATATAGATAACGAGTCCAGGATAAAAAATCGTTTGTTTTTGTCGTTACATAAGCTGATCAGCTCCAATTTCCAAGTACCAATCCAGTTCTAAGATGCTCGTATTTTAGAAGTCGTAACGCTGATTTTTCTTAAAGTCAGTTTCCGATTGTGGGTACTTACCGTTTCTATCTGATGTATGAATCGTTACTGCAATACCAAGCTGCTAGGCCCGAATACGATAACGAACGAGACTTGTCGCAAGTCTACCAAGCTGCAAGAACTGTTATGTAACTGAACAACAGTGGAAATCAGTAGTGCTTGGTTTTCCAACATTACATTTCACCCCGTCTGACTGTCTAGGATTAGTTGATTGTCTATATTAAGGGCAGGTTACCGCGGGACATTTTTGAATGGTTCGAAGTCGTAGATAGAGAGACAAGACCAAGCATAGACTGGACAGAAAGTCCCCGGAGGATCTTGACTTACATTTGTACGGGGGTGTGCCCACGAAAATTTTTTTTTCTTGCTTCAGAATTTTTCGCTCAAAATGATAATCGATTCTAGAAAAGATTGGTGAAAAGGATACTCCAAAACATGAAAATTTGACTGAAAAACCACCCTATCTAACAAAATAGTCTCTTTTGACATGTTTTGACAACCTGCTCAAGGAAAATTGCCTTATTTTTTTGAGTGCTGGAACAATTGGTGAAAACGATACTATCCTTAAAAAAACGGCACACCCCCGCCGGACAAATATACTAAGTATAAAATACGAACGTTAGAAAGATGTATGAAGTTGTAAATTTTTGTGTGATTTTCGTATCTTTCATCTGTAATCTCGAACCACCAAGCAGAGCAGCTACACCTGCAATTCCTCTTTTTCCTTTAGGCTCGTTCATGGCATTAACTCCAACAGCAGGCTCTGCAAAGACCGAGGCTGGCCTCTCTTCGTCATTAATGAATGGCCACGCGAAACCAAAATGCCTGGAAATATTTTACCGAACGACTGGATTTTCAGGGAAGAGTCTTGCTGTTAGTATTTCGACTGACCTTGAAGACAAGACAATACTTTCGTTAACCAAGAGCACAGGAAGGCAATGGAATATTGCCAGTGCTACTATTGCAGCTGGAAATTTGGCATACACGGTGAGTATTATAACATGACTTATTACCTTGGTCCTTGTTTTCCCGCCTTCTCTGATACTGAGATTTTGTCACACATTCCATTTAAAACTATTTTACTATTTTGCAGTGATAAGTAGCTTCACGCAAGGTAAGAATAATTTCTTTGAGGTCAGGAATAGTGGAACTCTCTGAGGATTATCGGAATTTTGCGAGAGGTATGATATTAGCGGCTGCTGCTTCATTTTCCATCCATGAAGCTATTTATCGCTGCAAAATAGTAAGACAAAATGGCAGACCGCTGGTTTCAGTCATCGGGCAAATTTGGGCAAATTTGGTCTCCTGAAGGTCATAGCTCCATCATTTTTCAACGGATTTTTATGGAAATTGTAGCAAACTTTAATTGAGCATCTGAAGAGCACCATCGTGCAAAATCTTGGCAAGAATCTTGTGCCGTTTTGTCACAATCTTCAGGCAAATGGGGCACAATATTTTTGGGACACCCCGTATAATAGCTTCATGTTCGTGCTGTTCTTTTTCATTGCAATAATTTCATTGTCAAATTATATTGTTATTGAATTGGCATGTCTTTAGGAATTAAACTATTGTTGTTTTTGCACTGATAGTTAGCTTGATAATAACTTAAGTATTTGGATATTGTAATCACACCGTTCGAGTCTGTAAGCGCCCCAGACTCGATAAGCTTTGCTTCTCTGGGGCGTATGAAAAAGTATGTAGTTAATTTTAGCCATGCTCTTTTTCATGAATCATCATCAGCATCATCAAAACCTCGTTTGAAAGATTGTTACGTCCAAAGTGGTCGTACTGACATTGAGGTGTGTCACTTCGGTCAAAAAGGAATCACAATATACCGGGTGTCCCAAAAAAAGCAACAGATTTGAAAAATTCTACTGTAAACTGTTTCATACTCATTATCCAACAATTATTTTTCTTCAAATCTGCAATAATTAGATTAAATTTTGATATATTTTTCAGTATTTTTGGTGACTTGGTTGTAGAGCTAAAAATCAGCAAACTTCAAAATTGCCCCCAGGTCAAAACCAGAGCTGCTGCATTAACAGTGATGAATCATAATTTCAAATTGTAAAACATGGCAATCCCTGCAATTGTAAAGAATTGCTGACAAACACGCAAACACATAATTTAATTGAACATTGAACAGACACTGTCATAATGATTTCTGTCAAAACACTGCCATGCTTTTTAAGTGTAAATGATGGTTGCTTGCTTTTTCTAAATGACTAGGCCATTATTAGATTTATACTTTCAATTATCAATGAACACGGAAAGCTCCCTCAAGAATGGATAACTCATGAATCTGTAAGAGATCCCTTTGTTGCAGTTTCTTAATGAAGTTGTGTGCTTGTAATCATGTAAAGTTTCAGATATTGCCATTCTTTTAACTTTACAGTTTACTTTGCACTAATGCTGATAGCTCTGGTTTTGCCCTGACAGCAAATTTGAAGTTTGTTGATTTTTAACTCTTCAATCAAGTCACCAAAAGTTCTGAAAAATATATCAATATATAATCTAATCATTGCAGATTTAGATAAAAATAATTATTTGATTATTAATTTGAAACAGATTCCATCAGAATTTTTTGAATCTGTTGCGTTTTTTTTTTTGGGACACCCGGTATAGCGATGAAATTTGTTTTTAAGGCCCTAGTAGCCCTTAGAACCGTTTTGCGCATGCATGATTTTCAAAATCATATTGCTCAAAAGTTATAGTTGATAACTGTACAAACCTATACATTTTCTGAATCCAAATTTAATTGATGTTTCAGAAAATGGGGCCAAAAAATAAAAATGGGGTAACTGTAACAAATCTGAACCTGTTGAACAACAAGTGCCATTTTATTACTGCAGACAGGTCTAGAAAAGATTGAAGTGATATCTTTTATTCTACATTTAAATTTCATCATGGAAACCTATGAGCAAGAGTACTTGATGGTTTTGAATGGATTCAAATTTTGATATCAGAGCCCAAAACAGCATTTCAGATTTTTTTTCGAAAGACATGATTTTGGTGCAGATGTGGCATGAAATATTTTTTTCCAAAATAGATATAAAAAATCTCAACCATTCAAAACAATCAACTACAAAAGAAGGATAAATCCTGAAAATTTCATGTAATTATGTTACTCCTATCTGGAATTATCCTTTCTCAAGTCCGAAAATCTTCATTTTGAGTAATCGCATGTTTTATACAAAGACCCCAAAAAGAAGCAAATTTGCACTTCCACCACAAACAAATTACAATTTGTGAAGTAATTTTTCTGCAAATGGGTCTTTGATGGCATAAACATGACTTTAAAAGATCATACACCATATGTCTCTCCTTCAATTTCTCTAAATGCCTCTTTTATGAAGTTCCAAGATACTGATACTGCAGTACAACTCTTATACACTTCTCTTTTCTATCCTAGCCTTCCCTAACAGTTTGACTTTTTCTTTGTGTTTCTTTCAACCCTTGTGTTGGGACATCAGGACATCATCTTCTCACCTCACACATAACTTCTTTGGTAGAAATGTGTTATCTATGTGTATCAAGTTTCCACGTTGAAACACTTTCCGTAATGCCGTTGGTAAGGTAAGCCATCATTCTAACACCAACGAAACTGCTGCTCAGAACCTTGTTCTTGTGAAATTAAAGTCTCTTTCGTTCCCTCTTGTAAAATGCTGCTACAGGGCCTAAGAACTTTTGCCATAAACTCGTGGTTTGAATCCCTTCTTTTATCAACTTTATTCGCTACAAGGTCTTCTCCTGTTATTTCAAAAACCATCCTTGATTCCTTGATTAACTGTTCATTTCCAATGCAGGGAAACTGCTGCTTCAATTCACTTTCTCTTGGTCCAACAGGCCCGTAGGAAGGGGGTGGGGCAGGGGGGCTCAAGCCCCCCCCAATAATTTTGAAAACAATGGTGCTACGTCACAAGTATTATTTAGATGTATTGTTCTCTATTGTTTTAAGAACAATTGCCCCCCCAATCAGGAGCAGCTTCCTACGGCCCTGTGGTCCAAGAACTCGAACTCTTGCTCAAACAAACCAAAGCAAGCCAAGGAAGCCAAAGTAAAGTTTCCTGTGATCCTGTCTTGTCTCTCTGTAGCATCAGCAACAACAGTGAAGATCAAAACCGCTGACCAATGTGTCATTGGAATGAAATTGTGGGAAAAATTTGAACTTCTATTTTGACCGGGTAGTCACAGAGAAGCGCAGAGAAGATCACCCTGAGAAATTGTATAGGCCTGTATAGCGGAAATAGATAAAGGGATTTATTGCTCTGACCAGTCGATCTTAAAATGATTATATCTCTGAAAATATGGCAGGTAAAGCAAAACGAATTATTTCATTGAAAAGCTGACGAAATATCCTTTCATCCTTTCATATATATTTTTTCCGATTTTTCGACCATTTTTTTATTTTTAAGGGCTACTAGGGCCTTAAATGTGGAGTAATTTTCGGGAGCATTTCAACATTCTTTTTAACGCGTATCTAATGGTCACATCTAAATTCATTTCTTGGCCGCCGTCAAAATCAGCACATCAAATGTAATAGTTTTGGAAATGATGTTCAAATTTGTTTGTTTTAGGTCGGGATCGTAGGGTCGATAAGTGGCTCTAGAGCTAGGGACATGATAGCATTCGATGATCTTGCTTTAATGGACGGCGCTTGCCCAAGCACTGCCCCAGCGCCATCACCATGTAAGTATTTTGTTTCGTTCTCAACTTCGGAGTTCATGGAGCATAACAGATGGTTGTTGGACGACTGTTTAGCTCCTGCCAACTGAACTGAAGTCAATCTCAGATTAGTGCAGTTGCTTTCAATTGATACCTGGATTCAAAGTGATTAGCGATTAGCAATTAGCAATTGCAGTAAACAGGGCCGTGGCCACATTGGGAGTGATGGGGGTGTGGCACCCCCTTGGCCAAATCTCAGTCGGCAAATCAAGTAAAAGTTACGCGTCAGTCGGGCAAATTCCTGAGATCGGGACAAAAGCAGTTCAGTTTTGCAAAGTTACGTTACGTCACAATTCAAAGTTCGTTACCGTTAATTTTGCTTAGCAGAAATTTTGCTCGTAGTTTAGATTAAGAGAACGAACATCTTATGTAGCTTCATTGTTTTTTATTTGAAATTTCTGTAAAGCTCAGTGGTTATCACATTTTTATAGCCGTCCATCGGAGATGAAGAAAATTCTCTCAACCAGTAATTCAAAACAAAAAGGCCGCATAAGTTGCCTTGAAGCCAGGCCCGACACCAGCCATGAATTCATAGGGGGGCGAAGAACCAAAATTTTCCGACACCAAAATCAACAACAACAACAACAGCAACAACCCCAATTTTAGGAATCATGCACAAAACAGGACCGATGTGCCCCTTTAATGACTAGATTTTGGAATTATTTTCCAGTTTTAACGTTGGAGTCTTCAAAATTAGTGAATATGAATCAAAAATATGCTGTCGATTCAAAATTCCTGTCAGAATGTATCCTCAAAAGTCAATAAATTCATGTTTTATGCATCATTCTCCCAATAATATCGTCTAAATGTGGGCCTGTACCCACACAAAAGATCCGACAGGTAGAGTAAAATTTCCGACAAAGAGCCTCCTGGAGGGGCGCTCCGCCCCCCAGCCCCCCCCCCCACTGCCTTCGGCCCTGCTTGAAGCCAGTAGAAACGGTAAACTGTCGCCTTGTGCACGCGAAAGGTGATGTTTAAGAATAGTCCTGAGTTTATCACGAATGAAAAAGAAAATATCTAAAGATCTGTCCCGCGAACTTTGTTTGTTTGATTCAAAAAATGAAGCGTAAGGCATTGCAATTCTCGTATACTTAGGGCTCAAAGGAAACAATTGTCACCTTAAGAGGACTCAGAGAGAGATTTCTTATGTGGTCACGAATATAGAATACTGCGACAGAATGAATAAAAGAACAAAACCAGCAGAATATATACCAACGAATATAGCGGTCCATTGTATCTGTAAGGGGGTTTGCGTTGTCTACACAATTACTACTCAGCTCCTGATTAAGATAAACAAAACCGTCCATGCAGATCTTAGATTTGTCCTTGTCCTTTCTTTATTCATCTGAAAGGAATAAAGACAACAGCCAAAAACGTCGCACGATCCAGACTCTTTCATACAAGTACAATAACAAAAGGTATATCCTATTGAAGTCACGTGAAAATGCTGCGAATAACAACAATTGAAGTGCTTTGAGCGATCAATTTTGCGTTTTCGCAAATATTGAAACATATTTTAATTTGTAATACTAGAAATAACGATACGTTAGGAAATGCATGCGCTTGAGAGCCAAAAAGTAGTTGTATCATGGTGGTACACAGAGATGGACAAAGAGAAATGCAAGAGGTGCTTGATTATCACCAGGATATCAACAATAACAGAAGAAAACAGAAAAGTAACACAACTTATTGCAAAGAAGTATTAGCAACATGAAATGAGGTCTTGTTTTTGCCATTACAAATAATTTTCTATCAAAGCTGCCAAACTGCAGGTGTAGAGTTTGAAAGAGGTCTGTTGACACTATATCCTGTGCACATGAAGTAAAGTCTGTGATATATTTGTGAGGGTTTTAGGACTTCTTGATTGTAACTGATGATGCTAATACTTCAGTGCTATCAAAACTATATAGGTAGCATTTACATATATCAATGCGTAATTTATATAAGTTAAACCCACCTGAACCCAGCTGAATCCACCTGAATCCACCTGAACCCACCTGAACCCATCTGAACCCAGCTGAACCCAGCTGAACCCATCTGAACCCAGCTGAACCCATCTGAACCCAGCAGAGACCAACCTGACTTGATAGAAATTCCCAAGAGGTCTCCTGCCAGGTGTGATGGCTCCGTTTGGAAATATCAAGAACAATGTATCAAAAGAAGCGGGTGATAAACATAGTTAGCGCTTTATGGTGTTAATGAAAACAGCTGAATAACAATCGTTCTGATCTCATTGGCTCGGACGGTTTTTCAGTTTGGCATTTTATGGGTTCAAAGTGTCTTATCGATTTGTGTGTGGCCATAACTCCGCCAATCCAGAAGATATTTTAGCCGGCATCCAAACTTTAATACCCAAACATCTGGAGAGTAGATTTCTTCAAAAAAATTCGGGAAATTTCAAGCAATTTCTTTCCTGGTTGCGTTTCATGAAGGTAGGTAGGTAAACTGTCGAAAAATTGTCATGGACTTCTTTCGCAGTGATATCACTCTCCTACTAAATCATCAGGCCTAACTTTTTCACCTTCACGTGTACACAATATTGTTTTCGTCATTTATTTGACTAAAACGTCCTTTGAGTTTCCGTGTTTGTTAATCGGAAGGGCTATAATTCCAAACAGAGTCATTAGCATTATGAACAAGTGTTAAATGCCAATTCCCTGCTTGTGTGCTTCATACAAATCACAGGACCTCTTGGGATTTCTAATGCGTCAGGTTGGTCTCTGCTGGGTTCAGATGGATTCAGCTGGGTTCAGATGGATTCAGATGGATTCAGCTGGGTTCAGATGGATTCAGCTGGGTTCAGGTGGGTTTAACTTATATAAATTACGTATATCAATGACAAGTATAAACTATAAAACCCCAAGAAATTGTCTGTAATAGCATAGTAGTTTTCACAATTCTTATGTTTTACCAGTCTCTTTGGCTTGATTGTTTGGCATACAGTCTTGATTTTCTTTTTTATGTCACTGTCAGTTTCCTTTTAATGTTCATTAGGTTTTTACGAACTGGAGAAGAATTTCCAATGAGACATATTGTTGATACATAGTGTACTTCTGGGATAAAGCCTATAAGAAAAATAAACTACATCACAGACTTGTTCAACCCCATCAGGTTTTACTAGAATTGCATCCTTGGCAAATGTGACTTATGTAAATGATACAATGGAATGCATTAGCAACTGCCTGAATAATAATGTGGTCACACCATGTTCCCTTTGCAGACATTTGGGTAATATAAGCATTGAAGTCCATAATTGTAAACACATCCTTGGTACAAGTGTGGATGGTTGTTCATATGAGTTATACCACATTCCCTGATATGCTTTTCAGGGTTCCAAACATTAAATGTTAACGGGCACGAAAAAAGCAGTCTCCTGACCCCCCCCCCCCCAACATCATAGGGAAGAAGGACCTTTTGGCCTGAACTTCTTTCAAGCTCATCCATGACAAAAAATGATGCTGGCAAATAAATGATAAAAAATTTCTATTTGCAAATATTTCACAAAAAATTCCAGAATTTGGCATTGCAGGTATGAGCAAGGATAGATATATATGCATGACTCAAATGCCATGAACTGGTAAACTGGGAAGGGTTGCTTGCAAGCACTGGCAGCATTATATGCCAGGCACACTTTCGTGTCCCCAGAACAAGATTCAGATTCAGAATCACATTCAGATTCAAAATCAGATTTAACAAATGAAGGAAACCTTGAAAAATTTGCACAAAGCCCCCAAGGGGGAAATTTTTGGAAAGTTCTCTTCTAAGCTATAGCTGGATACCATAGCTTGTTTTTATTTTAGGTTTGGGCTCGATATCTTGTAACAGGGGGTAATGGGGGCAATGTTTCCTTCATTTGTTGAATCTGATTTTGAATCTGAATGTGATTCTGAATGTGAATCTTGTTCTGGGGACACGAAAGTGCCAGGCACAATCGGCAGAGAACTGTTTGAAAAATAAGAAACTGAGTATTGTTATCTCAGATACCAGCAATGGGCAATGATTTTGCTCAGTGTACCACAATGGGCATAAACTGGCATTAGTCTGGCTTTCATGATAAGTTCTAAGTGAGTAAGAAACTGAGAGTCAGTACATTTCCAGACACTGACCATGGAGACCTCTCTGTGGTGTGGGCCTCTTAGGCCCACAAGAGAGGTCTCCAGTACGATAGCGCCCAAGAAAGGTCGCAGATGAGCTCATTGCAGCTCTGCCACAGAAGAGACATTAAGGTAAACATATGTCTCAATGAATAATGTACAAAATAGTCAGTAACGGTACAGAAACAATAAAATTTTGAAGAATAAATGAAAGAACCTTACCACATTGACTGTCCCCTCGCTGTTTGCCTTGCTGTGCACGCCTTCTGCAATCACTGATCCAGCGATGATCCATCTAAACCATTCATTGATCAGCTATAAAATGTCATACCTCAAGAGTATACCGTCATGTTCTTTTCATTCACGCATATGACTCGAAAAGGTATATGACTCGAAAAGGTATCATAAATCAAGATGCGACGATCACTTAAAATCACGGTTGCCATAGGGATCCTGTTCCCAAAAGACAATGGATGATTTGCTGACGTTGCACAAAAATCTCAAAGTATGTCAAGATTAGGAGGCATGCTGTCGCATGCAATAACATAATATACAAAAAGATTGTTTCATACTTTAATTTGGCTGTGTCACATCCACAGCTCTACTAACATGTGCCTTCGAGATTGGTTCATGCCATTGGCAACAAGCTAAAGATGACAACTTCGACTGGACCAGGAGGAAGGGAAGGACACCATCTGGTGGTACAGGACCAACTACTGGTGCCACTGGAGCAAACGGTAAGTTATTATTATTATTATTAAATATCTATTTAAAGTAGGCTAAAATAATGAATAGCTAAATTACAGCTAATTAAGGCCTACTATTTACAATATACACAATTTACAATAAAACTATTAATATATACTACAGGACAAATCAGAGTTAAAATCTATCATGTTAGAAACCCAACTTGCGGGATATATACTTTGCAAAGCCTACAGTTGCATTTTCCACCATTCCAGCATCTAATTCGTTTTTTGAACATAGGAAGGCTGTTAGATTGTTTTATTTCTTGCGGTAAATGCTGCTACAGTTTATTTCCAAGGTAAGTAATGGACTCAACTCCAAAGGACGTAGTTCGTACTTTTGGCAGTTGAGCATCATCACCATGCCTTAGACAATACCTAATATTGCGTTGCATGAAATTATCCTTCATGAATGGTGGATTCAGACCGCCTTTTGTTTTATAAATTTCAGTCATGAGCAACTGTAGGTTTCTTACATGGATTGGCACCGATTTAGATTGTTCCAGGAGAAAACCGAAATCATTCTCGTAATCTTTATATGCAATGCGTAATGCCCTTTCTTGAATATGATTTATTCTATGATTCATAGCTCTATCATAGTACATCCAAACAAGCTGACAGTAGCTGAAATGAGACAAAACAAACGCCCTCATTAACTGCTGCAGTTTTTCAGTGTCCATGTATCGTGATATTCGAGTAAGAGCATGGAGTTTTTGGCTGGCCTTTTTGCAAACAGTCTTGACATGCTGCTTGAAAGAAAGTGATTGATCAAAGGTTATACCGAGTAGATTTTCCTCTGAACTTTCTTTCACACAGGCCTCGCCTATCTTAATTGTTGTTTCATTACTCCCTTTTGCACCAAAAATCATTAAATGGCATTTATCTTCATTCAGCTTCATACCATTGTTTGGAAACCATTCAGTTATCTTAAGGGCATCATTCTCTAAATGCATAATGACATTTTCGATATTAGGACCATACGCATAAATAGTTGTATCGTCCGCATAATTACAGATTTCGGTCTCCTCCAGGAACATAAAAAGGTCATTCAGGTATATGTTAAACAAAAGGGGTCCCAAGACCGAACCTTGCGGTACTCCTAGGACGGTTTCTGTCCATGTGCTGAATGAACCATTGACCTTTACCCTCTGCTTCCTGTCGGTGAGATAGCTATGGATAAACAGCAAGGCAGATCTACTGAAACCATATGCATTTAATTTTGCTATTAAGTGTTACATTGATTAACGAAAAGTCACTGGAAAATCATTACTGTTGACAGTAACTACCAAGCAGCCATTCTTACTGTAAAATAAAATGATCTGTTTGTAGGAATTTGATGAATGGTGGAGGTGAAAATGAAAGTGAAGTTAAAAGGGTTAGACCCATTGCATAGTTTGGCGTGGAACTGCCAGTCTCCTTCTTGTCTTTTGACTATTTGTGTGTTGCTTTCTTGTTTTGTTTTGTCCTTTGTATTGCAGTATTTGTTTCATCTTGAAGTTGTATTTGCAAATTGTAAGTACCGTTCTTGGTGTAGGCCAGATGACCTTGTGTCTTCTTACACCAAGAGCGGTACAGTAGTAATGTATTTAGGTTAGTTAGTTTTAATTTATTACGAATGGAGAAAAAGGCGAAGTTGCTGCTTTTGTGCCAAGCGCTGGGATCGCAGAAACAGGGAAGACCTAGTCGAGTCCGCGACCTCTGATCATGACGCTCAAATGGTGGGGCTCCTCCTTGAATCTAACCCTGTCCGCCTGCGTATATTGGTTGTAAAGTTCGAAGACTACACTCACTGCCCCACTACACCTTCACCATCTTCATTCTTCAGTTTGTTTGAGAGCTGCAGGATCTATACATTTTTAACCTGCCGGTCGACTAGGGACTTGGGAAAGAGAATCTAATGGTTCCTCTTCTCAACGCAATTTTTCTATTTTTCAGACTTCTACCTTTACATCGAAACCTCATACCCAAGAAGTAATGGACAAGTTGCCACACTTCGAAGTCCAACCGTTAATTCCAATGTTCCAATGTGTCTCACAATGAAGGCTCACATGTTTGGCAGAAATGTTAACGCTCTGAAAGTGTTCAAAGTTGACGAAGGGTCTGGTGCAGAAACTGAATTATGGAAGAAAACAGGGAACCAAGGAAACAAATGGATTGATGTCAGCATTGATTTACCTCCCGGTGCACCGTTCCAAGTAAGGATCATAATTTTGGTTTCATTTGTTTTTGCCCAGACCCTCTTGAAGTGTTTGTGCAAAGTCGACAGCTTCCATTTGCAAAGAGCAAGAATAGCCAAAGCTCGGGTCTTGAATCAAATAAACAAATTTCGCATTGCAGAACTTTAGATTTACCCTTCTTATTTCGTTATAAGCATATAACTTCCCTTTAAAAATGAGCAATAAAGGATAGAAAAAGTTCAAATAGGAACCAGGATTTTAAAATCCTTATTTGCTTCAAGTAATTCTCTGCATACTATTTATGTTTTCCCTTTGTTAGTATTCGTATATTGTATTAAATTCATTTACAATTGTATTAATTTTCTGCAATATTGTCTATTAAATCTTGTATTTTGTTGTATAGTTAATATATTTGAATTGTATGTATGAAATTTAAAATATAAACTGAAACTGAAAACTGAAGCTTGTCTTTCAGGTGGCAATCAGTGGCGTTAGAGGAAATGGATACAGAGGGGATATTGCAATAGATGAGATTAGAGTACGTCCTAATAAGTGCGGTAAGTACTGACATTTTTTTCTTAATTCGAAGAACAAGCACCAGCACATACACCAAATACAACAAATACAACTACTGTACTACTCATTACAAGAAAGGACTTGTAGTCAGCGATTTTCCACAATGAGTTACACTTACAGTTAACTGAAGAATTAGACACACATGAAAACTTACAGATGACGGAAAAGTAAATCGAAAAGCTTGATCGCTGAATAAGTGAGAACAAATCGAAAAGCTTGATCGCTGAATAAGTGAGAACTAAGGCTGTTTGATAAACACAGTGGATTTTCATTTCATTTCATTTTCATTTTAAATTATTTATACACAATATCCCTTCAGCATAATAAAACTACAAAAAACATACAATGCAATTAATCAATATATCTATATAAACAAAAAGAAAAACATCGAGGGCTAAAGATTATATTGCTGTTCTCCCAGGGAGTTGTGTTTCAAATTGCTTTCAGCTCATCAAGTGTATTTTTAGTTGTTTTTTGAATCGGCACAAGGTAGGTAGTTCCCTGATATTGAAAGGGATTTCATTCCAGACCTTAAGAGCTGAATAGGAAAATCCTTTTTTGGCATACTCCAGATTGTACCTTGGAATCTGAAGATCTCTACAGAACCGCGTGTTATAACTGGAGCATTGGGATCTTTGTTGAAATTCGTCCCAGAGATTTTCCGGTGCTGAGTCTGTTCATGATCTTATAGGCCATAACTGCACGATCAAACGTGACAAGTTGTCCAACCTGAAGGAAATTATTCGACCATTCATCTTTTATCCTGGACGTATCGATCATGGAAATGGCTCTGTTTCGAAGACGTTGAAGGGACTCCTTTCTTGAATTAGAGAGGCTACCCCAGATTACATCTGCATATCGCAAGTGACTTTCTACAAGAGCACGATATACATTGCTTAACTGAGATTGTGGGAGGATGTTCTTCAATTTTTTTAAAGATGCGAGACCTCCGCGAACTTTCCCTTTGACAGTTTTGAATTGTTCTTCCCAGTTAAGCCCTTCGTCTACAATGACTCCAAGTGATTTGGTTTTTTTCACTCGTTTTATATCTGAACCATTCAGTCTCAATGTATCGTGCATTTCCACTTTATTAGTTTTACGAGGGTGCCCAATTACCATATACTCTGTTTTTGTGGATTGGCACTTAATTTATTTATCCGCATCCATTCAGAAATATGGGTCGACTCCTCTTGAGCCTTATGAACGAGTTCTTCCACATTCTTTGATGTTAAAGTGAATGAACGGAGCTAAGAGGAGGTCATCTATAAATAGGACATTGAAAACTCCTACGCATGTTATTGTTCCTCTTGCTAAACAATATCCATGATCGTCTCGAAATCATCAAATACAATAGGCTAATAATAGAATACCCAGACTCCTTCCGCGCGGGGCATTTATATCCGTTGATTCTCTTTAAGGTCACGTGAGTATCATCAGCATACATACCGGCCTTTGAGACTTTCAAACATTTTTCAAAGTCATTGAGGTACATTATGAAGAGAAGGGGGCCAAGACAGGAACCTTGGGGAATGCCACATGTAACTGTCCTAGGCCTTGATTCATACCCGTTGGCGGCACAGTACTGCTTTCTGTTTTCAAGGTATGATTTAAACCAGTCTCCGGAAAGCTCTCGAATACCGTATTTCCTCAATTTTTCTACAAAATCTTATGGTCAACAGTATCGAAAGCCTTTTTGAGATCTAGGAATATTGCTAAATTAAAGTGCTTGTGGTCAATATTCTCATCAGTACTATCAATCAATAATGTTATTGTTGAACAAAGTTTTTGAAAAGCTGATTGACTGATTGTCAGAACCTTGTTTGCTTTGAGATATTCGTAAACTTGGTCATGTACAATCCTTTCAAGGATTCTCGAAAACACAGAGATCACCGAGATAGGCCTATAGTTGTTAGCCTCACTTTCAGCCGCCCCTTCCGACATGGACCCCTTGAATATGTTGGAGAAGGAATTGGTCCTGTATAACTTCTTCAGTTGCCAAAAAGCAGCATCTGATTTTACGGACATGGTTGTCCAGCTACCCAATTGATACATATTCTTGAAAAGTACTGACATCATGTAATGCTTGAAATGTGGTGATCCTCAAGGTTCAGTTCTTTGTCCCCTACTCTCTCTAACCTATATAAATATCCTTCCTTATGTCTCAACAGTCCTGCTTTTCCTATTTGCAGATGATACAAAACTTTCATCATGAAATTGACTACATTACCAAACTCTCAACAATAAGTATAATAAACCCCCTTACTTCACAATGAACGCAAGCAGTTCACTTGAATGCAGACGAGTAAATGCTGTGGTTTTGCTGTTAATGCAAGATAGCATAGTAAGATGAAAGTATTAACTTTTTCAAATGCAATATCAGCTGAGTCAAAATTGTATCTGAACCCCATTTTTTCCTCCTGGTTCCCAAATGTAGTTCCTAAATCCCAAATTTTAATCATTCTGCGTTGAATCCCTTGTCTCTCCTTGCCGTAAACATTGCTCAACTGAAAATAACATTAAAGTTAGTTGAAGGAAATAAATAGCTAACTCAAGAGCTGTATGTGCATGCACGTCTAAAATTAGCATATTGTATCTGCAGATTTCGACACGTGCGTGCATATCTTTTCACTTGGGTAGCAATTACTTGCGTATGCGTTTCTTTATCCTGTTCATAGATTGCCTCTACTTAGCTCCGTCAACTAACTTTAAAGACAGCATAAACCTAGAGCCGCAAGTACAAACAAACAAATTGCTCAACTTACTCAGTCAAGAAGAATTCGCTGAGTGGAAAACCGACTTGGGGCGCAATGGTTTTAGTAGCGATAATTTTGACACTGAAAACAATTTCTCTTTAATTTTCAGGAAGTGGCGGTACCGGACCTGCGCCAACTAAACCACCAGTCAAACCACCTGCAGGTATTTTTATTACCTCTTTTTGTTGGACATATGTTTGCTGCGTGTACTACTCTGGCACGCAAAACTTTAGACCACATTTACGCGATTCTGCTACAATTTGAAAATGACACAAAATTGTTGTGGATAGCCCTTATTTTTTACGAAAACGACACAATTTGTGCCTAAGTAATTTTAAGAACGTTGCAACTTGAAAATGGGACCCTTGCATCAGATTCTAGCAGCATATGAGTCAAATCTTTCAATAGGGCACAGGGAAACCCGCAAATCTTCCAATTTCACGCTTATAAGCCAATGATATCGTCGTATCCCGATCACATGACTGAAAATAAGGCTTTCGAGATAAATTTTCGAGTACCTTCACGAAAATAAAAATGGATATTCGAGTAATAAAGATACAGAGCTGGTTTTACCACGAATCGATTCGAGAGGCCCCACTCCACATTTGTTTTTCTGCATTTGGTTAAAATCTCGTCAGGGATCGGCGTTACATCGAGTTTCATTCCTTCGAAAATTGGCCTATGTTCAAGAATTCTTCAGGAACGCTACAAATAAGATATAGCTTTCAAAATTTCACATGTTACGTGAATTATGTCCAGGAATAACATGAAAATATTTGTTTTTGTGACTTTCGAAAATCCTAGACGAATTAAAGCTATTTGCTGCGAAGAAAGCTAATGGGCCTACCTTCACCCGCCGCAGAATCCCAGTAATCGGCATTAAATCACTCTTTTTCGCAATAATAACCAGCGGATACATTAACGAATAACTTCACCACAAATCCAATTTCTTTCCGCCATTTAACAATCAATAATTTCGATAAAATGTGATAAGACTTTACAGCTTCTGCAGCAAACCGTCCAACTACTCTCGATTCAAAGTTTTCTTGTTGCAAACACGTTGGAAGTCTTGCAAGACTTGCATAAAACCAAAGGTATTGCAAGACTTAGGTCTCCCATATGACACAGCAAAATGATACCTTTGAGGATAGATTGCACACTCCTAAAGTCTTTCTATCGTTGCAAAATAAAGAGAAAATAAAACATTTCTCAAAGATTGCAAATTTCTTTGTCACATCAGAAAAGTACATAATTTGTGAAAAGAAATTCCCCCTGCAATCTATTCTCAAAGGTGTACAATCTATTATCAATGGTAACATTTTGCTGTGTCATATGGGAGATCTGAGCCTTGCACAACCTTTTGTTTTATGCAAGCTTTCCTGGTGTATGCCTGTATGCAACAAGAAACTTTGAATCGACGGTAGTTGGACGGTTTGCTGCAGAGGCTGTAAAGTCTTGTCACATTTTATCGAAATTATTGATGATAAAATGGTGGAAAGAAATTGAATTTGTGGTGAAGTTATTCGTTAATATATCCGCTGGTTATTATTGCGAAAAAGAGTGATTTAATGCCGATTACTGGGATTCTGCGTCGGGTGAAGGTAGGCCCATTAGCTTTCTTCGCAGCAAATAGCTTTAATTCGTCTAGGATTTTCGAACATCACACAAACAAGTACTTTCATGTTATTTCTGGACATAATTCACGTAACATGTGAAATTTTGAAAGCTATATCTTATTTGTAGCGTTCCTGAAGAATTCTTGAACATAGGCCAATTTTCGAAGAAATGAAATTCGATGTAACGCCGATCCCTGATAAGATTTTAACCAAATGCAGAAAAACAAATGTGGGGTGGGCCCTCTCGAATCGATTCGTGGTAAAACCAGCTCTGTATCTTTATTACTCGAATATCCATTTTTATTTTCGTGAAGGTACTCGAAAATTTATCTCGGAAGCCTTATTTTCAGTCATGTGATCGGAATACGACGATATCATTGGCTTATAAGCGTGAAATTGGAAGATTTGCGGGTTTCCCTGTGCCCTATTGAAAGATTTGACTCAAATGCTGATTCTAGCTAAGTTGTCACAGAGACTTTGGTACCATCACGTCGTTTTAAATTTGTGCTGCTATCGTTTCAAAGCAATCTAGTTGTACCTTGTTAGACGATACTAGAAGCTGATCAAATGGGGCAGTTTCCAAGATAGTTGACTTGTAAATTTCTGATGAAGGTCCCACTTAGAATGAGAGGCCAAATCTTTGTTATATTGACACTCGGATAGCATTTGAGTCAAATCTTTCAATAGGGCACAGGGAAACCCGCAAATCTTCCAATTTCATGCTTATAAGCCAATGATATCGTCGTATTCCGATCACATGACTGAAAATAAGGTTTTCGAGATGACTTTTCGAGTACCTTCACGAAAATAAAAATGGATATTCGAGTAATAAAGATACAGAGCTGGTTTTACCACGAATCGATTCGAGAGGCCCCACTCCACATTTGTTTTTCTGCATTTGGTTAAACATCGAATTTCATTCCTTCGAAAATTGGTCTATGTTCAAGAATTCTTCAGGAATGCTACAAATAAGATATAGCTTTCAAAATTTCACATGTTACGTGAATTATGTCTAGGAGTAACATGAAAATATTTGTTTGTGTGATTTGTGAAAATCCTAAACAAATAAAAGCTATTTGCTGCGAAGAAAGCTAATGGGCCTACCTTCACCCGCAGCAGAATCCCAGCAATTGGCATTAAGTCACTCTTTTTCGCAAAAATAACCAGCGGATACATTAACGAATAACTTCACCACAAATCCAATTTCTTTCCACCATTTTATCATCGATAATTTCGATTAAATATGACAAGACTTTACAGCCTCTGCAGCAAACCGTCCAACTACCGTCAATTCAAAGTTTTCTTGTTGCAAACACCAGGAAAGCTTGCATGAAACAAAAGGTTGTGCAAGGCTCAGGTCTCCCATATGACATAGCAAATTGTTAGCTTTGATAATAGATTGTACACCTTTGAGAATAGATTGCAGGGGAATTTTCTTTACACAAATTATGTACTTTTCCGATGTGACAAAGAAATTTGCAATCTTTGAGAAGTGTTTTATTTTCTCTTTATTTTGCTACGATAGAGTGCCTCCAGGAATGTGCAATCTATCCTCAAAGGTGTCGTATTGCTGTGTCATATGGGAGACCTAAGTCTTTCAAAACCTTTTGTTTTATGCAAGTCTTGCAAGACTTCCAACGTGTTTGCAACAAGAAAACTTTGAATCGAGAGTAGTTGGACGGTTTGCTGCAGAAGCTGTAAAGTCTTATCACATTTTATCGAAATCATTGATTATTAAATGGCGGAAAGAAATTAGATTTGTGGTGAAGTTATTCGTTAATGTATCCGCTGGTTATTATTGCGAAAAAGAGGGATTTAATGCCAATTACAGGGATTCTGCTGCGGGTGAAGGTAGGCCCATTAGCTTTCTGCGCAGCAAATAGCTTTAATTTGTCTAGGATTTTCGAAAATCACACAAACAAATATTTTCATGTTACTCCTAGACATAATTCACGTACCATGTGAAATTTTTGAAAGTTATACCTTATTTGTAGCGTTCCTGAAGAATTCTTGAACATAGGCGTATTTTCGAAGAAATGAAATTCGATGTAGCGCTGATCCCTGATGAGATTTTAACCAAATGCAGAAAAACAAATGTGGAGTGGGGCCTCTCGAATCGATTCGTGGTAAAACCAGCTCTGTATCTTTATTATTCGAATATCCATTTTTATTTTCGTGAAGGTACTCGAAAAGTTATCTCGAAAGCCTTATTTTCAGTCATGTGATCGGAATACGACGATATCATTGGCTTATAAGCGTGAAATTGGAAGATTTGCTGGTTTCCCTGTGCCCTATTGAAAGATTTGACTCGTATGCTCACTCGGGTGCCGTGCAAGTGACTTTACATACAGGGTGTCCCAAAATAACTGCGCCCCATTTGTCTGAAGATTGCGACAAAACAGCAAAAAATTCTCGCCAAATTTTTAAATGATGCTGCTCTTCAGATATTCAATTAAAGTTTGTAACCATCCCCGTAAAAATCTGTTGAGAAATGATGGAGCTATGACCTTCAGAAGACCAAATTTGCCCGATCACGGAAACATGCAGTCGGCCATTTTGTCTTACTAATCTTGAAGCGATTAATAGCTTCATGGATTGAAATGAAACAGCAGCCTCCAATTTCATAGCTTTCGTGAAAATTCCGATAATCCTCGGAGAGTTCCATTATTTCTGACCTCACAGAAAATATTTCTTACTTCACGTGAAGCTACTCATCACTGCAAACAGTAAGACAAAATGGCCGACCGCTGGTTTCAGTCATCAGGCAAATTTGGTCTTCTGAAGGTCCTAGCTCCATCATTTCTTAACGGATTTTTACAGGGATGGTTGCAAACTTTAATTGAATATCTGAAGAGCAGCATCATGCAAAAGTTTGGCGAATATCTTTTGCCGTTTTGTCGCAATCTTTAGGCAAACGGGGCACAATTTTTTTGGGACACCCTGTATAGTACTGACTTTCGTCAATATATAAATTATTCCATTCAAGATACTTGACTGCGTCAGACAAAGAGACAACAGGCACTCGTGTGTCTTTAATGCTATTCAGTTCGTTTCTGGTTAGAAACATCACTGTGTTTGCATTTGTGCATATTCCATTGCTTATTCATCAGGTACATACCCTCTCATAATTAGAGACAACATGATTTCTCGAAACTAACATATAACATATAACCAACATTTGTTCTAGTTTGAACAACTGTTCTAGTTGTAACCTATCAGATGCAAGGTGAGAGAGAACAATACTTTCGAGAAATCAAAAGGCGAACGTGATTGGTTCTTAGACAATGAGGACGGGGGATAAAATTTATCACTGGAACAGAAAAACTTGAGTGTATGCTCAGACTAAGGTAAGAGTGGCTCAATTGGTCTGTAAAGACGAGGCTGGATGGGGGTACGTATCTCTGAGATGAACAACATTTTCAGTGCCTGTGCTTGTTGAGTTAGAGTGGCTAACTGTGTCTGATGGATCACTGTACTGTTTACTATCTTTGTTAGGAGGATGCGGTGTGTCTGATGTCCCATTACAAAGGGTTATATCTGGTAAGAATGCAGCACGTGGATCATGGCCATGGCAGATACTAATGTTATATGGTGGTCGACCAATATGTGGTGGAACCCTTATTAATCCTACAACCGTTGTCACTGCGGCTCATTGTGTTTCTGGACGTGAAGCCCAGGCAGCTTCCTTTAGAGTTAGGTAAGCAGTTGTTATTTAGTTGCTATTGCTATTTAGATTTACTGTTTACACAATCTTAAAAGCGACGAAAACTATCAACACTTTTTGAGTGCTTAGAATACGCCCTTAATGTTGTACAATATCAAGCCTTGGGCTCAGAGTTAGGCAGAAGCTTCTGAAGAAAGCTGAAAATCTCTCCTTTTCCCTTTCATTTACTTTTTACTTTGCGCAGAGTAAAAACCAATTAAAAGCAACCAAAATCTCCTGTTCCTATCGTCCTTTCTATCCATTATTGTCTTCTCAACCAGAACTTGCTCTTGCACATAATACCAATGTGCCTATGACTACAGACACTCTTTCTTTCGACTTCGAAAGGATGAAATGTAGGAGATGGAAGATACTGGAGATGGAATAAGCATCTCTATAGCTCCGAGAATTTTTTGATTATGGCTTCATGCCTTGGCTCCCTGTGGCTTTCTGTCCATGTGCTATGCAAATTTCCCACGGTTGTGGGACAAGAAGGTTTGTCACGATTTATTTAGAGGCAAAATTATCACATCAAGACGTATCAAAATAGTAGATCACCCTCGTTCGCGTTAAACATTGGTGTCATGGTGCACAGACCAGTGACGTCACCGCGGCCAAGTAATCTTGCATATGCAATTTTTCAAGGAAAAGATCAAAAGGGTGGAAAAGGACAATACGCTATTCAGAACCGTATAATCTTTCATTTTATCACGAATCATACCAACTAAGGATTTATGCTTTAACATTTCCATTTTCTATCATTTTAGAGTTGGAGAGCACGACACGAGAGCAACAGAGGGATCAGAAGTGGATATCCCGGTTTCAAGAATTATCTCACACCCATCATACAGCAGACGTACAATTGACTTTGATGTTGCAGTTATGAAACTTGCAAGACCAGCAACACTTGGAAAATTCGTTAAAACTGCTTGTTTACCTGCTGCTGGGCAGGCGCCTGCTGCTGGATCTACTTGTTACATCACTGGTACGTAACGTTTACTAACACCACATTCACACATGCAGGTTAAACTAGCTTAAACTAAACCAGGTCATCGAATGGGGCCTTTTGATTGGTTAGTCCAACAAATTCAATGTATTTGATTGGGTGAAAGTTAACCTGGTTTAGATAGGTGGTTTTACTGTGTCAGTGTGAATGCAGTATAACTTACAAAGTGTTATCCGAAAGGTTGAAGAATGAACTTTATACTTTTCAAAATTCATCATGACTGTTTTTTATATTCTCATAAACACTTACAAATAGTTTAATAATTTACAAATAGTAAATAAGTTCCCTGTGGCCATTACTCCAAACAAATACAAGCAAACCAGGACTAATGGAAGATAAACAAGATACAGCATATTTAAGCAAACTACACTCTCTTTATTAGAACCCTTTAATAAGAGCGTTGCCGGTCAGCATATGCCAGAAGGTGTATCTATTGTTGAAAGATACAAAAAGTATGAACATCATGGTGGTCTCAACCAGGAAATTTGACGTGCTTCTAAGAAAAAAGAGTACCCTGTACATTATTAAACTGAAAAACATTCATGACCCTAAGAACAACTCGACAGATTTTCTGCTTAAGATTTATTCATCCTCTTTTCCCTTGTCAATAATATTGCTTTGCCCAGACCCATATCAACTTTGGAAACCGCGAACCTTAAGATTTAAGAGTTTACAGCACTTAACCCTAATCCACATGGGGGGGGGGTGGATTCCACCCCCCCTCAAGGTTTTATTTGCCGCGTTTTTAAACGACGTTTGCTATGTCCCCCAGCCTCCCTGACTTTTACTAATTATCTATTAGCCACATTTTGGTGGAAAAATTTTTGAACAATAGGACTCACAGGTCACGTGACATGCCCATATTTGGAAGGAGGTAGCAGCAAAATCATTGTTTTCAATGATTTCAATGGAATTATTACATTTAATTATAAAGTATTATACAGCAAATGAATGAGCAATCAAAGGGCTTCAATTTGATACCGGAATTTCTGGAATTTGATGATGTCAGCACTTTTTGATAATGACGTCATTTTGGCCGCCATTTTGGACTAATTAGCAATTTTTTCAAGTTTTCTCGAACTTTTTCAATGAAAAACACTCTAATTATACATTTGTTATAGATAATCACCATTTTGCAGGTTATTTTGGTCTCTTTTTACTTAGAATAAATTAATCGCACAAATGATGTCATAAGAATTGGCTAATTTCTGCCAAAATATCACTCCAAAATCGTTAATTTCAATAAAATATTATTTTATAATCACATATGTTGACAAACTGAACCAAAAACTGCATAAAGTTCATGCAAAATCTTCATTAAACTTGAATTCAACTTGGAAGCCTGATTTTCACAGATTTTCAGCTTCGTGACGTCACTGTGACGTCACAAGGTGTGGCAGCCACACCCAAATTACGCTACGAGCTACAAATTACCTGTTCTATAACTGTGCCAAGTTGTATTGAATTCGGATGAGTCTAAGGCAGTTTTCAGAGGGGGGGTGGAAAGCACCCCCCCCCCATAAATGGTAGCTCAAAAAAAGCCCATATGGATTAGGGTTAAAGATTTCTGAAAATCTTTTGTTTTCCTGCGACTTTTGTTTATCATCTGTTGTTTTTGCTCCTTGCTACAAAATGCATTCATTATGGTCTGGTAGCGTTTGTGACGTTACAATTCTTGCAGCTCATTTTTCATACATTTCAGTATTCTGGGTAGAAAAAGGATTAATTATCTATATACTGTATATCTACCTGTATTAAAGACTTGAAGTTGTACTTGAAATAACTTTAACAAGCATTTTAGTTTTGCTTTTGTGTGTAACACCATCTTGTCCTGTCTTCCAAAACATGGAATTTTACAACCATCGAGAGCTTTAATTTTATTTGCTACATCTTTACAGGATTTGGAAAAGTTAGGCACCCTGGCAACATGCATCATACTTTACAGCAAGCACCATTGAAAGTTGTTTCCCAGCAAGAGTGTACACGCCTCAACACTGGGTCCACTGGTCTGGCTGTAAGTTGATTCTACGTTGTGGTAACCGTTCTTTTATTTGATGATGATGATGATGATGATGATGATGATGATGATGATGATGATGATGATGATGATGATGATGATGATGATGATGATGATGATGATGATGATGATGATGATGATGATGATGATGATTAATGATGATGATGATGATGATATGATGATGATGATGATGATAATTGACGATTGATTATTAATGATTAATGATGATTATGATTGATGATTGATGATCATGTTAGGCCTTAATTAGCTGTAATTTTAGCTATCGTCTTTGTTTTTTGCCTACTTTATAAATAAAGAAATGATGATGATGATTATGATGATTGATGATGATGATTATTGATTGATTGATGATTGATGATGATGATGATGATGATGATGATGATGATGATGATGATGATGATGATGATGATTGATTGATTGATTGATTGATTGATTGATTGATTGATTGATGTAACTTTCATTCATAACTTCATTTATTCATTTTTTTATCTATTTGTCATTTATTCATTAATGCCTACATACCTTTCCTAATGAGTATTAGCATGGGTATGTTACTAAATGAATGAATGTAGTTCGTTACTTTGCTCGTCTTCATTTCATGAGTATCTCTGAGCTTTTGCCTCGGCAGCAATTCTTGATTACTCAAGTTTATAACGGCCTAAGGTTTTTGTACAGTGCCGCGCTCTAAACTAGTTCCCATTCAGGATGAGTCGTTTCGAGGACTGCGATGATCTGGGAACTAGTTTAGAGCACGGCACTGTTCAAAAATCTTAGGCCGTTATGAACTTGAGTAATCAAGAATTGCTGCCGAGGCAAAAGCTCAGAGATGCTCATGAAATGAAGACGAGCAAAGTAACGAACTACATTCATTCATTTAGTAACATTTAGGCCAAGTATTGTGGACACGATCGACACAAATCGTGTCCACAATACCCATGGTATTAGTCGAATAAGATTTAGGTTTTCCCGAAATGTAGCATTGTCAAATTGAACAGTACAATGTTTACCCCTTGGGCAAATCTACAGCTATCATTATTGCATGATAGATAGGCCTATTTAGTTTGAATTTTAGGCTTGCTAGGAAGGTTTCTGGGGTTAAATTGCTCTAAATCTAAATCTAATTTGACATATTACCAGCACAACTGAAGTCAGCGCCCTAGACTCGATAAGCTATGCTTCTCTAGGGCGTATGAAAACGTATGTAGCTAGTTTTAACAACAATTGTTTTTAGAAATCATCATCATCAGTCAGTCATAAGGGACCGTTCATTATTTACAGAGGGGTTGGTACCGAAGAGAAATGTTTTCTTGTCCAAAAATCTTCTTACCCAACTCTAAAAGTGACAGCAAAAACATCCACCCAATAATTTTCAGGTTGACAATATTTTGTCCAACCCCTACCTATAGACATGGTTTCAATGTCAAACGATGTAAATTGTAAATTCAATACTGCAAATATTGATGACAAAGATGAGCAAAGTAGACACTGAACGTGAAATGCATAATATTGATAATATTGATGATGATATTAAGATAATTTTGGACTTTAAACATTTGGTATTAATTGGTGGGAAAATTTTGTTTTTCCAACCTTGAAATTACATGAAAAAATATTTACCCAACCTTTTTATGTTAGAAAATTTCTCTTACCCAACCCATTTCTCTGCGGTACCAACCCCTCTATAAATAATGAACAGTCCCTAAGTACTCCAATGAACAGGCTACAGGTTATAGGTTACAGGCTTGCAAACGTTGTATCTTTTTTATGTCACCCGGTGCATTTTAAACTCATCCAGTGCTTCTCTCTAAATACCATATCTCCTTCTCTTCAGATAAGCTCACGTATGATCTGTGCTGGGAATGGTGCTGGAACGACCCAAAGTGGTTGCCATGGTGATAGCGGTGGACCATTCGTTTGCAATAGTGGTGGCAAATGGTATCTACAGGGAGCTGTTAGTTGGGGGTCTGGTACATGCAGTGCTGCTAGTACTTACACCGTCTTTGCAAAGACAAGTGAGGTTAATATCAATGCGTGGATCAGTCGAAATGCTGCATGAGACTGTACTTATCTTTGCACTTACACTGAGTATTCTATAGATCTACCATATAGTTGCACTCACTCTCTACGTGAGGGCTAAGCCCCTAAAGAGAATGTTTCAAGCAGCTCACAATCGTCATGATAGATAGCATGAATTGTGTAATGAATCTTAATTGGAGTATTTCTACCTCAAGACTTTGCAGACTAGCACCACTCTCTTCTTTGCGGAGAGAGTGGTGCAGCAATGTATGCGAGAAGCAACAATCAAGGAGCATGGCTTCAAAAGTGGAGCAGTATTTTAATACCCTACTGTATTTATATATGCTGTAAAGCTATGTTTACTTTGGTTCTGCAAAATTGAAATAGGCTCGTTGATTTTCGAAGATTTTCCAGCCTTCTCCTAAGATTTAGTTAACGTTTCGCGAAGACTTTTTTCATGAAAGGTAGAAAGTAGATATTAGCATAATGATGTAATCTTTTCGTATTTTTCCATGCACAATCTGTAGTATATTGTTGATACTATCTCAACTTGTTTAGGTATTTCAATTTATAGTCTAATATTGATCTTCACACAGTTTTACTTTGTCTATTTATCTTATTATAATCATTAATAAAGTCATCGTATGTCTTTATTGTCTTGGACTTCAAACAGCGCAACTGTACCGAATTGTTTCAAACTATTTCATTCTTTAGCAACATTTACCCAGCACGAAAAAACTTGCAATTTTGAGAAATTGTAAAAATCACTCTAGTACGCAACTCACAAAAGATCCTGGTTCTTGATCTATCGATAAAGGTCCACCTTAAACTTTAAGACCAAGTTTTGGTATCTCTGTTAGCATTTGGATGTCGCACAAAGTGTGCATAAAAGTGATTTGTTTCAAAGCCTTTATTTGCCCTATACAATAGGCCAATGGTATAGGTCAGGCATGTCAGTGTTTTACCTACAAGATGAATCAGAAAATGTATAAACTGTCTGAAAAATCGTGCAGGATTACCTGTGCAACCAATTAGTAAAATTTTTACTTCTTCATCTTATAGAGGGTCCAACTTAATTTTCAAGACTTTTCTCATAATTTTACTTGCATTATTTTTTCTGAAATTAGAAGTTAGCCGTAAAGTCCTATTTTTTTATATTCCCAAAAGTAACTAAAAGTGGCTCAATCATAATTATTTTTCCATTTAGTTTTTGGGAGTATTATTAGACATATCAGCAAAGTTTGGCCTCGTAAGCCTACTAGACACCCTCTTAGGCCATCATGAGCTTAGTGCTTTAAAATGTAATAACAAACTATGAAGGGTATAAAATTGTTTGTGGCTATACAACTGCCATCATTTTCCAAAAGAGTGCAAACCATGTAGGTATCATTTAACGAGTGTAATGAGTGAAACTTGGTTTCTGCATACACTGTAAAATGTTGGTCGTTTGAGGGCCATCTCTTTTTAGATCTCCAAACTGTAAATATAACAAATCGTTTTCAGGGTCTTTTTACATTTTCATGTTGCACTTGATACATGACCCCCCTTCATCAAAGTCTTGAATGCAAGGAGTTTCTCAGAAAGTTTTCAGAAAGCTTCCCGGAGGGGGGGGGGGGCATTGGGTACCTGATGTGTTATCATGCTCGTACAAAAGAGCGCGCCTTTCTTCGAAAAGGCACAGGGCCATGTGGGCCTACTATTAGGGGTCCCATTCTGGCCTGGTTTCAAGAAGGGCTGGAAAGGTAGGATTTAAACCACAAGAGTTCACGTTGCTGTACACCGTAAAGTTCGAGCTGTTTGCAGAGGATATTATGATCTACAGTGTCAAATGCCTTTTTGAAAACACAAAACCCACAAGCTTACCAAGATCCAATCCATTGTACTAGTCGTCGGTATTTTTAAGTAAGCATGTTACTGTTGAGTGAAAATGCAAAAAGCCGGACTGGCCAGACGAAAAATGACCGTTATCATTCACATACTGGTACAGCTGGTTAGCATACGAGAATACGAGTCAAATCTGTCAGTAGGACACAGGAAAACCAGCAAATCTTCTAATTTCACGCTTATAAGCCAATGATATCGCCGTATTCTGATCACATGACTGAAAATACGGCTTTCGAGATAGCTTTTCGAGTACCTTCACGAAAATAAAAATGGATATTCGACTAATAAAAATACAGAGCTGGGTTTACCACAAATCGATTCGAAAGACCCCACTCCACATTTGTTTTTCTGCATTTGGTTAAAATCTCATCATGGATCGGCGTTACATTGAATTTCATTCCTTCGAAAATTGGCCTTTGTTCACGAATTCTTCAGGAACGTTACAAATAGGATATAGATTTCAAAATTTCACATGTTACGTGAATTATGTCCAGAAATAACATGAAAATATCTGTTTGTGTGATGTTCGAAAATCTTTGACGAATTAAAGCTATTTGCTGCCTGAAAGCAGATGGGCCTACCTTCACCCGCAGCAGAATCCCAGTAATCGGCATTAAATCACTCTTTTTCGTAATAATAACCAGCGGATACATTAACGAATAACTTAACCACAGTTCCAATTTCTTTCCACCAATTTATCATCGATAATTTCGATAAAATGTGATAAGACTTTACAGCCTCTGCAGCAAACCGTCCAACTACCGTCGATTCAAAGCAATCTGGTTCAGTTAAAAGTTGGCCCGGGCCATGTTGAAAATGTGATCTATTGTATTCAACAACTTTGACGTCTGCCGTTTCATTGTGTGGCGAAGGAGACAATGGGTTTGTGGGCGTTTCTTCCTTCCTTCAGCCTATTTATAGCACCTTGTCGATATAGCTATGTCTATACCCTTTAATGGTACTGTAGTATATAATAAACTAGCAACAGTAAATACTAAAGTGCCCCTCACCTCTCCCAAAAATAAACCATTTAGTTACATCAATTCGTTCACACCTAGCTACTAGTTTGACAGCTAGAGCATTGCAATAAACGATAGGTGTTACACAAAGTCAGTGCATTATGAGAAACTGGCACATTCAGGGCTTGTTGGGGAGATGAAGTGCTGACCCTATTTCTTTGGCATACTGTGTTGGCCACTGCGTTTCAGCTTTGTTGAGAGCGAATCAACGTTGGCAATAGTTGCAACAGCCTTATATAGTTCACAAAGACCTCTGAATTATGAAATGTTGATTTGACTACATGTGTCACAAAATCCAATGGAAGAGAAAACAGATATAATCTTAGATTTTTCAACAGCATTTAAATTAATAAAAACATTGAGGGTAAAATTTCTGAAAAGTACTCAACCGATTTTCTTCAAATTTGTTTCAAATAGTAGGAAACATGTCATAGTATAAAAATATATACTTTTCAAATTTTTTAGCTTCTATTTTTAGCACAATTAGTCTTAAATTAGCCTTTTGTTGCATGCAGGTACTTTCATCACAGGTTTTTGCCAGTCCTATCCTTTTATCTGGTAAATAAAGACTCAAAATGAATCAAATTAATAAGATGAAGCAAATTAGACTAAAAAATTTATATTTTGCACTTCTTTATTAGAGAAATGACGTCATAAATGTGAATGACGTCATATATATTAAATTTTGCTGACATATGCAAATATGAAAAATTTATATATCAAATAAAATTCCTCATCAAATGCAATCGAATGGTGCATGTTTGAGATCGATCAAGCAAACGACACGAAAACTACGGACATTTTAAGCTTTTTTGTTGTTGACTACTCTCCAAATATGGTATTACTGTGGTCACATGATCAGAGGTAGAACAATGAAATGTTAAGAATTTAATTGCCTATGAAATTTGAGTAAAAGTCACCAAAACTGGTGGTTATATCTCCTGTAGCTTTAGCGTAACGCAGCAAAAACTGGCAGGGGGCGAAAAACGCCCCCCCCCCCTAGTACGAATAGGTTAACCCCAAACGGACTCACGTGTAGCCTGCGTGCAGACTTTACCTTTCTACTGCGAAGGAGAGCCGTTCATAAGCTCTCCTTCGCAGTGGCAAGTAAGTCTGCACGCAGGCTAGCTTACGTGCAGCATCGAGGTTACTTTTTATGCAAATGATGCAATGAATAATAGAGCCAATGTCATTAGGCGATTGTTCGACGATGCTAAGCAACCTGACAACTTAACATCAAACTCTTTCTCAAATTTGTGAGGGCCTTGTGCAACACAATGCTTTTGACATAACCAACAAACATGAAAAGAAGGGAAAGAAAAGCCCCATTAAAGCTTTTCGACAAATAGGATCACAAGTCATTTGCTGTGACCAATGTCATTCAATGAATACAACTAGCTGTTAACGCAGTTAAGGTAGCTTACCAACAAATGAGCAAACTTTTTAATGGTAAACTTTTGGTTATATATCATCACATCAAAAGAACAAGCATGCAAAGCAAAGAAATTTTTGCTAAAGAAATTTGCATAAATTTGCATAATGCTGACGTCAGCAACATTTTGCTGACTAAAAACATGCTATCATTAGAAGAAAGATTTCTCAAAAAATGACTGTCCAATTCGAGTCATATGCTGCAAGCAAACAGTCTATTAGCTTGCAGAGGGCACAGGCTAAAAAAATTACACAAAGGTATCATATCAACAACAGATTTTAATGAGGATTTCAAGATGGCGGACTTTCCTAGAGAAACGCCTCATTAGTTTCTTTGTTATTAGCTATGTTATTTTATATGATCTGAATTTTTTTAGCCCTTGCCCTTCTTTGGTATATGATCTAAGTGCATGCAAAGTCTCATCTTCAAAGTATTAGTATTCTTTGAGATATCTTTTTCTAATTGAGCAACTGCAGTAAAAAATGAAGTCCGAGAAAATGCAATTCAAAGTTTTGTATAACACGGGCTGTTCTAGTAACCTACAGATATGTAAGGTAGGCCTCCCTCTTGTTCTTTTTCTTGGTCTATATACTCTTTACTGGTATTTCTGAGCTTTTTCTCCTCTTTCCCTGTTTTTTTTGTGCTCTTTATTCAATACTTTTCAATCATTTGATTGTGCGCTTATCTGAGCAAAGTGGTAAAACATCGGGTTCGATTGCAAAATGTCTCAATATGTCAGTGAATCCCCATGGATTCTTCAACTTCTTCAACTTCTTCTTCGTGACTTCTTCAACAAATTATTTTTTAGTATTTTTGACAAATGGTGCTATTTGACAACTTATTTGTGCTTTCGGTCTTTCAAACAAAAGCCTGTGATTGCTCAAATCCTCAAAAACAGGATTTGTCATATCATGGGTCCACTTTTAGGCATAATCACTTCAATATTCTATGTTTTCTCTCCAGTGATCTGTTTGCCACTCACACCATCAAGAGTCTGTTCTCCCAACAAGGATAAAATCAATTTTCAGTTGATGTCCTTAGAATTTCTTCCTCTGCCATTTTGAATGTTAAAATGCCATATGAACTTTGATAGGAATAGACAGTGCACTGCAGTTTCAAGACATGTATAGGCACCACCCATTCTTTCTTCAACATTCTTGATTTTTTGTTATCAAATTCTGGACAGCTTACCCAGCCAGCTACCAATTCAATTGATTTAAAATCTGTTCTACGGTTCAAATGAAGTGAAATTTGCAAGGACCTAATGATTTGTTGACTGTGCTGGTTGCTGTTCCTTTTTCTGGCACAGCCAATGCCAAAGCTGCTTTGAAGACTGATGCATTATTCCTGCATACTTTTCTCAGCCTGTCAGCCAGCAGTTGGCCTAGGCTCAGATGATATGATGGGCCTATCTGCAGGTGTTGGTGCTTTCTTTTGCATGTCATCAACGTTCTTTAAAGCTCTCCCATTCTGTTATTACCTTAACCCTATCCAGACTGGGCTTTTTGAGCAACTAGAAGACTGGGGGGGGCTCATTCAGCCCCCCCTCTCTAAAATCGCCATTCCTTCACTTACGAAGACGAAACTCACCATGCAGGTAGCCGTGCTTATGATCTATCATTTCTCACAAAAAAAAGTCTAAAAATAGATATGACGTCATAATTATTCAAGACCAACTGGCACGTGTCCACGAAAAAAAAGAAAAAAACAACTTTTTTTTAAATCTTTATAATTTTCTAAGATTGATTCATGAGACCAAATTATGCCAATCAAAGCATTGTTAGAAGGTGAAAATATACTTATAAAGTGAAAAATTTGATTTTCGCAAATCCAAGATGGCGGACACAGAGATTAAAATTCTTGTTTTTCTGAAAAATGAAAAATGCAGCTATAAAAGAGAATTTCTCCATATATTACGATGAAAACTACTTCGATGATAAGTGACCGTTGCATACTTCATTTTTCCTTTTGAAACTTTTGTTTTAATTATTGCAAAAAATGCTGACATCAGCATTTTTTCCCCGTAGTAAGCAAATGAGATGGAAAGAAGAAGGAAAGTGGAAATAAGGGGTTGAAGATAGTTATTTGGTGAAATTTTGATAATATCTTGACAAACTAAACACTTTCAAGTCAAAAAATTCTCACTGTAAAACAAATTCTCAAGATATGCATGAAAACTGATCGTTAGTAGTACTAACTGAGGATACCCCCGGGGAATCTTGTGCCGTTTGCGACCAATGATGCACAAAATTCAAACAAAATTACACAGCTTAGGTGGAAACAACCCTGTTGATCAGTTTTAGTCTATTTATTGCCGCTGTAAAACATTTGGGGTCGAAATATCCCTGCAGAAAGACCGCTAACTAATCTTTGCCATTTTCTTAAAGATGACGTCATTGATGAGGTCACGTGACACATATTTTGTCTATTGTTCCTGGAAAAAATTAAAGAGACCTTACAAATTATAAGTTCACAAATGAAAAAGGATATTATCAAAGTATTATGAGGTGATCTGGAATTACATCCATAAGCAGCTTACCTAAAAGTTGGCCCCGACCACTCTGAAAAAAAACAGCCACCCCCCGGCCCCCTGAATTTTTTTCTCAAAATTTCACACAAATTCACACTTCAAAAGGATAGAAACTAAAAGTCAAAAAACCATTTCCTGGTTTGTTGAACCAATTTGGAGCAGTGCTCAGTTAAGTAGGTGGGGGGGCTGAATGAGCCCCCCCCCCCAGTCTGGATAGGGTTAAGTAAGTGCTGCTCATAGCATTATTGATAAACTAGCTGTTAATGAAGTTAAGTGAGTGCAGCTCAGAGGAATAGTCTGCCAACGTTAGAGGGGGGGGGGCGGTTACTCACTACCATGCACAAGCAGTTATCTGCCCCCCTCCCATAAGGGCGGCTTTTGCAAGGGAAGATTCGAGTTAACCCTATTTGTACTGGGCAATTTTTTAGGTACTTTGTACTGGGGGGGGGGCGTTTTTCCCCCCCCCTCTTTTTCTCCGAAACTACACAAGATATAACAATAAGACTTACCCCTATTGCTCTTTAGACAATTGGCTATTCAAATATAACAATGACAATTAATAAGTCACGTGCTTCGTTGATTTTTAGCACAATTAGCTTTAAATTAGCCTTTTGTTGCATGCTTCTATTTTCATCGCAGGTTTTTGCCAGTCCTGTCCTTTTATCTGGCAAATATAGACTCAAAATGAATCAAATTAATAAGATGAAGCAAATTAGACTAAACAAATTTACATTTTACACTTCTTTATAAACGTCATAAATGTGCATGACGTCATAGATATTAAATTTTGCTGACATCAGCAAATATGAAAAATTTATATATCAATTGAAAGTACTCATCAAATGCAATCGAATGGTGCATGTTTGAGATCGATCAAGCAAACGACACGAAAACTACGGATATTTTAAGCTTTTTTTGTTGACTACTCTCCAAATATGGTATTACTGTGGTCACATGATCAGAGGTAGAACAATGAAATGTTAAGAATTTAATTGCCGATGAAATTTGAGTAAAAGTCACCAAAACTGGTGGTTATATCTCTTGTCGTTTTACCGTAACGCAGCAAAGTCTGGTAGGGGGCGGCCCCAGTACGAATAGGGTTAAAGTGCAATTCCAAAAAATTAGGTAACTATCAGTAAGGAATCTCAAGTAATCTCATGGCACTATTTTCTGCCATGTATCACATTCTTATCGTTAAAATCCGATGTATATTAAAGTGCCCTTCTTATTGTGAAAAGTTCGGCAAGGATGGCCAGAAATAAAATTCCATCAACGTTCTATATTTTCTTCTGATCTCATCATCTCTTCATTACCAAGGTCAGGTATAATCTTGGACACCCCGAAATATAGCGATACAAACAAACTAATGTCATAACTCAACAGTCTTTCTCAAGTACTGATAGCTATACCTAGTTGATCGATCGACATCAAACATAGTCTACCTACGAGACTCTTAAAACGACAAAAGGCGACAAGAGCTTTCACAAGCCTCTTGTGCCGACCTGCTTTACCTAACCTTTCGAATCCATATCTGTTCTCCAGTTATAAAAATATGTTCTCTATTTATACATAAATGGGTGTCTAAAACAAAACTAAATAATAATGACAAAGCTGTTCTAGAATCTTCGAGGTATTACACCACAGTTTGCAACATATCCAAATAAGGTTAACAGGGTGATTGCGACCTTGCAATAAATAGCGTAGGTGGGGCAAAGCCCTACCCATTAGAAAATCGTTCCGGAGGTCCGGTGGAATTCCACCGGAAAGCCGGTCCGGTGGCGGAATTCAACTGGTATAACAGCGGTCACAACGGGTCCACCGGAATTCCGCCGGGACTTCAATTGAGTACCAGTGGAATTCCGCCGGAACATTTTGGTGAATCGGAATCCGGTGGAATACCGGTGGATCATAAAATCTTACAAAAAAAACAAAAAAATTGAAATGAAAAAGAAAATTCCAAAAACATATCATACAACTTTATTTTAGTAAAAGGGATTTATTTTCAGTGTTTCTCGCACTCTTGTGGTACTCCTGTGGTGCTACCAAGGTACTACTGGGTAAATACATTGAAAAGGACAAGAAAGTATTTCTTTAGGAATTCCACAACAAAGTTTTTTTGAATCGCTTTACGTATGTCCACAAATCTGATAATTTGGAGTAACTTTCAGCGGCAGCACTCAAGGCTGGAGAGATTCTCACAGGAGCCTTTAAAGGTGCGAGCCCCTATTTGTTAGGTTGTACGAACAATAATATATTTTATGATGTTATTAAAGTGTACATTTGATTTGTTTTAAACCCCTCCTGAAAAGGTGAACACTTTATTAGGGGATTACGTCATCCGTCTGCCTCGTTTGGCGGATTGCGTCATCCACCGGCCTCGTTTTGGGGCGACCGCGTGATTTTGTAAAAATGATGGCCTAAGCCATTGCTGGATTTGAAATGTGGCGGTAACAGATAAGTTTTGTTGTTGTGATCTTAACTTGACGGTTGAGCCACAAGATGGAGTTGGTGTTTGGAAAAAGGTCAAGAAACTTGGATACTGAATATGGAGAACTAGTTTCAAGGCACATTTGCTTTAGTGGAACTGGAATGTCTAGGCCTAACTTGTGATCCTGAACTTGAAGTGTGCAGAGGAAAACTAAGATACATCAAAACATCGTAACATAAGGAAAGCAAGACAAGAGCGTCATTCGGTAAGTCTGACATGTCTTTCAAAAAGCTATGTTGAGGTTTAAAATTGTATAAACAACAAGAGCTAGCAGAGGACACGAGTAGGCCCTAATTTCTGGTTCACCACAAAGATGAGAGAAGCAAGCAAGGTTTCATAACTCCAACGCTCGTCATAGAGGAAGAGTCCATTTCTGGCGACCAAGCAATTTGAGCAATTTGATTTTTAGCAATCAAGTGCAGTTTTGCTCACCGGTTTTTAGCCCCAAGCGCTGGGATCGCAGAAACAGTGACGCTAATAAATCGAATGAGATTTCGGTAGGGCTCGAACATCGTGCTTATCCATTCCAGGGATTGATAGGGATTTTTCTTGCCTCCCTTCCTTCCTTCCTGAGATTTCCAGGGTTTTTCTTGCCTCTTCCTGGGTTTTTCAGGCCTCCCTGCCTATCATTTGTCAAAGCGGTAACACCTTTCCAGGGTTTTCGTGGGTCAAAAGGCAATACTTGATAAAAGATGTCCACAGCTCATGTCGCTCTTTCATTTGATGAGACTCTGTCTATTTTTGTAAGTCTAACATTGGATGCACGAGGTATGCGTTTTCTATCTTTTATTCATTGTGGCTTTCGCAAAAAACGAGTCAGGCTCTTTGTCATAATGAAGTTTGGGAGAGAAACCCAATTTGTGGTGGATTCATATTTCATATATTTCTATTTCATATTCGAGTCAGAGTCAGGCTATTCGTCTTGAAGACATTTGAAAAGCTTCATGTTTATGTGATTTTATAAGGTTTAGGCCATCAAGTTCATTTAAAGTGAACACCATCAAGAGAAGATCTCTTTAGCCTGTGAACGGCTTTGAACGGCTTTGAGGGAAGAATAAGATCTCTTCAACAGCAACAGAATCCAACTGAATCAGTTGCTGTCGAAAATTAGGAGAGAAACCCAATTTGTGTTTGATTCACATAGAATACTAGCAAATTCCCGGGTTCTTCGTCAATACCGCTAAGGCACTGGTGAAACAGAATAGGGATTATTTACACCATAAAAGACTGAAAATGTTGGCGAAATTTGGCTATAATCTTAACAAACTTACTGGAAAAATTCCTCCAGGATTTTGCCAGGAATTTGGTGGAATTCCGCAGGAATACTGCCGGAGTTCGGACGGCGTACCAACGGAAATACGGCGGGTTTCTGGTAGAATTCCACCGGAATTCTTTCAGATTCCCGGGAAAATGCCAGATGAACTCCGGTATTTTGCCAGGAATTTGGTGGAATTCCGCAGGAATACTGCCGGAGTTTGGACGGCATAACAACGGAAATACGCCGGGCTTCTGGTGGAATTCTACCGGAATTCTTTCAGATTCCCGGCATAATCCCAGATGTATTCCGGCATTTTTCCGTAAAATTTCCGGATTGATACCGCTAAAATACCGGCGGAATTCCGCTGAAATTGTGCCAGATTAAGCCGGACTTTGACCGGTATTTTGGTGGAAAATTTCGGCTCGTTTGAACATATTTACCGGAGGAATTTTGCCGGGATTCCACCGGGAAGCTGGTGGACTTCCGCTGGGATTCCGGCGGAATTTAAAATTTTTCCCGGTGGAATTCACAGGAATTCCGGCGGAAAACCCGGCGGAATTCCGCTGTTTTTTTCTAGTGGGTAATCCTTCTAAACAAAAGAAACAGAAGCGGGGGATTCCACTTGTTGCATCTAATGCCTTTCTGACGTAAGTGGGGATGTCTAATTCAATGCAGATAGTCACTACGTAATAGATGACTTGCAAAACTGCTTACGAAAAATGACGCAAATAGGCCTAAGTAAATTCTCCCACAAGGGCCTAAATCTAAAACCATAGTTTCTTCCAAGAGGGCACCTTACACTAAAATTAGCCGTATTACATTATGAAAAAGTGCCTTTGAAATGCCGTGCCCCTTCAAATTGAAGATGCTGCCTACGTCCCTGAATATCTCTGTTCAATATCCAGAACTATAGACTTCTTTGCTTGCATCGGCGTAGGGGGAGGTAAAATTTGGGGGGCTGCCCGACAAAAAGTCCATTGTTTGAGAAAACTTTGCCCGACTCGAGGCGGATTTCTGCCCGATTATGGCTTATTTTTGCAAATTTTTCTGACGTTGGGGGGCTGGAGCCCCCCCCTGTCCCCCTGTCTCCTACGCCTATGTTTGCTTGATTCGAATAAAGGAAAGCAAAGTTGTGCATGTGTAAATTTTAAAGCCATGAAAATAAGTGGAATTTTCCAAGCGCAAGCGGGCTGAATTTTACCCAATACAAGGGTAGCTCAGCCGAAGCCTTCTAATTCAGTCTCAGATCAACATTTTCTCTCGTTTACAATATAATTTCGATAACTGAAAACCAGTCAAATCGTTTGCGTGAGAAAGGGCACTGACGAGCAGTTATGTAAAATGTTTTCGTTTTGAAAATTGCACGCACAAATAGCTTGATAGATCTCGATCACAGCCAAATAAATTCTAAAACATAAGATCCTTTTGGATGATTACAAAGTCTGTCCTGAGCTAAACAAGCATAAGGATATCTGAATATTGATTTCTTCATAACCCCAAATGACCGTAGATGCTGTTTTTAGCTACAGTCAGAGAGATGAGTGTTGCTGCTAAAGTCGCCTTCAATGGAAAATCGAGCGCCTTGTATAAGGACAAGAATCGCCTCAAAGGCAATATTTTGGTCTTTATGTCAAACGAGAATGATACACAAAAATCAAAAGTCATTACCCCTAGTTTGCTTAGTTCGTGCACGAATCTATTGGTGCATCTGTGTCAAATGAGATGTCATGTGAGATTTACGATAACGCAAAAATACTTATGCAGAACCCTACAGAACGTTTCTATTGTTGCTATTCGCGGGCATCTAATTTGAGACAAGCAGTCACGAAGATAACCTCTGTGCAGAATGATATGCATGAAGATGTTTCGGTTCAGTGTGATCTCGTGCCTTCCCCCAGTCAATGGCGCCATAGACCTTTTAGCTATTCAGGAAAGAATCAGAATCGAACAAACTTTTGCTACACTTTGTAGAATTTTCGAATGTGCACAATAGTGATAGAAGCTCTAACGCCACTCGATCGAACGTAACATATAAAAATGTATAAAAATAACGTGCGATCCAGGCTCCTTTTAGAATAGCTAAAAGGTCTATTGTTTGCTGGGATTTTGCACCTTTCTGTAGCTGTGTAGGAGGGGGATCCCTCTATCTTCGGTGATGCTACGAATGCTAGCCTCTGTGCAGGCCACCAGTTACATCATCCTCTAAAGTTGACTTATTTGCATAATGAGTACTATCAATAAGTGGCTAATGATTCGTTCGTTCTAGAAAACGATTGTTTTGACATAATTAAGCTGCTAATGAAGTCAAGAACGTGCCAATTTTGGGGAAATTTGTTGTTGTGCCAGGGTAAACATCATGGTAATTTATCCATCTTATGGTGTCAAATCTGTCTAACATGAAATAAGCCGACGTCAAATGTTGCTATAGGATCGCGGGAAACTTCTGTCTTGTATGCGCTTTATGTGCGCTTTCTTTATTTCAGTGCCAATTAGCAGAGATAAAACGTTAATCAATCGCTTTAACGAGCGTGACGGAAGTGGGTTACTTTCTTTCTGACAGCCTGACATCGAAGCCCCTTCTTAGATTACAAAGTTGGACTTTGTAATCAATGAGTTAAATTCCAAAAATTGGGTAATTATCGGTAAGGAATATCAAGTAAATGATGTCTGTTGACAGTTCGAATGTCTGTCTGAAGTTTGTTGAACCCTTTTTTGGTCGGGGGGAGGCTGCCCCCTTGTAGATTTTATCCGGTAACCCTGCTATGAGGAAGTCTATGGCAATGAAATGTTATTACCATCTGCAGCTACTTATTTAGAGTTCATTGAAATATTTTGACAAATGAGAGGAGGGAGGCAATTTTCTGTGATTGACCCTAACAAAATCACAAACTCTCCAATAACAATATTCGTGAAAAAAAGTAGCAAAATTGCAGTATTTTGCAAATTTCTTTTCTCCATACTACTGTAGTTTTATTTCATGTATTTGATCATAATTCTCATGTTTGAAAGGAAATTGTGCAAATTGTGCAAATTGTTTGAATGGAAATTGTGGCAATCGTTTTTAATGGAAACCGGATGCGAGTGCAGTAGGCATGCAAAGCAATCATCATTTTGTGATTTAAGATTTTGGCATTGTTTGATTTTGAAGCAATTAGAGCCAGCTGATTGAATTTGAATGCAGCCATAATTATTTTGGTTGCCAAAGTAACTCTGCAGGTAGAAATACCTTTCGAATGACGCATTGCAGTTCTTGTGTTTTATCCAATCACAAACAGCTCCTCCGTGTGCTGCGCAGGTTTAGTAGAGCCACATAACCAGATAATCCACGATGGGCAATATGTCGCGTCTAAATAGCCGCTTCGCCGCGCGCTTCGCGCTTGCTCGCTGCAATAACATTCCGCAGATTGTCAAAAGAATAAATGTCAAAGTGGATATTTTGGAGCATGTGTTTGAAACCAAGTTAAATTGCAGCTTTTTAAGGTAAAACAATTAAAAAAACTATGAGAACTGTTTGTAAATTTCAAGACTGCATTACACGACTATAATACTCATTAAAACACAATGCGATATTAAGTCTTCAATTGCAATTTTAAGACTCAGTTAATCAACGTCAGTTCATTTTGTACTTTCTTGGACTGCACGGCTTTCTTTCCCCTAGGTGGTACCATAATTTTCAAGATATAGCTTTTTCATTTTATAGTTTTTGAGTACCATTCGTTTTGAAATAGGTACGGCGTCAGGGAGTTTTCCTGAAACGGAACAGGATCATTGCAGAAGAATTTATTTTGAGGCATTGATCTCATTTGAGGCAACCAATGAGAGGTTCAACCAGCCCAGCTTTATTTCTTCAAAAAACTTTGAATCTCTTCTGGTTAACTTCGTTAATGCAAGCGATGTTTCGTCTCAAATGAAATACTTTGAGGAGAATTATGCAGACGACATAAAAATTTCACTGTTGTTACCATAGCTTGAAATATTCCAACTTTTAGTAAAAGATGTAAAGATAGATTTCTTTCATGATATCTGGACGCTTTTAAAGCAAATTCCAGTCGCTCAAAGATTGCTAATTAGTGATATTGTCCAAATTTGTAAACTACCGAGTGTCAACCCTGCAACTGGCGAACGATCAATCTCTTTATCAAGGCGTCTAAAAACTTAGCTTCCCTCAAGAATGTCCCAAAAAAGTTAAACTATTTAGCAATTCTTCATAACCACGAACAAAGGACAGACAGAATAAACAATATCGAAGTTGCAACTATTTTCATCATAGAAACGAGAACAGGATACGAAATTTTGAGACATTTTATTAAAATGTAGATTCATTGATGATACAAAATTACTCAGAATAAAAAAAGTTCGCGTTATTAGGTTCTGTTGTGTTAAAATGTTTAACTCTGAAAGTGTAGAAGCGTTATGTTATGTTACCATATTATCTATTTCTTGAAACGAAATAATTCCAAGAGCTATTTAACTTCGTCATAAGGCCTTTCCCTTTGTACCAAAAGATGCTGCGTGGTCCTTAATCCTTCGCTATCAAATGTTAGACGTACTATGAACTGCAACTATTTTCGACTTTTATGGTGATTCACAGTAGGATTTAGTGGTTAATTATGCTACAAATGAATATCTTTTCCCGGGCGTTTCTTGGCATGAAAAGGGTGTTGGTCGCATTTATAGCCAAAGTAGAGGGCGTGGTCAGGAAAATTTTTCTGGGGGCTTCGCCCCCAGACCCCCTCAAATTTCTCCCTCCTTTTTAGCCCCCCCAATCGAAATTATGCTCCACGGTCCTGGTACCTCAATGGTGTATGGAATTCTCATTTGGCCATAGAGCAACACTGGTATTTCAAGTAAAAATAGTTTTGATGTTTTAGTTAGCTTTGATCATTTCTTTGTAATTAGCTCAGAAGGTCAATTATCTGCTTCCATCTGCATTAATCAGCCTCTTCGATAATATTCAAACAACTTGATACATGATGGCAACACACAAAATGTTCCCCTTTTCAATCCTGTGTCAAATAAGAGGCTTTATACTTTGCCTCAAATGACAGCAAGTCTTGGGGGTATATGATGCACAACAGTTGACCACAACAATTCTTCAAAAGTTCATCTGGTGACAGTTTGCATCAAAGTTAAAAGGTCCCAAGGTGTGAAGAATGGTCACAGAAGCAATGCTGATCCAATGCTTTTTGGTCTTTGTAAGAATGTGCATCCAGATAACTAATTTGTAAGATAACTTTCTTATGCTGCGTTGGTCTTTGAATGTCAATGGTTAAAGAAGCAAATACTGATCCAATGCTGTGCAAACTGTTACAGGAATACGAACAGCTGATATGCAGAATGTGATCCAATGCTGTGTTAATCTTTACATGGGCTGTCACAAATTAATAATTTACCTTCCACTTCTGCAAAAAAATACATGAGATATTACACTTTTGTTTATGAGATGTATATGTGCATGGTCATATGGCAACATTAAGGGGCCTTTGCAAGGAGTATGGTTTGTGAACACACCATTGTGTGGTCTTTTCATTGTTGCCATTTTTACAGTCCACAAAAATGACCACCAATAAAAAGATGGCACATGCAAGGTATGGTGGTTGGAAAGGCCGATTTAAGAACATATATTGCAACTAAGTAGAAAACAGAAATATACTGACAAGAAAAATCTGTGCTAAAGGATGGGAAAAATTAATCAAGAAGCCAATCAAAATTCTTTCAGGTGCAAAGAATCATGGTTGAAAGATCCTTTCAATTATCTTTCTTTTGCAATCCTCTATTGTGATTTTCTATGCAATGGTAAATTATCTCTTCTGTTCTAAAACAATTCATGGCACATTTATGCATTAGATGTTTTCAGTTTTAAGCAAAAAGAAAACTACTGTGTTCTAAAGTGCAACAATACTCTAATAAAAGATTAATTCTTACCTGATTTAATCAAATACATAAAACACTGAGTTTGCATTGTGAATAATAGATACCATGTACCCATCTAATATGAAAATTGCATGGTTGTTGTCTGTGAAAATATTTTCAAGTGCTGCATGCAAAGGAATGAATGGTGAATCATTGTCATCTTGTATATTACTAAAGAAAGAGCCTTGACAAATATTTCCAAAATTGAGCATCAGATCTATTCAATTTGCTGTTTGTTTCAGTTGGTTTTGAAGTAGTAGCTTTCGTTGCCACAATGGGCAATTCACTGTTTATCACCACAAATGGGTGATTCACTTGTTTAGGTGCCTCAGTGGGATTTTCTGATTTATTGGCTTTTGCTGCTACAAATGGCAATACCACAATGGGTTTATACGATTCATTTGTTGCCACAAAGGGCAGGTCATTGCCCAGGGGGGGCACTCAGCACATGCACATACGGGGAGGTAAGTCCGATATTTTTGGGTCAGAATATTGCCGAAAGTGATATTTTTGGGTCCAAATAAAATGAAATTATGTTTTTGATATTTTTGGGCATCAAATATTGTGAAAATGATATTTCTGGGTTCTTTAGAGGCAATCCTGGTCTCAATTTGCATTGTTTCAGGATCTTTTATGTTCGTTTACAAATGTCAAGGCATAAAATGAGCTGATATTTTTGGGTTGTAATGAAGCTGAACTGATATTTTTGGGGTTCCTGAAAATTTCTCGGACTGACCCCCCCGTATGTGTACGTGCCGAGTGTCCCCCCTGGGGGTCATTGCTGTTTATTTGTGAAAGCGTAAGAAATGCTTAGGTAGGCCTAGGCCTTCGTTGATGACAGCTTCCCGGAACCTGTCCGCTGCAGAACAACAAATTGTCAACACAACAGAGTGCACGAAGAGAAATCCTCTCTTATTTGCTATGAAATGAGATGTAAAAAATGATTTGATACGTACCAGAGTCCGTGAAAATTCCCTTCTTCTTCTCGCAATGAACGATAGCCAACAACCGGTGTGGTGGGTGGGCAGCATTTCTATGGTAGGAAGTCAGCAATCACGATGCTAGGAATTCTTTTGTTGTTGTTGTTTGGTTTTTGCATCCATACAAGCATACACCGCGATCGACACAGGAATGTCAGTCAACCCGTCTAAATGGCTGCTACGCGCATGCGCTAAGCAGCAACAAAGTAAAGCTGATGGACAACTAGACTGATTACGATTGAGTCCTAGTAATCGCTACCACCCACCCACCCTACTTGCTCATACTAGTATTAAAGCTACACTCCCATGAATAGACCCAACGCTGCTGGGGCTTGGCTGCCCTTCAGATATATTTCAACCTTATCGTGAATATTTCCTCATAAGCATCGGACAAACACAAGGTTGCATTTTCTCATCATTAGGGCAAGTTGGGCTTAGAGGGAACTAGCCCATCTCCCGAAAAACAAGTAACCCTCCCGAAGGTAGGGTTAGAAGGAAAATCTTCATTTTTCCCGCCACAGAACACGAAGCGAGGAAATGAAGTTAAAAGAAGCGAAGTGTTCCCCCCAACCCATACCAAGAGGAGAGAAAGAACGCAAGACCCGAATACGAAACAGGGTCGAAGCGAGATTAAGATGAGAAAATGCAACCCCGGTAGGCGATAGCTAGGATGATACTTTGAAATACCTGCATTGCCAACCAGAGGCGAAAGAGCACATCATATAAATGCAAAGGAAGTTTCTTACCAAATCTGAGGCTCCATGCCTCGTGCTAATCCAAAGTAGAATCGCATTACTGCCACAAAACTGGCCTGCAAAATGGCCTGCCAACTTAGCTGAAAAGGAAAACATATGGCTCGAAGGCCACACACACAAAACACACATACACAATTCACATACACACAAGCAAGCCCGAAGGCCATTTTTAACACGCACTGCTCGACTCGCTATCGAGACTTTTAGACTTAATTTGCAACCACTCCGCACGAGTGTGCAAAATTTACTAAATTCTCAAATCAAACTCTGTTTTAGGGTAAGACGGGGCAGTGGCGGAATTTATGGGGGGGGGTTGGGGGGGCAATTGCCCCCCCAATTCGATAAGACTCGGAAATTTTCTTAAAAGTCGGAAATTTCGTAGGTGGGATTGAAACTGTAGTGAAGAAACGAGTCGTCGTCAAGAAGTGGACGAGTTTTTATATAGAAAGAGCAAACGAAATGCACAAGCTCAAAAAGCATATTCTAAAGTTTTTATTCACTTTCATTTATTTCATAAACGAGAAGAAAGTTCTTGGGTATGGGTTAGTTAGAGAGTAACAATATTTCCGCGAGATGTTGAAGCTTTGGGAGAGGCATTCTAAGCCAATGTAAAGGTTGGAGTTCTCCAAAATTTTCCTGGACGCGACATTAACACAAATTATCAGCGAATTTACAAAGTTTCCATGATGGGGGCGGGGGCAGGCAAAACCTGAATTGTGAGAAGCGTTCTAAGAAAAAGTAGAGGTTTTTCACGCAAAACTTTTTTTAGAACCGGTTATTCATATCTTCATATCATCAAATATTCAAATTTGGCACTGGCAAACAATGGATCCAAGAGCTCTCCTAAGCCCAAGTAAACTATCTGATTACCCAAAAAATTTCCTTGGGATGCTACTCTGAAAAATGTTACAACATTGTCAAAATCCCAATTCAGTACTGGCAAACATAGGGTCATGAGAGGCATTCTAAGCAAAAATAGAGGGAGTGTCCTCAAAAATTTTCCTGGGGGCTTCGCCCCCAGCGTCCTCGTAGCTATTAGGCATACCGACAGTACGTTCATAATACATTCTTGCCTTTTTCTATCAACTGCTGAATATAAATAGTTTTGAAATCTGATATACAATGACCTTAGCACATTTAAGGAACTATTTTTGTCAGGTCTAAGTCTTCCAGCGAAATGCCTGAGAACAAAAGCATTTCCTCCGACTCGGAAAATTTACGGCTTGCCCCCCCCCCCCCACTCAAAAAGCTGAATTTCCGCCACTGAGACGGGGTAAAGTGAACTACTTTGGAGGTTTTTCAAGAATATCATAAAGAGATTGTAGCTGAGGGCAAACTTTTTAACGTTGTTTTGACATTATGTCTTTGGGACAGTTTATCCAGCAAAAATATTTTTCAAATCTTTTTCCATTGTCTCACAAAAGAGCTTTCTTTGGCGACCGCTCTGCCTAGTTCACTTTACCCCGGACCGGGGTAAAGTGAACTACTTAGCAATTGTTCGATAAAACCAAAATAATGCTGGTAATACCCGAAAATATGATTTATTTTGCAACTCTAAGGAGTTCTTCGCATGTCAAAATGAAACAAACCCAAAAATTTCACAAGAGTGATATTTAAAAAAATTAAATTGTGACCTATGTTGAGAACGATCTTTGCAGATCAAATATTAACCAAAAACTATTGTCTAAGTCACAAATTCGAGTCAGATTGCGAGACCTGAATGCAAGTCGATGAACAATAATGGCAATATTCTTCGAAAATACTATATTGCATATATATCGAAAATCAGGTCACGCCGCGTCGGTGGAAGATTTCTCAGCTTTGGACAGAGCTAATAATGATTTTGATTTGCTCATTCATGAAAGTTTATTAATTTTGCGCGATCGTCCGTCACTTAACTCTCAGCAATCTTCTATTCCCTTAGCTCTGTTTTAGGTATTGTCCTCCGGGCTTACCTCATTATTTATTTTTCACGTAGGATTTGTAAACAACGCATTTTTGGTAGTTTATTGTCTTTATGGATATAAATTTAGCCTCGTGCTTTAGGAAACTTGGTATTCTGATGATGAAGCACAGCTTTGCTTCGAAACGTCAATAATTCAACATGGCCTAGTCTTTTAATTAACTTCTCGGATTTGTCACACATGGATTTGTCGTAGTTATTAACTTGGATTGTCTTGGAATGAAATAATATAAACAATGAAAATTATTATCGTCGCAATTCTTGCTCTTCGCTTCCTCATTAAACTATATTGCATATAAATACCAAATTACCACAAAGAGAAACAATATTTTAAAAGTAGCTCACTTTGCCCGGAAACCTCCGCCCAGAAATAAAACCTAAAATAGTTATAAATCTATAACAATTATCAATATTCTAATTTCACAGTGATGGCCATTTATCCTTCCATGTCGATAGGTATGCTTGCTTCATCAAATCCCAACAAAATTCTTGGATCAGTAACCGCATTTTTGAATGAAGGTCAAACTTCGGCTGTTAAATTTTTGGAGGTTTTTCTGGGAGCTGGTATCAGAATATATTTCTGTGTCATCAGAGCGAAAAATTTTCCTGCAAATTATGATTTTCTGAAGGCAGAATTATGAACCAAATAAGATTGAAAAGGTCTCCTTCATCTAACTTCATGTTCACATGAGAAAATGAAGAATCATGGGTAGTTCACTTTACCCCGGTCGAAGCAAAATATCGACTGGACGGTAGATCTTTTAAAATATTATGTTAGCGTACAAAAAAGTCTTTCTTGGCCCTTTCCTTTTGGAAAATGTAAACACATGGTATGCGCTTCAAATTGATCAAAACAGTTATAGAACTTAATTTCGTCTTGGGGTCAAAAATTAAGACCAAAGATAGGAGCCCAAACCTAACAACCACGATTTCCCGAGGTTGTTTTTACTGCCTAGGGTAAAGGAATTTTTTGCAACAACAGGAAGAACTATTTTGCAAAAATGATTTCATTTTCTGTGAGCACATGTAACAAAGCATTTGGCATAAATCATGTTTTATCGTGGCATGTTTGCTTTTGGAGAGAAGCGCGAATGTTCTGAGTAGTTCACTTTACCCCATAGTTCACTTTACCCCGTCTTACCCTATACTGCAAGAAGAAACCATGCCACATGCTCGACTATCAATGAGCACGTAGATAATAAAACACATGACATCTCTAGAGAGTCAAAATCTATGGTATTGCAAATCGCCAGAGGTGTAATAAACAATAAACAGCATGTTCGTTGCTTTAACCCTATCCAGACTAGGGGGGGGGGCTCATTCAGCCCCCCCACCTACTTAACTGAGCACTGCTCCAAATTGGTTCAACGAACCAGGAAATGATTTTTTGACTTTTAGTTTCTATCCTTTTGAAGTGTGAATTTATGTGAAATTTTGAAAAAAAAATTTAGGGGGCCGGGGGGTGGCTGTTTTGTTCAGAATGGTCGGGGCCAACTTTTAGGTAAGCTGTATATGGATGTAATTCCAGATCACCTCATAGTCCTTTGATAATATCCTTTTTCATTTGTGAACTTATAATCTATAAGGTTTCTTTAATTTTTTCCAAGAACAATAGAACAATTATGTGTCACGTGACCTCATCAATGACGTCATCTTTAAGAAAATGGCAAAAATTAGTTCGCGGACTTTCTGCAAGGATATTTCGACCCCAAATGTTTTACAGCGGCAATAAATAGATTAAAACTGATCAACAGGGTTGTTTCCACCTAAGTTGTGTAATTTTGTTTGAATTTTGTGCATCATTGGCCGCAAACGGTATAAGATTCCCCGGGGGTATCCTCACATAGTACTACTAACGGTCAGTTTTCATGCATATCTTGAGAATCTGTTTTACAGTGAGACTTTTTTGACTTGAAGTGTTTAGTTTGTCAAGATATTATCAAAATTCCACCAAATAACTATCCTCGACCCCCTTTTCCCCCCTTCCTTTTTCCTTCCAACTCATTTGCCTGCTACTGGGAAAAATGCTGATGTCAGCATTTTTTTGCAATAATCAAAACAAAAATTTCAAAAGGAAAAATGAAGTATGCAACGATCACTTATCATCGAAGTAGTTTTCATTGTAAACTATGGAGAAATTCTCTAATATGGCTGGATTTGTCATTTTTCTGAAAAACAAGATTTTTAATCTCTTTGTCCGCCATCTTGAATTTGCGAAAATCAAATTTTTCACTTTATACGTATATTTTCACCTTCTAACAATGCTTTGATAGGCATAATTTGGTTTCATGAATCATTCTTAGAAAATTATAAAGATTTTAAAAAAAGTTGTTTTTTTCATATTTTTCGTGGACACGTGCCAGTTGGTCTTGAATAATTATGACGTCATATCTATTTTTAGAAATTATTTTACTAGAAATGATAGATCATAAGTACGGCTACCTGCATGGTGAGTTTCGTCTTCGTAAGTGAAGGAATGGCGATTTTAGAGAGGGGGGGGGCTGAATGAGCCCCCCCCCCAGTCTTCTAGTAGCTCAAAAAGCCCAGTCTGGATAGGGTTAACTCCGATTAGAATTTCATTCTAATCTGCATTGAGCAAGTAGGGTGGGTGGGTGGTAGCGATTACTAGGACTCAATCGTAATCAGTCTAATGGACAACAACAAGGAGAAGAACCTGTCGCTGACCAGTTTTCAATCTAGGTGGACTCATTGAATTGAATTGCTTTGTCTTCTCTGAAGTTTGATTGGCCAATAAAACAATTGCTTTGCAAATACGGGAAAAACTGGTTTTTGAACTTGTTTTTATGGTAAACCGGCTGAAACTTCTCGAGATTTTTTGCACCACAGCACCTACTGTATCTCTTTACGTACATTGTTCTAAGAAAGCCCCAATTCAGTGCGGGGCAATAATACAGTAAGAACCCGCAAAATAGAAACCTGTTTTTTCAAAACAGCCTGTTTAGTTTCTTTTGAAAAGGTCATTAGTCTGGCAACAGGCTGAAGGGTTTCTTATCACATGGTTAAGAAACCTTCAGTGATTTCAACTTAAATATTTAAACAAACCCAGAGCAAACATTATCGAACGGTATGTTCTTGTTACGTCCAAAATTTCTCAACCATATCATACATACCAAGTATATAGATAAAGATGCTTTTGGATAAAATCTCTGAAAAATGTTTGGCACCTGATTTTTTAACAAAGATCACTAAATATGAATTTATTTGGGTTCCTCCAATAAGAAACCTTCTTAAAGACAAATAAAGGAGATATAAGGTGACTTAAATCAGGGGCCTGGGCAATCTAAATATAACCTATTGAATTCCATTGTATTTGATGATATCGAGAGATTAGCAAATCAATTAAACAAATGAAAGCACTAAGCCATCTTTTGTTCTATTTTTAAACTAGGCGCTATATATCCGTCATTTGTCTTTAAAATCAGGCTGAGAAGTTTCTTATATGAAGGCACCATTTCTCAAAAGAAATCAGCCTGAGGTTTCTTACAATGTGGTTTCTATTTTGCGGGTTCTTACTGTAGGTACTAGGAGAATCAAAGGTGAACCTACGGTTGACTCACGTACAAAGGTCTACGATGATTTATTACTTTTATGAAAGCAGTAAGAGGGAAACATCGTCTGGGAGGAGGATTTCGAAGAAGATTTCTTCTGCGTGTGAAATCCAACCCTCTCAATCCCAATGACGTAATATGACGTCACACATAACAAGCAGCCTTGCTAGAACACAGCATGCCCGTGGGGGGGGGGGGGGGTACTCATATATTTTTCCGTACAGGGACGTGTGGCTGAACAGGATATCATTTTCAGGATTCCTACTCCAGGACAGATCACTTTAGCATATTCGGCTCCATGACAGGGTCCCTATTTTCTATAATTGACTCCATAACATAGTTGTAAGCCATTTGCACTCCGCGAATGTGAAGCAAAATTTCCGCATTTTCTCATAGATTTCTATCAAATTTCCGGTGCATCTTACAATTTTGCATGAAGAAAATCAAGAACAGGGTATTGTTTTAAAAGTTTTTCTCCAGAACAGGGTATCATTTTCTGGAATTTTGCTCCGGGACAGGGTGCCTTTTTAGATTTTCCAGCGGCACCTCCCCGTATTTTCGCATTCCAAGTACCTCCCCCCCGGGACCGCATGGCATCTGCTAAAATTCCTTTCAAACACCAAAATAAAATGTTGCTTTGTATTGTTTCCCTTTCTCGAAACAATAAAGGAATTAAGACTGCTTTGTTCTTGCTGCCATGTTTTTGTGAAATATCAATCAATCATTTTAAACCTTTTCGATCCAAGGAAGTGTGTGTTTGTTTGTTCTTTTTCCAAACTTGAAACAGACAAGGGCTCGTGCTGTTGTTGGTAGGCCTAATAAATCTCAATGTTCGTCTTCCTCGTTTTGCATGGGTGAAAAGCTGCATCAAGAATTTCTCCGAATACTAAACCGCGACCAATACAAAACTGTCTTGGAAATTTCCAGTTCGACGCTTTGAATTACGTACAAAGGTTGTTTACTTGGGAAATGTGCTATTTACTATACTAGCAATAGTTACTACTAGGTGCCCCACACCAGATATCTCTAGCAGGTATGGTAAACACTAAAAAGATAGATCAGTGTTGCAGTTTTCACAAAGTGATTCCCATATCCATTCTGTACAGGCCAAATAGTTGACACTTGTGCATAAAATCTGCCACAGCATGTATTCACAGAAAGCATAGGGCTCGAATCTTTGCAACATAACTCATTACCTATGTTAGTGTTTGGCATAACAACATAATTGATTGACTGTGTGATAACAAAAAATAATCTTGAAAAAATAAAGAGAAAAGATTGCAGTTTGCCTTCTGGCATTAGATTCTTCAAAGCCGACTTTTCATTGCATTGTTGCCAAACGAAGAAAGAAGAGCATAAGAATCAGGCCATAACAAGAGAAGAAAATGCCTCAAAAGCATCAAAAACCAAATTAAATCTGCTAATTTAGTGAATTAGATTGTTACAGAAGTATCGCTGGTTACTCTAAATCGTAGCAGTTCATAAAAATATACGACATGTTCTTAAAAAATCGGTCATGCAAAATTAACTGACTGGCCAAGGCCTTGTTTGCATCATGGCTTTGTTGAGGTAGTTAGGGGCAAATGCTGTTCCCCTGCTCTAGCATGCTCTGCTGGTCTCCTTCTTTTTTACCGTCAAAAATTGCCCACTGCTAGCTTTGCCAAAAACCATTTGTTTGTTTTGTTTTGTTGTTGTTATCTCAAACAGTTACTATGGACACCCCTGAGCCTTTGGCATGGAAAGAAAGAGAATTTTCTCCTCTGTTGAAAGCCCTTTGTTTCAGATACAAGAGAATGCTGAGAGAATACATATTACGTTACGTAATATGTTAAGCACAATATGGCGTGATATTATCATTATTCTATTCTCCTTTATAATCCAGCTCAGTAAAATACAAACTACAACGAGTGCAGTAAATCTATGCCTTGCGAACCCGATTAAACCTGTTTTGACAGAAAACCAATCACATTCCACCATTCTCAAACAAGCTTGCGTAAAACCTTGTCAGTCCTGTATTACGACGAAAAATTCCAAATATGCGAGGATTTGAGATTCGAAGCCCTAGCCTGTGCAGCCTCGTATGCGCGCGGTGGGCTATAAAGCCCCACTTCGGTGTGGGGCAATGAAAATTATCTCTCCCTAATTACCAACAGATCACATAGACGAATACTATCAAAATTGCGCCTTAGCGACCACTGCCTTGCAATAGAAACATAAGATCCTTTTGGATGATTACAAAGTCTGTCCTGAGCTAAACAAGCTAAGAATATCTGAATATTGATTTCTTCATAACCCCAAATGATCGTAGATGCTGTTTTTAGCTACAGTCAGAGGGATGAGTGTTGCTGCTAAAGTCGCCTTCAATGGAAAATCAATCATCATCATCATCATCAATAATTTATTTAATGTAGGCTAAGTAAAATAAAAAGAATAGCTAAATTACAGCTAATTTAGGCCTACTTTACAAAAATTTACAAAATTTACAAATTAATTCCTAAAGCTAATCAATAAAAACATTTAGTGGATTATATACAAGATAAAAGCATGCCTTCCCTACGAGGTACGGAGCGACGCCCACCTCCCAGAGAGACGGCGGACACACCGCGCGAGGGAACCCCCACACGCATATCCTAAGCTGCGGTCGCCGCTAGGGAGCAATTCCCCAGTTCAACCGCAGCCCAGTGCCTGCATCGTGAAGGGGACCTCACATCCCGCACAGCACATCCCCCATCCCACCGGGAAGCAGTGCACCGCCCCCATCCTCGCGAGAAGGCCCAAGAAATGTTTATCATGTTAGAAACCCAACTCTTGGAATGTATGTTTTGCAGAGCCTACAGTTGCATTTTTCGCCATTCCAACATCTAATTCGTTTTTTGAAAATAGGAAGGGTGCTTGATCGTTTTATTTCGTGCGGTAAAAACTGCCAAAGTTTATTTCCAAGGTAGGCTATGGTCTCAAATCCAAAGGACGTGGTTCGCACCTTTGGAATTTGAGCGTCATTGCCATGCCTTAGGTTGCAGCTAATACCTCTCTCCATAAAAATATCTTTCATGAAAGGTGGATTTAGATCAGACTTTGTTTTAAAAATTTCCGTCATAAGCAACTGTAGGTTTCTTACATGGATGGGCACCGAATTGCTCTGTTCCAGGAGAGAACCAAAATCACTTCCGTGATCCTTGTACGCAATGCGCAGTGCCCTTTCGTGAACATGATTTATTCTATGGTTTAAAGTTCTGTCATAAAACATCCAAACAAGTGGACAGTAGCTAAAGTGCGATAACACAAATGCTCTCATTAGCTGCTGCAATTTGTCAGTGTCCATGTAGCAGGATATACGGGCAAGAGCATGGAGTTTCTGGCCGGCCTTTCTACATAGGGTCTTCACATGTCCTTTGAAAGATAGTGATCGATCAAAGGTTATACCGAGAAGAGTTTCCTGTCTACTTTCTTTCCTGTCTACTTTCTACTTACTTTCTTATTCAAGCGCCTTGTATAAGAAAAAGAACCGCATCAAAGGCAACATTTTGGTCTTTATGTCAAACGCGAATGATACGCAAAAATCAAAAGTCATTACCCCTAGTTTGCTTAGTTCGTGCACAAAACTATTGGTGCATTTGTGTCAAATGAGATGTCATGTGAGATTTACGATAACGCAAAATTGCTTATGCAGAACCCAACAGAACGTTTCAATTGTTACTATTGGCGGGCATCTAATTTGAGACAAGCAGTCACGAAAATAACCTCTGTGCAGAATGATATGCATGAAGATGGTTTGGTTCAGTGTGATCACTTGCTTTCCCCCTGTCAATGGCGCCATTGTTTGCTGGGATTCTGCAACTTTCTGTAGCTGTGTAGGAGGGGGATCCTTCTACCTTCGGTGATGCTGCGAATGCTAGCCTCTGTGCAGGCCACCGGTTACATCATCCTCTAAAGTTGACTTATTTACATAATGAGTACTATCAATAAGGCTAATGATTCGTTCGTTCTAGAAAACGATTGTTTTGACATAATTGAGCTGCTAATGAAGTCAAGAACGTGCCAATTCTGGGTAAATTTGTTGTTGCATCAGGGTAAACATCTTGGTGATTTATCCATCTTAAGGTGTCAAATCTGTCTAACATGAAATAAGCCGACGTCAAATGTTCCTATAGGATCGCGGGAAACTTCTGTCTTGTATGCGCTTTATGTGCGCTTTCTTTATTTCAGTGCCAATTAGCTGAGATAAAACGTTAATCAATCGCTTTAACGAGCGTGACGGAAGTGGGTTACTTACTTTCTTTCTTTCTTTCTTTCTTTCTCACTGACTGACATCGAAGCCCCTTCTTAGATTACAAAGTGGACTTTGTAATCAATGAAAAGCGAAATATTTAGCAATGTTTAGCATGTTTAGCAATATACTTTCCGGTAGACTTATTACAGTTGACAAAACAGACTTGGGGCAAGTCTAAGCAAGCATAAGAAAATCTGAATATTGATTTCTTCATAACCCCAAATGATCGTTGATGCTATTTTAGCTACAGTCAGAGAGATGAGTGTTGCTGCTAAAGTCACCTTCAACAGAAAATTAAGCGCCTTGTATAAGGACAAGAATCGCCTGAAAAGCAATATTTTGATCTTTATGTCAAACGAGGATGATACGCAAAAAATCAAAAGTCATTACCCCTAGTTTGCTTCGTCTCTGCATGAAACTATTGGTGCATCTGTATCAAATTAGATGTCATGTCACATTTACGATAACGCAAAATTACTTATATTTATGTACCCTGGGTACCATGTTAGAGAGGCTGGTACCCAGGGTAATGTTTATGCAGAACCCTGCAGAACGTTTCTATTCGTGGGCATCTAGTTTGAGACAAGCATTGACGAAAATAACCTATGTGCAGAATCATATGCATGAAGATGTTTTGGTTTAGTGTGATCGCGTCCTTTCTCCCAGTCAATGGCACCATTGTTTGCTGGGATTCTGCACCTTTCCTCTCAACTTCACCTGCGATGATTGCATCCGTTGCTGTGTAGGAGGGGGGTCCTTCTACCTTTGGTGATGCTGCAAATGTTAGCCTCTGTGCAGGCTGCCGGTTACATCATCCCCTAAAGTTGACTCATTTGCATAATGAATACTATCAATAAGTGGCTAATGATGCGTTCGTTCTAGAAACGATTGTTTTAACATAATTAAGCTGCAAATGAAGTCAAGAACGTGCCAATTCTGCGTAAATTTGTTGTTGTGACAGGGTAAACATCAAGGTGATTTATCCATCTTATGGTGTCAAATCCGTCTAACATGAAAAAAGCCGAAGTCAAATGTTACTATCGGATCGCGGGAAACTTCTGTCTTGTATGCGCTTTCTGTGCGCTTTCTTTATTTCAGGACCAATTAGCAGAGATAAAACGTTAATCAATTGCTTTAACGAGCGTGACGGACTTTCTTTCTTTCTTTCTTTCTTTCTTTCTTACTGACTTTCTTTCTGACTGACCTGGAGCCCCCTCTTAGATTACAAAGTTGGACTTTGTAATCAAAAAGGAAGACATTTCAAGCCTCCCTTAGAAAGAGAAAGACGATTTTGCAGATCCTGCCAAAACAAAATTGAAAACGAGACCCACTTCATTCTCTCGTGCCAAACATTTATCTCTGAACGGACAGTGTTCCTAGATAAAACACAAAATCTCTGCCCTAATTTCAAATATATACCAACAGATGAACAGAAACTTATATACTTAAAGTGAATGAACGGAGCTAAGAGGAGGTCGTCTATAAATAGGTCATTGAAAACTCCTACGCATGTTATTGTTCCTCTTGCTAAACAATATCCATGATCGTCTCGAAATCATCAAATACAATAGGCTAATAATAGAATACCCAGACTCCTTCCGCGCGGGGCTTTTATCTCCGTTGATTCTCTTTAATGTCCAACGAAGATGAACTCCTCCTACAGACATTTTCTGAATTTCTTCATGATATATACTCCAAACGCCTCAATTCAGAAAACGGAAATAAATAAAAAGTAAAATCAAACCCAACCTAGAAACTCTTAGGTATTAAGTTATAACCTCTATTTCGTACTGTTTATTTTGTATTTAAATCATCTTTTGTTATCTGTAGCCGTAGTTGACCATGTATCAAATGATATAGCGTCTTGATATAAATAGAAAAAAAAACATTTCCATCCCTGATTTTGATATCAAAGTACGCATGTCATTGTGGTCGAAAACGGAACAAAGCAGTAACAAAGGCGCATTGCATTGTGGTTGAAAACGGAAGTTCAAGCAATTAAGGGGCAATTAAGGAATAACAAAGCGTTAACAAAGGCGCACTGCATTGTGGTAGAAAGCGGAAGTTCAAGCGATGCCTAAGACTGACGCAAAAATTAGCTAATAGTCACACTCTGATGATAACGTAAGTTTGAAAGGCCTCAGTGTGCTGATAAATCTGTCTGTTTTTTGCGTCCGTTTTTCTCCTAGTACCTATTATTCCCTTTAAAGATAGCCCGCAGGGACCACACAAATAACGCCCAATGGAACATCCACACTGCGTTGGACTGATTTGTCTACTTACAAACTTTATTTCAATGAGAACTTCACAATTTCTTGAAGGTAAAAGATGAGATCTCATAGATTTATAAATAGCCTATTGAATTTGATAATCCAGCTCGTGGTGAATGAAAGCAATGCTAAAGAAAACAATAGAGGGATTAGGAGTTTCTTTGTCCTATTTATAGACAAGCGCTATATATCTCAGGTCATTCACTTTATTTAAGACAATTGACCGTTTCTCTTGCCCACGGATTCTGTGCCCTATAAATGCAAGCTTAGGTTGATTGAAAGACCATAACTGTGCAATCTCAGAGCTGGTTCTTGGGAAGTGCAAAAGAGCAAAGATGGGCAGACATTTTCTTTTCATTTGTGTGACCCTCCTACCCGGGGGGTGTACTTGACTTTAAATTGTACGGGGGTGTGCACTCCAAGAAAAAAAATTTTCACCCGGCTTTAGAAATTTTCCCTCGAAATTATAGCCGGCTTTAGAAAAAATCGGCGAAAAGCATATCCCAAAACGTAAAAATCGACGAAAAGCATACCCTTAAAACGTAGAAATTGGTTAAAAACAATGAAATAACACGTTTGGCAACCGGCTTTAGAAAATTTGCCCTCTTTTGATACCCGGCGTTAGAAAACAGAGGCGAAAACGATACCCGGAAAGGAGTGCACATCCCGTCAATAAAATATACTAAGTAGCCCCCCCCGGGCCCTCCTACTGCTGCAAGAAATTGATTGCAAACCAGAACCTAAGAAAGGTAAGGAAGTGCTGTTTTGTACTTCTTATTTTCTTTTGATTATTTGGAGATTATTCTGTTTCAAAAACAGTCAAGAGTAATGAAAATGCTTTGAATCATGAACTTCAGCATAATACTACCAGGACGATCAACCCCAAGGAGCAAAAGGCTGTGTCTGCCCTGATGCACTTGATAAAAACCTAAATCTATTGAGTCAATTTGAAAATATGTACAAAAAAGTATCTTCCAGAATCAAGTTGCTTGCGAGAGTGCGCATGAATGTGAGCCCTTACAACCGCTGAAACAATATATAAAGTAATGATCTTTCCCCAGGGGGGACACTCGGCACATACACATACGGGGGGGGGGGGTCAGTCCGAGAAATTTTCAGGAACCCCAAAAATATCAGTTTAGCTTCATTACAACCCAAAAATATCAGCTCATTTTATACCTTGACATCTGTAAACGAACATAAAAGATCCTGAAACAATGCAAATTGAGGCCAGGATTGCCTCTGAGGAACCCAGAAATATCATTTGCACAATATTTGGTGCCCAAAAATATCAAAAACATAATTTCAATTTATTTGGACCCAAAAATATCACTCGGCAATATTCTGACCCAAAAATATCGGACTTACCTCCCCGTATGTGCATGTGATGAGTGCCCCCCCCCCTGGGGATCTTGCCCATATTCCTATACTGCAGCAACATAAGCATTGGATTTTCAGACTCACACAAATCAAAGCTTGAAAATTTTTAATGAGGATCATAAATGAACAAAATGGCACAACTAACTTTCCATCATTTCTATGGATAAATCCAAGGGTGTTAGGACACGAACGTGAACGATATTTTCCTCACCGCAAAAGATAAGGCTCTTGAAGATTTTGAGAGATTTTGGGCTATTTCCACTTTTAAAGCAAGGGTTTTTCTCTTAAAAACACAAGATCTTGGACACCCTTTTTATGTCACCTAAAATTGCTGGCACAATATGTGCAGAGAGGGACAATGCATGCTCTTTGGAAATCCACAATAGACCTTTTACCTATTCTGAAAGGAATCAGAATCGAGCAATATTTTGCTAAATTTTGTAGAATTTTCGAAAGTGCACAATAGTGATAGAAGCTCTAACGCAACTCGATCGAATCAAAGTATTTGTCCACAATTTTCTCTCCCATAGGTAGCTTCTCATTCAGAATATATTCACGTGATACCAGCATAATTTAGAATTGTGAAATAAATTCACTCATTTGCTGTTGTTTTTCTGGTATTGCGGTGTTTCCCGGGGCGGGGGGGGTACTCATAAATTTTTCCGTACGGCAGGGGTGGAAAAAGTATCGGACCACGGGACCATTGGTCCCAGAAAATATTTTGGCTCCCAGAAAGAAAAACATAAAATGTAAGAATGTGTACTGTAATATACTGAAATTCTGGAAAGAAAGAATTAACAACAAGAAAGTATTAGACAAAAGTAAACCAGAAAGCGAATCAGTTAATGATAAATGAATCATAATTTTAAAGATATATTCCAACAGTTAACAGTACAGCCAGTAGTACCCTGTTTTCTTGCCTAAGAGTTCTTGAGAAAACTTTCAGTTTCTTAAGAATTCTTCTTCGAGAATATTATTAGGCAATCTTTCATACCTCTCCAGATTTCTTACCAAAATGTGAAGGATTCTTCAAAATTCTCAAGAATTCTTGGGAATTTTTGTCATGATAATATGCATGGCTTGTACTGTACTGTACTTCCAAATTTCTTCCATATGCACTAAATTAGTTGAAACAGATGTTGAAAATGACAAAATAACGGTTTTTTAGTTGGTAAACCAGTCTGGAAGATCAAGGTAGGGAAGCTTGTCTATTTTGTTTCAGATCTTATTCCTAAATAAAGGTCTAGCCTAATGCATAACTTTCTGAAAAGGAATTTCACACATTTTGGAATGCTATCAACTAGATTTTCTCAGTTAGGATTTAAAACTGCATTAATTAATGTTCAAACTTCAGTTTAACTGTTCAATTCAGGAAATTGCTCTAAAACCCTTTTGAACGATCTGAAAACATAGGATGGGACATACAATCTGTCAGGAATTGACAATTTCAAACAAAACTAAAAAGTTAAAAAGCAAAACTCCAGATTTTCATATCTTTTCTTAAATAGCAGAGCTCTTGTATTATTAGACATGTAACACATTTTGTACAAACAGCTTTTGGCTATTTTGAGTTAGGAGGAATATACCTGCTCAGTTATATTACGATTGTATGATAAACTTGCATCTGCAAATTGATTCCTCTTATGATATTATAGACTTGCCCCAAGTCTGTTTTGTCAATTTTTTTGACGAAATTTTTTTTTGACGAAATAGACTTGGGGCAAGTCTAATGATATTATGGTCTATTCGTTTTATGATGTTGACAAATTTCATATCTAAACTGTACTGTTCCTGCTTACAATTCAAGTGGTTAGTTTCTAACTAGCAGTTTTATTTAATTCTTGTTTGATGTACAGAAAGTTTTCATTTTTCTAACTGCGGTCCCAGAAAGAAAAAAATATTTTCCACCCCTGCCGTACGGGGACGTGCCGCCTAACAGGGAGTCATTTGCAGGATTTCTATTCCGGGACAGGGTATCACTTTTGTAAAGTCAGCTCAATGACAGGGTCCATAGGCCTCCATATCTTGCATAATTGACTACGTAACTTCGTTGTAAGCCATTTGCACTCCGCGAGTGTGATTAAAATTGTTTGGATGGCAGCATCTCAATTTTTTGATAGATTTCTATCAAATTTCCATCAAATTCCAATTTGCATGAAGAAACTCGAGAACAGGGTATGGATTTTTAAATTTTACTTCGGGACAGCGTATCATTTTTGGGAATTTTACTCCGGGACAGGGTGCCTTTTCAGATTTTCCAGCTGCACGTCCCCTTATTTTCGTAGACCAAGTACCCCTCCCCCCCTCCGGGGTGTGTCTGCCTTCAAATTTAGCAACATTTTAGCTAGCATTCACACGATACCGGTAGGAAATTTAACGGTAGCCACCGGCTCATTGTAATCACCCCTCCCAGAATTTAATGTAATCAAAGTTGAGCCAATGGCTAGCTTGCGGAACGAACTGGCATCCCCGTTCCTGTCATCACCAATTGAATTCATTACTTTGCGAATGGCGATGCAGGGTAAGATATTAGCCCAGGACACAGTGAATACCAAAACATGAAGTTTCAAAATTCAAATTTATTTCATACCCATATCATGAAGGACACTCTGAAGATTTATGAAGCACAACAATTTTTTAAATTGGACAACGGATAGCCAAGAAAATGATTTTGAAAGTTGGGCCTAATTCATTACTTTTTCATAGTAATACCGGAATATCACTGCCTGGACCACAGGGGGTCCAAGAAATGTCAGCGAAGACTGCAATTTGGTTTCTTGGTTCCTTGTGATCCGGGTTATGAAAGTAACAGATAACAGATTTGATACAGATTACATCATTCTTGCAGTTGGCCTGCTATCGTTACAGTACGATGAGCAGGATTTGAAGAAACCGCAAGTTCAAACCGCAGCCAATGTAGACTTGCTCCAAGTCTACTCAGCGGACCATCAATAGTAAATCAACAATAAAATAATATAATTTCTACTGCGGTGGCGTAAACTACTAAGGTGCCGCTGCGAAGGAGAAATGAGAACGAAACTGAATTCGCAGCATCACCTTAGTAGCTTACGCCCCCGCAAAAGAAATTATATTATTTTACTATTGATTTATTGATGGTCCGCTGAATAGACTTAGAGCAAGTCTAGAGCCAATGAGACAAGAGCTCTCCCATATCAAAAGATTTTCTACTTTTACAATATCAGGCCGACCACAACGACTATTGTGATCTGTATCAAATTCCATATCTGTTGTTTTCACAATTCGGATCACAGGGAACCAAAGAAACCAAATCTGCATTCTTTACTAACACTCCTGGACCCCGTGTGCAGGGTGTGTTGTTGTTGAAAATAAATTACTTATTGTTACTTCAGACGATGTCTCATATGAATCAGAACGTGATGAAGCCATAGCGACTGGCACTTATGATGCCGCAGAAGGTAACTGATAAATATTTATTCCGAATTTTTATGCTATTTTTCGAGATCCTGTGCTCCATTGTGTGGTGACTTTACAAGGAAATTTATGGGAATATCAAGATTTTTCTTATCACTTGTTTGAATTTGGAAACAGTTCAGGACCTCATATACAGCTCAAACTGTACGCTTTATGTATCCTTCCTTGAAAAGAATAAGAACATGTCGCAATGAGGTTCGGTTTAGTTACATTGATTTTGGCCTAAATAACGCTTCATGTTTTTGTCTGGGATAATGCGCTGTTGATGAGACCACTATGACAAAAGATTGTTCTACTCTAACAATAGCAGGCCGACCGCAAGGATGATGTAGTCTGTATCAAATTACACAACTGTTGTTTTCGTAACCCGGATCACAAGGAACCAAGAAACCAAAACTGCAGTCTTCGCTGACATTCCTGGACCCCCTGTGTGCCTGGATTGAATTTTCAAAGCAATATTTCTCTGCTCAGAAAGGTCCGACAATTTTTGTTTTGATCTTATTTCAATCCTCTAGTCATGCACTTTTAAGTAAGTGCAACAATCATTGGAAATAGTCATATTTGGGTTCATTTTTATGTAATTCGTCATGGTGGGAATTTGCAAAATTCATATCTTTAAAAATCATTTTAACAATTCAATAGTTAAAATGTAAAATTTGGCAAAATGTAATTACCAAAAACTATAAAATTAAAGCCACTATTTGTGTAGCCTGCGTCGTGCAGACTTAACTCCTCGAAAGTATAGACTTTCGAGGAGTTGAGGCTGCACGCAGGGGGCACGCAGGGGGCACGCAGGCTACTATTTGTGCAAGTTTCTACCAAATCAAAGGGCTTGTTACGGAAGCCCATCATGTGTGCCATACGAAGTTTATTACGATGCATACAAAGTTGATTTGCGTGCATGCAAAGTCTATCTCAACGCATATAAAGTTTATTTCAATTGCTAATTTTTGAGATTTTTTCAATGTTTTCTGCAATAGAATAAATCAAGGCCTGTTAAAGCCTTCAAAACTGATTTCTGCTTTCTGAATTTCACGATTGCCTTGCACAAACAGATGTGATGTTTGGAGATCATTGATGTGTGACTTGGATGTTTTTGACTATTTGTTGACTAGACCAAAAGGAATAAATTGTACGGTAAACAAAATTCTTGGGATTGCCACTGCAGGCAGAAAAAGCACTCATTCATTGATTTCTTTCTTGTTGAAGAAAATATTAACGATTGACGTCAATTAAGACTAAAGAGAAAAATGTTTGACGTCATGAACTTCATCCTGATTGGTTAACTTTGCAGTGTAACCAGGTAACCATAGCCCCCCCCCCCCACCTTGCCGGGATATCTTGCCTATGCGAGATATCTCGCCTTGCCGGGATACCCTAGCCTGCGTGAAGACTCGAAATTGAAAGGAGGCTCTCCTTCCCTTTCTTTCTTCCTTTCTTCCCTTTCTTTCTTCCTTTCCCCCGTGTCTTCTCCCCGTCTTTTCCCTTTCCATCTTTCCCCTCCCGTATTTATTGATCAAAAGAGCGAGCAAGTCCATCAAATTGTACAAATACTGGAAGATTTTCTAGATGAGCGTCTTATCTTTTCTTTTGTGGTATGGTTCCTCCTCTTCCTCTAGTAATTTACCTTTACTTGCTTGACCTCTATGTTCTAAGACATGCGCCAGGAAATTGTAACACAACACGCCTCTTCTTGGATAGTCAATTCTGATTTATCTTCTGAATAGGAGGGTGTATGTTTAGTTTAGTTAGCTTAAATTTAGTCTGCTATGCCTGTAAATTAGGTAGTGCATGATGATGATTATATTATTATATTGCACTGTAACCTAAACTTGTACTGGGATGTTCCCACGAAAAAGAAGTTACCCGGCTCCAGAATTGTTCCCTTCAAATGATAGCCGATTTTAGACAAAGATCGGTCAAAAGTATACTCCAAAACACACAAAATGGACTAAATAAAAAACCCCGATCTAACAACATTTCCCCTTGTGACATATTTTGACAACCGGCTCCAGAAAAGTTGCCTTCTTCTGCTTGTTATGTTCTGCAAGAGTACTGTAAAGATAGGACACGTCTTCTCGTCCAAGTGAGTATAATCAACGAACAGCTTGAGCTACTACTTCATGTAAGAATACTAAAACTACTGCTTCATGTAAGATAACATAACATGTCCCTTCTTATCATAACAAGAATTTTAATCAAATGTCTTTTGCACAACAAAACAGTGATTAATGTCTGTAAATGTAAAGTAAGTATAATGTCAAAATATAGAGTTGGGATCTGCAAAGTCTTCCAAATGGCGTGGTCTGTGAACAGCACGGCCTAATCTTGTTACTCTTGGGCGTTGCAGATTTAGGTTCTGTTGTTCGGGTTGAACTCCTTGATCTGTTGGAGGTGCTTCTGGTGCCGCTGCCGGTGGCTGCAATTGTTGCGGATCATCTGTTTCTGAGTCTGAAAGTTCGATAATATGCTCTATCGGTTCTAGGCTTTCCTTGGTGTGCAGCAGATGCTTTCTATTCCTGCGAACAGTAGTTCCTTTGTCTGTGGCTACCTTGTATGAGCGAGGTTGCGGGCATTTCTCTACTATGACTCCCTTGCGATCCCAGGCATTTTTACCACGGAAACGAACACAATCTCCTGTCTCTAAGGGTTTTAGGGTGCGATGTTGTGGCTTATTTGTTGCTGCGGTCTCTGTCAATTTTGATGTATTGGTGGCTCCCTTCGGTCTAATCGTATTGTTCATGGCTGGCAGAGTTGTTCGAAGCTGGCGGTTCATCAAGATTGTGGCTGGCGCTGGTTTTCCATCGGGGAATGGAGTGGTGCGGAGTGCAAGTAGTGCTAAGTACGGATCCTCGCCACGGAATGCTTTTTTGAGGGTCTTCTTAACGGTTTGAATAGTTCTTTCAATGAAGCCGTTACTTTGTGGGTATTCTGGGCTGCTACTGTCATGTACAAAATCCCATTCACGTGCAAATTTGCTGTATTCGCGTGAAATGTATTGTGGACCATTGTCGGAGAAAACTTCTTTGGGAATACCAAATTTGGAGAATATACGCTTGGTGTGCATAACAACTGTAGGAGCCTCTGTATCTTCAAGTTGAGAGAGGTCGAAGAATTTGGAAGTGTAGTCAGCCACGATAACATAGTCTTTGTTTCTGAGTGAAAACAGATCTGTGGCAACTTTCTGCCACGGTGCGTCTGGAATATCATGAGGAATCGGTGGTTCAGAGGACTGTCTGTTTTGATGCTCTTGGCATGTGCTGCAGCATTTGATCATGTCTTCCAGTTCACCATTGATGTTTGGCCAGAACATGGTTTCTCTAGCCCTGGCCTTGGTCTTTTCAATCCCGATGTGACCAGTATGAAGTGATTTTCTCATTTCAGCCCGCATGCTAGTGGGGATGATGATACGCAAACCATTCAGTAGCAATCCTTCGTGAGTGGTAATCTGATCACGGTGGTTGAAGTAAGGACGAGTTGCTGGCTGGGCATCTTGGCGTGATTCTGGCCATCCATGATTTAAGTAGTGTATCAGTTGTTGCAGTGTGGCATCTTTCAACGTTTCTGCGGCAATTTGGCTGTGTTTAGCAGCACTGATTGGTAAGCTTGACATAACGGAGTGGATGTAGCAGGACAGTTCTGATTCTGGTATTTCTGGAGTTGTGTCACTTAGAGGAGCACGACTAAGTGCATCTGGAATCGTGAGTTGGCTTCCTTTTATGTAATGCATCTCAAAATCATACTGCTGGAGGCGGAGCAAGAATCGCTGAATTCGTGGAGGGCACTTTGTCAAGGCTTTGTTGAAGATTGATTTGAGTGGCTGATGGTCATTATAAATGTCAAATTTTTGGCCATAGACATATTGCCGAAACTTTTCGCATCCAAAGACGATGGCTAAAGTTTCCTTCTCAAGCTGGCAGTAGTTTTTCTCAGATTGTGTGAGGGAGCGACTGGCATATGCAACTGGATACCAGCCTTGGGGATGCTGCTGCTCAATGATTGCACCAAGGCCTTGGCTCGATGCATCTGCTTGTATCCGGATTGGCAGTGTGGGGTCAAAAAACTTCAGTATTTTGTTTGAAGTGATGACTTCTTTGAGCTTGTTGATGGCTTCTTTTTGTGGCTTGTCAAAGGAGTAAATGGCATCTTTCTCGAGGAGGCTTCTTAGTGGTGCTGTTAGATCGGAAAGGTTGGGTATGAACTTTCCCAAATATGTTATCATTCCCAAAAAACGTTGAAGCTCCTTTTTTGAGGTGGGCTCTGGCATGCTCAAAATTGCTGTAATCTTTGCAGGGTCTGCTTCAACCCCATGAGCTGATATCTTGTGGCCAAGAAAGGTGGTGGTTTGGGCTTCAAATTTGCACTTCTCTTTGTTGAGTTTCAATCCTGAAGATCTGATAGAGTCCAGAACTTTAGTTGTGCGGGCAGCGAGTTCAGCTTTGTCAGAACCCCATATTATGATGTCATCTTGGCTATTGAGAGCGCCTTCAATGCCTTCTAAGATTTCTGCAATTTTTGCTTGGCAAATTTCACTAGCTGAGTGAATGCCAAAGGGAAGCCGCTGGAATGAAAAACGGCCAAATGGAGTGTTGAATGTTAGGAGTCTAGAACTTTCTTCATCCACTTCAATTTGCCAATATGCATTGGAGGCGTCCAGTTTGGTAAAAAATTTTGCATTGCTCATGGAGGCAAGGATTTCCTCTGTCGTTGGAAGGTGGAAGTGGTGGCGTTTTATTGCCTTATTCTGGTCCTTGGGATCCAGGCATATTCGAAGCTTTCCATTGGGTTTTTCTACAACAACTAGACTGTTTACCCAGTCTGTAGGTTCATGAACTGGTTTGATGATGCCCATTTTAACCATTCTTTTGAGCTCCGTGTGTAACTTTTCTTTTAGTGCTATTGGCAGCTTGCGAGGTGGATGGACAACAGGGGACACTGTTGGATCTATGGTGATGTGGTGTACACCAGGAAGTTTTCCAATTTCACCAAAGCAATCTGGAAATTGCTGTGTCATGATTTCATGCATATTCTTATCAACATGCATGATACGCTTGATAAGGTTGAGATGAGAGCAAGTGGTAAGGCCTAAAATTGGAGTGGCTTCTATGTCAACAATGATGAAGAGTACTGGATAACATCTTCCTTTGTGATTTAAGGTCAGAACAGATTTGCCAACAACCGGAATGGCTGAGCCATTGTATGCTGATAGTTTGACAGCTGATTTATGGAGCTTGGATTTTTGTTTAACCTGCTGGTAGTCGGCTTTGGAGAGGATATTTACTTGGGCACCGGTATCAATCTTGTACGGGATGATTGATCCGTTTGTTTCAATTGCAATGAGCCACTCATCTTCAGTGAGTGTGTTGACTGAGTATGTGTCTGGATCCTGGGTGAGACGGTTTGGGAGTACTTTTTCATCTTGGTGAACTGCTCCAACAAAGTAGTCTTTTTTTTCGTCAGTATCTGAGAATGAATCTGGGTCTGAAGACATATCCGAGGGCACATTTTTGCTGACTGCTCTTACACGCTTCTGGCTACAGCATGTGGAAAAGTGACCTCTCTTACCACAGGTGTTGCAGTGCTTGTTGTATGCAGGGCAGTTTCCCCTATTATGGGAGTAGTTGCAGAATTTGCATTGCTGAATTTTGGTTGTGCCATGTCTCTTGTCAGGAAAGGGGGGTTTCTTAGCTTGCACTGTTTTGGTGATAGCGGAAGTAGATTTTTCTTCACTGTGGGCTTGGATAATTTTGGCATGTTTGCGTGTAATTTCAGCAGCCTGGCCTATCTTTATACACTTGTCTAAATTGATTTCAGGCTCTCTTAGCACGCGTTCTTGTAGAGCTTTGTCATTGGTTCCAATAGTGATCATATCCTTGATCAATGAATCTTTCAGATCACCAAATTCACAGTCCTGTGACAGTTTTCGAAGAGTGGTGGTGAATTCATCAAAGCTTTCACCATCGTGCTGCCTATATGTCAGGAATGTGTACCTCAGGAAAGTTAAATTCTTCCTGGGTGCGCAGTAGCTGTCAAATTTCTGAATAATTTTATCTAACTTCATATTGTCTCCATCAGAATCAAACGTAAAAGTATTATATATTTCACGCCCTTTTTTGCCTATGCAAGTGAGAAAAATGCTAGCCTTAACCTTATCTGACTTGTCAGAGGACTCAGTAGCGTCAAGGTAGAGTGTCAGTTCCTGTTTCCAAACACGCCAATTGTTAGAAACATTGCCATCAAAACTAAGTGGCTGCGGTGGCGAAAAATTTAGGCCCGACTCCATCATAACAAAATACCGATGTTTGTACGGTTATGGACAAGGAAAGTGACAAAATAAGCGATTCGTAGTGTCTACTTATCCTTCGTAAACTGTGGGTCTTGAAAAAATCCCAACTGACACCATGTTATGTTCTGCAAGAGTACTGTAAAGATAGGACACGTCTTCTCGTCCAAGTGAGTATAATCAACGAACAGCTTGAGCTACTACTTCATGTAAGAATACTAAAACTACTGCTTCATGTAAGATAACATAACATGTCCCTTCTTATCATAACAAGAATTTTAATCAAATGTCTTTTGCACAACAAAACAGTGATTAATGTCTGTAAATGTAAAGTAAGTATAATGTCAAAATATAGAGTTGGGATCTGCAAAGTCTTCCAAATGGCGTGGTCTGTGAACAGCACGGCCTAATCTTGTTACTCTTGGGCGTTGCAGATTTAGGTTCTGTTGTTCGGGTTGAACTCCTTGATCTGTTGGAGGTGCTTCTGGTGCCGCTGCCGGTGGCTGCAATTGTTGCGGATCATCTGTTTCTGAGTCTGAAAGTTCGATAATATGCTCTATCGGTTCTAGGCTTTCCTTGGTGTGCAGCAGATGCTTTCTATTCCTGCGAACAGTAGTTCCTTTGTCTGTGGCTACCTTGTATGAGCGAGGTTGCGGGCATTTCTCTACTATGACTCCCTTGCGATCCCAGGCATTTTTACCACGGAAACGAACACAATCTCCTGTCTCTAAGGGTTTTAGGGTGCGATGTTGTGGCTTATTTGTTGCTGCGGTCTCTGTCAATTTTGATGTATTGGTGGCTCCCTTCGGTCTAATCGTATTGTTCATGGCTGGCAGAGTTGTTCGAAGCTGGCGGTTCATCAAGATTGTGGCTGGCGCTGGTTTTCCATCGGGGAATGGAGTGGTGCGGAGTGCAAGTAGTGCTAAGTACGGATCCTCGCCACGGAATGCTTTTTTGAGGGTCTTCTTAACGGTTTGAATAGTTCTTTCAATGAAGCCGTTACTTTGTGGGTATTCTGGGCTGCTACTGTCATGTACAAAATCCCATTCACGTGCAAATTTGCTGTATTCGCGTGAAATGTATTGTGGACCATTGTCGGAGAAAACTTCTTTGGGAATACCAAATTTGGAGAATATACGCTTGGTGTGCATAACAACTGTAGGAGCCTCTGTATCTTCAAGTTGAGAGAGGTCGAAGAATTTGGAAGTGTAGTCAGCCACGATAACATAGTCTTTGTTTCTGAGTGAAAACAGATCTGTGGCAACTTTCTGCCACGGTGCGTCTGGAATATCATGAGGAATCGGTGGTTCAGAGGACTGTCTGTTTTGATGCTCTTGGCATGTGCTGCAGCATTTGATCATGTCTTCCAGTTCACCATTGATGTTTGGCCAGAACATGGTTTCTCTAGCCCTGGCCTTGGTCTTTTCAATCCCGATGTGACCAGTATGAAGTGATTTTCTCATTTCAGCCCGCATGCTAGTGGGGATGATGATACGCAAACCATTCAGTAGCAATCCTTCGTGAGTGGTAATCTGATCACGGTGGTTGAAGTAAGGACGAGTTGCTGGCTGGGCATCTTGGCGTGATTCTGGCCATCCATGATTTAAGTAGTGTATCAGTTGTTGCAGTGTGGCATCTTTCAACGTTTCTGCGGCAATTTGGCTGTGTTTAGCAGCACTGATTGGTAAGCTTGACATAACGGAGTGGATGTAGCAGGACAGTTCTGATTCTGGTATTTCTGGAGTTGTGTCACTTAGAGGAGCACGACTAAGTGCATCTGGAATCGTGAGTTGGCTTCCTTTTATGTAATGCATCTCAAAATCATACTGCTGGAGGCGGAGCAAGAATCGCTGAATTCGTGGAGGGCACTTTGTCAAGGCTTTGTTGAAGATTGATTTGAGTGGCTGATGGTCATTATAAATGTCAAATTTTTGGCCATAGACATATTGCCGAAACTTTTCGCATCCAAAGACGATGGCTAAAGTTTCCTTCTCAAGCTGGCAGTAGTTTTTCTCAGATTGTGTGAGGGAGCGACTGGCATATGCAACTGGATACCAGCCTTGGGGATGCTGCTGCTCAATGATTGCACCAAGGCCTTGGCTCGATGCATCTGCTTGTATCCGGATTGGCAGTGTGGGGTCAAAAAACTTCAGTATTTTGTTTGAAGTGATGACTTCTTTGAGCTTGTTGATGGCTTCTTTTTGTGGCTTGTCAAAGGAGTAAATGGCATCTTTCTCGAGGAGGCTTCTTAGTGGTGCTGTTAGATCGGAAAGGTTGGGTATGAACTTTCCCAAATATGTTATCATTCCCAAAAAACGTTGAAGCTCCTTTTTTGAGGTGGGCTCTGGCATGCTCAAAATTGCTGTAATCTTTGCAGGGTCTGCTTCAACCCCATGAGCTGATATCTTGTGGCCAAGAAAGGTGGTGGTTTGGGCTTCAAATTTGCACTTCTCTTTGTTGAGTTTCAATCCTGAAGATCTGATAGAGTCCAGAACTTTAGTTGTGCGGGCAGCGAGTTCAGCTTTGTCAGAACCCCATATTATGATGTCATCTTGGCTATTGAGAGCGCCTTCAATGCCTTCTAAGATTTCTGCAATTTTTGCTTGGCAAATTTCACTAGCTGAGTGAATGCCAAAGGGAAGCCGCTGGAATGAAAAACGGCCAAATGGAGTGTTGAATGTTAGGAGTCTAGAACTTTCTTCATCCACTTCAATTTGCCAATATGCATTGGAGGCGTCCAGTTTGGTAAAAAATTTTGCATTGCTCATGGAGGCAAGGATTTCCTCTGTCGTTGGAAGGTGGAAGTGGTGGCGTTTTATTGCCTTATTCTGGTCCTTGGGATCCAGGCATATTCGAAGCTTTCCATTGGGTTTTTCTACAACAACTAGACTGTTTACCCAGTCTGTAGGTTCATGAACTGGTTTGATGATGCCCATTTTAACCATTCTTTTGAGCTCCGTGTGTAACTTTTCTTTTAGTGCTATTGGCAGCTTGCGAGGTGGATGGACAACAGGGGACACTGTTGGATCTATGGTGATGTGGTGTACACCAGGAAGTTTTCCAATTTCACCAAAGCAATCTGGAAATTGCTGTGTCATGATTTCATGCATATTCTTATCAACATGCATGATACGCTTGATAAGGTTGAGATGAGAGCAAGTGGTAAGGCCTAAAATTGGAGTGGCTTCTATGTCAACAATGATGAAGAGTACTGGATAACATCTTCCTTTGTGATTTAAGGTCAGAACAGATTTGCCAACAACCGGAATGGCTGAGCCATTGTATGCTGATAGTTTGACAGCTGATTTATGGAGCTTGGATTTTTGTTTAACCTGCTGGTAGTCGGCTTTGGAGAGGATATTTACTTGGGCACCGGTATCAATCTTGTACGGGATGATTGATCCGTTTGTTTCAATTGCAATGAGCCACTCATCTTCAGTGAGTGTGTTGACTGAGTATGTGTCTGGATCCTGGGTGAGACGGTTTGGGAGTACTTTTTCATCTTGGTGAACTGCTCCAACAAAGTAGTCTTTTTTTTCGTCAGTATCTGAGAATGAATCTGGGTCTGAAGACATATCCGAGGGCACATTTTTGCTGACTGCTCTTACACGCTTCTGGCTACAGCATGTGGAAAAGTGACCTCTCTTACCACAGGTGTTGCAGTGCTTGTTGTATGCAGGGCAGTTTCCCCTATTATGGGAGTAGTTGCAGAATTTGCATTGCTGAATTTTGGTTGTGCCATGTCTCTTGTCAGGAAAGGGGGGTTTCTTAGCTTGCACTGTTTTGGTGATAGCGGAAGTAGATTTTTCTTCACTGTGGGCTTGGATAATTTTGGCATGTTTGCGTGTAATTTCAGCAGCCTGGCCTATCTTTATACACTTGTCTAAATTGATTTCAGGCTCTCTTAGCACGCGTTCTTGTAGAGCTTTGTCATTGGTTCCAATAGTGATCATATCCTTGATCAATGAATCTTTCAGATCACCAAATTCACAGTCCTGTGACAGTTTTCGAAGAGTGGTGGTGAATTCATCAAAGCTTTCACCATCGTGCTGCCTATATGTCAGGAATGTGTACCTCAGGAAAGTTAAATTCTTCCTGGGTGCGCAGTAGCTGTCAAATTTCTGAATAATTTTATCTAACTTCATATTGTCTCCATCAGAATCAAACGTAAAAGTATTATATATTTCACGCCCTTTTTTGCCTATGCAAGTGAGAAAAATGCTAGCCTTAACCTTATCTGACTTGTCAGAGGACTCAGTAGCGTCAAGGTAGAGTGTCAGTTCCTGTTTCCAAACACGCCAATTGTTAGAAACATTGCCATCAAAACTAAGTGGCTGCGGTGGCGAAAAATTTAGGCCCGACTCCATCATAACAAAATACCGATGTTTGTACGGTTATGGACAAGGAAAGTGACAAAATAAGCGATTCGTAGTGTCTACTTATCCTTCGTAAACTGTGGGTCTTGAAAAAATCCCAACTGACACCATGTTATGTTCTGCAAGAGTACTGTAAAGATAGGACACGTCTTCTCGTCCAAGTGAGTATAATCAACGAACAGCTTGAGCTACTACTTCATGTAAGAATACTAAAACTACTGCTTCATGTAAGATAACATAACATGCTACACATGCCAACACATACAGTACAAGACGGAACACGCACAGTTACATTCACAAATACCAACAAAACCTTCAACATAAGACAAAGCCTCGACTGCAACTCCACCAACGTAATATACCTACTGCAATGCAAACAATATGGAGTGCCAGATGCAAAAAAAATAATTTAATGGTTGTATGTGCTAAAATTTTACATATGCTTGTTTATTTGAGTAAAACTTTACATATGCTTGTATTTATGTTAAATTTGACACATGCTTGTAGTTTTATAAAATTTGACATATGCTTACAAACAAGGTCATATTTTCACATTGCTTAACCATGGCAATGAAGTTATATTTTCACATTGCTTAACCATGGCAACGAAGTTATATTTTCACATTGCTTAACCACCATGACAACGAATTCATTTTTACATTGCTTGACCATGGTAACGAAATTGCAACGAGGTTTGGATACAAATTGGATTCTAGTTACAAACAACTGCAGTGTCCCGGCATATTCTGAATCAACAAAGAGTATAAACTGGGCTCGGTCGTAACCAATAGTTTCAGGATCACAGCAGAGTCACCCCTCCACTCAAACATACACACGGCATGTCGATTAAAACTAAAAGCAAAACAGCAAGCAAAAAGCGGCGAGCAGCCATCTTTATTTTTATACAAGTTCGTTGCCACCTAGTCTCGTTGCGATTTCGTTACCATGGTCAAGCAATGTAAAAATGGATCAGTTGCCATGGTTAAGCAATGTGAAAATATGACCTCGTTTGTAAGCATATGTCAAATTTTAGAAAACTACAAGAATGTGTCAAATTTAAAATAACTACAAGCATATGTTAAATTTTACTCAAATAAACAAGCATGTGTAAAATTTTACTCGAATAAGCAAGCATATGTAAAATTTTAGCACATACAACCATTAAATTATTTTTTTTGCATTTGGCACTCCATAAAACAATGCTTACGCGACAACAAGACTGACTGCCAATACATAGGACAAACGGGACGACGCATAATAGACAGATCACTCAACGAACACTGACGAGACATCATAAACAAACGTTCCCACACATCCGGGGTTGCAGAACACTTCTGCAAACCCAATCACTCCGTACAAGACTTACAACTACTACTGCTACTTAAAATGAGTGGGATAGAAGGCAAAGCTTCCAGGAAAATTGCTGAGGTAACGCCCTTTTACTTTGGCTGGGAACAGTTCTACCGTTACTATGTTAGCGACAACAAATTACAACAACATTGCCGAGTCAGATGTTATTAAAACCACATTCAGCGACCATTTTCTTGTCTTTTGCAAAAGGAAGCTTCGCGGAGGAATAAAACGTCTGCACAGATACATCTCTTCTAGACAAGTGAAAAACTTTAACGAACAACAGTTTTTGGAGGATTTATCCCAGGTCAACTGGAGAGAGATCGTCGATAATTCTAGCAATATTGATGATGCTGTGCAAAATTGGACTAATATTTTCGAGTATTCTATATCTCGAGCCTTTCGAGCCTCGAGCCTTCGAGCCTTGTATTTCGAGCCTCGAGCCTTCGAGCCTCGAGGCTTCGAGCCTTGTATTTCGAGCCTCGAGCCTTCGAGCCTTGCATTTCGATCCTCGAGCCTTCGAGCCTTCGAGCCTTGCATTTCAAGCCTCGAGCCCTCGAGTCTCGAGCCTTCGAGCCTAGCATTTCAAGCCTAGTCTAATAATAACAAATTTTAATTGGTATATAGGAATGCATCCCAATTACACGTTTTTTATAAGAAACTAGTACTGCGATGACCAAAAATTTAAGAAACTCTAGCATTACGTTCAAGAACAATTAAGAAACTCTCAAATGTTATGTCTGGAATTACAGTCGGTAGATTACGATTCGTGTCGAGGGGCACTTCACTTATTGGAGTTTTCTTGAAAACAAAAGAATGTTTCCCAAAGGTGTACGAGATTTTTTGGGAGTGAAAGGCCCCTCGGTTCGCGTGGCATTGCATTTGTAAATATCAAGTTTTGAATGCAAAAATGGGTAACTTTTTGCCTTAATGTGCATGGCTTATTCCTGGTGACAATATCAATGCAACGTGAAATCCTTTTGTCGATAAGAAGTCTCATCTTTGAACCATGACGTAATTTTAGACCCCACAAATTAAGAAACTAATTTAAGAAACTTTTACTACTAAAACACCGAAATTTTCATGCGAAATTAAGAAACTTTTAGTACTAAGTGCTGATCCAAGTTTCTTATAAAAAAAACGTGTGAGTCAAATTAGGGCAAAATTGAAATTCAAAAAAACCATTAAACAAGTCGTTCTCTCGTTCCTGTGCTAAAACAACGGCCGAAGATTGAGCGGTAGGATGGTCTTACTTTCTGTGACGAAAACTCTTTGAAATTGGGCCTTTTCAGTCCTTGAGAAAAATGTGTGTTCTGGCACATTTTTACAAATATACAAATTACAAATTTCGCAAGAATTCTAGCTATTACCTTCACTTGAATCCTAAATTTTCAAAAAGATAATGATTTCGAGGCTCGAAATGCAAGGCTCGAAGGCTCGAGGCTCGAAATACAAGGCTCGAGGCTGGAGGCTGGAGGCTGGAGGCTGGAGGCTCGAAGGCTCGAGGCTCGAAGGCTCGAAGGCTCGAAGCTCGAAATACAAGGCTCGAAGGCTCGAGGCTCGAGGGCTCGAGGCTCGAAGGCTCGGAGATTAGAAACACTCAATATTTTCACACTCGTTTTGAATAAACATGCGCCGGTTTTGAATAGACGTGTCTCTGATAGATATACACCGTGGCTGAATAGTGATTTCTTCAAAATAACTAAAATGAGAGATAGGCTAAGGCTGAAAGTCCAGGCAATTAAGAACAAATCCAAAATTCTCATGGATTGTTATAGACAAATTCGCAAATAAGCTTAATATTCATCTCAAAAGGGAATCAACCAAGTTATAAATAAAAAATCGAACTCTACCGTCATTTCGTCACTGAAAGTCGTAGACAAAATAGTTAAAGGAAATACAGAGATGAATGAATACTTTTGTTCCGTCGGTAATAAGCTTAGTGATAACATTCCACCTCGACCCTGCCTTCTCTTAACTAATGAGATCGCTATTACTAGCCCAGTTGATAACTTTAGATTTAGAGTAATATCAACACAGGATGTAATAAACACAATGAAAAGGATGAAAACGTCACAGCTCTGGGTTTGATGGTATTGCATGCTTTTTATCAAGGCAGCACTCCCTGTTATCGCAGAATCTTTGTGTGACATTTTCAACCTATCATTATCCACAGGAACATTCCCTGATGACTGGAAGGTTGCTCGGGTTACACAAATCTATAAGAATGGTCCTAAAGACGATCGGTCAAACTACAGCCCGATATCTGTTCTGCCCGCTGTATCAAGACTTTTCGAGAAACTCGTATATAGTCAGGTGTACGAATTCCTCGACTCTAAAAAATTAATTTATAAACATCAGTCTGGTTTTCGATTATTGCACTCTGTGGTTACATGTCTCATGCCAAACACAAACGATTGGTATCTGAATATCGATAAGGGTAAATATACCGGCCTAATATTTATTGATCTTAAGAAGGCCTTTGACACCGTCAACCATGAAATATTACTCGAAAAACTACAAAAGTACGGTATCACAGGTATCGAACTTAGTTGGTTTACCTCATATCTGCATAACAGGAGGCAATTTTGCAAAGTAAATGGTTCTGCTTCTGAAATCAGTAGCATAAATTGTGGGGTTCCTCAAGGTTCATGCCTTGGTCCATTGCTGTTTCTTATCTATATAAATGATTTACCTTATGCATTGCATAAAGGACACGTTACCATGTATGCTGATGACACCACTATTTCCCTTTCATCTAAGAACCCTATTGAACTGCAAAACGACCTAAACGATGAACTGACCAAGCTAAAGGAGTGGCTACAAGGCAACAAACTTTCATTGAATGTGGTTAAAACACAGGCTCTCGTGATTGGATCATCTCCAAATATTGGCAAGATCGAAAACCACCCTGATGTGCAGCCATCTTTTGAGATAGATAATCTGCCTATTGAGATTGTAAAGGATATCAAATATCTTGGGGTACAAATAGATAATCGTCTTAATTGGGACAAACATGTACAGAAAATTAGGACCAAAGCTACTCTGAAGCCTGCCATACTTAATGATATGTACAGAGGCCTTGTTGAGCCACATTTAAGTTATTGTTGCTCTGTGTGGGGCTGCTGCAGTGACACTAACATTAACAGGCTGCAAAAGATACGAAATAGGGCAGCCAGAATTGTAACGAATAGCAAATATGATACATCTGCAATGCCCCTGATCAACCGTCTTGGATGGGCAACAGTCAAGCAGCTTATTTTCAAACAATCAGCTTCGCTTACGTATAAGTCCTTAAATTCGTTGGCTCCAGATTATTTGTCCTCGTTGTTCACAAGATGCTACGACAGTAATGAACGAAATCTGCGATCGACAGATCTGAATCTGAAAATACCATTACTTAAAACAAAAACAGGTCAGAAATCTTTCTGCTACAGAGGAACCACCCTTTGGAACAGCCTGGATAAAGCTAGTAAATCAGCTTCCTCTCTTGGTGCTTTCAAAAATCTGATCTAATAAGTCGGATTACGTGCTTTCCTTCGTTATTTTAATTTATTCACCGTTCTTTTTACTGTATTATACTGTAAATGATTGGCTTTTGTAAACATATAATATTATTGTAACTAGTTTTCCTTTTGCAGCTTAGGTTTTTTTAACAGGTCAGTTTGAAAACCAAATATTATTCTGAAACTTTTTTAACCTGTATAAATATTTTAAATGATGATGATGAATGATGAAGCCGGTGCTAAACAGCATTTTTGATCATTTTGTAACAGTTGCTTTTATAGATTGGCATCCCCAGGAAAATGTTTTAAATTAAGTTAATTTTTTTAGAATGCCTGTCTTCATCCCATCTCCACCAGTGCCAAATTAGAAACCATCTTTACCAGTGCCAAATTAGAAACGTTCATAATTTGTAACAGTTTTTCATGAATCACCACATTTGAGAAAGTGTTTGCCCAAACCACACCACACTTTCCTTTGTTTACGTTTGTCACAATCCAATTTACTTGTCCCCAAAATGGAAGTCTTGACGATTCTGTGATAGTTTGTCAAGGAAAATTGTTCAAAGAGACACCGTTACTTTGGCTTAGAATGAATCTCAAGGACCATCTTTTGCTTTGGCAGAAGTAAATTCCATTGAATGTAAAAATCCTTGAATTAATTATTACAGATAGAAATTTCCCTGATCCCTGGATAAGATCCGAAGTTCCCTTGTTCCTTTTTAATTTTGGCCATGTTCCCTTGTTCCCTGGATACATTTCGCATGTTCCCCTGTTCCCTGGAACCCCTAAACGACCCTCAGAAATAGCATGAGTTTTTGAAGCAAGAGATATTAAAATTGTCAAGAAAACCTTCGCTAGGATGGCGTCGGGGGGAATTTGACGAAGATGAATTGCGCTTCATGATCGAAAGAATCGCTTCTACTTCTACTTCTACGAATTTAATCAACTACTTCAATACTGAAGGCTCTGTTGATGTAAACAAAAAAAAAACGAAAAAAAAAAAAAAACGATTAAATAAAAGAAAATAAGACGAAAAATAAACGAAAAATTTATTTATTATTTCCTCGAAAAGAAAGAATATGATAAATAAGTTAAGTAACAGAGCAGCAATTCCGTGACTAAGATAATATTTGTTTAATGTTGATATTTTACCCTATGAATTTTTACCCTATGGAATCAAACTGCACTGCAACCGTACCTATTTATCTGTTACTGGTTTCTTTACGATTTTTAATTTTTTTTTTTGCCTTTTTTACATTAAGTTCTTCTTTTTTATTTACTTATACTAAATTGCGTTTTTAAAAGAATTGATTGTTTTTGAGTCTATCACTGATTGTGGTAGCATATTCCACGCTTGAATTGTGCGGGGAAAGAACGAAAAGTGATAATAATCTGGTCCAGTTCCTGGGACTTGATATGCTTGGTCGTGGCTATGTCTTGACTTCCTGAAAGATGGTTTCATGTATTTATCTTTATCAACTGCTACCATTCCATGATGGATTTTGTAAAACATTGCAAGTCTCTGTTTTGTTCTCCTTTCTTCCAGGGTTTCCCATTTCAGTTCTGAAAGCATATCTGTAACACTCGCGAATCTATCATGTCTATTTAGGGTATTTAGGACGTAACGAGCTGCTCTTCTTTGTACCATTTCAAGCATGTGGATGCCCGGGGGGGGGTACTTGACCAGGTTTTGGTCGGGGACGTGCCATCGAAGCTTCAAAAACATACCCGTTCCTTATACCAATTTTGCGAAAAAGTATACCCGACTTTATACCAATTTTGCGAAAAAGTACACCCGACCTTATACCAATTTTCCGAAAAAGTATACAAAAATCGTTCTTTAAACCAAAATTGCGAAAATCGATACCGTTCCTTATACCAAAATCGTGAAAATCGATACCGTTGCTTATACCAAAATCGTGAAAATCGATACCCTTCCCGATGGCACGTCCCCGTACCCAAAATATGTGAAGTACCCCCCCCGGGTGTGGATGTTCTTTTTTGTGTATGGATTCCATACCGTTCGCTGTTGATGCCAGTAATGGCGAAACTACGACAATGTATAAGTCTAACCATGGTCTAACTCAGTCTGACTAACTGGTTGATAGCATTTTAGACTTCATTCTTCGCAAGTTAATCCAAGTAAATTTATTCATAATTCCTCAAAGATTTAATCAAATTTTATATCTTTTCTAAGACAGGGGGTGACAGGGGGTGCTCTCTCCTCGATTAGTTTATGTTTCTTACTGTTATTGTCAGCATTCATATTTATCTTCATTTACATCGTTATGTATATTTAATTAACTTATAATGATATTATTTAGTGGAATTTTAAAATGTGAAACTCAAACAAAAACTGAAGAATACAATGCATCTTCGTTCAATGCCCGCTGATGTCATCTTTCCCCATAGAAATAAAAGGACTAGAATGCGCGGTCTATTGTTTCGCTTTTGTTTGGTGCGTAATACGCATGGAGAGCAAAGATGGTAGCACCACGTTGGCAAAAGATTTGGATAAACAAAGGACCCGCAGTGGGAAGACCTACACCGCTCTTCTGTTTTGGTGCTGCTGGCTTGCAGAAAGGCAACGAAATATCGAGAACGAATCATTTTAAAGTAAGTAGTGCCACAAGCATTTAATTTTGATCAATTATGTGCCCCTTTTGGTCGTTTTAGTCATTGATATCGACCTTAGATCGTAGCAACTTAGGCCGAAGTTTGTCAGATCAGCCCACTGTAAGTTAATTCACGTGCTTTAAAGGCAACATACCTGCCAATATTTATGTTTTTAACATATGAAACGTGTTTTCATTGCAATCTACATTTCATCTCTGATCATTTACATCTTTAGACTGAAGTTTAAGCTTCAACGAAAAGAGAGAATTGACGAAATTTTTGCGTTGTAAGGCTGTAGACCTACCAACAAACTTTAGGCCCTACATGCTTAATCTACCAACATTTGTGGTTTGTCAGTGGCAACAACAGTCGAAAGTTTTAATTTGATAACTCAAAAATTTTCAAATTACCCTCCAGTAATGATCCAAGTAAACAGTTCTGTCAATTTGAAGCATAAAAAACGCAACGGCAATCAAGATGAGGATGAAAGGTGAAGGACTGCAACTCTAACTTTAGTTTAGTGAGGAAGTTGCCACTGGATGCACTTTGATTTAGATTTTCTTGCAACAAGATCTGATACAGTATATGTTTGAGGCAACCTCAATAAGACTGCACAAACCTGTGCTCTTTCCCTGGGAAACAGGATATGTTTTCATAAGTCAACGGCTTTCAAATGTCCCCTCACTATTTGTCTAGCTGTGTGCAAGGGGAACATACCATGGTTTTGCTGGTTTTTGGAAGTAGCACAGAAAAGTACTGGTGGCAACTTTGACGTGGGCTTCAGCTTTAAGAGTGGGATAGTGAGCATTTCCACAAATTTGGTTATTTTTTGTTACATTGTGTGTTGCTCTTCAATTAACATGTCGTCTAGCGTCAATAAACAATCTTCTTGGTCCGTAGTGATTTCTTTTTCCTGGCTCACATTAAATATTTACAGACCAAGATCTTATTGTTGCTGTATGGGGCAAAATCAGGGACTTCCTTGCAAATTCATATGCCCTTGAGCTATAAAATGAAGGGAAAGTGGCAAATTTATTCACTTCCTCAGAGTACATTTTAAGCCAGACAATTCATTGCAATTCTTGCCCCTTTCCTAAACTGTGCTGTAGCAATTTGGGCATAGTTCTTAAAGGCCTTATGCAGCGAAAATTTCAATATCGATTTTTTTCTATATTATGAAAATTCAGTCTTTTCTGATTGATTTGATACCAACCTTTTTAAATTGTGACAATGAAAAGTGTGTTTAATTGGCAGATCAATTTAGGAAGTAATTGCGACATTTGATCAAATTCCATGACGTATCAGTGATGAGTACGATCACGTGACCCTTTCAGATCGTCAGTATAAACAGTGTTTGGTGTGGTAGCAGTTTTCAGGTCGCGCTCTCATTCATTTCTTCGTTTTGCTTGGTATACGCAAAATTAGACGGTTTAAAGATGTCAGGAAGTGGCAGCGATGATAGGAGCGTTTCAGACATCGATTCAAATGTACAGAGCGATGATTCAGACCAAGATTATGGGGTTATAAACTTAGGAGCAGGTGGCATCATGCCATACCAAGATGAACCCATTCTCGCGCAAGGCATGGACGAAGGAAATGTCGAAGACGACGAAGATATTGATGGGATTCCATTGGAAAGTCTTGAGGCGAGGTTCGAGAAGAGAGTTGCAGTGAATCAATGGTACTATATTTTATCTGCTAGTTCTAAAAAGTAAACAGAAGAAAATCGAGATTTTATTAGGCTAGGTCAGTTAGGCCCATCTCATGGATGCTTCGTAAGGTTGTAGTTGATTGAGGACAGCAGGGCGGCCTACACCTACTATTATCTTTGCGTTATGTTTATGTGCTTTATGTAACTCTAATAGTAGTCCTTGGAATATGTTCAATCATCTCACTCATTGCATTTAATTTATTGGGCTTTAGATTGTCCAAGCAACGTCTTATTATTTCTTTCCTGTCGTTTACAAATAGGTGCACTTGTGAAAAGTGCAATGATTCACTGCTGATGGGTGCCAGGGAATACAGATGTTGCAGTGAGGTTCCAGCTGCTATTGGAAAACTGGTCATCGAGACAATCAAGTGTGTGACACAACATGAGGACTACAAAGCTATGACTCAAAAAATTGTTCTAACTCATGTAGGCCCACTGCTGAAGGACAAGAATGGTAGGTCATACAAACAGAGAGCAGGACAAACAAAGAATCAGTGAGCCATTTTCTTTTCTTACTGCTTTATCATAAACAGTCAAGTCACATTGATTTTCAAAATGTGACTTGACTCCAAGTATGAGCAGAACAAGATAAAATTAAATTTTTACATTTGTTGAACAGATGCCTAATACAAACTAACAGTATATGCTTCCCAGGGTGAATCTCTATCTATGCTGTCTGCACCAAATATTTCTTAGTGGAACAGTTTTGTGCGCCAGTGCGCACCAAAGAATGAATTGGCAATTGTTTTAGGCCTCTTTCTGTGCCAAATTGTGCATCAAATCCAGATTTCTCTGCGCTGAAGACCTTATGAAAATAGGCACTCAGATTCACCCTGGTTGGCTACCAATCTATCTTTACATTGTACATGCATATAGCCTAAAATACAATTTATAGACATCACTATTTGCAGTTAACCGTAGAGGCAAAGCCACATAACATTTTGGGAAGATTCACACCCCTAATTTGCCAATCAAAATTGGTATATTACTTAGCCATGATGGTTCAAAATGATTTGGTCAGATTTTTGCTGTTGAATCTGCCAAGAAACTAATGTAAGGGTTTGCAGCACCCCCTTCAGATTAGTTCTTGATCAGTTAGTGAACAGTGATAAGTTTTAAAGCCAGCATAACAGCCCCCTAAAACAGCTCAAAATTTGCCCAGACTCAGGGGTGGAGCGTAAATTTTGTATTTCTGAACAAAGAATGCTCATTCACTGCTTGCTCAGTAATTGCCATAAACATCACATTCTTTATAGATACTTGAGAGCTGTTGCGTATAGATGGACCATACGGTACATATTTGGGTACCTTGGATGGGACAACACAAGACCCTTACCAGCCTGTGTATACCATGACATAAGGACACGATTTCCAAGTGCACATTCCACAGGTTATGCATCTGCACAAGAGAGGGAGTAAATCAGGCATGTCTATTGTTTATCTCAGTAAATTCATAGCTTTGACATATTATTGGTACCATGACACTTTCAAACCGCACTTTCCAAATGAGAAACAAGCAGTTGTGGTGCCTATGCTTACCAGGGACATACATAAAATAATTTCTTATTCTGCATGCAGTGATCCACCTCAGAACTTCAAGGCTTGACTTTTGAGTACTTGATAAATAAATCCCTAACCTGTAAGTTCCAAATAAAGAGGCTGCCTTTATAAACCCTGTTTGTTATGAATCCAATTCTAAGTTTGGACACTGCCCTTTTTTATGCCCTAGCATTAGCTGTTTGCACTTCTGACAGCGTCTCGGTCGCCTTTGCTTACTAGGTTGGGCATCTGGTACCACAGCAGCTTCAGCTGAAGATCTCTGCAAGCTTTCCTGTTCCTCCTCTGAAATGGAAAATAGAGAGACTATTTAAAGAGGTCATCAAGGGAGATTAATGACACTCTCTACGTATGTCTTTGGAGAACCAGTAAAAATTGTTCTGATATCAATGAAGAAACAACAGTCTTAATCTCAATTGGTAAAAATCTTCCATTTTTGTTCTCCCATAATATGTAAAATTGTATAAAAATGGTGGGTTTGACTAAATGATGGTTAAGGCAGGCATTTTTGCAAAATTATTAACCTGACAAGAGTATAATTGTACTTTATTTTCTGTAAATAAATTTGTAAGCACAAAAATGGTCACCTAAAGGATAGAGTTGTGTAATATTTCTCTTCCTTTGTTGCTGCCGCTCAATTGCTTCAGGCTTTGGTAATCTCTCTCCAAACTGAGTATTCAGGGGTGGTGGCTGGCGCTCAAGGTATGCAGTCAAGATTTGTGATCTTTCCTCATCACTGGCACTGAACAATTCAGTTTTTACATCTCCAACATAGGCTAGAAAAAGCATACAGTACAAACAATTATTTTCACTGATCAGTTATTGTTTTTCACATCAAGAGAAGGTGTTTTTTTTTCGGTTTGAATGTATGTGGCTGTGGACGAGGGCATATATCTCCAAAAAAATCAGGGACTATTCTTTTGAAAAATTTTTGAAAGTTTCTAAGAAGTCCTGTACATGAAACCCGACATGAAACTCATACAGGCATTAGTTTCATATCAGTTGCTGGTCTGACCTACTGTTGTGTTTACATGATGTTGGGCTGTTCTGGCATGCTTTTTTATGCCCTCCCCTCACATGCAACTCATGCTGGCATGAAAATCTCATGTAAACACATTTTTCTCATATCAGGGTGATTTGAAAACCAAATCGCCTTTGTTTTCTTTCTCAAATATTGATGCCAAGTCATGCAAATGCTGCATGACATTGTGACAAATTTGATATCAGGTCAATATCGGGCCTCATATTGCCCTAAATTTCATGTGGGGTCTCATGTAAATGGCCTCTAAAAAGCTGTTTTAATGAAGATCTTTTCCACTTGTTTGGCTGACTGATTTACTCTACCCCTATGCTTAACGACAGGAGCTCCCCTTTTGAAAACAAGAAGGAAAAAAACAAAAATGTAATGAATTTTCCAATTACGATGGCAAATGAAATACTGTATCTGAATTACATATCTTTATCAGTTTGCATCAACAGAATATCTACTTTATACATACCATATGTTGGGGGAACAGCAATCTCTCTAACAATTTCCTCTCCAAATTTATATTTTGGGTACACAACATTTATATAGCTTGTGCCATCCTTTGCTTTACGTTTCTCACGCTTTAGATTTTCATTGAAATGTAGAATGGCCAATATATGTCTGAAAATAGTGACATAAACATGAGTAAAATATGCTGAAATGTTTAGCGCCTAGCCACTTTTAAAGTAAGGTAAACTGTAGGTAATACAGGTAATACAGTAGATTTAGACCATATCGCAGACTAGTGGAAAGGAATTGTAATGACCTAGGACACAAACTTTGCAGAATTATCATTCAAATTGAGTGTATCAGCCACATATTTTTCAATCTTATGAAAATATTGGTAGAAAGTTGCACAAATATACAATATAAAAGAAGTACTCTGATGAAGACACAAGTCAGAAAAGCCTCAGTGTGCTACATATCTTGTCTTTTTGCATCTGAACTTCTTTTATACAATTTTTTCAATCTTATGTACGTATGCATATTTACAATTCTTCATATTGTTGAATATTGTGTACACACCTACAATAGGTACCAAGCCATGAATAATGCGTCATTTTCGGGTGCCAGTGGTTCAATGTCGAGTGGAAACCCTCCAAACAACTTGTTTGTGCATCTGATGAAGCCATGCTGATATCATTCAGTGTCATTTTATTCATCATTATACTGTATAGCCTGTCATGAGGTTGTGTTCCTATTCAAATAAGATGATTCATTTCATTTCATCTATTTTTGGTTTTATTGATTGCTTGAGTGTACTGTACTTCTGTGATGGGAAGCTAATGTTTTCTTCATTTTTTATTATTCAGGTAGTTACATTGTCTCATTCACTGATGATTTTGGAAATAAATGAGGACACACTGCAGCAAAATGTTAATGCCAACATATGATGCTGCAATAATGGACATTGCAAATAGAGATAATTGTATAAACTTTCAAATAACATTTCAAGATTCATCATATTATTTGTCATCATTAAAATGTCTGAAGGAGATCTCTAAGTTGATAGCTGATGTAGAAGCATACCCATCAGTTGAAAAGTTTGAATTTTATTGCTTTGGCATGGCAATATACAGTGGTCATTTGCAAATTCACCAGACATCAACTTTGAGACAAATACAGTAAAATTTGAATTGATTTACCTATTTTGAAGTAGTCACGTCTTTCCAGCTCACCATGTGCACAATTGTGAAACAGGGGGTCTGGATGATTTGTATGCTTATTTGCGATGTGTCTCATGATTGATTTCCATTTAGCGACAATGAGATCTCCAAATCCTTGCTTTGTGGATAAAGCACTCCAGTAAAGATGATTTCGAATGCCTTTCAACCAATCTTGTATCTTCTCATTGCCTTTCTCCTTGCTGGCTTGGACAACCTTTTTTGAAATACCTTTAACAATATGCCAAAGGTCATGAAAATGCCGTGTTCCTGGATGAGATTCTCTTATCCACTTTGCGATACCCCGGTGCCTGTCACTAATGAATGATGTTATTTGCAAACCAGCATTCTTGAGATATTGGAAGCACAATGTTGCAGCACCAAGCTCCATGGCATTGCTATTTCCTGTTTGGTTGGACTGGTGAAAAAATAAGATACTAAACAGAGTGTACGCAAAGTTTTGCAGATAAATTATTCCAAATTATATACAGTGCAGGCCTTGTGCACATTAACATGATTTTCCTGCCCAAGAATTTTTAGAATGCTTGAGAATATTCTTAATTTCTTAAAATTTCTTTTTTGAGAATTAATGGTCTTTCTGATTTGTCAAGAATTCTAATAAAGCGTCAAGAATTCTTGAGAATTCTTATCATGTTAAAGTGCACAATGCATGTACTCTGTGTACTGTACAGACACTAATTTTTGTGAAAAATTTGGTACTGTATGTCAAGTCTTGAAAATTGTAAAGACTTACCAGCGTATCTTGCATTGCCACACTAATTTGACAATGCACCGGTTCACAGCTCTAGGAAATCAATCCACGCATTCCTTTTTGGAAGAAACTGATGGAAGCTTTCTTCCAAAAAGGTGTGCATGCAGATATTTTTTTGAAACTGTGAACTGGTAACTGTTTGTTTACTTAATTCAAAGTGAGATCCCATAGATATTCTAAAATGCAAATATATGCCCCTAAACCTCTTTTGGTACCTGTACTCACTGGGGTCTTGTTGGGGAGACGAGATCGCTTTGTCCGAGGAAACTTATATGTCCCCCCGTGCAGTGGGTTAAAGCGCATGCGCTCGTTAGAGCTTCAATCCCAAAACGCTACTGCGCATGAGCTTTAACCTACTGCACGGGGGAAGCATGGGTTTCCTCGGGCGAAGCGTATCTCGTCTCCCCAACAAGGTCACAGGCAAGGGGTCATCAGAGAGAAGATGTTGAAACCAAGTATTATTATTATTATTACATTTATCAAGTACCTGCAATAGCTCAAAGTGCACCAGTTTAGATATGGAATTGCAAAACATTGTGTAAACACCATACTTTGCATTGTGTCCCATCGAATCGAACCTGCCGTCTCCAGACCATTGGGCATCTTTCACATCCTTTAGCTTTGCTATCAAGGCTGCACGATACTTTTCCCAGTGCAAGAAAACAGATGGAAATAGAAACTTCCGCTGGTGGGAAAAATAGGAGCGTGGCGATACTGCTGACAAACCCATGTGGCGAAACATGCGGAGAACTTGACTGATATTGACACCAGACAGCAAGATACCCAAACTCATCATGATGTTTCCAGCAGGATACCTTCCAAAGATGAATGGCTGACTTCTCCACTTAAACTGTCGATTCTTTCCACAGTGATTGCAGGTCTGAGTGACAGTGGCCATGGATCCAGTGCGCTTTATCTCAACCTTTGGACTTTCTGTCTTACAGTGGAAACAAAACATTTGGAAGAGAGTCATGAGCATGCCATAGAAGACAACAAATTTTGGTTCATCTTGGGGTTGTGTTCCATGCTCCACACTAAAATCAGATAAAAAAGTATGAGGTTTTCTAAGCATGGTTTTTAGGGCTCTTTATGAACTTTTCTCAAAAATCATAGGGTTTTTTCTAAAGGTATACAACATTTCTGCAGAGTTGCTGATGAGTAGAGCTAAACTGAGCAGTTATCTATCTGATCTTTATCAATATTTACATACAACATTGAAAGGAACCTTCAAAAACATTCTAACAAATGAAAAATGATGCTAATGTGATCTATACAACCATATGGTATTTGAACTGAACCTGGTTCCAACTGACAGCTCCATGTAACGGATACAACACAGCAACACAGATCTGGTAACAAACAGTAACAAATTGGATAATAGACAAATGTTTCACTGGATATATACTGTATAAAGTTAGCTCTTTATCAACATACCTAACTGTGTTCTTGGAGCAACTATCCTCGGGCTCATCTTCACTTTCTGTTTCAGGCATTGTTGCCGATTCCTCACAAAAAGAGAAGTCAGTGGTATCTTCCACTTCAACTTCTTCGATGTCTAGCATATCTTCTTTGTTCAACATGGAGGCCATATCATCAGTGCTGCAGCTGGGCTGAATATCTTCTCCATAATCACTGGTGGCATTTACCTGTTGATATAGGACATTCAGTACATTATATAAAGGAAAGAAAGAACATTTTAATTCCCTGACGTGTAGAAAATGAAAATTATAGATATCAAAGCTAAGAAACTTTTGTAATTTGCAGTTTTAATTTTCACAGACCACTCACGTGTTTTGACACTGTACAGTTATAGTAACTGTTTGGATATTATCTTGAGTGCAAATTATGTTATTTACTTGTTTCGAGATATTAGTAGTAATTTGGGAGCCCTCTTGACAAAGCTAAATTAACTCTACACTTCCGGCACTAAAAATCTAAGTAACATGTAAGAAACTTTTGGTAGCAAAATGGCCTAAAGATTTAAGAAACTGCCTACCGCCCCAGACCTTAGTTTCTTATAAAGAAAATAGGTGTAGTTCATCTCCTTATGAGTAAAATGATTTTTCTTCCATATGTCCATATTCCAAAGTTTTTACTTTTTAACCCTTCTCCCCTTGCTTGTCTCTCTCTGCCACTACAAAATCGTTTCTGTTCACTTACCGTGAGTAGTTTATGTCTCAGGGTTTCTTTATCTTTCCTGAGCAGCCAGTTGCTCTTCTGAAGGGCACGAACCTTCTCCTTCAGAGACTGGTTGATTGCAGCTGGTTCTTCTACTTCAGGCTGGTCTTCACAGGCTTCGTCCAATTGAACTTCTGGGGTTCCAATAGAGCTGCTGCGGGCTTCTCGCTCCAAACTGCGTATAATCTGAAGGAAAGAGTAACAAATTTTTGCATCAAACCCTTCACAAATGTTTTGGCCTCTGGGAGGGCCTAGAACTGTATAAGGTTGCTATGCTGGCTTGAAAATAATCTGGTCGAGGGAGATTATATGATATGGCCTAGGGCATTTTTGCTGTTTCAATTCTTGTTCCCTACGAATTTATCCAACGAATTATTAGAACCAGTTGCAAGGGCTGGTTCTTATCTATAAAAGCCAGTGTAATCGAACTATTACTGGTCATTGGCTGGATATGATATTATACTAACGAAAGAGTGTGTCCGCATCATAAACAGAGTATGGGCCTAAGGCCCTAACAGTACATTATGAGTAGAAGACCAACACCTACCTGCTTTCGTTCGCGAAATGTTATTCCACTGTCGGATCCTTTTTCTTTTGCGACATCGATGGTAGGGACAGAATCATCTCTCAACTTAACTCTTATACCAAGTTCCTTGGCTAAATCCCGTCGCATCGTGTAGCAATTGTCGTCAAAATGAACGGAGCAAAGAGACGAGTACTTCGACGGTGTAAAGTTCGGTCGGTGTCTTCGAACAAAACGTACCCACTGCTGATGTCTTCGCTGGTCTGATGTCTTGTCAGGAAAATAATGAAAAGAAACATCCTCCGTAAACTGTGTGTTGGTACAGCTGGTTCCTTCATATGTCCCAGCGACGCAAGATCTGCCGTTTTTTGAAGAGCGCTTCGACGCTGCTGCATTCTCCATGTTTGAATATGTTGATCTGCCACGCCCAGCTCATCACTGATACGTCATCAAAGAAAATTCAATGTCGCAACAAAAAGCTCAAATTTGGCAATTTTGAAACCCAATAACAAGAGAACCATACAAAATTTTGACATTCTGTCTTTTGCTTCGAAATGAGAGAAGTGAGATCGATAGATTTACATAAAAAAATGATTATTGAAATTTTCGCTGCATAAGGCCTTTAAGCTGCAATTTTGAATCTTAAGTTTTGTTTATCTTGGAATTCTGCTTAATATTATTTAAATCCCTGGAAAGAGTGAAAAGTATATAAAACTTTTGCCGTGTTTACTCTGTGGGCCTGAGGTTTTTCATGGAAATTTCTCTATGATCTCAGAGAAGATATGAAACTGTAAGGGTTTGGCCAAAACAAACTTCAGTATCAATAACTCCATCAGTTAGCAATGATAATCTGCTCTGGAAGAATACAAAAAAGTGTCTTTACTGGGACAACACTCATTTTTTATAAGGAACCTAAGAAACAGTATGCTCACTTTTTAAAGGTTGAGAAACCATGCTACCTGGATTGAAAATGCTAAGAGCGTTTTGTGATTTGCAGCCTCAATTTTCCTAGGTCACTCGAAAATGTTTGCACCGTGTAGTAAACTAGTCTTAAGAAACTCCAGAAATTTAAGAAACTCCAGAATTGTGTTTGAGAAGCACTAGGAAAGTTTTAAAAGCAACATTCAAGAACATCTTGATAACACTGTTGTTGACCCTTTATTTTTGAGTAATATTCACGAAAGTTATGTCTTCATTGAGCACGCTACAACTCTTTTCCTTGCTTGCTGAACATTATGATGTATGTCAAGGAAAAAATGAGTGGCAGTGGTGAAAACTATATCACAATTCATGCAGCTAAAAATGAGAAACAAATTAAGAACATTTTCACACTAAGAACCAGAAATTTTCATGTGGGATATTTATGAAACTTTTAGCACTATAGCGCTATGAGCTGATCCAGGTTTCTAATATAAGAAAATTGTGTGTTGACATCATCCTGCTTTGGGTGCGATAGTTGTTTTGAGATCTTCATAGGTACTTTGGGTACCTTTTCAACAAAATATGACGAAGCTTACAATTCAAGAGGTAAATATTTGAGAAACTCGTAAAGAAATTTGAAAGCAAAATTTAAAAAGAGATTGGATTTAGACCACAACAGTTAGTTTCTTCAATTGCTTTTTATTTGTTATGTTGATGGGCCTAAAAATCAGTCTTTCATTTTGGCCCGACTTTGGCCACTGTGACTCCTTTGACAGATATTGAAATCTTAAAAATTATATATAATGAATGCAAATTCTAGAACTACGGCTTCAGAATAAGAAGTCGTTATCTCTTCCTAAAGGACTGTGATCCTCGCTCCATCCACGAAACGGGCCTATAGTCTAGTACTTAGGGTAAGACGGGGTAAAGTGAACTACGGGGTAAAGTGAACTACTCAGAACTTTCACGCTTCTCTCCAAAAGCAAACATGCAATGATAAAACATGATTTATGCCAAATGCTTTGTTACATGTGCTCACAGGAAATGAAATCATTTTTGCAAAATAGTTATTCCTGTTGTTGCAAAAAATCCCTTTACCCGAGGCAGTAAAAACAACCTCGGGAAATCATGGTTGTTAGGTTTGGGCTCCTATCTTTGGTCTTAATTTTTGACCCCAAGACGAAATTAATTTCTATTCTTGTTTTGATCGATTTGAAGCACATACCATGTGTTTACATTTTCCAAAAGGAAAGGGCCAAGAAAGACTTTCTTGTACGCTTACATAATATTTTAAAAGATCTACCGTCCAGTCGATATTTTGCTTCGACCGGGGTAAAGTGAACTACCCATGATTTTTCATTTTCTCATGTGAACATGAAGTCAGATGAAGAAGACCTTTTCAATCTCATTTGGTTCATAAGTCTGCCCTCAGGAAATCATAATTTGCAGGATAATTTTTCGCTCTGATGGTACAGAAATATATTCTGATACCATCTCCCTGAAAAACCTCCAAACTTTTGACAGCCGAAGTTTGACCTTCATTCAAAAATGAGGTTACTGATCCAAGAATTTTGTTGGGATTTGATGAAGCAAGCATACCTATCGACATGAAAAGGATAAATGGCCATCACTGTGAAATTAGAATATAAATAATTGTTATAGATTTATAACTATTTTTGATCTTATTTCTGGGCGGAGGTTTCAGGGCAAAGTGAGCTACTTTGAAAATATTGTTTCTCTTTGTGGTAATTTGGTATTTATATGCAATATAGTATTTTCGAAGAATATTCCAATTATTGTTCATCGACTTGGATTCAGGTCTCGCAATCTGACTCGAATTGATGACTTAGACAATAGTTTTTGGTTAATATTTGATCTGCAAAGATCGTTCTCAACATAGGTCACAATTTAATTTTCTTAAATATCACTCTTGTCAAATTTTTGGGTTTGTTTCGTTTTGGCATGCGAAGAACTCCTTAGAGTTGCCAAATAAATCATATTTACGGGTATTACCAGCATTATTTTGTTTTTATCGAACAATTGCTAAGTAGTTCACTTTACCCCGGTCCGGGGTAAAGTGAACTAGGCAGAGCGGTCGCCAAAGAAAGCTCTTTTGTGAGACAATGGAAAAAGATTTGAAAAATATTTTTGTTGGATAAACTGACCCAAAGACATAATGTCAAAACAACGTTAAAAAGTTTACCCTCAGCTACAGTCTCTTTAGGATATCTTTGAAAAACCTCCAAAGTAGTTCACTTTACCCCGTCTTACCCTACTGGTGAAACGAAATGTTTTTCTGGCCAGGACGCAGCTCTTTGTCCAGATTCCAACGCTTTTTGCAGCCAAATTCAGTGAAAGAGACAACCATTTTTCAAACTAGTTGGACGATCTCTGAAAATAAAGCTACAAATTCCCAATAACTTGTCGAGGAATTCGGAGAGTCCACTGCGATCCACTGTTAGCTTGGATTTCCCGCGGCTTTTTGCCAACGTGGTGCTACCATTTTGGTTCCCCATGGCTGTTACGCATCACGTGACCTACCACGCATTCTAGTCCTTCTATTTCTATGTCTTTCCCATATATGCAACAACGACAACCAATAGCAATTAGCTTACAGCAACAACAACAATAATGTGATTTGGCGCAAAAACTGGTCGTGGGCAATAGGCAACGTAGGCCACATCCGAAACACAAACATCTTTCATGCTTCTCTTTTGCAGGTAACTTTCCGCCAGGGGCTCCTGAAGATGTTCAGCAACAGATTGAGAGTGCTTTAAAGGCTAGCAAAGGTAAGCAGTATATTATGGCTTGTACATACATAGATAGGTTTTTCCTCGAGAACTGGGGTGGTGTCCAGAGTCTACTGGAACCTTCCACTGCATACAAAATCTTTCTAAAAATAATACAACTAGCCTATAAAGATAATTAGGTAAGATAAGACAACTAAAAATAATGACAATTAGGGGTGCGAAAAGATTTATGTAAAATAGATAAGCTTAAGCTATGTTCTCAGATATGCAACGAGGAAGAAAACTCTCGATGACAAGAAAATAAACAAGCAAAAAACAGCAAATTGAAAAAAAGAAGAACTAAAACACAAGAACTTTGGATTAGAAGACCAAGAAAACTCCAGCATGCCTTAATTTTATGACTGTGCCCCTTGGCCTCATAACAAAAGAAGAAGAAAAACGCTCAAATTCTGAAAATATTTAGGGTTTCAAAAAAGTCCATTAGTAGAGTTCAAACGAAATAGGTAAAGTTTCTTTTCAGTTTAAAGAAATAGGTCATAGAATTTTACACCAAACACTTTAAAGATTTGGAACCTATGCTAACAGAACAATAGGTGCAGTGGGTGGTGGCTACAACCTCCCTATGAAGATAACAAAAAAGAAACCAATGCCCGTTGTCTTTATAAGATCGCCTTGTTGTTACGTTTTCCTCTTTTATTCTTTGTGGAATAATATGGAGATTTGCTGTTTTGAAAATGATGATATTTGCAAATAAATTTGACTCAGTCATCTAGGCTAGTAGGACCGTTTCACTAAATGTCCTTGTGGTCACGCTATTCATACAAAAGGAACAGCATTCTTACTGGTGAATACTTTTGAAAATTTTTGGCAATCATTTTATAACTGGGCTTGAACTAGGGAGGCAATATTCCCTGTTACCTTGAATAGATCTATGAGAGCCAAGGCGATTGATATGTCACACAGATTGAGGTGCAAGACTATAGCTAATTAATGTTCCAAAATAAAATTATATTACAATGCAAACTGAAATAAGTAATCTACATATGCTAATTATTTTGGTAAATTTTCGACAAATGGAAAAATGGAAAAAGTATAATGAGAGTGAGTTTTGAACTTGTGACCTTCTGCTATCTAGGAAGATGCTGTGCCAACTCAACTTTCTTGTCCACACTCATGAAAGCGTGGTTCATCAACATCGAGATCAGTGTGATCAAATAATTGTTATAGATTGTACCAAGCATATGCTAAATGTGCAACCAAAGAAATACATAATGCGTTGTGTAGTCCTGGGGTTACTTTTGTTGAGGTTTTTACGTTTCTTATTTCTGTCATATCTTGTTGTACTTGCAGAAAACAAAGAAACACCTGCAGAAGCAACATTAGATGATCTTGTGCCTCATGTAAATGCAAACAAAGGTTTGGAAATTTTTGTTGATGGCTGTTTGAATAGATTGATCAAGTAGACACTTAATAGACCTGAACTCATCTATGAACTGATCTAGGAATCATCTACAAATGATATATGAGGTGGAGCCTTCTTGTTCTTAGTCTTTTGCACACTCATGGCAGGTTCCTATAGCACTGAGAGCAAATCATAATGATCTTGTGTAGACACCATCAATCATGTTTTCTTGTGTTCTTGTAACTTGTCAGCTTTCAGCATTATACAACAATGCTCTGTCGACAGCAGCTTTGAAGAACTGAATTTTGAACTTTTTAATTTAGATTTAATGACTGAACGTTTTGAATTTTATTTGCTAGACCACTTTTAAGTTGTAAATGTGCAGAAGCATCACCCATTGTCTGATTGCTGTGGCCTATAGGTTGGTCTCTACAAACATGTTTTCTCTTAAAATAAGACAGCAGAATGGGAGAATAGTTTATTAAAAATTTAACTGTGAAGTTCATATCTGATATACTTTCTATGGATTTCATCAAGTCCATTTACTGTATAATTACAGTACAGGCCTAGCACACATTAGCATGATGCAAATTTTCAAGGATTCTTCACATTGTGATAAGAATTATTTACTCATGTGAAAGACTGCAAGGTTTAAAGAGAATTCCGAAGAAGCTGAACAAACCCTCAATAACTGTCCAGAATCATGGAGAATCCTGTGAGCAGTACAGGGTAAGCATGTTGACATGCACAAGACCTCTACTGTATATTATTGCAGCATTTCATATCCAATTAATTTCACAGACAAATAAAAGCAATATGTTTCCAAATATATGGCTAGGATTCAAATGTAATATTAAGACCTGTACTGTATATTATTGCAGCATTTCATATCCAATTGATTTCACAGACAAATAAAAGCAATATGTTTCCAAAGATATGGCTAGGATTCAAATGTAATATTAGGTATACTCCAATTTGATATTTTACATGCTATATGCATGTTGTTCACCAGACAGGATGCATTTTGTCAATATTTTAGATTCAAATGCAATTTCAAAAGATGCAATTTCTTCCAACGATATTGACAATATCCTCAGTGAGTTTGAAAATACAGAGAAAGTTGCTAAGAAGTCTCTCAGTAATAACTTCCTTTCCTTAAATAGGTGATGATTACTAGGTGACCAAAGGGGCAGTGTAAAGTATATTTTACAACATGGCCAACTACAAAACGCAACTGGGCAATTACTTCTTTTTGAACTTGTGCAAAACTGGGTAAACACTTTTTATAAGGCAAATATGGACCGGACAGTAGCATTTTATAAACTCAAGATGAAGTTTGAAACATAAAATTGTTCATTTTGGGGACAAAATTGTAAATCATGTATGATGAGAACTGCTTGGAAGAATGTGTATAAAATGACGCAAAATTTCCTTCTGTCAGTTGTTTGCAAGAACGATTCATCAATCACATCTCTTCATCTTCAAAGTCAATTTTTCGTTGACCAAGACTCGCAAGGATAAGACCTGATTTTGTTTCGGTCTTTGGCTAATTCATCGGTGGTATTATACAACATCTGTTGTTCAAGACTTCGGGGGCACATACATTTTTTAAGGAAAGGGTGACGGGGCAGTTGGTTTTCTTGCAACAATTTCATACGAGGCGAGCAGATTTTTTTGGCAAGAAATTTTCTTCGCCATCGGCCATATCATACATCGAATTTTGCATTGTCCGTAAAAAAGTAAAGAAGGGCAAATGCTATAAATCTGAGATTGATGATTGCCACAGGCATCTTTAAATCATCAGATAAAAATTGAAGAATTCAAGTTTCCCTGCGGGTATCCTTGGTACCAGAGCCATCGAAAATAAAATATAATAACAAAAAAAAAATAACGAAGGAAAGAAAAGCTTTCAGCAAATATCACGTCTCTACAAGGAAACTTTCTCGATATTCATTTCACCATGTTTTTCGGCATAAACTGCCGTTCCGCCCGGGGGGGGGGGGGTACTTGGTCTACGAAAATACGGGGAAGTGCCGCTGGAAAATCTGAAAAGGCACCCTGTCCCGGAGTAAAATTCCCGAAAATGATACCCTCTGTCCCGGAGTAAAATTTTAAAAACCATACGCTGTTCTTGGGTTTCTTCATACAAAATTGTAGGCTGCCCTGGGTATTTGATAGAAATTTGATAGAAATTTGATAGAAATTTATCAGAAAACGTGGATATGTTGCCATCCAAACGATTTAAATCACATTCACGGAGTGCCAATGGCTTACAACGACGATACGTAGTCAATTATACAAAACATGGACCCTGTCATGGAGCAGACCATACAAAAGTGATACCCTGTCCTGGAGTAGGAATCCTGAAAATAATACCCTGTTCGGCGGCAGGTCCCGGTACGGAAAAAATATATGAGTGCCCCCCCCCCCCAACCCGGGCGTTCCGCAACTCGCTGCTTTGAGATCTCACTTTGTCAATAGTTAACTGATCAATTGGGGCGGTTGCTGTCCCTAACCCTATTTTGCCTATAATTTTGTGTCTTGCAATATTGGATAGAAAAAATCTGCTTGATGTTTGCAATAGGCTTTTGAGGAATTTTACGTCGGCTCAATGCAGCATCACATCATAGGTTACATCATAGGTCATATCAGATCATAGGTCACAGCATCACATCATCACATCAAAGGTCTATCATATGGACCTTTGCCCCTTGAACTTTCTTGTATCTTTGAGAAAGATTGATGTGTATTGTGGAGTTGATAATCCAATAGAATTAAATAGAATTGACAAGGTTAAAAGCTGGTCATGGCCAAGTTAAAAATATACCCTTTTGATAACTTTGATGCGTGCCGTTTCATCCCAGGGGGGTACTCCCTAACTTTTAATACGGGGGGGGGGTCCATTCCACTATTTCTTTGCTGACCCCTAAATATTAAGCCTGAAGTTTTGGGGACCCCAAATATTGAGTCTAACGTCTTGGAGACCCCAAAATATTGTTATCTATTTCTGGGGCCCCTAAATGTTTTTGAATGATTTCAATTTAAGCTTCTTGATCTTTCTCAGTTTTTGAATAATACCTAAACATTTATTTCATGATTCGCAACTTCAGGGCCAAATTGCACGATTCTTCCTTTCTTCAGATTTGTGGACCCCAAATATTGAATTTTTGTCCATGTTGTAATTCACAGACCCCAAATATTGATTGGACATAAAATTTCGGACCCCAAATATTGGCATGGACCCCCCCCGTATTGAAAGTCGATGAATACCCCCCCCCCCCTGGGCGTTTCATCTTTTGGGCAAAGAAGCATTGGATGCGTGGGCATTTTCTTTAACCTGTTTATAGCGGCCAGTCAGCTACATGATATAGTTAAGTATATTCCCTTTAACAAGCATATATACCTTGTTTAAGATTTTTGAAAAAGGTTAAAGCATATTTATCTTCTCTTGTTATTTGTTGTAGTCGCTTATTATCCGTAATACCATCAATGCTGTGCTTGTATGCTCCCTCCCTGAAGGTGGGAATACATGGCATATATTTTCTATCCAACGAGTTACTTTTACCGAACCTAGACGCCCACTGTAATCTTATTTTCTTTATGTATGTTTGCAAGTTTTTCCACAAAACTTACAGCAAAGAAGTCTCCGAGGACTTAGCTAAACATTGGCTGTCCATAGCGGCCAAGGCCTACGCAGATGATGACAATGATTCACAATAATGAATTTGTGATACCAAGGGTAAGAACAACAAGTTACGGATCCGAGACTATTAAATATAGAGGACAACGTCTTTGGCTATCTCTTCCTCGTCACATAAGGAATGCTCAATCTATCAATGAGTTTAAGAAAAAAATTAAAAGTTGGAATGGCGCTGACTGCTCATGCAGATTATGTAGGATGTTTATACCACAACTTGGATTTTTGTGATACCATGATTTGATACAGCTTCCATTTCATATTTCGGACATTCGGATTTTTAACAGCTCGGATTTTTATATTACTACGTTTTTAATTCTGTTTTGAAATTTGATACCTTGTATTTAAAATCTTATTTATTTAATCATGTATATATTTCTTGGACTTGTATTAGTTTTTAGCAGTTGGCTTGGATTAGCTAGTTTAGTAATTATTTTTAATTTTTACTGTACATAGCTATGTAGCGCCAACTTTAAATAAATTGATTATTATTATTATTATTATTATTATTATTATTATTATTATTATTATTATTATTATTATTATAGTCAAGAAGCTAACTACATATAGTTTCATACGCCCTAGAAGAAGCAAAGCACAGAGAATCCCTTCTGTTGTTGTTGTTGATTTCTAGCGCAACGCCTTTCCAATACGGCTTCCGAAATACAATGGACCGATCAAGAACCAAGTAAATTGCTCCATTGCCAGTCTGAGGAGCCATATTAAGGAAAACCATATAATGAAGTAAATTAGAGCTCTCATAGTTCATATATCCACAACCATGCAACTTATAACTGCGAACGAAGTATAGATGTTCAAGCTATCTATTGAGAATTATGGCTATCATTATGCTGAGATGAAGTAAAGCAGTATGACCCTTGCTGGTCTCAAATCTGCAGGGTGCACAGGGGATCCAGGAGTGTCAGTAAAGTCTGTAGTTTTGGTTCCTTTGGTTCCCTGTGATCTGGATTTGAAAAACCACGAGTTCAAACCGCAGCCAATGAGACCAGAGCTCTCACATATCGAAAGTTTTCTACTTTTACAATATCAGGCCGACCGCAACGATGATGTTATCTGTATCAAATTACACATCTGTTGTTTTCATAATTCGGATCACAGAGAACCAAAGAAACCAAATCTGCATTCTTTACTAACACTCCTGGACCCTAGATGCATGGTATTGTTAAACATAAGTTATTTTTTATTTCAGATGATGTCTTAAATGAATCTGAACGTGATGAAGCCATAGCGACTGGCACTTATGATGCCGCAGAAGGTAACTGATAAATGTCTATTCCGAATTTTTATGCTATTTTTCGAAATCCTGTGTTTCATTGGTTTGTGACTTTACAAGGAAATTTATGGGTATCCTTTGAAGTGAATTATGACAAAAACTATGGTACGAAGCTGCAATAATATGAAAAAAGAGTACATTTTTGGAATCTACTCATCAAGATCTTGATCATCATTAGATCCGATTTCTTGAAAAATTTCCTTGAATTTTAAGGCGCAAAACTGCAATTTCCACCAATCGATGCAGAATTTCTTTTTCTTCAAATTTTCAAAATCTGCTTAAATCTGCTTGAAAAATAAGTTTTTGGGGAGGTTATTTGAACTTCATTGTTTTATTTCCAAGTGGGTAAAAACGCTTTCTATCACAACTCATCAATAACTTGACCAAATATGACCAACGAGCACATTTTCGGAATCTACTCATCAAGATTTTTCTTATCACTAGATCAAACTTGACAAAATTGTTTGAATTTGAAAACATTTCAGGACCTCACATATAACTCAAACTGTACGTTTTATGAATCCTCCCTTAAAATTCGTTATCCTTGAAGATTCAAGCAGATGTTGGATATGTTGAGGAGCAAGTAATTCTGCACTGATTGATGTAAATTGCAGCTTTAGACCATTTTTGTCTGGGATAATGCACTGTTGATGAGGGTAAGACAAAAGATTGTTCTACTCTAACAATAGCAGGCCGACCGCAAGGATGATGTAATCTGTATCAAATTACACAGCTGTTGTTTTCGTAATCCGGATCACAAGGAACCAAGAAACCAAAATTGCAGTCTTCACTGACATTCCTGGACCCCCTGTGTGCCTGGCCTGGACTGAATTTTCAAAGCAATATTTCTCTGCTCAGAAAGGTCTGAAAATTTTCGTTTTGATCTCATTTCAATCCTCTAGTCATGCACTTTAAAGTAATTGCAACAATGATTGGAAATATTGATATTTTGGTTCATTTTTATGTAATTCATCATGGCGGGAATTTGCAAAATTCATATCTTTAGAAATCATTTTAAAAATTCAATAGTTAAAATGTAAAATTGGGCAAAATGTATTTACCAAAAAAATATAAAGTTAAAGCTACTATTTGTGTATCCTGCGTGCAGACGCAACTCCTGCACGTAGGCTACCATTTGTGCAAGTTTCTACATATGTACACTGGAATATTTGTAATGATCTAGGAATCAAGACCTCAGACAAATGGTATGAGCACCAACCGGACACAGTAACTAACACTGAAACACATACAGTGCTATTGGACATGGCAGTGCATACAGACAGCCATTTAGGTGCGAACAGACCTGATATCATAATCAAGGACAAGTGAATTCAAATTGCAAGCTGATAGACATGACTGTACCATGTGATAAAAATGTTTCAATCAAAGAAATGGAAAAGAAAAGCAAATATCAAGATCTGGAAATTGAGATACAAAGGATGTGGAAAATGAAAACGGAAGTAATACCCATCCATTGTGATAGGAGCACTCGGTACCATCAGAAAAGGAATGGAAGATAACATCATAACATGGAAGATAACTACCCTGCAAAACATCGTTGCAAAACATTGCAATTTTGCTACTTTTTTCGCGAAAATTGATGTTCGAGAATTGGCGATTTTGATAGATTCAGTCCCGGAAAATTATCTATCTCCCCCTCATCTGTAAAAGTATTGTTTACCGGGTGTCCCAAAAAAACGCAACGGATTTGAGACTAGCGACAAGAACTTAGGTCCAATAAATCCATAATAATTTTTTATGTAATCCTCGGTAGCTAGCTTGAAGATAGATACCTTGTTTGGGGACATTGGTGCATGGAAAGTTGGAATAATAATAATCTTGAAAGTCCAAATTTGCCTGAACCTCCAAACCAGAGCCTTTGGGTTTTGGCCTAAACTGCAAATGCGCTATTTTGGGGAATCTCCTGAATTACTGTGAAATAACAGAATAAAGCCTCATGCTGAGGAAAATATTTGAATACAAATTCAATCAAATTCATCAATTTTGTCCTGAAAAGACATCTGTTTTTATGCTTCAAAAGTTTCAAAAAGTTAGCATTGCATCTGTCTCATAAAAGAAAGTAATCCGCGAAATAGTTTGCTTGGGTGTGAAAAATGAATTAGTTCTTGCAATCTTCATGACTTTAATGAAATGCGTTTTGAATAATCTTTCTTCGAATTATTACGAAGCAAGAAACCAAATATACCCAAAGGAATATTATCCATGGATAAGATCCTATGCTCATTCGTGCTTGGCTCTTTTGCAGGAGCACTATGATTTAAGAACTACATTCCTTTGTGAATTTTCCCTTCGGCATTGCTATGTTTGTCAATTTTTAGCTTCCCAATTTCAATTGAAATGTGTGCCTAAACATGTGTGCCTTAGCATGCTCACACTATTACACTTTGCATATGACTGAGGAGATTCCTCAAACACGTTTTCAGTTAGGCCAAAACCTGAAACCTCTGGTTTGGAGATGGAAGCAAAGTTGGACTTTCGAGATTGATATTCCAACTTTCCATGCACCAATATCACCAAGCAATGTATTTATCTTCAAGTTAATCATCGAGGATTATATCAAAATTATTTTGGATTGATTAGACCGAGATTCTTGTCGGTAGTCCTGATCAAATCCGTTGCGTTTTTTTTTTTGGGACACCCGGTATAAAACTTCATGAGTCGTTGCACAATAAGTAGAAAGTTTCCGGGCCATAAATTTCCTAGCAGAGCTATAACAAAACGTCTACTAGGGGGCCCCCAACCAATGGATCTGGTATGTTTTACGAATGTTATTATGGTTTGACTGAACTGATTAATGTCAGCATCCCTCAAGAATCCGTTCCCAGTCTGATACTTGTGGCTTGTGGATCTGCTACGTCGTACGAGGCGAGGTACGAGGATTAGATTAGATACCCTTTACATAAGAAACGATGTTCCATATTCTGGTCTGAATCCAGTTTCGTGAGAGAGGATCATATTTTGAAAATGTTACAGCTATGATTTCTCAAATTCAATTGCTATTATTTAGGCTAAAGACTTAGCTTCGTTAGAGATCCTTCAAGGATCGGTATTATGTCTGCCGCTTTTTAACTTTTCAATGGTCGCTTTTGCTCAAAGTTTTATAAACCTTTCGTAGATATGGAGTCTAATATGAAGACTAATATGATTAGATAGGAATAGAAAGAAAGGCGAAACTTGGAAAGAAAAACATGGGTTCTTTTTTTCTTTTCGTTTTTACTCTGGTGGCCAGGAAGTTTATTATCGGAAACGAAATTGGCTCTGATCTCAAAAGAAACTGATAACCGCTGTTTTACTCCAATTTCAGGACCTGTTGACCCAAAGCCCCTTGCATCTGTTGCAAGTCGCCCCGCTGCTCCTCCTCAATGCCCCGAAGCAATTTGCGGAACGAGAGGATCTGGATTAGCACATCCAACACTGAACCAAAAACGAATTGTTGGCGGAAGTAATGCTCGACCTGGGGATTGGCCATGGCAAGTTGGCATTGCTAGTGCTGGATCAACATTTGTGTATTGTGGAGGAACGTTAATCACTGATGAATGGATTGTAAGTGCTGCTCAATGTTTCCAGAGAGGCGAGAGCCCTTCAAGTATAACAGCTAGACTCGGTGACCATAACAGGCTTTTAAATGATGGTGAGTTTTGTATCTTGGACTGGATCAATATTTGTGTATTGTAGCGAAGCGTTAGTTAGCGGTGAATGCATTATTTTTCACAAAATAACTCCCATGACAGCATGTCTATCTGAAAGTATACTTAGGGCAAGTCTAGCATGCACCCTCCCTTCTTACCTCAAAAAAGAGGCTAAACAAGAAATTGTAGCAGGTTTTTTGTTTTTCTTTTGTTTTTCTTTTAATTAAAATTCGAGAAATTCCTATTTATATTTATTGTTAGATTAACTGTAAATTAGGTTTTTGATTTGCAATATTGTTGCACGGCCCCTTCCTGTAAAAGTTTCTGCAGGCTGACGGGGGTACTGTTGTTGAAGAATAAAACATGATTAATCAAAAAATGAAAATGAAAAATGTTTCTTGAGCAAGACCCGCATTACGTTTTTAAACAGTAAATTTATTTTCGTTAGATTTTGCTTTACTATAAAAATATCAGATACTAAACTTTTCTGAACAAAAGAAATTTTGGACGTTAACATTTTTGGACGTTTTCAAAAGTCTGAAAATAATAACATCCGAATTGTTGTGTGTTTAACGACAGTGCGTATGTCCCCTATTGTTTTGAGCTTCGTTACTGCTTTGTTTCGTGTCCTTGAAATTCATGCATCAATGAGTCTCTATAATGGGCCTGATTTCTTTGATAAAGCAAATTATCGCACAGTTCTGGAATATGCACATACTAACCGGTTTTGTGTTGTAAATGAGAATATAAAGCCCGAGGTCTTAAAAGTACAGACCGAGCTTGCGAGGTCTGTGCAATAAGACCGAGGGCTTTATATTTTCCTTTACAACTACAAAACCGGTTAGTATGAGTTTTATTACCTGATAGCTTCTAATTTTGTCTTATATCGTTTAGTCAAACGCATTTTGTTACTGTTGTGTCGCTTGAGTTTATTGTAAATCTCACAGGCCTAAATCAGCTGCTGTGGCGACGAAAACGCGTCCTTGTATCGTATTATACAAGGCTACGGGAAAACCGCGGGAAATGTGCGATTAACCAATGGGATTGGCGGGATTCTTGTATTGCCTCGTTTTTGAAACGTCAGTCAGGTAATAATATACAATAAAGATCTTTATCAATTTTATTTTCATAAATCAAAGGGGGACAGACTGCCTTTTTAAGGTAACTTTTTGTTGCTATTTTTACTTGAAGGAACGGAACAAGTCATCCGACTTTCTCAAGTGATCAACCACCCAAGCTACGACTCAAGGACTCGGGACAATGACATAGCATTACTGAGACTATCAAGAAAAGTCAAGTTTACAAAGTATATTCGACCAGCATGTTTACCATCGGTCGGAGCAGCTATCAGAGATGGAGAAAATGTATTTATTTCTGGCTGGGGTACAACCACAGAAGAAGGTTCTACTTCACCAGCAATCCTACAAGTAGCGCGTGTATGTATAACCCTCTCTTACAGTAAAAACCCGCGTATAAGAACCTACTACTTTGCAAATCAGCCGGGGTTCTTAACAATTAATACAATGGATTGGTTCTTATTAAACAATTGAAAATGTGTGAATTTCAGCCTGAAGGTTCTTAATCGACTAGGTTCTTATACGCGGGTTTTTACTGTAATTTTACCCTTTGTGTGTCCTTTACCAGTGCAAAAATATTGTTATCTCTTCTATTTGTGCCTTATTGCCGAATAGAAATTTCAGAACAGAGCTGCTAGAATTGTTACAAGTAGCCCTTGTTGACACTTCAGCTGCTCCTCTATTGCAGCGCAGCGGCTTGGCTGGCCGTCCATTGATAAACTGATTAATTGAGAAACATGTACAATTAAATATAAATCCTTAAATGACCTCCCTCCTTAAATGACCTCCCTCCTTAAAGCCTAGGTAATATTTTCTCCAGATTGTCTGATGTTCATACCAGCCACACCAGGGTTTCACGCAATACCAAATGAAATCTTGCTGTTCCAAAAATGAGAGTAGCTTATGGCCAAAAATCATTTACGTTTCGTGGAGCCGACGTATGGAATAAATTCGACTCGGAAATGAAATTTGCCCCTTCGGTTCAATCGTTCAAAACGAAACTAAAAGCTGCCCAAGAATAGTATCATCGATTTATAGTATCATCGTCGTTTTCTTTTTCACGTTTAGTTATGAGCGATAGGACACTAAGTGTCTGAAAGTTTATCAGTAGCGAACCACCTTAAACCAATTTGTTGTTGTTGTGTTTCTAACTTGTATTTACTTGATAGTGAGCCACCTTATCGCTGTTTTATGATTTGGAAATTTTCAGTAGTGAGCGACCTTAGGTGCAGATCCACCTTAGCCGTAAACCTTTTTTCCAGATGGAGGTTTACGCAATACGCTTGAAGGGGCTGTTTAGCTATTGTTCTTTTTTTGCTGGGACAATTGGAAAGCAGTTGCTAAGTTTCACTGAATTGTATCCCAGCAAGGTAAATATGTTTAAAATAAAAAATGAAATGCCCGTAACTATGAAGTACGTCTTCCAGTTTCCCTGTGTCCGCTCATAGATCAAAAGACGGGGGAGGAAATGAGAAATGCGACGACGTTCTTTTATAACCACGGGCCAATGGAAACACAAATATAATAATCTTTTTGCTCATGTAAAGGAGACACAAACGGTAAGTTCCCTGTGTTTGAACATGTCTGAATTGATACCAAAGCTTTATTGGGTGTCCCAGGAAAGAAACAAAAATGGATTGAGTACAGCAGTTAATTTTTTGCTGTTACCTTTCTTTGAAAATGGAACCATAATTTATCGGTCTTGCTTTTTCGCAGGTGGACATAGTTCCTCAAAACAAATGCAGTCTAAATGTGGCGATGTTGACAGTAAGAATGATGTGTGCTGCAGTTATTGGCGGTGGAGTCGATGCATGCAGGGTAAGCATAAATCTGAGTTTTGCTGTTTCACTTTCATAGTTGAAGCTGTTAGATATTAGGCTTATATTAGAAATCCAGACCCGATAGCGGTGTCTCGAGCGATGGGGACCTTGGGTGGGGAGCAGTGACGGGGACGGTTGTTGTTTCCTCGGCCGGGTTTCCGATTGTTCACTATTATATTTTGGCCTGACATCTAATGTGAAACCGGCTCAAATATTTATTTGTAAAATGTTTTTATAATTAGCATTTCTATCTGTATTAGTTGCAGCATATGTATAGTAGTTTGCATTAGTTTTTATTTTAGTTATTTTAGTTTTTATTAATTCCAGGGGGTAGACATGACATTTTGATCCTTCTGGTCCCCGTCCTTGCAGTGTGGTATAGTAGATTGTAGGTAGTGTTTAGGTAATTTTTGTCGTAAATTTTTATATTGAATATATAAAAAAATAGTTGAGGCCCCCCAGGGGGGTCTGCGCTCCCATGTTCCTTAAAAATTTCCAAAAAATCTCCCTTGTTCCCATTAATGTTTCTTGAATGCTCCCTAAAAAGAAATGTCTAACTGTTCCCCGGTTCCTCAAAAGTAGTCCTTTGATCCCTTGTTCCCTAGAAAATTTTGCTCATATTCCCTGATTGAAGTCAGCCTTGTTCTCGTTAGTTTCCCCATGGCATGGCTGCAAGTATCTACAACAGTAATCTCCGAGAAGGCCGAAAACTCTTCATAAAGAGAAAAAATGAAAACTCCTTCGAAACAAATAATCTTCATGTCTTCGTTGGCTCCTCTTCCGGAGAGCTCTTCCTCCTCTGGAGGAGTTTCAGTAGTTCTTATAAAGAGCGTTGTTTGAAATGAAAATTGAGACTTGTAGCAAGTCCAATAACTGTGGTTAAAAGAAAACTCGATTAACTGTGCTTTCACTGTCACATTCAGGGGCTGAGCCAGAGGGAAGATTTCGATGGACCTGTTTTCATTTCATCCCAGGTCGACATGCATACTTAACCAAAAGGTGTAAACAAGTTTGAAGAGCTGGAAGCGTTTCCTCTTCACAAATCTACTTACAAGAAACTGTTAGCCTTGTCTTTAAAAAAGAGGAAAAGTTGCATTTTAGTTTAAGTAGTAATAAACTCCAATAAACTGCAGCGGCGTGGCCAGGGTAAATTAAGTGGGAGGGCATTAGAATGAGGGGGTAAATTTGTTTGGGGCCATGCCGTTTACTTTGGCTTAGAATGCACTTCCCAATATTATGCTTGCCTTTAGCGACAAGAAAACCTTGATCGTTTTGTAACAGTTATCCAATGAATCAGAGCACGAGGAAAATGTTTGAAGAACCATTACTTTGGCTTAGAATACACCTCCCAATATCATGCTTGCCTTTAGCGACAACAAAACCTTGATCGTTTTGTAACAGTTATCCTATGAATCAGAGCACGAGGAAAATATTAGAAGAAAGATCCTTTACTTTGGCTTAGAATACACCTCCCAATATCATGCTTGCCTTTAGCGACAACAAAACCTTGATCGTTTTGTAACAGTTATCCTGTGAATCAGAGCATGAGGAAAGTTTTTGAAGAAAGATCCTTTACTTTGGCTTAGAATGCATCTCCCAATATTATGCTTGCCTTTAGCGACAAGAAAGCCTTGATCGTTTTGTGACAGTTATCCTGTGAATCAGAGCATGAGGAAAGTTTTTGAAGAAAGATCATTTACTTAGAATGCATCCCCCAATATCATGCTTGCAAGTGTTAAAATGGAAGATTTGATATTTCTTGTAAAATTCTTACCTAACCTATACCCAGCTATTTTCTCTTCGGTTTTAGAGGAATCTCCAGGGCCATCTTTCGACAAAAATGGGGGGGGGGCAATTCCCCCCCCCCCCTTGGCCACGCCACTGGCAAACTGTGTAATTAGGAGCACTTAGATTATCCCGGGGGGGGGGGCACTCCCATACTTGACCTGACGGGATGTGCCGCTCAACAGGGTGTCCTTTTGCGGTAAAAATTATGCGACAGGGTGTCATTTTCTAGCGAAAATTATACGATAGGGTATTATAATTGGTAAACAAATTATGCGACAGGGTATCACAAGCAAAAATTGCGTTTTACACTGTATTTGAGAGGCAAAATTTTTATGCGACAGGGTATCACAAGCAAAAATTGCGTTCTACACTGTATTTGAGAGGCAAAATTTTTATGCGACCACAATCCTTGCCAAAACTCTTGAAAAAAATCACATATTTTTGCTCAGCTCTCCCCCCCCTCCCCCTTACAATGTTGGTTCCTTGTGTGATTACGCATTTCTCACGGGCACAACAACGCAGCCAAAGCGATTTTCGTGATATCTGGTGATCAGTGCTTCGGACCAACATTGTTCAGGGGGGGGGCAGGGGGGTGGGGGAAAAGAAGAGCGTGAAGTTTCCTGCACTGTATTTTGGATGCTTGGTCGGAGAAGAAAAGAGAGAAATGAAATTTTTTCAAGTTGTTTTGGCAAGGATTGCAGGTATACTTTTGGCCTATTTTTTATGCGACAGGGTGCAGGGTGTGGAGAGGTTTTCCGCACACCCCCGTCACTTCCCTAGTCAAGTACCCCCCCGGGGATTATCCTTAGTAGTTTTATCTCTATTTTGGCGAGAAAATGGTTTTCGAAATGATATATATGGTCGCTATCGATCGCGTGTATCCTTAGACTGATTACATGTTCGTAGTTATCGCTATTGACAGACTGATGGACGCTATAACCACTTGCAGCGTAGTGCCGTCATCCAATTCAATAAACGAAGCGGAAATTGGGACTGAAGTAGTTAGTCTAGTATATCCTGCCTTGTGGCCAATCGGGCAGTGCTGGCTTTGGATCCTTTGATGCAAGGCGAACTTTAAATTTCTGATTAGGTGGGCTCAGTGACTGACACTTTTCAGAGCTATGCCAAAGCTACGCAGCTACGCTTAATTCTGCCGATCAAATCTGTCAATAGACCTTTTAGCTATTCTACCAAAGAGCCTGGATCGAGCGTTATTTTTATACGCGAGGCTCGATAGAGTGGCGTTAAGAGCTTCTATCACTATTGTGCAAATTCGAAAATTCTACAAAGTGCACTTCGTAGAATTTTCGAATATGCACAGTATTGATAGAAGCTCTAACGCCACTTTATCGAACCTCGTGTATAAAAATAACGCTCGATCCAGGCTCTTTTGTAGAATAGCTAAAAGGTCTAAGCAGGTCATCTTTAGAGCTCAAACTATGCGCAAACGGCTATCTTTCCGAAGGCTTCTCTTTTCCATTATGGTATATAATGGAACCTTCTAACGAACTAAAAAGCCTTCAAATAATGCATCAGCTAGCATATAGACCTAAGCCTTACCAGAATCAATAACAAACATTTGCCAAAAAAATAAACTTAGAATCTCCGGGATACAGTGCTTTTTAAGAAGACGAAAACGAGCTCAAAATGGGGTGACAGAGCTTTCTTCAACAAGGGGCCTTTACTTTGGAACAGGCTCCCGCTTTCTGTGAAAACAATCGCTAGTCAAAACTCTTTTACGAAAACTCTGAAAGAATAAAACTGCAGGAATATTCCTCTTAAAAATTGATAGCTACTACCTGCAAAAACAAAAACAAAAAAACAAAAGTTTCAAGCCAACCTAACTCTATCAAAATGTTTTCCCGTTCATTTTTCTTTCTTTCATCCTCTGCTTCAAAAAAATTATTTTCCATTTTATATTTATATTCAAAGCTGACTGGGATTCGTAGCTTAGACTAGTTGTTAATTAGAATTATATCTGTTTCGTACAATCGTAATGTCCGCCATCTCCACGGGAAGGAGCAGCCTCAATTCAAATATTTAGCACCTCGCTATCGCAAAGAACTTCGCGACATTGATTATTGATTTCTCTCATTGTATTTGTTGATTTTTGCGACTCAAGTCACTTGTCTCACATTTATGCACGGAAAAATAAGGAACTGATATGATGGTTATGATGGAGCTCTATATTTTTAAGTAAAGAAATATTTTTCACTTGAAGTTCTAAAACGTTCCCTGCTCCCTAATACAATTTCTTATGCTCCCTTGATCCCCGTTAAAAATACGAGATGTTCCCATGTTCCCATGAATAAAAACGGCAAATTCCCTTGTTCCCCATAACCCCTGGGGGGCCTCCTAGTTTGTTTCTCCATTAGTGGTAGGACACAATTAGTTTGGATTGGAATAAATTAGGTTCGTTGCCTACCTCGACATGCCATAAATCTCCCTTCCTTGACTTTGTCAGCCTTTCTCAGCCATATCTTATTGTTTTGACGTCTTGGGTTCTCTTAAACTTATTACAGTTCGTCCCTAGTTTTCGCTCGCAATTACTTACTTATCTATTGAGTAGAATTACTTATTGAATTGAATAGAATTGCTCGAAAAGGTTAAAGTCAACAAAATAAAAAACGAGCAAAATTTACGACGAATTGTAATCATTCTAGGGTTTTCTGCTGGCTGTTTTTAGGCCCATAACCTTGGAAATGACCACCTTAACTCTTCTGTGCATTATTGTCCTTCGCAGCGGTCTCCATCGATAGATTGGCAGCCTTTTCCAGCCATATTTTGACAGTTTTTTTCTCTATTCATTAAAAAAAACAACTATTTACAAAAACAACAAAGCTAATGAACTACGTGCCATCCTTAGTGGGAAAGGACTTATAGTCAGCGAGCTCCCACTATGTATGGCACTTACAAAATTAAATTTAAATTGTTCCAATAATAGTCGTAAGATAGGGACAGCCCGAGAGCACACAATTCGCCATTGTGATTGGCGCTCTAAGGTTTGACGAGCAACATGATTAACCCAGAATTCCTTCTGAGGTCCAGGCTCGAGGAATCTATCAAGAGTTAGGAATTTAATGCCTCCAGGCCGCCTCCATCCTACTACTATGTTCCAACAAAAGAAGAAAGCAAAACTAACAAAATTACACACAGACACAGGCACACACATACGACAAAGAATCTACAGACATAGACTAGACAGATACAGTGCACGAAATCCCTGTTTTCAAGGACTCCAAGGGCTATATCATCAAAGGCTATATTTGACTTTTAGTAAGTGAGAAATGCTGTGAAATCCAAGCTTATGGAAGTGAAGATTCAAACTTATCTATATTCGAGGAAATTAGCAGAGTTTATCAAACTATCACTTTTGATATGTGCACTTGAAAAATAGTCTATCCCTATTTTAACCGGGTAAAAAAAAAGTGATTTTCTACCGGGGGGGGCGTTTTTCGCCCCCCCCCCCTGTTTTTCTCCGCAAATATAACAGCTATGACAATGAAACTTGCACTGTGTCATAATTGAACAAAGGAGAATCTAAAAATAGTACCAATCAATCAATAGTCACGTGATTGGTTGCTAGGCAACCAAAAACAATGCAAATTTTGAGAAAATCGAGCTATTTGTAGAAAAGGGCCCATTATTAGCAAATAGTTAGATAAAATTGGCAAAAAACCATCAAGATACATGAATGATAGCATTAATTTGTAGTTTCATATGGTTTCATACGGATATTTGTGGTTTCTAATGAATTAACTAATTAAATAATGAAGATTTGGTTCAATGCAAAATTGTTAGCTCAATAATTATGATTTAAACCATTAATTTCGCATATTATTGGTGAAATCAAGTACCTTTATCGATATTTGAGGTAATTCCATCAGTTTTGCATGACAAATTACTCATTCATTAGGAATATGACGTCATAATTATTTATGACGTCATAGAAATAATAAACTGCTGATGTCAGCAAATATAAATAAATTATATATCAAATATTATACTCATCAAGACGAAACGAATTGTATATATGTTGTTGAGATTTAGTAATAAAGAAAGAAATTAGAGCCGCTTTAAAGAATTTCTTTGTGACAACTCTCCAAATATGGGCATGTGGTGGTCACGTGGTCAAACAATAGGTATTGAAATTTCTATTTTCTGATTGCCAACTAAATTTTAGGAAAAGTCAAGGAGTTTCGGCATTGTAAGTGCCATCGTTTGGGAGCTATTAAAAAAAATCCGATAAGGGGGCGAAAAACGCCCCCCCCCCCCCGGTTAAAATAGGGTTATAACTTCGTGAAATTTATGTCCTATTTTTATTTTATTTTTTTAATTTTTTTTTAATTCAAATATCAAATTTTACAATAATCTTACATTCTACTATACCTATCTAAATTACTATACAACACTACAGGTACGATACAATGGAAAGCTAAATAAAATGGCTACCCCATGGCCAATATATAAAAACATGAAATATTAAACTGTGTACAGACACATTACGAAACAATTAAAGATTAATGGATACTATACTAGATTCTGTCTCATATTAGTTGTCAGGTCAGGGTTTCAATGGGTTGAAAGATGTCACGAGTGCAAATCATTTAATTGTAGAAGTAAAATGGCCGACATCTGATGTGAAACAGAATTTACAAAGGAAAGAGCTATTTACGATAAAGGACTTGGTGGTTGCTTAGTACATTAGCTGTAATCTCAATAGATTAATCAAAGCGACCAGTTTCGTAGCCTGCGTGCAGACTCAACTCCTCGAAAGTATTCTATACTTTCGAGGAGTTAAGGCTGCACGCAGGCTACCAGTTCCGTGAATGAATCGTAAAGTTAATTCGAGTAGATGTCTGTTCAACTCATCAGAAAGGTCTTGATCACCATACAATAAAAGATGCCTCTAAGAATCGTTTGAAAGATTGATGATTTGTGCAAATGGTCGTAATAATTCAACAATTTCAGCGAGAAGATTTTTTCGTTGAACATCAAAAGAAGGGCAGAGCAACAAAAAGTGCTCAGTGTCCTCAATGCCATTGTTTGTTGGGCACATTGGGTTTATTGTATCCCTAAAATTATGTTTGAATTTATGGAAATTTAACTTGCTGAGACCAACCCTAAGTTGTGTAAGGTAGAATAATCCTATTGGATCGTGAATTCCAAAAACAGATTTGGCAGGGGGGGGGGGGCGGATTATTGATAACACAGCTTTTTCTTAAAAACGGCAATAGAAGGCGCAAGTCTCAAGTTCTCAACTCAAGTCATAATTTTTCCGGAAAGACCCAGACCCCTATCAGTCGTGAACCTTAAATGGCAAATTCTCCAGAAATAGGGAGTTTCCAGCGATCTAAAGGGCGTGTTCATGAAACTTTTTTCCGTGGACGAGCCCCCGGACCCCCACTTTTGCTCCCTCGTTTTGAAATGAATTTTCATGTTTCGTCATTTTTATTGTAGGGTGACAGTGGCGGTCCTTTGGTTTACAAGAACACTGACGGAAAATACTACCTTGGTGGTGTTATAAGCTGGGGACTTGGTTGTGGAAGACCTCATCAATATGGAGTATATGCAAGAGTGTCATCTTTCATAGCTTGGCTTGATTCGATTTTGCCGAAAGTCGGTATATTCATTTAACCCTAATCCATTTGGGGGGCTCGAGGCTTTATTTGCTGCGTTTTTAAACGACATTTGCTATGCCCCCCAGCCTCCTTGACTTTTGCTAATAGGCCTTTCCCATAATTACGTCATCACCCGAGTGGCACGCATTGCATCATGGGACTAGTAGTTAAAAATCTGATCTCGTGTTGTGATTTGTATGATCGGTGTATCAAATAAATCAAAGAACAGATAAATTATGCCAAAAAGTCGAAGTAAACCCTGGGTCCTTGAAATCCTTTCGCGAAATCATGTGCAACCATTTCTTTCGTAGTTCCTGCTTTTCTGCACTCTTTCCGTTGGGAAAATTGTAAAATGAAAGTTCTGCATTCTGTCTTCTTTTGATAAAGTAGTCATGAGCACAGCATGTGAATCCCCCAATGACAGCTTTCCCTTCTCTTTGCCCATTTTCATTCACGTTGACCATGTCATGTTGACGTTAGGCCGTGTTGAACATTTGTGATCTTCCTCCGCTAAAACTTCTCGAATCTGCAATTCTGTCGCACCGATCCCCGGACAGAGTTTTGAAAAAGCCTAGGTACATACTCATCGGTAAATTCAGTTGATCTTTCCACGTTTTTCTTCAATATTTATCACGTTAAACCTTTTACTTCCGCACACTTCCTTACAACTCCATACAAATCACAACACGAGATCGGATTTTTAACTACTAGTCCCATGATGCAATGCGCACCGCACAGGTGATGACGTAATTATGGGAAAGGTCTATTCTCTATTAGCTACATCTTGGTGGAAATATTTTTGTACAATAGGACTCGCAGGTCACGTGACATGCCCATATTTGGAAGAATATATCAGCAAATCATTGTTTGCAATGATATAAATGAAATCATTTTATTGAATTATGAAGTATTATATAGCAAACGAATCAGCAAACAAAGGGCTTCAGTTTGATACCAGAATTTCTGGAATTTGATGATGTCAGCACTTTCTGAAATGACGTCATTTTGGCCGCCTTTTTGGACTAATTAGCAATTTTTCATATTTTTTCAAACGTTTTCAATGAAAAACACTCTAATGATACATTTGCAATAAGTTATCAGCATTTTGCAAGTTCCTTTCGTCTCATTTTACATATAACAAATTAATAGCACAAATGACATCATCAGAAATTCAGAATCGGCTCATTTCTGCCAAAATATCACTCTAAAATCGTTATTTTCGACAAAATAATATTTCATCACCAAATATGTTGACAAATTGAACCAAAAACTCCATAAAGTTCATGCAGAATCTTCTTTCAAATTTAATTCAACTTGGAAGCCTGATTTTCACAGATTTTCAATTTTCTGACATCACTGCGACGTCACAATGCGTGGCAGCCACACCCAAACTACGCTACGAGAGACAAATTGTCTGTAACTGTGCCAAGTTGTATTAAATTTTGGTTAGTTTAAGGCCGTTTTCAGGGGGGGGGGATGGTAACTTCTATCTCTAACTCTAGCTCTTCAGTTGTTGATTTACCCTGCAAAGGAGACCACTGACCGTTTCATTCTGTTTAGTAAAGAGTTCGATAAGTTACTGTCCCGCACTATGAACTGTGGTTTTAGATCTTTAAACCGAATGACTAACTGTAGCTTCCCTTCTAAACCCTCCTAGATCATGCAGCTCTGTCGTTGTTTTCAACCCAAGCAGTCTGTTTTATCAGGCTCTATGGTTTCTTATCTCGCTTCCTGCGAAGGAGCTTCAAATGAAATTCAAGAATTGTAATTTAAGAGCTGTAAACCTATTTTTTCTATGTGTAGATGTAAACCAATGGACTGACTATCATTATTGTATGTAAATGCACTTGTTTGCAGAAGCTGCGCAGGAGGTTATCGATTGTATTTAATATTTGATTATTTAATTAACTCTTAGAGATATCTCTATATAGTTACCATATAGTCGTGACTGTAGTGAGAATCACTCTGCAGCCACGTAATCCCCTAATGTCGACCCTCAAGAGGCTGCATTTTGCAAATAGGACCAGCAGTCGTAAGTAGCTGTTATGACACCCCCCCCCCCCCCCCAGTAGTGACCTCGCTGAAACACTGCCCCGCCAAGGTAGATGGATGACCCGCCAAGAAAATTTGTCTCCCGCTAAGTTTGAGTTTAACATTTCCCCCGCCGCGTTTCTGTTGGTTGCCCATTGAAATTTTTGTTTCCCCGTCAAAAATAGATAATAGCCGAAAATTTCCTTTCCCCACCATGATATTTCTAATCCTCATTGAAAACGTTTACTTTCGTAATTTCCCCGCTGTATTTTCAATGTCTGGCAGGGTCGTTACTTGGGGGGTGTGTTATGAGCCGTTATGAGCCAAGGGCCTGGTCATGTCTCAATTAGTAATATCCAAACGCAAAGATATCAACCACTTTAACAGGCTGTCCAGCATACAGGGAGAATTTTTATTGAAATTTGTCTTTCGGGGTGAAAATTTGGTGTTCCCTATATAAAGGTGCCCTGTCGCTCATGCAGAGAGCTGACTGTATTCATTCATCTTTTCAGACGGTGTATCGTGCAGTTTTGATAAAGATTTTTGCAGTTGGTATGTCGATAACATCTTCGCTGTTGACTGGGTGAGAGTTAAAGCAAAGCTTGGAGTCAGGGATCATGGAAATGAAAAAGGTTTATTCGATTTTATTCGATTTTATTCGATTTTGATTAGTTTACTTTGTATATATGTATATTTATGTGTGTATATATCGATAGCTACAATGTTAAATCGAATCAAAATAAATTTACAACAACAACAACAAAGGTATCTTATTGATGTTTTGCTATGCAATGTATCCTGGCGCCAACTAGTAAAGATTTCCTTTTTTTAATTTTTGATCCAAATAATAGTTAGAGCAAGTGCTTCTCCATCTGGAATGCTAATTGCATTTTTTTAAATTGGGTTGTTATTCTGGCTGTTCTTGTTTACACGTTAAAATTTTGTTTTTGATTGGTTGTTTTTGCGCGCGACAAAGGAGCAAGCATAATATTCTGTGCTGCAACTTGCTTTGGTTAGCCACTCGCGCATGTGCGTCAAGTTTGAGGAACTTTTTTAATGAATCTATGATCAAATTACGTAACGTGCAGAGATCGTATGATCGTATTCGTATGTTTGTTGTTGCTGTTGTTATGTTTTATTCGTAATCATGGCGGACTAGGCCACGCAATTAGTTGCTCTTCTTGCATCTTGCACAATCTTATACACCGCCCTAGGGCATGAAAAAATATTTTCCTTCTTGCGACCAGACAAAAATCATGCCTAGATTTCCTGCAAGAATATAGCAATAATATCTGGTTTTTTCAATGAGAAACTGGCTCCAATCAGCACGTATCACGTATCACCTTTTGAAACATCATCTTGCAAGCACTGGGATGTAGAGCTGCTTATTATTCGGATACATGACACACAATCTGCATTTGTTTGACTTTATTTGTGTTCTTAATTTGTACAAACAAATGGGGAAACAAAGCATGATAAATGAAAGAGGATATAGTTTGGAAATTTCCTGCAGGACTGTATCAATGGAAAATTTCCTGCGACCGCCCGGTCGCATGGTCGGGTAGGTTTTCATGCCCTGCACCGCCCCCGCCCCCGCCCCCGCCCCCGCCCCCGGGGTTTTGTCGTTACATAAGCTGATTAGAATCCAGTTCCAAGATGCTCGTATTTTAGAAATCGTAACGCTAAACTTTGTGAAATTCAGTTTCCCATTGTGGGTACTTATTGTCTCTACCTGATGTATGAATCGTTACTTGCAATATCGAGCTGCTACCGGGTGTCCCAAAAAAGTATACCCGTTTGAAAAATCACCAAAATCTGATTACATGACTGATCTTCAATTTTCTTTTTTGGCAAGTAGGTCAAGGACCAACTTATTTTCCCAGACATAGCTGATCTTGTAATAGACCTTTCCCCTGATTACGTCACACACCTGTGAGCGCGCAGTGCATTCTGGGAGTTGTATTTAACACGCGATCAGCTGTTTGTGTTTTTCTATGGTGATCGTACGGAGTTCTACTTTTATCTCGATATATACAGCGAATATTCAACGAAATTTTGGAGAATCTTTCAACTTTAGCCGACTAGCACATCCTTAGTTCTTTTCAAAACTCTTGCACGGGAACTGGTGCTTCAGAACGAGGAGAAAATCAAGATTCGACCCAGAATAGCGGTTAGAATCCGATGCGGCCTAAAGTGTCTGGAATGGAAGGAAGTGAACAGAAACCGATGGTTGGAGGAATCACTTGCTGTGTACTAGCGCGTTTCAGCAATAGTCAGAGAGACGAAGAGCTATCATTTACACCATTCTGAATGGCAAAAAGCAAGGAAAAGCAAGAACTCTGAGAAAGGTGGCTGCATATGATTTCTCGGCAGATTTCTCCAACTGTTGATCAGAAGGCGCTGCGCTGGTGACTCTTTTGACAGGTTCATATTTTGAAGCAACGATATTGCATGATCCTGCTCATCAAGTGACCTGTTCCTTGCTTTTGAAGTAGGCCTTCTTTTCGTCTCTTTTTTCCCCTCATTTTTTGGAAAAATTGTTGGAACGTTGTTCATGTAGGTCTTTCGACCCCCAGTGAAATGTTTTGAGCATACCTTGTGTCCTGAACCTGGAGTGAAATTCTGCCGAGAAATCATATGCAGCTACCTCTTTCTGAGTTCTTGCTTTTCCTTCCTTTTTGCCATTCAGAATGGTGCAAATGATAGCTCTTTGTCTCTCTGACTATTGCTGAAACACACTAGCAAACAGCAAGCGATCCCCCCAACGACCGGCTTCTGTTTACTTCCTCAGCTTCTTTCTATTCCAGACACTTTAGGCCGCATCAGATTCTAACCGCTATTCTGGGACGAATCTTCATTTTCTCCTCGTTCTGAAGCACCAGTTCCCGTGCAAGAGTTTTAAAAAGAACTAGGGATGTGCTGGTCGGCTAAAGTTGAAAGATTCTCGGTAATTTCGTTGAATATTCGCTGAATTTATCGAGATAAAAGTAGAACTCCGTACGATCACCATAGAAAAACATAAACAGCTGATCGCGTGTTAAATACAAATCCCATCATGCAGTGCGTGCTCACAGCTGTGTGACGTAATCAGGGGAAAGGTCTATTGGTTTAAAATTAGCAAATTTAGCACTTTTTATGGCTACCTGGTTTCGAATCATACTGCAAAAAAGCATTTGTGCTTGCCAGATCAATTTCTTTGTGCATATAAAGCTTCTAGTTTGGTCATAAATGACAGAAAAATGCACACTGTCATTGGAGACTTCGATGACAATGAAAAATCTGAAAATTTTGACAGGCAAGATTGATTATTTTGCTGAAAAAATATAGCTCAAAATATGGTTTTTCAACGTGTAATTTTTCTACCTCGTTGCATCAAGTTCAAAAATTTTAGCATTTATAAATATTTTTGGGTTTTTGACAAAACAATTCAAAGAAAAAAATTTACCAAAGGTTTCATAATAAATTTTTGGTGATTTTTTATACAATAGAACTGAATAAGAGTGGGAATCAGTAGTGCTTAGTCTTATCCGCATCACATATCAGCCCGCGTGACTGTCTAAGATGAGTTGATTGTCTGTATTAAGGGCAGGTTACCGCGGGACATTTTTGAATGGTTCAAAGTCGCAGATAGAGGGACAAGCATCGACTGGACATAAAATGCAAACGTCACAAAGATGTATGAAGTTGTATCTTTATGATTGATACCAGTTAAAGTTTGGTGTGATTTTCTTACCCTGGGTACCAGGCTCTCTAACATAGAAAACGGAGATCTCCGTTTTTTATGTTAGAGAGTCTGGTACCCAGGGTATTATAATGTCCAACAGAATAATATTCTTTTCTCCAGGTTGGTTCTTAGCATTAACTCCAACAGCAGGCTCTGCGAAGACCGAGGCTGGCCTCTCTTCGTCATTAATGAATTGCCATGCGATACCAAAATGTCTGGAAATATTTTACCGAACGACTGGATTTTCAGGGAAGAGTATTGCTGTTAATATTTCGACTGACCTTGAAAACAAGACAATTCTTTCGTTAACCAGGAGCACAGGAAATCAATGGAATATCGCCAGTGCTACTATTGAAGCACAAGATTTGGCATATAAAGTGAGTATTATAGCATGACTTATTACCTTAGTTCTTATTCCCCTGCCTTCTTTGATACTGAGATTACACATTCCATTGAAAACTTGCGTCACAAATAACTGCTCAAAAGGTACGTTACATTTCTACTGGGATGATACCACGGGAGCAAAGAACTCTGTTGGCCATTGCAGAAAGCGTGACAAATACGTAAAGCTTGCAAAAAGAAAGACCATATACTAAAAGGCAAAGTGTGTGACTATTGGAATCAAAGAAGTTAAGATAGAAATTGGCTCCCCACTAAAGAGAGGTTTGATTAATGTTTGATGCGAACTTATTCAAATTTTTGATCATTCAGCCCTATCCTATGTGTCGGAGATGTTCTTACCAGTTGGCCAAAGCCGGATCACTCGAAGATCTAAAAACAAATTGAATCAATTTTTCGAAAGAGTAGGAGAGGGCAAAATATAGTCTCTCCTATCTAGGACCTAAAATCTGGAACAGATTACACCCTGCTAAGAACGTCAACAGTTTCAAACATGAGATCAACAAAAGATGCTTTAAAGACCTCCAAAATCAAGAAAACAAACCCTATACATATACTAGGAAGTTAAGCGCTCGCTTCGCTCGCGCTTCAACATTCCTAGCTCCTGCGGAGAGCTTGTTAAAAATATCTGATAAGTCATCTTGAATGTACAGCAACAGGCTTTATGGGAGGAGGACACCTCATAATTAATAAATGTAGTTGTGGATAGAATGCCAAAACTTCTTGTCATGCACCCATGCTATAGCACAAAGTTTTGTGCAGTCTCTCATTAATAACTGCATTAAGATATCCTCGTTGAAAAGATGCTAGCCTGTTTGATTAATGTAGATCTATACCAGGTGTCTCAGAAAAAAGTACCCCTTTTTGACTGGAAATAGGAACAAAACGATAAGATATCATTACTCTCCAAGTTCACAGCTAAATTGTTCAACCTTCAACTTAGATGGACATACCTTGCATTTAAAAATCGTACACCAAACACCGGAGATACAAGTTTGCAAAGTTACAAATTTGCAGTGCACCCAAAACCAGAGGTTTTGGAAAAGGTCTTAGACATGATTTGTATCATGGACATTTTCCAAAGCATCTGTCAACGTTAATTTTCAGTTTTTCGTTTTGAAACGAATCCCCCCAATAATGTCAAGAAAGTTGACTTTTTTAGTCATCATAATAACATAAAAAACTGATCATTAGTGAGAGGTCCTTAGCCCTCAAGCGAGTCATAACCTACCTTAGGTCAACAACGACAAACAGCCACCTACCACCTAATGGTGCCACATGCGCACAAAGACAGAATTCATGAACTCAACCTTATCAGCATCGCAAACGAATTCGTTTGAGATTCTGATGCAAGAAAATTAACTGTGGAGACCTCAGCCCTGTTCACTTCAGAAGTGCTTCGTGAAGCAGGGACCTCGCAGACATTTTGCTAGGGGGAAGGGGGTTGTCAATTTCAATTTAATTCTCCAATAGCCTGACATAACGCTATGGTTATACAGTTCAACAGCTAGACGAGATAACTAAACTAAACATAACAAATCATACAAATTAAAATGAACATACTCATAAACAACAGTTGTTAAAGATTAATCAAGATAGATTGGCATGTGTCTTATTTATCTATATATGTAAGTATGTTCATAACTGGCCTGCAAGCTCGATTCGACAAACTTATATATTTGAGTGCTTAATTCTGATCTATTTTCTGTCATATATACAAAATTGTCTTTGGAATTCAGACAAACTTATTTTGGTTATAGCCCCCTTCCCTACTTGTTCAAAGATAGGTCTAAAAACTTTCATAAACAAGATGGAATTTTCAACTTTTTTCCACTTAAATATACCATGGGTATTGTGGACACGATTTGTGTCGATCGTGTCCACAATACCTGGCCGAAATGTTACTAAATGAATGAATGTAGTTCGTTACCTTGCTCGTCTTCATTTCATGAGTATCTCTGCGCTTTTGCCTCGGGGTAAGTGGTAGACGTTGACAGCAATCTAGCCTGACGTCTAATGTGGGACAGACTTTGGTTAATATGCAAAGAAGTACGTGAAATTGATTGTTATAAACCTTCTGTTAGTTTAATTTGAAACTTGATAGTGAGTAATTCATCACCTAAATATTTTTTCTCCTCATAAAAAAATTCACGCAGGAAAGGGATATAGCGATGAAATTTGCTTTCGAATGTGGACTAATTTTCTGGAGCCGTTCAAATATTCTTTATAACACGTATCTAATGGCCACATCTAAATTCGTTTCTTGGCCGCCGTCAAAATCAGCACATCAAATGTAATAGTTTTTGAAATGATGTTAAAATTTGTATGTTTTAGGTTAGGATCGCAGCGTCGATTCATGGCTCTAGAGCTAGGGACATGATAGCCTTCGATGATCTTACTTTAATGGACGGCGCTTGCCCAACCACTGCCCCAGTGCCATCACCATGTAAGTATTTTGTTTCGTTCTCAACTTCGGGGTTCATGAAGTCATTGGACGACTGTTTAGCTCCTGCCAACGGAATAGAAGTCAATCTCAGATCAATGCACGGTATTTATTTTCTCTGTATCAACAAGGGCGTATTTGTAAAGCCGGTTTTCCACTAGGCGAATTTTTTCGTGCAAAGCGAATTTTTTCGTGTGAAAGCATGCGCACTTTGATTTCAACAGGCGCCACATTTTTGCTGGCTCCTTTTCTCTGCGAAAAAGTGAGTTCGAACAGTTTCTACTTTGCACTTTTCAGCTGCGACGAAAAAATTCGCTTCATGCGAAAAAAAACACCTGTGGAAAACCGGCTTAACACAGTAGCATCAGTTGCTTTCAACTGATACCTGAATTCAAAGCGATTATCGATTAGCGATTGCAGATGAAGGAAATTCTCTCAACCAATAATTCAAAACAAAAAGGCCGCAAAAGTTGCCTTGAAACCAGTACGGCAAACTGTCGCTTTGTTCACGCGAAAGGTGGTGTTTAAGAAAAGTCACGCGTTTATAATGAATGAAGGAGAAAATATCTAAGGATCTGTCCTGCGGACTTTATTTGATTGAAAAGGTGGAGCATCAAGCATTGCGGTTCTTGCATACGTATTGCTCAAATGAAATAATTACTACTCAGCTCCTGAATAAAGCATCCAAAACCGTCCAGGCAGATCTTAGATTTGTCCTTGTCCTTTCTTTATTCATCTGAAAGGAATAAAGACAACAGCCAAAAACGTCGCACGATCCAGACTCTTTCATACAAGTACAATAACAAAAGGTATATCCTATTGAAGTCACGTGAAAATGCTGCGAATAACAACAACTAGGCTTGCCTTGCCGCTCGGCGCCGAGCTTGGCCTGGCCCGCCGTCGTACTTAGTAATTGCTTTGGAAGGAATTTGTTGCCTCTTGGCGTTATTTTCTGTTTATCACTTTGTGACGAAAGCTTCATCATCGGTCCGCTCATCATTCTATAAAGCTGCTGTCCATAGTTATACGAAAGAGAATATTTTAACAACATGTTACCTCACATGGATATTAATGGGAATAGACATAGCTATATCATAGTCCAGTGGCCGCTATAAATAGGCTGAAAAAACAACTATGGAAATTCAGCAGTGTTTGCCATCCCGTGGGCTGGACTGGAGGAGTTATGGAGGAGTTCGTTTTTAAATCTTCTCTTTGTTTTCCACATTCCTGTTCTTCACTTTTGAATTTCTTGGGATTTCTTCATTGATCTTGTCACTACTACCTACTCTTTAGCTATCCTTACTCTTTCTCCTGCATATCTCTTTAACCCCTTAAGCAATTGAAATGTCAATAACTTCTTCAGTACAATGTTCCCTTTTATATGTTCTCTTTTGTATCGTTTTCTTTTTCCACGTCTCTCCCTTCTATCGTAAGGATTCTATTTTCAACCTCTTTGGTGTCAAGTAATCATCACAGAATCTTACTCTTACCTTCCGCGCAGGCATGTTCTATCTACCGGACTCTGTGGACCATTATACCATTGGACCATGCCGCAGACCCCTAGCTGCTAGTTTATTTTGCGCTGTTTCTTTAACTGGGCCTCTTTTAACAATTGCTTCACGAGACTCTTTCCTTTTTAAAGCTTCTCTTATGCCACTTATTGCCATTTTCTGAATATCTGAATTTTCACCTCAGCATTCAACATTTCCTTTAGCCCCCCCCCCCCCCCCAAAGCAATGTGAATCCCTACCACAGGACGCCCACATTACAGTTAATTTTAAAAAAATCAAAAAATATTTTATTCAAAATTAATACTAACCTTGGGAAAATGAGCTATCAGTGCATCAGCCTCTCTCGCCCCACAGGTTAATCTGACTGCGGAGGAGAGTGCACCAGGCCCTTTTGCCTGAACAGCGGTAGTTGTTTACGGTCGGTGATAGACATGGACTAACGAATTCCGGCTAATGCACCTGTCAGGAAGTCCGACTGGACAACCGAAAACTAAAAAGTAACTTTCGCATAGTGGACCGAAACGCATACTAATCCTTGGGCGGTCCGATGAGTCGCCTAGTGATTTAATGCATCCTGTTTTGTTGTTGTGATAATTCATCCTTACCCAAATTGTTAGACAGATCTGGCATTTATACAAGTCAATGACACGGTTCCACGGTTCCACGGTTCCACGGTTCCACGGTTCCATGCCTCAGCCAAAACCCGGACCAAGGAACCAAGATCCAAGCCAAGGACAACCCAGCAAACCTCCCGAGGTCGTATTAACCGGGCTTAAATTGCATTTAACCCCCATGAAAATACCTTCCCTTTCGTCACTATAGCGTGTGTTGTTTTCTTACTGTGAAATAAATACAGCACTTTTTGAGAGAGCACAAGGAAACAAGGGAGTTAAAAGGAAAAACGGAAGAACGAGAGAGAAGAAAGAGATTATATAGTTGTCTCATTAATAGGCCTTATGACAACATATATACTATACGGTTGTCATAAGGCAATAATAATAATAATAATAATCAATTTATTTAAAGTTAGCGCTACATAGCTATGTACAGTAAAAAAATTAAAAATAATTACTAAACTAGCTAATCCAAGCCAACTGCTAAAAACTAATACAAGTCCAAGAAATATGTACATGATTAAATAAATAAGATTTCAAATACAAGGTATAAAATTTCAAAACAGAATTAAAAACGTAGTAATATAAAAATCCGAGCTGTTAAAAATCCGAATGTCCGAAATATGAAATGGAAGCTGTATCAAATCATGGTATCACAAAAATCCAAGTTGTGGTATAAACGTCTTACATAATCTGCATGAGCAGTCAGCGCCATTCCAACTTTTATTTTTTTTTTCTTAAACTCATTGATAGATTGAGCATTCCTTATGCAAGGAGGAGGAGATAGCCAAAAACGTTGCCCTCTATATTTGATAGTCTCGGATCCATAACTTGTAGTTCTTACCCTTGGTAGCACAAAGTCATTAATGTTTCTCAGATTGATGGTCTGGTTGATGTTCTCCTTAGTTTTAAACATTTCGATCATAAGCGTTTGTAGGTTCCTTGCATGAATATTAACCGAGTCATCTTTTCCTAGCAGGGTATTGAAGCTTGATTCATAATCCTTGTATGCGATTCTCAAGGCTCTTTCGTGTATTCTATTAATCTTATTATTCATGTGCCTACTGTGAAACATCCAGACTAATGGACAGTATTGAAACTGGCTAATTACAAAGGCTCTCATTAAGATTCTTAGTTTATTAGAGTCCATGTAATCAGATATGCGAGCGAGGGCGAAGAGTTTGCTACCAGCCTTCTTACACAACTTATTGATATGCGTCTCAAAATTGAGTTTTTTTGTCGATCACGACGCCTAGTAGCTTTTCCTCGTCCGTATTTGCTATGACAGAATCTCCAACATTAACTGTGACCTGTTGATTAGAATTTCTACCAAGTAAGAGTAAATGACATTTATCTGTATTCAATTTCATAAAGTTATCAGCGAACCATTGAATAATAGTGCTTGAATCATTCTCCAGCCTTGCAATTACGTTATCAAGATTCTTATCGCATGCATATATGGTTGTATCATCCGCGTAATTGCAGATATCAGTATCGTGTATGGAGAGCAACAAATCATTTATATAGATGTTAAAGAACAGGGGACCAAGAACCGATCCTTGTGGAACTCCAAGGGACAGTTGTTTGTAGTCACTAAAAGACCCATTAATCTTAACTCTCTGGTGCCTATTTTCCAAGAAGCTGTTGACGAGACACAGTGCTTCACGGCTGAAACCGTAAGCATCTAGTTTTGCTAAAAGGAGGTCATGTTTAATACAATCGAACGCTTTGGATAAGTCCATCAGGATTGCGCCAATATTTTCTCCATTGTCTAAGCTTGTTTTCCACTTTTCAAGCATCCGAACTAACGCGTGCTGTGCACTATACCCCTTACGAAAACCGCAAAGAAGTGACGATAAATAAGGTCCCATATAATCAATAATCTGTTTGTCCAGCAGTCTTTCAAAAACCTTAGAAACAGTTGGCAAAACGCTCATAGGTCTGTAATTTTTCTTCCTGGTTTTCTCGTCCATCTTATGAAGAGAGGTGACATCTGCTAGTTTCAATAAGTCCGGAAACAAACCATTTTCAACGCAATCATTGAAGATAAGCTGTAACGATTCGGAGCAAATGTTAGAGTTGCTTTTCAGCACTTTTTCAGGTATATTTTTATAGGTTGTTGCCTTCTTAGGATTAAGTCTCCCAATTTCAGAATGCATCTGTTCCAAAAAACCTTTTGGAATTTGAAGAAATCGTCACGAATTTTCCTTATACTTGGGTGGGGGAATATTTAATTAGAGCCCTTTCTACAGAATCTGAGACACCTTCTGTACTTATGATAATCTCACTATTCTCCGTAAGACCTAGTGAGTCAGTAATAGTTACGAAATAATCATTCAGGGTTTCAGCAACTTCCTTAGTGAAATGGACAAAATGCCCTTTTTGAAGGGTGGGAAGGGTGACCCCCCTCCAACCCCTATTACATTCCCGTACCTGAATCCCTCTCCAAATGGGTCCCAATGCATATCAAGCAAATAGAGATCAGGTAAGGATTTTTAAAAGCGTCATGGCCGGGGGGGCAGGGGGGCCATGGCCCACCCTAAAATTCAAATCGTTGGATTTTTCGGAAATTTTAAGGTTTCGTCGGAAAACCGCTGACTTTGGGCTTGGGATAATACTGTTCATTTGATCGATTCAGATTGTGTGCATTGCTTTCACATCTTCCTACAACCTTAGCTACAACACGTGCCCCCTTCGTTGCATTCCGGTAGATATTTTCCACATATTAGTTCTGGTTTTAGAAGAGTAGTTTACACACATTGCGTATCAAGGGTACTAGAGCCTCAAAAATGAAAAACAAGACTTTCTGTAAGTTTTGTATGAAGACCTTTAAGAAGAAGCTCATCGCTTCGGAAGATAATGTTGCTTTTAACATGTAGGTCTGAAATACACATTTGAAGATGGCACTTAACAAGTTAAGTCAGGTTAAGTTGATGAAATACTGCCGTACGTCATCACTGGGAGGTTTTTGTTGACTAATAGTTATTATTCATTTCCACCAAAAATAAAAACCATTTTCTTTTCACACAGGATATTTTCGCTTCAGCCCCAACTGTTTTCCTTTTTCACTGAAAAAACTCTGAATGTCAAGCTTATGGAAAAGAAGATTTAAATGAATGAAGAAAGAAATGTCAGGAAGTTATTAGAGTTATCAAGCTATCATGCTTATATTTCATACAACTACAGCAAAAACCAATCCATTTCTAAGCCTTCCGTCAGCCAAGTTCTGCTGCTCCTTTCAGCGGCGACTTCTTCACAAAAGGGGCACTTTCTAACGATGTAAATAGTTTGGTCACGAAAAATTTCTCCGGGGGCGAGCCCCCGGACCCCATTTTTGCTCGCTTCGCTCGCATTTGTTTTCAGCAACCCGAATATCAATTCCGTTCCGATAGGCCTAACCGTTGGGCTTCATCCCAGGAGGATTGGCCTCTTCGTTAGCCACTGCGAGCGTCTCACAAACGGAGGAAAGGGCAAAGTTAAAAAAAATTATTTTTCGGAAATTTCGGGTCCTTGGCCCCCCCCCCTAATAGACAGGCCCCACGACGCCCCTGAAGGACACCTATTTTTGACGTGTTCTCACGAGCCGAGGTGAGAACAATGGAAAGACAAAAGATTTCGAGCTCAGCACAAAGGGAAACAAAGGGCTTCGCAGGCAGAAAGGGAAACCCGCTCATAACCCCTTCACCTGAGTGCAAATTGGGAGAAGGGGTCTTGATTAAGAGGTACGGAGTGTTGTGCGATGTTCTCGTGTGAGGTTTGACATCCGTGGGGTTGCGATTCTGACGATGGAACTGTCTAAAGAGGCCTAAAAAGAAATAACCTTCGAGGCGAAGAACAAAGGGAACGACGCCACATCTGACTGCAACGAATAATGTTATAGATTGAAGTGCTTTGCTTGAGCAATTTCACGTTGTCTCAAATTTCTCGTGACATCTAATTTTAGACATACTTTAATTTGGCTGTCTCACATCCACAGCTCTACTAACATGTGCCTTCGAGAATGGTTTATGCCATTGGCAACAGGATAAAGATGACAACTTCAACTGGAGAAGGTGGAAGAAAAGGACGCCATCTGCTTTTATAGACTTTTGACCTGGAGTCTCGTGTTTCCATGTGCTCTTTGACTTGATGATGGCGCTTCAGTTAAAACCTGACCCTATTTAGGCCCAAACTCTGAGCTTCCCAGAGTGCCAATCAGATTGTGAGATTTGTGAATTACCATGGTGATGGCAAGTATGATGGAACTTTTAGCCAGTCAACCGAGGTCTGGTAGCAAATGTAGCAAAGGGAGGCTGTTCATCTTTTAATTTTCGCGATTTAGCGATCGAGGGGGGGGGCAACTCCTGTAGGGGATTTGGTATATATGTGCCTTTGAGAATTCAGAGCTAGGACCCATAACCAGGGCAACATTTTGAAAATATAACCCGAGCAGGCACATGTATACCAGCCCCCTATAAGAGTTACCCCCCCCCCCCACTTTAGCGATTTTGCAGTCTTGATTCGCCAAACAAAAATTCAAGGTGGCTGACTCGGAGCTTCTGCAGAAAACAGAAACACACTTTGGATGAGTTCGTGTGTCTGCTCGTGTCTGCCTATATTGTATTTATGTCCGCGTCCGCCCTACTTGCAAAGAGCGAGCCAAGTCTTGCTGTGGACTTTGAACTTTATAACGTCTCTAGGGAAACCAATCGAACGCCGTGCTAAAATAAGCTAAAGAGTTTTGTTCTTCAATTCAATGCAATGCGTTAAAACACAAAGACGAGCCTTGGAGAGCCTTCTAGTTTTCGGGAAAATATTTCGCAAATGTTTGGGCTCTCTAGCAGGCAATCTCAAAGCGAGACTTCACAAAATAGGGCCAGCTTTTTCACTGTTTCAATTTCATACAGTGTTTATGCGAGATCAAAATCTTGCATTTGCAAAGTGCAAAACAATATGAAAACATCCCAGTCAAATTGAGGATACACATGCCCTGTGAACAAGATCGCTTTGTCAGAGCATGGGTAGTTAGACACTGCTGGTGTGCTTCTATGGAGGAGCGCTGGATAATATGTATCTGCGGAGGAAATTTTTTATAGCACTGAGGAAATTTCCTCTCTCTTTCTTCTCTCTTCGCTGCCTTTCATTCTTTCGATATCTCCTCCGCAGTGCTATAAAACATTTCCTCCGCAGATACATATTACCCAGCGCTCCTCCATAGAAGCACACCAGCAGTGGTTAGAGTGTTTCTTCGCTCTATTTATGACAAGGCTATTTACAATTGCACATTCTCTTTAAATTTCTGTCGAAACGGTGATTTGCAGTCTTTTGGTTGGCAATATCACACAGACATTTATCTGTTTTTATTTTCAAAAATGGAAGCGTCATTTAGAAGATAAATCTTTGTACTTCACAGAGGAAGAAACCAATCATTCACAACTTTTGCGATTGCTAAGATAAGAGTGGACTTTTAGCGAGCATCGTTTGTGTGGCTTGGGTGAAACCCACGAGAGATGCCACTAACGCTTTGGACTAAGGCTTCATGCTCGTAAAATGAAGAAAAATCCGAACTTCAGAGCTCTGCTATGGCTAAACTATCCAAGCTAAGAGCACAAAACTTGAGAATTGACCTAATTCCAAGGATGACTGTATTCTGCCGTTTGAAATATTCTCATAGCTTATGTAGTTTCCTACCCTGGGTACCAGACCCTCTAACATAAAAATGTTAGAGGGTCTGGTACCCAGGGTAGTAGTTTCCATATTCCCCGATTTCCCCATTCCCTATTCTAGTAATTTTCTATTTGCCAGAGTGTGGAGTCCATGTTCAAATACGAGTTATAGGTTGTTAAAATTTTGAAACTTGGAGGCCAAGAGCTATCGACTGATATGCTTCTTTCCTCTGTAAAGCTTCTCATCTGCATATTTCCCAGTTCAGTAGTAATGTTTCACACACGAACTACACATTTGGTTGAATATTCTGGCTAGATCCCATAGGGGATTCTCTTGAATTTTACGTAGCAGACTTGTATAAAGTGGTTGTTAAAGATACCACAAACTCCATACTGATATCTCTTACTGTTTCCATACTCCCCAACTCCCCGATTCTCCGGCTCCCCATTCCCTATTTTAGTAATAGCCTTGTTTTTGAGCCTACAAATGCATGAGTACTGAGTACGCGTTAGTTGATCTCGAGAAGGAGATTTTCATTCCCAAAAGTGTCTCCCGTGGGCATACCAGTTTCTCTTCAGACTCTTCCTCAGCTAATATTTGAAATCTATTCCTACATAAGACCTGTGTTAGCATTTCCTGCCGCATTGTTACAGATCGTTTTGGGAATTACCATATATATCATCCACTGTGAATTCCAATTTCTTTCTGTTGGATGAATACCAGTTTCTTAATAATAATAATAATAATAATAATAATAATAATCTATATTTATACAGGTAAACTTGGTCAGCTTGCACAGAAGCTGCTATCATTCAAGGTCCTGTTAAACTTAAAAGTCTAAAAAATTAAAGATCTCAAATTACAAGTTCAAGTTTAAAAAGCCAGATGATACAAAAATAAAATTAAAAATCACAGTCAAGTTGATTGCATTGTCTCTTAAAATTTACAATCGACTGTTCTCCTTTCAACGCATTTGGCAGTTTGTTGAATATCATTGACCCTTGAAAGAGGAATGATTTGCGGCCAGCTTCAGTGCGAACTTTTGGAAGCACAAGATTGATGTTGTTCCCACGGGTTTCCTTATGATGTTGAATTTTCTTGAAATAGCCTTCGAACAGTCTTGGTGATAGTCCGTTTTGGCATTTAAACACCTCAACAAGGCATTTCTTATTTCTTGCATGATTAACAGTTGGCAGTTGAACTCTTTGGCTATTTCCATTGATGATAGCTAAGACTCTATTCCGGATTCTTTCAAATTGTGTTTTATGCGTATTTGACATACCGAGCATGATATTGCTGCAGTACAACATCTGTGGCAAAATCATTACCTTGTAGATCGTTTCTGCTACCCATGGGCTGACGTTGTGTCTTATACGAGCAAGTAATTTTGTTCTTGACAAGACTTTTTTGTAGGTCTTTGAGAGATGTTCTTTCATGGTCAAACTTTTATCCATAGTAACACCAAGATATTCGTACGAGTCCGATTCGCTGAACAAATCATCGTTCAACGAAATGCTTACTTTTTCCGACTTTGTGAGTTTTTGGTGAGTTCCGAATAACACAAATTCAGTTTTTGTTTTCTTCAGGTTAAGAACGAGATTGTTACTTGTGAACCATTTTGCGACGTTGTTAAATTCAGTGTTCAACGATTCCTCAATTTTGTTGCTGTCTTTATCGGATGTAAATATTACAGTGTCATCAGCGTAAAGTAGAATCCTACACTTCTTAATCTGTTCTGTGATATCGTTTATAACAATTGTAAACAGCAGTGGGCCCAAGATGGATCCTTGCGGAACTCCACAACTGACTGACTGACTTTCGGAGCATGTACTTTGAAAAGATACAAACTGTTGCCTGTTGAATAGGTAACTTTCAAACCATGTGAGTTCTTTTCCATGTACTCCATATATCGGCAATTTGGCTAGCAATAGTGCATGATCTATTGTGTCGAACGCTTTTCTTAGGTCTCGACGAATACTGCTCCTGTTAATTTACCTTTATCCATGCTGGTCCTTATGAAGTCAGAAAAATACGTGATTGCATGCTCAGTAGATGATCTTTCCATTGGGACACCATAAGGCTGCCTTTTTTCTGAATTTTTTTAAAATTTGTATTTTCAGCTTCATTATAACTCATTTGCCTGATATCCTGCTGATTACAATGTTTTGCATTGGGACTCCCCAAGGCCGGCTTGCCTTATTTTGGTTTTCTTTAAATGTGGCTGAATATCTTGTGAGCAATAAAGTGCAGACAAATTGCAAATAGAGATCAGGCCTTTCAGATCCTGATCTGCTTGTTTTTCAGATGGCAATCAGTGGCGTTAGAGGAAATGGATACAGAGGGGATATTGCAATAGATGAGATAAGAGTGCTTCCTAGTAAATGCGGTAAGTACTTACATTTTTTTCTTAATTTGAAGAACAAGCACTAGCACATCCACCAAATACAACAAATACAACTACTGTACCACCCATTACAGGAAAAACGCGTAGTCAGCGAGTGTTCACAATGAGTTACGCTTACAATTAACTAAGGAATTAGACACACAAGAAAACTTTCAGATGATGGTAAAGTAAAACGAAAAGCTTGATTGCTGAATAAGTGAGAACTAAGGCTGTTTGACAAACACTGCAGATCAGCCGCCCCTTCCGACATGGATCCTTTGAATGTTGAAGAAGGAATTGGTCCTGTATAAGCAAAGGCTCCATTTCTTTGATTGGCTGACGGCCAGACACACCCTAAAAATTTTCACACCTTGAAGGCCAATGCCGTTGGAGAATATGGGGTCACGTGACGGGAAACGCCCCCCTTTTAGCCGGTTTTTACCCCTTCCCTCCAAAAAGGCCCGGTGTAAAATTTGTTACAAAATTTTGAAAATATTTTTCCTCGCACGTATTCAGCAAGCCTAGGAGCATATTTTCCTCGCGAACTTTCCCGATATTCCAAATATTTATGAAATTATGCCGGTTTGAAGTTGATGCAAGCGTTTTTACGGTATAAACATAGGATAAATACTTGGAAAACAGCAAATATCGAGCAGATAAAGAATAAAACTTGACATTCAAGAACAGCATGTCATCGATTTCCAAAATCCAGAAAATCCTTGGTCGGGTTGGCCTAGTCTGGTCAAGGAACGAAGACAAAGTTTGTGGTTTGTTTTACAAAGAATACAAATCAAAACTTACCGAGGTTCCCATAAATGCTTATCAATTCACACTCCATTTGTTTAGTGTATGCAAACAAACAAGTGTCCAATAAATTAATAACAAAATCCTTCTCTTCATTGCCTCAACTTCCAACTCTTGCTATTCTCGTCTTCAAAACAATTTTATGACGAGACGAAAGTGCAATTGACATCTTCATAAAACGGCGCGAAAACAACTAGTCACATGGGGGGGGGGACCTCAACAATTTCTGACTGGTGTTTGGGAGGTGGAACAATTTTGTTCCTTGCAATAGGGAACAGATTATTTTGAAGAAAAATCATAACAGCTCCTATAAACAGCTCCTTCGTAAACCAGGCTGAAAAAAGCTGTTAGCTTAGTCCTGTAATTTACGTTAAAAGATTGAATACATAAATACATAATCAAATTTTGGTAGAACAAATGTTTGAGACGTCTAGAACGTGTACCAATACCAAATATAATTGAAGAGACTAATAAACCGGCCATAGACATGTTAACTACTCTGCAAAAGAGTCTGGATCCAGAGATTTTTCTATACGAGAGGTTCGATTGAGTTACGTTGAAGCTTCTATCACTATCGTGCACATTCAAAAATTCTGCAAAATGCAAGAAAATATCGTTCGACTCAGATTCTTTTTTTCAGAAGAGCTTTGGTTATCAAGTTGCAATAAACGGTCTCAGTACATTTGGTTATATCTAATTAGAAAACTGATAAAATACAAACCATCAAAGATATTTGCGAGCCACCCACCCTGCTCTCAATCAATTCACCAACCTGGTGCCTTCATTCAAATACATGCAGACAATTTTGCAGCTAATATCTCTGGAACAGGGGATTCTCAGGACTTTGGGGCATATTCTGTTGTAGCTCTTCTATTCTTGGGAAAATTTAAGTATTTCGACGGAAATCTGCTACCACGAACCCTTCACAGCTAGTTTGGCACATGTTTCCTGAAAATTTTGCATCAGTTCAAACTTCTGTTTGGTTTTATCTATCTATTCAGATGCTTCCAGTCATCTTGTTGAGAGAAATTGTAGACGACTCTTCTAGTACAAGAGAAATGCTCCAAGAAATGATCAGATGTCAGTTCGAATTGAAAAACACTCTTCCATCGTTTACGAGCTGCAAATGCTGCAAAGTATTTTAAGACAGAATCTGTTCATCAGAAACCCCAATCATACTAAAGTCAGGATTTTGTTTGTTTCTGATTCAATGGTTTCTAGTGTACTTCTCTGAACTAAAAAAAGATAACACCCCGGGGGGGCCACTCCTATAGTTTCCTATAGTATCATGCTCGTACAAAGGTTCAACATATGCACCCTAAAGGCTGACCTGTTTTAGCGAAATACATACCCTAATCGCGGAAAATTTTCTTCAGAACATTCCCTTTCCCGCGTCAAAATAGAGCTTCTCAATTTCAGGTACCCTAATATCGCTGGCAAGCCAGTTATTAAAATTGCTAATATTGCCGGTGTGATTTGAAGAGGAGTACCCTGGGTACCAGGCTCTCTAAAACGACTCTAAAATATAATTTTATAGATGCTACCACAGTGGCTTGGCTAAGGTAAATTAAGTGGGGGTATTGAAATGAGAGGGTCTGGGGGCGAAGCCCTCAGGAAATTTTTTGGGACACGCCCTTTACTTTGGCTGAGAATGCATCTCCTAATATCATGCTTACCAATAGCGACAAGGTAACTTTGTTAGTTTTGTGACAGTTGTCCAATATAAGTAGAGCAAGAGGAAAATTTTTGGAGAAACATCTTTTACTTTGGCTTAGAAAGCATCTCCCAACATGATGCTTGCCATTAGTGGCAAGAAAACCTTTGTAGTTTTGTGACATTTATCCTATACATCCGAGCACGAGGAAAATTTTGAAGATGCATCCTTTACTTTGGCATAGAATGCATCCCTCTCATTCCATTTTTGCCAGTGCCAACATGGAAGCTTTGACATTTATCAGAAAATTCTTACCCAACCTATGCCAAGCCAATTTCTCTTCGGTTTTAAAGAATCTCGAGAACCATTCGAAATAAAGTGGTGGGGCAATGACCCCCATACCCATACCCCCCGTGGCCATGCCACTGTACTGCCATGATGTTGATAATGTTAAAATGGTGTTACAACTTACAGATGCTATTTCATGCTCCCGAATTCCTACCCCATCTTGTGCTGGTCTGCTTTTTCAAGTTCTTTGACTCGTTACAAATTCTATTTCAGAAATTTGATTAGAATATCATTGCACAGGAGTTTGAGTTTGGGAACTTATCAAATGCAAAATAAGACACCCTTTTTTGAAATTATGGTCGATTTGGCACCCCTAAACACGGGCCCGCGCGGGCCCGTGCCTACTTTGAAGAAAGACACCCTTTCCCGCGTTTTTTTGTACGCGCATGATAACACATCAGGTACCAAGTGGCCCCCCGGGACCTTACGCAACGTACGAAGAGACCCGAAAATGACCCTAGAATCAACGGTGCTGTAAAAACGATTGATAGCTTTACGAATTTGCCCCTCAAACCTGTAAGATGAATCACCGATACATGGCAATCTAATGTAAACCGGACAAATATTTTACTATTGCAGTGTAAACACTTGTGAACAATAACAAATGTGTACCAGGCCTGGTCATATGGTTTTTTTTAGCAGGGGAGTAGTGATTGGCTCTCCATGTTATGTTCAGATGAACTATTCATGAATGAATGGAAAAATAAAGGAAAAAGATGATTCAAGGAGAGCAATTTACTTTCCAAACATTTCAGGAGAGCCATCTACAACTTTCGTCCAGTATTTATGGGGAGCCTGGAGTAGAACGAGAATGATAGCTCTCCTTGAAGGGGCTCCGCCTCCAAATTTCGGTCGAAAAGGTGATTTTAAAGTTTTTCGATGGGCAATATCACACAGACATTTACCTGTTTTTTCGAAGATGAAAAGCATCATTTTGAAGAGAAATATTTGTACTTTACGGAGGAAATAATAAAACATCCATATCTTTTACGATTCTTGGATATAAGTGGAATTCTAACGAGCACTTTTAATGGCTTGGGTGAAGCCATCAAACAAACTGCAGAAAACAATGGACATATGCGGTGTTTACAGATTTGTTTACAGTTTGGCGACGGAGCCCCTTTAAACGGATAGGCCTGTTGTCGCGGATCAAAATTGTAAATATTGTCTTAGCGCTGTAAGTTATGCACTAAAGTCTGTCTCAAATTAGATGTAAGCTGAGATTTGCGGGAACGCAAAATTCCTTTGCAAAACACTTCTACAGTTGTCATTCGCGGACATTTACAGGTGACATCTAATTTGAGACAGAATGTGCCTATCTCTTTTGAATGATACAAGCTATTTTCAGTCAAGTGTAATTGTGTCATTTCTTCAACAGGGGCATCCATCATGTAATAGTCGACTACGTTCCGAAAGCAGCCCAGCCAGTCGTTGATTTCTTCTGGAAAGCATTGTTTGTTGTGCAGCTTGGAGGACTTGTATTAACTTACTATTATATGTATTAACGTGTATTAACTATTACGATGTTGGTATCTGCAAACTTGTCGCACTGACTTTGAGTATTTAGATAAATTCTCCATTGTGTGATTAACGCTTAAAGGCATTGAGTCATGTTAAATAGACTTCGTATACCCAGACATCGAGAATCTGCTGACTCATGGTTCTCGACGTTGCATCTGATTGGCTAACGTTCATGTGAAATGAAACTGATCACATGAAACTGATCACATGAAACTAATTGTGTAACAGCAGATCCTTTAATTTGTTAGGAGTGATAATTACTCTTTATCACAGGGATCACATGATACACAGCAAAGTGGGTATATGCAGGGCCGTCGAAAGCCAGCTCGGGCCCTGGACCGATCCTTAGGATCGGGCCTCAAGGGGGGGGGCTTGGGGGCCTAAGCCCCCAAGAAAATGTTCTGGGACCACGCCCTTCAGACTCTCGGAAAATGAGGGAAACGCCCTTTTTAAGAAATCTACTTTAGGAAAAAATTGTTTAGATATTCCATGAAAAAGTTATCAAAGAAGCGGTATTTACGGTAAACAATGAAAAGATTCGCTCTTACGAGGTGACTTTGTCAAAGTCACCTTGTAAAAGGTACGGACACAAAAACTTAAACATAGCCACATAAGAAAATAATTTTCTATGTGTATGTTTTAAGGACGGTAGCTAGATTGCCATAAAAGTTGCTGTAAGGAGATTTTAAAGCAATAACTAATTTTTGTCGAACGATATTTTTACGGGCCCCTTCGAGGCCCGGGCCCCGGACCTTTTACCCCCTCCAACCCCCCCTCTCGACGGTCCTGGGTATATGTATCATGACTCAATGCCTTAAAGAGTTCTTTGAATTTTCACCATTGCTGATTGTGCTGATGAAATAGCTTTTGGTTTCAAGGTTTTTCAGCTTACTCAATCCCATGTAATTCAAGCAAGAGAGTGCTCCATCATAGCATACGAAAACTCAACCTCGTTCCCAGGGTGTTCTGACGTCATACGCTGAACACCCTGGTACACTTGGCATCAATCTTGCCAAAATAAGGCAAGATTCGCCCCATTATGGATTTGCAGTTTGCTAGGCAACGATAATCGACGAAAAATGGTCGTTGCTCTAGCGCTAATTCTGAAGTATATAAATTGAGAAATTTAAAACAAACACTTTGAGGACCCAATTTTAGCCCTTTTTAAGGTATTTAATCATTAATCCGGGGTTAGCAAGTGCATTTAGTAGGAAAACGAGCACGATCCATATGGGTGGAAAAAGGGCCTAAGTTGAAATTTTCGAGAATTTCCCCCACAGCTTTGAAAATAGAATGGCTCGTTATTCGGCGAATTTTAGAGATAAATTGGAGATTAAAAATGTTTTAGTGAAAGAATACAGTTTTCCGTCGAATTTTGACATGCCACGGCCGTTTACTCCTCGCAAAACGGAGTTACGGCGTAAAATGGGGTAGGCCGAGATTATTCCCCATTTTGGGGGGGCGCGCGCTCCGCTTCTGAGGACAATATTGAACCCCAAATTGCGTTATTAGACTTGCAGACGAATGGTCTCTTGTAAACTTGTTTCCGTTTTGAAATCGGCCAAGTAACCATGGAGCATCAACTCCAAATGAAACATCGGGTTGGAAAATCGCAACATTTTTTTCAACCCCCTGTTATGACGTCATAATGACCCCAACATTTCCTGAAACTCTGAAATTCGGATGCGCCGTGGTCCATTACCCCTCCTAAACTCCTCACTTGCCCCATACACCCCATTGATTTTGTGAAATTAGCGATTCAATGGAGGCCATTTTTGAATGGGAGCCAGTAATAATCTGATTTTGCTATCGTTTTCGAATAGCCAATCAAATAGACCTTTTAGCTATTCTCCAAAAGAGCCTGGATCGAACGTTATTTTTATACATTTTTATATGCGACGTTCGATTGAGTGGCGTTAGAACTTCTATCACTTTTGTGCACATTCGAAAATTCTTCAAAATGTAGCAAAACATCGTTCGATTCAGATTCTATTTTAGAATAGCTAAAAGGTCTATTGCCGAACGGCCTCTTGTATCCTAGCCTCACTACATAAGGACCCTCAACTTACGCTCATCTGATTGAAGTGAATTAATGTTGTTGTTGTCGCTCCAGTTGAGGGCCTTATGGACTAACTCTTCTCAAAACGGCAAAAAAATTCTCGCCAGGAACAAATTTGTTCCTGGACCAATCAGGATGCAAGACTTGAAATAACTTGATGGGATTGGCTGATTCTTCTTCAATTCAAACTTCCCGCCAAAGGCAAACAAACGAATTCGAACAACGCGTTCGACTGAACTGCTGCAACGATCAAAATCTCAAAGTAACGAGCGAATTTACGAGATCTTTTGCGCCCCCAAATAACCAAAATATTACTTATAGGTAGGAGTTTTTTGTTTTATTAGCTTGAAGAAACATTCATCTAAGTACTGATAACTTGTTTTGCAGTGTAGCACTTGAGGAAAACCACTTTTTGCGGTGAGTTAGAGTCGGTGGTTTTGAGAAAAAATAGCAGGTGATTTAGGCCATGTCCGTTTCTGGAAGCGTAAGTCCATGAGTCGTAGTTATAGCGTCCATCGGCCTATCAATAGCGATAACCTACGAACATATAATCAGTCTACTTGTATCCCAGAGTAGAGGTCTGAGTGGAGGTAGAGCAACGAACTCGCTCTGATGACGAGATTGACGAAAAACGAAAACTAGAGTGATGTATACAGCTCATTGAAATGACTAACTTTTCTTACAAATAGCCTGTTTTTGACAATGCCAAGAATGAAACAATGAACCTTTTGTTATGCAAAATAAGAGCTCCTGTACCAATATGGAGCAATAGCGATCGGATAAAATAGCCCTGTTGCAAAGAAACGCGAATAAACATTCTTCACAGCTGGCCATAGATTTGAAAAACAACCCAAGGGAGCATTTGCCAGTGAATTTTCAAAGAAATCTGTCAAGAGACCTTATAGCTATTCTGAAGAAGAATCTGGATCGAGCGATATTTTTCTGCAATTTTATACGCAAGGCTAAGTAGAGGCTATCTATAAATAGGACAAAGAAACGCCTACGCACGTAATTGCCCCCCTTGTGAAAACATATGCACGCACGTGTCGATATAGTTTTTAGATCTGCATATGCAGATCCTGTGTTAGGTATTTATCTCCGTCAACTAACTTTAAAGCTTTCATCACCGTTTGTGCACATTCGAAAATTCTACAAAATGTATAAGATATCATTCAATTCGAACTTTGTTTTAGAATAGCTAAAAGGTATATTGTTCGAATGCTTTAAATATAATTGTATTGCCAGTGGCGGACTGGCTCTGATTTTTGCACCGGCCATGAACGAGTTAAGGGGGCCCTAAGTGGGTGTGGCCTCGATGATGAGTGTGTGGTCAGGGGCAAAATTCGTTGCAATTCCTCGATTCCTTATCAATAGCCAAGCTAAACTCACTTTCTTTGAAAATGAGGCATAGCTTTATCTCACGATATACCTTCTTATGGCATGATGAAAATCTTTACATTGTCCCTACTTTATAAAAGTAATTTTGCCTTTTTTTGTATTGTGGGCTAGACGATCTATAATGTTTTCATTTCTCAAACTGTTGAGGAACCCTTTCCGGACCCCCCCCCCCCCCCCCCCCCCCCCCCCCGCCCGCAGCAGTGTGGTTAGGGTAAATTAACTGATGGAGTATCAAAACGAGGGGTCTGGGGACAAAGTCCCCAGAAAAATTTCTGAGGACACGCCCTCTACTTTGGCTTAGAACGCTTCTCCCAATCCTAGGTTTGCCGATGCTAAATTTGAATTTTTGATCATTTGTAACAGTAATTTTATGAATAAGCATCCACAGGGAAATTTTTTGAGTAAACATCTATTCTTTGGCTTACCTATCGCCATCCCATCTTACCAGAGCAGAATTGGAAACTTTGAAATTCTCAAAATTATTTTTGCAGTCTTCTATCAACGAACATTCTCACGAAAATTATCGGGCAAAGGCTTTCAGTTGTTCACAATCCAATTTTTGCGTGCCCCCAAAGTGGAGCAGTTGACAAAGTGCGTCCCGGAAATTTTTTGAAACTTGCAGCCTTTACTTTGGCTTAGAGTGAGTGACTCTCCCAGTCATTTCTTTACCCTACACTACCTATAACAACTATTTTCTGTGAAGGAATCTCGAGAAACGTCTTTTGGCAGAAGTGGAGGGGGCCTTTACTTTTTCTGCAACGGTGCTCCCTTCTTCGCCATCCGTATCTTCGCTCTCGACTGTATTCATTTCTTTGAGCAAGTTCAATAACACTGAAGGATTCAAATGTGAAGTGAGATGTCCATTATTCAAACATTCAACTCTACCAAAAATTTCCTTAATTTTGCAAAAGGGGCCCTTTTCCAGGAAAAAGGGGGCCTTTTTGCAAGATTTTGAGGGGGGCCCACCGGCCACGGGCCGGTGGGCCGGTGCCGCCACTGTGTATTGCTTTATTGCTTGGTTACAGCAGAGTCCTGCATATAGGAAACAGCAAGCTATGCTTCTCTAGGGTATATGAAAACGTTGGTAGTTAGTTTTAACTGTAAGGGTGTTACTTTATCCGAATAGGAGTTTAGGTTTCGATCATACGAGTGCTGCCACAGAATGAGGGCCCTAACGGAAAACCTATGCTAACCTAACAAAACTAATAAAGACGGGCTAGGTACGGGGGTAAACACTCCTACATTTCCCCCCTCCTAAATAACATAACGTGATAACTACTGGACTATTGTACTACACTAATTGCGTTAAAACTTCAAAGATCCCCAAGGGATACTGTTTGGAAGGTGTCTGGCCTGTCTCTGACGCCTCGGACGTACTTCGCGGTGAACTTCTTCATTTTGATTTTCAAGTTCGGCTTGATTTTCCAATTCAGCTTCCTCCGGTTCATATATAGATGCGTCACTGTCACTATCTGAGAAATCTACGTCTGAATCCTCACTGTCCTCGTTCGGCAACGCTTGCACTTGCACGGTTGGCTCGTTCCTAAATCCGTTCTCCACCACTGGTTTAATCCTGTCATGATGCACAACTTTCTTTTCGCCATTAGAGTTCTCGATCTCGAAATTTACTCCATTTGGAAGCTTCTGAATTACTTTCCACGGCCCCGACCTTCTGGGTGCCAACTTCCTATTTTCCCCCGTTTTATAATATTTAACCTTCAACCAAACTTTTTGGCCTCGGCTGTAATCAATAAACCGTAACTTGGTATTGTACTGGCGCTGCATGTTCTCTTTGCTTATTTCCAGCTTCGTAATTACATGGTCGAAGATGTCTCGTAATAGAGGTGTGATGTCTTTCTCGTATTCTTTTGGAGATACCAGATCGTAGTTTTCGACGTTTGCTTGCTGGAATAAAACGTCCTGAGGTAATACTGCTGATCTTCCAAATACGACATTATACGGAATACATCCTGTAGCCTTGCTCACGCTAGTATTGAGGGCAAATACCAAACTTGGTAACAGCGAACGCCACTTTGATTGTTGCAGTTTTCGATGCAACAGGACAGCCCGTAATACGTCTTTAACCGATCGAATATTCCGCTCTGCAAATCCGTTGCCTTGACTGTGATAAGCAGAGGAACGACGCTTTTCGATTCCGATGGTGTTACAAATCTCTGACATAAGCTGGCCATCAACGTTTGAACCTTGATCCGTAAGTAGATAATGTGGTGTTCCATGAATGTAAACCCAGTGCCTCTCAAAGGCTTCAGTGATGGTTGGGGCTGTCTGATCTTTGAGGGGAACTGCTTGGATGTACTTTGAAAAAACGTCACCAATCAACAGGATATACTGATACCCATTCATGTCTCTAGGTACGTATGCTATATCAAGAGAGATAAATTGCATGGGAGCACTTGGAATGAACATTGGGATCAATGGTGCTTTAGGGGGGCGTGTGTCACATTTTGTCTGCTGGCATGTTTCACAGCCTAAAGTGAATTGTCGAATATAGCTATACATGTTTGGCCAATAAAATCTGGTTTTGAGCAAACTATACATTTTATCGATACCAAAATGCGCTGTGTTGTGATGCTCAGCAACAACCACATTTCGCAATGATGGTGGGAGAACAGGTCTACCAGACTTAGTAAGAATCCCCTTTTCAATTCTAAGTTGGTGTTGGACACGTTTCAATCTTCCAGTATCGATATGCTTTGCGTCGCGAATGCACTGGATAGCTCGCGAAATAATGGGGTCTTTCATTTGTTCGTCCTTCAATTGAATTTGGAAACTTTCCATTTCTGCAAACTGATACACCTTGTCTTCAAACGAGGAATTGGGTTGCGTTTCTTCTGGGGATGAATTTCTGGATAAGGTATCCGCTTTAATATTCTCTTTTCCCGGGATGTACTGAATCGAATAGTCAAACTCTTCTAGTTCCGTAATCCATCTGCCAAATTTCCCACGTGGGTCTTTCTGCTTACGTAAATGGGTCAGTGGATTGTGGTCTGACATAAGGGTGAAGTGGGTTCCCGCCAAATAAACGTGCCAATGACGAATTGCAACGATTAGGGCGAAGGCTTCTTTTGTAGTAGCTGACCAATTCTGTTGTGATTGTTGCAATGCAGTGGAAAAATAAGCGACTGGGTGTAATTCGTCATCTTCTGCTTTCTGAGACAGGATTCCACCGACGGCGTAATTGCTAGCATCAACTTCTACTACGAATTCCTGTTGTAAATTCGGGAATCTTAACACTGGGTCAGACAAAAGAGCTCTTTTTAGCGGATTGAAAGCACCTGTACACTCGTCCGTCCAAGCGAAAGGTATCTTGTCACTTGTTAGATTATTCAAGGGCTCAGCAATATTTGCAAAATTGCGAATAAATGCCCGTTAAAAGCCTGCCAGGCCTAAAAATCCTTTCCGCTCTTTCTTCGTTTTCGGTTGTTCAAACTTTGAAATGGCATCTGTTAAACAAGATTGTGGTCGAATACCTGAATTAGAAAGCTCAAAACCCAAGAAATCCACCTTGTGGCTTGCGAAAATGCATTTTGATAGCTTTAGTGCAATGTTCGATTCTTGCATTCTTTCAAATACTGTCTCAATGCTTTGTAAATGTTCTTCGAAGGTTTTACTAAAGATAACAATGTCATCCATGTACGCTAGAATGCGTTCAGCTGGAAGACCAGATAAACTAACGTCCATCATTCTCTGGTAAGAGGCTCCGGCATTGCAAAGACCATAGGGCGTAACGTTGAATTCGTATTTACCCCGCGGGACTGCAAATGCTGTTTTCTCCTTGTCTGCCTCTTCTAGCGGCATAGACCAGTAAGCCGATGCTGCATCTAACGTTGTCCAATATTGCGAACCTTGCATCTTATCCAAAACGTCGCGAATATGAGGTAACGGGTAGGCGTCTTTCTTCGTTACGTCATTCAGACCTCGAAAATCGCAAACGAATCGTGTGGAATTGTCCTTCTTCTTTACCAATATAATTGGTGAATTCCAAGGCGAGGACGAGGGACGAATAATTCCATTATCGAGCATTTCCTTTATTTGTTTATTGACTTCATCGTTCCATGCATGAGGTATTCTATGGAGCTTCTTATTGGCCGGTAAAGCATCATCGGTTATGATGCGGTGTTTCATGTTCTTGACTAATGATGGCTTTTTCGGGTTAGATGCAAATACCCCTTCATATTTAGTTATGAGCGACACCAATTGTTGCTTTTCTTCTTGTGACAGATCTGCTCCTAGAGAAAGATCCTTTGTAAAAAGTGAAGAACATTCGTTTTCAGCAGTTTGTTGTTGTGTCCCACAAACAGGGTGAAGTTTTCCGATGCATTTTCGGTTATTCATTACCATGGGGTTAGCTGTCGTGTTTAACATTGTAATCTGAAACACGCCTTGAAGATTAGGAATTACCCTACAACGAGTAGCATAGACTCCTGGCATCCCGAAGATTTGTGTTGGTTCGAAATCCATTGTCAACAAGGATACCGATTGGTTACATTTAACATTTACGACAGATTCTGAACGACTTGCTATAATGATTTTGTCCTTTACACGGGCTATTTGTTCCTTCCGAACATTTACACAATGAAGGAAAAGGGCTCCTAACTTGACTTGGCCATTAGCGAAATCGAACTCAACTGATGGAAACTTAGACATGAAGTCTCTTCCTAATATTACATTGTTGTAACTTTTGGAATCGAGAACTTTGAAATTTTGCTTCACATTTGAGCCTTTTATTGACAAGTTTAAATCAATCGAGCCGCTAATATTCATTGTTTTCCCCGATGCGTCGATTATAAAATGCTGAGAATTATTTATCGAACCTTGGAGGTCGAGCATTTCGAGGGTTCCCATATCTATGACAGAACAACTCGCACCAGAGTCTAATAAGGCATTAATCGTTTTATTTTCGCAACTAACTTTTACAACTGCGGAAAATCGTTTAAAATGTTATCAGGTCCATATAGTCATTGGTGTTTTGGGCAGTTCTTATCCCATGAATCGTGTCCTCGATTTCCGCAAGCTTGACAGAAACGGGTGGGGCATTCTCGAACAAAATGTTCTGGGCTTTGGCATGCACGGCACTTTCTGTTTTGTTGTGACAAAGCTGGCCTGTTTCTGCTTGGCTGTCTTTGTTTCCAACCTCTTTGACCTCTGAAAGGGCGATTTTGCATATAATGTGCACTTCCCGTTTCCACCTCTACCCCCTGAGCAGCGAGCGTGATTCCTTTCATCTGTTTCATAACCCTGTCTGCGACCATGTCAACCATTGTCTGGCTTTCAGCTCCTTTGATTTCAAAACATTCAGCTTTCTTTGATGAATATGATTCAATCCCTGCTGTTTCCAGTCGGCTGGTTTCTTTTGCGATTTCCAAAATATTAGAAGATTCAAATGATGACAGAGATTTCAATGCCAGTTGCATCTTTGGATGAATGCCCTTTATGTAATGATCCTTGGCGATTGTCTTTCTGATCTTTTCTTCAAAAGTTGGATAAGCCAATTTCGTCAATTCCATTATTTTAAAGGCGTACGTTTGGGCTGATTCTTCGGGCTTTCTTCGTCGTTCGTTTAACTGGGTGATAGCTAAGTCTCGATTTTGATGCCCAGCTTCAAATTCTTTTAGCAGCTCTTCAGTGATCTTCTCAGTTTCTTTCTTATCATCATTGCTCAAGCCTCATGTAGATGTCGAATGCTCGGCCTTCCAACCGGCTGGCTAGATACTGTGCAGCTTTCTCGTTTTCGTAGCCTTTCAAGGCCGACTGCAATTTAATTTTTTCTAAGAATGCTTTGATATCATCAGAGCCATCGAAACACTTTATCTTTGATTCCATTCTGTGGCAGTAATGTAAGGGTGTTACTTTATCCGAATAGGAGTTTAGGTTTCGATCATACGAGTGCTGCCACAGAATGAGGGCCCTAACGGAAAACCTATGCTAACCTAACAAAACTAATAAAGACGGGCTAGGTACGGGGGTAAACACTCCTACATAACATCAATTTGTTTTCACAAATCATTATCATTTAAACCAACAATATTGCTTTCCGAAAGCCAAAAAAGCTTCCTGGTTAATATTCTTGATGAGCTGTTCGTTATTTGTTACTCCCAAATATGTTTCCTGGTAAAAATGTAAAGTTTCTGTCCATTCGGTTTCTTGCTCCATGTATCAGCAACTACCTGTCAGATTTACTAAAACTTGGTATGAAACTGCAACTAGTCTGAATTTTTTTGGGTATTGCTCTCTCCTTCGCAGAGGTATATTTTGACTATATTTTGGTTCTGGTTTTTTTGGCGGAAGAGAATGAGGCAATAAGTCCACTTCTTCTATTTAAAAGTCTGAGAAATCGGAAAATTGGATTTATAGGTCCTTCGCAGCAGCTAATCAAACGGCGCACATTTTTTGGGATACCCTGTGGATGGGGTAGGAGTTCCAAAACAGGTTACTTCTCTCAAAATCCACACCAGCAATATCAAATGACCTGTCAGCGATTAGGATAAACTTGAGAAACTCAAGCTGACGCGGGAAAGGGCAGGGCAGTTTCGGGCAGTTGTTTCTTTGTCTCGTTTTACAGACCCCCAGACCGTGCATTTTGGCACAACAACACCCAGGCACAACAGGTCATTTATTTCAATACTGGGTATCAGGGTATGTATTTTGTCAGAATAGGTCAGCACGCCCCCTCCCCACGGATATGTTACTTTTGTTTTGGCCCGGGGGGGTACATGACTTGAGGATGGACAGGGGTCTGCCGCCCGGTTTTCAGAAAACTACCCTCTTCTAATTACCGAAACTTGCTTTTGATACCCACTTTTATGATGAATTTTGGCGGATAACTGCCCGTTTTAACCATTTTTTTTTAATTTCAGCGAAACTCCACCCATGTTTATGGAAGATCTGCCGAAATAGTACCCTTTTTTAGAGAAATTTGGGCCCAAAAACCCACCCATATGGGCGGCACATACCCGTACCCTAAATATGTTATGTACCCCCCCCCCTGGATGTTTTGGCCACCCAAGGATCAATGAGATCGGAGCTGTGAGGGCGCGTGCTCTTCACAGCTACATCACATGATCACATGACGCAAGATGGTACCATTGTGAATCAACATTCTTCAGTTCCCTTTCCAATCCAAGCAGAAAAGATCTCTCAGGACAAGACAAAGTTTCAATTTCCTGATACTGTAGACGAGAAATAAAGACATTACCAAGATGATGAAAAAAAAGGTAAGTTTGTGTGAAAAGATGAAAGTAAAAGCATCGTAAATATGCACACCAAGAACCGATAAAATGTCGAGAGCTGATCAGTGCTCTGTTGGTCTTGAAATTGGCCTAAATAAAATATGGGCTGTTGTGGGCGCAGCTCTGGACTGGCTAACTGACCCTTTCAGCATCTAGCGTGGCAGCCTTGCCATTCACAATATAGTGTAGTTAATATATCTCCACTTCTGCAACTTTAGGCCCTACTATTAGAAAAAGCTGATAAATTTTTAATAAAACACTTTGTGCTTTGTTGTTTGGGTAATCTAATCTTTGTCCACCACCAGGCCAGGGCACTCACATTTAGAAGATGCTACTACGCTGGGAATCACACAAGACGACCTGTCAATTTATCTTGTTGATAAGATTGCAATCTCGTTTTGAATATGATTGAAACGAGATGGCAATTTCATCAACAAGATAAATTGACAGGTCATCTCGTGTGATTCCCATGTATATGTACTGTTTTATTTTAAGATCCTTCGTTCAATAATCTTTCCATGTTCAGCAATAAACATTACCAATTTTAACCCAACATCACCACCATTGAGAACATAACCACCACAACGTAACCACCATTTACTTCATTAAACCTTGCTTTCCATGAACTTTTAGGAGGGTGCCTAGGCTCTGGCTAATTAATGGCCAGAGCTTGGCCGGAGCCTGGTTGGAGCAGGTGAAAACAATTGTAAGTCCTTCTAAAGGGTATTGGCCCAAATCAATGTTAATGGTAGGAAACAAAGGTCTATGTGGGACCAAAGACTGTTAATGATAAACCACACTTAGATATCAACACCAAATGTTGTTCTAGCAGTTCTTAAGAGGATATCTTACAGTTTCAAATGTCTCTCTATTGAATGGCCAGAGCTGGCTGAAGCTGGCCGGAGCTAGCAAAAAATACAAAAAGGACCAAGGCTCCAGCCTGTGGCTCCGGCCAAGCTCTGGCCATTGGCCGGAGCCTGGGCACCCTTCTGAACACTTCAGCTTGCGTTCACCATTCTTTCAAAAGGCAACCCCATCTGAACAAAATTTTTAAGATAGGTACGTAGTTAAGAAGGTCACACATACTTAAACCCGATTTGGAATAATCCTTTTCAGGCCATCCTCTGTACTGTTATTCAAATATTTATCCTCCCCTTTTTAAATGTGCTTCAAGCTTTAAAGTGAATTACCTGAGATATATAGCGCTTGTCTCTAAATAGGACAAAGAAACTCGTAATCCCACTATTGTTTTCTTTTGCGTTGCTTTCATTCGCCACGAGCTGGATTATCAAATACAATAGGCTATTTATAAATCTATGAGATCTCATCTTTTAACTCAGGTTATTATGATCACGCCTCTTTTCATTCCTTATAACCTGTTTCCTTTATAGGTGTTACTGATGGGTAAGAGTGGCTCTGGCAAAACCAGTATGCGATCCATTATATTTGCAAATTACATTGCAAGGGATACAAGAAGATTAGGCGCAACAAGTGAGAAGTTTTTGTTGTCTTATTTTGCAAGTTATGCAGTCTTTAAAGAAATTACCTCATTTGGCATTGGGGACATTTGGGCAAGCTTTTAGATTTCACATTTCACCAAACGGAACAAAATTTTGAATCCAAGATGATTGCCATGACCATGACAATAAACTTGTATTGACATTTATTCCAGCTAGTTTTTTTTTGGAAATTTTTTTCTGAGTAGGATGATCAATTCTGTGAAAATGCAGAAAGTCTGCTGTGCTGAGCAACCACAAAAAATATTTCTTGGGTGTATTACTTCTGTATTCTCATCCATAAGCATACGGGAAGAAAAAATTTAGGGGGCTGCCCAACACAAAATCTATTGTTTAGCATAATTTTTGCCCGACTGAGGGCATTTTTTTGCCCAATTGGGGCTCATTTTTGATAATTTTTCTGAAGTTGGGGGGCTGCCGCCCCCCGGCCCCCCGCCTGGTACGCTTATGTTCTCATCAACATCTGTTTCCTATTGAACAGATTCAAATCCATGTCTATGTTCGAATCTTCAGAACAGTGATCTAATCAGACAATTCTTTCTTTTCAGTTGATGTAGAGACATCGCATGTTAGATTTTTAGGAAATCTAGTCCTAAATCTTTGGGACTGTGGAGGGTATGTCTTCTACATTTCTGCAGATGTTATCATTGCCATAAAAAACCATTATCTCATGTTTGTTTTTTCTGTGTGTATTTTAACCTTTTTAATAACTTTTCTAGAGGTATGCAAACTATTCTCCAACTTTTGGTCTGATCCAGTCTTTTGAACTACATATTTCTTTACATTTTTCAAGATTTTCTCATTAAGCATTCAGGGCTTTCAGAAACTCATCTGAATTGGAATGGTTCCATCAAGAAAGCAGTTAAAGCCTACATTGAAGGAACAAATTACGTTACGAAGCACATATAATTGAAAAGCTTGGTTGTTGATGATATGAATAATGCGAAACTGAAATGACGTGAGCGATGGACCACAAGTGCAAAAGGCCTGGATATCTTTGAGCATGTCCTTTGAGGATTTATTTCGTTATATTTTGGGAAGATGTTTTTTCTCTTGAAGACCCTGGTCAGTTTATATAACCTGCCACTTACAGCCTTTAATTCTGTGTCCAGTGATCAGTCAAAATAGCCATTCATGCTATTGCATAGATGACAATACTTAAAACACAGAATTTACTAAACTCCACAAGCAATGATGCATACCGATACCTCAGATTTGATAAGCATGGTTTGATTTTCTTTGTAACCAGGTTTGTTGCATTTCTTGCAGACAAGAGGCTTTCATGGAGAATTACTTTGCAAGCCAAAGAGACAATATATTTCGTAATGTTGAAGTCCTCATTTATGTGTTTGATGTTGAAAGCAGAGAAATAGAAAAAGATATGCACTATTACCAGTCATGTTTGGAAGCCATTCTACAACACTCACCAAAAGCAAAGATTTTCTGTTTGGTCCATAAGATGGATCTTGTTCATGAAGAACAAAGGGATCAGGTAAATTTTGCTTCTTCCACAGTAACTTGATGATTGACTTTGTCCTGGAATGCCTATACCTTATAAGGAAGCGAAGAGCAAGAATTGCGACGATAATCATGTTCATTGTTGATATTTCATTCCAAGTTAAAAGGCAAATCCAAGTTAATAATTAAAACAAATCCATGTTGTGACAAATCCGAGAATAGTCTAGGCCGTATTGGTTGATGTTTTGAAGCAATGCTGTGCTTCAACATCAGAATATCAAATTTCCAAAAGCTCAAGGCTAAATTTATATCCATAAAGACAATAAACTACCAAAAATGCGTTTTTACAAATCCTACGTGAAAAATAAATGATAAGGTTAAGCCCGGAGGACAATACCTGAAATAGAGCTAAGGGAATAGAAGATCGCCGAGAGTTAAGTGACGGACAATCACCCAAAATTGATAAACTTTCATGAATGAGCAAATCAAAATCATTGTTAGCTCTGTTCAAAACTGAGAAATCTTCCACCGACGCGGCGTGACCTGATTAATTAATGTGGCCCAAGATGGCCTAGGGACTTACTTTTACTGTATTTTCTGACTTTCTGACTATTTTTTTATTCCCTGATGTCTATCTTGTGACTGCCCTTTGAATGAAACATTTCATAAGGTGTATTTTTCAAATATTATGCTACTCATGTATGATACTTAAAGACAAATGACGGATATATAGCGGTTTAAAAATAGAACAAAAGATGGCTTAGTGCTTTCGTTTGTCTAATTGATTTGCTAATCTCTCGATATCATCAAATACATCAATGATGTTGTGCCCCTGGTTTGTTTCAGATATTCACAGAGAGAGAAGAAGATTTGAAAAGGTTATCAAAGCCATTAGATTGCATTTGTTTTCGGACGTCAATATGGGATGAAACACTTTATAAGGTTGGTAACATCTTAACATTTATTTTGTGATTGTACCTGTTCAAGTCATCTAATATTTCTTAGCTCTGGATGTGTCAAAAAGTATATGAAAAATTGAAACTAAGCTTAAACTGATCTTTAAACAATTTTTTGGAATATTCTCATAAGGAATTTAAAGAGTAACAAATGCATTTAAAGAAAACATGACAGAAACAAAGGCGAAGATAAACAATATAACTTTTGGAAAAGGAACAATAACAACACGGTTTAGAAATGATGATTATGTGTACTTTTAGAGTTTCCTTAATAATAGTTTGGACAAATATTACAATACTACAAAAATGACTACAGTGGTGTCGCCCATTATGTCCATGTCTGTCGCAAATTTGAATTTGTCCTCAAAAAGTATAATCAGAGAAGCCAACTAGCTAGTATACTTGCTAATCGGCCGTAATGGGCGACCAAGGGGCATAACAATTACGACTGTTCCACTCTAAAACATAAAGGAGGAAGCTGATGTTTAAACAATTTGTGTAGCAATAATCAAGCTCCTGCCTTGTTGGGGATATGAACAGGCTAAGCTGTGAGCCTCACAGAATCTCCCAAGAAGGGCTCCAGATCGCATGCGCATTAACGATTTACTTCACTTATGTAATATGAATATTAGCTTGACTGTCGAGAACAAGAGGCAAAAACAGCGATGCACATGAAAACAGTGAGCCTCAACATTGATTCGCTCCTAACAAAGCTGAAGCACGATGTCTCAAAACAATAGGGTTAGCACTCAGCACTTCATTTCTCCAAAATGCCCGCAAAGGAATATGGACACTTATCCTGAAAAATCATGTTTTGAATCATAGGTTTGATAAGACATTGTAAAGCTTGCCAAGATCCCTTTAAATTTACTATTGCTCATATCACCCTCAAAGGGGCTATGCCGTTGTATGGTAAGCAAACAATCGCTGTTTGATTAGCTGATGAGAAGGGATGCTTTGATATCCTAGCACAATTTTGGTATTTTGATGAAAGACCCTTTGGAACCCCTCCTTGAAATCTTTCTGTATCCCAACGATCGTTTGAGCAATGGAATATCTACTGTAAAAGCATGCACAAAATCTGTGATTGTTGATCTACTGGAATGTGTTGCAATTTTCCAAAAACGTTTAAGAATTAAGAGCAGCTTCAGGAATGAAATTTTAATACACCTCATCTTGCAAGAATTTTCATGAAACAGTGGCCCTCCCCCCATTAATATTTATCGCATCATCACCTAAGTTAATGATTGAATTTAATTGTTTTTGTGTCAATGACAAGTATTTCAAAATACGCCCTTGCACAGCAGCTTGAAGCAGATGCTCGTAAATCATTATTTTTTGACTGGTACTCAGCATGGTATCGATTATTAGATTAAAATTTAAATGCCATCTGTTCTCTTTCATTTATTACTTTATTCATTCGTTCATTCATTTATGTATTCATTCGATATGCCATATTCTTGTTCTTTCATGCATTGGTTCCTTCATTCATTCATTCATTTGTCCATTCATTTCTTTCTCTGTTTATTCTAGGCATGGTCATGCATTGTTTACAAATTAATCCCAAATGTTCAACAGCTAGAAACAAATCTAAACAGTTTTGCAAAAGCGATTGAAGCAGATGAAGTATTGCTGTTTGAAAGAGCAACATTTTTGGTAAGATATGGTTGAAGAGTAGAAGAGAATTCCCTTGAAAGAAATACGTCAGCCTTGCTTTGACTTGGTGTAGAAGTATGATTTTGAAATTGATTAGAGTATGAAACGATCCCAAGGTAATTTGAAATTAAACGGAATATGCCCCTTGAATCCAGTGATATTTAACAGATTTGCAGGACTTTTGAAATTGCTAAAAGATACAATAAATTGGTGAAGGAGTACCCCCAAGAACCTGGGAAAAGCTTATAGTAAAAACCTCTCTTGTGCCACGTTCATAGTAGATTTCCACTATAAAAGATCCTTGTTACGTTTTCCAATGATTTTTGACAAACAAAACACAACTAAATACAATATTACGATGCCTTTCGTCCTTCCATGTTGAATCTCCTCGTGTTCTCCCCAAAGTTCCCGGATCTCCTGCGCAACGTAACGTCCTGCGCAGCCAGTCTGGTTCCCTGACGTCATTTTCGACTAGGGGGACTGGGCTCCACGGAAGCGGTCCAAAATAACGTCTGGACAAAAACCGTAACCATGGGCCGTAACCATGCCGCGACTTGTGCTTTGATTTGCCACCTTTTAGCGGCAAATGGCGGCGGCCAAGCTGCAAAACGATTTTGAAGAATTACTTGAAGAAGTCCTGAAAGCAGCGAGTGATGGCTGGGAAACGTTCGAAAGCTGTTGTAGGATTGTTGAAAGCATTGTTCCGCAGTTTTCTTGTCCACAAGAAGAGAGGTATGCTTACAATATTTGCGACGTTGATTTCGTTAGGCCAAATGGAGCTAGATGTGTGCTACCAAGTATCTAAGGTTCACTTGTATTTTGATTTTAATTTTGTAAGTTTTAAAGGACATTTTGCCTGTAACTATTAAGCTAGCAGGACCCTAATGATAACAATATTGTAAATATTGATAGGTTATCCTGTTAAAATATTCGTAAATTATTATTATTAGTCTATAATTAACGTTTTATTATCAACTGGATTTGTTTAACATAGGCTAGAGGCCTAGTCTTAAATAGCCTGAAATGTCATAATTAATTGGAAATGTTGCTGTCCTTTTCTGCAATGATGATCAAAATGAAATCTCTAATTTCTCCTTCGTTTTTTCTCAGATAGTTTATATCAAATCACATATTCCTTCGAATGTGTTTGGTCCGGATACAGCTCCTGCAAGATGCACATTTTGGCTGGACCTTGCAAGATTTTCAACACATTCCCACAGAAGATTGGACACTGTTTGAATAGGATGAATTCTACCAAATCTTGAGGCATTGCCATATTTCCATTTAGGCCTGTGTAAATATTGTTAAGTATGTAAAAAGAATCTAAAGAATTTCAGATTGATTCTTTCCTGCTCCTAATGTTTGTATGATTCTAAATAAGTCAGTGATGTGGAATGCAGATTTTTTTCTGTGACTACACTGATAATTTTTTTCTGCGACCACACTAAAAGCAACCAAAGATGCTCGAGTCATTGCTGGCCTAAATGTGATCAGAATCATCAATGAGCCAACAGCTGCTGCAATTGCATATGGTCTTGATAAGAAAGAAGGTGAAAAGAACATTTTGGATTAAGGCATTTTCTGTGTGACTACACTGATAATTGTTGTATCTTCTTGTTTGAATTCTTCCACTGACCATAAAATAGTGGGATCTTTTGAATTAAAAATTTTGTTGAAACTGTATTTTCCATTAGATGCAAAGGTCCAGAATAGACAATTATGTTCAAGATGGAAGGGAGGAGGTGAGGAACTTTTTACCAAGAAGCTTTTATGGTAAAGATTCAATCAAAGAATGCAATGTGTCAAATGGTAAAACTTCCTCATTGCCATCTTCAGGGTAATGGTTTATTGTGCTCATCAAATTTCTATGAAGTAGATAGTCTGTGCTTTATGAAAAAGGCAGATGAGTTTGAAGCAGAGGCGTAGGAACCATGGGGGCACTTGGAGCGCTTGCCCCCCCCCAACATTTTCGGTTTTGATGGCAAAGTGTCCTTTTGTTTCAGGAGGTGTTTGTCCTTGAAGTGTCAAGCCCCTCCCCCTCCCTAAGTGCTTCATACGGCTCTGGTTTGAATGAGTACTGTATTGCAGTGCATTGGCTCCTAAAAACAATGGTATCCTATTGTTGTAAAAACAGGCATAATGTTGTGCCTCAGAATAAAATTATGACTGAGTCTACGACAACAGAATGCCATTGCTTTTAGGAGCCAATCAGCTGGGTGACAGTGCACTTTTAATACCAACCAATTGTAACATTCAAGAAATTTATACAGACACTGGTGCATTATTTTTTCAAAAAGTTTGCTAAAGATAGAGAGGAGAAAGATTGGTCTGTAACAAAAGATTCATTAATAAGGAAAGAAAGATCACTGGAGATAGATAGTTGCTTGAAGAATTCTTAGTAGCTTGACAGTGATACTGTTTGGTCCACTTAACTTATCCAGTTTTAAAGACAGGATAAGGCAGGATACTGTACTTCATCAGCTGTGCAAGGGGAGATAAAAACGAATCTTAATTGGAAATGGACAAATAATCCAATGGGGATTTTGGAATTCTTGGGATTTTCTTTGTGATACTACTATAAGCAACATTTGGTAAAATATTTATTGAATTCAGTGGCTATTTTGACAGTTTCCAGGCCTTATACAGTACTTACTGTATTATGCCCTTTATTCCTTTGCATAGCATTTTCATGTTGCTTTTGTGTTCATCAAAATACTTATGGGTAGCAATTCTTTTTGCTTTCTCTAATTTCATTCATAATGCGGTTTCGGAGTTGCTTGATGTGTATGCATGTAGGTCATTGACATAATTTATTAATTTGAACTGATGGAATAGATTGTCCCTAATTTTAATCATTTTCTGAGTGTGCAAATTAATCCAAGGTTTATTTCTAAGTTTCAAAGCCTTTTTGATAATTTTTCTTGGGGTAATGTTTGTCAATAAGATTGTGGAGATTACTTAGAAAAATATCAAATTTTTGATTTAAATCAATAGCATCGTCATTGAGAAAGGATTTTTCAATATCTTTATAGTCGGCAAGAAATTTAGCTTAATCAAAGTTTTTATAATCATAAGCAAAACAGGATGAAGTTTTGTACTCGGGGGTGTTACCATACAGAATAGCAAACTGGGGAAGATACGTATATATATATATATATATATCTATCCATTTATCACATTGATCACAAAAGACTGCTTTTTTATTTACATTTTTGTTGCAAATGCCACAAGGGAAAGGTACGTTGTGTGCGGTGGGTCCTAGATCGCTACATTGTTTTCTACAATATGCTCATTTTGTCTCAAAGAGGGAAATACCTGGTTAAAACACAAAAATTAAAGAAAATCGCAAAAACAAAACAGGTTTTAGCCTTTTCTCTTCTTTTAGCCTTTGAGGACTTTTCAAGCTTGCAAAAACATGTTGGTTAACAGATTTGGAGGTTACATTACCATGCATCAATATATTCAGCAAAAAGAGCAATAAAACTGCTGAAGGAATAATACGAATTGTATCAGACCAGCTAGACCATCATAACATTCTAAGATAGGGAATTTCCTCTAACCATCCAGCCAACCACACAAGCCCCACACCCGACCTTAATAAGGCACACCACCAGAGGCCAGGCAGACCCACAGACAGCCAGAGGAAACCCCCCTCAATTCAGCTCAACTAGAAGGATTTATACTTTGTGTACTGTTTTATCAGTCTTACGACATTTGATCACTAGTGTTGCAGGATATGCCAGATAACCATTAGATATTTCTTTGATTGCTATCAATTTTTGCCGCTCAAACATTGCATCATTTTGTCTCTTTGTTACTTCTTTGGAGTACATTTGGTCAGCTCGGATACCCATCTTTGGGTGCTTTCGACAAAGATCAGAAAATCCATTTTTCACAGTCTCACTGTCTTTCCAAGAGAAGAACTTTACATAGATATGACTTAGCCCTTTTTCATCATTTCTGCAACTTGATCAGCTTCAATTTTGAGGTGTCTTGCGATAACTTCTACCAGAATTCCCTCTGTTTGGTCCCATGTTTCATGGGGCTCCTCTTTAATTCCCTTAAGAATTAGGGTTGAGCACATTGATTTTTGTTAGTAGCTTCTTAGATTGAAGTTGTAGAATCAATCTCTTTGAGGTTTGCATTTGCCAAAAGTATCTGCCTTCTAGGCTTTTTCAGTAGTTTTTTGCATGTCCAGCTTGATTTCCATAAATTTACTGTGCATCTCTCTAAGGTCTAAGGATTTCATCTTTTTTGTTCATTCAACAGAGTTTTCATATATCATCCAGGGTTAGGCCTATGTCAGGCAAGTCAATTTTGGGCCTAAGTAAAGTTGCATGCAAGTTCGGCACAGTTTTTCTTTCGTAAATAAAGTGATAGGCAGCAGCAGTTGTACCAAACAAGCATAAATGTATACAAATATTGATATTTCACCGTATCATGTAGATTATCATATTGGATTGAGACGATGCAGGAAGAAGTAAACCAATGTTTTGCCTTGCTTTGCTTTGTCAACAAATCGCTTCCCTGGCGCCCAGTATCCTCACGCGAACGCGGTCAAGTTGACGCACAGGGAACCAGGCTGCTGCGCAGCGTAGAATCCTCCACAATGTCAAATTTCACTATAAGCTGAGAATTTCCAAGATTGTATAGGACAGAGTCCAAGAAACTTGCTAGAACAGCAAAATTGCTAAATTGCAAAACTCTAATGACAAAATTTTTAAATGCATTTTTTTCAACCAAGGGCACCCCCAGAATGCTTTTGATCTGCGAGATTTTCTCATGGGCATTTGCAAAATATTTTTGGTGGGCACACCAACATTCCCCGCGCTGCCTTGGAGCTTTTATCCACTCCTAACTTTGCACTGTTCATTCTTTTTCAGGTCATCTCACATTGCCAACTAAACCCACATAAAGATGTTCACAGATTTGAAAAGATTAGCAATATCATCAAACAATTCAAGCTGAGTTGCAGGTAACGGATCATTAGGTTACTAAATTTTTATTCGAATTTGAACAAAGAAAACGCCTACGCATGCAATTGTTCTTCTAGTTAAACAAAGTATAGAAATCTTAAAATACAATATCTAATTTTAGACTTGCGTATGCAGCTCTTGATTTGGCTATTTATCTCCGTGAACCTGGCACCAGTCCTTATCAATTTGATCTTTCTATTTCAGTAAATTACAGTCACAATTTCAAAGCATGGAAGTACGAAATAGCAGTTTTGCAGCATACATTGATGTGTTTACCTCAAATACATATGCAATGGTTGTTATGTCTGATGTTGGAGTTTGTAAGTACCCACTATCTTCACGGTGTCTCACAAAACAATGCAACACAATTGTAATTGAAAATTTCCGAAAGATGATAATATTTGACGAGATATAATGTGTGCAATCTGAAAACATAATCTTTTTGTTGCAGAACCATGCTTACGATGCATACAGGAGAGATCTTCTCGATAGTGTAAACGCAACGTTGCAACCGTATGGTTCGTCAAATCAATCAAACGCGCTATTACTTGAAATGATGCTGTATAATGATGAAAGGTTGTCTGTTGATTCTAATACAGAGATTCTTAAGGCAACTTTTAAATACATAAATGCAACACAACGCTTTGAATAAAATGCTGTTACTAATGATTAGCTGCTGCTACCTGCAAGGGGGACGTAGTTTTATTGTAGAGTAGTTTCGTGTATTGTCTGGTATTGTTTTTTTTGCTCCGTATTTATTAGTAGTTTTTAACTTTATGTTATGGCCGCAGGGGAGACACAGTCTTTTGCTCCCTCTGGTGTTGTTTTAGTGGTATAGTAGTAGATTAATATTGTATGTAGTGTATCTAGTAATTATGTTATCGTAGCTTTTCATTGGATTATCGAAAAAAGTACAATCTATCCTCTTTCCAATGATATGCAGTGTTGATACTTTTATCGAATTATTTATCATGTAATTGATATTTTAATAAGTATCGCTAATTTTATATCATGCTGTAAGAGTCAAATCAACACCTTTTTCGTCGCAAAAAGTTACAAAACATTTTTTTTGTGGGAAATTGCAGGCCTAGAAGCACTTGAGGTAACCCATGGGTAGACTTATGACGATGAGTCCCTTGTATCCCTGCGGTACCTTGCTCAACAGGGACTCATAATGAAACAGTTAAAAGCTGACCCTATCTTCTGCATTCGATCGATCGAATCTGGATCGAACGACTGCTTCGGCTCTGTTCAACAGTCACTCCTCAGAAAGGAAATGCGATAGAAACCACGGTAAGCAGACACTTAATCAACAAAACTTGGTATTCATCTGAAGAAGAAAGTTCATTTTACCTGGTGAGTGCAAAATAAGTCTTTTAATGCTGCAATTTCCATGTTTTTAAGACCAAAACATACCAGAGAAATCTTCAAGTACCTGCCGCAGCAACTTCCTTCAAATTTTGTAAGCTGCGTCAATCGAATTGAAGGTTCGAAACTTATTGTTCTTCGCCAAATCTCGCATTCTGATTGGTATGCTAGGAATCCCAGCATATTAGGCCTAAATAGGGTCAACTTTTTCAGAGTAATAATATGAGTCTCTGTTGACTGAAGCGCCATCTTGAAGTCAAAGAGCACAGGGAAACAAGAGACTCATCGTCATAAGTCTAACCCATGGGTAGGAAACGTACATATTTTATCCCCATGCGACGCATGTTTCAAAAATGATCAAACACGGTCTCACAGCTGTGTTTTCCTGCTGAAATAGGCCATACTCTCTAAAAGGTCAATTAAGTGATAAATAATTCAGTTGATATGCCCAAGCCGGATATCGTTGGAAAGAAGATAGATTTTGCTTTCAGACGGTATTTGTCAAACTAATCTAGATATCATGAGGAATCTCGAATAAAGGTGCAGAGTTGCATTTTTTAAAGGGCATTTTACTGATTTTACTTATTTCATTTGTCTTAGGCCACGTCCACACGTATTTGGATGTTTTTGAAAATGCATCCTTTTTATCCGTATTGAAAAAAGGATTTGCGTCCACACGAGGAGCATTTTCGAAAATATCCCCGTCCACACGAAAACGCTGCGACATTCAAAATTCGATAATCGATAGCGAAATTCGATATTCGACATTCGGTAACAGAAACAGATAAGCAAAATGCCCTCGCATGATCCCCAAAGACACTAGCGCATGTTCTGATATAAAGTGAATCGATGCTGTGACATCAGCGTCTTCGAAAAGCTCCGCTTTCAATATACTGATTACATGTCGTAGTTCGCTCAGTTACCAGACAGTCGGCTGTTAAAACACAAGTAAAAATACCTCATGATTTTTGTTCTTGCCGCTTCTTAGAAATAGGTGTTTGACCAAAAATAATGATAGCAATACTATATTTATGCAGGTCACCAGCTAGGACCAGAAATTCTCAACACCATTGATTTAAATCCAAAAATTACTGAGAGTTTTATTGATATTGACACATGTTATTGATGAGTGAAGATAGACAGTCTCTTAAATCTATTCATGAATATCATTTGGTTTTTACAGTTCGTTGTAGATGTCCAGGCATCTGGTTTGCAGACACATAAGACCTGTTCATATGGAGGCGAGCCAGCCCGCCTACCGGGCTGGCCCGCTAAGTGAGCTGATTTCGCATTCTGTTCATATGGCAAAATCCATCCCGCCTACTGGGCTGGAATTGATCACGTGACATCGTTAGTGGGATTGTTTTGCATGCCCACACATGCGCAGTAGAGACGTTTTCGTCTCGGCAGGCGGGCGGGAGTGTGCATATGGGAAAATTTTGATCCCGCCAAGCGGCATCCCGGCAGTGCTTGAGTGAGATCTCGCCTACCGGGCCAGCCCGCCTGCTCATATGAAGCTTTGAATGGGAAACAGGGATAAGGTGAGATCTCGGCAAAAACCTTCAGTACGCTAAGCGGGCTCGCTCGCCTCCATATGAACAGGTCCTTAGAAGATCCATTGTCACCCAGGATCCAGACTGTCTGCAGATCAGATTTGGCCTGAACAGAAATTATTGATCCACAGTACAGTAATTGAGCTGATAGAGTACTTCAACTAAAGTAAACCTGTCTGAAATTTCAGCGTGCCCACAAAGGACCCTGGGTTACAATGGCTCTTTAATGATATCGATTGCCGTGATTATCCAATTACTGCGTCGACATCAATACGCAACTTGTTACACACCTATTCTGCTTCACCTCAACAGTCTTTCCTTAATTTTCTTATACCGGGTGTCCCAAAATGATGTATTATCGTTTGATTGCTTACATGTCCATAACCAATCAACCGATTTTCAAAAACTTTGTTTTATTTGATTGCCTAATGGCTAAATTGTATTTTAAGATGTTGGTTTCGGTTTTGCGACGGCGTTTTCATGTCAAAAAGAAGATCGATAAACCTGCTCAAATTCAAGCATTAGATGGCATGAGAAAGAAACGGCCTATTTTTCCAGTCAACATTTTAGATGTGATACAAAAGGCTGAACTCCTATTCGTATTCTTTGAACTCAGTATTAACTGAATTCGTATTCTCTGAAGGACATATATTCTCTGAGCGACATATAAGTTCAGCCTTTTGCATCACATCTAAAATCTTGACTGGGGAAGATCGCCGTTTCTTTTTCATGCCATCTAAGGCTTGAATTTGAACAGGTTTATCCATCTTCTTTTCGAAATGAAGAAATCCGCCTAATCCACAAGGTCAACATTCTCAAATACAGTTTAGCCTTTCGGCAATAGGATAAAGTAAAGTTTTTGAAAATTGGTTCATTGGTTATGGATACATTATATAAGCAATCAAATGATAATACATCTTTTTGGGACACCCAATACTGAATTTCTCATTTCCTTGATACTGAGCAGCTGAAACGAATAATGAAGGCATTTATCTTGTCCCAATTCAACTACTGTCCTCTTGTATGGATGTTCTGTGACAGAACATTGAACAATAAAATTAACCATATTCACGAACGGGCATTGCGAATAACTTACAAAGATACGAGAACAGATTTTGATACGATGTTACTGAGAGACAATTCGGTCCCACTCCACATAAGGAATTTACAATTGCTAATGACTAAAGTCTTTAAGAAAAAATTGAGCCTTAATCCCAGCTTCATGAAGGACATTTTCGTTGAAAAACAGGTTTCTTATGGGTTAAGAGGCTGCCATAACCTATCCTTGCCACAAGCACGCACTACGTGCTATGGCTTAGAGACAATATCGTTCCTTGGGTGTAGATTATGGCAGGCACTTCCCAATTACCTAAAACAGTCAGATACTCTCTCCAGTTTCAAAAGGAAAATCAAAACCTGGAGGGGAGAGGAATGTAATTGTAGAATATGCAGACCTTTCGTGGCACAGGTTGGGTTCTTGAGCTGATATTAAATTTTCTGCTGTATTTACCGAAAAAAAAAAAAAGTAAGAAAACATTGTAAATATTAAAAGCATTGTAAAAATCTGTAAAATGTATCTATATTTATTCATTCGGAATTTTATTTATTTTTTACTTTTTTCTTACAAATTTTACTTTTTTAGATAGTAGGCTTGAATTAGCTCTTAGTTATAGCTATTGTATCTATATGTATATATGTCTTGTATGTATATATATATATGTAGGCCTACTTTAAATAAATTGATAATAACAATAATAATAATGCCTGCTTATGTTTGACTCCCGTGTTAGGAACGATGTTTTTTTTATAAACATTCTGCTAAAACTTCACGACACATATTTACTGAGTTACTCTATTTACAAGCTACTCGACTCTACTTCTAGGACAAGACCCCGGGGAGCAACAACTATGTCTACCCACGTGGCATGTGTGTTCCTAAAAGCCATTGTTTTCATTAGCATAGATGGATAGAGGACCTTACTATTTTTATACCCACAAAGCACAGTTGTCTATAGCCTGCCTCAAATGAGATTCCACGTGAAAATGCACGCAAATAACAATAATTGGCATGTTTTGCATCAGTGATTTCGCGTTATCGTAAATCTCACGTGACATCCTATTTAAGACATACTTTAATTATAAAAACCCTGTTAAATGGACACCGTTAACATGCAAATATGTTTTCTTCATTCAATATTAACAAATTGGTATTTACCAAATAGATTTCTTCATGTATATCTCTAAATAGAGCTTCTATTAATGACCTTTTTATGTGTGAAAATCTTTCTTTTATATTGATGAAATGTAAACCGCGAATAATATTGGTTTGCTATTTCTGTGTTTTACTTGTTTATCTTTCGCTTGTTCACTTTGCCTATTTTTAATCTTCGTTGTGTTAATGAGTTGTTTGTTTCTTCATAGCATCAGCTGCTACCTTGATCAATATTAGAAACGCACGGAAGCACTTTGAACAACTTGAGCGTGTGGACAACCAATCATTTATTGGTAGATAATGCTATGCTTGAGGTATTCAATTTTCGTCACTTAAAACTATTTCTGCAAATATACTGCTTGTGTACTAAATCCAGGGGGCATATCATTCCAAAAATAGCCTCTACTTACGGTAAGGAATCCCCAAAAATGTTCACAAACCCCAAAATTCACTGCGATTTTTAGAATGAAACCTGAAAAATCTTTAAAAACTGAAAACATCCCTGAAAGTCTCATGAATCCTGTAAAATCTCTGAAAAGATTTAATAGCACAGAAGTCTTGTAGAATCTCTTGAACTCTTTGACAATCCAATTTATTGAAATATATCCAACCCAAAAGTCCTTGAAACATCTGAGAGACTGGGAAAAATCGAAATCTCTCATGTTATTTTTAGATTGATTTGCCTCTCCATTAAATCTATTTAGCATTGAATTTAAAACTAATTTACTGTAATATAATATAGTTGCAAGCGTGAAATTTCAGTTCTTGTTTATTGAACTTCCATGTCGTATAATTAGCTGCAAAAGCCTAGGAAGAACGAGACATTTCAAGCCATTCATTCCTGAAGAATCAATAGACGAAATTGGCCAAGGTTTATTTTACCCATTTCAAGACATGTGGCTATACACTTGGGAAGTTTCAGTTTTATACTTCTTTCTGCATTCATGGCACAAGTTTTCTTGGCGCAAAATGTTAAGGAATTCAGAAAATATTTTATACAGAGATTCATCGCTCGACTTGAAGTGGGTGTAAACAAACCTTAGCTGATTTTGTCTGTCAGGCCCACTGATACTTAAGGTGGAATGGGACTGCGTCACGATTGTTTTTTTTTTTTGTCGAGGATGTATACCTGGCAGTTATTTCAACTGATTTTATAGGTCCATTTTGCAGAAATACCGAGTGTCCGAAAATAATTCATCAGGTTTTCGAAAATGCACTTTCATGAGATCGATCAGTTTGTTCTGTTTCAAAGTCAAACTCTGGTGACGAAATAAGTCTGAAAGGTCTCAGTATGCTAGACGGTCTTGTTTTTCGCATGTCAATATCTTTACAATTCTTCGATTTGAATGAGTTACCAATCATTTTCTAGTTGAGATCCTAACTTAAAGGGAATCTAAGCATTAGCCTTTGATAAAAATAACCTTACGAAGACAGCCGCACCATATTTGGGTAACAGGAAATCCTGGCATCTGATAGGCTAGAATTTGACCGTAAGTGGCTTGAGCCACTTTTTTATGCTTACATTCCCTTTACACTTAGACATTTATTTCACTAAAATCGATTTTGGGCATTATTTTGAAACATTTTTCAAAGAAGAATATGCTTTCATCACCGTTTTCCCCAAGTTTCAGCTTCGAGATATAAAGGACAAAACTTAATGACAGATATATGCCGATATATAGATGTACAGAGACCGCTTAGTTTTAAGTTCCTTCAAAGATGATTGATAAAATGTATATGTAAAGCACCATAGACGATGCATTGTGTTCCGATAGACGATCACGCTACACAGTAGATGGCGGTGAGAACCTTCTACTATCAATATGCATTCCCGGGGGGGGGGTACATGACTTGAGATTGGACGGGGGGTCTGCAGCCCGGTTTTCAGAAAGCTACCCTCTTCTAATTACCGAAACTTGCTTTTGATACCCACTTTCATGATGAATTTTGGCGGAAAATTGCCCATTTTAGCCATTTTTGTCGAGTTTCAGCGAAACCCCACCCATGTTTATGGAAAATCTGCCGAAAAAGGACCCTTGTTTAGAGAATTTTGGGCCCAAAAACCCACCCATATGGGCGGCACATACCCGTACCATAAATATGTTATGTATCCCCCCCCTCCCGGGTATGCATTGCGTTCCAATTACGATCCGTTGACAATGCTATAGACCTATAGGGATTCTGTTAAAGAACGCAATGCATCTTGATAAAAAGAATTCCTCGCCAACATATATCTTATATCTATCTGAAGATTCGGAGTAACTACGAACTGTCATTGTTCCATGATCATGTGGCGCTTTTCATTTCGTGACTAAAAATTCTTATTGACACTGAAAGATAAGAGGTCGAGTTGTTTCTTTTATGTTTTATCTTGTTTAGTACTTTCAAAATAATGTAATCAATCGTGATAGAAAGTTTTATTCCATGTGGTTTGTAGCTAATGTTGTGCTGAAATCAATCGCCAAATTTAATCATAGACGCAAAAAGATTTATTTCTTCGTCTTAAGCTTGGTCACGCATATGCCTTATAGCTTAACCTCATCTCTCAACCACTTTTCTCGATAGAAATCATCAAAGGTGTGGTATCTTCAAGCAAACCGGTCTTTTGGACAACTTGAGTGGGAACCATCATCAACATCATGTTTGTCCTTATTCACATTCATGATTCATGATAAAAATCTGATTCAGAGATGTTATAGAATTGTAAATCGTTTGTTCATCAAAGAGCAAACTCTCTTCTATTCTGCTTCGCTTTTTGAACTTGCGTTGTTAATACACCTAACTGTTTTTCAACGTTTAGCCAATCTGTTCCAAGCATAGCAATACTTTCTCCGATCCTGCGAATAGAGTAGTGTCTTCTAGATGTGGTAATTTCTTCGGTTGTGGAACCGAACGGAAACTATTTTACAAACACCAGTTTGTGCTACGCGGCAGTTCAAGGGAGTGTGCAATGGTATATAGGCTTTTCTATAAATAGAACAAAGAAAACACTCAGACACCGCATTATTTCTTTGGCAATCAACTGTTCACAGCACGTGCGGGACATCGATTTGAATAGACTATTTTTAGATCTTTTTGTTCTTTGCAAATGCAAGCTTATAACCTTGCAGCAAACCCTCCTTACTATCATATCTACTGTTATTTGGCTTTATAAACCATGTTATAGATGGTGGAATTTCAGTCTTTATTGATTGCCAAAATAGAGAATGTCTCAAAAATGATTTCCTTACTTTGAATGATAATATTGAAAAACTGAAAGCATTAACAGAACCAAAAATTGTGTAATTTCATTTCTTAGATGTTAGGTTCTTTTATCAGAGTCTGATACATCCCTAGGGCAATCTTTTTATAAGCAACAGAGTTTTCACCTGTGAAGCTTGTGTTGTTATGAACCAGAAGGATCTCTTTATATTTGTTGGTACTCAGTTCTGCCCCAAAATAGCATAAAAGAAAGACTAACCACTAGTTTTACTGTTCTTGCAAACCTTACTCCAAAGGCTGATAGCTCGCCGAGCAAGACTCGGTCAAGGATAACCAAATATCCAATAACAGACAAAATCAGCTAAGGTTTGTTTGAACCCATTTCAAATCAAATGATCAAGCTCTTGATAAAGTGCAATTGTACAAAGATAAACAAGTAAATAAAGTAAAATATAAGCACTTTGATGCGAATTGACATCAGCAAGTGCTTAGTTATTGCTCATTTCCCGGGACGGGAGGAGGGGTACTTTGACTTAAATTTGTACTGGGGTGTGCCCACGAAATTATTTTATCACCCTGCTCCGGAATTTTTCGCTCCAAATGACAACTGATTCAAGAAAAAGTTAGTGGAAAGTATACTCCAAAACATGAACATTTGACCGAAAACGACCCGATCTAACAAAGCCCCTTTTGACATGTTCTGACAACCTCTCTAGAACAATTGGTGCTTGAAAAAATTGGTGAAAAGGATACCCTGAAAAACGGCACATTCCCGTTGGACAAATTCACATCAAAGTGCTTATATTTCACTTTATTTACTTGTTTACCTTTTGAATTCGTTGACATATTTCGTGCCATGAAACTTTTGCCATGGATGCATAAAGTAGTATGGTATACAGTATACTAAAACTTCCCAAGAGTGTGGTCACATGACTTGACATGAGTAAAACAAGCCTCGGCCGATTTTTTTTCTGTTATGATATCGTATAAATGGGATCCTTCGGTTTGTCGTTGATCTGTTTCCAAACGAAGGACTTTTCTTGAGACAGCTGCCTATTTTTTCCTATTCCAAATATCCCTCTTGTCTTTCTGCGTTTGTTAGAATTTCATATTCACATTGAAGGATTTATAATCTTAAAACATCTCAAACATTTGACATCTTGCATATAAAATAAATTGCTTCTCTGTTGAAAAAATTATAGACTATGAAAAGACGAACGAAACTGCGCAGTAAAACAGCTACCTGTGGCGGGCAATTAGATTTTCGCTGCCAGCACTATCATTAAGAGGGTCGTGTGGCCGAGCGAAGTACGGTCATTTCACCATGAAATCATCTTGGGCAGGTGTATACGCAAATATGTCAAACGAATAATCCGTACGCATCTGGAGCAATATTTGAATTTTCTCTGCGGCGTTTCTTTATCTTCTGAAAGTATTCTCCGAGATGGGATTGTCGTTATAATTATGTAAGGCTATTCTCGCTGTTTATGCGTCTAAACTAACGCCGTTAATTTCGGATTCAATCAGAAGAACTTATCAACTTAGTTCAACCTGAACGTCAAGTGTTTTCGAGTTGGCTTTTCAGAATTTGCTTCGAGGACTGAAAGATGGCCAAAGAAGGTAAGAACGTTAACATTTTTTTATTAGTCAGCAAATATCTCAATTTGATCTTTGAGTCCATTGGACCACGGAACTGGAGAACTAATAATGAAACGTAAAGAAACCTTGCGGAGGAGAATAAGTCAATTGTAAGAAGTTTTATTTGAACCAAACGCCATCCTTGAATAAGTTTCACGGACTGAGAGATGGCCCAGTTGGTATAAGAGTTATTTATCTTGTTGCATTAGTCAAATACTAGCGCCACTTTTCGGATTCTTTCATAAGGTATTCACGATAAAAGCATCTTTAAGGGCCGAAAGATGGGCCAAAGAGTAAGAATGTTTTTTTTTACATTTTAGTTGACACACTGAAGCTTTTTAACGTTGGATTCCGTTGTTTAAAGTTTCTTCAAGACAAACGTAAACTATTTTCGAGTTCCCATGCATGTTGAAAGTAACTTCGAGGACTCAAAACTAGAAGACGTATCCGAAAGGCAACAGATTAATTGGTCAAAAATTAACTCCATTCAGTCTTGTATTCAATTATAAACAGGCTTATTCATACCAGTTATCTTTCATACTAGTTTATTTATACCAGTTAGTTATATTTATACCAATTATACCATCTGTTTTCAAGTTTGCATGTTTAAATTTGCTTCAAGGACTGAAATATGCATCCAAGGGGTTAGAAAGCTATTGATCTTGTTCTAACAATTAAAAACTAACGCCATTTAATTAAAATAGGATTTAATTATAAGACATTAGATCAAACTAGATGTGAGTTATGAGTAGCTAAGGATTGAAAGACGGTGGCAGCGCCACGAGGGTGGGGGCTGGGGGGGGGGGGGATTCTCGCCAAGATCGATTTTGTAATTCGTTTTAAATCCGAGGAGAAAATGTCAGGGATTTTACTGAAGTATCCTTGGTACTTTTACAATCTCTTGTTTCTTATCGAAAACTACTACTTTTAAGTTGCACTTGATGTTAAAACAAGTTGGGCTTCAGTGGCCAGTATTTTTTCCAATGTTTATTTTGCAGAATTTCCTACCAATTTCTATTGACAGTTCCCAAGAGTTTGACGGCATCCTTCGCTTCTTAATGCTTGACGAGTGCTTGTAAGGTGTTCTCTAGCTGTGAAAAGGACATTTCCTACTGGTAAAAGGGCGTTTCCAATCGGCAACCCGAAGCGCGTTTCCAAGGGGTGACCCGAATAATTTTCCCTCCAATGATTCCTTTACCCCCCCCCCCCACTCCGAGGTGGCTGGTTTTAACCACTGCTGACAGGTGTGCAAAAAGATAAGAAAGTTAATTAATGTCTCTTTTAAAAACTAGTGCCTGCCATACTGGATCTGATTGAATTATAAGACGTTACTTTAGTTCAAGCTAGACGCCAAGTGTAAAACTGAAAGGAAAGATGCACTAAGAAAAAGAGCAAAATGTAGAAAACTTGTTCAAAGTGTTGTTTTGTTAGCTGTGTATACACCCGTTAGCTGGTAAAACCATACACACTCAAATTGAGGTTTAGAAAAATAATATGTACAATGCAATCACTGTAACCAAATATTAACCGTTCAGGAGTTCTTGAGCTAAACACTTGGTTTCAAAATGGCTTCATCGGTACGTACAAACCATAAATGACGTAATTGTCATCTTGCTCTATCAGATGTTCTGCGTACTTTTGAGATATGTTAAAGATCTGCCCATGAGAAAATAACTTAAAAGAGGTACCGATTTTAAATTTATCTGAAATAAACGATAACAAAGAAAAGACGTAGCACTGTAATTGTTTCCGATGCCATCCTGAAGACAAACGTTCCAACTCGTTAAAATTGCAAGCTAAATAATAAATTTAGGTGGTTTCTTTGTCGTGAGGCAGTTTCCATGAACAACAATATTGAGATGTTGCTCGATGAATTTGAAAATCGTTGCTGATGCCGAGTAGACCAGAGGGTGAAAGGGGAGCACCACCACCTGAGCGGAGAATTTATGAGACCAAGTCTATCTAGGTCAATTTTTTGCGTAGATTCAGAATTTGGGTGTTGATCATGTGTTTTAGGGGGCTTTTCCGAGATACAGGGGGTCTAAAGTGCGATTTAGGGGCAAATTGCTATAAACTTGTTTTCTTAATTAAATGTTGAAAAAATTAAGACAGATCACATTTATGATTATTGACTGTTATTTTGAAGAGAATGCTCAAATTCTAAATTTAGGGGGGCCATAGAAAGCTTAAGGGGGAAGTGCGAAATACTAAAAAGTCCTGAATAAAAGTTCGGTGTAAGAAGACATGCACATACATTCATATGCTCAAAATCAGGCCATGTGGTTAGACATAGTTATTTCTCCCCGTGGTCTTGTCCTGGCAGTAGAGTAAAGAAGCTTATAAGTATAGTAATTAAGCAAATATGTGTTGCAGAATTCATAAAAAAGGAAAGGGCTTTTTGTTATGCGCTTCTCAACATGTGTAATGATTTTATATGGAGATTTTTCCCATGTTGGTACTCCCTATCTTTCAATACTAATACTCCGTGCCAATTGCCAATATATGGGGTCTAAAATTTTCATCAAGTCAATGTTTGGCGTCTTTGAATGACAACATAAGCATAATTCAATATTTGAAATCAATGAATGTTACAAAAAGAGAGAGTCGTGCACTTTGGATGCAATAACAATATTCAGGGTTTCCTGCACCCAGAAGCAGTCTTCTTGGTAGATTTGTATCTTCGTTAGAAAATTATGAGGAGAGAGTCACCAAATTGATGCTGGTAACGAAGGAGGACTTCATAAATCCTTTTCAACATGGCGCCTGGCAGACCGTTATCAAACGAAGGGTTGAATTCCCTTCCTTCCATAGGAGAAAGAGGGCAAGTTTGTTATGAAGAATGTAACCAGCAACTTAGGAAATATTTTCCCGTACATATTTGGAAGTGTCTTTGATGGCTGGAAGTATCACCTATTGATAGTTAGCAGTATCTTTGATGGTTACATAGAAGTACCATTTTTCGGCCTTAACTTCTTTCACATACCTGTAATAGTAAGAAGTATCACTTATCAGCTGAGGCCCGTTCTCAGCTTCAATGGTTGGAATGATCCTGTTGTTTGGCATCATCTTTGAAGTTCATCCCACCCATGACAAAAGGGTGAGAAGAGGTTTGGATTTTGGGGTTTGAAGTTTTCCAAAAAATTAATAGGATTTGGGATTTCTAGTAACCTAAAAACTATACTTCCAACCAGTCAGGTCGGAAACTCGGGCGACATGAGCAACTCAGGCTACTCGGGCGAATGTCTATCACTGCAAAAACAATGTTTGATGGTATTATTTGGACCTTCCTCGGCAAAAGAAGAGATATCCTTTGCCTTTCAAAATAAGGCCTTTTCTATAATTTACCTGCGTAGTCCGTGTTTTCATTCTGACTCTATATGAAAAACGAAAACTCGAGCAGCTTGGGCAAACCTTTTAAAAGTACGATTGAACCAAAGTAAATACTTTACAATATTAAATTCTGACAAGAACCATTAGCAGATACTCTCATGGCTACCCTGGGTACCAGACTCTCTAACTTAAAAACTGTTTTTATGTTAGAGAGTCTGGTACCCAGGGTATCTCATGGCCTATTTCCACAAAGAATCCACAAGTTTAACGGCGGGTCCAAGTTTCACGGCAATTGCGAAAGAGTTGGCCCAAGTTTTATGCCAATTGAAAGATTTCTTTAATCAAAGATGGATAAAGCAAATAAAACATTTGCAAATACATAGACAGACCCTAAATGTCACAATTAATTAAAAAAAAAGGATAACTAGTGCCTGTCTTTAAGTTTGCTCGAGTCGCCTGAGTTTTTGATCGTTGTTCTCTTACGTTATAACCTTTTTGATCCGATAAAAAAAGTCCCTTGGTGAGATTTTGGTAACAATGAAAGAAAGACAAAAGTCACCGCTAAAGGAAACCCACGTAACAGTCCAAATAAGAGGCATTTTAGGAATCATAATGGCTACGTTGTACAAGGAGAAATCGGTGGTTGAAATGGACAAAGCTATTCTGTCATTTCTTCTGGCACCAGTGCTACTTTAATTAGCAATCTGATGGAAAGCAAAGAAGGACTGCTACAAACTTCTGGCAGCACCATTTGCCTCCATAATTAGCAATCTTGGGTATGTCCACAAACATTGCAGCTTGCTCCCATCTGATCTATTAGAATTCCAGACACCTTCAGGGGGATTGCAACGAAGTTGCCGAATGAAATACCAAGAGTCACGATGATCGTGCAAATATGGCTCGCAAAGCATATGCCGATGGGCCCATCAAGAATCCAGAGGGAGTACTTAGAGGCGAAGGAGACCAATTCTTAATTAAAACCCAAACATAAAATGTCTTACTATCCTTGCGTTCCTGAGCTATGGACAGAATAAGGAGGGATGGCTGATCATAGCAATCTTCCTGAAGACAAAATGATCTACCTTTCTCGCAAAGATAGTTGCTTAAAGATCAATAGTTATGGTGGTCGATTGTTGAGGATCTAAGATGTAACGACGAGAAGGCAGATACAAAGTTTGTTTCCTCCTTTACCATTCTGCAGCAAAACGAAGGACGAGTTTTTTTTGCGGTTTGTTTTCTTTTTATTATGATATTGACATCCCAGTGATCTTGCTTGGTAGCCATTTACCCAATCTCAAAATATTATTTGCAGTGGCTCAGGTAAAAGCATAGAAACATTATCGATCTAGCTGCTTGTGAATTATCGAGAACCAAGAGAGAAGCCCTGCTTAGCTTGCGTGCATTTAGGTGAATATAATTCGCCATTTTCTAGAAATGACAAGAAAAAAGCATGCTGGAAGCTTTTGCAAGGCACAGAAACATTGGTTAGAAGTTTCGAAAGGCTAAGTACACATCAAGTAATTCAACGAACGACATAATTGAGAGTACTAGAAAGTTTACGTGTGTGTTGTATGGAGAAAAGATATTATCGCATGTTGATGATGTTTGACGGAACACTTTTTCGAGGAATTGTTCGAGAGACAACTATCACATATCTTTCTTTGATGCCACCATGCAAAGACAGCCTTGTAAGACACATCAAATGCTCAAAATTACAACGCACAATGTATGGAGTATAAAATATAAAATTCTAAGTACAAAATGAGCTGACATTTTTGGGCTGCAATAGAGCTGAACTGGCATCTTTAGGTTGCCTGAAAATTGTGTGGACTGAGCCCCCCGTATGAGTATGTGCCAGGTGTCCCCCTTGGGTTATAGAAGCACAGGATTCAAGAAGGGGCATGGATATGATGATGACAATGATGATGACGAAGACGATGATGAATGAATTTGAGTATGTGAATGTACTGGAATATTTTCCATTTGGGATTTCGCACTTCCCCCCTGAACTTTCTATGGTCCCCCTAAATTTGGAATTTGAGCAAGCACTTCAAAATAACAGTCAACAATCATAAAAGCCACCAAAGAACTGATATTTCTGTATTTTTATCAACATTTAATGTAGAAAACAAATTTATAGCAATTTGCCCCTAAAACGCACTTTAGACCCCCTGTATCTCGGAAAAGCCCCCTAAAACACATGATCAACACCCAAATTCGGAATCTACGCAAAAAATTGACCAAGATAGGCTTGGTCTCATAAATTCTCCGCTCGGGTGGTGGTGCTCCCCCTCCACCCTCTGGTCGCAAGATACTGTGAGTGTTCAAGTTTAGAAACCTAGTAACTACTGGGTGTCCCAAAAAAAATACTCCCGTTTGAAAAATCACCAAAAATTGATTACACCACCGATCTTCGATTTCTTTTCTTTTGTCAAGTAGATCAAGGACCAAATTATTTTCCCAGACATAGGTGATTTTGTAATTGGTTTTAAAATTAGCAAATTTAGCTCTTTTTAGGGCTACCTGGGTTTAAATCATACTGCAAAAAAGCACTGATGATTGCCATATCAATTTCTTTGTGCATGTAAAGCGTCTAGTTTGGTTATAAATGACAGAAAGAAATGCACACTATCATTGGAGACTTCAGTGATGATGAAAAATCTGACAATTTTGACTGTTAGGCAAAATCGAGTATTTTGCTTAAAAAGCTATTGCTCCAAATATGGTTTTTCAGCGTGTAATTTTTCTACCTTGTTGTATCAAAAACAAAGATTTTATCATCTATAAATATTTTTGGATCCTTGAAAAAACAAGTCGTAAAGAAAATTTTATCAAAGGTTTGATAATTGATTTTTGGTGATTTTTTAAACAGGAGTACTCATTTTTGAGACACCCGGTAAAACAGAGCAGAGTCTGCATCAAATGACGAACAAAATATCAAGTGTTGCCTAATTTCAGGATCTGTTGCAGGGAGCTAGGGGGGCTCAAAGGTCTCAAAGGTCCGAATTTTCGCGCATGCGCGCGCAGTCATTAAGCCAAAGGGGCACTTTTATTGCAAAATCTTAGGGAGCACGTGCCTCCAGTGCCCCCCGCTTCCTACGTCTATTCTATGTCTGCCAGTTTTGATTAGTGGGCTTCCTTTGGGCCGAAATTAATCTCTTCCCACTGCTTTTGGTTCCAAAACTCCCAATGCCTTCTTCTTCCTCCCTTTTTTCAGAGGCACTGGAACCTAGCGTAGCAATGAGCAGAAGATGATTGCAATTGCAAGCCATCTCGGACAAAATTTTAACAAAATATGTCCTCCCTGCTTCGATCTAAACTTTTCCCTATGCATCGTGAACACTGCATAAAATCCAGCAGAATAACCATGCCTAGCAAGGTGGAATATTCTATGACTTATTTCTTCTGATTGAATGGCTGGAAAGAAACTTTAGATACTTATCTATAATTCTACCGTTGGACTTTCCAGAAATTTTGAATATTTTTCAAAATTACAGTGTATTTTACATTTCTGCTCATTTGAGGATGTGACGTCATCAAATTTCTAAATCGTAAACCAGATGAGTGATAGACTTTTGCTTGATACCATATTGTAGGCATTCATGAACTATGGTTTTCTTCGAAATTACTTCATGTTGCTTCAAACTGTTTAGAAATTACGATGATTTTAAGTGTTTTTGAAATTTTTTGTTGATTTCTTGAAAAAGAAGAAAAACACTCTAACTCTGAAAATATTAAAAATTTCAGAAAAGTCCAACGGTAGAATTATAGAGAAATAGCTAAAGTTTCTTTGAAGTCATTCAGTTCAAAGAAATAGGTCACTCAATCTTACACCAGGCTTTAGAAAGATTTGGAACCTATGCTTGCCTAGCAAAGAACCAGGAATATTTTGAGAAAACCTTTCAAACAAATTTTGCGCAATCTTTTGCGTAAGAGCTAGGGCTGTCCAAATGAAAGATTATAAGTATTCGAATATTCGGTACTAATTTTACCGAATATTCGGTTATTCGGCGAATAGGGGAGTGGCTAGGGCGTGGAACAAGACTAAGACTTTAGATAACAAGACTTTAGATTATATACATGCAAACAAACCACGATCATCAGTATCATCAAGTTCAAGTACTCAGGTAGAAGTAGAGAACAACTGTACCAATATATTTGTTTCCAATAGTTTCACAAAGTTTACACCAACAATGTCTTATCATCATTATCTATGCAGAAATAACGCCTATCTAAACTGTTTAGATTTACATCCTATCTATCAATATTTCTACGCCTTCAGAAACTCTGAAATTCATAAAAAGCTATATCTCAGTGACTTAGGTCTAGAAAGGTGATTCGAGGCTGAAGGCAATGGAGGCAGTAAAAGACTGAATTTTGTTGCCCTGCAGAATTAGAATTCGTCCTTGCATTTCACCGGGATTAAGGTAAGGAATTGCCGTAAATCGTTCTTTAAAACGTTTTTCTTGAAAATACAGAGGGCTGGTAATATTGTTTCATACTGCAGCACAAATTGGTGATTTTACCAGGGCCACTAAAATTCAATTGAAAAGACTCTTTTAGATTTCATTTTCAGTTACTGGGAAAGGCAAGTTAATTTCTTCGGTCAATATTATCTTGTGAGTGCTTTGTACCTGTGAAATTGTTTTTGGAAGCGCTCATATTTTAGCTCATGCAACGAAATCATGTGAAAAACAATCAAAGTCTAGAAATAGAATGAAAATATGGAAAATTTGTGCTCACAGGCAGCAATTGCAAAGACTCATGAATAACATAGCTCAAAACCAGGTTTTTGATGATGCTTTACGGTGTTAAGCAAATGGCAATTTTTATCGCTGAATGTAGTCTGTCTCATATCAAATGAGATGTCATGTGAAAATGCTCGCGAACAATAAGAAAATTGAAATGTTTCTGCAAGTAGCTTTGCGTTGTTGTTTCTTATATTTTTAATGCCAGAAGTATAGAGTTAATTTTGTTTTGTCTAAAGGGCTCCTAAATTACTTAGTAAGATCTCCAAACAAGTAAATAACATAATTTGCACTCAAAATAATGTCCAAACAGTTGCTTTAACTGTACAGTGTCAAAACATTCTGAGTGCTACCAAAAGTTTCATATGTGTTTCTTATATCTTTAATGCCAGAAGTATAGAGTTAATTTTGTTTTGTCTAAAGGGCTCCTAAATTACTTAGTAAGATCTCCAAACAAGTAAATAACATAATTTGCACTCAAAATAATGTCCAAACAGTTGCTTTAACTGTACAGTGTCAAAACATTCTGAGTGCGATAGGAAAATTGAAATTGTAAATTATAAAAGTTTCTTAGCTTTTTCTTTTTCATTCAGGTAGGGTTGTTTCTTAGCTTTCGAAATTTGAGCCTACCGTTTCTTATAAGCGGTTTCTTATAAAAAAAAATGAGTGTAGACGAACGACATTAACGATTGCACTAAAAACGTAGCATTAGGACAGCACTTTCTTAACTATATTAACTGACAGTTTCGTTCGAAATCAGTGTTGAAGCATAACGAGTAAAGTCGATAGGTGGAAATTAGAACACACAGTAGTTCTACGGGTAACAAGTCGGCACCTTTGTGTGAGCAAGATTCTGCGGGGGTAATTTCCGATGTATATCATTGATTTTCTGTATTTTTCAACCTCCCCCTCTCGACAAATTAGCATAGTGAATCCGTTGTGACTCAGGGACGGAAAAGAAACGAAGCAATATTTCTCCAGCCATCGCTTGTACCTCCCCTCCTCCCCTCATCCTCATCCTGTTATCAGCATTACTCAGTAGGTCATAGTGATATATCCTCCGCAAAACAATAGGAAAAACTCTCAAATCAATGTTTTCATCCGGCTTTATAACATGGAATAGGCATAGTAGAAGGATGCTTATCAATATAGATGTAACGAACAAACAAGATTTTGCAGCCACAGATGTCGCATTAGATTCAAGGAAACTCTATCCACTGGGTAGAGTCTGGAGAGACTTATTACAGAAAGGAGTAAGAAGAAGTAAAGAAACAACATAGGGAGCAAAATGAAGCATTTCATAACCGGTTAACTGTGAAACTGTGAGCATCTAATTGATACATATCAACCAGCATCGAATACAACGATAAGAAAATAATCCTCGAAGGTATCGGTAGGTTTCACTCTTATTTACTTATAGACTTCAAAGCAGAGAGAATACCAAAAAGAGTTATTCCCAATACTTTAAGAAAAACAGGTTGGCTAAAACATGGGCGATGATGCACCGATTTTGTGGGAAGGGAAGATAACAATTGTATAATTTCTTACCCATAACCCATAACAGGTCCTTGACTAATAACAGAATTTCTATTCTGAACAAGTAAACCTGTATAAATATTACTTATTATTATTATTGTTATTATTATTATTATTATTATTATTATTATTATTATTATTATTATTATTATTATTATTATTATTATTATTATTATTATTATTATTATTGGTTGACCAGTTCTCTAACCTGCATCCCTGTTGATCAATTTGAGTGAACAAGATACAAGATCAGTAAACGTTCGTTTTTCTTTGTCGGATCCCTCCTAGCTCTGTCCATTGAGGTCATAGAGGCCCCACGAGTTGCAACTGTTGTTGCAACTGCAAAAGTTTTTCAAGCCTCTCCTTCGTAGCTAAAAGTAGGGGTAACCGATACAGCGATTTTAGTTTCAAGACATTGCCTTTCCTTTTGAAATGTATATGTTATCAAAATTCTAAAAGCTGCAACAGCTGCAACAACTGCAAAAGCTGCACCTATCAATAATCTTGAGAATATAGCATTACTCTCAAATATTGAGACATCAATATTAATTCTCTTTTCTTGCGCGAAAACTTTCCTTTCATTTACACATCTGGAGGGACCATCCATTATTATGGAAACAAGGTAGAACAAGGTCGCACTGACCTTTTAATGCTATCCCTGCCATTTAAACTGGGGGCGTTTTGGATTTTGCTTAACTTTTTTATTTACATTTTCTTCAACATTCTAATAAGGTTTTTTTTCTAACTTCATGCTACATTTCATTTCTAACTTTTTAGGTGCTTTTTAATACCAAAATTATACATCCTCACTTTTAGTATCCATTTTGCATACATACATTACATCGATAAGTGCCCTATGTAATGTATGTAAATTGTAAATTACATACATAGGACACTTATCATGACAAAGTGAGCCAAAGATAATCGCCCATGGGGGGGGGGGGGGGGCACTCCCATACTTGACCTGACGGGATGTGCCGCTCAACAGGGTGTCCTTTTGCGGTAAAAATTATGCGACAGGGTGTCATTTTCTAGCGAAAATTATGCGACAGGGTATTATAATAGGTAAAAAAAATTATGCGACAGGGTATCACAAGCAAAAATTGCGTTCTACACTGTATTTGAGAGGCAAAATTTTTATGCGACAGGGTATCACAAGCAAAAATTGCGTTCTACACTGTATTTGAGAGGCAAAATTTTTATGCGACAGGGTATACTTTTGGCCTATTTTTTATGCGACAGGGTGCAGGGTGTGAAGAGGTTTTCCGCACACCCCCGTCACTTCCCTAGTCAAGTACCCCCCCCCCCCCCCGGGGACTTGTACAGAGAAGAGATACCATACCAATGATGCATTGCTGTGGCAGCATAGGTATTGCTGTCACAAGTTCCTGTGAACCACGTTCGTAGACATTAGGGACCGCGCAGCGGTTTCAAAGTGGGTGGGTGGGGGGGGGGGGGGTTGAACGGCAAGCGAAACAAGCAAACATGGGGGTCCGGGGGCTTGCCCCTGGAAAATTTGTTGAGATCACGCCCTTTAGAACGTCGGGAAACGCCCTTTTCAATAAAAGCCTTGCCTCTTAATACGTCCATAATATTTATATTGTATGCAGTTTGGTTCAGAAAAGATCTCAGTTACCATGAAAAGAGACATCGTTACAACCAACAAAATTAACAGCAAAGTGTTTCTTCTCATAAAAACTATTACAAACGTGACAAAGTTGGATATCAATTCCACGTTAGCAATTTCTAAGAGGGAGGGACATCGTGTTTGCTCGTTGTTTATGAAAGTTCAATATCGCTAGATTGTTGAAATTTGCTAGCTTCATCTTTGAAGAAAAGTCAGATTTTTAGACAACTAGCCATTGAGAAGGTCTCTCCAGCAAATGCAGCAGTTGTGTGTATGAAAATATTGAAAATTCCATATTTGTGAAAGTTTTTAGACCTAGTTTTGAAAAAAGTGGGGGGCTTTAGCCCCCCCCTATCCCAATGGCTGCGCGGTCCCTGGTAGACATTTGGACAACATTTTTTAAGTAAACCCAGTCAGAGCACTCCCTGACTATTGTTATTGCCAGTACATACATTCATGCACCTGACCTGAACAGATTGCTAGAATAGTGCTTTTGAAACCAAAATAGTGTTTCTAAGCAATGCAAATCTTCAGTCTTTCTTATGTCTGATTTCTGACGAGATCTAATGATATAGACTTAACAAGCCTTGGACCGAAGCCCATATGTTTATTAGTGTTTTGTTATTCCTAAAGAAATGCAAACATATTAATTTCTCAGGAATTCTAATACCACAATATTACAATACCAACAACAGCAAAGCCTACTACGTAATCCCTTTCTGAGGTCATCTGTGCACACCCACATGTTGCTGCTATTTGCATTGAAGTTGTTGGGAAGTAAACCAATAACGTTTTGAGTTATGGGCCTAAATGTGAACAGGATATGCAAGAAGTTTATGGCAAAGCGCTGTAAGTATACTCTAGAGAAAGCAATCTTCATAGCTGTTTTAGTGGCTGAACTCCTAAATGTTAAAAATACCAGAGATGCAAATAATGCTCATATACACATAAATTCATCTTTATACCAGATGGCATAGGCAAATTGATAAGAAAGCAATTTAAAGGCAGAAACACTGCAAGCAACACGACGAAAAGACAACAACAAATGTGTATGAATTTATAAAGAATATTTACCGGGTGAGTCAATAAAAAGAATCCCTGTTTGAAAAATCACCGTTCCCTGAATTTGAATATCAAGATGCTGATATTGGGTAACATACCATTTAATTTAACAGCAGACATGTTCAAATGGACCTCAACATTTACCTGACTGAAATCAGCCACTCCATTCTGAAATTATGATTTGATTTTCTCCAGAAAGCCCTTTCGAGAAATCTTCCAAACAGGCTGAAAACAACGACGAACATTCCCCGAACTTTCTGCCTTATCTCCCCCTTTTCTCAAGTAGTTCAACACATTCTAACATGTTTCATCTCTTGGGAAGATGAAATCGTCCGGAATAATGTTGATTTTCCCCCAGGAAGACATTTTCATCTCCCAAAGGGATAAAACATACCAAAGCATGTACAAGGAGTCATTGCTATAAGGCATAGACATGCGAGAAATTTGGTCGTGATTTTGTGCAGTTTTTGGAAGTTTCTTAGAGGGTTTCCTCGAGAAAATCCCTTATAATTTCAGAACGGAGTGGCCGATTTCAGGTAGGTAAAATTTAGAATATATTTGAACATGTTTATTATTGAATGACATATTTGGCAACATTATTGTCTTGGTATCGAGAGATCTATGGTCTTTCCAACAGAGATTCTTTTGTTTGACTCACTCGGTTTATATTACCAATATTTCGTCCTGCCATGCAAGACTGCTTCAGGGCTGTCACATATGTACAACGATTTGAAAAGGAGAGGTTGCACGTGATTGGTTACATATGATGGTCGCAAACTATCATTCGATTCTGATTCTTTTCAGAATTGCTAAAAGGCCTATGGTATGACTCAACTATCCTACACTTTAGGATAGTTGAGTCTGCACGCAGACTATATGGTATGTCTACTGGCATTTTAGGTTTGTGTCCTTTGTGTTATGACCCTGGAGGGGTAGTCATGATCTTTTGCTTCCCCTTGATATCGTTTCTGTGGTATTGTATGGTAGCTCCTTGTTTGAAGTCTTAGGTAATTCGTAAATTGTAAATTTTTACAATTAATTTATAAAAGAAAAAAAGAAATGATGGCAACACTGGCGAAATGCTTCAAAATTTGCGTTTCATGAGCAGAGCATGAGAAAACTAACTTGCAGCAGCAATATTAAATTTTCCTTGACTTATGTATTGGAAAATCTCTGTGGACCTGAAGTACCTCCAAAGTATTTTCTTACGGTTTCGTTTTGGCAATGGATCTGGACTATGTTTGGTGGACTTTGTGTCAGCAGAAAAGCAAAATGCCTTACGCGTTGTCGTGAGATAACTACAACTAATACACCATTCACCCTGACACAACTAAACCAGTTTTATCTACACGAGGTTAAGTTTCAACCAATCAAATGCATTTGATTTGTTGGTTTGACCAATCAGAAGACCACATTCGATAACCTTGCTTACTTTAAGAACGAGAGAAGTCTTCTGCAAGCAACGAGCAAAATGCAGCTCAGCCAGGAAAAGCAAATATACGGCTAAAACCTCGTTCTAGAATGCACCAAGAGGAGTCTGAAAGAACATGGTTTACTCAAAGGCTCAGTAGTACTATTTTTCCCGAAAAATCGGGGGAAAGGGAGCAAGAACACCCACAAAAATAATCACAAAAATTTGAAGTCCGTTGCTAGGGCGTTTCTAAGGGGACAATGATATCCATATGCCAGAAATTGTGAATTTTGCCTTTAAATCGTTATTTTTTGTTCAAATAGACCTGAAATATGTGTTCTCCATTCATTTTAGCATCAGATAGGACATTCATTCAAATTTAGAAATTTCGGTCAAAATTTGATTTTGAATGGTATTGTGCTACCTAAGATACAGATTTCATGACTTTTGGGTGTGTAGGGTCAGAAAAATTATTTTTTGGGATCTATTTTCATGCTAACAATTATTTGTTTGGGTTTGTACCCCCTGAGCACCACTATCCTAAATATACCAGATTACCCCTTGGGGTTTCATGTCTCTGGCTTCACAAATAGCTGTTTACATGCATGGAACATGCTTTCTACATTCAGCTTTAACACAGAGACGAAAGCAAGATTGAAATTATGAATCAAAGAGAACCTTTTGGTGACTCACGACCATTTTCGTAAAGTCACTTACAACATGCTTCTAAAATCTTTACCGCCACATTTACACAAAATCAAGCTTACAGATACAGCTGCACAGATACAGATTAATTGTGGTAGATTTTTTACCTCGCTGCCCAAATGGAATTTAGAGCTGTCTATGGTCATGAACCTAACGTATAAATTCTTCATATTCTAAAACTGCTGCCAGCAGGGTATCTTTTAACATGCAAAGTGGCGGGGAAATTCTCCACCAGCCCCTTCAATATCCCCATCAATCATGCCCATTTCCCCACCAAAGAAGTGCCCTTTTCAAGTCAAAACATCTTCAGAATATCATGAATGTTGGTTAGAGACAAGCCACAAGACAGGTTTGATGGAAGGCTTGACAGAATAACAAACTATTCATTTTTATAGCACCCTTTTGTATAAAATTCATTATCGGATTTATCTAACTTCTCATCGACAGTCTACGTTGATGTAAATCTGGTATCAGAGAACTTGAAAACTTTCACATTCATTCTAAAGTGGTGCTATTTACTCTAAAAGACAGTCACTATGTACTTTTGGGCCATCTTTGGTTGCCCTTTCAATGAATTTCCCCAAATTACTCCTTGCAGTAAAAATCCTTTTAAAAAGGCCTTGATTGCTGATTGTATCTCCTTTATCTTTGCAGTTTGAAAAGGTGGGATTTTGACATCTTATGTGGAAATCATAAATTGGAATCAAGAAGATGAATATCACAAATTCAACAAACTGTACCATTGGTAACTACAAGGGTAACAACACTTTTCCAGTTTTGATGCGAAATTCAACGAACGACCAAACAGAGACTGGCTATGATTATTTCAAAATCACAGTCCTAGCAATGATGGCTTTAATACTGGTGATTGGTAGTGTTGGAAACACTGTTGTTTGCTATGTTTTTGGAATGCAACATAAGAAAAGGCGGTCAGTTCCAGAGACATTGTTCCTGTATCTTGGAGCCATCGATCTGGTATCATCAATTGTAAATCCAAGCCTGTATATTTACTGGACTGTCACAAAATATGCAAGATGGGACTTTGGTATTGTTGGCTGCAAGTTACTTGTACCATTGGCACCAATTTCTGTCACGTTATCAGCGCTGATAATTCTAATCATTGCAGTTGATAGATACTTTATAATATGTCGGCAGTTTGGAAGAAGTTACAGCAGAAAGAGAATCCATTGTGCCGTCGTTGCATCCGCAATATTCTCGATTGGCATCTACCTTCCTTACATTATTCAACTTGAAGTCAACAAGAAATTGTCATGCTTTATTCCTGAAGTCGGGGATCCTTTTTATGCATATTCTACCGTTGCAGCCCTGACGCTACAAGATGTAGGCTTTATTGTTGTTTTAACGTTCGCAAATGTAAAAACGTTTAGTCGCCTGAAACGTCAAAGCAGCTTGAAACTCGACAGGTCAATGGAAGCAAGACGCCTCAGATCACATAAGCGCATTGCAAGGATCCTTCTAGCTATGAGCTGTGTGTTTTGCTTACTCGTTTTGCCAAGGGATATAATGCAGGTGATTTACTTGTTGTCGTGGCAAACATCAAGTGGCATTCAACAAACAGATACATTATATCATGTGAATGCTCTCTTGAAAGTTTTACAGACAGCCAATAGCTGCGTAAATGTTTTTATTTATTCAAAGATGCATAAGAAATTCCGCGTCCACCTCCTCCGTTTATTGTTCAAGATAACTGGAAGACAGCATCTTTTGGAAACGGATGTTCAGATGATTTTAAGAAACAATTCAGAGCTGACTCCAAGAACAAGAAAGAGAATGCTTCGGTTCAGCGATAGCTGTGAGACCCCAACAAGCAGCCCTTGCGCCATTCAAAGACCGATGAATCATGGAAGGAGGGCAACAGACGGTGATGTGGAAGGCATGAACCCCCTGCTGAAGGACAGACTAGGAAGAATCATGAGGGTCAGGTTTGAAAGTATCGAAGAGGATGATTTCCATGATAAGATCAATGATGGAAAATCATAAGTTCAGAAGTCAGAAGATTGAAAGATTTCAGCATTTTGACTTTAAAGCTTTGTTCCTCCCAGTGGCGCTGTACTGTAACTGGTGCCTCTTGTATCCCTGTACCTGGTAAATGCCCTGGAACAGTTTGTTCCTATTGTGTTCCTGTGATTGGTATTCCTTGTATCCTCGTACCCTGTAAACTTCCTATGTTGGCATCCCGCTACCCTGCAAATGTCTTGAATCAGTTTTGTCCCACTGTACTCGGTATCCCTTGTATCCGTGTGTCCTATAAAGTCAACAACAGTAACCTTCATGGATACTGGAGCACAGGGAAGTATTGCCTGCTTGAGGGGTGCTTGAGGAAACAGCATCTCTTGTTTCTGAAAATCCATGTTTAAACGATTTTGAATGTTATGAAACTCAAAAATAGGAATATCAATTGGTTGTCAAATGTTGTCAGAGAACTGTCACCACGGATCTCATGGTTCTCTGTCAGATTGTTATTGTATATTTGTTCCAGCTTTAATTGATCGGCGGTTTCTAAAGCATCTAAACATTGCAACTTCTCATGGGTAACCTTTACGAGCTACGACTTTTGACTACGACTTTGGGGTACGGGCTGTGAGTTACAATGTACGATTGCGACCTTCGAGTAAAGAGTTCTATCACAAGCTCCATATTCAGATAAGCCACTGCTCAGAAAATTGGTGAAGGGAGGTGCAGAGAGAGACTGAGCAAATTAAATGTTGCTGATATGGAGAAAACGATAGTGAGTTTTCATAGCGATGGTCTGTGGGCAGTGGGTCAATTTCAGGTGAATTCAAGATCCCCCCTATTCCTCTGCGAGGGGCGTATCACTCTGTAAAAATCTCGTACACCTTTGGTAAAATCCTTTTGTTTTCAAGAAAAATCTGCAAAAAATCCCTAAAAATCCTATTGTTTTCAATAATTTCGTACGCCTTTTCGAAAGAGTGATACATCCCTCGTTCCTCTGCAGCTACGTTATAGAAACACAGAGAAAGAAAACTGTACCATAGTAAAGAAGACCTTTTGATGACTCACGTTGTTGTGCCGTACTTCAATTATAACTCATGTTATTACGTGTGAATATGAAATATAGATATGGTGCGAATATTTTGCCATAGTTTAGCAATATAAAAACTTATATCAAATATATACTAGATCTCGTCCCCAGGGCCCTTTGCGATATTGTCTCCGTCCAAATATGTTAAAAAGCCCTGGGAACGAGGTTGATAAATAATTTAAAGAAAATATGAAGACATTCTATCGAGTATAATAATTATTGAATGATCACTGGAGTAGTTTCGATTGTAATTTATGAATCTTATCACTCTGGTTTGGGTTGACTGATTGCACTGCACTCACCTCGCTTCTGAAGCCATGACCAGTCATTGGCAATGTGCTTGCTAAGCAGTTATAACTGTTCGGTTATTTCGGGTTATTTCATGAAACGTTGTTTAAAAAATGGACACTCTTTCAAGGGGACTAAGGATTTTAAGTTTCTTAGCTCTTTCAATTCAGGTAGGGCTGTTTGTTAACTTTCAAAAATTGAGCCTACCGTTTCTCAAGCGGTTTCTTATAAACAAATGAGTGTACAGGCCCAAGGGGGGGGCACTCAGCACATGCACATACGGGGAGGTAAGTCCGATATTTTTGGGTCAGAATATTGCCAAAAGTGATATTTTTGTGTCCAAATAAACTGAAATTATGTTTTTGATATTTTTGGGCATCAAATGTTTTGAAAATGATATTTTTTGGGTTCTTTAGAGACAATCCTGGCCTCAATTTGCATTGTTTCAGGATATTTTATGTTCGTTTGCAAATGTCAAGGTATAAAATGAGCTGATATTTTTGGGTTGTAATGAAGCTAAACTGTTTTTTTTGGGGCTCCTGAAAATTTCTCGGACTGACCCCCTCGTATGTGTAGGTGCCGAGTGTCCCCCCTGGGTGTTCAGGTAGTGAGCATGAAAATTGTTATGGAGCCTCTAAGAAACTCGTAAGAAACTCTGAGTACTGAAAATCTGATAATTTAAAAAAAGTATCAGTACTGGCCCAAATTCTTAGTTTCTTATAAAAACGCGTAGTTTCTTATAAAAAATACGTGCAAGGTTCAACGAAAGCAAAACATGGTAGAATTATTTGAATTATGTAAATAATCTAAAAAGAAAACATGAATAAACATGCAATGTTATTTTTGAGACTCGATATTTAGTTGCATTTCTTTGGGTAAAACTTTCTCTTGTCATCTCTAAAGTAGCAGATATTATATCTTCATCTCATCTTCATGGAGATCTCTGATGGAGATGGAGATGAAAGGTTTATGTTTTCCCAGGGCCCCATCAATTCTGCTGCGAAGCAGGATGCTGCGAAGGAGAATGCCTCGAGCCACAGTAACTAAGCAACAAGATTTACTTTGGCTAATGGCGGATGAGGAACAAGACGCAAACAAGGGAGATGCAAGGAAACTGCCGTGGTTAGAGCAATAACGAACTGGAAATGCCATGTAAGCAACCTAACCAGTTTCATTTAGTTAGGGAAAGGTTTTTAGACTAGTTTTGTCGGCGTTTTTAGATTGATTCCGTTCAAGGCGTTCATGAAACGTCTGCTTTCTTTGGAAAGGTTCCTAATACTCGTTTATTAGGCCTTGTTTTACTTTAATATTTATTAGGAGGTGATGTTTTTTTCTGTCGTGTTTGTTTATTTATTTTTGCTTTGGAAGAAATCAAGGCAGAGAGAATAGAAATTGGATACTGGCCTAAGATTTATTGCTCTGCAGAATCTTCCTCCAGGTCATCCTGGGACCTGGATGACGACACACAGCAGACTTCTCTCCGGAGGAGAGGAATTGATTTGATTGTGTGTTTAGGCCTACTACTACTTACCAAAATAAAGCAATTTCAAAACAGAATCTGAATTAATATTCAGGGTTGCCAAATTTCTAGGCCCAATTTTACAAACACAAAGCAGATACAATTTTTGCACAAAAAGCAAATCTTTAATGAGAATGCAGTATTCAAGAAACTAAACTTATTCTTAGGAATCATCAGTCTTATTTTAGGCAGGACATCCATAAGAATGTGCGCAAGAAGGCCGGCACTGTGAGTAACATGGATGTTAGATATTGGCTATTGAGCAATCAGAGCCTGGACGAGAAACATTTTCCTGTAAATGGAAGATTTTTCAGTGTGAACAATCAAGATTAAATCTTTTTTCTCAACCTGTTGAATCTTTAGCAATATAATAGATTATCCGTCTCTTTCTGAATATTATCAAGCCAAAATAATAATTCTTTTACTTTATTTTGATATGATGAAGAAAAGCTAACTGTTTAAGAACATATCATTTTGATATGTTGTAGCTAAAAAAGTTCAATATAGCAGTGTACACGAAGCTGTGAAACATGGAGCAGTTGTTGAAATGCAGAACATGTTCCAGCAAGGAGCTAGCCTAAATGAAGTTGACCAAAAATTCAAATTCACTCCTCTGCATTGGGCTGCACATCATGGAGCACTTGAGGTTTGTTTTTGTTTTGTTTTGGCATCTGCACTGCATCTCCAAGGGGAAATCAAAATATGTTACAGATAGACAGTTTTTCCATACAAATGCAGCAAGGGGAAGCTAATATTGTTTAAGATCACAAATATTTGAGAATGCGGCCAGTTGAGTAATGGATTTCATCTACACAATTAGCATGGCTCTCTGTAAAACAGTATGTAAATATTGAGTGGATTATCATGGATAAAAAAGTTAAAATGAAATAAGATGAAATAATGATAATAACAGTATATCAAAATTTATACAGGTTGGTTTAGTCAGCTAAGAACAGCTACCATAAATCAAGGTATTGTGTCCATTGAATTGCAATGAAAATATCATTTGCCTTAAACGGTTTTAAAAAAGTTATGTCATTCTATGATATCTTAATATCTTTGAAGGTGTTGTGGTGTTGTTATCTGACGGTGTTGTGGCGCAGTGGTGCTATCCTCTGACTTTGCAGCCAGAGCAATCAGGCCGACAGGGTTTGATACTTGGTAGAGCCACACCACTTGATCATCATCACAAGAGGTAGTGGACTCAATTAGTGCTCAGCTACTCCTACGATCCCAGTGCTTTGCGCCAAAAACACAACATCGCCTCATCTTCATCTTTGGTGCAAGACCAATCAGACACTTGAATACAGTACTTCAATAGCACAATGCTTATTTCTTACATGATTTATAGATGGAAAGAAAATGGCTACGAAAGCTACTGAGCATAGATTTTTATTCAATATGAACTACAGTATTTTGTTCTTTCCACTAAAATTTGTTCTTGATTAGCAAACTTTTATATGGCTTACAATAGTTTAAACTTTATTTTCAGTGCCTTCATTGGTTACTTTGGCATGGAGCTGATTACTCTGAAACAACACCAGAATTATGGACAGCTGCCCATATTGCTGCAATCAGAGGGCAAGATGCTTGTCTGCAGGTACTGTACTTCCCCTTGCATTAAAGAAAGGTACTTCAATGAACTGACAATTGACTTGATAATGAGTATACGCTTGAAACATCATGTTTTTGAACATCTTAGCTGTTTTTGTACTGTTTTTGGTACTTGAATCATTATTTATTATATTATCGTTCAGCGAATGTACCTTGTAAGTCACACTAGTAGGAAGCATTCCCAAGCACAAAATTCTTTGCCTAGATACTAAATGGGAGACAGTGACATAAATTTGCTTTCATAAGATTAAACAAGAGTGTCCTGGAGTTCCTATGAGATAAAACCTCGATCATGTCCCTTATCATCCAAAATTTGATGTTGAAAAGTTGCATAAACAGTAGTTGCATTCTGTAGGCTCTCTTTTAACTACAGCGTGTCCCAGAAAAATTGTTTGACGTTTGATTAAATATTAGAAAGTAATGATAACATGTACGTACACGCTACAGGTTCCTAAGATTTTGGATTGATGCCAGAATCTTGCGAATCCGCTAAGAATTCACGGAGTTACAAGCATTTGAAGTTCAAGTTTGCGAGAAAGCTGAAACCAGACGCCCCTAACTGACTTGTTTTTCAAAAAGACGTCCCAAAATCGAGGTACAATAAAAGAAGACTGTCCAATGTCTTACCTCTCGTTGATACCAAAGCATACCAAGCAGGGCTTCAAAAGTAATTTAATTCTTGCAACAGTTGCTAAAGTTTACTTAAGAATGCAAGATCCAAAAACATGAAATAAAAACTTAATCGACGAGAGATGGGGCCATTCCAAATTGTGCTCAACGGGATTCCTCTAAGCATCCATAGCCTTGATTCAATGTTAGAGAAAGCTAGCTTATCGAAAGTGCTTTTTTAAGTCCATTTGATTTGCTTTGAATAAAGGAGATTCTACTTTCACAAAATATGCAATTTAGGGGCGTCTAGTTTCCGCTTTTGCACAAACTTGCCTTTCAATTGTTTGTAGCTCTGTGAATAGTTAGCCGATTTGCTAGCTTCTGGTGTTTGAAATTAATTTAAAATCTCAGCAATATGGTTATCTTACCATAGAGCCCACTCATTCTTTCATCATTTTTTAATATTTAATCAAACGTCAAACAATTTTTTGGAACACCCTGTACATAACATTTTTATTGCATGTTACAACAGGTTCATTTATTTTTGGACAGCTTATCCAGGTTTTCTCTTTCGGGTCACTTGTCAGTCAGTGCTTGGTAGCTTGGTGATTAATCTGCATGGATTTTTGATTCGTATTTTGTTAATTTTCCATAATGTATCCGACATGTATACACAAAGAGTCTTTATATTTCAGGCACTTGCTGCAAATGGTGCTGACATGCATGCAAAGGACAGCAGGGGTAAACTTATGCTTTTTGCTTTGCTTCTCCGTTGTTCACCTACTGTTTGTCATTCATGTGTTCCAGAAGTTCAGCTTTCATCTCCCAATAGCCTTGTCATTGACAGAGGTGTTAGGAATGATGACGAGCCATGATGGTATTTTATATCTCCTTCAACTTTTGCAAAAATTGGAGTTCCGAAATTAAATGAAGATTGTTTTCTTGATCAGGTAGAACACCAGCTCACTTGGCAGCAGCCCATGGAAACTCATACACTTTGCAGTCAGTTCTGAGGAAAGGAGTGGTATGTAGTTTGCTTTGATAAAATTTGAATCTGTCTTCTATTCATCTTTTGACACTAGTTTTAAAATAACTGTTGGGGTTTACATGTTTAGCGATGAATAATAGTGCCAATTTAGGTTCCATGCACACTTATGTGCTTCATATGTATCTTGTTTGGAGAAAAATTGATCAAGATGTCTGCGTTCATTCATCGTTTGATTCTATTCTTCTCAATGGCTTCAATCACCTAAGATATTGCAACTTCAGCCAGCGCTCGAGTGTTGCATGGACATTATCAGGGTTCACACAAAATTGATGACAAGAAAGGAAACATCCCATCAGCCAAATATACTAAGAGGTACTGTACCTCTTGCAGTTAGCATGACCAAAGGGTATTTCAAAAGATACCAAGCCTTATATAAAATGTTGTGTCAATAACCTTTGGTTTCAGGAAGCCAGATACGATCTACTGTGTGTTTTGCATCGCACTTTTTTATTTTATGGTTGTGACTTGCTCATGATTGGAACTTGGTATATGGTAAATAGGGCAAGGCTCCTTCAGCAATCCAAGTTTGTAATCCAGACTTAATCTAACTGTCCATCCATAGGATATAACTGCAATCGACAATGTTGGCTGGACTGCTTTGCATGGTGCAGCATTTCATGGCAGGCTTGGATGTCTTCAGGTATACTTTCTTTTATCATTCATTCATTCATTCATTCAATCAATAATCAGTAAATTAATCAGTCAATTACTTTCTTAATGTTTCAAACTAGTTTAGCATACAATTTCTCTATGTATATTATGTATTTCCATGCTCCTTGTGGCATCGTCTTGTAACCTTTGTCTGTTGATTGTAAATTTTATGGGAATATAAAAAAAACCCATGCCAATTCACAAGAGCGGCCTTTGATGTTTGGAGAACGGAATGATTAACCAAGTATAGTTATTATGGGTGTGCACAGATTTCGTTGGTATTTCAGTCGCTTTCATTATTCGTTGTAGATGTTGCATAGATGGGGTGCAAGTCTCGAAGACGTAGATCGAGCAGGGAATACACCTGGTGAGTAAACTCTCGTCGTTCTCACCCCCGTTCTCACTCGCTAATGATAATCTTGAACGTTTAATTTGTCTGCTAATTTCTACCAATGTAAATTTTATTGTACCGGATGCGCTAAAATAAATTATGCACGTTTGACAGGCTACAATAAATCGCAGAGACGTAGGAACCGGGGGGCACTGGGTTCACGTGCCTCCCCCCAAGATTTTGGAATAAACAAAGAAGTGCCCTTTTTATTTTCAGGAAGTGCCCCTTTAGCTTAATGAAAAAAGTGCCCTTGAAGTGTCGTGCCCCTCCAAGTTTGAGATGCTTCCGACGTCCCTGATAAATCGTACACTGGACCGATTTTGAAGATTAATGACTTAATCTTTGGCAGAAAGCCTGAATTAGATTCTGGGGTTTTTTGAAAATTTTTCTGCTTTCAGTTTTAGAGCTAGACGCGAGTTTCTTAAAAGTTTCTTTTCAAAAACGTTGAAAACGATCAAAAAACCTCGATCAAATTTTCTAAAGAATCGACATGAATGGACAAAGACAAAACTTGTTCTTGGCGATTTAGGATTTAGAAATCGATTAATTAATTGATACAATTAATCGATACAATTAATCGAGTTATTAGCAACACAAGAATAGACCTTTTACCTATTCTACAAAAGAATCTGGATCGAGCGATATTTTTATACATTTTTATACCCAAGGTTCGATTGAGTGGCGTTAGACGTTCTATCACCATTGTGCACGTTCGAAAGTTCTATAAAATGTATGAGGCCCGAGTTACACGACGTCGGATTGGTTTTCACTTCGGATTGCCTTCCCCAATCCGAAGCAAAAGCACTACGCTTTTTGAAGTGATTACACGACTTCGGATTGCCTTTTGCTCCGTTTTGCGTCGCTGTTACACGATGTCGGATTGTAATGTACTGCGCAGACAAAAACCTCTCTTTCGTATTTTGGCGGAGGGCGGAGGAGGCAAAGTGATTAGGAATGAGGTTTCGGAGTGAAAATCACTTCGAATTCAGTTGTTACACGAGATGGAATGCGAAGCGAAGTACTTCGGGTTGATTTTCACTTCACCTCCAGAGCGGAGTGACTTTCACTTCGGTTTCACCCACCGAAGTGCTTCGGATTGCCTCGGCGACGTGTAACTGAAACCCTTATCCGAAGTGAAAAGCAATCTGCAGTGAACCCAATCCGGCGTCGTGTAACTCAGGCCTGAGATATCATCCTATTCGAACGTTATTCTAGAATAACTAAAAGCAGCATAGGTTCCAAATCTTTACTCGGCGTTAAAAGGTGGGTGTAAAATTCTATCACCCATTTCTGATTGAATGGCTTGAAAGAAACTTAGCTACTTACCTATAATTCTACCATTAGGCTGTTTAGAAATTTTGAAAATTTTTCGAAATTATAGCGTATATTACATTTCAACTCATTTGAGGATGTGACGTCGTCAAATTTCTAAATCATAAACCAGAAAAGTGACAGACTTTTGCTTGATACCATATTGTAGACATCCATAAACTATGGATGTCATTGAATTTTACACCAACCTTTTTAGAGATTTGGAACCAATGCTGCTGAAAGGTCTATTATCAGTTTATAAAAATCTTTCAAGTGATTTGAGAGCTACAGTCTTTCAAACTTCTACATATACTTTTGTGACTCACCCAGTATTCTTAATAATAATAATAATAATAATGATAATGATAATGATAATAGTAATAATAATAATAATCTATATTTATACAGGTAAACTAGATCAGCTTACACAGAAGCTGCTATCAGTCAAGGTCCTGTTAAAATTAAAAGTCTAAAAGAATTAAAGATACCAAATTACAAATTCAAGTTTAATGAAATCCAGATAATACAAGATTTTAGAAATTGAAAATCACAGTCAAGTTGATTGCATTGTCTTTTGAAATTGACTATTGACTGTTCTTCTTTCAACGCATTTGGCAGTTCATTCAATATCATTGACCCTTTGAAAAAGGAAAGATTTGCGGCCAGCTTCAGTGCGAACTTTTGGAAGCAAAACATTGATGTTGTTCCCACGGGTTTTCCTTGTGATGTTGAATTTTCTTGAAATAGCCTTTGAACAGTCTTAGTGCTAGTCCGTTTTGGCATTGAAACATCTCAACTAGGCGTCTCTTATTTCTTGCATGATTCACAGTTGGCAGTTTAATTCTTTGACTATTTCCATTGATGATAGCTAAGGCTCTATTCCGGATTCTTTCATCATATTCAGTATTCCAGTGTTATATTCTGTATTTTTCAGCTCATTTAGCAGCAAGTGAAGGACATTTACATTGTTTGAAGTACATCATTAGTTCATCAGTTAGCATTTCAAATGCCCTTACTGCAAGAAACGACCAGGTAGGTAGATTCATTTTCTTGTAACAGCGATTTATTATTGGGCATCCGGAAACATACAGGGCCTGTTTGGTTGGGCTATTTGCATTTATCTGATACGTATTCCTTTTGTTTGATTCAAAAGCCGTTTAGGAGGCGATTCAATTCTCTTATCTTTTTGGGTGTTATCAAAACATTTACTGCTCAGCTTCTGGACCAAAGGAATAAAATGCCCGTGGTAGATGTGTAGATATATCCTTCTTCTTTCGGTCTATGCTCATTTTTGCCCTTAAAGATAATTTCTGGAATGCACAGCAAGCGAGCTAGCTACCTGGGTTTCAGAGAGAACTTTGCGGCTTTGTTTGTTTTGAATTACTGGTTGATAGAATTTCCTTTGTCTGCAATCGCTAATCGCTTTGAATTGAGGTGTCAACAAAAGCAACTCGTGCTATTGTATTACAAAATCTGCCCTTGTTGAGCAAGACCTTATACGTAGATGCGCTGAAGATGTGCAATCTATTCAACGGAACAGGTAATGGCTTTTATCTTGTGTGAAACTTCATTCCTTTGATTTACGAAATCCTCCCTTGTTTAGATGGCTGATATTAATAGTATCAATCTAGTTGGATTGGAGTCCGTCATTTCATTGGATAACATTTTTATTTTCATAGGGTGAGACGCCAAGAGATCTTGCCCAGCAGTATCTTAAACACGATTGCTTGGATTACATCAACGGAGTCGGTTAGTAAGCATTATCTGTGTAAGACTTATCTGTCCCCATTATTATTTTCTATATTGGTAAAATTTGTTTACTTAAAGATAGATACTATAAGAGGCAGATGCAAAAAACGGAAACTTTTCTTAGCACACTTGGATTGGAGTTGGATTGGATTGGATTGGATTGGATTACACTAGTGTGCTAAGAAAAGTTTCCGTTTTTTGCATCTGCCTCTTATAGTATCTATCTTTATTATTTTCTATATATACATTTTACAGTAGAAGATACTATTGATGCTACTTGAAAACTTCCGTACCATACTATAAGGACGATACTACGGAGAGAAAAACGCTATGACTAATCCGCGCGGCCATAACACACTACCGGGTGATCCCAGAATTATTTTGCAGCTATAACGCATGCGTAGACAATTTTCCGTCCTGTTCCGGGTGATCCCAGAATGATGTAGTATCGTTTGATTGCTAATATGTCCATAACCAATGAACCGAAGGGCTAATTTGTATTCGAGGATGTTGGTTGTGGTTTTACAACGATGTTTTCATGTCGAAAAGAAGATCGATAAACCGGCTCAAATTCAAGCCTTAGATGGCATGAAAAAGAAACAGCCTACTTTTCCAGTCAACATTTTAGATGTGATACAAAAGGCTTAAGTTATATGTCGTCCAGAGAACACGAATTCAGTTCATACTGAATTCAGAGAATACGAATACGAGTTATCATGTCTAAACTGTTGATTGGAAAAATGGGCCGTTTCTTTCTCATGCCATCCAAGGCTTGAATTTGAGCAGGTTTATCGATCTTTTTCTCGACATGAAAACATCGTTGTAAATCTACAACCAACATCTTCGAATACAATATAGCATTTAGGCAATCAAATAAAACAAAGTTTTTGAAAATCGGTTCATTGGTTTGGACATATATGCAATCAAACGATAATACATCATTTTAGGACACCCCGTAGAAAATGAAAAGTCTTTCTCAACTTGGAAGTCCAAGTCTTCGAATGAAGAAATTTAAAGGATGACGGCTGAAATGAACAAGATGGTTCCCATTACCACAACTTGCTATGCATTTGCCATAATCTCCCTTCTTTCTTTTTGTGCGATTTCTTTTTTAAATGCACTCATAGTCTTTTTCGTTACTATTGATGTACATATGAACATTTCCTGCGTGACAGACAATTCAATTCATTATCTTATTTCTTCCTTGACAGAGTATGATATCAATCACCCTGAAGATGCTGAGAGTAAGTTTCCTCTTCTCTTTTCTGAAAAGCTACTTTTGTTACCATACTGCAGTTCTAATTCCCAGAGTTATAGTTCATTTTCATTTTCTTAAGGAGGGTAGCCTTTCGCTTATGCGGATCCCGTCTGAACATCTTTATTTTGCATTTTTATATCACTAAAATATAGAAGGGAGGAAAAACAAAATTGACATTTAATTATTGTTGAGGTGGAGCCAGCTTGGGTAGCTAGACAGTGCTGGTGTGCTTCTATGGAGGAGCATTGCAACTAATATGTACATGCGGGGGAATGATTTCTATAGTTCTGTAACGCTAGCTCGTCCATAGTAGTAAATAATGTTTTCCTCCGCAGAAGAACAAAGCTGTGGGAATAAAGTAAAACTGCGGCGTCTTACTACCCATGGGTCGCCAGACCGAGACCGCTCTTACTGGGACTCATAATATTACGGCAATATTTTTGGACTGACTTTTTTCACTTTTGAACGCCCTTGGGAACGAGGCTGCTATACACAGTCATGTACGGAGTATACAACCAAATACAACGCCATTAGAATCTCTGCAAATTCGATTGATTGGTGTTGACCAACGGAAACTCGAAGCTCAAAGCAGAGTTTCAAGGAGCTTGGCCGGACAGAACAAAGTCTTATGGTCAAGAATACCATGAAAACAGTTGGCGATAATATCAAATTTTGTACGTAGGTACTATTTTGCTGCTTTCGCTAAGCATTAACTGATTTACTGTGAAGTTTTCAAATCAATGTGTTTCATTTGAAAACTACAAATGTTTGTGCTTTTCTGCTTCTGCGCCTAGGCCCTTATCGAAACGAGGTAGGCATAGTCATTTCAAAATAATGGCGTTTGATTATGAGTCGTAGTTAGGAGCGTCCGGCAGTATTTCAATAGCGATAACTACGACCATATCATCAGTCTACCCATGGGTAGAGGCAAAAAACATTACGTTATCGAGTTGCCTCCACGCCCACCATCACAAATATACAGCTATCACAAATCATAGATATGAACATCTTTCAAACTCAATAGAAGAGGTCATTGCTGCACTGTGATTGGTGCCCGTGATTTCCCGGGCATAGACGAATTCAGCTGACGTTGTTTACACCCACTTCAAACCACGTGACTGTTTTCTTGGGGAAAGTTTCTTTTCATGCAAGTTAACAACTTCATACCATGCAAAGCGTGAACCAGGTAACTGTATCAGCAGATGTAGAGATGATTTCCCAAGTGTATGGTCATTTGACCTGAAGTGGGTATAAACAACAAGGACAGATTTTGTAACACAATAGCATGAGTTACATTTGATTGACACCGCGATTCAAAGCGATTAGTGATCGCAAACAAAGGAAATTCCCTCAACTATTAATTCAAAACAAGCAAAGCCGCAAAAGTTTCTTTGACACCCAGGTAGCTAGCTCGCTCGTTGTGCATTCAGAAATTGTTTCAAAGAGCAAACATGAGCATAGATCGAAAGAAGAAGGATGTATCTACACATCTACCATGGGCAGTTAATTTATTTGGTTCTAAAGCCGATTGGGAGGCGATTGAATTATTATATTTTTTGGGTGTACTTGAAGCATTTACTGCTTAGCTTCTGAAGCAAAATAAATAAAATGCCTGAGGTAGATTTTTATATATATCCTCCTTCTTTCGATATATGCTCGTGTTTGCTCTTTGAAACAATTTCTGGAATGCATAACGAGCGAGCTAGCTACCTGTGTGTCAGAGAAACTTTTGCGGCTTTGTTTGTTTTGAATTACTGGTTGAGGGAATTTCCTTTGTCGGCAATCGCCAATCGCTTTGAATTCAGGTGTCAACAAAAGCAGCTCGTGCTCTTGTGTTACAAAATCTGTCCTTGTTGGCATAAACGACATTAGCTGAATTTGCCTATTCGTCGAAATTAAGACCAAGATTGGAGCTGTAATGTCATGAATGTGTAGTTGAAATGGAATACTATCAGAATGATCAAAGAACGAAACGAAACATAGGGGCTCTCCTATTAAATGTAACATGCTCTCTTTGTTGCCTTTCTTGAATCATCAACATCTTATCCTATTTCGCATAGATTTGACATTTCCTGCTCACGTTGCTGCATACAAAGGGGATCTAGCTTATCTGCAGATGCTTGTTGAAACTGGAGTTGTTTCTATTGATGAACGAGACGATAAAGGCGCAACACCATCACACAAAGGTCAGAACTATGTGCTTTCATTTGCTAGATCATATTCTATTTCATATCAAACTCGTTAGTATCATCGCACTTATGTTTTTTACCGGGTGACTCCGAACAAGATTCCATAAGTTTGAAAGTAGAGCAGTGAAATTTTTCAATCAATTGCATTAAAGGATCACCTACTGCTTGCTAAAGAGATACGGTATTTTAAAAATGCTGGTGTAAAATTCAGTGACCTATTTCTTTGAACTGAATTACTTCAAAGAAACTTTAGCTATTTCTCTGCCGCTGGATTTGTCTGAAATCTTCAATATTTTCAGAATTAGAGTGTTTTTCTTCTTTTCAAGAATTAAGAAAATGTTAAAAAACTTAAACCATCATAATTTCTAAACTGTTTGACGCAAAATGAAATAATTTCGAAAAAAAACTATAGTTTATGAATGCCTACATTATGGTATCAAGCAAAAGGCTGTCACTCATCTGGTTTATGATTTAGAAATTTGATGACGTCACACCCTCGAATAAGTTGAAATGTAAGATTCGCTGTAATTTCGAAAAATATTCAAAACTTCTGAAATGTCCAACGGTAGAATTATAGATAAGTATCTAAAGTTTCTTTCAAGCCATTCAATCAGAAGAAATAGGTTATAGAATTTTACACGCACTTTTTTACGCCAACTTAAAGATCTGGAACCTATGCTAGCATAGTCATGCCATGCTTTAAGGAGAGATGACCTCGGTTACTTGTATGGAAAGTCGCGCAAAGAGAATGGCTCGAGAATTGCCAAAAACATGTTGGATATTTGATCATATCTTAACTCATTTGATATCGAATGTCACGCAGTTTTGTTACGCATGGCCCGTTCCTCAAAAGTGGCAAATCTGCTTTGTCCTTTGGTGAGTTTCTTTCATCAAGCTTTGCAGGTATTGATCAAGAGTTTGCAAGCATTTCTTTGGTCAAGAGTTGTAGTAATTAAAGACTGAACAAAAATATTGCAATCTTTTAGCTTTTAAAGGCACACTGTCGTGGCTGTAATTGGCTCGTTGTGATGTTGAAATCCCTAACAAAAGACCTGGCCTCTGGATCATTATAAAGCCTTTATGCTCTTAGATCATACTTTGTTTCGAGAATAAAGGGAGTCTGATCGTTACCATCTTCGTGAATTTCAGTGTACAGCGAAATTACTGAAGCCTGCCTAATTCTATTCTTTCATATTGTCTTATTTATCCAATCATTGCCACGACAGTGTGCCTTTAAACAAAGTGTGTTTCATAAAATAAGGCTAAAGTATCTGCTGCTATAATTTTCAAACATCAAGACTGTTGTAACTTGTGGTCACAAATGCTTGGCATAACTGATATTCCTTCGAAGAACCCCGAACTGACTGATTTATTTCTTTATTTCTTTTAAACTTAGCTGCTGGAAATGGGCAGATCGAGGTGCTTAAGTGGCTCATAGAACAAGGAGCAAACAGTATGTAATTGCTTTTGAAACGATTATCGGAACTGATGTACTTTTGCTTACGTGATGAAATTCGAATTCTCTACTACCTGCAAACAAAAACGTCGCCAGAGAGATGCAGTTAGAATTGCAGCTGCCTTCCTGGCCATATCTCTTGCTTTTAAAGTTCTGACCAAGATGGCTAATCTTGTCACAATGACTTCTGAACGGGATATGAGTGAATCTGCTTGTCGGAATCATCAATTTAACAGAATATTCTAAAGACTCCAATGTGCGAAGATTGATATTCCATTTTTAGAAGTAGGCGCTTTGTGACATTTGTGGAATTTTTACAGTATGCAGACGTTTTTCGAACAAATTTTGCAATGCAACAAATTCTTTCATTGCACTGTATATTTAATGCAATTGTTTTGAGTTCTTCAGTCTGATTTGATTTTAGTGATGATCGTCAACTCTCATGGCGAAAATCCGAAAGATGTTGCAAGGCGATTCGGCAAGCTGGCCTGCCTGAAGCTTCTTGGTGGTGACAATTGTGAGTAATTTCTGAATTTGAAATTTAATAGAATGTTTGCTGTCAGCAAAGTGTGAAACAAACTTTATTGTTTGTAAACTGTGATTGCAGTGAGACACTAGTTTGCATGTCCTTGAATGATAACAGATAGTTTTACTTCTAACCAAGTCAACCTGTTAAAATATTAGATATTATTATATTATTACTGTTAAATTGAAATTTGCAATTTGTCGACTTAAACACGTCCTAATATTGTCCTAAAATTCTGATGTCCTAATGTCTTAATAACATCCTAATATTCTCAAGAGACCAAGGCCTGTTTTTGACCGAGGGGTGAATCACTCCTAAAAATCTCGTACACCTTTCACAAATTACCAAAAAAAATCTCTGAAATCTCTATGAAATTGTTGAAATCTTAAAATCTTTAGAAAAAAGTCATAAAATCTAAGAAATCTTATAAAAATCTCGAAATCTTTCAAAAAATCTTGGAATCTTGAAGAAAAATCCGTGAAATCTCAAAATCTTTCGCAATAACCGAAAGAATTTGCGCAATTTCGGAAAATTCAAAGCCTTGGAGGAATCGAATTTCAATCAATTCAATTGCCAATCGAAATATTCTTGCATTTTTTTCTTGCTTTTATGAGCACTGGAAATGAGGTAGATTGACTCTACGTTGATTTCTTGTTTTCAAAAGGGAATCCCTCACCATGAGCAATAGGACACCAAGTGTGTGAAAGATTCAATAGTAGCGAGCCACCTTAACGTTTTATTGGTAGCGAGCCACCCTAACCAATTGTTTTTGTGTTTTTACCAGGGAGATATAGACTAGTGCAGGGAGATATAGTGCAGATCCACCTTAACCGTAAAACCTCCATGGAGCCACCTTTTTTGTGTTGTTACCTATTTTTACTTAAGGTGGATCTGCACTTTAGGTTGGTCACTGCCAAAAAAATCAAAATGACGAAACAGCGATAAGGTGGTTCACCGCCAAGTAAAAATAGGTAAAAACACACAAAAAACAATTGGTTAAGGTGGCTCACTACCAGTAAAACGTTAAGGTGGCTCGCTACCAATAAAACTTTCATACACTTGGTGTCCTATCGCTCATGCCCTCACATTGCCCCAATGGTGTTTCTATCTCTCCCGAGATTTGAGGGAGACGGATGAAGCATTTGTCTAGATATGTCTCTGGAGATGTTCTAATCCAACTCTATAGACTTTATGTTAGGCCTCATCTTGACCATAGCAATATAATTTATCACAAATACGATACTATACTAGTATGCGCCTTTATTCCTTTATTTCAAGAACAAACTCGAACAAACTCTGTATGCTGCTGCCGTAGCTGCTAAATGTTCCAAAAATCCCAAAATCCTTAGGTTCCTACCTTTATCGGAATGAAAAGTCAAACCTCATAAAGATTTTTAAAAATCTTAAAATCTCATGAAAAATCCCGAAAAATCTCAAAATCTCTCATTTTATCATGGGATTTTTCAAAATCTCAAAATCTCGTACACCCTTTTCAGGAGTTAATCACCCCTCGTTTTTGACCGTAAGATTTAAAACTAAAACAGACCAAAATTTCCTTCAACAGAGCTTGCATACAAGTCCTGGCTGAGAATAATGTGCAATTGTGGCTGATTTTATTTCCATTTTTCTCTCCAGAGACTGTTAGCAGGGCCGTAGGAAGAAGCTTCGGATTGGGGGGGCAATTGTTCTTAAAACAATAGAGAACAATACATCTAATTAAGTCATGTGACGTAGCACCATTGTTTTAAGAAATTATTGGGGGGGCTTGAGCCCCCCCTACCCCCCCACTTCCTACGGGCCTGACTGTTAGTTTTGACAGAATTTTCGGCAGAAATAATTGCAATTGATTTTATCATCGTCAGTGAGACCACATAGGAGGGTTCAAGAGTATTATTTTGGAAGAATCATGACTATAGCAAAGTAGTTAAGCAGTGCATTATTAAATCATTATGATTTATGGAATTGTTTTTTATTTCAAAGTTGAACTTGAAGACGTGCCACTAGAAGAAATCCAACCAGACTCGATTCCAGAGGAACCGAAAATGAGATCTGAAGCAAGAGGTGGGTGTGCTTGGTATCGGTGTAATATTAGCTCATTTTACACGAGACTGTTAGACAAACAATCATTTCCAGCACTTCATACACTTTAAAATATATTTTCTAGAATGAGCACCATTTGTATCAAATGTAGATGCACGAATCTAACTTCTTGCTGTGGTCCTTTTGTTTTTCTACCACCCAAAGGACACAGATTTTCTGATATTTAATGCAAACATATTTTGCTCAGCTTCTAAGCTAGAAAGCGAGAGAACCTGTGGAAGAATTTTAGATAAGCAAATTTTCTTTCAAAAGAATGTTAAACAGTTGGTTAACTTATTGTTTAGCTTGTAGAATTGCTCCTTCGGGTACCGAAGTTTCAGCATGTTATTCTGTGGTTTATTTACAGTATTTACATATGATTCGTTTTGATTGCTCCAGCAAATTGCTTCGTTCTTTCAGCCTCCCAACAACAACAACTTTAAGTTTTTTAACAGTAAGGTTTGATTAGCTTTTCTGCATTGAGTAAATTGTATTGCTATTATTGTTTTTAGTTGTTTTTATAAAAATACTACTGTTATTTTGACAAACGTTTAGATATAAAATCTTCCTCAGTGATACGCACTGATACATATATTATATTTTCTAACTGAGGATTGTTTATTTTATCATTATTACTTTTATCGTTATCACAGCAGATGCCCTTGCTGAATTTGGTACAAACAACTTAAGACAGCATAGGTTCCAAATCTTTAAATTATTAAACAGTTATAAATGGTGTAAAATTATATGCCCCATTTCTTTAAACTGAACGGCTCCAAAGAAACTTTATCTACTTTGCTATAATTTTACCGTTGGACTTTTGAAAAAATTTCAATATTTTCAGAATTAGAATGTTTTTCTTCTTTTCTAAGAATTCAAGAAAAATGTTTAAACATCCTAAAACCATCGTAAATTCTAACTTTGTTGATGAAACATGAAATACTTTCAAGAAAACCATAGTTTATGAATGTCTATAATGTGGTAGCAAGCAAAAGTCTGTCACTCTTCTGGTTTACGATCTAGAAATTTGATGACGTCACATCCTCAAATGAGTTGAAATATAAAATACGCTGTAATTTCGAAAGAATGGAAGATTTCTGAAAAGTTCAACTGTAGAATTATTGATGAATAGCCAAATTTCCTTTCAAGCCTTTCAATTTAACGAAATAGATTTTTACATCCCCCTTTTTCCACCGATTGAAAGATTTGGTACCTATGCTACTTAAGACAATCTAATATTTTCTAAGAATTATCCGCCTGTCACTGATGATTGTCAATTTTCATTGCAGGTAGAGCAATGAGAAAAGTGGACGAATTGAAGCATCTATTAGATATTGCTAAAATGAACTATCGTCAGCTTGGAGGAAAACTAGAAGAAGATGAGAAAGAACAGCAAGAACAGAGAGAAACTGCAAGGTCAGTGATCTAAATAACTTTAGAATATCGTTTTTGTTTTATGTCAAGAATTAATTCTACAAGAAATGCTGCACATGCCAGAAATGAGATTAAAGGGTCTGTTGCAACCGGCATGCTTTGCACGTGTCAGTTCTTCGTTAGCCTTTGTTATCACCATTTTCATGGTCCACGAAAATGGTGACAATGGTACGCGCCGAGCATGCTGACTAAAGCAGCCCTTCGAATGAGAATTTGTGCCTTTAAGAGCTTAGTGAGTTTGAAGCACACCACTTAATTGCAAGACATTAAAATCACATCAACAATTTATTCCGTACTCTTTTTCTTTTTACTTGGTTAAGTATTTCCTTGATAAAACTCACAGCTGTCTCAAGTTAGACGTAAGGTGAAAATGACTGCGAATAGCAACGATGAAAGTATTTTGCATGAGCATTGTTGCGTTGACACAAATGTGACCTGGTTATGAAACATATCAAAAGGGAATATTCTGTTAGATTGGGTTATTTTTCGGTCAAATTTCATGTTTTGGAGTATACTTTTCACCAATTTTTTTCTATAACAGGTTATCAGTTTGAGCAAAAAATTCTGGAGCAGGGTAAAAAAAATTCTTCTTGGGCACACCCCCGTACAAATCTAAATCAAGTCCTGGGGTCCATGGCCGAATGGCTCGTGGCCCATGGCCGAAACCTCCAAAACCTCATTTCACTGACCAATCAGGCGGCGAATAAGCGAAGAAAAAACAGAAACCTGTGAAGATTTTTCTAAATTTTACCTACCTTCATAAACGCAACCAGGACAAAAAACTGCTTGAAATTTCCCGAATTTTTTTTAAGAAATCTACTTTCCAGATGTTCGGGTATACAAGTTTGGATGCCGGTTAAAATATCTCCAGGTTTGGCGGAGTTATGGCCTCTCCAATAGACAAAATCGGCGAAGGCTTGTCGAGGCTTGTTTACAAGTCAGGTGATAAAACCTCATGATGAAGGTTGATTCCTATGCTGATATGTAAAGCTATCTTGGGTCACTTTAGTTTCACAATTTGCCGACGATCTTTTTTTGCATTTCAGAATTACTCGTGAACTGGAAGCACAGCTTGAATATGAGCGAGAGAAACGTGAAAAACTCGAATCTCAGTTAGACCGTTTACGAGCCAAAGTTCACAGCCTGACTCTGCAGTTGGAAGATGCAAGGAGTGAGGCACCTCTTGTGAGTTAACTTTCTTTGCCTTAAGGAAGTAATTAGTGACATACAAAATGATTGATATTAACCTCAAAGAATGTAAGATAAAAGACCTAACCAAAGAACAATGGAAACAAATTGTTAGAGAAAAATGATCATAATCATATGAAATAATATTCAAATGAAAAAAGATTAAACTCAGATTTATCAAGGGTAGCAAGTTTGAAATGAAGAGTATCTGAGGTGTGAAGACGCCTCATCCCTACTGAAACTAAAACTAAGCGTGGTAGACCTAAGAGCAAACTACAAAGGAAAGCACACTGATTCTCTTTGCAGGAGATGTTGAACACTTATGGGATTGTCCAAATTTTTCTCAAAAACCCAAGATGAAAAAGACTTCTCGTTGGAAAGCGCAGTTCAATGATAAAGCAGAGAATGAGGCAAGCGACGACAATAATTGTAAACTTCATTTTATCGACATTCCATGTTGTTATAGATACAGTTGGCAATTCCAGGAGACGTAAACGGTATAGATAGTTGACATAAACGGTTACAAAAGTTGGTTAAAACAATGTCGATAAAATGAAGTGTACAATGATTGTCGTCGCTTGCCTCATTCTCCGCTGAAAGAGACTTGTTTAGCTACAAGTAAGGCCGCAGTTCTGAAAAATATCAACAAAATCCTACAAACATTTCTGATACCCAGGGCTTGTGATGCCCAGTTCAGGGTAACTGCTCTGAAAATGGAGATTTAGCTTCGATATCTATTTATTTGAATTACAATTCATGGGACCGTCTGAATCGATCGGCTAACTTTTGTCACAGTAAAATCGCTTCATAGCCGCAAGTTGTGGAAAACAGCCGTTGGGCGATAAATACTTTGCTGACTTTATGACGAATTGCCGAATGTTTCGATAAAATATCCAAAAATATCGGATTTTTAGCCGATATTTGGCTGTTTCTTAATGAATTATTGAATTCGCTAGCAACTTTCGGTACACTTCGGTTAAAAAAGAACGATGTCGTTTCTTTATGCGTATCTTTATCTTTAATATGTCGTTCCGCAATCCAAACGATGTAATATATATATTATGCGTTAATTGAGAGTCACCTGCGTACTGCGTCGGCATGAAAACAGCGGCGTAAAACCACAACCAACATCCTCGAACACAATTTAGCCTTTCGGCAATCGGATAAAGTAAAGTTTTTGAAAATCGGTTCATTGGTTATGGACATATAAGCAATCAAACGATAATACATCATTTTAGGACACCCGGTAGAGAAAAAGGAGCTTAAAATCAAATTGATGAAATTCTTTGCATTCATAGGTGCGGGCTGAGCAAGCAGATGAAAAGAAGGAGAGAACACGAAGAAAAAAGAAGCCGAAATCGTCACAGAAACAGGCAGGAGTCTTTGTACTACGTGGCGTCTCGAAATAACGGATTTATTCGGTACAGAAATATTTCGAGGCTTCCTGCACCAATTTAAATAGTTGGTTATTGAATCTTCCTTTTCACTGGATGGCTCGAAGGGAAAATCCGAGCAGGTACTCGTTCGGTATACTGCCAGTGCAAGTCTGACCGATTTTCTCCGCGGGAAAAGTGCATTCCCCCGAGGGGGGTGGGGGTATATTTGTCCGACGTGGATATGGCCTCTTTCAGGGTATGGTTTTCACCTATTCTTTCTAGAGCAGGTTGTCAAAACATGCCAAAAGGGGATATTTTGTTAGATCGGGTAGTTTTTCGGTCAAATTCTTATATTTTAGATTATACCTTATTTTGGATTATCACCTGAACATGCAACTGATCAAAGGTTTACACACGGAGGCAACTTTCAGAAAGTACCGGCCTCAACCCATTTGTCCCAATTCCTCTTTAATTGTGTCGCAATTTTACGAAGTATCTTTCTTCGCTTAATCTTGGTTCACACTGGAGCAAAAAAAACTCATTTTAGACGAATTCAGAGTGGGGTATCGCTTTCATATTGATCCAAATGGATTGGGGCATTTGGAAAGCGCAGACAAAATCTCAAATTTAGGCAAAAAATAAGTGTTGGTGCGTTTTCCCGCATTGTGTGAACTAAGCTTTACCGATTTATTCCCTCCCTTTTGACTCATTTTCACATGGTATTCCAACAAGATGTTTCGCTTTGATAACATCAAATAAGTATATTTGTTATAGTAGCCTTTTTGTAGATATGTGGATAGTCAGCAAATAGTGGAATTCCTTTTCTGTGTCAATGCTAACCGCCATGACAAATATGTTTTTTAGAAGTGAGCCACATCAAATTTGGCCTGGATGGAAACTACAGATCGGTTCGAGCAGTTGAACTAGGAGCAGTTCAACTCATTGAACATTTCAACTAAAGTATAATTGTCTATCAGTTCAATCTACTGCAGTATAGAGCCATGGTTTGCGTTCAGGCCAAGTTTGATTTTCAGACTGTCGGAAATTTCAGAGAGCTTGCAAAGTACCCTGAGTGACAATGGCTCATTATGGAAACAATGCTTCGTCACTTGGTCAAGGCTTATGCCTGACACAACGCGCTAATTGCTGCGTCAAGGCTAATTTCCAGTCAGTAGAATTTCCCGAGCGGGCGGAATTTAAGCAGTCAAAAATCGTCCAGCTGTAACTATCTTTTCAACTTTAAAGCGACATTTTCACCTGTAAACAATCAAAATTACGTCCGCTCGGAAATAATCCCAATGACTGGAAATTAGCCTTTAGAGATAAAAAAGAAAAGCGAATGAAAGTTGAGGTTCAATATCAATATCATTTCATCGCCAAAATCATAATAGATGGATAATAATTGCATCAAGATAGATGGTTTTTCTACTAGAAAAACTAAAAACGATTTAGAATGCAATTAAATTCACTAAGAAAGTCCATACAACTCTACGAAGGCCCCTGGAAAATCAACCCTTTGGCTGAAGGGTAACCTCATCTTAAGAATATGAAATATGAGCCCCCTTGTAAATCAACCATTTGGCTGAAGGGTAACCCAGCTTAAAAATATGCAATATGAAGCCCCTTGTAAATCAACCATTTGGCTGAAGGGTAACCCAGCTTAAAAATATGAAATATGAACAAATGGTGGTAGACTCGCTACATAGTCCCAGTTGTTGCAACAACAACGACGACAACAGTTTTTACATTATTTGAATTCAATTGTTTGCTCCAACTCTGGTTTGAGCGTCCATCAGTCTATCAACAGCGATAACTACGACTATGTATCCAGTCTAATCGGGTGGTATCAGGAAGATACAGCACTTACTAGCGAAATTTACCTTATTATAGCTGTTTAGAAAAACGAGCGAAGTCTATCCAGTAAGGCTTGGTTCACATCAGAGTAAAAAAGTGTTAGAATTGGGAAAACCAATCTTCTAAAATCAGTCTAACGTAAAGAAAATGAAAACAAACCAAATTCGTCAGGACATCTTCGAAGGCACCGAAAAATATCTTGCTGACACAAGAATGATTTTGAAACTTTTCCATCGAATTCATAATGCATTTCTAAGCCGTTATTACTTTGGTCTGAACCAAGCGTAAATGACAGATTTAAAATATGTAGATAAAGCTTTATCGATTTTTCTAGTACTGTGATACGGGGTCGACTTGGTGTTTATGAAAGCTAAATGGCTTATTCCCCAAGATTGGTATCGTGGGGGCTTCATTTTCATGTTCATAATATGTTCATATAAAGCTGTCCATTCTGGTGCATTTTCAATAAGCGGCGCAAGTAACCGCAGACTGGGACTATCAGGAAAATGTTGACGCAATGACCTACAACTCTGGCATTCTTACAGCCCATTCAAATGTTATATTCTAATTGGTCAATCCAGCAAATTGACTTCGTTTGATTGGTTGAAATTCAACCTGATTTAGATAAGTTAGTTTAACTATGGTGGCGTGAATGAGGTACATTTCGCATATTTTAAAGATAAAATTCTAAAATTTAGTGAAGACTTCAAGAACAGTTTTGTACCAGACAAAAAGGGGTAAAAAGAGTTGTCTCACTGTACGCAGAATGCCATTCATTCATATTACCAACTACATGCATACAAGGATGTCTCTATTTTGTGACAGTTGCAAAATAAAATTCTGAAATAAACCTTGTGAAGGAGCTAGAATTGTTCAACAACGATTATAAGTTGGAAATATATAACTAAATTCATAATATTATGATAGGCAACACATTTTATGCCTCTGGAATATCGTTGAAGATTTAACATTATCCTGCTAAAGGATTCGGGTCTATGACGTTTTATGACGAAGAAAATTCATGCAGCCTGTAATCTGCACTGTATAACGGCCGATGGCGCCACCTTTGACTCCTCTGACCTCTGACTTTTGTTACTTCGACCTATGCGATGGGTCAACTGGTTTCTACCGCATTTTGTAGTCAGCTGTTTTGTGGTAACTTGAAAGCTCTCCATCAAAGTCGATTTTCAAGGTGAAGTCAAGATCTCGCTACAAGAAAACAGATGATGGTTTAACTGTTTGCTCCTGTCCATATGGCACAACATAAACAACGGAGATGACACATTCTCATGAGGTAATGAAGTTCAAGGCAAAAAAACCAGTTTTGGAGGTAAAAATCGCTGTAAATTCACAGCCAAATTTGGAGCTGCATACAGGGTGTTTCAGAAAAACGCAACCCAACTGTAACTGATTATTTTTAAAAATTGATACGATTTCAGTAGATGAAAAGTGCAGTTTTTCTTCTTTCCAATGATATGCAGTTTGGATACATTAATGGAATTATCTATCATTTGATTGATATTTTAGTGCAAATGGCCAATTTGAAATGCAGCGTGCTGCAAGGATCTATCTAGGCTGTAAAATAAGCTAGATCTATCTTGTAGTCAACCTTTAAAGAAACAAAAAAACAACTGATTACTCAATCAAAAAAATACTTCTAAAGCCAAAGAAAAAAGAAACTAAGCGTATCGGGCTGTGCCCTTCGTCAGTAGTACGTCGCCACATGCTTCACCTTTATTTAAAGAAACACAATCGCATAAATGCAATCTAAAAATGCATTTAGTTTATTCATACGACTTCTAGAAATATGGGAAGGAAAGGAAAACTGATGTTTAGTGGTTTTGTACCCATACTTTTTCGTGGCTCGTGCGCATAAACAATAGATAGACAAAAGAATAATTTTCCCGTTGCGGGTTTCTTCTTAAATCCCGGTCAATTAAATTTTTGGTGATTGTGTGATATGTTGGCGATGCGTTGTCATTTCGTACCAGTATCGCGTAGTCTAAATCTATTAAGTTTTATTCACAAAAGGATGCAATGCCTTATATGTCCATAAGAAAGCTTCCATGACAGAAGATGCATGGCATAAGGCTAAACAGATACTTTTGAGAAAGCACTAACCTTGTTCCTAGAGTTTTGCTTCATTGTTACGCTTCCAGATATCTTTTCACCTGCTTTGACTGTCAAATAGTCATCAAGATAAAATACTGTTTGTTTCCAATGAGTATATCTACACTCAGGTGCTAAAAAAGAAGAAAAATGGCATGTACTAGACTGTGTCTAAATAGGAAGCAGTATATAAGAAAATAAATTGATCACTGTGGATTATGTTGGATATTAGGTACAAAGATTTTAAAAGACACTTACCAGTGGAAAATCCAATTCTCGTGTGGCATTTTGCAAACTCGACTGAGAAAAAAGTGACTAACGCATGTACATAGTCATTTCTTTTGCAGGTTACTTCAAACGGTGATGTGAAGATTATTTCTTCCTGCTTCTGATCTTCAAGGTTTACTTCCTAAAAGATACAAATAGATAAAACAGGTGAACTTGGTGTTTATTCTTTTAACAGGAGCTAACAATTTTCTTCTCCACAGATTGCAGTGTCTAAAGTTGCATTTGTGGGTCTATTACAATGAGTCTGTTATTTAAGGCTATTTTCAAATTCTGTACTGCAAATCAGTAGTTGAAACAAAGAAAAGTTATTTTTCATATTTGTGCTTTGTATTGCCCCATTGTTTTAATACATCACTGCTCTACATGTTCAGCTACCTTCCAAGTTACATCAAAACGTACTGTACATGCCATCAACAAACATGATCAAAAGTTCTTCTGCTAAAGGTCTGTTCTCCAAACGTTATGTTCAATTCATTTCATATCACAGTGCAAATATTCAACTATATTTAGTTGTTTATCAACCCCAAATGTGAAAACATAAAGACTTTTAAAATAGCCAGACTATCTTTATGAAGTTTAACATTATCGCAGTTAACTGACCAGTACCACATATGTAAAGATGTGTCATCTTAGACAAAGAATATTACTGCGTTTGCAATGTATGGTTGACCTACAAATAACAATGCATTGGAACCATTGTTGGGGTCATCAAAGTCTGTCTGCTTTGCCATTTGTGCAATTACCGAAGTCAAGGATTGTTCAGCCAAACCGAGGGTTTGTTCAATTTAGCCTGCAGGATGGCAGGATTATTGATCAAGCAGTATTGTTAAAGTAAAAATCACCTTGATTAAGCAGTGGTTGGATACAACTTGTTTGGGATCAACGACGTCAACCAAAGGTTCCGAGATTGCAACATTGCGAATGGCACTCATGTCAAATCCATAGACATTATCCCACCCTAAAACGAAGAAAATTACACATTCAGAGAATGTTAGTATTATACTGCACCTTCAAAAAAAGAATCCATATATTTTAATAGTCAATTAATGGTTACAGAATTGTACTGAATTGTGATGATATTCTTCTCCTACCAGTAGTAGACCTAGAGGCCCTTTACATGAGAAATTTCAACCCGGGTTGAGTTGAACACGGGTTGAGTTTCAACTCTCGGTTGACGGAGTAAGCCTTCATCGCGTTTACATTTAAAGGAGGCCGAGTTGAATCTCAACACAAGGTCAACTCAACTCGGCAACTCAACCCGTGTCGAAATTTCAACACAGGTTGAAATTCTCATGTAAACGCAAAATTTTTTCAACTCGGGGCGAGATTAGAATGCGAACAAAGGAGATCGAATCTATTTCCGCAATCATTCAAATATTTGAGTGTGCTCACATTCCTTCTTCTATTGTTTGCAACCACGTGACCTATAAACGCAAGGCAAAATAAGCAATGCTGTTAAAACTCAACCCGTGTTGAAACTCAACACGGGTTGAAATTTATCATGTAAAGGGCCTCCTAGATATATTATTTGTCAAAAAAGGAAACATACAGTCAATTTTCTCTTCTTTGTAGTCTCTGTCCTCAATGGCACAAACATACAGATTTGCTTTATCTGGAAACAACATCCCATCTGGAGCCTGTCAAATAACAATACATAAAAAGTCAAGTTAAACAGCTTATGAAGAGGAATTAAGGGGCTATGCAACTTAGACGTAATCTTTTGTGTGAATTTCTTGCTTTAACTTTGCTATAAACAAATGGAGCTGTGATTTCCTATCACCATTTTGGTCATTTCTTGAAATATTTGTTTCATCTACCCCTCAAATTGGTCTGCATCTTGGCAATTGTTATATTGCAAGTAAAGTAGGAAATTAATGGCTCTCTTACATGCAGAATAACACCTGCCAAAGCACCTTTTTCTAACTTTGCTGTGTGAGAAAATGTGTGATTGCCCTTGTATCTAATTCAAAACACATAGTAACTATCCATTCCACTTGGTTACAGCATTTTCGGAAGGTTGTCCGCTTATCAGGGCTCAAAGGCACGAGGTAGTGTGGTAGTGTGGTAGCCGTGTAACCAGGAAGGAAGCTGAAGTGCTCAAATTTCTCAGGAAGGAAGAAGGGACAACGGAAAAAGAAGGGAAGGGGAAAGAAGAGAAGGGGAGGGAAGGAAAGGGAAAGAAAGAAATGAAGTGGGATAGAGTTGGGTAAGAAGAAAAAAGAGCATAAGAACAAACAGAAGTACTTTGCTTGCAACCAGGAAGGATAAATTGTTTTGAGCCCTACTACTTTTACAGCTGAAGCTTTATATACTTTCTCCAAAGAGAGCAGCACTGAGCTCATTACTATAGGAGATCCAACTACAGTATTACATACCAGCCATTTGTCCCTTGCATGTAAAACAGTATCCAGCATAGACTCATAGAACAAGCAATATCCCATCCATTCACTGATGATGATATCCACTTTCTCAACTGGTAAAACAATTTCCTCAACCTTTCCTTTGACAAGTGTTATCTCTGAAATGAAAATGAAATTTTACAAATAGAACAACAAGAAAGACTTAGCTTCTGCATAAGAATTTGATTTTAGACATCTTTCTAGGCTATTCTAAATATATTGAGTTTTACGGGTATTTGGGGGAAGAAAAAACCTGAAAAAATGTCAAAACAAAAGGGCACCTTGACTTAAATTTAAATATTAGGCCATTATAAATTCTAGGATAGTTTGTTCTCTACAAAATAGGAAGATTGTTGGTGCAATGTCACCACCTAGATAATAAATTAAAGGAATTGAATTGTATCATTAAGCTCTGATAAATGAATGACTTACTGTGGTCCAAATGGTTAGCTTTTATGATTTTCCCAGCATGATCAATTATCGAAGAACAGTCAACCTGATAAAAAAGAAAACTACCCTGAATAGTGTTCCTTTCCATCTCTTCCACACTTACAGGGGCGGCGCTGAGGGGTATTCAAGGTATTCACTGAATACCTATTTTTTTGCAAAGATTTCTTAATATTTTTAACCTTCGAAATCGAAAATGAGTTTCCTGCAACAACCCTATGAGTGGAGGAGATGCTGAATTTGGTGAAAGAAACCTTTTATGATGTCAGAAATGACGCACAGACTATATTTATTTTCCATTTTGTCTCAAAGAAAGAGGATAATTGATCGCTAATCCGTTGAGGAATTTGTTTCTAAGAGAATATGATAGGCCATTGATATCAGGGAATATTGGCCGTGAGGTATTCAGAGGCCATCGTGAATACTAACTCTTTGTTTCCGTCGCCCTCTGTGACGTTGACAGCCATTGAACATTCGGCCTCACAACAAAGAGTTTCTAAACTGAACATATTCAGTTTTCATTCTGAATACCACGGGGAGGTTCCCTTGTGTCTTCGCTTTCAATGTCCGTTGTGTATGATGGATTGGGTTTTTGGAAACGACTCGTAGCAAGTATCGTTGGGGTCAGCGTTGGGGTGTTTCTCAATTTCTTTTATTTGCGATCGGAATAAAGAAATCAGTTCACTCACAAGCAGCTTTCATTGGTAAATTTAGAAGGCCCATAACAACGTTTTTTAACCTTGTACATCAGTGTAATTTATAGCTATCGGTTTGAAGGGTCCATGATCATGTGAGTGCGAGTTTCTAATATCTTGAAAGAAAAAACGTTCAAATTCTCTTAGATTTACTTTATGAAACGTTGAATACCACTAAAAAATGTAGCAGAGAGCTTCAGAATCCAGACAAGATCGTATTTGGTGGATTTTGAGAAGATGGAGATCCCTCTTACGGGGCTCTTACGGGGCCATGGTATTCAGGTCGAAATCTCAATACCTTGCCTTTTTGGTGGCTTTCCGGAGGCGGCAAGTCTCCGCGTGTTTTGATTGCATCATGATATCTGATAATAACTTTAACCCTTGCGGTTTAAAGCCCAAGTCCCTTACTCTTCCTCCTGTTCTGTTCGTTCACCTGTCATGGGTTTCCGAAGCACGAGGGATTTTCCTGGTCTTTTCCAAACTTAAAAGACTTTATTTGTAGGCTTTAACTACTTTTGACATGTGATATGCTACTACTTTCTGTTGTACAATGATTCCAGGAGAGAAACTTTTTCCACGAACAACTTATGAAAGGCTCTTTGCGACGTTTTAGAATACCTTAAAACCAATTTTTTCAGGGTGGGGGAATGCCCTGCACCCCTCTCGAGAGAGGGCCCTTTTCCTACAATTTGAATACCTATTTATTTTTGGTCCCAGCCGCCCCTGGAAAAAAGGGAAAATGGATTTCAAGGAGAGCAGTTTAGTTTTTCTATAAATTTTAGAGGAGCCATCTACAGCTCCCCTCCAGCATTTAAAGAGAGCAGGGAAGGGAGGAAGAGCTACAGCTCTCCTCAAATGGCCACACCTGATAAGCTCAATGTCACAAACTGAAATACTGAAATATTCTTCAGTCTTAAATCATACATAACAAAGCATGCATTTTCAAGGAACACTCTGTTTCTCATCTTCAATTATCATAAAATCAGTTTTTGTTCCCTGAATACAGGTACAAACAAACCGTCTCAAATAAATATTTGCTTTTATTCTTAAAATTTCAACGATGCAAAACTCAGATGTATAACAGATTGTTTTGGAGACAGTAAATGTTTTCAGGCATCACAACCAGCAGCCTTTAAAATGGCATGAAATGCGCAGCTCAGAGAGTGCCTGCATTGCATCAGTAACCATGTACATAATTTATTTTCTGAAAGAAGGCTCAATATCTTCATACATACACACAGTTGTTAGTTAATATCTTACTGTTGCAATTTTTTGCTAAGATATCATCACACACTGACAGGAATCTTCTCTAAAGTTTACTTTTGCAATCAAGCTAAGTCAGCGATGCTTCATTTTGGATGTAGAATACAAGTATTTTCCACAGATCTATTTTGTGATGTACTAATAAATATTACAACTTACCCCATAACAATGTTTAGCCCCAGCTTTAGCAGCAAACATGCACAGAATACCAGTTCCACATCCAACATCTAGAACAATCTTGTCCTTGAATAAATGCTTATTGTGGTACATTGCCTTACGGTATGTCAATGTTCTTACTTCATCTTTCAACATTTCCTGAAATCAAAATAGAGTGTCAAAAATAATCTATTTTGCAATTAATATCTTAAGACACTATCTAAAGACTGATTTTTTGTGAAACGAAACTAACAGTGTTGATAAAACAGTTGTTAGTGGATTTTGATTTATGCCAACTATTTTTCAGCACAAATATGCACCAAGACTCTGATTTTCTAATAGCCACCTGCTTACGACCACTTTCTTTTTTGTGTCACCTATGGGCTCATGGTTTTAATATTCCTTGTTGCAAAAAATGTTATGCAACTTGTACCTGGCAAGTTAAAAAACAAACAGCTTAAAAGGCTACTGTTTTCCTGGATGTCACAGCAATGATAGTTTGCAATAAATATCTTATTTAATAGCTGATGTTTACTACAGAATTTTTCCTGTCAGAAAATGGTCACCCTGTTCCAATTCTATCAGGGATTTTCTTGAGAAGGTCCAAGGCAGAAGTAGAGAACACCTAAGCTAGTCTGCAGCCCCTTGTTATAATTACTCAGAGGTGTTGTTAGGGTTTGAACTCCATTTGCCTGAATGTCTAGGCTGCAAAGTCAATAGATTACAACACAGCCCCACACACCTTTAAGGGAAAACATCCCCCTATAATTCTGGGAAGGAGAGGCCAATTTAAACCATTTGCCAACACTGTCACTTTGATATTCCAGGGAACGATATTTCTCAAACATTATGCACTTTTCACTCATCCTCTTTGCAATGCACAAGGCATGATAATAAAGACTCAATGACATAAATAATGACAGCAATGGAGGTTGGTATTAACAAAAAAATTATGAACTTACTTCGTGGATTCCTGTTGCAAAAGAGAAAAGAGAAACTCAAATTAGCTGTGTGGAAAATCAATTTTGGCAATGAACAACAATTTCCTTTCAGCAAGTCATGCTATATGTGATGGTATGGTCAGGTTGCTTAATTCATGTAGCTTCAGGATTTGAAAGAAAGTAATTTTTGGTTTGACAAATTTGTGAATGTCATAAAGCATTTTGTTCAATGGACTTTTTTACTTGCCAGAAAGGGGGTCGGGTTGAGCATCCAAATCTGGTACTGTAGCTCTTAAAAGGCAAATTGAACATAATTAACCATAAACATGAAAAGCTGAGACTGAATCAAATGAACGAAGGCAAGTTTTTACATTGCGTTGTCAGTCCTGGTCATGAGATTTTTAGCAGCAGTAAATGGCTCTCCTAATGATGTGCATGTGAGCGGTTTCTAAGTGAATATATAGGAAACAAAACAAAAGAGATCTCAACGAGAGCAATTACTATCATTTGGAAAGGTTCAGGAGAGCAATCAAGGCCCTTTTTTGTACCCTTTCCAATTTATGTTCGTCAGACCATTTGCAGAATTGAAACACCATTCCACAGTATGTGAAGCATTTTATATGGTGTTAGATTTGCTTCCTTCTTCGGTATGAGATTATGGAGCTTATAAATATCTATTTACAGAGCTTAAATACTAGTTATGGTTCTCCTCCAGTTGCCATACCTGCATTTATGCGCTTTTGTTTATTGGTTCTGCTGCTTCTAAAAAACTCTGCCTTTTCATTCTCATCTTCCTGCTGATGTACAGTAGTAGTAGGCTTGCAGCACATGAAATCTTTAAATTACCAGTTGTGACTCTGATAAAGCCAACTTACCAAAATGAGCGTATGAGTCAAAGTAATAGTCCTTGCTAGTCATTTCCTCTGCTGCAACATCTTTCTTTTCATCTGCAGCCACATCTTTCTTTTCGTCCTTTACATTGCAACTATGATCACCATTCACTTTGGTTGCCATATCTGCTTTTTCTTCTGCTACTGCTGGCTTCATCTGCAAAGAGGAATGGATGAATGGATGTCACATTTTTCATCTCATGAAGAACATTAGCTTTGGGCAAATTGAAACAATAGGGTTTACTGGGGGCAAAATAGGTAAGCTTGGGGTAAAACGTGTATGCCAAAATTTGAATAAATGTGACGTAGCACAATTTAAGTTACTGGGGGCTGTGGCCCCCCTGTCCATGCTTCCCCAGGTTCCAGGTTGCAAAACTTGCATTTACTCACAACCCGGACTGCAGAGTACGGCAGTTTCCAACGAGATCTCGGGTGTGCAAGAGCAAAATATCGAGTGTGCAAGTGTGCACTTTTATTCAAGTGTGCACTTCAAGTGTGCATATGAATTCTGCTTTTATATTTGTAAGAACGTCTAATAAAAAAGATGAAAATAAATGTGAAAAACATATACAAATTCAAAGGCTTTTCTGTCCCTCATTCGGGCAGATGAAATTGAGCCTAAAATCGCGAAAAATTTGATTCCACGCAATGGAATTTTGTAGACTTACTACAATGAATCCCAGCTGCCATTTTTGAAAATGTGACGATGAATGAGATTGCTAACAGTGAAAAATACAACAATTGTAGTAAGTCTACAAATATGTCAGAAATTCTAAAATTTCTGTCGTAGTTTCATCTGAAGCCCTTCAGTCGTCAGTGTGCCACAATAAAACTCATTTAAAAGTATCAAACAATAGAGCCACACCCACATCACAGTGTGCCACACCCTTTCTAAGGTGTGCAGTGAGATTTCAGGAAAAAAATCTCGGGTGTGCACTTGCCGTACTCTGCAGTTTGGCTCACAACTATGAAACTGTCTTCACTCAAACTCGCTACTCACAGCTAGAAGACAGACTAGAAACTGAGCGCACATGCACACAAATTCGTAAGTTAGAGCCCCTCTAGCTCTCTGCAACAGATCCCGAAAATTAGGCAAAACTGGATATGTTCTTCCTTCTTGGACCGTAAACTCTTGATTTATCATTTCAAAAAGCTTTTTTATCCAAGCATTTTCCTCATATCAGATTGCTCAATAATTTCATTTTACATAGTTTCTACTCTGTCTGGCTACAATAAGCTTCTCGAGCACTTTTATTCGGCATCTGGCAATCTTCAATGCGCAAAAAACTCATGCTGCGCTGCTTTCGACTTGATGCTTTTTTGGGCCTAAGTTTTAGCTTCGGGCAAGCACTGCGAGAAAATGGCAGTTATGATTGTATCTTACTTGATTTTTCGTTCGAAAACTGTGGAAGAGTTGTTTCGGATGTCACACACTTACCTTTTTCGGTGAATCAGTAATTTCAAGTTCAGTTCTGAGTCGCTTTTTCACTTCGTTCCCTTCGATTACGGCAACCTCCATGCGGTCTATCTTTCAGCCTCGTGGTTGTGGAAATTTTCAATTTTCGCCCCAGACCTCCTTGCGCAAAAACGCAGATTTTGCGGTTTCGACAAAAAATGTGGAATTTTTCAGATACAAAATTGAAATTTGAAACCACATAAAAAATTGGTGAAAACGATACCCTTAAAAACGGCACATCCCTGTCGGACAAATATACTAAGTACCCCCCCCCCCCGGGGGCCGTAACAACATCTATTATTGGCCGTGGGGGTACGTATTGAGGGTGGTAAGAAGGTAAGGGCACAGGATCAAGAATCACGGAAATGAAATGTTCAATTACACGTTTTTCCCATCAACGAATATAGCGTTTTCACGTTTCACTTCAAGTCAATAAATACTGGCTTTTCACGTTTCACGAGAAGAAAATATGGCCGAAAAATTCAGTGGCATGGGGGTGGCATGGGGGTGGCATGTCTTCTAGAAAATAGGAAAAATAGGTCGATTATAGATTAATTCAATTCCAGAGCAGAACTATCTTTTCAATACAATCATACAGCAGAAAAGAACGTGCAAAATAGAAACAATTTTCAAAACAGCCTGTTGACTTCCCCGATCAATAATGTTTCTTATTATATGAGGGTATAATTTCTTAACTAAATTAGCCTGAGGTTTCTTAAAATGTGACTTCTCTTCAGTGGGTTCTTACTGCATCGTTCTTTGGCCGGCCCTAATTCCCCTCTTCAGTTCTGTTTGGCGGGCGGCATGCACTTTTTATGCTATTTTTCACTTTGTCATTATCAGGTATCTGAAAATTTATCCCACCAGCAAAGAAAAGAATGCATTCTAATGAGTAAGAAAGCAGACATCAATAATACCTGCATTTTTCCTTTGGGACAGTGGATGGTAAGGGAATGTATCAGGGGGACACGGGGGGCTTGCTGGAGCAGTTTTCTCTGGGGGAGCTGCCAGTTTTGTGAATGTGTACACGAAGTACCAATCTGATCACAGCTTCGTTGTTGCTGTTGTCTTTTGATAATTTGGCTTGGTGAATTTGCGAAAATGGAGGCTGCTCAGGGAACAAGAGAAAAAGCCTTGTCAGATTACAGAAAGAAGCTCAGTGAACATCGAGAAGTCGAAGCAAGATTGAAGGAAAGTAAGTATGATGTGACTGGAGTAAAAAACAGGCTTTCACACAATTTATTTATTGTATTAATTAGGCCCCTTTGTAGGACCTTTCTTTCTCTTTCTTCTACTAGGCCTATCTTCAGTTTTCATGAGTCATGGAGAATGAGAGTTGAGTGAAGCGGCAGTTTGTTATGTCTCTGGACAAATATCTCTCTGTGTGTCAGCCTGCATAGGACTCAAAAACACACATCAAATTTCTTGTTAAGGGAATCATCCACAATCACACTCACGAGCGAAAAGAAGAGATGAAAAAATAGAGCAGAATCAAAAAATGTGTGTGAAAAAGGAACATATACTAAAAATTATTAAAATGATAAGTTCTTTTGCTTATAAAATCAATAAACAGCAAATGTTGATGGTTTCATGAAAAAGGGAGGGTTCTTGAGTACCGTATTCTTTTCTGTTAAAAATTGTATATATTGTGGTACACCAAGCCGTGCATATTTTGGTACACCTGGCTAAAACAATATATATATATATATACGCCTATGACCCGATACGAGTATAACACAAAAACATAAAGATGAGTTACAGTCCAGAGTCCAAAAATACACGATTGAAGTGTTCAAGAAGCCTGACATAGTTTGCTCTTATTTTCTCTGGTGTCGCTTCTCACGCATCCTTTTGTTGTTCTCTTTCCTCTTCTGATCCATTCGGCCACCTACTTCAAACGTCAACTTGCGCCATTTAAGACGATCATCTACACTTTCTGTCCATGTTTCAAGAACATCGCCTCTTTTCAGAATATCTTTGATGGTATCCTTGAATCTAAGCAGTGGTCGACCTACTTTCCTTCTCCCTTCTGCAAGCTCACCGTACAGAAGTGCCTTAACTGGTCTTGTCTTTGGCATACGGGCAACATGACCCATCCAACGCAATCTGTTTCTGTTAAGGACAATTTCAATATCGTCTGCCTTTGCGAAACCTAGGACTTCATCGTTAGTGATAAAGTCGTCCCATTTAATTTTCAAGATGAATCTGAGGTGACGTTGCTGAATGGTTCTAAGCTGCCTGATGTGTTTTCGGTAAAGTGTCCATGTTTCGCTCCCATACGTTAACAAAGGAATTACACACTGATTATACACTATCAGTTTTGTCTCTGTTGTTAGATCCCGACAATCAAATACTCTGTTCCTTAGCCTTCCCACTGCACATGATGCAGCTTGTATACGTGCTGTGATCTCTTCATCCATTTTACAGTCTCTGGTGATATAGCTGCCCAGGTATTTAAAACGATCCACTGTGGCTAGCTTTTTTCCATCGATGTTAAAGACCACACTAGTGCCAATGCTCATAGTTTCAGTCTTTTTTATGTTGATACATAAGCCCATTTTCAAGGATAATTCATTGTAAGCAGACAGAAGATGTTGAAGTTCTTCTGCGCTATTGCAAAAGATAGCAATGTCATCTGCATATTGGGCTTCTCTTATGAATAAAGTGAGTGTCTTAGTTGTTGATTTTAACCTACGAAGGTCAAAGATATCACCATCATACCTGAAGCGAACATTGATACTGTATGCGTTGTTGGTATTTTTGAATGCTAGCACAAGAAGAACAGCTGCATAGATCCCAAAAAGGGTTGGAGAAAGCTTACAACCTTGTTTTACGCCACTATTGTATTCAATCGGCTTCGATAGTTCTCCATCTATAATTAGTCTAGCATACACATCTGAGTATAATCTTTTGATGATACTAATGAATTTTGGTGGGCAACCAAGCTTTTCTAAGATTTTGAAGAGAAGCTCTCGATTCACACAATCAAACGCCTTGGTAAAATCAATAAAGGCAATATGCAAATCCATAATTTGTCGTAATGTGAAGATACCATCAAAAAGATTCAAAAAGATTCAAAAAGCTGTGAGAGATGCCAAATTAACAATAGACCTTTCGTTCGTACATACAAGAACCTTTCATCCTAGCTGCAAGTAGCAAGTTTGAAGTTTCATAGTTATGAATGAGTGCAAGTTTTCCAACCTGATTTAAGAACAAAAAGAAGAACTGAGCTTTAACTTGCAGAGTCCAGTCTTTTCCTGATATGGTGATACTACATTGTGGTCATTTCACGAACAAAATGATAGAACCGAACTTGAACTAGTTAAGTCCAATTTTTTCTGAACCATCAAATACAGTAATAAGCCATTTGGTATGTCTCATACACCCCCGTTTAAGTGCCCCGGTACATCCTACCCCGGTGATTTCCTCGGTGAAAAAATTGGAGCCAAATTGGTCCCCGGACAAGACGTTAATCTCCCCGGTACAAAATGCCTCTCAAGTGAAATCTCGGCTGCAATTTGGGGAACCCCGGGGAGAATTTTGAGACAGTATGTCCCAGTAGAAACAGTTCTCCACCAATAATTATGCCATCCTCGTTACGTAATTGGAACTCCCCGGTGAAAATTTGACCATATTTTTCAGTCACTGAGACCCCGGTGAACATCTGACCTCTTGCCAGGGCACTTACTGTAGACGGGGGTGTTTTTATGTCAGAAATAAGAATCTGGGGTCTTATCAGTTTTGACTTGATGTATCAGAAAAAGTCTTGGCTTGATGGCATATCAACAGACAGTATCATGCTACACATTTAAAATGAAAATGCCATGGGTACCCTACAACTTAGCTGAAAAGACACAATGTTTTTGCAAATGAACAGGAAAAATATTAGAAAAATACCACAAAATAATGACCATGTTACTGGTTGTTTAGCAGCAGAATTGCATTAATTTAATAATAATAATAAATAATATACCATATTTATACAGGATAGCCTTGTCAGTAATTGTCTTACTGCTATCACTAAGGGTCCTGTTAAATCCTTTCAGAAATTGTTACTTTATCAAAAACACAATTGTTCTGTTCCAATGTTTTGGGTCATCCAGTGCTCTTGTTCTGCTTTGCTTCTGCCTCGTTCTGCGGCTCCTCTGCCAAATCAAAAGATTACTTCCTTCCTTTCCATGGAGGATTTCACCTGACTGAGAAAAGTAGCAAGCCAATATTTGTTTATTGTTCGTACTCAACATTTTTGATTAAGGAGCAAAATGGTTAGATTGAATTGTTCAAGTTTGAGTTCTTCCTATGTATCCATTACCAAATACGAAGTACTGCAGGTATTAACAGATTTGTTATTTCACCTTTTTCTCAATGAAATCCTTGCTGTTTCAGTGAGAGAGAAGTTACGTGATGCTAGTAAAGATTATGACAAGTCAGAGAATGATCTCAAAGCATTACAGAGTGTTGGACAGGTAGGACCTTCATCATTGATTAACCTCTGATTTCATGTTCTTGACCAGCATGGAATATCATCGCCAGTTTATTAATAGAAGATTGATAAAGTATGTGATCAGTAAAAATTGTCATCCTTTTCAACTGAAACATGCTGAGAATGCAAGAAAATTTGCAAAGAATACTTTGGACTCTTGGGGTTCATGCAGAATTCAATTAATTCCAATCTACTGTAATTCCAATATCCTAGGTATTCTTACAAAATTTCAAACACCTGAAAATTTGTTTGGCCCCAGTGGCGGACACCTGGGGGGCCAGGGGGTGCGATCGCCCCCTCAATGTTGGCTGGAACAAAGATCTTTTGTTCAGAAACAATAGAAACAAACAATGCTTTTTAACTGAAACAATAGCTTCGCCCCCCCAATATTTGGCAAAGTGTCCGCCACTGTTTGGCCCATCAAGTGCATCTATCAGATGTCCTGTAGATATACTTATAACAGGAAAGCAGTTTGTTTGTTTTGATTTCCAATTATCTTATTTCATTTTGTACCTTACCTTTCTTGATCCTGATAACCCAATGCTATTTTTTTGTTTCTTTAGATTGTAGGAGAAGTGTTGAAACAGCTCACTGAAGAAAAATGTAAGCCATTTATCATTCAATTTTGCAATCTTGGGATTCCTATTTCACTTAGCCAAAGATTGGGAAAATATACTTAGCAGGTTCAAATTGACTACAGAATAAACTTCTTGCTCCCAAATAAACTCAGAATTAATAAACTCAGATTTAATGCAGTTGTTCTCAAAAACTAAACATTGTATGAAGAGATCCTTGATTTATCTGCTAAGTTTTCAGTTGAGCTGACCCATTTCCCTTGAAAATTTTTGCTCCTTAAAGGGGCGTTGGACGCAAAACGCGGGAACAGTTTCTGCACGTCACAATCCGATTCTTATTGGCCCAAATACGAAAACATGCTCACATTACCTCTCTGTTCATTGTAATTCTGACGAAATTAATTAAGCAATGAATCCAGTAGTGTTTGAGAAGGTTCTATTCACCTTTAGGTTTTGCCAGGCATCATAAATCTGACTCAAAAACCGTGCTCTTTGGTAGGTTTCTTGCCCACTTCGAATTGTAGATTATCTCCTTGCATCTTCAAAGTTACTCCAGCAAGATTGCTGTTTACGACTTTCAGGAATTAGTGATCAACAAAATAACTTTGCAAATGCATTAAATCGACATATACAAACAATATATTTAAAATCAATTCGTGAGATTGTCAACTGCAACTTCGATGCAAACAGATGAAAATGTGCTATGATGCTATTCAAAATCTCCATTGATGAGGCACTGCTTCCATTGAAATAATGTCAAAATGTCCTGTGCAGCATCATGTCCAACAGCCCCTTTAAATGCTATGAAATCACAATCCATGTACAGTAAATCTTGTTCATTGAACTCTTCATTTGTCTTTCAGATATTGTAAAAGCTACTAATGGCCCAAGATATGTCGTGGGAATAAGAAGAGGGGTAAGTTGTTTGTCAAATTAATTGTTATTTAAACGATCCTTTTATGGTGATGATTGTGGATCTATTGCGGATCTATTTGATCTTCTCTGTCTCAGCAGGTATCAGAAGATTAAAGGGACTCTGTCGTCAAAATGTAAACAAAACGATGATTTTTGCAGTTTTTTGAAAGGTGATATCACACAGGATTTTTGTATTTTTTTCAAAATGAAAGTTGCTGTTTGGGCATTAATCATTGCACTTCACTACTAAAGAACAAACCAAACATTCATATCTTCTACGACTGCTCAGATATAAGTGGATTTTTAACAGTCACTTTTTGTGGCTTGGGTGAAGCCACCAAACAAACTGCAGAGAACAATGGATGAAAAATGGATAATCCCCGACACGTGCGAGTTTACGGATTTGTTTACTGTTTGACAACTGAGCCTCTTTAACATCTCTGGTGCATGGTCATATAACATTAGACGTTGCAGGGCGAAATGACCATACTCAATCATTTCATAGCATTTCATAGCTATTTTGAAACTAATGAGGGTAAACATAAATATGAAACAAGACAAACAAAACACTATAAACTATGCAGAACACGCAAACATTGGGGTGACCAAACGCTTAAAAACAAAGGTGCAAGACTCTGGAATAACCTCCCAGATAAAATAAAACATATCAATAACGTAAAATCATTTTCTAACGAAATAAAAAATCTTAGACTCCTTCAATACTAATAAAATAAAGAAACAAAAAAACAACAAATTAAATCAAATACAAAATGACTTAACCTTTAACGCTTTATAATATTAACCATTATACTTTTACCAGTTTGCTACTACTATTCTTCTAGTTACGTTTTGTATATATTTCGCTTGTTTTTGTTCTCAAAGCGGCTCAGACTAGATAAGCTTTGCTTTTTCTGAGTCGTATAAGTTTTACAGTACATTGTATTATGTATCATGTATTTCTTATGAATAAAGTTTGAATTGAATTGAATCAAATGCCAAAACACTTATCTGAAAAATTGTAGCAGCTCAATAAATGATAACGTTTTTAATGCAGTGCGCGTGCATGTACATTTCACTGCAACAATTCTACTTATATATTTTGCCTCTTCTAGCCATTTCTTGCTGTTTTTCTTTGCTTTGTTGTACTGTATGGTAGCAGTAACGTAATGTTCAGGGTTTAACTGCCTTCCCATGTGCTCAATCAAGTGCACATGTTCATATTTTTAAAGACGTCTGCTGTACTTGGAACCTATTTCCATACGTACTGTAGTTAATGCTAAAATCTTTTTCATTTTATTGTCAGATTGATAAAGACAAACTTAAACAAGGGACAAGGGTTGCTCTTGATATGACAACGCTGACAATAATGAGGTTTGTAAAAAATGTTATCACCATCAGTGATGGCCATCAGGGGACTGTTTGCATTATTCCCTCAATGTGTCATGATTCAGCAGTGGTCACAGCTTTTTAAAATTTTTGACAAGTTTTTGATGGGTCTGATTTCGCTAAAATTCTCATTATCATTAATTTCCAACAAAGAATGAAACTATTGTCGATTGAAGCAAGCAAAAATAATTGTGATACAGGCCAATCACCCAGCTAAGATACAACAGTCGAAGCAGCATTGATTTTGGTCAATTGTAATAGTTTCTATGACATTTTCTGTTTGCTCACTTGTTTTATTAATGGGTAGATGGCAATAATTTCTCAACCATTTTGCTATTATTGAAAGGATGTGCAATGAAATTAAATAGTATCAATGATTTATTTATACATTTCCTTGTTTTTAAGCATTTTTAACTGGTCATGACAATCTCGTAGCTAAATCAGGGATCTTATGGGAAGATAATTTGACTCTTTACCAGCCAAGGAAAAAATATGTACTGTATAGCATAAAATCAATTATAAAGATATGGTCAGTAGAAAGATTTTGCGCAAGGATACTTATCAATTATTTATTGAAGCTTGATGCAATTTGAACGAAATTTCATCAAATGCATCTCTTTCCTTGTGCAGGAGACTTCCCCGTGAAGTTGATCCATTAGTTTATAACATGTCACATGAAGACCCAGGAAACATCACATATGCAGAAATCGGAGGATTGAATGAGCAAATTAGGGAACTTCGAGAAGTATGTTTGCATCAAATTTAGTACTTCTGATTCCATTACGTTATTTAGCCATATTACGATGTTCTAGATATTTCTAGCTTTTGTCTGCGGTGAGACCATGCTGCAATTCATGCTGTTTGCTGCACAACGCTAGAGGGACACTTTTAACTATTCTCCTCCAAGAGAGGCAAAATTTGCTTGCTTCGTAAGTGCAGTTCTTTCTGCAGTTGTCTATTCACAACCAATTACTTGAAGTTGAAAATTTGGGAGCAAATTTGCCAATGAAACCATCATTAAATCAGGATGATTTGCCTCTGTAAATACACAGCCTGGCAATAGCTCTTTAGGATCTCTTGAAAGTTGCACTCGTGTGCCTATGACTCTTTTTATAACCTTTATGAGAATGATATGATTTTTGTTTTATTACAGGTCATAGAGCTGCCATTAATCAATCCAGAATTATTCAACAGAGTTGGTATTCAGCCGCCTAAGGGTTGTCTTCTTTATGGCCCACCAGGTATGAATGCTTCGTTGGTTAATTTTTGTTTTTCAACTTCGTTCACCATGATATATGTTGATCGCACGTTTTCTTGTAGTAGTAGAAATGCCATGAAGGCGAAGGTGAAGGTGAAGTTGCGTTTTTCACCGCCAAGCACTGGGATCGTAGAAATAGAGAAGACCTAATCGAGTCCGCGACCCCTTGTCATGACGCTCAAATGGTGGGGCTCTTCCGGGTATCGAACCCTGTCCACCTGACTGTTCTGGCTGCAAAGTCAGAGGATTACACCACTGCGCCACAACACCGTGCGATGTATTTCAAGGGAGAATCATTTATATCTTCTCGCTGATCACCAGTCGTTAATCGTGGATATGGTACTTTGTGCTGCCCAAACTTTGTTGTCTTCTCAAGACGCAATTTCGCAGTCGTCTATATACGGTATTCGCGATACTAAACTTGCTTGTTTTGAAAATTTTCGATGATAATACCATACCGCCAAATTTGATTGACAGTATGTTTTGATAGTGCCATAACACCAACAATTTGAACCAACTTCCTGTGACTCACAGAGGGACAGTATTATGACATATAGGCAGGCCTGGTCATAGGTTTTTAGCAGGGGGCAATGAATCGCTCCCCTGGCTATATTCTGGCAAGCTATTCCCAGATAGAAGACGGAGGAAAGGAAGGTTTCAAGGACATCAATTATGGTTATTTTCAAACAGTTTAGGAGAGCACTCTTCATGCCCTGTACAGTCTTTTCTTCAAACAGCAAGGCCTGTATGGGCCAAAAATCACAGAAAATAGTCGCTAATCAGGAAAATATTTTAATGAGCTCCATATTTTTACTCAAATGACTTCAATGATTTCTTTGTTTAACAGGTACTGGTAAAACTTTGTTAGCACGTGCTGTCGCAAGTCAGTTGGATTGTAACTTCTTAAAAGTAAGTATCTTTATAACTGTATTTGTGTAAATTTCTTTTCTTTGATAGACCTTTTAGCTATTCTGAAAAGAATCAGAATCGAACGATATTTTACTAAATTTTGTAGAGTTTTCCAATGTGCACAATAATGATAGAAGATCTAACGGCACTCGATCGAACCTCACTTGTAAAAATTTGTAGAAAAGCTGAAAAGGGTCTAGATTGTAATTGTTTGAATACGTATTGTCTATAGGTTTTAAATCGTAATTAGGTTTTAGCGTTGTGGGCTTTAGTTCGTTCAAGGGTGTTAGGACACAGATATTTTAATTACGTATTTATTTACCTTGTTTTGATCTTCGTCTTGTTTTCTTGTCTTGTTTTCTTCTCTGTTTTGTTTCCTCTTGCTGATGTAAATGCCTCGTGTTATTGGAATATATCTTCCTTGTATTCCTGTGTCTTAGCGCGATTGCGGTTTGAAACCTTTCTTCTGCGAAGGCGCGCTAAGACACAGGAATACAAGGAAGATATATTCAAATAACACGAGGCATTTACATCAGCAAGAGGAAACAGAACAGAGAAGAAAACAAGACAAGAAAACAAGACGAAGATCAAAACAAGGTAAATAAATACGTAATTAAAATATCCGTGTCCTAACACCCTTGGTTCGTTTAATTTTATTTAGGTTTTTCATGTATGGTAATTTAGTTTAATTTTATTAGTCTTTATGAGAGGGCTCCTTGAAAAATTTCAAAATTTTGTGAATTTGAGACTTCCCAGGTATTGACTAAGTGACCAAATGTTTTGGGATAACTGCTATATTTGTGATTGTCTATTTTCCAGGTTGTATCAAGCGCTATAGTCGATAAATACATTGGAGAAAGTGCCAGATTGATTCGCGAAATGTTTGGTAAGCTCTTTTTATGTTCTTCCATCATTTGTTATATGGTAATAGAGGGCAAAAGTAAATGAAAACTTTACGATTTGGAGTTCTCAGTTCTCTTTCAATTGATGAGAATAGGATAATTCAGTCATTTCTGATGCTCAAAAATTCACATCTGCCCCGTCTGCCTGAAGATTGCGACAAAATGGCAAAAGATTCTCGCCAAACTTTTATGTGATGTTGCTCTTCAGATATTCAAGTAAAGTTTGCTGCCATCCCCGTAAAAATCCGTTGACAAATGATGGATTTATGACATTCAGAAGACCAAATTTGCGTGATGACTGAAACCAGCAGTCGGCCATGTTGTCTTACTATTTTGCAGCGATAAATAGCTTCATGTCAGTTAAGGAATAGTTTCTGAATTAAGAAATAGTTGAAAACTCTCTGATGATTATCGGAATTTTCATGAGAGCTATGACATTAAAGGCTGCTGTCTCATTTCATCCATGAAGCTATTTATCGCTGCAAAATAGTAAGACAAAATGACCGACCGCTGGTTTCAGTCATCAGGCAAATTTGGTCTTCTGAAGATCATAGCTCCATCATTTCTCAACGGATTTCTATGGGGATGGCAGCAAACTTTATTTGGATATCTGAAGAGCAGCATCATGTAAAAGTTTGGCGAGAATCTTTTGGCGTTTTGTGGCCATCTTCATGCAAATGGGGCACAATTTTTGGGGACACCCTGTAGACTTTAAAATTGGTGCTGCCCTGTTAGAAAACTGATCTAAATCGTTATATGTGTTGGAGGTTATTTCATCTGCGCCATTGCAATGAAAGAACTTTATGAACAAACGTTACACCGGCTTGTAATATTTTCACCTCTACTAATTTTTCTTCTCAGCATATGCTAGAGACCACCAACCGTGTATCATTTTCATGGACGAAATTGATGCCATAGGTAAGACGTTTCTTTTTTAGATAAATGTTAATATTTCTTTTCTCTTCCATTTTTCTCAACATGGAGTAAAAGTTCTTTTATCTGACCTTTTAGTAGTTGAAATGAAACGTATCTTGCAGAAAAGTTGAAATCGTATAATGTTAAAGAAACTGAGTTTCCCTGGATTTTTTTTCTTTGCCGTGAAAAATGTCAATGGTTCTTAACGATATCGAGTTTCTTTATCTGACTACTAATTGCACTAAAACTGTTGAAACTGTTTTTAAGAAAGTATACTGCTGTTGCAATACGTAGACCAATTTTTTCAATCTTAACAATATATAGTTTATAGGGCTTGAAGAGTCCTAAGTCTTGCAATACAATCAAATTCCAAAGGAACGTTCTCTTATTCAACAACTGTCCTCCACTTAAACACCGTGCAACAATAATGTTTTCCTTACTCTGCTTGAACGTATTTGTCAGTCAATTCTCAAGTTTTACTGTATTGTAGATGAATTAAACAACTGGAAATTTTTTTCGTTTTAGGTGGTAGGCGTTTCTCTGAAGGTACTTCTGCAGATAGAGAGATTCAACGTACTCTTATGGAGGTATGATTTTAGATTTCTTTGGCATCGCATTCCAGTTTCTAGTTTTGCCCACCTTATTCCTATAAACATATTGCATACTAAGCCATTTTGATACTGCCTGTCGATTCATTTTCACTGGAAAATTCCATGATTCAAAATACAAACATTATTCTCTAATGGGTCAGTAGTAGCCCTAAACTATCTACATTTGGCCATTATTTCCTGAAATGTTGTCCTCTGTTGTACCAATATGATATTTGCACTTTTTGCTAGATTACCAAGCTGTGCTGATATTGTAATGGTAAATCTTCACTCGAAATTCGCTCTGATCATCATATAGCCTTCGTAATACGGGGACCGACCTGAGGTTGCCGATGAAAAGGTCAGCAAATGGCCAGAGATTTTACTCTTATAGAGGTGCAAAACTATGGAGTAGTCTGTCAGCCGAGTCAAGGCAGGCAACCTTTCTGTATAATTTCAGGAAAACTATTTAGAAACAAACACTTTTCTTTCGTTTTATCGTAATTTTGACCATTATTGTACATAGATTTTAAATACTGTAAATAAGGTTTTATAGTTTGTTTAATTAATAGCTTTTTATTTGTACCTTTGTACCTTAGATTGTAATTGATGTTTTTATTAAAGGGGCCCTTGAAAACCAACTTGTTGAAGGGCAACCCTCCTAAAAAGAATTGAATGAAAATGAAATTTATCAATCTTTTCCTCTCTTGCAGCTTTTAAATCAAATGGATGGATTCGATTCCCTGGGCAAAGTATGCTTTTAAGATCGTTCTATTTATGTAACGTAGCTAAAATTGAAATCTCACAGCACAATTTAGGAACATTTGATTTATTTAACTCACTGCATATTATCTCAAAGTCGTGACTGAGAGACTCGACAGATACGACTAACAATTAGCCCAGATGTTCTTTTTCTCCAGCTTGTGAATTTTTCCTTTCGGAAGTTAGTTTCATTTAATTGCAGTATTCCTCATTGTTACATTTTTATAGAAAACTTCGAAGATGCCCTGTTATTCCCTTGGAATTAAAAGCTACTATTCAGTATATTCAATGTACAAAGATTCCTATTCCTTGATGCTTTGCTGGTACAGTAAAACCCGCATATAGGAACCTAAAGTTTTCAAAGCGATATGTTTGGGTTCTTATGTAAAGGATAATATTCCTCAAATCAAGTTGTAGGTTCTTTAAGTTAGATTCTTAAAATTCTCAAAACGGAGCCTCTTTACCAATTCTACGAGCCTCCTATTAATCTGGCGCACTGTGCAGTGGGTGTTAAAGCAAAGGTGAATCCTCCGCAGCACAAGACAAAGCATTTCCGTATAAACAGAACCCGAACCCCCATCCGATATGAAATGAATACGGTCTCGTGTAAACAGAACCTGAATCTAATTTACTTTCCCAGGTAAAAATGATAATGGCTACAAATCGTCCAGATACTCTTGATCCGGCTTTATTGCGACCTGGAAGATTGGATCGAAAAATTCGTAAGTTCCAATTGCCATATGTACCTTCTTCATAACACCTAGAAATTAACTTCGTAAGGAAATTTTAGAAGCAAAGTTTCAGAAACCAAGGAAAGTATGTGGATAAAATTGACTGTCAGGTATTCTTGATGATCAGCCAGAGAAATGGAAGGGAAGCGATGTTTGTCAATTTGTTTTCGCACGCATTGTGGCTTTAAATCGTTGCAAAAATCAAAGATTTTTCTGTATGCGTATAGATATTGCCTCATCATGCCTTTAGAACGTTCTATCCTGAAGATGAAGCACATTATTGCTTTGATTCGTTAATCACTAGAAACGACCATGGCCTAGTCTTTGAAATAATTTATAGTATGCTTGTTGACAACGCTTTAGAATCCTGGTGCTCTTTTAATTAATAACTTTTACGGTAATAAAATACTATTATGACAATCATGTCAAACTTTTTACCAAATTTAGGTTTATCTGATTTTAACATTTATGGTTTTAATGCTGAAAGTTATATTTCTCTTTTTAACTAATATATTGCAATTTGTTCAGTTAAAGAGCCATTGCCACCCAGGATCCTTTGCGGGCACGCTACAATTTCCGACTATCTGAAAATCAAATTTGGCCTAATCTTAAACCATAGTGCCAGTAGCTGAATTGATAGAAGAATTCAACTAAAGTAAACATTTTCTATCGATTCTACTACTGCAGTGTGGATCCATGGTTTCTGCTCAGGCCTTATTTGATTTTCTGACAGTTTGAACATTTCAGCATGCCTGCAAAGGACCCTGGGTGACAATGGCTCTTTAAGTTGAATTAGCTTCTGGTATAGCGATTGTGTTATGTTGCCAACTTTTGAAGAAATTGATAATAATGATAATCGTTATCATCGCTAATATCGTTTCAGACATCGAGCTACCAAACGAACAAGGCAGAATGGACATTTTAAAGATTCATGCATTGAAAGTTACCAAACATGGAGAAATAGGTACGAATCTAGATTAAGTGTTGCAGCGGTATCGCATATTATGGTAACATCTTCGTTTGCTTAATGCAGAAATCAGTGAAAAATGTTGTGCCTAAAGCTCCTTTTAAGGTTGTCCGAGAACTAAAGAAATATTGGGGAGGCAAATGATATCTTGACATGAAATCTTATATGTGACAATCAAATTACAGTATTACCCCGCCACTAAGAAACTCATTTTGTAAAAACAGGCTGTTTGGTTTCTTATCAATATCATATAAATGTTATATAAAACCAAATTTTGGACAATTAACATGATGCCATTTGGCAGGCTGTAGTTTCTTTTAAGTCAGTTTCTTAGTAGCGGGGTAATACTGTATATCAAATTTTCTGATCAAGTAAGTAGATTACAAATTTTAAAAATATCCGATTACATTGCTTCAAAAAAGTGTGCTCAAAGTGTAATTTGCATTCAGCTGATTCTTTGAGGTGGAAAGTTGTGCAGGTTGTTGCCTCCTTCATACCGTTGCTGCCATTTCTGGCGAAAAGGAAAACACTTGCCCACATGCTAAATAAGTTTAGAACGGCAACTTTTAAGTAGAATATGGCGATCGTTACCTTAAATCCCAGAAATGGATTTTACAGGCATTTTGCATTTCTCTATCAAGCTTAAAAATAACCGTCATTGTGTCAACAGTGCCTTACTTACTTTCTCTTATATTTAGACTATGAAGCTGTTGTGAAACTGTCTGATGGATTCAACGGAGCAGATCTTCGTAATGTTTGCACTGAAGCAGGTAAATTATGTTCTATCGGGTGACCAAATCATTACCCTGGTCTTTGAACACTAAAATGATGGAGGTGGTGTCCCCATGCCTAGCTGCTACTTTCTTTCCTCGATAGCAAGTTTATTTTTTTCATTTAATTTTATTTATCTATAACAGGGTAAAGTTATCAGTTATGTACATTGCTTTCTATACTGCCCTGTAAAAAGAAAATAGACAAACAGAGAACTTGTTCGTGGTGATTTGGGCTTTAGAAATCGACTAATTGTAATCTGCTGCACGAGAGTTCGTACTAAATCCCCAAATCACCCTGAAAACGTTTTCTCTTTGTTCATTCATGTTGAGTCTTTTAAAATTTGATCGACGTTTTTTGATCGTTTTCAGTATTTTCGAAAACTGAAATTTTAAGAAACTCGCTTCTAGCTCTAAAAACTGAAAACGGAAAAATTTACAGAAAGTCCTAGAATCTAAGTCAGGCTTTCTGCTAAAGATTAGGTCATAAATCTTCAAAATCGGTCCAGTGTACGATTTATTGTGGCCTGCCAAACGTGTATAGTTTATTTTGGCGCACCCGGTAGGTAAGTAGGTAGGTAGGTAGGTGTATTCCTTCCGGTTGGAGCAAAAGCCCCATCCATCATGTTTTCATTCTTCAAACATAAAAAGCAATGTACATAATTGATAGTTCTTTTTCGAGTTCTATTCAAGGCGTGACGAAGTTCTGCTTGTTAGATTTAATTAATCGCATGTGATTTCTATCCTCCAATCGTGGTAGCCCAATGTGGAAAAAATTGGAATCTGTCTCAAATTGGCTGTCAGGGGAAATTTGCGATAGCGCAAAATGATTCATGCAAACCATTTTTATCGTCATTATTCGCGGGCAGGCTTCTAATTTTAGACAGTCTGTGATTTGGTGGCAAGCGTAAAATGCAAATTAAAGATTTTTTCATTTTTTCCAAACAGTGCTACCCTATGAAAGATTCTATTACTTTATCTCTGTTCTTGTCTCCCATAACCTTCGAAGGTAAATGAAGATCCAAATTGCTCATTACCTGAATCTCGTTTTCAGGTATGTTTGCTATTCGATCAGAGCGTGATTACGTCATCCAAGAAGATTTCATGAAAGCAGTGCGTAAAGTTTCAGAAAACAAGAAGCTGGAATCGAAATTGGATTACAAACCAGTTTAAGACATTTAGAACCTTCTAGAATTTCTTATCTAATTGTTAAAACATTTGTTAGGATCATCCCGTTAGCTACTTGAAAATGAGGCTGTTTCTATGAGTTCCTTGTGGTCGTGTTTAGACTTGCTCCAAGTCTTTTCAGTGGACTATCAGCATTAAAAGAATATAATTACTCCTGCGGGGGCGTATGCTACTTAGGTGACGCTGCGAAGGAGAAACGTAACGTTATTTACACCATGTGCAATCTCGTCCCCAGAGTGAGTTCATGGATCAGCGTATGACATCAGAACACCCTGGGAACGAGGTTACACCATGTGCACATTGTATCGGTGCATTCGGTGCAATAGACCTTTTAGCTATTCTACAAAAGAGCCTGGATCGAGCGTTATTTTTATACGCGAGGCTCGATAGAGTGGTGTTAAGGGCTTCTATCACTATTGTGCAAATTCGAAAATTCTACAAAGTGCACTTTGTAGAATTTTCGAATATGCACAATATTGATAGAAGCTCTAACGCCACGCTATCGAACCTCGTGTATAAAAGTAACGCTCGATCCAGGCTCTTTTGTAGAATAGCTAAAAGGTCTATTACGGATCCATAACAAAGGTTTTGCAGGTCAAGAGGGTTTACACTGTACCCAACAAAATGTGAAACACCAAAATTTGGCTCTGTAGAGCCTTACCATGGCCTAAGACTGTACCGCATCAATGCCACTCGTCCATCATAGCGCATGCCTACTTGAGCATTTTAAAGATTATTTGGAAAGCTCTACAAGTGCGTCGAGTTGCTAATTAGCTACAACGTAGTTCCTAGGGCCAGTTTCATGCACCAATACTACGTCGATGACCTAAAGAAGACAATGTCGGGCCTGAGAACGAGGTTACATACAGGGTGTCCCAAAAAAATTGTGCCCCGTTTGCGGCAAAAGATTCTCGCCAAATTTTTTATCTGATGTTGCTCTTCAGATGTTCAAATAAAGTTTGCTACCATCCTGGTAAAAATCCGTTGAAAAATGATGGAGCTATGACCATCAGAAGACCAAATTCGCCCGATGACTGAACCCAGCGGTCGGCCATTTTGTCTTACTATCTTGCAGCGATAAATAGCTACATGGATGGAAATGAAACAGCAGCCTCTAATGTCATAGCTTTCGTGAAAATTCTGATAATCCTCGGAAAGCTCCACTATTTCTGACCTCACAGAAATTATGTCTTACCTCACGTGAAGTTATTTATCACTGAAAATAGTAAGACAAAATGGCCGACCGCTGGTTTCAGTCATCAGGCAAATTCGGTCTGCTGAAGGTCATAGCTTCATCATTTTTCAACGGATTTTGATGGGGATGGCAGCAAACTTTATTTGAAAATCTAAAGAACAACATCATATACAATTTTGGCGAGAAGCTTTTGTCGTTTTGTCGCAATCTGCAGGCAAACGGGGCACAATTTGTTTGGGACACCCTGTAAATTTTTACATCTTCTTTCAACTCAAAATTGTCGAGAGACATGTTTACGGCGGTAGGGTCCAAATAAGCCAATGGCGTAACGCACGGATTTCCTGATGCAGGAGACTTCCCCGTGAAGTTGATCCATTGGTTTATAACATGTCACATGAAGACCCAGGAAACATCACATATGCAGAAATCGGAGGATTGAATGAGCAAATTAGGGAACTTCGAGAAGTATGTTTGCATCAAATTTAGTACTTCTGATTCCATTTTGTTATTTAGCCATATTACGATGTTCTAGATATTTCTAGCTTTTGTCTACGGTGAGACCATGCTGCAATTCATGCTGTTTGTTGCACAACGCTGGAGGGACCTCCAAGAGAGGCGAATGGCGTAACGCACATTATTATTATCTATGGTGTTGCAGTTACCCTCTTGAATCAGCCAAACAAAGAAAAGATTTAGCCTTGGTACGGAGCCGTAATACAAGCGTTGCAGACAAGACATCATACTTCACTGTTAAGGATACGAAACCATGAGGCTACAACTATTCGATTTCGTAGCCAGAGAACAGTTGTTACAGACAGGAAGATATACGATACTAATTAAAATGAAAGTCTGATCCGTAATTTTTTAACGGATCCAAAGTTTTCTTGTACGGTGTGACCGGAATCTTAGAAAAACAATGGTAGCATGTTTGGTATGACCAGTGTCAGACGAATTGATTAAAGTAATTTTCAAATACGTGCAAGTTGCATGTGATTTTATCATTTTCTACGTCTCAAAGACTAGTCTAAAGGAAAGATTCAATATTCAATTGTTTAAATATTCATTTTTTCTTAAAAAAGCTCATAAGAGATGCTTGAGTCTTGGGTTTTGCAGCTTGTGCCCGGATCTTTTTATTTTCTTCGGTAATTTCTCTCGGTCTCTTATGTACTGGATTAGTCTGCTTTGTAGGCTTCCTTGTTGTGTCCTCCGGTTCACTCTCTTCTGACGCTGATTCCGATTCGTAGACTTTCTCTGTTACTGAAAAAACAGTAAACAAATATATAGATTAAAAAGCATATTTAATTTCAAGCAGTTTTTTGTCCTGGTTGCGTTTTATGAACGCAACGTAGGTAAAACTTAGAAAATTTTTTCACAGGTTTCTTTTGTCTTCTTCGCTTATTTGTCGTCTGATTGGTCCATGAAAATGAGATTTTAGAGGTTTCGGCAATGTGCCACGAGCCATTCGGCCTGAGAAGAATTTGATTCCTATGCTCCTAAGGTCTGCACTGTATCTGCTATCCTACAAGGAAATATGTAACAAAGTCAGGTAGAACCACATATCAGATAGTGCTGCTGGGTCTGGGGTTGCGCTGGCGATACAGTCCTACAAAAGCTCCAAAAAATACAGAATCGAGCTGCTCGCATCGTTACAAACAGTCCTTTTGACAACCGTTGATTTCTCAACTTGGGTGGCTAAATATAAAAGCAATGATTGATTTCGAAACTGTTACCATGGTTTATAAATCGCTCCATGGACTAGCTCCTTCTTACATGCAGGACATGTTTCACAAACTGTCTCATTGTAGGAACCGAGTCCTACGGAGTACTGAAACAGATCTTGAGATCCCACGTTATAAAACATCCAAAGGGCAACGAAGCTTTTCGTATCGCGGAGTGGCTGTTTGAAACCAATTGAGCCCCGAAATTAAAACCGCCCCGTCACTGGCGTTTTTAAAAAACAGACTCAAGACCTTTTTAAAAAATCATTGATATATCCCCGGATGAAGACTATTACATCCAAACCAGTGTTTGGTCAATTTTTCTTTTCTCTTCAAATTGAGATTTTCTTCCTTGTTTTTACTGCAGAGTTTATATCATAGATACACCATGTTATTAGGTTAGATTTTATTGTTTTTTTAGCAGGGCACATTGTAAAACAGTTTTCTTACATATAAACTGAATGTATTACCCTGGGTAAATAATTAAAAATGAAATGAAATGAATGAGAAAGAAATTGAAACTCATACGTGTAGGGATCACATGTTTCTTAAATTGTATTGCCATATTTCCGGGTCATTATAAAGATTTAGACCCATAATTTCTCTGACCACTTATGCATGCTCGCCATCATACACAGGGTCAGTTACCCATTTCCCATCGCAAGAGTAATTTCGAACAGAAGTGAAAATCTTACCCATATATCCTTCATCGTTCATATATGTCTTTGATTTCAAAACCTTTCTCCGAATTCTCCTTTTCTCTTTCGGTTTATTATCTTCTGCAACTTCAGTCACAGTTGATTCAGATTTTGGAGCTGGCTCTGAAAAATAATATAAACAATCTAATAAGTTTTCCAAAAGGCCGAATTTTTTCCATAAATTTGGTTACTTCCAAGGAAGAATCAGGTTAGTATTCTATCGTTAAAACAGCAGGAAATCGGCTTAAAATGCGTGGTCAACTTTCAAGATCTTTAGTTTATAGCGGGGATGGCTCAGTGGTAGCACGCTTGACTACCAATCTGAAGGTTGGTGGTTCGAGTCCTCGCCCTGCCGAACCTGCTACAAAGTGTGAGGAGAGTCGCCAACTCTCTGTAATTCCAGGCTAAAGGAATCACGAAGTGGTCACATCGAGAGGAAGGACCAGGACGCTGCTTCGATAAGCTCAGCTTCTCAGCGTCCTAAAACTACCTTCAGATGCTAGGTAGAAATGTGTACAAAAACAAAAACAGAAGATCTGTAGTAACGACAACTTAAAGGCAAACTGCCATGGCACTGATTGGGTACAGAGATGGCGCCAGGGAAGAAATGCTAGGGGGGCAAATACTGTCAGAGTGCCGACAGTGAAAATTTTTTTATGAACGAGTTCAATTCTAGTCACTGAAATGACAACCCAGCAAAGAAATCTGGAGGTGCAGGTTATGAAAATGCCGACAGTGCCTAGAAATTGTCGAAAATTTAAGTGCCAATGGGGGGGCTGAATGAAATTTTGGGGGGCTCCTGCCCCCTGGCCCCTCCGCTGGCGCCATCCCTGATTGGGTAAAAAAGACAATCCAAGAGAAAAGAATTAGGCAAGCTTAGTTATTTCAGTTACCACAGAAATAAATTCGAGGATAACGATCTGATCTGACTCCTTTTATTCGGGAAAGAAAGCACGATACAAAACGCATAAAGGCTTGATGCATGCAAACTCATTGGATCTCTTGGTACTGATTTTATCTGAAGATCTAGCCAATTACATCCATGACAGTGTGCCTTTAAAGGTAATGTGTCCATATAAGTACAGCGACTTTGCTATTTTCACGTAATATTTCATGTGATCACTTTACCATAGATTTACAAAAATAGCCAGCTCTAATGTAAGCAGACTGATGGCTTACTTGCGGCTGCGATTCCAGAGCTGAACCCGAAGTCTCACAGCAGGCAGCCTCATTGTGAAATTTAAATTCTAGTTTTGCATGTGTTCAGTTAAATTCTACCAATCACAGTGTGCTCCTCGGGCTCTTCGTCAGCATCGTGTCAGCAAATTTTGACAAGAGTGTATACGCTGCTGTACTTACATGGACACATTACCTTTAACTTTCTCATTCTCAAGGCAGAAGTTCATTTCTTTTTCTTCACCAGCTTAGTTTAAATGTTACCTTCTTTTTCCTTCTCTTCATTTGAAGGTGATTTCCCTTCTTTCTTTGAAATTTTTGATTGCCCTTTCTTAGATTCCTTCTTCGATTCTTTCTTCCGTTCCTTTTCTTTCTTCAACTTTACTTCTGTTGTTTCCTCGAATTCAAGTGCTTCAAAAGTTTCTTCTTTCTTGCGCTTTTCTCCTGTAAGCAAGCACGTGGTGTAGGTTAATGAACAGGTCAAGTAGATGGGGGTGGAAAACTTTTAAAAAACGATAACCCACAAAGTGAAATCAATTTCAACAAGGTTTCCAGTGAAAAGGGAAGAGGCAATATTCTCCTTTAAAAATTGAAGAGCTAGAAACTGAAAACCTGAAAACATGAAAATTTATAAGACGTCATGAATTTTGATGAGCACATGAAAGCCTTTATACAATTAATATTACTATCATTTCCAAATGACCGGGTTTGCCTTAGGGAACGAGTTTCTGAGTGAGGGAAAAAATAACATTTCGCACGCTTTCCGCAACCTTTGATCGTTACAACTATCACCGACCGAAATATGATCTCACCTTTGTTCGAAGAAGTTTTCTTTTCATCTTTGGCTCTGAAAAATAAAGCATGCAATCAAAGCAACAACGTTGCTGCGCAAAGGCAAATACTGCGTAAAATGACGTCATCAAGCAATCTTTTATAGGCAAGTGTATGGATATATAAGCTTTTGAAAACGATTAATCAAGAGTTTAAGACCCAAGAAAGGAAATAAATATCAAGTGTTGCCTAATTTCGGGATCTGTTGCAGGGAGCTAGGGGGGCTCAAAATTACGAATTTTCACACATGCGTGCGCAGTTTCTGCTCTGTCTGCGCAAACCATGTCTTCCAAATACATGAGAAACCCTATTGAAATTTGAAATTGTCCACCCATTTGAAATTCCGTCAAAGAAAAACAAGTCTACAAAGACTAATTTGTACAAAAGTATGGGAAGCTTGCTGAAATGAGGTTGGACGACAAGAAAATACCAAGATATACTTTAACACACTGAGGCCTTTCGGATTTGTGTCCTCATCAGAGTGAGATTTTTAATGAATCTAAAGTATCAACGAGGTGCATATAAAAGCTTTTACGAGGAAATTCTAGACGTGAGTACTATGAGGTATGACGGAAACATAAACGCATTAGATTCATTCGAAATCACACTCTGATGAGGATAAAAGTCCGAAAGCCCTCAGTGTGTTAAAATACATCTTAGTATATTTTGTTGTCCAACCTCTCTACATCAAGTTTCTAGTTATATATTTTACGAAGTTTTTCATTTAAGTATGGGACTCAGTTTTAAAGTGAGTTTTGTAAACAATGAAGAAGACACCACAATAGACCTTTTAGCTATTCTACAAAAGAGCCTGGATCGAGCGTTATTTTTATACACGAGGCTCGATAGAGTGGTGTTAAGAGCTTCTATCACTATTGTGCAAATTCGAAAATTCTACAAAGTGCACTTCGTAGAATTTTCGAATATGCACAATATTGATAGAAGCCCTAACGCCACTCTATCGAACCTCGTGTATAAAAATAACGCTCGATCCAGGCTCTTTTGTAGAATAGCTAATAGGTCTATTGAAAAAGTATACAAAACCAAGAGCATCATTTTGAGTACTTACTTGGAAGTAACTTCTTCACCTTTCGAAGTTTTAATGAATGATTCAAAGTCCTGCAGAAAAGTTTTTGATTAAACAGTAAGCTAAATGGAAGGAATGTCGGGCGTTTGTAACAATAAAACACTTCTTGAAAAGGATGCGAAAGAATGTTTGCAGCTGTATGCAACTTAGCCAATCGTGGATAGGCTTCGAGCTGCACGCAAGGGATGATTACGCTAAAGATGGTGGCAAGGAACTTTCAACAAACATACATTGCGTTCTAATTATGAATAACGCAATGTATCTCGGTAAAAAGTTCCTCGCCGCCATCTTTAGCGTAATCGTATACTATAGAATTACAGAAACTTCCTGTTGTTTTTTAAGCATCCAAAAGGTTATGATTGAGAAATTTATTGAAGACTAACCAATCAACTGCATTGGAAATTTCAAGGTGCTACAGAAAGATTTAGGATTCCAATTAATCCATCCTTGCTGTTTCCTAAAGAATTTCAGAAACGTTTAGTCTGATCATGGGCAATAATACACCGTTGATGTGGCCTATACCGGGTGTCCCAAAATGATGTATTATTGTTTGTTTGCTTATATGCCCATAACCAATGAGCCGGCTTTCAAAAACTTTGTTCTTACCACGGCGATTTCATGTCGAAAAGAAGATCGATAAACTTAAGCCTTAGATGGCATGAGAAAAAACGGCCTATTTTTCCAGTCAACATTTTAGATGTGAAACCAAAGGCTGAACTCGTATTCGTATTTTCTAAACTCAGTATTAACTGAATTCGTATGCTCTGAACGACATATATTCTCAGAACAACATATAAGTTCAGCCTTTTGCTTTGCATCACATCTAAAATATTGACTGAGAAAGTAAGCCGTTTCTCTTTCATGTCACATATGGCTTGAATTTGAGCAGGTTTGTCGATCTTCTTTTCAACGTTAAGACATTCGCCTAAACCACAACCAACATCCTCGAATACAATTTAGCCTTTCGGTAATCGGATAAAATAAAGTTTTTGAAAATTGGTTCATCGGTTATGGACAAATAAGCAATCAAACGATAATACATCATTTTGGGACACCCGGTATTATGATGAAAATTGTATTCTTACTCACTGTGTGTTGTTTCGCTTCCACGGGATTGCGAGTACAGCTTGATAATGTTGCTATTCATTCGTTCTTCTCTCGGCACAACAAGGATCGAATGCCGCCATTATTCAAATAGGAGCTCCAATGATTTCAACTGTATTTGAATGATAGCGACACTCGATCCTTGTTGTAACGAGAGAAGGACGAATGAATAGCAACATTATCAAGCTGTGCTCGCAATCCGTGGAAGAGAAACAACACACAGTGAGAATGAGTACAATTTTTATCATAATATAGGCTGCATCAACGGTGCACTATTGCCCATGGTCTGAAGTTAGTGATTATGACAGAAGCCCAGAAAAAGCCAAATGTGTAGATTTTGCGGCGTTGGAAATCCTGCAGCATGCACATGTTAAAAAAAACCTGCATCAGCCGATAGCGCTAAAAATTTCTTTATTGGACTGTACAGTGTTCAGGGCAATAAAATACATAAAAAATGGCTCAAGTACAAGCTACTGGAAATTTATTCTGTTGGAACTATAGTAACTGTGTTTTACACGAACTAAAAAACACAAAGAGGTTGTTTTGTTTCCTAAGGACACATGCTAAAGATATCACACCTAAAATTGAATAGAAAAGAATTACCTAACACTTTGTAAAAAATAAGCTCTCTCCATTTGAAAGTCGGCGGATAGTTAAATTCAGAGCAATTTTAGTTTAATGCAATGATTTTCAACCAAATTTCAACTTTATAAAATCTTGAGGGTGACGTGCGGCAATAGTTTCAATAAATAAAAATAAATCTATTAAACTCTGCTAATTAAACTAAAATGCCAGGAATTAATCTTAACTTACGTCTTCTTCTGACTCACTCTCTTGTATCGTTGTTTTCCTAAAAAAATTGGATCACTCGGTTGAATAATTCGAATTGATATTGAAAGTAAATTTCGAAAATTCGGCTAGGGTTGGCTTGATTAGAAAAAAAGATACACGCAGTTTTAAACGACAAATACTAAAAATCTTACTGACAATACTTCGATGACTGATGATTAGAAAATGAATGTACCTGATTTTGTTTCCAGCACACCCTCTGTTAAGCTTCTGGCGAGCATATTCAACTATTAGAATGATGACATTCGCCTAAGTTTTGCTCCATGGGCAAAAATGTTTCTCTTATCGAGGAGCAAAAATATGGAATGACCTTCTTGCCGAAACCAAACAGGCATCTTCCCTAAATAATTTTAAACAGTCTATTTAGAAAATAGCGTTTCTTTTCTTATATCATACTTCTTTAACACTATGGTTTTTGTATTATATCTGATCTATTTCTTGGTAATTTTATATTGTAAGTAACGTTTTTAAGTGGAAGGCCCCTTGTAAAACAGCTCCGGCTGAACGGCAACCCCCTCCTTAAAAGAATCAAATATCAAATATCAAATTGAATTGAATTATTATTTACTGTTATAGCCATTCCGCTAAAGCTTCGTTGAAGCGGAATGGGTATTTGAGGGGGAGTATCGTTGGTGGGAATGGAGCGAAAACAAGGACTCATGTAATAAGTCTATCCAACTTCAGAGAGGAGCCTGAAGACTTTTCAAGGTCTATTAAAAGAGGGAAATGATGAAGAAAATATTCAGCTTCTTTGATTGGTACCGTCAACAGTAAATAGTCCGCATCTTACGTCACATTGATTTACAGCAAATTCCAAATGCAGATCCTATTTTTGAAACATCGATAGTCCTAACGGGATTTATTCCTCAAGTCAAGGCGAGTAGCCGAGTGTTCTTCAGTCTAGCTGCTGAGGCAAATACTTGACCAAGCTGCAAGGGTGACCTTTCCTCTCAACTAGGATAACTATAACTCTAGTACTTGCGTACATAGCTCAGGTCTGCAAGTAAATACTTCGAGAACATTAAAGAAATCCAACACAAGAAGGATGACCTTCGTTCAGGGGCAAGTCCTACCTTCTTGCAAACATGCAACTTTAAATAGGTCTTACCAAATGATCTTTGGTCTTACCTCCTTTTAATATTGGGTTCTTCCTCATCTGACTTCGATTCATCCACTCGTTTTGATTTCTTTGATTTACTTTCTTTGTTCTTTTCTTCCTTTTGTTCTTTTGTCTTAGTCCTTTCTTTTTTCTTTTCTTCCATTTGTTCTTTTGTCTTGATCTTTTCATTCTTTTCTTTCTCCTTTTGTTCTTTTATCTTACTCTTTTCATTCTTTTCTTTGTTCTGTTCTTCCCTTTGTTCTTTTGTTTTACTCTTTTCATTCTTTTCTTTTTTTGTTTCTGATTTCTTTTCCTTGTTCGATTCACTTTTATTTGCATCTGTTTGTCCTACATCTTCTACGTCTACATCCATATCTTCATCAATATTTTGCAGCTCGGCCTTTGCTTCAGTTTTCTTCTCTTTTTCTTTCGGTGTTTCTTTGGCCTTTTTTCTGTCTGTTGTGCAAATCAAAGCAATTGATAAGAGTGTATATTTTTCGCACAAGGATTTTATCAACAGCGACAGCAAAATTATTTGCCATAATTTTAATTCAGCTGGGAGAAATCGATATTGGTATACAAAATGATGAATTCTACGGCACAAAGTGGCCCATCATCATTTGCAAACCACAAAATTTTATTATGTTACTGATATCTAATTTTTCTAAATAGTATTTTTGGATAATTCAAGAGCAGCTATTCCATAGTATATAAAATATTGAAAAGGATTAAAAAATTATGTTCAACGTTAAAACTTTTAAAATTTTGGACTTTCAATCAGACCCCTTTGATGTAACTTAACTACTTTCGTACCCGTACCAGGGAAGTTCTTTTGACTGATGTTAACATGTTGTTACCCTGGTGTACAAAAGGTAGGGCCCTGAATCATTTTAAGAACAGTTACTGATGGAGAAGAAATTCGAAACGTTTAAAATGCACTGGTGTAATATGCAACGACCTAAAATGGTTTAAAATGGTAGTTCAAGCTTCCCCACAGCAAACAATTCAAATGTTAATCTGCTATCAGAATTCTTGGAGAAATGAATGGTATATAGCTTTGTCTCACCTTGAATTGGCTTTCCAAAGAATGAAATTTCTTTCTTTTCGCTCTTTTGGTTCGTTTCTTTGGCTTTCTCTGTACTCTTATCCGAAGAAGGCTGAGAAGAAAAGGAAAATTCCTCCAAGAATGTACAAACTACAAAATCAAGAGTGTTTTGCCAGAATATACACAATCGGGACAAATCCGCCAAAGCCGATGAACTAAGGATCATTTTATAGTAAAAAGGCTAACTTAGATGTTAGAAATTCATTTTAAAATTGTTCATATGGTTTTGACAAATAACTTGAAGTGTGGAACAAAATACTTAGGTTTCCGAGGAGACAAAGCAATTTGCCACTCAGAAGAATACATTTCACACCTCTGAGAACACTCAATAAATTCAGAATCAACAGAGACAGGAAAAAAGTATGGCTGGCCGCATGGAAGATGTGGAATCCATTCTTGGCGTTGCCAAACATCGCGTTGTCTTCAAATCTGTATCCTTTGTTTCGCAAAATTCTCCCTTACCACTTGAAGTTAGTTGCAACTTGCAAGAAAAGTTTGCCAGTCTTCAGCTTGGCAAATACATCAAAATCTTCTGAGAAGTTCAAATAAGGCCTCGTTTAAGTATGGTTTTTTTGCTGTGTCAAATCGGATTGTAATCAAAACAGCAGAATCTGCTGTGTCTAAGAATCTGATTCAAACATCGCTTTTATTAAATTCAACACGGCAACAAATGATGCATAACTGGGCCTAATGCTTGCAAATGCGAGGGACAAATTTGTATCATTTGGCTTGGCTTATGACACAGCACATTTACCTATTTTTCGAAGATGAAAGCATCATTTTGAAGACAAATCTCTGTACTCCACAGAGGAAAAAGTCAAACATCCATATCTTCTACGATTGCTTGGATATAAGTGGATTTTTAACAAGCACGTTTTGGTGGCTTGGAGGAAGCCACCAAACAAACTGCAGAAAACAATGGAGAACAATGGACACGCGCGGTGCTTACAGTTTTGTTTACAATTTGGCAAGGGAGCCCCTTTAAATCTCAACTGCAAATAGACAAAGCTGCATAAACATCTGAAACTTTATTTGGACACAAGGCAGTAAAAGTTACAAAAAGCAATAAATTTTGCTATAAAAGTAGGCAATCATTGCTATGAAAGACAATACGCTCGACCCTCAACATAAAGAATAAGGTAACGAATTAGAAGTACCCTTACTTTTTCATTCTTTTCACTTTTTGGTTCAGCTGTGTTCTTTTTCTTATTGGTTGATGACCCAAAGAAAGAGGCACTTGTAACTTGCTTTCCAGATGAGGAGGCAGGCTTTGAGGGTACCTAAATAATATGCAAATCAAAACCTTTACGTTTAAACAAATGAAGAACAAATAGCGATCAACTATAAGAATACAATAAAAGAAGGTCACATGTCGTTTATCGTACTATTGTATCAAATTTGTTGAGAACGTCAAATATGACAGGCTAGGTATTTAAATTGCCCACTCCCCTTATACGAATAGCCTTAGATCTCCGTCAATTGTCTTTAAATCAAGCCTATATATACGGTATTGAGAATACATTCAAATGTACCTTGACCCTGGAACAAGGCAAATCTCGCCGTTTTACTACCAAAGCATCTGAGTAGCTAGTTACGTGTAGTAGTAGTAGTTACGTAGTTAACATTATACCTATGTACCTGATATTTAAATGAACGATTGTATGGGGTAGAGATAGTGGTGTAACAGTTGAAGAAAATCGCTTACGTTTTGCATAAAGCCCCCCGATCAAATCGACTTTAAAGGCAATGTGTCCATGTAAGTACAGCAGCGTATACACTCTTGTCAAATTATCGACAAGAAGTGCCTCGCTGAGCACACTGTGATTGGTAGAATTTAACTGATCACATGCAAAATTAGAATTTAAATTTCACAACGAGGCTGCCTGCTGTGAGACTTCGGGTTCAGCTCTGGAAGCGCAACCGCAAGTAAGTGATCTGTATATATCAGAGCTGGCTACCTTTTGAGTTCCGTTGGTGAAATGATCATTTAAATGTGCATGAGAAGTATCACTTCAGCAAGAACCCATAATATAATGGTGTCATATCAGCGATAGGAGAAACTTAGTGTGCTTGGTACCTCTTTTTTCTGCGTTGATTCTGGAGCATCTGTAATGAGATCAAAAATGAGACTTAATCAAAAATAGAAAGCTTTAAGATCGCTTCGAAAAGCAAAATCACAATTAAAGAGAGGCAATTATTGGAGGGAAAGTCTCAACCCAAAACAATTTATAGCCAACAAAAAATGGCATATTCCCAATTCAAATCAGTTAATTGAAATGAAACACCAAATGCCAGTCCACCATGCTAAATTCATGTAGCAGCTCTGTTAAAAAGTTCTGTGGCATTGATGATCAGTCTGTGATGTAAATTAACTTTTCAGTATGTTCTGCTTTGTCTTGGTTTTCAAAGCAACTTCTAAAATTTGCCATGATAAAAATCAATTTTGGTCACTATTTTGCCACTTGGAAAACTTCATCTGTGTTTTGTTCCTGTTTGTTAACTGGCTTTTATGTCACATGAACTCACAAATCTGGCATAATTCTACCCTAATGGTACATATATACATACGTTTGTAGGCAGAAACGCCACAACATGACAAAGAAACAACAGCAATTGCCAAATGTGTGTGAATTTATATTTCATCACATATTTCGTCCTGCCATGCAGGACTTCTTCATGGCTGTTATGTGAAGCCCTGAAGAAGTCTTGCATGGCAGGAAAAAATATTTGGTAAAATATAAATTCACACACATTTGCTGTTGTTTCTTTGTCGTGTTTTGGTGTTTCTGCCAACAATTTTATTCATTTATTCATCATTGCAAGCATCGGTATTGTGGCCTTTTCTTTTTTTGAATAATATACTACAGTATATACCTTTCTTTGGTGCTTTGGTATCATGACATCCATTTGGTATTGATGCATTCTCATGATTTGCTTGTCTTCTCTTTGAAGCAAAATCTTCATTTTGTTTGGCCTCGGGACAGTATATGCCACTCCAGTTTTTCAATTCAAATAAAGAGCTCTTTACTGTATCCACATCAACTCCATGTAAGATGTTAAAATTCTGAAAAGAATATTCAAAATTGTCATGATTATCATTTGAAGGTGTTGTGGTGCAGTGGTGTAATCCTCTGACTTTGCAGCCAGAACAATGAGGTGGACAGGGCTCGATACCTGGTAGAGCATCACCACTTGAGCATTATGACAAGAGGTCGCGGACTCGATTACGTCTTCTCTACTTCTGGATCCCAATGCTTGATGAAAGCGCGACTTCCCCTTCACACCTGTCATTGACTGAGGGAAGAATAGACCTTTAAGAAGACATACAGTACTGTAAGTTGCAGAACAGAACAGAAAGATCAGCAGTAGTTGCAAAGCCAGCCAAAAAGGGAATTATTGCAGCTTATATATCTTTGGACTGCCAATATTATATATAGCATACAGTTCACAGTTCTTGAAAGGCCATATCACCAGTCTTTCAAACGATTTTCTAATGCACCTTTTATTATATGGTGACCAAGACCTGTCTAATGACCTGAATAGAAATATACTCGAACTTACTATACGATTCATCCACAATACTGGTCGGTTTGACTAAGATCATATCAAGTTTCAGTCACATGTCATGCAACCACCAAGTGCCCACCAATTGTCTGAAGTAAATTTTCTTTTTGTTTGTAATTTCTGTCTCACATTAGATGTCAGGTCCAAAATAAAAATTTACATTTTTGGGCAAATTACAGCCCCAACCAGACATCTAATGTTAGACAGGCCACAGTCATCGCTTTTTTTTTTGTAGCATTGTTTGTAGCATCTATGTAAAATTGTATGCAGTTTAGCATTTTTTTTTTAAACAATGCCATGGGGCAGACATAGACTTTTGCTCCTCGTGGCATCGTCCTTGTAGTATTGTAAAGTAGTTTGTAGGTAAAGTAGTCTGTAACATGTATTGTAAAATTTTAATATTTGAAATGTAAACTCTTTTTTCTGAAGTGGATGTTTCATAAAATTGTAACTTCACACTAGAGCAGAGAGCCACTTGAGTGGATAGCATAGTTATCTTTAAAGTTCCTGTCAAAATGCAAATATCACAAATAGAAATCTCGTTTAATTTACCTTCAGCTTAGATTTCTGGATGCTATAAACATGACAGCAGGTTACTTGGCTAAATTTCTTTCTTGTTTCTAGAAAGCAAACAACATCATTCGTAATAATCTAATTTCCAGGCAATCAACCTCGACCAGATGAGCAATATCTGTTATCTATAGCCAATACTAATTGACAAATTTTTAATATTTCCAGTTTTTCTCAGAGAGTAGCCGCAGTTACATGCTCTCATTTTGAGCAAAGACAGACTCAGGCACCAGGGCAATTCATTATGCTTCTTTCATTTCATTATGCAAGGGGGGTATAAATAGTTTCATGCATCCAACACAATTGGAAGCTGTTTTTCATGTTTTGTGATTTTCAGTGTTTTGAAACACTCGTTTTTTGTAAATCATAATTTTTTCTAATCTTTGTGCATTGTGAAAATATATACAAATCCATTTTGTGAATCGTTCTGGAACCCCCCTACCAGTCATTTTCATGATGAGAAATGCATTTCAGCTATGGTTTCTCCAACATTTCTAATACCCTTGCATATAATAACCGAATGTATTGTATCATGAATATTACCTTCTAAGTGCTCTTCTTTGACAATGACAAACTTGTATCCCTACAAGACAAAACATATGTTGTAAATGAACACAGCAGAGTATCCATACTTATTTTGGAAAGCAGATCCTGAAAATGGAAGGAACCGATTTATTTTGTTGTTTGTAATAAGGCAATGTTCTGTCATGCTACACATTATGAAAATTATGAAGGCGCAAAATAAGCATGGCCAATGCCTTCAGGGATCATACAGGATTTGACTTCTAACATACTATGTACAAAGCACCCACCAAGGATGAAAGATATTTATGGCAAATGAACATCATTGTTTAAAACCTTCTCTAAAGATTTTGTTGCAACATCAAATGAAAAGGGTTCACATTAGAGAGTATATTTTCTAAAAGAAAAGCTGGAAATTATAAAGATTTGCCAAAAAGGACAAAAACCTGTTTATTCTCATCGATGGTAGGCTTGCCACCCAAAAGAAAAGTCAAGTTCAGTGTGCATCCTTTTATAGATTGTAACTTTGCAAAATTTTGAAGCATCCTGGAATGGAATAAAAATTTTTGATAAATCAAAATGCCACAAACAACTTCAAAGTACATTTCTTTCATAATCTAACAAATAACAAACCTTTGATATGAACATTCTGGAAAAGCAGACAAATTTTGTACACAACTCACTCTTTTGACTTGTTTGCTGGGACCTTCAGTGTGCTTGATAGCCATTTGTATGTGACCTACAATAGGCAAAAACTTAATCAAACAACTTGAAGTCAGGATGGGGAGCAAGAAAAGGTTTGGGATAACACGAGCATCTGTGGTATTTCTTGCATCCACAATAATTTTTGTTTGCCATTCAGCATACTGTATGATTATGTAGAAAGATACAAAGAAAACCAGATAACCTGTGTCCCAGACAGATTTCAATGCTGTGCGTGTGGAAGATCTTCCACACGCAATTTCAAGTGAAACAAAGGAAGGCCAATAGAGTCTTTATATTTAAGACAATAGCCAGGCGCGCATCTCCAGTGCGCACTTTGCAAACTTATCAGTCTGGCCTGTGTCTGCAGTAACAAATTTCAGTTATAAATTGAGGAACTAGTTGACAGTGATCTTCTTTCCTAAGCATGTGCAATCCTGTTCTAGCGCAAATGATCTTTGGTTTCAGAAAATGGGCATCAATCAATTCCAGACTGGGCCCCCAGACTCCCCCACTGGACCACTTGAGCTGATCCATCCTAACTGAATCCCTACCTACCAAAACCCTAGGTGTGCAATTCTAGAAAAGTACCACAGATCTGTTTGGTAGGTAAACAGCTCTGATGCATGAAATTCCATAAGCTGCCAAATTAAGCCCTTGTTTGAAATATTACTGAAGTAATGTGCTGTGAAGATATGCCAGATTTCTATTCATCTTTAGGTTCAACTTTCCATATTTGCCTTGTTCAAAGGATTCATCGATGATTCCAGTGTACCTATATATCTGACTATTATGGCATCTGGCTGCTGCCACAAGTGATGGGCCTAAAAGCCTGTCCAGCGCCTGTCTGGGCATGTTTTCGTAAACAGTACCCTTCTACTAAAGCATTCTGAAACCATTTACAAAGCATTAGCAATAATCATAAATGATAATTAGATAGGATCTACTTACAATTTTGTTTTCATCGTTGACAAATTCATCAAGATTTTCAAGGTAAAGTTCATCTTCGTCCGCCATCTTTTCCCGCCACTTTCATCTTAATAGAATTGTTTACCTCGCTTTCGCTTAATATTCGACCCAGACCTCCCAAAAATTAAATGGCATATAGCACTAGTCTAGTCTAGCATATAGCAAAATTAAATAGCATATAGCTAGCCTGCGTGCAGACTCAGTCAGGAGTTGAGTCTGCACACAGGCACAGCAACAGCATATAAAAATAACATGTTGCCATTGGCATAAATTTGGACAAAAAAGCTCCCCCCTCCAATTAAAATACCAAAATATTCTCACACGACATACCTTCGAAACCAAAATTGGAGAGAGCGAAAGGTAAAGTCTGCACCTTAAATCTATGTGACTCTGCTGTGCAAGCTCTGTTCTCGCGAACAAGGCTGACTATGGCTGAAATGAGCTCAGGAGGAAAAAAATAGCGAGAGAATAAATTTTTAATCTATGAAAAAGCAAAGGAACATAATGATTTCACAGATGAGTAAGGTCTGAGGTCGTGGCCTCTTAAGCTCGACTATTGGGCCATTTTGTTTGTAAAGTATATTTTTCTCTATCATGCCCTTTTACTTTATCCCACATCGGTGAAACCCAAAAAAGTGCCAGCCAGAATTTCAAGAACCCAAAAAGTGACTTTTGTAAGTTATCTTAATTTTGCACGTCAAATCTGACCCCTGGGAAAAAGCTTCAATGAACAGACCTGTGCCAGAATAAATACACAAGAGGTATACTCCTGTCCTGGAATTTTCAACCGAAAATGGGACCCTATTGGCAGGCACATCCCCGGGTTCTCAAATGTATTAAGTAGACCCCCCCGGGTGCACAACTGCATCGGTCCTTACGATTGCTTATGGTCGATTCGGGATTTTTAAAACACTCACTTTTCAAAACACGCTTTTTCGAAACGATAGTCTTTACAAAGTTTACAAAATGTTACTAAAAGCCCAAATTTTGGAATGCACGAGCAACGAAAATACCCACAATCTCTTACAAAAGTGCTAGATCCCTCAGATTTTTAATTTTGTCCTGGAAGATTCCCCCTTCCTCCCATGCCCAATGCTGTTTGGCCGTGAAATGCTTCCACCATGCTAAACTTAATTGGAAACACTCGTTTGGCTGCCAATAACATTGGCTTGAGGGCCAGGTGGGGGATAAAAAATCAAAATTTACTCAAGGCACCCAGCAACTTTGTAAGGGATCGAACCTTCAAAGCTTTCCCTATGACACACAATATCTCCATGTTAAAACCCAATTTTAGTTAACAATTCAAATTTTGCAGCTTTTCTTAGGCTATGCGGTGTGTAATAACGTATCTAAGTAATGAGAACATAGAATAATGACAAGACGTTGGTAAATGAAGCTTATCAACACACTACGGTAAAGATCGTTGCAGATGAAATGTCAAAGCACAAAGCAGCAACATAAATTTCTTCTACCTAAATTAGATAAATATTCTGATTTGCAGCATTAAGCAAAGGTTAGTGCTCAGCATGGAGTAGGACAAGGGCTTTCTCAACGGGAAATTCTGGCTAAAAAGCGATGGGACCATCCAAAGGAACTGGCTCGATCAGAAACAATAAGCCTCTGTAATGAGCTAGGTTTAAGGCTCTAGTTTTGCTAAGACCTGTCCACCGGCTAAATTTTACCATGCTGGAAAGCTCAGGTCCTAATTTGTAGATAACAGTAGAGTCCCACAGATAAGAGAAAAAATATTTAGATCCGAACAGTTAGTTCTCATTAAACAATAAGGTATTGGCAGAGACGTAGGAAACGGGGGGATGTGCCCCCACCCACCCAGGATTTTGCAAAAACAAAGAAGTGCCCTTTCTATTTTCAGGAAGTGCTCCTTTAGCTTGGTGAAAAAGTGCCCTTGAAGCGTCGTGCCCCCCAGGTTTGAGATGCTTCTTACGTCCCTGGCTATTGGCCAATCAATTGTGCTGAAAAATGGTTGGGTCTCAGTTTTCTATACAGCTGCTGTTTAGGACTCTACTGTAACCAAAGCAATAAAATTATATTTAAAGCATTCCAACAATAGACCTTTTAGCTATTCTAAACAACGTTCGAATTGAATATCTTATACATTTTGTAGAATTTTCGAATGTGCACAAACAGTGATGGAAGCTCTAAAGCCACTCAATCGAACCTTGTGTGCAAAATGGTTGAAAAATATCACTCGATCCAGACTCTTCTCCAGAATAGCTAAAAGGTCTCTTGACAGATTTCTTTGAAAATTCACTAGCAAATGCTCAGTTGGATTGTTTTTGAAATTTATAGTTGGCTGTTTGCAAGAAGGCTGTTTGTCCGGTCGCTATTGCTCCAATTTGGTACAGGAGCTCTTATTTTGCATAACAAAGGTTCACTGTTTCATTCTTGGCATGGTCAAAAACAGGCTATTTGTTAGAAAAGCATACAACTACTGTTTGTCATTTAAATGAGCTGTACATCACTCTAGTTTTCGTATGCTATGATGGAGCACTCTTGCTTGAATTGCATGGGATTGAGTAAGCTGAAAAACCTTGAAACCAAAAGCTATTTCATCAGCACAATCAGCAATGTTTAAGGCATTGAGTAATGATACATAGAATTACTTTGCTGTGTATCACGTGATCCCTGTGATTAAGAGTAATTATCACTCCTAACAAATTAAAGGATCTGCTGTTACACAATTAGTTTCATGTGATCAGTTTCATGTGATCAGTTTCATTTCACATGAACGTTAGCCAATCAGATGCAACGTCGAGAACCATGAGTCAGCAGATTCTCGATGTTTGGGTATACGAAGTCTATTTAACATGACTCAATGCCTTTAAGCGTTAATCACACAATGGAGAACTTATCTAAATACTCAAAGTCAGTGCGACAAGTTTGCAGATACCAACATCGTAATAGTTAATATACGCAAGTCCTCCAAGCTGCACAACAAACAATGCTTTCCAGAAGAAATCAACGACTGGCTGGGCTGCTTTCGGAACGTAGTCGACTATTACATGATGGATGCCCCTGTTGAAGAAATAACACAATTACATTCTATTGAAGAGAGTGGAGAGCTTATATCATTCAAAAGAGATAGGAACATTCTGTCTCAAATTAGATGTCACCTGTAAATGTCCGCGAATGACAACTGTAAAAGTGTTTTCCAAAGGAATTTTGCGTTAACACAAATCTCAGCTTATATCTAATTTGAGACGGACTTTAGTGCATAACTTACAGCACTAAGACAAGGTTTACACGGTAGCTGTACAATTTTGATCCGCGACAACAGGCCTATCCGTTAAATGGGGCTCCGTCGCCAAACTGTAAACAAATCTGTAAACACCGCACATGTCCATTGTTTTCTGCAGTTTGTTTGATGGCTTCACCCAAGCCATTAAAAAGTGCTCGTTAGAAATCCACTTATATCCAAGCAATCGTAAAAGATATGGATGTTTTATTATTTCCTCCGTAAAGTACAAATATTTCTCTTCAAAATGATGCTTTTCATCTTCGAAAAAACAGGTAAATGTCTGTGTGATATTGCCCATCGAAAAACTTTAAAATCACCTTTTCGACCGAAATTTGGAGGCGGAGCCCCTTCAAGGAGAGCTATCATTCTCGTTCTACTCCAGGCTCCCCATAAATACTGGACGAAAGTTGTAGATGGCTCTCCTGAAATGTTTGGAAAGTAAATTGCTCTCCTTGAATCATCTTTTTCCTTTGTTTTCTCTCCATTCATTCATGAATAGCTCACCTGAATATAACCTGGAGAGCCAATCACTACTCCCCTGCTAAAAAACTATCTGACCAGGCCTGCTACAAAGTTGTTGTCATTTGGAGGCAAAACAATGCGAAAGCCAAGAAAACTAGTTATTAGATTACAAGACCTGATATTTTGCCTTGGCATACAAGGAATGTTAAGAGCTAGACTAATGGAATTACAAATTTACCATAATTTGAACAAAGACTGTAACCTGCCATGCTCACAAAGATAAATTGTAAATCACAAATTATTCAACGTCTTTTACATTAAATTAGCAGCTGGAAACGTGCAATCTCACAAGCTAAGAAAATCTAGCACAGTATATACTTTGAGATTTGTGAAAATTCTATATGCTACTGCATTATCTCAGCAAGCAACATTATAAATTATATTGATTTATCCCATACGTACTTACTACCTATACGAAAATACAAGGTCATGTAATAGCCATGTACAAGCCTTGTAGTTATGGCCTTGTAACCTTGCAATAGCCTAGAATAGCCTTGCTAACCTTGTAAATGGCTTGAAAAATGTCTTGTGCAAACCTTGTGTTAGACTGGTTGCAGCTTGGAATCTTACTGATAGCCTTGTAATTTTCTTCAAAGGTTAGTACAAGGTCATAACGAGGTTATAATCCCTGCTACAAGGCTAAAACTTGGCCTGTACAAGGCCAAGTATAGCCTCGTATTTTTGTAAGGTAAACAATTAGCAAAATATTCAAAATTTGTCAGAGTCAAAATTGAGTAGACATTTATTAGACATCTACAAGAAGCAAATGCTTACCAGTAATTGTGGACAGGTATGAGTACACCAAGTGAATAATTAACAAGAGCACAAGGATAAACTATGCCAGCAGGAACACAAGCAAGCATAGCTATTGCCACAGCTCTCTCGTCAAACCAGTGTTTTGTGTAGTTAGCTCCCCTTGTTACTACAGAAGGTACATAGAAGAAACAAATGTGTCAACAATTAAAAATGTTGGTGAAAATCGAAAATACATCAGCAGAGAATTGTTTGAATGGATACTATATAATAATTTACGAATATAGTCAAATAAACTTTAAGACTTGCCTGGCTCAAATTGGCAGGTCCGTTCTGGAATTATGAGGGTTTTTCTCAAACTTTGTGAGGGTTTACGAATATTTTAACAGGATAGCCTATCAGTATTTATGATACTGTTATCATTAGGGTCCTGCAAAATTAGTATTTACAATACTGTTATCATTAGGGTCCTGCAAAATGCTAAAATTGTTGATGGCAAAATTAAAACAGAGAGCTTTCCTGGTAAAAGAGACTTCAAATTTTGAGAGCTTTTCTTGATAACCAAGGTTCCAAATTTTGATGTCTTTCTTTCAATTAAGATACCTTATCACATGAAAATAAGCGGTTTGCGTAATTAAGAATGCCAAAGTTAAGCCATGCATTAATCAAGGCTGAATGTTCTCAAATTGTGAAAAATGTGTATGAATTAAAGCTGCACCTACAGTATATTAAAGATATTTAAAAAATATAGAAGGGTAAATTCGATTTTCTAATGAAATATTTTCAACACTCATGAAAGTATCAAGGAATCGTAGTTACAAGAATAACAACGGTTCACCAGCACCCAGCACATGCCTTATGGTACGCCGTGTTGTTGTAAGCCACCGTAAAGGTAAAGCCAAAGCCAAATTCAATTAAGGCTATTTCTTTGTTATGCGACTTAATTACACAAGCGGTTTATTTTTTTGCAACAAGGTATGGTACAAATATATCAAGATCTCATTGAAAGCAACAAGCACAAAAAGCGTTTTATAAAGAATGTAAGACAACAGTGCATTAGTTACGTTAGGTACAGTACAATCTGTGCCGAAACTCTTGAAAAAAATTGCATGTTTTTGCTCTTCTCTCCCCCTTGCAGCATTGGTTAATTGTGCGATTACACAGTGCTTTAGGGCACCACAACTCTGTCAAATTGCTTTTCTATCTGGTCATCATATTTTCGGACCAACATTTTTCAGGGGGGCAATGGATGGAAAAAGAGTGAAGTGAAGATTCCTGCTGTGTGTTTTTGATGGTTAATCAGAGGAAAAAGCAGGAAAATGAAGTTTCTTTTTCAAGTTGTTTTGGCAAGGATTGTAGGTCCCTGAATTGACCCTTATAATAATGATCCTGGGGAACTTAATGAAGATACTATGAAACTATTTTCCTTGCAGACTTACATGGAGACAACTGTTTTGCACTTGTATGAATGACTGAGTCCTTTATCTCTGTGAAGTAAAACAAATAAAATAAAATGAGTGAAATGATTCAAATATTTCTTGAGCCACAATCAATCATGCAATAAAGATTCAATAACAAGAAGCACCATGAGTACCAACTTTGGTAGTTTGGTAATCATTACAATTATATTTCTACAGTAAGAGACTTATTAGCAAAAGTCATGGCGATCTTCTATCAGTAAAATTTTGCCCATTACAATTTTCTTTAATCTTTATATCTGATTTCAAACCAATCTTATCATGCAGTACCTTTTGGCAATCTTTTCCTAAAATAGCATTTATCATGTTTGTGTTTCCTCTTTTACAGAATAAAAGCAGATTTTATCATAGAAGTTTTATGTGTAAAGTGAAGAGTGGGCAGCATCATATTGTTTGTTGAACATTCTCCATTTTTGTTACCATTTCTACTCAGAGATGATTGAACTTATCCAGGGGTGTATATAATGAGAATCTCTCAAACAATGAGGGAAAAGGCATGCTGCACTTACTTTTCTGAGAGACAACAGCAAGAAGTTGAATCGCTTTTGGCCTGACCAAGCTGCCTTTTGCTAAAGAAGATTACGAGAGCATTGCATTACAAAAATTGTGCAAATTTCATTATTCCACAGCATATGACAATCTTTGATTATTCAAAGTTAATCAACGTCAATAAAAAATTCAATCAAAGGCACTAATTCCAACCAGGAGTTCCTTTACAATTTAATGAAGGAATTTTGCAACCAAGAAATTTTCGTAAAGTTAAATTTAACTATATTCTCAGTCATCATAAAAGCACAAGAAACATTACCAAAGTACATCATTCTCTCAGCTGAAGGTGAAGTTGCGTTTTTCAGCTGCTGGGATTGCAGAAACAGAGCAGACCTAATCGAGTCCGCAATCCCTTGTCATGATGCTCAAGTGGTGGGGTCCTACCGGGTATCGAACCCACTCCGCCTGACTGTTCTGGCTGCAAAGTCAGAGGATTACGCCACTGTGCCAGCTAAGCAGAACAACCTGGTTCATTCCAATCCATCCAGTGTTTTCTTGCGCTATGAATTTTCAAAAGAAGTAGGAACTTTTTTTCATTCACCGAGTATTGTCTCTTTTATTGTAATTGTACACACAAAGTAGCCGATGAAAATGATGCCAACATCTTTGATATGGCAAGACAAAGATATTTCCCAGAATTCCTACTGTTGTTTAAATAAAATCTTTCATTTTTCAAAAATAAATTTCAAAAAACATAAAAATTTTCAAAATTTTCGAATGAAATCTTTAGCCAAGTACTGCAACTTTGTAAAAAAAAATAAAGGTGGTAACTGTAGCTGGCAGATTGTAGAGGGTGCTTTCCAACGGCAGAATTTATAATGGAAACTTTCATTCAAAACAATTTAAGATAAAATGAAAACTAGTAATAATAATAATAATGATAAAATAATGATGATGATAACAATAATAATAATTCAATGCAAAGACTGTAGGCTGATAGCCTGTAGTAACATGTGTAAACACAAGACTGGTGACTTTGCTAACTGCACCAAAAGATCTACAGCACGCAATTTGATAGAAACCAAAATTTCTCTTATTTTCAACATCTTATGATATTTTAGCAGAACATCTTATGATACATTGTATATATCTTGTTGGGGATATGAATCATCAAAGTTCAAAGCAAATGGTTATCCCCCAAAAAGGAAACCTGTGATCATGCGCAGAAAGCATGTTTGGTTAGTGGAAAGAATGTAGGCAGAGGATCCAACCACCATCCAAGCAAGGACTGGCAAAGAAACAAAGAGATTCTCACACATGGCAATAGGTTCCTCCCTATTGATCTGCTTTGAACTTTACCAGCATAAAAAAAGGCTTAGACAAAGGGGGCAGTCCTCAGTGTCCTCAACAATACTGTATTTATCTGTAATTAATAGAAATAACTTAAATCTTATAAATTCTATAAAGTAGGCCTTTATCAGCTGTAATTTAGCTATTTTTTGATTTAGCCTGCAACAAATAAGAGATGATGATGATGAACTCAACATTTCTTGTGCTGGTGAGAACAATGAATGACAATAAGCTCTTTGTTAAAGAAAAGGGAAATACCGTCCAGTTGGTGTGTTTCTTTTTACACTTTTCGTTTTCCCTGACAGACTGCCATTAAATCAATTTATGTTGGCCAAAAGTAAGCATTACGCAGGCAGTCAGGACCATATCGAAATACTGTAGTGAGGTCAACAAGGTATCGGAATCATTGCATTTTCAGTAGGAAACACAGTAAATGCCCCTAAAATCAGAACTACAAGCATCGAATAACTGATATGATAAAATATTCAAGTTCTGGGGACTGTCTTCTACAAATAGGTACCCTTTTCTTGTTCATAACCTAATTTTTGCGAAGCACGGCCATGTTGAGTTGGAGTGACTCGGAAGAAGGCCATGTAATATACTTTGATGATAAGAAGTTTCCTGGAGGTTACACAGAATTATTCAAGGTAAATCATCAATTTTCTCGTATTGACAAGGCATTGAGGAATCCGATGAAATGTTTCTTGTTTTGGTGTTGTGTTTTTTTTCAAAAGTGACATGTTTTAGTATCACCAGGAAAAGTTAGTAAAAGTTGTACTTTTTTGTGAAATGAGAGCAGTTTTCCTCAATGAGTACGGAAAAATGATGCCTTTTATATTGATTTTAAGACCTGAAATAGCTTTCTTGCTTGTATTCCTATTGTTCCGTTGAGAAAGACAATGCTATTAATAAACACTAGGGGTATCCCAGACTGTAAAGTTTGACATCGCGCACTTTTATGTTATCCGCACTGCCATATACACGCAATCTACTTGTACAGTAGGTAAGTTGTGCTATGCTGATGTGCGGCATTGTTAACTCAAATTTGCATACTATCTGCGCCATTTTTATCCCCGTTTGAAAATCCCCTGCGCACTTTTCAAACTTTCCAATTTGGGGGTTATCGGTTTTCCAATAAAATATCGTCCCCGCCCGACTGATGACAGGCCCATAACTTTCCTTCAAACAGTTTTACCAAAATACAATGTATTGGGCTTTCAATAGCATATGCATTTGTTGTTGCTGTGTCTGCAAGAAGGAGTTTAGTTGATGATCATTTTGGGCCTAGACCTAGCCCTCTTTCTTATCTTGGCCTAGTTTTTTTAGGCCAAATTTGATGGTTTGGTGATTGTCCGTCTCCACTACTCGTAGTCGTCACGTCCGTCATTGACCACATTTCATGAATGGTAGACATCAAATACAGCTATGCGAAATGGCTTCCTAGTTGAAGCGTGCATGGTAGCACGGCTACTTACCTCCAAAGAGCAGGCCTTGGCAGGATCTCCGCAGCATTTGACTCGCCATCATCGCCATTATTACAACAGTGTCCACTAATAATCTTTCACAACTTTGTTGATGCGCATGCGTATTTTTGATCTCCACCACAGCGTCACTGCAAATGTAGACTTCAGATTTTCAGTGTTTTGGACCAAAAAATTTTCAAAAATGTACCATGTTTTGACTGAATACAGGCCCGTAGCACCTATTGGGGCCGGTCGGGCCCGGGCCCCCCCAATAATTTCCAGAAGTTGAATTTTTTATTCTTCATAATAACATAGAAAACTGATCATCAGTGACAGGCCCTTGGCACTGAAGCGAGTCAAGACCTATCTAAGTTCAACAACAGCCAACTACCGCCTCCACCACCTGATGGTGAAATATGTAAACAAAGGCAGAGTTGATAAATTCAGCCTTGTCAGCATCGTAAACGAATTTGTCATAGATTCCAATGCAAGAAAATTTAACTTTGGAAAGCTCAACTCTTTTGACATCAGAAGCACTTCGTCAAGAGAGGCGAAAAGTACCCAGACTTCAAGAATCAATAATCATATCTAAACTAACGAGCAGTGGCGTGGTCCTCGAAATCCTCGAAAACCGAAGAGAAAAAAGAATTTTCCAAGAAATGTCAAATCTTCCATTTTAGCATTGGCAAATATGGAATCAGGGGATGCATTCTAAGCCAAAGAAGGATGTTCCTTCCAAAATGTTCCTCATTCTTCAACTCATAAGAGAACTGTCACAACGCTATCAAAGATTCCTTGTCGCTAATGGCAAGTATGATATTGGGAGATGCATTCTAAGCCAAAGTAAAGGGCGTGGCCCCAAAAATTTTCATGGGGGCTTCCCCCAGACCCCCTCATTTCAATTCTGCCCATTTCATTTCTCTGGCCATGCCATTGCTTTCGTAGGACGCCACGAAAATTGTGTGATGACTTTTGTAAATCAAATATCAAGTAAATCTTACGCAATGCTCTCGACAAAGTATTCTTATCCTATCGTAGTTTGATTCTAGCTAACCTGTTTGAAATATATTTGGATTCGTAAATTTCCTATTCTTCTTCAGGACCTCCGATCATAAAATGCCCTTTCAGCAATCCACAGAAGGGCGTTGCCAAAAGAAAAGAGGGCATTGACCGAGCAATTCTTCCGGGGGCTTCACCCCGGACCCCCGGCAGCTTTACCCCTTCGGTGTGAATTAGTGCCCCTCCAATCTGAAAAATGCTCCTACGGGCCTGCTGAATATCATGAAATCAAGCCAAGTTTCATATCTCGGTCCATTGAAATTGAGTTGATGACATTTAAGCACATACCATGTTCTAACTTCATCGCGTCAGACCAAACTTGACATCACATCCATCTGCATCGTCATTAAGTTGATAACATTTCAAATGTTATAGAAAATATACCAAGATAAAAGGTGTCCCAGTATTTTGCACCCGTTTCCTGGCGCTTAGCTGATATGCCCTTTTATCTGCCCTCGTCGAGCTATTTTTGCCACTTCATAAAAGGTTCGGAGCATGCCCTGGCAAATTCGCCTGCTGTATGTAATTGAAGAATAACATGCGGCCTCTTGCCCCAGGTCGTCTCTGGCTACCGGCCGACTGCCCGCTGCAATTGATTCTCTGTGAGCAGTGCAGTTATGAGCTTCTCATTTACGACATGATTTCACCGAGAAAGGGCTATATTTGAAGCAGAATCCTAGGACCTAGAATCTCAGCAAAACGGGGTATTTTTCTTCAAAAATATCCCAACCCAAAAACAATTAAAGGCTGGTGGACTCGGGATCCTAGGAATAAAAGTCAATTTCACCTGGCCCGCCTGGCCCAAGTTTTTATACCCCAAGTTTGATATGATTCTACTGTTTTACAACAAAGAGATATCATTAAAGTGAATTGTAATAAAGTGCGAAAATCCCAAAGCTTTCTGTCAGAACCAGTTTTTGTACCGTACAGATTTCTTCAGGGCTCTTTACAGGGGGGTTACCTTCAAAATTTTCAGTGATTTTTACTCAGAAAATTTTTTTTATAAGAAACTTGGATCAGCATTAGTACTAAAAGTTTCATAATTTGGCATGAAAATTTCAGTGTTTTATAGTAGTAAAAGTTTCTTCATCAATTTCTTACTTTTGGGGCCTAACATTGTGTTATGGTTAGAAGTTGAACCTTCTCGGGCTTCTTATCGACAAAGGGCTTGCATTTTGAATCAATATTGCATCACGAATAAGCCATCACATTAATAAAGCAAAAAGTTACCAATTTTTTAAAGTAAAAACTTTAAAAGTGCCACGCGAACCGTAATCAACCGATTCTTATCCCAGAAATAAAACTTTAGAATTTCTTAATTGTTCTTGAACGTAGTACTAGAGTTTTTTAATTTTTTGGTCATCGTGATACTATTAGTGGTGTACCTTTTACTATTGAAATTGCACCCAGGGTTGTTTGTTGTTGTGTTCATTTTATTGTGTGCACAACATGAAGTATCAGTGAGTCAGAGTGGGGTGAGAGTGCCTAAGGTAAACCATGGGTAAAACTCCTAAAGTTCTGTTTTTTGATAGTTCAAGTAACTCAAAAGAAACTTGGAGTCTTCAGTCTTTTGTTTCCAATGGTATAGCAATATTTCGATGCACAATTGAATGCTGAGTTCAAAAACGTCACTTAGACTGCTGTAACTGTTGCAGGAATAGAGATATTCAGCTTTAATCCAACATATTTCAATAGATGTGAAAATTTGGTAGAGAATCACTACTACAGAAAAACATCTATTCCACTAAGGCTAAGAAATTTATAGAGAATCGTTAATTGATTTGTTATCAGGGGCGGATCCAGGAAATATTGTGACTAAGATTAAGATGAGGTTATTCGAAATACTAGGGTGTGGCCTTTTGAAAATAGGCGTGTACCTAAATAAGTAGATACAAGGATCTGACAATCTGACTACTGCTTCAGCAGTAGTCACAGTAGTTTGGACCCGCCCCGGATACCCTGATGGTACATATCATTGTAAAGTTAACAACAGAGCAAAGGTGATATAAAGAGCATGGACAAATTGGCCACAACTTCGACGACCCCGTCCCCCTGGCTTCTTAAAAATTTGGAAAATTTGTACGCTGATAGACTAAGAAAATTACACGTTATTTCTTACTTCTCAAATGATATTTAAGTGCTTCATGTAGATAGTCAATATAATTGTTTTCTGATTTATTCGTCAATTTTAAAAGTCGGACGCTGTTTTGTGACAGACACCCTTGACGTAACATGCAACCTATACAACCTACTAAACCTTGATATGAAATGAATAATCGAAAATGAATCTCTGTTTACAAAGCCATTCTGCACGTTTTGGGAATTGAAATAAAATTGCTTCAAAGAATTACTCACACTCGATTCCCCTTGGCTTTGCTTATTCTATTGCAGATGCCGTCAAATTTCCAAAATTAGCATAATACGTAATTCAATCTGATAAGGGGCCATTTTGGGGCCATAGGGCCACGGCACTAATTTGCCCATCAGCTTAAAAAACAATGAAGTAACCTGTTGGCCAATGACACGTGACCAGATGAAAGGACATACGCTCATTCAGTTATCTTCAATGATTTGAATCAAAGGGTTTGCCTTTGAGAATGGAGGTGCGGATATGGAAAGCCTGCGAATACTCGAAGAACACCTACTAAAAAGAAACAGACACATCAAGAAGATGGCTTGAAGGTAACTATCACTAATAATGAATATCTCAAGAGTTCTATATAGCTATGAAACCAGCCATTGAGGTTTCATGAAAGCAATAAATTCGCCGCAGCAACTGGCCTAACATCTCTTTATTTTATGGTGATTCCATCCATCCAGGGAGAAGCTTCGTTTGGATTAGGACATTGTATTGTCAACAAATAGATTCGTTAGGATCAAACTCGGCTAAGTTTAACATGCTATATTTTCTTCACAGTTTAAAGTTGCCAAATTAGGTGAAAGCAGTTCAGGATATTTGTCCAACTGGGGTTAAGATAGCATATCGTGACCGGATTTAGCTGAGATAAGCTGCCCCGTCCAGTTACTAAAAGCTTGTTTACGAGAACATTTCAAGACAATTGTTTGATTGAAATCTAAGAATTTTATTATCGCTACCAGATAACACACCAAAATGGTTGTAATGTGCACGAAATAGATACAGCCAATTTTTCAATCTTCTACCACTAAAAATCCTTCCTTTCCTTCCGTAATTGTTCGACTATAGTAGACTACTATAAATCATTTCGTTGTGAATGCTTTTCACTGAAACCTTTCTGGAAAGATTTCTATCAAATTTAGAATATTTCGAAAGGGATGAATCATAATTCCCTTGACAAACAATTTCATTCCCAAGTTGATCAATGTTTTTCACAGAGTTATGGAATTGTTTGTGAAAGTTATTTGCATTGGTTTATATGGTCATGAATAGTTAATCATAGCCAGCAAGTAGTTTGGCAAGGTAGTTTGGTATTTTGGGTTTCTTTTCATTGTGTATGCCTGAGTAAGCTGACCTTCTTTACTAATCATTACTAGCGACCATGCTAGAAACCTAAATGATTTGATGATAATATTCTGAAGAAAGTCATCTTTAGTCAATATCATGCACAGGTTTGATGGCTAAGGAGACCAATGGCAACTCTGAATTTGTGTGTATTTTTGTGTCACCTGTGGGGTAAACATTTTGCAGGTTACACAAATGCAGATGTGTGAAAGTTAAGGATAATTTCCATTGAAAAAAAAACCTGTCACCACAGGTAAAAAGTGGTGCAATCCAACATAGGGCTCAAATCTTCAAAAAGGTTTGTGTAAAATTCTATTGCAGTTTTATTTGAATTAAATGGCTTGGAAGGAGCTTGCAGGTTTTTGCTGTAAATCTGCCACGGAAATTTATTGATATCTTGATTAGTTTCAATATGGTAGCATTTGTTGACTTTGAGGCTATGACATCATTAAATTTCTAAATCCTAAACTAGAAAAGCCACAGATTTCTTCTTGCCACCATATTTTAGACCTTCATTAACTATGGCTTTCTTGAAGGTTATACAATGTTTCCTCCATTAGTTTTGGATTTACGATGATTTAAATTTTTTTCAAAGTTGTCCATTAATTTGCCGCCATTTTGAAAAAAATCAAGATATCATAAAATTTCCATGGCAGATTTGCAGCAAAATTCCATAAGTGCTTTCAAGCCATTCAGTTCAAAGAAAAATATAGTCGAATTTTACACCAACCTTTTTAAAGATTTGAAAGATTTGAGCCCTTGCTGTGCAATCCATACCTATCAGATGTAATGCAACTGCAAGATTGTTGATAAGTCTTGGAACCTGTGATCCCCTATGGAAAGACAGGTTTCTGCGCCGGACATGTCTGGCATACAGAGCATTAAGTTTCTATATTTTTCATTGTTTTATTGGCACAATATTCAGCGCATAATCTAACTTTCCATACAGTCCTGTGGTGATCCTTATGACAAATCATGAGATTGTTCAGTGCAAAAATTGCACTGCTGTTTTTACCATGCACTGTAACCAGACTGAAAAGCTTAGCTATGAATGGGAAACCCCCCCCCCCCTTGAAACAAATATGCACCTCAACTTCATCCACTCATTGTCTTTGCTTGATAATAAAGACCTGTGCAAATCTATTCAAGGAAATATTCCATGTTTGGCAAAAAATTTCTTTATGCACGAAGAGCAGTCACAGAAAATTGTTTCCTGTGCAAAAAAGATACTTTGAAATCTGGCACACTAACCTGAATTCTAGGCACGCACACTCCTAGTCTTACAACATTCAGCATTTGCAAGAAAAGTATTTGGTCAATCTATGGACAATTATGAACAATAATATTGAATTGCTCACAAAAGTGCAGTGCATGGAATCTCTAAGGATAAAAACATATAAGTACAGCAATATAAGAAGTTTTCAGTTTCATTGACAAATCTACCTAAATACATTTCAATACAATGTATTACCTACTAACTTAAAATATATAAGACAATGATACATGCTACACAATAACAAGATACTTAATACACATATACACCAATAAATTAACTTAATTAGAAACATTACAAGACATTATGTATTTAAAATGTATTTGTCCAAAGATGAACCCTCTAATAGATAAACTAATCAAGCGAGAGCCCCCCCCTCCCCCTTCCCTGATCTAAAACTAAAAAGAAAAACAAAAAAGGTTTTGCTAAAATATGAAAAAGAAACCAGCAGAAAGCCTCCAAAGAATAAGCCTTTGGTTAATTGGAGGTACAATTTCTGTAAACCCATAAGAAACAAGTTCTTTTTTGCCAGCAGATGTCTGTTTAAGTTTTGTGATATGAGTAACCATTTGCCAAATGCCATATAAACCCTGTAGAACACAGAAGAATTGAATCCGTTGAATGGTTTTTGTTTGAAAATCTATCTTAAACTTCTAAATTAGTCTCCAGCTGATCATTTTGCATACAAAATTGTTGGACATAACATGTCTCAACATGCTGCTAACATAGTAAATAATGGTTTTGCACAAAACAAGTTTTTTTGGAATAAAACAAGCTTATGAGGTTTTGATATTTGATAAGAAAGCAGAAGAGAGAGAAAGTGCTTTTATGTCATGGGTATTTGGCACATAAAACTTTGCAACTGTGCACAAATTGTTGCAATATGTGTTTTTTATTCAGTTTGATTGATTTGAAGCTTATGGGGCCTTTGCCATTTTTAAATGCAAAATTGCCATAGCAACTTGCTAATAGCTGGCGCACAGACCCAATGCGGGCAGGCTACTTGGCAACTGCAATGAAAGGAAAAGTTTGAGGCTGTCTGCAGGCAGGCTAAAAGTTTGAGGTTGCTTAAAGATAGTGTTTATTGAACTGTGAATGTTTTCATGTGTGCAGGATAAATTATTACCCTTAACTAACCCACAACCCTTCAAACCAATGATTTTAATCTAAACATCCTGTGGTGCTATCAAAAACCTGTAAACTCATTCACATTGAACCTGAAATTGTTTATCTTTACATCATAAAATATGATCATACACATTTACGTCATTACTTTTGACTACAGTATATTGCTCCTTGTTAAATTTAAGCACAGAATAATACTGCCACCAAATATTATATGTTTAAAAACATGCACAGTGACTATGCAAAATGAATACAAAACAAATGTAAGGTTTTTTTGCTGCTGGGCATGCAAAACATTTATAGCAAAGAGTCTCTGGCTGGGCAGGTGCATGGCTTTCCACAGGCGTGATTTTTGAGTCTGCACGCAGGCTACCTGATTCTACTGCCCTTCTTTTGAAGTTCTCATAAAATTATGGGCCTTGACTGCTTGTTCATTTCATTACTTTGCAATCTTTGGGTTTCCTTTAGTTAAATGATTAGTCCTGATTCAAGAAGAAATAAAAAGGAAGTCAAATGATATGGAACTATTTCATATGGACAATATTAGAATCTACAGGCAATTTTCCATATTGGCCTCTCATTCCAAAACAAAAGAGCCAAACTTTAGGTCAGGTCATACAGATACAGCTCAGGGAAGCAAACAGCTTCCAGACAGGGGCTTTCCCAAATCAAATATGGTGGAGCGGAGATCAAGGAAACTATACAGTACTTTGAAATTGAAAGGTGCAGCGAAAAACATTGCACAAGAAATGGAAAAGATTTATGTCTTGAAAATGTTGATTAAAGAGGAGCCGAAAAAGAAACAGTGTCTTGAAAGAAGAAGCAGTGTCTTTTTGAACAAGATGTCATGTCGATATCACAATCTCAAGAAAAGATTGGATCAAAATAAAAATTCTCAGAAAGCTACGATAGACAAAGCTACGTTTTATAGATGCCCATGTTTCATTTTATGACAGAATACTGAAGATAATACAATACCACAACTTTATTGAAATCTTATATCACTGATGTAGTGATAAATACGGTTGAGTATGATGCGTAAAAATCAATCGCTACATTATTTCTGTCATTTACAATGTTATTCTTACAAATCAAATATCATGCACCCCATTTGATATGATGCGTGATCTGTCATGAACCCACTGAAAATCAAATGACAAGGCCTGTGATAAATAGAGAAGACGGTTTCTGCTATATTTCATTTCATCCAGAAGAAATTTTCTCAGCTGATGATAGATAGACTGTGGTTTAAGTTCAATGAATAAGTACCGTACTGTACACTGTATTTATGTACTGTAAATATTCTGTTCAAAGGCATAATTTTGTTAAAGATTACAGTACATCTGAGTTATGCTGTATTTTATGTTTATCCTAAAGTTTTAGCTATATAAATATAGAATGTCTGCTCATAACACATCAAGCAGGTAATTTTCAAAATATGGGGAAAATACTGCATAAGGTAGGTAGACCTCAATTCATCAATTCACTATTGCTACAAGCTAATAAGCTTCCTTATATCATACCAGTTTTTAGTACATAATTTCATGAATGGTTCTCATTATGTCTTGCAGGTACCTAGATTTCTTCAGGTCAGATGATCACTATATTCTCTAGTCCTGTGAGTGAATTATACAAACAATAGATTTATTCTCTTTTCCCTTCCAGGGAACAATTTCTTGAGTTGCTGAACCAAATCTCCATTGGTCTTTATTGGTAAGTTGAAGTCTTTCTTTTGATTATTTTATCAATAATGGTAGCTTAACTACTAGCACCTGATTTTGGATGAAGATGAAATTTGTGGTTATTGCAAAGTCCTGGGATCACAGAAGTAGAGAAAACCTGATCAAGCTTGTTATGAGGTATTGTGCGGTTATATATGTCTGCCTGACTGTTCTGGCTGCAAAGTCAAAAGTCTTGAAACATCTGTAAACAGAGCAAAATTCTAAAGAATCTCATCCAAAAGTTCTGCCAGTTTTTCATACAACTCTAGAATTCTTATGTGTGTTCACTTCAGTTCAGAGAATTTTTAATTCTTATCTGTGTTTTTAAGAATTCCTTGACAGTTCTTTGATGTTAAAATACATACTGTAAATGCAGATATGGCAACCTAGCTAAAAATGGAACAAAAGAAGGCTATGTGCCAATTATTCCTTTATTATTTAATCATTTACGGAGAACAGCTTGCCCTTTCCATGCAAATTAGGCAAGTGGTACTGTATGTTCCAACTTCAGCTCTGTCCATTCACTTATCAATGTACATGAGGCCTGTACTGTATCAGGCCAGGTCTTTTGAGGAAATATGTTCCCACCTCCACTCTCCTGCAAGCTCCAAACAACATCCCTCAAGGAGAAGCAATGGTTCAAGAGGCAGAGCGGGGCCTCAATTTGTTTGCTTCATTTGCAGTGGTTTATGAAACTACGGTACGGACTGGAACAGCAGTGTGATGTTTCCTTTGTTTTACATCCTTCTCTTCCATAGATATGACACATCATAGATAGATGTGTTCACAAAATCTTTACTTACAGTACATAAAAAAAGAAAGCAAGAATAATGTTGTGTACGTGCTGTATGTCTTTTGCATCAGTAAAACTGTAATTTCCTTAGAAATTTGACAATATATGAAGACTAGAGAATTGTAACAACGTTTTGAGTTCAACTCATCATCAGCTGTTGACATATGATTTGCTTGCAGTGACAACCATCAGTTCTAATACGAAAAATGCTCTCTTGCTCCTAAGACATTTTTATACCATAATCCTGCTGTAAAGACTTGTGGCAGTTGGAAAAGGAGTTTATTATGTGTTAGTGACACAATGTTACATCTATGTGAAATTTTGTAAAACAAATCTGGTTGTGCTTGATTCTTTAATGTCTCATAACAGTTGAGAAGAATAAAGATGGGATGCTAAATGAAATTTTGCTAAAAATAAATTAGGGTGTCTGAAGTGGCACATTTCAAATGGCCAGATGGGAAACCCAGGCAACTTGGGGAGATACTAGTACCATCAAACGTTACTATTGCAGTGATATATATTCGCCCGAGTTGCCTGAGTCACCTGGCCCACTCCAAACCGCATTTTGACAAATTATTTAAATTTTTGCAAACATTGAACATGTCAGCTTTAGCATTGGAGGTCTAGCACAATGATATCATCTCATTGCAATTGATTGAAGGCATTTTCAACTTTTGAATCTTTTCCACGGTGCCCTGTGTTCTTTGACTGAGGGCTGCCAGGACTAAAGAATATGAAATATATTGAAATGAAAAATCTCTAAACCTATTTCTGGTAGTGCATCAGTTTTTCATTCTCATTATTTTCAAGACTATTCAAAGCTTTCCATTCGTTACAAAAGCAGATCTCTGTGCAGCTGACATTGTTTGCTTACTATCTTTGGCTGCTACATGCATTTCATATTTGTTTTTCTATAATAGTAGATTAAAGTAAAATACAAGTAACAATACAACTCAATTTTATCTACTGTTGAGATGGAGGCAAAGAATATAATGTTATCTAGTCGCTTCCAAACTCAACAGATCAAATTAAGTATTACCTTACAGGAAATTACAAAATTGTCCTGAATCCTGAAAGATACACAAAGCCTTTTTCACACCATTTTTGCTTATGTAAATATCCCCATGAAAACACCCCAATCCACCTGATGGGAAAGCTCATTGTGCTACCTCCAATGCTCCAATATTTGGCAAAGTCTCCAACGCTGATTTGAGGCAGTTGCACCTGCTTCAGCTCTTCCAATTGTGATTAACATTTTGAATAGTAAACTCCTTAGCATAGGGCTCAAATCTTTCAAATCTTTAAAAAGGTCGGTGTAAAATTCTATTATATTTTTCTCTGAATTGGATTGCTTAAAAGGAACTTATGGTACTTTGCTGTAAATCTGCCTTGGAAATTTTCTGATATCTGGATTTTTTTCAAAATGGCGGAAATTTGATAATTTTTGAAAAAAATCACGGAAAATTTTGAAAAAATGTAAATCATTGTAAGTCCTAAACTAATAGAAGAAACATTACATAACCTTCAAGAAAACCATAGTTTATGGAGGTCTACAAGATGGTGGCAAGCAGAAATCTGTAGCTTTTGTAGTTTAGGATTTAGAAATTTGATGACGTCATAGCCTCAGATTTAATAAATGCCGCCATATTGAAACTAATCAAAATATCAATAAATTGCCACGGCAGATTTACAGCAAAAAATCCTAAATTCTTTCCCAGCTATTTATTTCAAAGAAAACGGCCATAAAATTTTACACCGACCTTTTTAAAGATTTGAGCCCTATGTTAAACTCCTTAATATGGTAGGGACGCCACCATAGTCCCTACAATCACATTTTTAAAGCCATTGTTTGCAGCACCATCATGATTTCTGACTGTAATCATTTAGTAATATCCATTTTAATCAAAGGAAATTTATGCTATTCATTGTGATTGTTAGATGAAAATTTTGACCGTGAATGCATTCATGTAAATTTTATTTGAAAACTGATGTATTCCAGAGCATGTATAATTTATTTCACAGCTTGAATAGAGGACCTGTTTATTTGATAAATTCAACCATTGACGTGTTATGATATAATGCAAAAGGCACTCCACTCATCTTACAAGAATGACAATATTTTCTTTTCTCTTCAGTCACCAGGTATCCATAAAATATTGATAGCTTGATTTTCCTGTTTGCAAAGAAATCTTATTGTTCTGCTCAAAGAGCTCTGCAGAAATCGTCATACCTTTCATTAGGGATTGCAAACAGATAGAATATTGTTTTTCATCTGTTTAGGATTTATTTGCTAGTTTTATTTTTGCTCAATGGCTGCTCGAAAGGCAGAACAGTTGCTTTATGGAAGGTATTACGTACAATTTCATCGTAAATGTGGCTTCTACAGTTTGTTACCTCTACAATTTGCAAATAGATAGAATATTGTTTTTCATCTGTTTAGGATTTATTAGATACTTCTAATCTGTTGGGTGGTTAATTGAAGTAGCAAATACTCCTGTTGCATAAAAACAGTTGCTTTATGGAAGGTATTACATACAATTTCATTGTATAGATGGATTCTACAGTTTGTTACCTCTACAATTTGCAAATAGATAGAATATTGTTTTACATCTGTTTAGGATTTATTTAATTACTTTTAATCTGTTGGATGGCTGATTGAAAGTAGCACATACTCCTGCTGCATAAAAACAGTTGCTTTATGGAAGGTACTACATACAATTTCATCGTAAAGGTGGCTTCTACAATTTATTACCTCTGCAATTTGCAAATAGATAGAATGTTGTTTTACATCTGTTTTGGATTTATTTGATACTTTTAATCTGTTGGATGGTTGCTTGAAAAGGCAGAACAGTTGCTTTATGGAAGGTATTACATACAATTTCATCGTACAGATGGCTTCTACAGTTTTTTTACCTCTGCAATTTGCAAATAGATAGAATATTGTTTGCTTCTGTTTAGGATTTCTTTGATAGTTTTAATTTGTTCGTTGGTTGATTGAAAGGCAGCACATACTCCTGTTGCATAAAAACAGTTGCTTTATGGAAGGTATTACATACAATTTGTATCAAAATATTTGCTGGATGGCTTCTACAGTTTGTTACCTTCTACAATTTACAAACAGAATGGATATTGTTTTACATCTGTTTTGGATTTATTTGATAGTTTTAATCTGTTGGATGGTTGCATGAAAAGTAGCACATACTTTTTTCGTATCAAAATATTTGCTGGATAAAGGGAATGAGACATAGCTATTATCTCGTATGGCCGACTATGAATAGGCTAAAGAAGCGCCCATAAACCATTGTTTCTTTACCTATACAGATTGAATACCGTTTTGCATCTGTTTGGGATTTCTTTGATACGTTTTAATCTGTTGGATGGCTGCATGTAAAGGGCCAGCTTTTAACTATGTCGATTCCCTATAATGAAGATGATGATGACAGCCAAAAATCTATGATAATCCCCCCTAAACGTTGGCCATCATCATCATCACCATTTATTTATTTATTTATTCATTTATTTACAAAGTAGGCGGAACAAAACAATAGCTAAAATTAAGGCCATCCCCTACGTTGATGTTTATGTTACCTGATTGAAATATAAGGGTGTATAATTAGTTTTGAATAGCTGACTACGAACGCCATATAGCTGCTGACTGATGTCTAATATCATGTCAAAGGTTAGGCTTTTGGCTAGACTCTGCTTGAGTACAGTAGATTGATTGACCAGACTAAAATCTGTCTCACATCAAATTTCAGATGAGATTTGTGATAGTGCGAAATTACACATGCAAAATCTCTTTAAATTGTTTCATTTGCGGATATTTTCGCTTCTTTGCAGGCAATAATTTCCTATACCTAAGTTACTAACTGTTGCTCGTGACGTCATTTTTGAGACATGCTTTGGTTCTTACTCGAGCGTACACATGGTTCCAACTTTTTATCTGTGTAAGATTACCAGATTGGAGACAACTTGAATTATCATTCTCTATTTAATGTGAATCGTGGTGGCGCCGGTCGCAGGTAGAATTAAAGAGCGGCACTGCCGTTCCTACGACACAGTCTGCACGGGGCTAAGATGTTGGGGTTAGGTCTCAATATTTTCATGTGAACACTTTATTGCGATAGGTTCAGTCATATTGCAGAGGTGGATTTGTTTTGCTCTGTAGACGGTTGTTGATGTTGTTATTGACGTTTCAAAATATGAGATAACTGAGGGTCTGTAATTGTTTGTGTGATTTCGGGGTACCACCGGGTGAGTCAGAAATATGTTGAGATGTTTGAAAGCTATATCTTTCAAAGTATTGATCAGATTCCTATTAACTGGTTATATATGCATGGTCAACATTTTTTTCATTTTTCATTTTCATTTTCAATTTTTTAGGCATGGTAGCCCCTCAGTTAGAGAAAAACTGATTTACAGGGGGCCATGCAATAAAAATATTATAACTAAACTAAGATTACAATTTCTGATTAAAATAATATCAATAAAAGTAAAATAAAAGAGTTCATTGCATAAAGCATCTCAACTTATGCTTTGTGGGATTTCATCAACCCTTCCCGGAATTTCTTTAGAGTAGGTGCTCCTTTTAATTCATCATTCAACCCATTCCAGAGACTGGCCCCTCTGAATGAAAAACATCTCTGACCAGCTGATGTTCTTAACATTGGAGTCCTAAGGTTTATATTAGTCAACATGTCGACTTAGACATTAAACTTGGGTATGTTAGAAGTGGTCGTATCTTTCTCAAGCTATAAATATTTCCATTTAATTAGAGATATCTCATCTCAAAATCAGAGGCAGACTGGCCAGTTGGGCTACCGGGCCATTTGCTGCTGTTTGCCCTGCATTTTTTGAGGGAAAGTCTTAGTTTTTTGCGTTTTTTGGCAAGACTACTGGCGTAAAAATGCATTGTGGCAAGGTTAAGGATTTTCATAGTACTTATGCCCTTAGCGTGATTGATATTAAGGGGCTTGATGCTGAAAGCTTATGAAGTAGATTTGGTCATACGTAAAAATTCATTATTTACTGTTTTTGAAATATTTCAAGCGTCATAAACAACTTAATTTTTGTTTGTCCGAGGTTAAGATCTAGCAGAGCTCTCAATGTAAACATACTGTAAAAGCTATATTTTGTCCATCTCTCCAAAAAGGTCCTTTCCTTCTGAGCAAAAATTGTAAATAAGCCCTTACCCCTTGACTTCATCAATAAGCCCCCATCTGGATTCGGAATTAGATGGGCTCCCCGCAAACGCTTTTACGGTACTTGGAAGCACGGGCGTCGCCAACCCAAAAAAATATGGTGTGGAAAAACACGAGGGGGTCTGCGGGCAATTTTTCCTAACCACATCCTTCAGAATCTCGGAAAACATCCTTTTTACTACTTTGATTCTATTTCGATTTTTTTGGAAAAGCAATCATTTCAAGCAGCATTTTTCGTAGCTACTGGGTTTGCGCGCAGGCTACATTTTACGTAGCAGCGCAGCGGGCATTTTGCACAACGAAAATCGAAACAGAAATGTACATCATATATCAACAGAATTCAAAATTCAAGTGGGAAACCAGTTAACACGAAAGTTCCAAGTCAATAAAAATCTAAGCCCTCCCCCAAAGTTTTTTAACGGATTTCGAGAAATTATAAAATCGAGCTCTAGGAAAACTGGGGTGGACATGTCCATCCCAGTCCACCCCGTGGCGACCCCACTGCTTGGAAGATTGGTGCTAAAAACCTTTAAAGTAGATTTAATCATATACGTAAAGACTTGTCATTAATTTCAGGAAGATTTGTTTCAGACTTATTTTCGAGCGTCATCTGCAATTTAGATAGGAAGCTTTTAAGGCTGATCCAATTATGAATTAATATATTCGCGCAAAAGTAAGAATCAAAACCTGTTATGTTGTTTTTAATAATTAATCAAGTGTCAGAAATGAACTTACCATATTGACCTATCCTAATTTAGAAGCGTAATCTTCTTGGCTGGTTTACTGAAATTTCTGATTAACAATTTGAATTGCTTTATTTGATTATGATTCAACAGTTTGCATAAATTACTTGCACAAGCTGTCAGAATTCTTGGTCTTTCACAATTGGAAACATGCCACATAGAAGAAATGTTGGTTTCAGTTGTGGAAGCTTCTGGTGAAGAGATTTTGACGAGGAATACAGGCAGCTTTTCATGGTTCAGTTTGATTTGAATTTAATAATAGAAATTGTTCTGGACTTGTGTTGCAACTGACTGGAGCCTTTGGCTGTTATTGGCTTACAAGCTTTGAAGATGCTGTAATTGAGACAAAGGTTGTAATTCGAGATCATGTTGCAAAAAGACCCTCTGATTTGACAGATATCTGATTTCCTAGACAATTGTTTTGTGATGAACATAACTGTCACAGGTGAATTTGTTACATGGGACTGGTATCATGTCACTGCAGGCACAGCAGCGGACACTTACGGGCGAGGGGGCGCTATCGCCCCCATTGTTGACTTGAACAAAGATATTTTATTTGAAAACAATGGTGATGAACAGTGCTTTTCAATTGAAATCATAGATTTGCCCCCTCGCCAATATTTGGCAAAGTATCCGGCACTGTGCAGGCATTGTTTCAAATTATTGCATGTATTGCCGGTGCATTATTGCATTGCTACACACTACTGGCCATAACAGCCTTAGCTGTAAATCCATGAAAAGCTGATATAAATAATAATAATGATATTAATAATATATATATATAGAATTATAAGAATTATAATAATAATAATATAATAAAAATAATAATAATAATAACAATGATAATAATAATAACAATTTCTGTATTTTAGGTTGGCTTCTGGTCTAGCTAAAGCTAATTAATGCCAACCAAAACTTAAATGCGTGTTGATAATATTGTTAAAACCACGTCACAAGGATATCAACCAATCTACAACCATGCCACAACTACAGAAACCCTAGATTTCTGCAGTTGCAAGCAAACTCATGGCTTTTAATGTTTCTTTTGAAACTGTTCAAAGTATTGGACTCTTTTAAGGAAGATGGCATTGCATGCCATATCTTAGATCCAAGGAAACGTGCATTTTCAATACCATACCCTGTCGTGATATAAATGGCTTTTACCATTTTTTTCGTATTGAATGATTTTACATCAGCTTTAGGTGCTTTAGAATAGGCTTTAGAAAGTCTTTCGATTTTGCGACCAGCAACCCCAACCTGGTAGCATGGGCGAGGTGTCTTGAGCGATGGTGACTCTCGGCTGGGAGCATTGACTTCGGCAGTTGTTGTCGTTGTTGTTCTCTTGGCTGGGGTCCTGTTGTTCAGCATCATCGTCAATTGTTGCCTGAAATCCAATGTGATACCGACTCCAGTGTTTATTAGTAAAGATTGATTATGCGTAGCCTTACGTAATTGTATTTGATTATTATGTTAGTTTAATTTAGTTGCCTGTCTTTATGTTAATGCCATGGGGTAGATATGGTCTTCTGCTCCCAATGGTATCGTCCTTGTAGTGAAGTAAAGTAGTTCGTAAGTATTGTTTTAAATAATGTCGTTTTTGTAAATTTTCATATTGAATATAAAAGAAAAAATAGATGGGTTGAACAAAAAACTTCAGATACTTTTCTATAATTCTACCGTTAGACCTTCCAGAATTCTTGACTATTTCCGAAATTACAACATATTTTAAATCTTAACTTATTTGAAGACGTGACGTCATGAAATTCTAAATCGTAAACCAGAATAATGAAAAACTGTTGCTTGATACCATATTGTAGACATTCACAAGTTGTGTCAAAAAGTTTACAAAATATGATGGTTTTAACTTTTTTCAAAATTTTCTTGACTTCTTAAAAAGAAAATAAACAGTCTAATTCCGAAAATATTGAATATTTCAGAAATTTCTAGCGGTAGAAGTACAATGAAATGACTAAAGTTTCCTTGAAGCCATTCTATTCAAAGAAATAGATCATACAATTTTACAGTAACCTTTTAACGTTGCTGAAGGACTTCTTTCTTTAACCTTTCGTTTTTGCATTTTACAGAAATTCCACGATGAAGCGACCTAGCAAACGTAAACTGGAGGAAGAAGAGGTTGCAACGCCCGAAAACGAGGCAGCAGAGAGCAAACGAAGGGTATATGGCAATGGCTCAAATCATGGTAATAATCTAAACATAACTTTAAACTCACTCACTTCAACGCAGGTTCTTGGGAGATGCAAGAAGCTGTTTAAACCTGGATCGATCATATCATGCCGTCCGAACGGCGAAGTAGAAGTGAGTTTCGACGATGACGCGCATATAACGTATCATTTCGATTTAGCGGACATGGACAGTTTAAATGTTATCCCTGATGTAACCCCGTCACCTCATGGGGTTCAAATTGGCGGACGCGTTTGTGCGAGACTGAATAAAGAAGAGGACGCTTTTACGATCGTTAATGTAATGGAAATAAAGGATAGACCTCTGCAGTATTTAGTACAAGTCTTTGAGAATGATACCGATTCGAAGGGTATTTCAAAATGGGTCACGCGAACCGACATTCGCCTGTTGCAGCCGATTTTAAGCGGAGATTTCAGTCAGCAAGAGAGTGCTGCGGCTAGAATAAAACAACAGGAAGAAACAGACAGTGCAATGTCGGATACAGACTACAGCGTCGAAGATCATGAGTTAGAGGAGGTCTTCACCTCACAACGGCCTTCGTCTAGCCGTAGCTCTACTCCACATAGCAGAGGATCCACCCGCTCCAGCAGAACACCGACACCTCATAATTATAGGAAAGGACAAGTGATCACAACGCCTAATGGATTCCGTAAAAAATATAATGGTAAACAATGGAGAAAACTATGTATGGTTGAGGGTTGTGATAAAGAATCGCAAAAGAAAGGTTACTGCTCCAGACATCTGACGAGCCTTCGTGATTCCGGATCCAGATTGCAGGACAGCCTCGACTCAATCAAAGAGGACGAACAAGACAGGAGTAAAGAAGACGGGCGTGGCTCCAGTGTATTTGATTATTCTGAACACGATGTCTCCGTATTTGAAGCTGCATCATCTCTGATGAGTCTCAGCCGATGCGCGACGCCATATTCAACTCCCAGTACCCCCGGTTTACCTTCACCGCGAAACGGTCCTCCTATTTCTCCATTTCATTCAGCAAATATAAGTCCAACTCGTGCAGTGCCAAAGTTACCCGCAAGTGCCTCAAGCAGTACACCTAAGGGCCGTAAAGCTTCTGATTTCTCGCCTAGTCACAGAGCGGCTGGCAGAATTCCGCAAAATAGCCCTGATTCTGGGATCTCTGTGTTAGAAACACCAACCAGCTCGATGAGAATTGCTCAAAAACAGGTCACGGAAGTGAAGCAATCTTTCTCTCCAATTCAGCCCGTAGCAGAGCGCAGAAAGACCACAGCCTCTCCGTCACTTTCACAATTAACCAAGCGAGCCTTTTCTCCACCGCCTGTTAGTCCGAATTTCGTGCGCACAGCTAAAGGAAATGTACCGGTTGGCTCAGCGAGCAGTGTTTTTGTTAGGCCCTCGAATCTCCCACGTGGTTCAGAGGCATTACATGTAGAAGAAGGTGTTATACGTAGTAGTGAAATGGTAGATTCCCCCTTGAAGGTACAGACGAATGCCTGTGAAAGTATGGAGACTGCCATCCCAAGAGCAGATGTTTCCGTCAGTGAAGGGCAAGCTACTAGTTGTACAACGCAGAGATCGGCTAGTTTGTCTGCTATTGGTGAACAAGAGATGTTGAAAGGCAAAAAGGTATGCTTGTTATTTCAGTTTCAATTTACTTTAGAAAATTTATCTAAATGTATCTAAAGTACGACCAAGAACTATTGTGAGCAAAAACGTTTTTCGATGCCATTTCGGCTGTATTTGCTTGAAAGTAAAAGTAAAGTCTATTTCGAAAGAGAAAGAGAAGCGTAATATTTTCATGAAACATTTGTGAGATCAAGTTTTGATTCAAGCTTGCAGACGGGGGCTGAAATCGAGCCCCACAAAAGCAACACTTGGCCTACGTAGCCGCTGACGTCCAAATATATATGGTTAAGAAGCTCTATTCCAGCTGTATCCAAATCTGTGCTCCTTATACTTCTCAGCCTAATATGTTTGTCTCTATATACAAAGCAGAGACCAAGGGTTGGCAGATTTTGGAAAATCTGGTTTCCTCAATAACGAGGGAAATAACAGATCGCTACAGCAGCAAAGAACAGGGGCTTTATCACAGTGAAATTGTATCCAGCATGGAAGAAGGAAGCAGGAAGTTGTTATGAAGAGATACTTTTCACCAACATCGCTTGTCACAAAATTGCAATAGATACAGAAAAAAATTACCTATTTTAACAAATTTGCAAAATGAACCTTCAACAGACCTGATTTGGCTTGTTTTTCACAGCGATATGTCTTGTTAAACACCTCACGTTTTTTCTGATATCCCAGTACAATTATTGATTTCTTATCTATTAATTTTTAAAGGGTAAAGAGCACATAAGAAGACCAATGAATGCGTTTATGATATTTTCAAAAGCACATCGGCCAGTAGTCCACCAAAAGCATCCCAACCAAGACAATCGTACAGTCAGCAAGATTCTTGGTGAATGGTGGTATGCTTTGAAGCCAGAGGAGAGGAAGGAATATCACAACCTCGCAAATCAGGTAAGGGTTACTGAATGATTTCCCTAACTTAAGGTATTCCATTTTGTTGCCGCAAATTTTCGCAGGCAAGCTTAAGTGATATGATTTTTAGGTATTTATCTTTTGGTAAATTATCCCCTTTCAGCCTTTTTAGTAGCAGCCGCAGAAGTTTATTTTTGCATCTTCCATTTTACTTCCTGAATTGCGCTGGGGGAGTAGGGGGGCTGGTAAAGAATTGCACAGAGTTACTATTGACTACCTAACAGAAACCCTTTACAAATTTAGAACCTCCAGTACTGAGACAAAATAATCGAAGAGATTTTTATTTTTAGTCAAGGAAATCCGAGCATATTTTTACTCTACTGCTTACTTGTTATTCGAAAGGTACTTGAGTAATTCATAGACAGTGCTATGACTTCATAGGGCCTCGTAGATCCTTGTTGTCAAATTTTTAAGAGGGAACAAACACCACTCCCACGACTACCAAACGCTGAAGAGATATTGAATGCACCACATCTGATAATTTCAAGAAACTTTCAGTGATGGGTCAAATTCTTACTTTCTTTCAAAATGATACGTGTATTAAATCCTTTTATTTTGCATACTAAATTGAAAATGTGATATTTTTTAGTGCCGTCGTTTAAGAAAGTTAACAAAAGAATTTTGGTCTCAGCAGGAAGCTTAAATCGAAGCAAAAGTCAAAAACTTTATGTCTGAATATGGTTAAAAGAGCCGTTTTGCTCTTAAGTTAGATGTAAATTTGTTTGTATATACGGTAGATTGTTTGGTCGTCGTAGGTGAAAGAAGCACATTACAAAGCTCACCCGGATTGGCGATGGAGCAGTAAAGAAAAGAAGCGATCAAGATCAACATCAGGTGTCAAGACTCCAGTTAAAGATCAAACTGCAGGTACTTTTTACGTTTTTTTAAATGTTTGTCTCGCTCTTTCAGTCCCTATGTTCCAAAGCAGACCATCCATCGATCTTAAAGGGGTTTCATCTCCAAATTTTTGTCGAAACGGTGATTTTGCAGTTGTTTTAAAGACAATGCCACACAGACTTTTCTTCTTTTTCAAGATGAAAGCGTTATCTGAAAATAGATCTTTGTATTTCACAGAGGAACAAACCAAACATTCATATCTCTTACGATTGCTCGGATATAAGTGGATTTCTTACAATTATTTTTAAGGTGGCTTGGGTCAAGCCATCAAAAGATAAGGCTCAAATCCTTACTAGTTCCCAGAACACGCAGAAATCATCCAACCTCACGAAAATCAGCCAATGACATCGCCGCTTTCTGACCCCTTGAGACAAAATCAGTGGTTTGAGATGAATTTCTAGTACCCTTGTGAAAAGTGAAATGGATGCTAAATTATTGCAATTATTTAGAACATTTTTTGATAAATCGGTTGCAGAGATATCCGGCCAGAGTTGTTTACATGTTTAATCAAATTTCTTATTTGGAGCCGGAGCTACGAGCATTAACCGGCCAAGAAAAGTTGACCTTCCTTCAAAACTTGCAAGCTCTCAGTCTGTACTTTTAAGACCTCTGGCTTTATATTGTCCTACACAACAGAAAACCTGTTAGTATGCGCATAGTAAACGCCCTTGATTTGTTTGAGATTTAATGATCAGAAATGCACTTTCATAAGATACCCAGCATAGGAAGAGCACTCCAAATATTTGCCTGACTGCCTCATTCTCGTTCGCCTCTCAGTTATGGCCAAAGAAATAACAAGTCTCAACATCCTAAAGTTTAAGCTTGAGTACACAAAAGAGGTATCCATTTTGCTGTGCTTAGAGCTTGGAATGAATTACCTATTGACATAAGGGAAATCCGCTTGCTCTATCAGTTTAGAAGAAAATCAAAAACTCATTTAAAGAGCTCAATAAAGCCTAACTAAAACACGACTCCGAGGAAGATCAGAACTGCAATCTTAGTTCATACTTTGATTTTAATACTGTGATTTATGCTTTTGTGATATTATTAAGTTTTCTATTTTAGACTGATAGGATATCGTGTAAACTACTTTTGGTTTAGGATTTAGACATTTGATGACGTCATAGCCTCAAATTTAATAAACCGCGCCATTTTGAAACCAATCAAGATATCAATAAATTTCCACGGCAGATTTACGGCAAGAAACCCAAAGTTCCTTTTAAGCCATTTATTTCAAAGAAAACTGTAATAGAATTTAACACCGACCTTTTAAAAGATTGAGCCTATGTTTGTAAACTATGAATCAATGAATAGAATAATTAACGGAAGATCCATCGGATTGCCCTATCAGACTTATTTGATATGTGCTGCAAAACAATTAGTCTTAGCGCTTGATAGTATCCTTTTTGTTATTACAGAAGCAATGAAGCTAGCTGATGACAAAAATCGAGCTGAAAATGTAAGTTAAGCTTCATTACATTTGTATTTTTTCTTTAAAGGAAGGAGGGTGTAGTAGATGACCTAGCATTAGATACAGGTGAAGAGACAAGATGCAAAATTATAACCTGAAACGAAAAGACACCGCTTTTAATTGAAGAATTTTCAGAACGTTTTATCAACGTCTGATCATAGCTCCTGACACTTGGTGAATGTTAAGAGAAATTCTAGGACACATCTTAAAAGGAATAGCTTATAGTTGGCTCTCTCATCAGTGAATGTTTTAGATGCACAACAATTTTTCCTTTTTTGAAAACCCGTTCAATATCATAAATGTGTAAATACTTCAAGCGTCAAAAATGATTTTGGAATTCCTTTCAAGGCAATTTTGGATGAAAACATGCAATTGAACAACCAGAATTGTTTTCGTGATCCTATCCATCATTTCCTGTGCATTATTTGGATAGCTGGTCCACCGACGGATCTTGTTTGTAATCTAGCAGTATTTTAGATACGCTATAATTGTTGAGGATACCGAGGACTGCCCCTTTTGTCCAAGCCTTTTGTTATGCTGGTAAAGTTCAAAGCAGATCTACAGCTGGGAAACCTATTATCATGCGCGAGAATTTCTTTGTTTATTTGCTAATTCTCGTTTGTCCGGCCACATTCTTTCGACAAAACCAAACATGCTTTCTGCGCATGATCACAGGTTTCCTTTTGGGGGATAACCGTTGCTTTGAACTTTGACGATTCGTATCCCCAACAAATAAGAGATGTCATTTGTTCAATTTTGAAGCATGATTCCTACACAAGCTGGGATGACAGTTGTTATTCGCGAGATACGAAATCTAATTCCTTATTTTGGCGATTAGGTATTAATCCCTACCTCTTTACAATCTACAGGTAACAAGAAAAGAAAATTCAACCAAAACACAAGGTGAAGCGACTGAAGTTCAACTCGAATGTGAAGAGCAAGTTACTGAGGACTCTGATGCGTCAGACGCTGAAATGTCCCTTCGTGATGTGAACTCCTCCGCAAGTCAATCATCTGCCATTATCATTACGCCTAATAGTTCTGCCACCTCTCCACCGTATTCCCCTGTTAAAATTGTCGGAAAAAGTGGTTATCTAGAACCCAGTCAACAGAACTTTATTCAGAGGCCAAAAACGATGACTAAAAAGATGAAATTCATGTTTAGCGACGAAGCACACAATCAAGAGAAGGAAGGACAGCGTGAGAAGTCATCTGTGCCAGTTCGCTGGGGGAGAGATAGACAAAATGAAGGGGTTATAATGGATGGGTTTCAACACAATTATGGGGTAGCTGAAAGACATGATTCGAATAGATATAAGTCAAGTCATTCCATCTCCGAACTATTGAAGAAAGATACTGGACATAAATCCTCCCCAGAAATCGAACATAAATCATCACCCGATTTGAACGATAAGCAATCAGTCCCTGGGCCGCATAATGTGACGAATATTTTTATGCTTGGAAGTAACATTGTTACTGAAACACCACCATTCTTCGAAGCCGACCCAAGACGGCATACATATAGCGATCAGCGTGAATTCTACAATGATGATATTCCTGTTCGCAGCTCAGCGTTTGATAGCATGCCGGCTAGTTTAATCAAATTCGCGTATCGCAACCCACCTCAGCACCACGAAATGGTTAGGCCACAAGCATTTACAAGAAGAGCCGTCACTCCAGTAATGTCCACTGGTATTACTTATCATGGGCACCAGATGTCAACCGGATCACATTCGGATAGTCACCTGCGTAATAAATATACATGCAGATCTGCTGGCAGTACGCCTTTGTCAAGTCCCGGGCCGTTTTTAGAGAAGGGCTCTTTTTTCCAAGAAAGAAGTATGTATCGAGCAGCTTCAGAACTTGAAGGAATGGCTGAAGAAAGTGAAGCATGTTTTGGAAATCGTTCTACGCCATCAAGTCCTTCTAAATCGTTTCTGAAGAAACAGCGAGATGACGGGATGGAGAGGTATGTCTCTTTATCTCATCTACTGCCAGGAATATTGGTGAAGTGTTAAATTATTTTAGATAATCAGACTTCATTGTGACTCATTGAACACTCAAAATATTTGTAAATGTCTACCGGGTGTCCCAAAATGATGTATTATTGTTTGATTGCTTGTATGTCCATAACCAATGAACGGATTTTCAAAACTTTGTTTCATTTGATTGCCTAAAGGCTAAATTGGATGTTAAGATGTTGGTTGTGGTTTTACCAGTTTTTGAAAATCGGTTCATCGGTTATGGACATATAAGCAATCAAACGATAATACATCATTTTGGACACCCGGTACTTTGCGAAAATGTTTTGGTTGTGACATGTCTGAGAAAAGGCCTAAAATACTTGATTAAATCGTAAAGACACTCATCGGACAGGAAAAATTAACAAACTACATTTTTTCATGGGGAGTTGAAATGTTGACCTTGAAAGTTCAAATTTACCTTCACCTCTAAACCACAGCTTTGGCCTTTTGGGCGAATACCTTAAGCACAACAAAATTTAGAATTTAGAATTAATCTTGAATGGATTTGATTAATTGCACAATGCATGATTTCTAGCAAATATAATGTGAAGGCAACTTTGAGCTTTCAAGATTTTTGTTTCAACTATCAAGCACCAATATTACCAAAGGAGGTATTTATGTTCAAGTGAACTATCGACAAACGCTCCAAAAACCATTCCCGGCGACTTCAAACTAAAGTATCAACGACAGGCCCATGGAAAGCTGTTTCCTTTTTTGGGGCTCCATGTAATCGACGTCTCCAATTTCAAAATTTTTGCAGGCAGTTTTTAGCTTCTTCTGATGAGTTTCTTTCTTTTTACAGGGTTCTTGCCAAAGTAAATTTTCAAGAGCACTTTGAAAAGTTACCAAAATTTTGTCCTGATCTTTCAAAATCTATGGACAGATCACCAGACTCTGTGGACAGAATTTACCGTGAGGGCTCGAGTCATAAAGGGAAGTCACAATATCTTATGTTTAATCAACCTGGTGTAGTCAGCTCTCCTTCCAGCATCCATGGCAATGCCAGTACATGCCCAATGTCACCTGTGACGTCAAATCGAAAAGTTTTAGATGAGAGAAGAAACTTGGTTCTGCAATTATTTGAAAAACATGGTTATTATCCCTCAGAAGCTGTCACTCAAGACTTTCAACTTGAACATGAAGAGATATTCCCTACCAAATGGAGTTTGCAGATGAAGATTAGAGAAATAAGGCAAAAGATGAAACTTGCAAGGTATGATTTTTCATCATAATTTTCTTCTCTGTGTATGACATGTGGACTTGCTACTAAAGTACAACCAAAACCAACAAAAGTTCATTTTCTTGAAACTGCAAGCCGAAGTTCAAGACGAGAAAAAGACAAGTTTATTTCGTCAACAATTGGCGAAAGGTGGCAAAATAGGACAAAGTGACATCGAGGCATCCAAAACTTTCAACAAAATTTCCATGAAACAAAGGTCAAACGTTAAGTTTATGATAAAGTCTGCTTACCTGCTGTGCTGAATCCCAAGTTTGTAAGCAGAGTTGTCCACGGCCTTTGAAAAACAGGAAAAACCAAGAAGCTCCGAGTCCAAAATGCTCAAAAGAACTTGAAAGAGCGAAGATACATTTATTGCGTTACATGTCGATATTTTGCTTTGGGACACTTGGGACGCCTGCTGACGCCATTTATCACAAAATTTTACTTTGGCGCCACAGCTTTCTTGCAAGAGAGGCCGGGAGTGATGTCAGAATTCAGGCTTGGTGTTGTCGGGCGTGGGTGCAATTCAATCAAAACTATTAATTTCATCAATAAATGCTATTGTAGCTTCAAGAATGATTCGATTAGCGGCAATCTTTCCTTCGTTGTAGCCCTGTGAAAGCTGCTCCTCACATGAAAGACAGTCCGAACTTATAGATAAAGGAAGGAAGAAAATCACAAAAAATATTTGCTATGTGAATGTATCGCTGTCCTACTGGCTGCATACAACTGAACATCGAGGTTTGAAATATCTTGATATATCAATTATTATGAGTTGCTTTGTTTTTATTGAAGCTGTTGTTCTTATTTGATTAGTTTTATTAAATCGTTGACTGTTTGTTTGTTTGTTTCTTTTCTTTCATTGTTTGTGCTGGTGAAATAGAAAGATTTTGTAGCGTTCAACAAAACGTTGTATGCTCAGTTTATTGCTTGCTGTTCTCACATAGGCCCTTTCATAATTTCGTCCACAATCATATTTGAAAGTAAACTGCCTTGCGAGCCTCATTCGCTAGAAGTTGAAACTATTTCCTTCCAAGGCAGAAATATTTGCTTATTGGCAAGCTGTCTTAATGCCAATAAAGATGACATCGGTTTGGGCTGGTCCGGTGTAAAGGCTTGTAGAAGTAGGGGGCTGAAGTTTATTGTCTTGTGTCATGTGGCTGTATTTTTCAAATTTGAAGACATGCAACTGGGTAGAGAAGGCCGGACCCAGGGATTTCCCATTATCAGAGCTAGAAACGTTTTACCCTAGCAATATCCCTAATTTGTGATTTCAAAAATACATGGATGACTTATTTGCAAACCCAAAAGTGTCTAACTTCCCGCCTTTACAAGCATACAGCAGGTTCTTCATTTTGGGATCCATTTTGGGAATAGTTGGAAAATCAAAAGGCAGAGCTGTGCCATTTAAATTGCGAAACAAAGATTTTGCCTAAAAATGGATAGCTAATTTTTCATTTATGTGAGAACATTCTTCATGGACAATGACACTCCGAAGTATGTTAACAGGGATGACAGAAAAATGCTTTATTTCACCTGCACAGTTTAACGACTCATCATTTCGTAGACGTAATGCCATGTTGTACCGCATATATCGTTAATTTATTGAACTGTAATGTGTAATAGTAGTCTAGAATTTATTTGTTTAGAAGTGTTTATGTTTGACTGATTTTTACATTGATGTAAATTCACTGCCTAAGATTTCTTAGGATTTAATGGGTATCACTGGGGATCGTTTTATGAACTAATATCGCAGAGCTCCCTCTTTTTCGTTGCCATCCACAAAAATGCCACATCCACAACCATTCAGACTTTCTGATGAGAAGACCGAGCGCAGCAGAAATGGCTATAGCATGGAACTGCCTTCTCCATAGACTAACCATGGGTATTGTGGACACGATTTGTGTCGATTGTGTCCACAATATCTGGCCTAAATGTTACTAAATGAATAAATGTAGTTCGTTACCTTGCTTGCCTTCATTTCACGAGTATCTCCGCTCTTTTGCTTCGGCAATCCATTTCAATTTCAGGATGAGTCGTTCGAGGGCTGCGACGATCCGGGAACTAGTTCGCAGGCAATAACTTTCAAAGCGCGGCACTGTTCAAACCTTAGGCCGTTAAAAGTAAGCAAGAATGAACTGCCGAAGCAAGAGAGCAGACAAACTCATGAAATAAAGACAAGCATGGTAACGAACTACATTTATTCATTTGGTAACATTTAGGCCAGGTATTGTGGACACGATCGACACATATCGTGTCAACAATACCCATGGACTAACGTTCTTTATCAAGAATAATCCACTATAGCACGCAGAGGGAATATACGATGATAAAATTCCTCTTTCACCAATTTTTGTTAAAAACTCCATTGCTCTAAGTTTGTTGGGAAGCTTTGAAGACATCCGGCCATGTTACTCTAATCGCAGGTTCTTGGAAAGTGTGTAGCTGTCACGAATTGCTTGAATTTTGCCTGCTCACTTCACCTGTCTAAGGCTATATTCATCACACAAAACCAAAAGATTGTTATGCTTCCTCGGGATATTTACTAGCTCCTGCTCTGTGACGATGATTGACTTGTGATCAAGCACGCTACATATACCTAATGGGTGACCCAAAAAAAAACTTTACGAGCTAGATCATAGGTAGCTCTCTGAAATCAAAAGTTATTGACAAATGCTTTGTATCACAGTTAAGTTGAAAGGCTTAGCTATCTTTTGAGATGCTGCATGGCCATTTAAGTAATGATTACCATCTTAAAAACCAGATTCAAAGAAAATTTCGAATCCCGGATTCCTCATTTTGAGTGAAATAACCGCCATCATTTTCTAGTCAACATTTTTTTAAAACTCAACGTAGCAATGGATTTTAAGTCGTCCGGGGAAATTTTTGTTCGCAAAATAATTGACCTTTGCTCCTCATTTAAAGTTTATACTCCACAGCAAATTTGGAATCAATCTTTTTTCACAACTTCCAAAACATGGACTGGAAAAGGAGGGAATAGTCCGGGGAAAGAATGAATTACCACATATTTGAAACTGTTTTTTCGGACGGTAGGCATAACTTAGACCAACCAAGCAACACCTCAAAAGATAGCCGAGCCTTTCAGCTACATGCTGATACCTTGTTTAAAAAAATTATTAGTTATGTATGAAAGAAAACTAAAAAGGCTACCTTGTTTGTGTTCATAACATTTGCTTTTAGGAAACTATGTGCGATCTAGCTCGTGAAGTTTTTTTGAGTCACCCGGTACATATGGACAGTTTTCAATAATTATTAGGGAACCCTGCGATATTTGTTGGAAGGTGTGTTTTTGTACACCTTTTTGAAGTATTTTACTCGACCTGTTTTGTTTGATAACGCTTTGATGGTTTTATTAGTATAGTTGATAATGATGTCATCTGTTTTGTTACAGTGCACTCAGATGAATATGTCTTGATGCACTACGGGCGTTCAGAAGCATACACTCAGGGAAATCGGGGAATGTAGTGCGTATACTCCGGGGGGAAAGAAGAGAACCGTTAGTGGTGAGTGGCTGAGCGGCTTATTTGTTCGGGATACTATCAGTGAAAGTCTTACGGATTTTCTCCAGAAGAGCTTGACCCCCGTTTAAGCGCTTTGGAATATGCGCACTAGCGATTAGGGTCATCATCCTTCATTTTTCCTTTGTGAATTCGCGCTGCCCCAGGACGCTTCACCCATTCCATTGATCAGCGAACCAGTCAGAGTTATCGTATTTTCTTTTGTGATTTGAGTTCGCAGTATGAACAATTATACATCCGTTAGGTGACTGAAGTTAAGCTCGGTCGTGTGAGGTCAAAATCCGGATGGGTGACCTTCCCGGTGCCTGACTAAGCAACTCATTTAGCCGTCCTTGGGAGGGACGTTAAACTAGGGGTCCCATGCCTGGATGCGGCATGCATACGAGGCCTAAATTAGCTTTAAAGAGCTAGAAATCTGTCCAGCCTACTTTTGATAAAGTAATGAAAAAGCAGTGTTTGATGTTCGTACATGCTTGTTACCCCACCTAGTAAAAAGGCGTGATTGACAATCCTTTCCAAAACAACTGGACAAAACACTTCCTTTCCTGCTTTTTCGTCTGACTAGCTTTACTTCACTCTTTTTGCCTGCCCCCCTGCCCCCTGAACAATGTTGGCTTGCATATCTGATCACCAGATAACATGACGGTTTTTATAGTTTCTCTGAGTGTATTCGTAAAGTTTCTGATTTCGTAGCATGAGTTTCTTGATGCTTATTAGTGGTTATGTGAAATATCCGATTTAAGCCAATATATCTTCGTAAAGGCCCTCACAGTACAAAAGTTAGGATGATAAATTTCACGGCCTTTGAAACAGATGACCAATCAAGTACGTTGATATCTAACTGAGCTTTGAAAAGAGAAACCATAGTTGACTTCCTGAAAGTTTTCTCGTCAAAAACTGTTCTTATGGTGTGAACAGTGTCTGCCCAAAAGTATCTTCCTTTGTTTAAGGAGATATTGTCAACCATGATCCTTTGTGCGCCGAATGAAAAGTAAGACGAAGAGAACGGCTCTGGCTATCTATAAAGATAGCTCGAAGGGAACCTAGGCCGAAAACAACTTTCAGATGATACGAAATTCGACTTTGGCGCCATGAAGGATCATTGTTAGCAATGGGGCTTCAATTGTGGTTTCACCTTTCGAAGAAATTCGCAAGAAATAACGAATGTAATCAATGTGCCAGTTCAACGCATACTCGATATCGTTTAGGCACATTTTGAGGCGCTGCTGAACAGCCTCGAGGCATCCATTTAGGACTGCATTAACGTAGAGTTATTATTCAGTATATTCGAATGTTTGTCAGGGTAAGGTGGGGGTGAAATGAGTCAGAGCGGGGTTTAATGGGTCATTAACAAATTTATGGATCTAAATGTTATTGCTCTTTCAGTTAAAGAAAATAAGTTGCTATCACGACCAACGACCAGTGTGTTCATTGGAGAAGCTTTAAATTTACAACCATGTGCACTTTCCTTCAATTTTTTGATGTGTGTGATTTTGAATTCCAAACCTAAACCATAGTCTAAACAGTGGACTTCGCAAGGACGGAAATATACTTCCCAATCAAACACAAGGATCCTTAAACGGTAGATTTTGGATCCACCACTGCGAAAATGAAAATTTGCCAATGAAAATAGAATCTCTCCGAAGTCTGCTAAACATTCTGCCTTTTGGAGCAGAAGTTTCAGAAGGTCTTCCAAACCTACGGTTTAGAGAATTTCGAGGCCAATCAAACAAATTTTGAGTCTACCATGTCTACTGTTTTCAGAATTGGTACTAGTCAAACATCCTCAGTAGCAAAAATTCAAATTACCCATTTTACCCCGTCTGACCCATGTTGCCCCACTTCAGCCTGGTCGTAATAACTACGACATTAAAGGTACTGCCGTATGAAGGATCATTATTGAAGGATCGTATGCTAGAAATATTTTATGTATTTTGACGAAAAGCAAAATGTTAGAGACAGTGAATTCAGAGAGAAAGGCCTGGTTGGCAACTATTTACAAATTACACGCACTTTCATCTTAATTTAAATCCATAAAATATACAAAAATATCTAACAAGCTCTTGTAGAGATTTTATGAATGATTTCATTACATTCGTGTTTGATTATGAACCTATGTAAGTTATGTTTCGTTAGCCTGCTGTTAGAAATTATTTCTTAAAGTCTGCACGTGTGATCGTGATGAAAGTACCACTAATTTCAGCTGCAGTCCTGCTATATTTCCAAAGACAGTCTCAAATTGCAGTCTGACTACAAAGGACCCTGGGTGACAATAGCTCTTTGAAGCTTCAAAGCCCATGTTGCAATCCCCCGCGCGGGGGGGGGGGTACATAACTTGTGGATGGACGGGGGTCTGGCGGCCGGTTTTCAGAAAGGTACCCTCTTCTAATTACCGAAACTTTCCTTGGTACCCACTTTTATGGTGAATTTTGGCGCAAAATTGCCTATTTTTTAACTATTTTTCTGCATTTCAGCGAAACCCCACCCATGTTTATGGAGAATCTGCCGAAAATGAGACCCCTGTGTAGAGAATTTTGGGCCCAATAACCCACCCATTTGGACGGCACATACCCGTACCCCGAACATGTTATGTACCCCCCCCCCCCGTCGGGTTGCAATCCTCTTTCCTTCTAGTTTATGTTGACATTTATTTCTTTTGGCAGAAATTTCGTTCATTTACATGACTTGGTCTTTGCACTATGTTATTCCTTTTTCTAGTGATTTTAACGACCATTGCTTGTCATTTAAACATGAATTAGTTCTCGCAAGCGATTTGGTGCAATGCTTGCATCTACCTTGATTTTAGTAGTATTGTATTTTAGATATACAGTCTTGACTTATGTTCACGTGGTATTCAATAACCCAAGCATATGGTAAGCTTCGCGCATAGTAGAAGTCACACGCCATGTAGTAAAACTGTGTTGAGAAACGGTTAAAGAACAAGACTGGACTTGGTATGAATGATAATTAAAGAATTAGATACGAGATTTTGCTGTTATGGATGGTATATCGTACTGTCTCCCACCATTTTCGCTTTTTCTTTTCGAAATTACGTGTTCAAATAAGATACTTTTGCGTAATGACGTCATCACATCTTGAAGGGGTAACTACCATATATACAGATGCGGGATGTGTCATTTTTGGGGGTGCCTTTTTTCAGGCAGAAAATAAATTTTAAGGTGTCACTTTTGGTTAGATCACAAATAGACATAAATTTTGAGTGTCCTTTCAGAAGAATAACTCTTTAGGGTATTGATTTTGATCTAATTTCATATACTTGGTTAGTGCTTTGACTTTCTATCACAGTTTTAAGGATTATATATTTTGAATGACTCGTACATTTTGGGGTGGTTTTTGGAAAATTTATACATTTTAGTGTGTGATGTCACAAGTCAAAATGGCACACCCCCGTCATCTGCCTATTGAAGTTACCCCCCAGGCATCACGCGCAAAGATTTTACCAGTTCTTTGAGAATACGTAATTTCGAAGAGAAACCAGATGCAAAATAGTGGGGAAAGTATGCCCCATTTATAACCGTATAATCTTGTATTCTTTCATCAATCATTCCAACCCCTGATATGTCCTTTAAAGCTGAATTCACTTTGCAATCGTTTGTCTCATTTTATGAGGGGGGGCCACTCCTATACTTTCGAATAGTATCATGCTCGTACAAAGGCTCAATATATGCACCCTAAACGCTGACCTGTTTTAGCCAAAGCATACCCTAATTGCGGAGAATTTTCCTGATAACATACCCTTTCCCGTGTTAAAATAGAACTTCTCCAGTTCTGGTACCCTAATCGCTGACAAATCAGTTACTAAAATTGTTAATATTGCCGGTGTGATTTCGAAAACTGCTCCAGACTTCCTACCTCAACTTTTGCTTTTGCTAAGTTCTTTGACTCGTTAAGAATTCTATTTTAATTTTGATTAAAATATCATTGTAGTGGAGTTTAAATTTATCAAATGCAGAAAAGTGCACCCTTTTCTGAAACCACGGTTGAATTGCACCCCCTAAACACGGACCCGCGCGGGCCCGTGCCTACTTTCAAGAAAACCCTCTCCCGTGCTTTTTTGTACGAGCATGATAACACATCAGGTACCAAGTGGTCCCCCCGGGTGACGCCCTAACTTATTTGGGCATGCTCGGGTCTTATTTGGGAATGGCAGTAAGCGGGCAGTAAGTACGCCTTCAGTATGAATTCAGCTCTATCCAATTATCCATACAAACTTGCTTCGTGGATAAGTCTCTTTGATTTTCAGGAAAAATATCCAGGACAGCTCTATGATTTTGTCCACATCAAAGCCACAGATCTTAAAGTTCTGTAGTAACCCAAACTTCTGTTAAAATCATTTTTGTTTTCCCTTTTAAAAATTTATAAGATTGTACTTTATTTGTTGGTTCAAGGTCAAGGGCAGAAACTTCTCTGTCGTGAAAATATATGGCCAAGTTGTTTTAGAATCAGAAATCAATGGATCGGATCGAAAATCACAGCCAAATTTAGGCTATTTCTTAAAGTGCATCCACTTTTCCACATTTGAATTTGCCAGAACATCACTGGAAGCATCAACTCTGTAAAAGGAGAACTTTCAATAAGCTACGCTAAATTTTCCGCAGTGTCAAAAAAGGATCGAAAGGAGTTAAAAATAGAAGACTTTAAGAAAACTTATCATGGCTTTGCGTAAAATTCGCAGATCGATTTCAAGACTTTTTTTTGCCAGTTTGGCAAGGCTATCAGAGATCGTAAGATGAAGTATAACCATTATAAAGTCTGAACAAAGTAGCGGACGCACGTAGCCAATTCCGTTTTTTATTTTTGCTCAAGGTGGTTTTATTTCGGGTCAATGAAATAGTAGAATCTGGCTACCATTAGTATGTTTACCACTATCTGTATTTTCTGTTGGTAGAATTATAGAATTTACTCTCAGTAGAATTCCACTTCTTTGCGAGTTCTGCTTTAATACTTGGATTCATTCGTTAGTAGCTCAAGTTGCGTAATGACATCGAACATTTGATCTTTTTCTTGCATGTCTTGGTATCTAGCTTTGATCATTAGTGGCCCATAGCTAACCATGATCCTTTGTGGTCGCAAAGTCGACGTTTGACTGATCATGGGCGATAGGACACCAAGTGCGTATCAGTGTGAAATTTTTATCAATAGCGAGCAACCTTAACCAATTGTCTTTTGTGTGTTTTGAACTTATTTTTACTTGGTAATGAGTCACCTTATCGCTGTTTCATGATTTTGAAATTTTCAGTAGTGATCCACCTTAGGTGAAAATCCACCTTAACACTGATACACACTTGTTGTCCTATCGCTCATGGTCTAGACTTGCCCAAGTCCATCTCAGTCCGTCTTACCGTTCCCTTTTCGGTAGTTCCTGGATCCGCCATTCCAACATTTCGGAAGAGGGCGTGAGAGATTTTTCGAGCTCTCTTGACGGAATGTTGGAATGGCGGATCCAAGGGTCTGAAGACTAAAGAGACAGACTTGGGGCAAGTCTACTCATGGTCTGATTTGAAAGTTGTTTCTGGCCTAGATTCTGTTTATTTTGCGTCGCATTCGGTTTGCAAACCATCATGGTTAGTAGTGGGACTTTAAAGATTCTTGTGCTGTTTTTCACTTGAATTTCGTGTCGCACACCGCCTCAACATTACAGAGGAAGCTGGTGTTTTTGTTAGAAAATTTACTGAAAACTGACACCCCTTCGGAGCCCTTTTAATTCGCAGAGGGACAGATGTATATAAAGATACATCTGAGAAAGCTGGTAACCAGTTGTCCTTCGCTTGCAATTTTGAGTTAATAAATTGCTTGATTAGGGATCGTCCAAAAAATTGATCGGTTGTTTTAAGCCGAATTCTACCGAAAGTAGATTTTAGCTGCGATTTAATTATTCAGATATTGCATTTTGAAAATCAGTTATTTAGCAAGCGAACTTGGTTTCTCATCGAGGAACAGCCGAATATCAGCTAAAAAGATCCAAGTTTCTGCATCGAAACTTTAATAGCAATCATTTCTTATTTTGAGCATAACATTAGTAAAATGATGAATTATCCAAGTGCCGTTATTTGAGCGATGTTTGCAGCTGTTTTTCCACAACTTGTTCCTATTTGAAAGATTTTACTTTGCCGAAAGTTAACCCATCAATTTGGACTGTCCTCTAATTCAAGCGAAAAGGGACTGATGGAAATGTTTTGAAAGCCTGGGGGGAAGTATTTACACCAGCAAAGTTGACTTGCTCGAAAAGGTTCAGTTTCCGTCCTTTCTGATTGCTCCCTTGATAGGCTTTCTAATGCAAGTCAACAACAAAGCAAAGGAATGGTAGGAAGAAACGCGCAAGAATCTTAGTTTCTCTGTTTGGTAATTAGATGAATTTTAACATGTTGAATCATTTGTTTTAAGTATGCATACTGCAAAGATAAGAAGTAACTTTTAACATGGTTGTTCTTTTTTGTGTTCTTGCTCAAAACCGTGAAACTTATATTATGGCGAGGGCAGTTACAGGTGTAGATCTTTGTTAACTTAGGATGTGTATGATTGGGAGGGACAAGGGCGGGCATGCCATACTGGGAACGATGGTCCTACCTTTGTCCGGAAACCGATGGGTCACAACAAAATTTTGCACTACCTTTGTCCCAAAAAGTGGTCGTTTTTGATGGCAAATTTCCTCTGTTATTATGGTCCAATTTGGAGGAAAATTTCTGAAATCCTCTAAACGGTAGGTTTGGAAAGCCGTCTGAGCTTTCTGCTCCGAAAGGAAGAAGGTTTGGCATATTTTGGAGATATTTCATTAGCGATGAGTCTCTGCGAAGTCTACTGTTTTCTGAATTTGTTAGGTTTGGAGTTACGAATCAAACGCACTTATTGATGCAAATTTCTTTCAGGAGGCTTTTTACAAATTCCACCAAAGGGTGCATCTTCAAAGTTCAAAATTAAATTAAGAAAAAAAGAGGGAATTAACTCCGTCTCAAATTTATAGATGTCGCCTGAGATTTGTGATAGTGCTAAATTCCTTGCAGACGCATCTATTGTAGCTTTCTGTTTGCCTTTTCATTCGATTTGCTGTGTGAAAAATGAACGGTGTATTTTGCATTTCTCATTGGCTAATTTCAAATTAATCACTTCTTTGAGACATCGGTGATCGAGACACAGTACTAGAGTTTCTTAAAATTTTAGTCATCTTGGTACTAGTTTTTATAAACCAATTTCTTATAAAAATTGCGTACTTGACATTTCATTTGCGAGCAGATCGTAGTGCGTTTGATTGTGTGTGATCGATTCAATATATTCCGCTATCGCCAAAATACCAAATTGAAGAGCTGCCCCACAGCTCCAATTGCCACGGTGCAGAGTCCGGAAAATACACCAATGTTATTTTCAAAATGTGGCTGTTGTTGTCTGAAATTGTTGTTTGGTTGGGCCTAAAGTGAGAAAAAGAGGGCGCAATGGAGGTCATCCAATGATGATGCAGACGAGAACTAGAAGTGGATGGGTGGAGCCTCAGTTGATTCTAGAAGAATTAGAAAGATAACAACAAATACATGAGGGATTGCTGACGAGGATTTGCAAAGAAATCATCTCTCAACAACGTGAAAAGCCAAGAACCACACAGCTAGCAGCAGCAGCAAAAATGTAGCACAAAAAAGGCTGTTGAAATCAGAGTTCTCAAAATGGGTCTTGTTTTGGGCCTTGGATCTGGGCTTTTTTCGTTGATTGTACTTTGGATTATTGGCCTCTTTGCAATGTTCATCTTTTCAAGAACTGCTGGGCCCTTGAGGTAATATCGTATATGATTGTCCAGGCTGTTCTTCTGATAGTGATGGGTTAATTGTGACGTTGTTGTGGATATCCCGTTGTTGTTGCTCTTCTGCTCGAATACTTCTGATTATCAAGATATTGACAATTCATATCTATTATTTACTAATCACTATAGGAACCCTTGAATTATGTATCATCTTAAAAGGCCTCTTATTGCGTTAAAATTCCAAAAACCAGATCACTTGCTTCTCTGTCCTGTGCACCCACCCAAGATTTTTCATTCAGAAAATTGACTCTTTAACCTCCCACACAACATTTGATTGCCCGTGCACCAGTCTGCAGAGTATGGCGGTTCCCAAAGAGATCTCGCGCGTGCAGACCAACGAAGCAGTGGTGTGCTTGCATTCAAGGCCTTTGATTCTTTTGTTTTCAAAGTAGGGAACATAAGATCTCATTCAAAATTGGTGTGCACATAAATTTTTTGTGAAAAACCTTATGTGTGCAGTTGCTACACTCTGCAGACTGGCTCAGTGGAAAATTTTTTAAGATTTTCAATGCATCTTCTGAAGAATTTCTTGAATAACCAAAGGAGAACAATTGAGTCATTGTTTTTAAAAACAATAGCCAGGGGAGGATCTTCTGTGCACACATTGCAAACTTTCCGGTCTGGCCCTCACCTAACCTAAATTATGCACAGAACATTGGATGAATGGAAGGATCTTTACTTTTAGCTTTTTGTTGAATTCAATTTTTATTGAATTCACTAAGCTTAGCCATTTTGATAAAATAAATAATTTTAATAGTTATGTCAATAAATCTTCATAATTTGAAAGAATGCTATGAATCTGAAGCTGGAATGCCATAGAACATACGGTACAGACCTTCCACACATTAACATGGACAATTTGATAAGTCTTTCACATGGCTAAAGAATTCTTATCATATTATAAAGAATTATTGTCATGTTAACCCTATAGTGGTTCGGCTATCTGACATGCCCTATTTTGGTTGGAGGGCAAATAAACCCTGCTACCTAACTTTGACTGATAATAGGTAGGTAGAGCAACCAGATTCCGCTACCTAACTCTTGACTGGTAATAGGTAGAGCAACCAGAGATTTGGTGTGCTAATGTTTGCTCTATGCATTGTACTTTTAAGAATATTTAACCTGAAATTGGCCATTAATTGCTTATATTATCATTTTTCTTTGTGTGGTCAAGAAAGGCTCGAAAATTGGCCAAAATCTAGAAAAAGGCAATGAAATCAAATTTGGAGCACAATTTTCATCCAAACACAAGAATTATTACCGACTACATCAAATGATGCTAACTCTGCAAAAAAGTTTGGATAGTACTCAATTTTGGTACTTTTTTGTGAAAGTTGAGATTTGTGAATTAGTGATTTTGACCGGGTCCATCCTGGAAAGTTGTCTCCACCCCCCTCATTTGTAAAAATATTTCCATGAAATTCATGATTAGCAGCATAATAGGTAGCTGCAAAGACTCAAACAATTACATTGCCATAAACTTCCTCCTTGTGGAGTTATCGGGAAAATTCTACTGGGGAGAAATTTGCCCCCCAACCAAAAATAGGGTTAATGAGTGAATGAATGAATCTCCATAAAATATGTTCTTTTGTATTGCTAAGCCTGCATGTGCAACTTGTGCTGCAATTTTTCCTACTCCCATTTTGAGCTCAGAAATGACAGCAAAGACCATCTTCAAGGGAGTTGTATTATCTTGTACTATCTTCCTGTACTGTAATAATAGGCATATTTCAGTTCCTGAATCTCTGATTGGCTGCTTGTTATTTTAGGAATGCCACAATACCAGTTGTTCTTATTCTCATCGCAACAACAGTAGTTATGGTACTGTATCCAAGAAAGACATTGAGTGAAGAACTACAAACACAAAAACAAAGCCAGGTATTGGAACACATTGTAATGACTATGCTCTAATTTGAACTGTCAGCATGGCCAAAGCAATAGTCTTACGTACATTTCTTTTGCCTGCAGTTTCTAATTTTACTTGCATCATTTTTGGAGCAGCTAAAATACCTTGTTAAATATTCTCAGCTGTTCTTGAAAAGAGTCTAAAGTCACATGAAAAGAAAATTGTTCTATTCTCAAGTTCTGATAATCATTTGACAATGTTAGTGTCATTCATGCAATCAGGATGTAATTACAAACCGTTTTTTAGAGTCCTCCCATTTTCTTTCCAGAATGTGGATCGTTTGTCTGCACCAAGAATAGCGGTGTTTTCTTTCACTTGTTTGTTTACATTGGTTGGCTTTGTTTTTCTTGTCCAACATTGGCTGGAACCAGTTTATTCACCAGCAGTAACAGCAAAGAGAATTTATACATTTTGAATAGTGGCATTTGGAATGATGGACAAGTGAGTATTTCTGTTAAAATGGGTACTTTCTCCTTGGCTTCATCTTCGCTTGTGTGCAGACTCTTTTCACAGAGGTGCATCATGGGCATGTTTTATTCAATTGGCACATGTATCAACTAAGCTAGCCAAAGAAAGCCTGTTGCGTGTGGGTGTTTTACCCCATTTATAATCCCATTTATAAGCCAATCCATTTATTCAAATTCAAGGAAAATTGTTAGTAAAGAGTGCCTGGAAGATATTTATCAATAAATTGCACCAAAAGAGAACAAGATCCTTTTCCACCAATGAGATTTGGTTCCTCAATTCTGGGAACTACACATGGCTTTGGACAGGCTTTGTGCCACAGATGTGCAGTCTCTACTGGAGGAGAATCCTCTGCTCTCTGAAAGGACATCATTGAATCTGCATGCCGGCTAGTTCATTTGGATTGATTGCCCAGTGACACTACAGGCCCTGCACATACACATTAGCATTATTTTCCTGCCCAGGAATTCTTAAGAATAGTTTATCTTTCTTAGAAATCCTTGTTCACAAATAATTTACGATCTTTCATATGGCTCGAGAATTCTTATCATAGTGCGAATAATTCTTGAAAATTCTTGGGAATCCTTGAGAATTCTTGTCAATGTTAATGCATGGGCAATGCCTGTACCGTACCACATATCAGCTAGTGGCAACAATGTGTTTGGTGTTTGCTTGTATTAAGATGCATTGATAAAATGTTTGAGAATTGACACAAATGAAATGACTATCATAACTCTATCTACAAGAATAATAATGTGTGTTTGCATTAAAAACTATGTAACTTTATTAAGAGAATGAAACATAAGATTTTGAACGATTTTCAGAACGAGGATTTAAAGGTAGCAATTAGATCTTATGATCAAGTAATCAAGGCTCTATGTTTATATTTCTTTGATCATATTGTTGACTATATTGTTTCTTCTCGACTGGATCTTATGTGAAATTCATCTGACCTATTGTTCAACGAAAGAATTCAGATAGGTTAGATTTTATTCACTCAAAACATTATGAACGCATTAGACCTGGGAGAGCAAGTAGTCTTAATCCTCCTGAGTTCGCCCATCTTCTATGCCTTCTATGCAGAATGTTTTTATGGCGTTGACAAACTTAATTAAGTTTACTTGGCATTGAGAATTTGAGTTTTGACAGCAAGATGTTACTTTCCAGGTTTTAGGATCCAGGTTACCAGAAGATTCTTCACGAATACAGAAGCTGGCTCAGAAAAAGAATTTCAAGAACAGCAGAAAGAGACCCGAAGTTTGGAAAGCAATCGAAAAAATTAAACCTTATAAAAACACTTGTGGTTATTAAAGAGTCCCTTTGAAATCATTCTTCGAATCGTGCCAGTGCAGCTGTCAAGAAGAGGTTCTCTTGCATATCAATATTGATGGTAATGTGATGGATGAATTTAGGTATCTCTTTCACCGTTCTACAAACTCTTTTCAAACAAAACGCTCTAGTTTTTCTTTGTTGACATAATGCATCTAAGTTAAAGTCAATCAACGGGCGTTCGGATTTTTTATTGATGGCCTTCCAAGAATGGGTGGATTCCACCATCTACATAGACTTGCCCCAAGTCTATTTCGTCAATTGTAATAAGTCTATTTTGCATTTTTTGATGAAATAGACTGGGGGCAAGTCTATCATCTACACAAAACACACAAGCTCCGTTCTTCAGAATCACACTACATCTGTAAGATAATAGTTGTAGCGATTATATCTGTTGAGGCAAATAGCGAAACGACGATGTGCAAGTCTAAGGTACAGCTTTGGTTTTAAGAAAGTTGATTAGAGACTCCGTTATAGTCACGTTATAGTTTCATTAATTGGTTTAGAACATTAATCAGCTGCATAGTAGTATGTCAATCTTTGTCAAGTCTGTTGACAGCGTGGTCCAATAATCGATGATTTAGTACCAATAGCGAAACAGCGAGCACATTTCAATATACCTGTGGAAATAAAGAAAAGAACTGAGTTGAATCTTTGAATGTCCAGTAGGTCTTACGATGAAATCAGTGGTGGGGCCAGACAACAAATATTGAGGGATAAAAGTCAAAAGTTTTCAGACTTTTTCTTACATTTTCGATTATAATTTCAGCCAGATTTTTGAGAGTGGGGGTATCTACCCCCTCAGACCCTCCCCCGGCAAAGCCACTGAATGAAATGATAATTGTAGCCATAGTCACAAGAATGACTATGTTTGAAACAATCAGATTTTAGTATTTCACCAGCTAGAAATCCATTTGTAAAGACAACCCAGACTATTGTTTGGGAACATAGGGCTCAAATCTTTAAAAGAGGTCTGTGTAAACTTCTATTACAGTTTTCTTTTAACTAACTGGCTAATGGCTTGGAAGGAACTCACGGTTTTTTTGCTGTAAATCTGCCGTGGAAATTTATTGATATCTTGATATTAGTTTCAAAATGGCGGCATTTATCAATTGGAGGCTATAACGGCTTCAAATTTCTAAATCCTAAACCAGAAAAGCTACAGATTTCTGCTTGCCACCATATTGTAGACCTTCATAAACTATGGCTTTATTGAACTTGATATCATTTTCCTTCTATTGGTTTAGGATTTACCATGATTTGAATTTTTTCAATATTTTCCATGAATTTTTTCAAAAATACCTACATTGCTGCAATTTGAAAAAAATTAAGATATCAAAAAATTGCACGGCAGGTTTACAGCAAAGTACCATAAGTTCCCATCAAGCCATTAGATTCAAAGAAAAATGTCATATAATTTTACACCCACCTTTTTAAAGATTCGAAAGATTTGAGCCCTATGCTCTGTTTGGGAAGATTTCTTTAAATGTCCAATCACAGGAAGCCCATACGGTTGATTGGACGATAACAAGTTTAAAACTTCAACATTGTTAATTGTAATACCTTTGTATCTTATCTGTTGCACTTCTCTACGGCTGCATTGTGTTTCCTTTGTTTACTTCTGTTCTGCGTAATTGTTCGAATACGAGAGTTCGATGTGAAGTAATACTACGCCTTCCTATATAAAATTACAAGGAGTGAAACTCTTCTTCACGCCAAATTCAATTACGAATTTATGTTATGTTGCCTTACGAATTTAGTCTTTGGATGGAGGAGTGCGAGCAAAGTTAAAACAGTTTATTGAATTTGGCTTGAAGGAGAGTTTCACTCCTTGTAATTTTATATAGGAAGGCGTAGTATTACTTCACATCGAACTCTCGTATTCGAACAATTACGCAGTACAGAAGTCAACAAAGGAAACACAATGCAGCCGTAGAGAAGTGCAACAAATAAGATACAAAGGTATTACAATTAACTATTTTGAAGTTTTAAACTTATTATCGTTCAATCAACCGCCTGGGCTTCCTGTGGTCCAATCAAACGTTAAAATTGAAACGATTTGCTGTTTCTTGTTGCTTTTTTGGAACAGCTGCAACATTTTCACGATAGGACTAGCACAAGTGGAAAATTTTATATCCCTACCTGGAATCGACCCAGTTACAGAACTCATAAATTCATTTACTAAGTTCTTGACGGTACAGGCCTTGTGAACATTGATATGGTTTTCCTGCCTAAGAATTCTTTGGGAATATTTTTAATTTTTGACGGTTACTTTAAGACTTTTAGTGGCTTGGGTGAACCCATGTAATAAACTGCAGAAAACAATGAACACATGCCTAGAACAATGGTGTTACAGATTTGTTCACAGTTTGACGACGGAGCCCCTTTAAACTAATGCTGTGTTTCATAATTATTGAACGTCCCCTTGTTTTTAGGAGAGTTTTATCAGATAGCCTAATCCTTACCTTTGGTTGCTTCAGAAGTCCACTTTCCTCCTCTTCATCTCCAGGTCTTGTGCTTGAATACCTGTGCAGGACCGATAATGAACTTTAATCTCAAGGCAAACTACGGGAAGGGATACGTCTGAAGCAAAACTATTTAAAACAATTTCAGACCAGGCAAAGCATGTACCATTTTAAATATATCACAATTTTGCATTCTACCATAAAAATTTAACTATTTTCAATCTGGATAAAATGCTATAAGAGTAAGAAGGAACCCTGCAAAGACTTTTCCCGAAATGCAAGAATATGTCACCATTTTCTGAAGAAGAGGATTAAGACGTACTTTTTGTAGAAGACGAACATTGCCCATACTGTTCCAGATAAAGCAGCTCCGAATGCGCACACAACCACGACCAAATAAGCCGTTACATAAACTGAAATGAAGAGGAAATCTCTCTTAAAAGTGTGAAATAATGAGTGAATGAATGAATTGCGAGATTTTATGTATTGCGAAAAGTACGTTCCAAAATTTTGACACATCAATCTTTCGAATGAATGAATGAATTAATGAATGAATGAACGAATGAACGAATAAATGACTGATGAAATGAATGAATCAAATGAATTCCAGTTAGAACTCATTTGCAGCCAATACTTCACTTGCCAACCATATGCACATACATTTTTGAGTGTAGCACAAAAAGATTTGAAAAAGCGTTAATCATTTTGACCAAATGTCGGCAAATGACTACAAGATGTAATAGTTGTCTCTATGTTTTGTCTATACCGAAAGGAAAACGTTTAGAAGTAAATTTTATTGAGAAAAAACTATGGATAATGACAGTTGACAAACATGAATTCATGATTGAAGAGTTTTCTTAACTGATGCTGCCCTGATAAGCTTAGCGTTTTAGGCAGAGATTGAAGTCTTGTTTGGACCTGGGTCAATAAAACAGCTTCTTGTTTGAATACAGCTTTTGTCGCCCTAGTTTGACCTTTTTAAGCGTATTCTCCACAGGTATAAACCAAAGGCATCTTACCTCGTCGATTCATCTCATTTCTGATCATAAGTGCCAATTTTGTGCCACTTTCAACCGTACCATTCTTCACTTGGCATTTATCCCCATCATAACACGTCACTCCAAAGCAACTGCTGTTCTTCATGTAAGCTATATTACAATGCTTCGTACTACAGCACATTGCCATGCAATCATTCATCGTCGGCATATTGCCCAGAAATGTGTAGTTCTTGGGATTGATGTTACCCAGTCCTCTGTCGTGTATGATATCACTGTGTTCTACCTCGCTTTGTTTACACGTTGGGTGTTGGTTGCGTGCTGATTTACTTGGAGGCGATTGGATGGGTTGTGATGGTTTTTTGTCTTCATGTTTTATTTGTGGTTGTTTGATGTCTGCTTCTTTTTTGTCTGCTACTTTTATATCTGCTTGTTTTATTGCTGGTTGTTGCTTGTCCGGTAGTTTAACGTCTGCTACCTTTATTTCTGCTTGCTTTTTGTCCGGTAATTTTATGTCTTGCTTTGCTTTTTCATCTGAAACATTACAAGATAAAAGATATTGATGATTTGCAACTCTGAATGAGGGGGGCTTTGGGGTTTCACGGGTTGCGGGTTTGACCAATTTTAGCCCTCGGGTTTCGGGTTTTACGTCTAAATCGTGCGGGTTTTCGGGTTTGGAGATGCTCCACGGGTTGCGGGTTTGGCCAATTTTGATGCTCGGGTTTCGGGATTTCTTTCAAAAATTCAATGCTTTCGGGTTTTCGAAGTCATAAATTCTCTTTTAGTTAGCCGAGATCGAAAAACCAGCTTCCGAATGCTTGAAACGATGCACAGAGTGTCAGTGCGAACGAAAATGTCGGAAATAGTCGAAGATTATTACCGAAAATTGAAATTTTGCGTTCCGAAGTGCAATTTCGGGTTTTGATTTTTTTGCTTGCGGGTTTTCGGGTTTTTGCTAATTTTGGTCCGGGTTTGCGGGTTCTAGTACCCCCCAAAGCCCCCCTCCTGAATCCCTGAGCAGGATTTTGTGTTGCTTTTAGCTTGTGAACATAAAATTTGAAGCCAAATGATTTACGCATCTTCAGCTAGCAGAACTGAAAATGCACGTTTTCGTTGTAAGAAACTTGGATCAGGCCATAGGACTATGTAATGTTTCTTAATTCAAGATGAGAATTATCATGTAATATCTGAAATTTCTGCATCTATGTTATCCTCACATATGAATCATCAGATAGAATCAAAGTTGGTCCGATTTTAAATCTTTTGGGCAAAGGTCGACCCACGACGACAGTTAGAATATTCACAAGAAGTGCTTGACAATAACTGGGAGAGTCGTTCTAAGCCAAAGCAGAGGATGGCATTTAAACAAATTTCTTAGATGCATTGCAAAATTGCACAGGCTTCCATTTTTAGGGGCAAGCAATCTTTGGCTTGTAAAAAGCGGTCTAACACAAAATGGAAGGTGTTTGCAGTGCAAAGATTGTCCCAAGGAACAATGCTGTTACAAATACTCAAAATTTCTAATGTGGCACTGGGGTGCCGGTGGTGGTAGTTATGTGGCGTTGGAAAACAGACACTTGTGTATGAATCCCATAAAAGGAAGGAGACATGGGTTACAAATATTATCCATCAAAGGTGGTATACGCTTCTACCAAAGGCTAACGATGCTGACACTACAATCATAAGGGAAAACCTTCTTAGAGGACAAACACACTAAAAACAAGTCGCTTTTGCTAGGCTTGGCCGTGAAGAAGTCGTTGTTCTTTAGATTACGCCTGTACTTAAAACTCCAAGTCAGTGATGCATTCTAAGCCAAACTAAAGGATCTTTCTTCAAAAATTTTGTCACAAAACGATCCAGGTTTCCTTGTCGCTAAAGGCAAGCATGATATTAGGAGATGCATTCTAAGCCAAAGTAAAGGATCTTTCTTCAAAAATTTTCCTAGTGTGCTGATTTATAGCATAAATGTCACAAAACGATCAAGGTTTCCTTGTCGCTAAAGGCAAGCATGATATTAGGAGATGCATTCTTAGCCAAAGTAAGGGATCTGTCTTCAAAAATTTTCCTCGTGCGATGATTTATAGCATAATTATCACAAATCGATCAAGGTTTCCTTGTCGCTAAAGGCAAGCATGATATTGGGAGATGCATTCTAAGCCAAAGTAAAGGATCTTTCTTCAAAAATTTTCCTCGTGCGCTGATTTATAGCATAATTGTCACAAAACGATCCAGGTTTCCTTGTCGCTAAAGGCAAGCATGATATCGGGAGATGCATTCTAAGCCAAAGTAAAGGATCTTTCTTCAAAAATTTTCTTCGTGCGCTGATTTATAGCATAATTGTCACAAAACGATCCAGGTTTCTTTGTCGCTAAAGGCAAGCATGATACTGGGAGATGCATTCTAAGCCAAAGTAAAGGATCTTTCTTCAAAAATTTTCCTCGTGCGCTGATTTATAACATAATTGTCACAAAACGATCCATGTGTCCTTGTCGCTACAGGCAAGCATGATATTGGGAGATGAATACTAAGCCAAAATAAAGGGCGTAACCCCAAAAATTTCCTGGGGACCCCCTCGATTCAATACCTCCACTTATTTTACCCTGGCCACACCGCTGCTTGCTATACGTTCAGTCGGTCCGAAAAAATTTAGTCGGTCCAGAGCATGCTGACACCCCCCCAAACAAAATTTGAATGTGCGCCCCTGGGAAGAAGCAGTGCTGTATTACGTTAAAAACATAAAATGGTTTGTAGTACTCAAGAATAAAGGTTCAATGACATATTTGCAATAACATCCTTGAATTCAAAGACAAATGACGGAGATATAAGTGAACTTAAGTTAGGGGCCTGGGCAATCTACATATAGCCTATTGTATTCCATTGTATTTGATTACAGTAGAAACCCGCATAAAAGAACCTAGGTTTTCTTGGGGCAGCCTGAATGAGGTTCTTGATTAACTGATGCCATAATCAAGTCCAGCCTACAAGGTTCTTAAAAAGGTGCTTATAGTTGGTACTATGCAATTGTGTTTTTATACATGCCAGTGCACTCTTTCTGTGAATTAAATAGTCTTCAACATATTTCTTTTTGATAAAGTTTACATGATGAAAGACTTTGGTATCTTCAAGTAGGGTACCATCTATCAAACTATTTTATAGGAACCTTTAGGAATTTCAGCCTCTTATGGGTTCTTGTTTAAAAAGTTGTAATCATGGAATTTCAGCGTCAAGGTTCTTATAAAACTAGGATCTTTTATGCAGGTTTCTACTGTATCTCGAGAGAGAGCACTCAGCCATATTTTGTTTTATTTTGAAACCAGACGCACCATGACTACTTCAATGCATCAAACGCAAATCTATTTTCTAATTCACAGTTTCCTACTATACATATATGCTGAAATTGCAAGTGGTAAGTGTTTGAAACATAGCTCAGAGCTAAGGTTTCCAAATGGGACTAGACGTTCCATTATGTGAAAGCTGGTATGACTTCTAACAAAAAATGAAGCCACCTTCGTTTCAGAACTTTTCGAAGTTACTGTAAGAGCACAAACCTCGACAATGGTGACTGTTTAGCATAGCGAAAACGTCAAAATCCCCTGTTTGGAACTGTTTATATTTTGCGACTAAAATACTTCAAAGATATATCAATAACAACAACACTTGGATGATTTTTTTCAATTTCACCATTCTTTGGCGATATATTTACTTGACCATTAATTTCAGACGATATCTAGGGTTCGGTGCTCAGCAAAAATCAAAGTTTTCAAGACAACTATTTCTGAAAATTCCTAGGCTGTTACTCAACATGCGATGATCATACCGTAGTAAAAGCAAGGCCTTCTACATGAAATAAGGAAATGACAAGAAGAGTTAACTAACCGTTTGATAAACATGCTTGAGTGAGAAAGGCGATAATAAGCAGCTTCAGTAGGCAGCAACATGATGACCTCCTCTGAATAAATGAATTGGTAGAAATCTCCATTTTAATGATGTTATTTATGAAAGAAACAGCATTTCATTACCGTTTCTGGAAGAAAATAAACAGTTGATTCATGCCAATGTGTTCACGCATGAGCAGGCATGAGCGCACTTCAATGTACCACTCGCTACCCGTGAGTAGCTATAATAGCCGCACGTTCGTTGCCTTCTTGTTAGGACTGGTTTTCCAGGCAACGGATCAGCTTTCGGTGCTAATTGTAGCCTTTTCACACCAATTAACTTAAATTTGATAGTGTAAATTACAATAGAAGGCATGATGCAAGGTCTAGTACACTCCCCGTTCAATTTTTGTGCACCTCTGAAAACTACCGGGTGAACCAGAAAAAGTTCTCACTTTCGAAAATTAGTAGCACCACAAGTCCTTCATGGATTTGAAGGATTCAAATTCTAGTTGAAAGCCAAAAGATCAAAGTATTTTTGTGATTTTTGCCGACTTTTTACGAGCACTGCAAATATAGGTAAATTCAACTTTACGAAAATTTCATGTTTTCAAAATGACTGAAAAAGGACCTAAAACACTCGATCAAATTTTTAGGACTCTCCTCACAATGAACAATACGCACGGGCGTTTCATCTCTCTCAAGAGAAATAAAACATACATTCTCAAACAGATACTAAAAATTTTCAATCGCATGGCAATAAATGTAAAGACGATATCTCTGACCCATGAGAAATTGCATTTTCTCTGTTGTTCTGAACGAGGAGTCCTCTATAACTTGATCATGTATTTTAGGCCTTTTTCATTCATTTCACAACCACAAAGTTTTTGTAAACTTGAAGAAATTAGCAGCACCACAAGTCCTTCATGGATTTGAAGGATTCAAATTCTAGTTGAAAGCCAAAAGATCAAAGTATTTTTGTGAGTTTTGCCGACTTTTTACGAGCACTGCAAATATAGGTAAATTCAACTTTACGAAAATTTCATGTTTTCAAAATGACTGAAAAAGGACCTAAAACACTCGATCAAATTTTTAGGACTCTCCTCACAATGAACAATACGCACGGGCGTTTCATCTCTCTCAAGAGAAATAAAACATACATTCTCAAACAGATACTAAAAATTTTCAATCGCATGGCAATAAATGTAAAGACGATATCTCTGACCCATGAGAAATTGCATTTTCTCTGTTGTTCTGAACGAGGAGTCCTCTATAATTTGATCATGTATTTTAGGCCTTTTTCAGTCATTTCACAACCACAAAGTTTTTGTAAACTTGAAGGGAACTTGAATTTACCAATTTTCCAATGCTCATAAGAAGGTGAGAGAAATCACAAAAATACTTCGATCTTTTGGCTGTCAAGCAAATATTGATTCATTCCAATCCATCCAGTACTCTTGGTGCTGTGAATTTTCAAAAGTGGGAACTTGTTTCTGGTTCACCCGGTATATTTGCAGTTCTCGTAAAAGAGGAGAAAAATCACAAAAATAGTTTGAATCATATAAATCCACGAAGTACTCGTGGTGCTACGATTTTTCGAAAGTGGGAGCTTTTTTCTGGCTCACCCGGTAGTGTAAATGGAAGGCCAATACGGCACAGTTCCATGCCGTATTCGTTTCGTACCGGCATAGTGTAGTAAACGGGGTCTTAGTGAGCAGCAACATAAACTATACCTCGTAGTTCTTCCTCGCGAAAGTTTTGTTCTCAGAAGGCTCAGCCAGGTCCCGGCCCAAGCATTTTATTTGGAAGTTACCGGTACTTGTGTCAGTAATGTATAAAAGTTGATCAGAAGCTTGAGAGGCACACTCCGTTCAGGTAGCCTGCAAGAAAAGCCCGGTGACCGATTTATCAACCACCCACTTCTGATTGACTCCTTACTTTTCTACTTCTTCTTCCGTTCTATCTGCGTTCTACTTCTACGTGCAGTCGTGTGGAACGGTACATTTGGCCCAGAAATATGTTACTTCAATTACAATCATTGGCCTTCTTTTTTAAAAATATTCCCGACCTTGTACCCCTTGTACCTTGTACCAATTTTTCGAAAAAGTATACCCGAAATTTGGCATATCTATTCGTTCTTCATACCACCATAGTGACACCACAGTCGTGAAAATTGATACAATTCCTGATACCAAAAATGACGGAAAGATCGCTACCGTTCCTTGTAAAAAAAAATGATCATTGATGCTGCTACAGTCAGAGAGATGAGTGTTGCTGCTAAAGTTGCCTTCAATAGAAAATCGAGCGCCTTGTATAAGGACAAGAATCGTTTGAAAGCAATATTTGGATCTTTATGTCAAACGAGGATGATACGCAAAAAATCAAAAGTCATTACCCCCAATTTGCTTAGTTCGTGCATGAAACTATTGGTGCATCTGTCTCAAATTAGATGTCATGTGAGATTTACGATAACGCAAAATTGCTTATGCGGAACCCTGCAGAATGTTTCTATTCGCGGGCTTCTAATTTGAGGCAAGCAGTCACGAAGATTACCTCTGTGCAGAATCATATGCATGGAGATCTTGTTCAGTGTGACCACGTGCCTTCCCCCAGTCAATGCGCCATTGTTTACTGTAATTCTGCACCTTTCCTCTCAACTTCACCTGCGACGTTTGCATCTGTAGCTGTGTAGGAGGGGGTTCCTTCTACCTTCGGTGATGCTGCGAATGCTAGCCTCTGTGCAGGCCGCCGGTTACATCATCCTCTAAACTTGACTTATTTGCATAATGAATACTATCAATAAGTGGCTAATGATGCGTTCGTTCTAGAAAACGATTGTTTCAACATAATTAAGCTGCTAATGAAGTCAAGAACGTGCCAATTCTGAGTAAATTTGTTGTTGTGCCAGGGTAAACATCGTGGTGATTTATCCATCTTATGGTGTCAAATCTGTCTAACCATGGGTAGTTAGACACTGCTGGTGTGCTTCTATGGAGAAGAGCTGGATAATATGTATCTGGGGGGGACATTTTTATAGTACTGCGGAGGAGATATCTGCGGGGGAAATTTTTTATAGTACTGCGGAGGAGATATCTGCGGGGGAAATTTTTATAGTACTGCGGAGGAGATTTTCGTCCTTTCGATATCTCCTCCGCAGTACTACAAAAAATTTCCCCCGCAGATACATATCATCCAGCGCTCCTCCATAGAAGCACACCAGCAGTGTCTAACTACCCATGATCTAACATGAAATAAGCCGACGTCAGATGTTGCTATAGGATCGCGGGAATCTTCTGTCTTGTATGCGCTTTCTGTGCGCTTTCTTTATTTCAGTGCCAATTAGCAGAGATAAAACGTTAATCAATTGCTTTAACGAGCGTGACGGACTTTCTTTCTTACTGACCTGGAGCCCCCTCTTAGATTACAAAGTACTTTGTAATCAATCATGAAAATCAATGTAATACCCCCGGGGGGGGCACTCCCATACTTGACCTGACGGGATGTGCCGCTCAACAGGGTGTCCTTTTGCGGTAAAAATTATGCGACAGGGTGTCATTTTCTAGCTAAAATTATGCGACAGGGTATTATAATAGGTAAAAAAAATTATGCGACAGGGTATCACAAGCAAAAATTGCGTTCTACACAGCATAGCCGTCAAATCTTTTCTTTTGTGGAAAGCTCCTGTGGGGTTCTGCTCCACGCTCTGATCAGATCGCATTTTCTCCTATGATTGACCAATCAGATGCCGTCGTTGTGTTTACTTCCGCGTTTCGCAGCAAAACTTAGGCCATTTTCGGCTGTTTTGACCACTCTCCGGAAAAAATCATTGCACAATCGGATAAATCGAATTTCGTCAAAATTTCAATTGGAGAAGATTCTCCATGCTTTGGACCATAAGTGTTTTCGGTATGGCTTTGCGATCACTAAAAATAGCAGAATTGTGGCATTTTTAAGCCCAATGCAGTCATTCATCGGTTACAGACTCTATGACTAGCAAAAAGAAGAGTAGAAAACTGAAAACCTGAAGAAGAACTAGTGCATACACATACCTCAGATGGATTTAATAACAAACTTCCACTTTTTCTGCCGCGATCTACAGCTAGTTTCGCCAGCAGAAACACAGTCAACAAAAATGGGCGCGAGAACTTGAATTATCAGCTACATGCCATCGTCGAGTGAGAACAACATCTGATTCCAATGAACAGAAATATGAATAAATCAACGGTGAATAACGAATGCATAAACTGGCCACGCTGAAGATTTTGGGAGTATAGCTGTACGTCCACCCGGGCCCAGAAAGAACAATTTCGTAATTTCTTTTTCGATAAACCATCTATGGATAAACCTTGCCACCATTCCTTTATCCAACTGCGGCTATCGTTGTCAGATGGAAACCGGCAATAACATTACCAAAACGATGTACGAATTGATCGGTCACATCCCATCTTTTATTGCAAGAAAAATGTCTGTCGTCTTATGGTCTAGCAGCTTCGTGAAACAGAACCGAAATGCTAGGTTTAGTGTTCTTACGAATACGAATAACGAGAAGAAATGTACATCTTATTTTCATAACGAGTAAAATAGATTGATCTTTTCGACATTTGAAATACTATTTATAGAAACTCCTCATGTCAATTTCACATTTTGGGCGGATATCATAAACAATATTTTATCTTTTAGAAGTCCTTCATTAGAAAATCACCCCTTCACAGTCAAGCAACACAGTAGCACCAAAGCAGAGTTGGACAGTTTGCAAACTCATTGCCCATTCATGGAAGAACAGCCCTATTTTTTGTAAGATTCTACAACTTTCATCCAATAAAGAAAGCTCCTCAAAATTTTCATTTTCTGAGCACAAAATGTTTCGTAAGAGTTTCTTAAAAGTTCCCTCAAATTTCTATCGGTGTTGTAGGATCTCTGGGATCTCCTGTGCCTTCGATAAAAATTGTGCGGCAAATTATGAAATCATGCCACAGTGTAGATCACATACGAAATCTCAAGTAAGAAGTTACCAAACGAAAAGTGAAATTAATTTGTTCCAGTATCCAAGATTTTATATTCTAGGTGACCTGAGAGTTCAGTTTCTTGAAATTTTTCCTATGATAGCGGACCTCTATCAATGCAACTGCATACACACTTTTTCTGCAGGAAACTGCTTGAAGGAAACCGTTGCTGCCTCTTCCATAAATTAAGAAACTCTATTAGAAGCGATGAAAGGTCATTTCAAATTTAAGGATTTTTTTCAAAGTAAGTTATGAGTTGCAAAAAATGTTTTCAACCAGAAATTGCATTATCAACTCAACTCTTACTAAAAAGTAATAATTTTTGTTATTATTTCGTTTTTTAACAATTCGTTGGTTCAAAATGTGGTTCTGAATGAACGTCGACAAACTGTCAGTTGGAATTTTGAAAATTTGGGAACCTTACAAGAAATTTTTCTATTAGAATCAAGCCTAAAGTAAATATAACATTTGGAAACTGAAACAACCATAGGAACAATTTCAAGAAACTGAACTCTCAGGTCACCTAGAATATAAAATCTTGTATACTGGAACAAATTAATTTCACTTTTCGTTTGGTAACTTCTTACTTGAGATTTCGTAAGTGATCTACACTGTGGCATGATTTCATAATTTGCCGCACAATTTTTATCGAAGGCTCAGGAGATCCCAGAAATCCTACACCACTGATAGAAATTTGAGGGAACTTTTAAGAAACTCTTACGAAACATTTTGTGCTCAGAAAATGAGAATTTTGAGGAGCTTTCTTTATTGGATGAAAGTTGTAGAATCTTACAAAAATAGGGCTGTTCTTCCATGAATGGGCAATGAGTTTGCAAACTGCTCAACTTTTCTTTGATGCTACCGTGTTGCTTGACTGTGAAGGGGTGATTTTCTAATGAAGGACTTCTAAAAGATAAAATATTGTTTATGATATCCGCCCAAAATGTGAAATTGACATGAGGAGTTTCTATAAATAGTATTTCAAATGTCGAAAAGATCAATCTATTTTACTCGTTATGAAAATAAGATGTACATTTCTTCCTGTTATTCGTATTCGTAAGAACACTAAACCTAGCATTTCGGTTCTGTTTCACGAAGCTGCTAGACCATGACTACAGACAATATCTTTCTTGCAATAAAAGATGGGATGTGACCGATCAATTCGTACATCGTTTTGGTAATGTTATTGCCGGTTTCCATCTGACAACGATAGCCGCAGTTGGATAAAGGAATGGTGGCAAGGTTTATCCATAGATGGTTTATCGAAAAAGACATCAATAAAAATTGTTCTTTCTGGGCCCGAGTGGACGTACAGCTACTCCCGAAATCTTTAGCATGGCAAGTTCATGCATTCGTTATTCACCGTTGATTTATTCATATTTCTGTTCATTGGAATCGGATGTTGTTCTCACTCGACGATGGCATGTAGCTGATAATTCAAGTTCTCGCGCCCATTTTTGTTGACTGTGTTATTTGCTGGTGAGACTAGCTGTAGATCGCGGCAGAAAAGTGGATGTTTGTTATTAAATCCATCTGAGGTATGTGTATGCACTAGTTCTTCTTCAGGTTTTCAGTTTTCTACTCTTCTTTTTGCTAATCATAGAGTCTGTAACCGATGAATGACTGCATTGGGCTTAAAAATGCCACAATTCTGCTATTTTTAGTGATCGCAAAGCCATACCGAGAACACTTATGGTCCAAAGCATGGAGAATCTTCTCCAATTGAAATTTTGACGAAATTCGATTTATCCGATCGTGCAATGATTTTTTTTGGAGAGTGGTCAAAATGGCCGAAAATGGCCTAAGTTTTGCTGCGAAACGCTGCAGTGCGTTGCCTTTGTCATTGCGGAATGCGAATGCGGAGGAAATGTAGGTTGGAAATGAGGCCAACTTAAATGGAAATGTTGGAAATGAGGCCAAGGCCAAGGGAAAAAAATGAAAAAAACGGCGGGCAAGCAAGCTGGTTTGGGCCTAAAGAAGCAAGGTAAATATATATGTGTTGTGCAACTCTACAGGCTGAAATTAGTTCTGTTTTGAGAAGTGGTAGGTATTGATTAGTTTTAGTTTGATCATGCAACATGAAACAGTAATTTGAAATGCGTTATGCAAGGTGATATTTGAAAGAGGCAATATCTCTGGTGTGCATTTCATTTCGTGCGTGGTCCAGACGGATGTGGTTGGCAAAAAATTTTCTGAAATTTTTTTCTTTAAACTTCGCACCCAGTTCCAGAGCATGCAAAGACTGCAAGAATATCTGTCATTTAAAAGGGTGTCCACGATAGAAAACAGGAGCGAGAAAAAGTCAGTCTATAATCATGATAATTTCAACTAGCTAACTCACTGGTTGATGAATGAATGTCTTTGTTTTAATTAATTGTGCGTGTTGCAAAAAGTTTCATCAGCAATTTTCTGGCAGCTTCTAAATCGCAGTCTATCAGTTCTGCTTCTTCCTATAGGGGGACAATCTGGACCCACTCAAATACCATTTAACCTTATAAAACACTTGATATCTACCCTTTTCATTTACTGTTTTCATAGTGTTCATGGTGAACAAGAAGCTGGTACTGCAACTGTAAAGATAGAAAATGTGTTCCAAAAGGAAAACAGCTGAAGATCCCGCTTCAAAGAAACCGCCTCCTTATGTCCTGGCATTAGATGATTATGACCCTTATAAAAGTGGAAATATTTATGATGGCAAGCCCTCATTTACAGCTCCAAGCATTGACACACAGATTGCAGTTACAAGAGGAGAAAAGTTGGCAGTGCTGAGCGATGAAATAGATTGGTGGATTCTTTGCAAATCAATTGATTCTGACACGCAGGGATATGTTCCAACAATTTTGTTTGCACCAGTTTGCGTAGCTGGGACAGAGGACAGGTACAAACATACTTGTGTTTACTGCCAGGCAGATCAGAGAGGCATTAAGATATCTTCATTTCAAAATGTGTGGAAAAGGTTGCAAAAATTTAATCTCATAGAGAAATCAACCTTTTGGCTATATTCTGCAAAAGGTTGGGATGGACTAATATTTGTATGCAGTTTTATAGAAATCATTTGACTGAGCTCCGTTAGAGAACTTCTTTCACTACTGTTTTGTAGCTCAAAGTTCTAATTACTCATATTCAATGAAGGTATTTCTTAGTTTTAGTGGGGAGAAATGGGAGAAAACAAGGTTAAAAGTTACTACAGTAAGTTATTTTGTATATGTTCAAAGATATTAATTGATTGGTTCCAATCTGCTTTTTGTTCAATCTTGTGGATAAATCTTTTGGATAATTTATACATGTTTTTTTTCAATAAATGTTTTGATGATTGCTTTCTTTTGCTTTGTAGCCCATGTGAAAGAAGTGTGAATGGAGATGAAGAAAGTAAAAAATTGGTTCCTTGCATGCAGCAGCAGTATGTTGATTTGAAATATTTCCCAAATGCACCAGATCCTGATGGAAATTTACGAAAAAAGGTATGTGGAAGTGAAAAGCTATGTTCTGTCTCTTTGAGCTTACAACCGTATTTATGATCCTATATTGTATTCAACCCTATTCTTGTTGTTTCCCTTTCTTCTGATTGTCTTCTTCTGTTTATTGGCATGTTTGTTTGTTTGTTTGGTTTTGTGTTTGTTCCTGGACCTTTGGCAAGGAACAAGGTGTCAACATCTTAGTTAGACTCACTGTATATCAACAGGATTGTAATTTTTGAAAAATGTTTCACTCTCAATAGATCAATAAATCATTGCATCCCAACAGAACATTTGGTAATGAAACAATTGACCTCTTCCTCACAAACGGCAAACACTTGTTTTTAAAGTATTATTTTTGTTTCAGGAGCCTTGTCCATTAGAACGTGCAAATTTCTTCTCAAAGATTACATTCTGGTGGATGACTGGGTAAGGAACTCATTTTGTCTTGTTGCACCAGTTCTCATGTTCAGCTATGCATTTTGTGTTGTTAGGTTGAATTCAAAAATGGTCACTGACAAGAGTGTATTGGGATCTTTTGAAGTTTTGACATCATCAACTTTTTCAGACCTCAAACCATGAGCGATAGGACACCAAAAAAATGTGTGAAAGTTTTATCAGTAGTGAGCCACCTTAACCAACGGTTTTTTTGTTAATTTTTAACTTATTTTTACTTGGTAGTGAGCCACCTTGTCGCTGTCTCTTGATTTTGAAATGTTTTAGCAGTGAACCACCTTAAATGCAGATCCATCTTAAGCGTAAAAGTTTACACTTAAGGTGGATCTGCACTTAAGGTGGCTAACTACTAAAAATTTGAAAATCACGAGACAGCGATAAGGTGGCTCACTACCAAGTAAAAATAAGTTAAAAATTAACAAAAAACAGTTAGTCAAGGTGGCTCGCTACTGATAAAACTTTTACACACTTGGTGTCCTTTCGCTCATGCTTAGACTTATATCCACTTAAAATGCTTCTGCCTACCCAGGCACTTGATCAGAGAGTTTTTGTGAAGTGAAAGTAGTTTGCACGAAACAAGCCTATTCCCAGGCATATGCCGGGTGCGCCAAAATAGACTATGCACGTTTTTGGCAGGCCATAATACATCGTACACTGGACCGATTTTTTGAAGATTTATGACTTAATCTTTAGCAGAAAGCCGGAATTAGATACTGAGATTTTTTGCAAATTTTATCGTTTTCAGTTTTTAAAGCTAGAAGCGAGTTTCTTAAAGTTTTAGTTTTCGAAAACATTAAAACATTGAAGTGAGAATGAGAAAAATGTTTTGTTTTCTGTGGGCACATTTAACTGTTATATCTTTGTTTGTGTTCCCAGGCACAAACCTTTTCCAGAGGCCTACTTGATTTGCACACATTTAAGACTTTTCGGTAGAAGGCTCGAAATTAAAGCATTGCAGTGATAAGAAAAGAATTTAATTTTGTTTTTCAGCCTTATAGTAAAAGGATATAGAAGACCGCTGACTAGTGATGATATATGGGCACTGAGCAAAGAAAATCAAGCAAAGAAATTAGTTTCGGAATTTCAAGCGAAATGGAATGATCAAATGAGCAAGCTTCCCAGGTTTGTTTCTACTTTTATTCGAAAGCTTATTGTTGTCATGAGAAATGCGAAAGTCTGTCTTAGATTAAGTGGTAGGTGAGATTTGCGATAACAGATGGTTTGTGGTGCAAAACTATTCAGTTGTTTTTAGTCAAGGGCATTTTCACTGGACACGTACAGTAAAAGACAATGACATTTAAGATGGCGATTGCCTGTACAAAAATACAAGGCTAAACTTGGCCTTGTACAGGCCAAGTTTTTGCCTTGTAACAGGGATTATGACCTTGTTGTGACCTTGTACTAACCTTTGAAGAAAATTACAAGGCTATCAGTTAGATTCCAAGTTACAACCAATCTAACCCAAGGTTTCCACAAGACTAATTAGCATTTTTCGAGCCATTTGCAAGGTTACAGCAAGGCTTTCCTAGGCTAGAACAAGGTTACAAGGCCATAACTACAACGCTTGTACATGGCTATTACATCGCCTTGTATTTTTGAGCAGGTGGGAGCTTTTTCAAGATGCGTTGTGTTGTTGAAGCGAATTCCTGTAGAATCGTTGAAGATTCTTGATTAGAACGCAATGCATCTTTGTAAGTAGCTCCCTGTCGCCATCTTAGTTTGTTGGGCTTGGCTTAAAATAACAGATTTTTAAAGCTCAAATTTCTAAAAGCTTTTCTCTCAATTGATCAAGCTAATGCAAGCAGTTTTGCGTCCTTCTGAATTACATATTTAAGTTGGTTAGAATGTTTTCGTTGTAAACGAGAGCTGATTTGGGTGTCATTGCGCTGTCATTGCAAAATTGTGATATGATGTAAAATGTAAAATGATGTGTCTTAGTCATCCAGATATTGTTACCAGTATTTTTGCTTTCAAGATACATTATCAATGAAAATATTCTGACCACAAAATCTATGGCAGTAGTTTTGGACAAACGTATGTTGGACTTTAACTGACAGAAATACTACATTTCTCGTAATTTCGAACTAAGGCCCCGTTCACACTGCTCCGTTTTTGTGAAAGAGTTCACACTGATCCGCACAAAAACGCCACAAAAACGGAGGTTTTCGAAAACGCTATCAAAAGTGGATATCCACAAAATCGGAGGTTTTTGAAAACGCACTTGATCAATGTGAACGTACAAAAACGGAGGTTTTTGAAAACGCTCCAATATTCAACAATGAGTTTCACAAAAACGGAGCAATGTGAACGCACAAAAACGGAGGTTTTTCTCTCCGTATTTGTTATCAGGCGGATCAATGTGAACGGACAAAAACGGATGTTTTTTCCTCCGTTTTTATACAAAAACGGAGCAATATGAACGGGTAGCTTGGATGCCACAAAAACGGATACTAGCAAAAACGGAGCAGTGTGAACGGGGCCTAAATCTTGGCTGGATAATGAGGCTGTAAAGTCAGACATTTTTCGTTTTAAAAAATATCAACAGATTCTATCAGCGAGTTGTACATCAGTCTAAATTCATTTTATTTAGTCGAGCATCACCATATCAGGAACTCATTGAAGATATGTCGAGCGTCAACATGTAGCCAGAGGAAGCAACAACTATGCCCGTTTTTGTTTTCTATTTTTGTTTCACATTCCAATAAAGATATACAATGCAAATTTCTAGTTACGCTACTTACAAAATACTTAACTACACTACAAGGACGATGCCACTAGATGCAAAATACTATGACTATTCCGTGGCATCACAAAAAACTATGACGACATGCATATGAATAATCAATTGAAAACAACAAGACATGAAAAAAGCAAGCAAAGAACACTACATTCTGTCTCACATTAGACATCAGGTGAAAAATTGTCCGCGAATAACAACAGACAAGATGTTTGCTGTAGTTATGGGTAATTTTGCACTATCGCAAATCTCACCTCGTATATAATTTGAGAGAAAACAGACTTTACATATGATAGTTAAAGGCAATCTGTCCCCTTCGATGAATGAAAATAAAATCGATAAAGATCTCTTTTGTATATTCCTGAAGTTGGTGTTAATTCGCTTTATCCAAAGAAATCAGGGTCATAGAGACTCAATGATGCATGAATTTAGCTGCAGCGTAAATAAGGTAAATAAAGCAGTAACCAAGGACAGAACAATAGGGGACAGATTGCTTTTAACTAAATAGTTAGTGGTTTTCTAGGGGGAGGCTACCTGTCACACAGCTGAGAGAGGATAATGATGAGAGGAAGACGATACTAAATTTTCTCACCATCAACAACTTTCCGATTGTTTTAGAAATTTCGTATATGACAATTTTCGGATACAAACAATTTTGGTCTTTAGAATTTTCAAGAAAAACCTATTTGACCGAATTTATACATGTCCGAAATTGTTCCATGTCAATAAAGCAGGCCTCTATTTCTTTATCGTTATTTTGCTATGTTACCTTGCAGGAATACTACGTCTTACGAGAGTCTTGACGTTTCACGTGATTCTGGCATAGAAAATAGACCCCAAGAACCACAACCTGGTCTCACCGAGAATGGTTTGAAATCTGATATAGAGTTGATGAACAGAGATACCAAAAATGACGCAACAGAGCCAAAAGGGGATACTGAAAATGCTGAAGCCAATGAAGATCAACCATTTGTTGAAGTAAAGGATCCCGGAAAGAAAACAGAAGAAAAAGAAGAAAAGATTAAATCACCTTCTATGTGGTTTACACTTGCACATTGTTTTGGATGGACTTTCTTGTTTGGTGCTTTTATGAAATTTTTCCACGATGCTCTTCTATTCGTTAATCCATATTTGTTAAGGTAAGTCAAGCACGCGCTTTTTTGTGTTGCTCTTTGTATTGCAGGGGTAATATTTCTCCACTTGAGACGGGAAAATCCCATGTAAATTTTTTTCAGCGGGTGAGGACCACCATGAAGGAAAAAGTATTGAAGTGGAAATTTAAAACATGACGAGAATGAAGGGTGGAAAGGCAAACAAGGTATATGAACAGAGAGATCAAGAGTTACACGAATGCAACTAAGAGAGTTTAAACAAGTAAACAAGTAAACAAGTTGGTACAATATAAGTGACTGAGAGATTTAAGGCCCAGTTTAAGCATCGTTTTTTTTGTCATCTCGAATTTTAAATAGATTCTGCTAAAACTTCCAAGTGTCAGTTAAATTCGACATAAGAACGATGTTTAAATCACCTGCCGTTTTGAATGGAGGAGCTTACCAGCTCTGTCGTATGAAAGGGCAGAAAAACGACTTGATTTAAATATCGTATTCCTGCCGCGTTTGATTAACCAATTCTAGGCCATGGTCCACGGTTCCTACGTCTGATCAGCCACTGCGCTTGTGCATTTTGAAAGGTGGCCATTTTAACCATTTTAATTTCAATCCGACACGGCAAAAACGATGTTTAAAGGGCATATGTCATGAAGCTGATTGGTTCATGCAATACAATCCTCTCTATTGTTTATTACAAAGCACAGGATCGAGGCTGAATTTTCATTGCAATAAAAGTTCATGAAACAGAAATAAAAAGTCATGAAACAATGGAATTCCACTCCAAGCTTGTGTGTTGTATTAACCAATTGCTAACGTGACATATATGCTTTAAATCGGATTTTTAGACACGGCAGATTCTTCCAATCTTAATGCAGTTCGATTCGACACGGCAAAAAACGATGTTTAAACTAGGCCTAAGAGAGGTTAAACAAGAAAACAATGATATCGTACAACATAAATGACTAAGAGACTTAAGAACAGTATGTAGCCTTTTTTGCAAAACAGCGAAGCATAAAAGCAACAAATATCATCCAAACAAAACTGTCATATTTTCCATACAAGTTTTTACTGTTTGTATAGTTCTGAGTGTCGACTTTTCTATGTTGGAAGTTACTAAATCCTATTTTGTACCTTTGTTATGTGAAGACAAATTTTACTTTACACATCCCGAGCAGAATTTTGGAAGTTTAGAAAATTATTGACTGAGACAAGAATGTTTCAGCATTTGCCGCGACACAGCTAGTGTAGTAAAAATAACAAAATCCCTGATCGTATGGCTACTGTTTCTCCCCGGAGGAGGGGGGTACTCCCATTATGGCCTGACAGGGGGGTCCAGTCAGGGTTAAAGAGGGTCAAAGCAAAAATTTTAAACAATACCCTCAAATGGTAGTATCTTTTTACAGAAACCCCCAAATGGTAGTTTGTGGACCTAAGATTGGGCCATTTGGTAGCATCTGTTAGCGAACATTTTCTGCAGTTTTCGAAATTTTCTATTGTAAAAACTGATTGAACAAAGCAAGAAAACTTCAAAATTCAATGATAGTTATTGCTGCAACGACCATATTGCCATGCGGAAGAGCCTACTGAGTTAAAATCTTTTAACTGGCCAGGAATCTTGGAATACCCCCAATTGGTAGCAGGAGTTGACAAATAGGGCCATTTGGTAGCCATTTCGTAAGACCCTCAAACCGACTGGACCCCCCTGTTAGGCCATAGTGGGGGATCCCCCCCGGGTGTTTCTCGGAAATCAAATCAATAATATTAGCGCATCTTCTCTCTGTATAGTTTTACCTAGCATCCAAAAGTAGTTTTTCAGAACGCTGAGAAGCTGACCTTATCGAAGCAGTGGCCTCGTCCTTCCTCTCGATGTGACCAAACCTCGTGATTCCTTTAGCCTGGAATTACAGTGGGTTGGTAACTCCCCTTACTCGATGCGGCAACATTGACAGGGCAGGGAATCGAATCACCAACCTTCAACTTGGTAGTCAAGTGCGCTAGAGCAAGCAAATATTTTGTTTAGTGGCGGACATGTTCAAGTGAATTTAGAAATTTGATCGACTGAAATCGGCCACACCTCATCGTAGGGATGTTTGGTTTGTTCCTTAGTTTTTGAGACAGCTCTTTCAACTGCAAAAATCATCTTCGAATACGGCCTAAAGCTACGATCAAGTTTCCCTTATATTTAAAAAACGATGTTTTCCCTCGAGAAAACAGCTATAAGAACTTGGAATGGAATTTCCCGAAATAATCTTTTTCACAACCACTCTTGAAAAAAATGACCCCTTGAAAAACAGCTTTTGCTGAAATATGGTATTCCACATACGTATGTGGTAAGGCACAAAAATGGCTTTAGTGACTTCCAACATAGAAAAGTCGACACTCAGAACTATACAAACAGTATAAACTTGTATGGAAAATGTGACAGTTTTGTTTGGATGATATTTGTTGCTTTTATGCTTCGTTGTTTTGCAAAAATGGCCACCTTTCAAAATGCACAAGCGAAGTGGCTGATCACACGTAGGAACCGTGGACCAAGAATTGATTAACCAAACGCGGCAGGAATACCATACTTCAGCAAAAGCTGTTTTTCAAGGGGCCTTTTTTTATTTTCAAGAGTGGTTGTGAAAAAGATTATTTCGGGAAATTCCATTTATCTCAAAGGATAACACGTGCTACCACATTTGATTTTCATTTCTGTGAGGCAAGAAAGCCGACGAAATTTGATCACAATTTTAACCGTTTTTGAAGGGTCTTTGAAGGGACCCTATTTTCAGGAAATCTCTTTCAATTTTGGATTGTAGCCCAGACACTATCCTTCTGTAGAGCAGTTTTCCATAGCTGCATATAAATTTATCCTCCGCAGAAGCATAAATCTACGGCAATCAAGCAAAACTGCGCACTAACCATCAATGGGCCAAGTAGCAGAGAAATGGCTCCTTTCCCTTAGCACAATATAATGTGAAGCTAAAATTTGGTTAGATGCCACGAAGTAAGTGACATAGCCTTAACCATGTGTGTTGTTAAAGGTCCAGAGACCTTTCTCGTCCTTATCGAGGGAGATGCTAACCTTCTCTCGGCTCATACAACACAACATGTTCATGTTTCTTCCCCTACTTTATCCGTTGTTCATACTTTTGTGCTTTGCTTGTGGGACGAATTCAAAACGCGCATGCGCCTGGTAACAATATTGTAATTTGTTCATGAAAGTCATGATGGATTTCTACAGTTTCAACAAATGATGCTGATGTTCGCAAATAAGAACAAACCACATTCAACGTTGCTGACAATCGTATTTTAAGCTAAGCTAATTAAAGATCAGTGTAAAGGTTTCGTTTGAAAGTACCTGCTGTCCTAAAGATATGGTTGTACGAGTTACAACTGATCTACCAGCTTATCTATCGTACCAGCTAGTACAACTTATCTTCAGATGAGATATGCCGTTGTCAAGCACTTATGAGGCCAATGCTCAAATATATTCAGATCGCATTTTTAACGTGTAGACTGAACTTAGACTCGTCTATCTACTGGTTATGCCTTTTAAAGCGGCTACATTTACCGTGATTTTACAGGCGATAAAATATATGTAATTTTTTTTAAGAAACATCTGATAAGAAACGGCAGGCTCATTTTTTCAAAACTTAAGAAACAACCCTATCGGAATTTAAAGAGCTGAAACTTTTGTAATTTGCAGTTTTAATTTTCCCAGGTCACTCAAAAATGCTTTAACATTGTACAGTATAGAAACTGTTTGGACATTATTTTGAATGCAAAATTATGTTATTTACTTGTTTTGATGTCCTACAAAGCAATTGGTGAGCCCTTCTGACAAAACTAAATGAAGTCTACACTTCCGGCATTAAAAATATAAGCAACACTTAAGAAACTTTTGGTAGCAAAAAGGCCCAATAATTTAAGAAAGTGCCTACAAGCCCCGGACCTTAGTTTCTTATATAAAAAAATACTTGTATCATATAATGGGCGGAGTACAGTGGCTCAACAGCACTTTTTAATTTGTATCTGATTTTATCGTACCACTATGCTACTTTTGGGTTCTGTGTAGTTTTTTATTTTTCCCTTTCAAGAATCGATGTGTCAAAACAGTTTTATGAGCAACATCTCAAGCTGTTGCAGCATACATACACTCTCTTCTGTCAAAATGCCGAACGGGAGCAAAGGCGTCGAGTCTTTTCAAAACTTTGAAATTTATCTTCTAGAATTTAATTTCCCTATTCTTTCAAATGAATTGCTCGAAGGAAACTTGAGGCCATTTCCTATAATTCTAGCGAGAGCATTTTTGATATTGTTGTTATTTTCAGAATAACAGCATTTTAACTTTGTGGTTGGTTTGAAGTTGTTACGTCATCAAATTGGTAACTTGTAAACCATACAAGTTACAGATTTTTTCTTGCTACTATCTTGTAGACCTTCAGAAACTGAGTATTTCTTGTTTTGGTCATATTATTTTCGTCGATCAGTTTAGAATTTATGGAGCTTTTAATATCTGCCAAAGCTTCAGATACCTCAGGTAATATATACTTTAAAAATAAAATAGATTGTACTTTGAACAGAGTATGATTAATTCACGACGTTTGGAGCTAAGCCCGTTATCAAGTGAACCTGATACCTCCTTCAGATACCTCATTTGGTAAGGCCCGTTTTATAAGTCGTGCCGCGCCGCGCCGAACCATACAAATTTGAGTTCGACTGAGGTTCGACTTGGAGCGCCTCTGTTTCATAAGGAAAAGATTTTGCCGGGCCGTGTCGCGCCGAACCGCAGTGACGCATGCGCATGTTGGGTATGGTTGGGTTGCACATCCACAACAAACAGTGGCTTTTGTCCTTGTGCGCATGTGTGAAAATTTTGTGGCACGGCGTGACTGAAACTTGGTTTTATAAGTCGCACCAGGTCGACCCAGTCGAGAAGCCTTTGGCATATGGTTCGACTGCATGTGTGTATTATTTGGTAAGATGGTGCTCCCCATACTTCCAAGACTCTCATAGATCACTTTGCCACAAATCGCCCAAATTACATTCTGAGAGCGAATGTGCTAAAGCTAGGGACGGTGGATCACTACCTTATCTTTGCAATAAGGAAAATAAATGCAAAGCGACTGATAGATAAGCAAGTAAAACAAGTCGAAACGCGTAGCCTTAGAAACTACGATAAGCAGCTATTCCTAGACGAATTGTCAGCCATTGACTGGAACGAGATTCTTGCTCCGACTGATGGTGACCCTGATCTCATGGCCTCCGTTTTTAATAGTGTTATTTCGTCTCTTCTAGAGGTGCATGCACCACTAAAGCGTAGAAAGGTAACTAGCCATCATGCTCCTTGGATTACAGCCGAATTAAAAAGCCTGATGAAGGAACGTGATTTAGCTAAAAAGAGATCTGAGAAAGATGCTTCCTATTGGTCAGACTATAAGAAATTGCGGAACAAAGTCACTAATCAACTTCGTACAAGGATACAGGAATATTACCATAACCTTATTGACGAAACGCAAAACAATCCGAAGGCTATGTGGAAAACAATAAATAAGGTTTTGCATAAGAACTCAAATCACACTGTTACTCAAAACATCTTTTTCGAAGGTACAGAACTTAAATCATCCTCGCAAATTTCAGAAGCTTTCAACAAACATTTTACGACGGTTGGACCTAAGTTAGCGGAGAAAATTAAAAGTCAACCTTCTGATGACCCTCTTAAATACCTTGGAAACAACTCCAATGGTGCCAAATTTAAATTACAGCCAGTAAGCGTAGGGTATGTAGAACGCGCTATAAGAGCCCTGAATAACTCCAAATCTCCTGGTGCTGACAGAATCCCCGTCAAAATATTGAAAGATGCTGTAGACTTTGTGTCAAAACCACTGACACTAATATACAATGCATCTTTAGAAAGGGGTATTTTCCCCCATACCTGGAAATTAGCCAGAGTAACACCAATTTATAAGGCGGGCGCTAAAGCAGATGTAAACAATTACCGGCCTATTTCAGTACTATCAGTTGTGTCGAGGATATTAGAAAAAATTGCACACGACCAATTAATGGAGTATCTGAAAGAGCAAAACAAACTTTGTTTGAACCAATTTGCATTTCAAAAACTGCACAGTACACTGACATGTCTATTGAATGTTATAGACCCATGGTTCAAGAACTCTGATGAGGGTAAAATAAACTTGAGTATATTTCTTGATCTTAAAAAAGCATTCGATACCGTTGACCATAAAATCTTATTGTCAAAGCTACGAGAGTATGGTGCCGACGGTACTTCCCACGACTGGTTCACTTCTTATCTGACCAATAGGGAGCAGTTCTGTTATTTTGATGGAGCTAGCTCCAGCACAAGCAGCATAAAGTGTGGTATTCCGCAGGGCTCGTGTTTGGGACCCTTGCTTTTCATACTATACATTAATGATTTTGAGAACTGTCTGGAAAGCATGAACCCAAATATGTATGCCGATGATACATGTGTGAATATCGCGTCGGAAAACCTGAATGAACTTCTAACAGATTTGAAAAACGAGCTAGAAAATATATCGAACTGGATGAGGATCAATAAACTTAGTTTGAATGCCAGCAAAAGTGAATATATGGTTATAAGCCATAGGCGACAATTGAATAGAATAGGTGATGATTTGCCAGATCTTGTCCTCAATAATGAAGATATCAAAAGGGTTGACAAGACAAAATATTTAGGAATCAACATTGATGAGAGCCTTACTTGGAAAGAGCAGTACAAAACTATCAAAAACAAGCTGAAAGGGGGCTTGAGCTCCCTGAGAAAGCTGAAAGACATCCTTCCGCAAAGGAAACTTGACCAGGTCTACAAAGCTCTCTTTGAAAGCCACCTTCGCTATGGCGACATTGTTTGGTGTACTCTTTCCAACACCAAACTATCCCAACTGCAACGATTACAGACAAGGGCAAAGAAGCTAATACTGAACGCCAAGTATAAGGACGGTTGGAACTGTAAATGGCTCAATGTAAAGTCTTTGCTCTCATTTGACAAAGGAGTCATGACATATAAAATTCTGCATGGCCTTTGTCCCGAAAATCTTCGCCATAAGTTCACTGAAAGATCCATGATTTCAGAGCATAGAACCAGAAATCATGGAGATCTGCAAATTCCTAAAGTTAGGTTAGAATATGCAAAGCGAAGTTTCTACTTCTCTGGTGTCAAAAATTGGAATGATATCCCGTACAACATTCGAGAACAAGAATCAATCGCTCGTTTTAAAACAGGTTTTAGAAAGTATCTTTTGAACCTACAAAACCCAAACACGACCCCTTGGTAGAGCAGCATATTTAAATTATTTACAATTTTTTCTTTAAATTTTTTCTTTGAGATAATTTGTAAATACGCTGAAAGGTTTTTTCGTGTATAAATATTGATAAAATGAAAAAAAATGAAATGGTTTTATAAGAGTCGCGCCGCGCCGAACCAGACAAGATTGTTCGAAATTCACTCGATTCGGCGCGGCGCGGCACGACTTATAAAACGGGCCTAAGTTCCCTTCAGTCAATAAACCTTTCAGCTATTCTAAAAAGGAATCTGGATCGAACGATATTTTGATACATTTTATAGAATCTTCGAATGTGAACAACCAGTGATAGAAGCTATAACGCCACTCAATCGAACCTCTCGTATAAAAATGTATAAAAATATCAGTCGTTCCAGGCTCTTTTGTAGAAAATGTCTATTTAGTTGAGAGAATGGGGCAATAAAACTTTACACTTTTCATTGAAAATTTTGCAAAGATTGCCTATGCTCTTAACGGAAGAATTTCTTTGAACTAAATAGCACCGCCTTTTTCAGCCACATCATTCGATACATCGAGGGAAAAGGCCCACAAGATACTTGGCGTGGATATGTCTTAGCTTTTGGTTTGTTTGTGGTTGCAACTTTTCAGTCAATGTTTTTGCATCAATATTTCGATAAAGCAGTTATCACTGGTTTGCGTGCAAGATCAGCAGCCACTGGCATTGTATATAGAAAGGTAAGTTGCATTTGATCAAATTTCCGTCTCACATTAGATGTCAGGTCCAAATTAAAATTTACATTTTTTGGGCCATTACAGCCCCAACCAGACATCTAATGTTAGTCAGGCCACAGTCATCATTTTTCTTCCCTTATTGTTTGTAGCATTTATGTAAAATTGTATGCAGTTTTGCATTTTTTTCTTTTAACAATGCCATGGGGTAGACATAGACTTTTGCTCGTCGTGGCATCGTCCTTGTAGTATTGTAAAATAGTTTGTAGGTAGAGTAGTCCGTAACATGTATTGTAAATTTTTAATTGAATATACCGGGTGAACCAGAAAAAAGTTCCCACTTTTGAACATTCATAGCATCAAGAATACTGAATGGATTGGAATCAATCAATATTTGCTTGACAGCCAACAGATTGAAGTATTTTTGTGATTTTTCTCGCCTTCTTACGAGCACTGGAAAATTTGGCAAATTCAAGTTTACAAAAACTTGATGGTTGCAAAATGACTGAAAAAGGTCTAAAATGCTTGATCAAATCATAAAAGACTCCTTGCTCAGAACAACAGAGAAAATGCCACTTCTCATAGATGAGAGATATCCTTTGTACATCTATTGCCATGGGATTGAAAATCTTTAGTATCTGTTTGAGAAGCTATGTCTTATAACTCTTGAGATAGGTGAAACGCCCGTGCGTATTGTTCTGTGTGAGGAGAGTCCTAACGATTTGATCCAGTGTTTTAGGCCCATTTTAGTCATTTTGCAACCATGAAATTTTTGTAAAGTTGAATTTACCTATATTTGCAGTGCTCGTAAGAAGACGAGAAAAATCACAAAAATACTTCGATCTTTTGGCTTTTAACTAGAATTTGAATGATTCAAATTGATGAAGTACTTGTGGTGCTACGAATTTTCAAAAGTGGGAACTTTTTTCTGGCTCACCCGGTATAAAACAAATTAAATTTCCCTAACAATGCGTTGAAGTGAATGAACGGAAATATAGCAATCTAGTCTAAACATAGCACAAAACAATGACACGTGACACTATTTGTTTTTTATTTTCCATTAAAAATTTTACAAGATAAGTTACTTAAAACCTGGAGATATTTTAACCGGCATCCAAACCTGTATACCCAAACATCTGGAGAGTAGATTTCTTGAAAAAGATTCGAGAAATTTCAAACAGTTTCTTGTCCTGGTTGCGTTTTATGAAGGTAGGTAAAATTTAGAAAAATCTTCACGGGTTTCTTTTGTCTCCTCCGCTTGTTCGCCGTCTGATTGGTCCGTGAAAATGAGGCTTTGGATGTTTTCTGCCATGGGCCACGAGCAAAAATCAGCGGAAACGTTTGATTCCTATGCTTTTCTGACAAAGTTTTGTGCAAAAATGTCGACTGGATTGGCGTTAAATTTTGCTGCTATGCTTCATTTTCATTACTGTTTTAATTGAATCATTAAGTGTCTATCTTTGGTTAAAGTTAGATCAAGTCTATCAAACAAAAGGTTTTCCTTCCGTTCCTCGCTTTCGATTTTTCTCTCATGGCATCATATAATTATTTCGAAATTACAGACGAGGTTGTGGTTGTGGAGTTTGTGGAGTTGGGGGGGGGGCGCTGATACATTTTCCTGGGTTCTCTGTGGCAGAAAGAAGTTATTTTTCTCTAATCTGTCAGCACTTTAGCACTTTGCAGAAGTTGTCAGCCGAAATGTTATACTCACAGCTGAAGCGGTGTTGCAATATATGTTTTTAAACCGGTATTGAGATTGATAGTCCTAAGGGCTGATCAAAGTTTCCTATTAAGACACCGTCCATGTTTCCTTCTCTCCTACAGATGCTGCAGCTTAGTAATAAAGGCAGGCAAGAATTCACCTCTGGTGGCCTACTCAACTTGATGTCCGTAGATGCGAAGAAATTTCAGGACATCACAACATATCTGAACATGGTTTGGTCCGCTCCATTACAGATCATTGTCACACTGGTATTTCTTTATAGGCTTATGGGCTGGTCAATTTTTGCTGGTGTTGGAACTATGGTGTTGCTGCTACCTTTTAATTACTTTGTGACCAAGAGGATTAAGAATGTTCAGGTGAGCTTTGATTCATGAAACATATCTGTTAAAATTAACGACCGCAAAAGCTCTATTAAGCCCCCGGGATTTATATAATTATGGGCACTCCTGAATGGTTTCGATTTGGTGTAGTAGTCTCGTTTTGAAAGCGATTACTGGGACTCATCGTAATCAGTATTGGTAGGATCCTAGTTTGTATTTTTTAGGGCCTTGAGGTATCCTTTCAGGGTGACTATTTTTCTTTATTCAGGAGGTTGAGAGTTCCAAAGCCAGGGACCTTTAACAGTTGTGGCTTAATTGCCTACTCGATTTATAGTTTTGGTATCATCAAATTGTCACTGTAGCGGGTAACAAGGGCAGATTTTGTAATACAATAGCAACAGTTGCGTTTGATCGACACCTCAATTCAAAGCGATTAGCGGATGCAGACAAAGGAAATTCTCTCAACCAGTAATTCAAAACAAACAAAGCTGCAAAAGTTTCCCCCAAACTAGTAGGGCAAACTCTCGCCTTGTGCAAGCGAAAGATGGTTTTTAAGAGAAGTTATGTGCTTATAGCGAAAGAAGAAGGGTAAATCTAAAGTTCTGTCGCTTAGATTATGTTTATTTGATTCAGGAGCCGAGCAGAAGGCATTGTAATTCTCGCGTCTTTAGGGCTTAAAATGAAACGATTACAAAACAGCTCCTAAATCAAATAAACATAATCTAAGCGACAGGGCTTTAGATTTACCCTTCTTCTTTCGCTATAAGCACATAACTTCTCTTAAAAACCATCTTTCGCTTGCACAAGGCGAGAGTTTGCCCTACTAGTTTCGGGGAAATTTTTGCGGCTTTGTTTGTTTTGAATTACTGGTTGAGAGAATTTCCTTTGTCTGCATCCGCTAATCGCTTTGAATTGAGGTGTCAATCAAACGCAACTGTTGCTATTGTATTACAAAATCTGCCCTTGTTGTAGCGGGTGGGATATTGATGAATATTTGATCTGGTGTGAAATATATTTTGAAAAACTTCTTGCAGTTTTGCCTCGTTGTGCGTGTGTAAATGCATTAGCTTTAGATATTGTAAAACGATAGCATCAATTGCTTTTGTTTATTTGGCGGACTTCGTTTATTTGATTCAGGAGCTGTTTTGCAATCGTTTCATTTAAACCCTAAATATTTGACGATTGCAATGCCTTCTGCTCGGCTTCTGAATCAAATAAACAAAAGCCACCAGCCAGATTTTTAGATATACCCTTATTCTTTCGTTATAAGCACATAACTTCTCTTCAAAACCACCTTTCGCGTGCACAAGGAGTTTGCCATACTGGTTTCAGGGCAACTTTGTCGCTTTGTTTGTTTTGAATTACTGGTTGAGAGAATTTCTTTTGTCTGCAATTGCTAATTGCTTTGAATTGAGATGTCAATCACAAGCAACTGGTCATATTGTATTACAAAATCTGTCCTTAGATAATATCTTTGATCAGGTATTATAATTTACCTGACTGAAATCGGCCACCCCGTTCTGAAATTATGATGACATTTCTAGAGAAGGCTACTTAAATACCCTAAAAAGTCACTAAAAATTTGAACAAATTTCGTCCGTTTTTCTGCCACACAGCAATTATTTAAATATGTTTGAGCACGTGTTAAGAGGATAAACACTTGCTACTATAGGAGAATTTTATCGTGATTTTAGGCCGTTTTTTCAAGGTTCTTCGAAGGGGCCTTCCTGGGAAAATCCCCTATAAAATCAGAACAGAGTGACCGATTTCTGCCAGGATAGATTCTGAAATTAACTGAACATATTAGCTGTGACATGAAATATTACAATTTATTATGGCTTCGATATTCAAGAAAGCAGTAGTCTTTTAAACGACGGGCTTTTTCTGATTCACCCGCTAGTTTTCAATGCCCTTCGTGTGTTAGTAAATGCAATCCAAGGATATTTACAAACAACTCCCAAAGACTAGATGGACAAAAACTGTTTTCAGCTGTAAAAGTTTTATCTCTTGTCAAGAGATTGTCAAACAGGCATCAATCGAAAGATCTCAGTTTGAAAATTGAGAGGATTTGAGTTTCGAGCTGAGAAAAGGGTGTTTAGTCCCTTGGAAATTCTGGCAATTTTTGTTTTGTTTAGATTTCATAGACATCAATCTTACATCATCTGAAAGCCCATATTTATAGAATACCGATCATTTCTCTTTGAAACAGACTTGTCTGATGAAGCAAAAAGATCAGAGAAGCAAAGTGATAAATGATGTTCTCAGTGGGATCAAGGTTAGTGGTTGATCTTTCTTTGAACTGGTATCTGTCCACCCTTTGCATGCATAATAAATTTGCATTTGCCAGCTGATGTTGACAAATGTTTAAAATGAAAACGAATCGACTTTTTTTTATTCCTTTCGAACAAATCGATATCGTGTATTTCATTGTTCTTGGTTTCATTTTCATATTTCTCGTAGTTTTGTCGAAAATTTGAATCGAAAACCGAATTTTCATTCAAATTGTGGCGGCAAATAAGCGCGGTCAGGACGCTTGGTACTAGACCTCTCTGACGTCAAGTGTTTTATGGGTACTTGATGCTCTATGAAGACTGGGGGGGCTAATTCAGCCCCCCTGTTTTTATTTCTGTTCTTGTCAACCTAGAGCCTTGAAACTTGGCATGTGTATAGTGCATCATGAGCTGAACCGAAAAATGAAATCTAATTTTGATAATGTCATGTGACCTGCTTACGGCACAATGTAGCATTTCCAAAGTCAATAGGATTCATTACTAAAAACATTCAATCGTTGATTGTGAGGAAACGGAAGACAGTACGGACATCAGTCCAATTTTAGTGAATTCTGTTGTTAAATAGCATTTGTTTATAATAAAAGATTATTCAAAGGTGATGATATCATCACACTGGGATTCAAAGAATTCGCGCGTGCGTATTGCCGAAATATGCACAATCATACGTTTAAATTACAAAAAGAACTAGTTAGTTGGATAGAGGGTAAAAAGTCTTTCATCGTTTTATAACATTAACTGTAGATTTTATCAGGATTCATTCGAAATTTTACATAGACTTCTCTCGAAAATTGATCGTGTTTACCCCCTGGAATGAATTTAATTTTTTTACAAATTTGATTTGTGATTGTAAGAAGGATAACAACTAGAAGTCAGATTGTCTCAACGTTGTAACTGCACTTGATACAAAATCTGCAGAAGAAAAACCACCAGGGGGAGGATAGGCTCCAAATCTTTAAAAAGGTTGGTGTAAAATTCAGTGACCTATTTCTTTGAAATGAACGATTTCAACGATTTCAAAGAAACTTTAGCTATTCCTCTATAATTCTACCGTTGGACTTTTCTGAAATCTTCCATATTTTCAGAATTAGCCTGGAGTGTTTTTCTTCTTTTTCACGAATTCAAGAAAGATTTTCAAAACAACTTAAAACCATCGTGATTTCTAAACTGTTTGACGGAAAATGACATAATTTCGAAGAAAATCATTGTTTATGGATGCCTACAATATGGTATCAAACAAAAGTCTGTCACTCATCTGTTTTATGATTTAAAAAAATGATGACGTTACATCCTGAAATGAGTTGAAATGTAAGATACGCTGTAATTTCGATGAATGTTCAAAAACTTCTGAAAAGATCAACGGTAGAATTATAGATAAGTATCTAAAGTGTCTGTCAAGCCATTCAGTCAGAAAGAACAGGTCATTGAATTTTACACCCACCTTTTTACGCTATTCCTCGATGTATCACAAAATGAAATTTACAATGTGTGATACATCGAGTCACTACCGAGATGGAACCTATGCTCCAAGGGGGCTGATTCAGCCCAGGCTTGATAAGGTTAAAGTACAGTAATAACCCGCAAAAATGAACCATTTGCATCGATTAAATCTCATCCAATTTAGAATTGTTTGATTAGCAACAGTGGCGGATTTACGAGGGGTGCAACTGGGGGCAACTTCCCCCCCCCTTCACGATGAAAATTCAGCTTGGCGCCCCTTTTTTGGCGGGAAAAGCACCCCTCATCCTAACTCTAACGCACAATTTGTTGACTGTTTCGATTTAAATATCCCGGGGGGAACATATAAATCAAGGCGTTATTTAGTAGTAAATCAAAGAATTTTCTTTAAAAAGTGCCCAAAAAAACTTTTCGCGCGCCTAATTTAGCAAAGCGTTATTGTTTTTGCAGATCCTAAAGCTGTATGCATGGGAAGAATCTTTTCAAAAGGAGATTACGAAATTGAGATCCAAAGAATTGAAACTCCTGCGATCCTTCAGACTATGGAAAAATCTGACGTCATTTGCATTTACATGCTCACCGTTCATAGTAAGTAACATTATTTTTCAATTTAATTCCAAAATTACTTCAAAACCAACGAGAACTCTCATAGACACGAGACCAGAAAAAATCACATTATAAAATAGTGAAATCTAATAGAAAGTGGCGTGACTACACCATGCAAAACATTGGTGCTCGCATGTTGAATAACATTTCTCCTTCCTTAAAGTCAATCTCAAAACAAAAACACTTCAGTAAAAAACTTAAAAAAACATCATCTTAACATAACAATATGAACGTCTCAACAAGGCTGCATGAATTAAGTTCCAGAAATCTGGAACCTTGGTAGCAAGCTTTGCTCTTTGTTTCATTGACCCTTTCTTCTTCTGGATAATGGTACTACCCGTAGGCTTATACCATCGTAGTCTCATTCATTACTTCTAATGAACTTCCGCTTGGCAAATTTTCACGAGAATTTTTTACTGGAATACTTTTTTCTTTTGCAGGTATCACTTGCTACTTTTGCATTGTATGTTTTACTTGGAAATGAACTGAATGCCGAGAAAGCGTTCGTTGCAATTTCACTGTTTAATATACTGCGATTTCCAATGACCATACTACCTGATATTATTGCTGCAATCGTGCAGGTATGTTTCATAAGGATTTGTATCGTTATGTTTCCCAGTCTGTACTTTTTTACAGTGGTGGAAGAAAGATTTGCTTTCTTGCGAAGGAAAGTCAATCCAGAATTCTTCCCTCCATTGTTTTATCAATTTTCTGTTGTCCTGGATTTTAGTTGAATTGCAATGCTGTGCACAGTGTAGTTGATAAGCCACTAGGAACTGGAATTGCTCATAAAAGCTTCCTTAGATCACAAAACTGTAAATAAAAAGATCCAAACATTAATTTTCTTCCAATCTTTCCTTCCGTTATTCCTTCTTGTTCTCTTCATATATTCAATCTTTATTTTCTTTGTCGTCCTATCTTCTTTCCATTCTTCTCTCTTTCTCCTCTCCTCTCCTCTCCTCTCCTCTCCTCTCCTCTCCTCTCCTCTCCTCTCCTCTCCTCTCCTCTCCTCTCCTCTCCTCTCCTTTTTCTTTCTTTCCTTATTCACCTCGTTTCTTCTTTCCTCCTTTCATCATTTTATTTCTTTTCCTTCCTTTTATTCCGCTTTCTCTCTTTTCTCCCATTTTCTTCATTCAAGACAAACGAGCTTCCTGTGAAGCTGCTTCGTGGCTTCACGCACTTTTTCCACCGCTGCTTTTTTATCCCCCCTTTTTTGGAGGCATTTTAGGAGATAACAACCAAGTCACTTTTGTAGCTTCAAATTGGTCGAAAACTAAGGGGCATCAGCGTTGCAGACCTGGTTATCGCTAGTTTGAAGTGAAAGTATTGGGACCATTGTAGCAATAGTGTTGTAACTCAAGGGTGGCGTTAGTTTCCGGAACAATCTGGAGGTGTGGTGGCACCGTGTTGTGATCCACTGACTCCGCAGTCAGAACAACCAGATGGACGGGGCTCAAACCCCATCACCAACACCTCATGAGCGCCATGAAAAGGGGTCGTGGGCTCGATTAGGTCTTCTCTGTTCCTTCAATCCCAGTGCTTGGTGCTAAAAACTGCAGCTTCTTCTTAATATACTTCATACTTCGTAGAACCCTTCTTTGCCGACTAAAATACTGTTTGCGCTTGATTTATTTGCAATGCAGCAACTTTTAAAGGCTCTCTGCTTGGCTGATCTCAAATAAGTGCATAGTTTGTATTCTCGCTATGTTCTGTTAAACAATTTTTCTGGGATCATTATGGTAATGAAGTGCATGAAATATTCTTAATGTTTTGTCTTGACAGTGCCATGTGTCAATCAAGAGGCTAACCAAGTATCTACAAGCAGATGAATTGGATCAAAACAACGTTAGTTATACTTCTGACAAAAATGGTAAGTCCTTTAATAATAGACTTTGCTACGTTGTTACCTGACTGACGTTTGAAAAACGAGGCAATACAAGAATCCCGCCAATTCCATTGGTTAATTATACTTTTAAGACCTCGGGCTTTATGTTTTCCTGTACAACACAAAACTGGTTAGTATGCGCATAATACAAACTGCGGAGCAAACAAAATTGAAATTGCTTTTCATGAAAGTAAGCCCTTTTTTTAGTAATTTATTTTAGATGGGCTGGCAGAGTTTCTAGGTACTTAAAGCTAATTTAGGCCCACCAAGCATGCCGCATTCAGGCATGGGACCCCTAGTTTAACGTCCCTTCCGATGTAGGGCGAAGTGAGTTGCGAGGTCAAGCCTTTGAGAGGTCACCCATCCTCACCCTTCCTATCCAGGCCTCACTCGACCGAGCTTAACTTCAGTCACCTGACAGAAACTGTATGAGCAGCTCGGAACCTGTTTTGAATTGTTCCCTACTAAGTTTTAGAATAATCTACATGCACTTCTGACACACACTGTTTCAGATCAGAAAATGGCCAAAAACGAATCATCTGACCATGATCTGAGACCTGACTTACGAAGATCGCCTAGAAGATTTTGTCCTCACAAATATAGGCTGTAGTACGTAACGACGTGATAAAAGTGTCTGCACTACTTACTGCGAGATGTTTCTTTCAATAGGTCGAAGACTGAAATTCTACCGAAGTACATTTTGAGAAAACACCATCTGTGGATGTTGTCTCTCTTCTTCATCGTTCACTAGATATTGAGAAAACACCAAATTTGTGAAATTTAATGACAGATTTGTCAGAGAATCAGTTCTTTGTATGCCGCAACTGATCGCCTTTGCATAACAGACTTTGCTCCATATCAATGTTAGTTGTACTGGGATGCAATTCTAGTTTTATTTCAAGGTTTTTTCAACTTATTTTCTTCTTTTTCAGATCCAGTTGCTGTAAAGATCGAGAATGGAAGTTTCACTTGGGAAGACAAAAACGTCTTTATGCTGAAAAAGTAAGCAATCTAGCTGTTCTTATTCCTATCTTTTGCCTTCTTTTTTGTTAAACTAGGTGAAAGCTCTAAGTTGCTTGAAGAAATGTTAAGGGTATACGCTCCTTGCTTCAAGTCTGCTAATATTTTTTTAATCATATACTAGCCCTGCCAATTAATGTTGTGCACATGGAGCTTTGTGTCATTAAAGTTGCAGCAGTGAATCCAGGGACGTGCAAATGCCACTTTTTCTACTTTTCGGTGTATGTCCCAGCAACTGGGGAAATTTACTGGATTAGAGAAAGCATAGGTTCAAAGTGAATGAAACAGGCTTGCTTTAGCGAGTTGCATTATGTTGAATGAATTGATGTTAAAGGAATTGAGTCCATATAAATAGCTGAGCGTTAACACTATCCTGAATTTATGCTGACAAACTGCTGATGGCCCTTTGTTATCGCACAATTGTGCAAAAGTCACTAGCAGTGGAGACCAAAGACTTCTTATTCCTTGCATTATCCTCAGGAATTTCTTTGGTTTCATTTCAATAGCCATTAAATCACAACTTTTGTTTTATGATTGAAAAGAATTTGATATTGGTCATGAATTTATGCGGACTCAGTGCTTTTAACTTCATGAATAGGAAATACTTCGTAAAAAACTAATCAAAAGGCTTAGTTTTAGGACTAGCTTTGATAAACCTACAAGCACACTGGATATAAAAGAAACGTACATGGGACTCTAATCTTCTTTATAAGAGATACACATCCATGCCAATTTTAGGTTGGCTTTCAAAAATTTTGCTAGCAGATGCTCCGTACAGTTGAAATAGCTTTCCATGATCTTGTAGAAGTAAAAGTTGTCCAAAAAATCAAGTATGTGTCTTCTAGTTTTACTTGATTGATGTAAAGATGGATCCATTCCTGATCTTTATTCACAAAGTCACTAAAAGTTTTCAAGCCTTCAAGTTTTCAAGCAAATCTTGCACGTTATGAAGCCTATAGTTACAACTGTGAGCAAGAAATAGAAATTTACTCATGATAATGTTATTTGCTTTCAGCATAAATCTGAAGGTAGAAAAAGGCGGTTTGATTGCTATTGTTGGACAAGTTGGTTGTGGAAAGTCTTCACTTTTATCGACATTACTAGGAGAGATGGAGAAGCTTCATGGAAATGTCACTGTTAACGTGAGTATACTTTTTTGCCTGTCTAAATTACTACCACTATGGAAGTAAGCTTCGTGTCTTGCCGATCTTTCGCCTACAGTAAAAACCCGCATATAAGAACCTTACATTTTGAAATCACCCTGTTTAGGTTCTTATGCATATTATACTATTCTTGAAAACAGGATGCAAGGTTCTTAAATAGGTTCTTATCAAAGAATTAATTACAGATCTTCGGAAATTTAGGCTAAATATAAGAAAAACAAGGTTTTCACCTACTCATTATCATGACACAATTTTCTAAAGAACAATATACACACAAGGAATTTTTTACAAATGCTTTGTATATGGCTAAATTTCTTAGAATATTTCGTCACATATTACCAACCAGTAGTTTACATTTAACTTTTTTTAAGGTAAGAACCTTCCTTGAATTTCAGGATGAACAGGTTCTTCTGTAATGGGGTGAAATTAGAACATTTAGGCCTTAGGTTCTTATAAGTGGGTGGTTCTTATATGCAGGTTTTTGCTGTACTTCACGAAACTTGAGTCTTACTTTTGCAGGGCCAGGAACAACGCTAAAACTATGAATTCAGTTCACAGGACGCCCAATCGCGTATCATGGAGGCCTAGCTTCGCGGTGGCAATCTACCCTGCTGCTGTTTCCTAACTGCAACATTAAGACGGCTGCGATTGTCCTTTGAACTGAAGAAAAATGAAATTCATACTGTAAATGGTTGATGGTTTATGTCTGTGTTGTTTCTCTTGCTACGAACTCGTTGATTCACCCTGCTGCTATGACAACATGCTATCTGTTGCAGTTGTTGTACCGGGTGTCCCAAAATGATGTATTATCATTTGATTGCTTATATGGCCATAACCGATGAACCGATTTTCAAAAACTGGTAAAACCACAACCAGCATCTTAAAATACAATTTAGCCTTTAAGCAATCAAATAAAACAAAGTGTTTAAAAATCGGTTCATTGGTTATGGTCATGTAAGCAATCAAACAATAATACATCATTTTGGGACACCCGGTACTGCAATAACGAAACATTATAGATGGTGTATGTTGTGCAATACTATATAGTCAAAACAATCTTCTTATTGCGTGTAGTGCGCACGAAGTAAATAGAGTAAAATATAAGCACTTTGATGTGACTTGAAACAAGCACGAAGTTTCGAGCAAAGCCCGTTATCAAACCTTATGACACAAGCCTGATCAAGCCTGATTTGGCTTCAGAACGAGCTATTTCGAGCTAAAGCCACGTTATCAAGACCTTATGACTTAACTTTAGCAAGCCCTGATCAAGCCTGATGTTCGGCTTGAAAACGATGAAAAAACGTCGATCAAATCTTAAAAGCTATGCACGAAATATCGCGCTTATTTTGGTACTATATAACTTTACTATATAGTGCTTTATGATCTAGTATTGCACAACATACACAATCCATAATGTTATGTCATTGCAGTACAACAACTAAAACAATAACCCAAACCTATGTAAGGTGACAAGTTTCTGTATTCAATACTTCAAAGTTGAAAATTTTGTACGTTGAAAAACCTTATTCTGGGATATTCCTTAGTCCATCTAATTAACTCTTTCTTAATTTTAGGGTTCAATTGCATATGTACCACAGCAAGCTTGGATTCAAAATGCAACATTAGAGAGTAACGTTTTATTTGGGAAATCTTACAATCCAAAAAAATATGATCGAGTTATTGATGCATGTGCGTTGAGAAGTGATTTGGAAGTACTGCCCGGAGGCGATCTTACCGAAATTGGAGAAAAGGTAGGCATATCATTGATAATTTTAGTTTTGACCTGGTCTACACAACATTCAAGGCAATGCGTTTGTGCCGCTCATATGAAATTCCGATGCAGGATTCTCCAGAAAGATGGATACTAAGGCAAATTTTAACAGTTTTTAGTGCGTAAAGTAAACCCCCTCGTATGAGAACCTACGATTTTGCAAATCAGCCTTGGGGTTCTTATACAGTGAATTATGCATTGGGTTCTCATAAAATGTGGGTCTTCTTTAAGATTTCCGCATGCAGGTTCTTATTTCACTAGGTTCTTATATGTGGGTGTTGAACGTACCGGGTGTCCCAAACAAAAGTACTCCCATTTGAAAAAATCACCAAAATTTGATTATACGGCCGATCTTCAATTTTCTTTTTTTGTCAAGTAGATCAAAGACCAAATTATTTTCCAATACATAGCTGATCTTGAAAGTGGTTTAAAAATGAGAAAATGTAGCTCTTTTTAGGGCTACCTGGTTTTGAATCATACTCCAAAAAGCATTGATGATTGCCAAATCAATCTCTTTGTGTGTGTAAAACTACTAGTATGGTCATAAATGACAGAAATATATGCGCACTATCATTGGAGACTTCAATGATGATAAAAAATCTGAAAATTTTGACTCGTAGGCAAGATTGAGTATTTTGCTAAAAAACTGTAGCTCAAAATAAGGTTTTTCAACGTGTAAATTTCCTACCTTGCTGTATAAAAGGAAACATTTTATCATCTGTGAATATTTTTTGGGTCTTTGACAAAGCAATCCAAAAAGAAAATTTCATCAAAAGTTTGATAATCAATTTTTGGTGATTTATTAAACGGGAGTGCTTTTTTTTGGGACACCCGGTAGTTCTCTGAAAACCGAGCAGTGAACCCCGTCCAACTGCAAGCCATATAGGCTCCCCCTGACATGCAAGCTTTTGCAGAGCTGTGCAACTCAGCAACCAAATATTTTAGTCTTTAGCCGGTTCTTCTCGGAATAACAACGCCGTTAGCTTTATTGATTTATACTTGCAGTGCTTGTCAGATTATTTAGAGGGTGTAGAGTGGGGCATTTGAGAAAATGTTGATGTTTACCCATATCTACCTTCCTGACTGATCCCCAAGGAGTTAGGACTTTTAGCTAGAGTTTGTCACCTCTTGACCTTTCTGGTACACACGCATGTTTTATCAGAGGAAAACTTTAAATCCTGCAATGAAAGGGGAGCTGGACTTTCCTTATCTGCTTCGGCAGTGAGCCATTAGAGGCCCTTTGATGAAAACAAACCTTTGGAAAACAGTGACTCATTTATTAACTGAAATATAAAAAACGTGTGTCAATCCCATTTTGATTTTGATGCCAGATGTCTTTTTTTTTTATTTTTTGAAGGGTATTAATTTGAGTGGAGGACAGAAACAGCGTGTTAGCATTGCAAGAGCTTTGTATAGTGGAGCAGATTTGTATTTCTTTGATGATCCCTTGAGTGCAGTGGATTCTCATGTTGCTAAGCATATCTTTGATGAAGTCATTGGTCCTAATGGCTTGCTCAAAGACAAGGTGAGAGAATCAAATGTAGAATTTCACAAGATAACTAATGGGAGATTTCACATTGATGCAATGTTTGTGTAGCCAACATTTGTGATCTAAATATTGATTTGCCCAGAGTCAAGAAAAGTCACGGCTCCACGGCTGTCAGCCGAAAGAAGGTTGTGCTTCTTGATGTCATTAGAGCAAGTGTCCTGCATATAAGAAACAACTTTTTCAACGTTTCAGGTCTGATGCGTTTCTTATAAAATGAGATAAACGTGCAAATCAGGGTAAAGTTTCTTATTACAAAATCATATACTGTTGAACCAGACATGATCTCTTATGATGATTATTATTTTGAATTATATTTGTGGAAATTTTCACTTCCAGAAAATGCTACAGTTATTTCAGGAAGGTGCTTTTTGCATACAAAATTTCATTTTTTTCATTTGAATAGGTGTGGTTCAATACAACTGGAATGCTGAAAAATTCCAAGGTTTCAATCCATAGTTTTAAATAAGAAACAAGCTTTTTTCAGACCTGAACAAGTTTCTTATAAAATTGGGTACTATTTTCAAAATCAGGGCCTGTGTTTCTTAAATGTGTGTTTCTTATATGCGGGACACTACTGTCATATTTGAAGCAGGTAATAATTTTCATATTTGAAAATATGATATGGTAAGATAGGTCATATTTGAAGCAGGTAATAATTTTCATAAGACACGCAGGAAAATGTTGGGTTACTTTACTTTGGCAAAAGCAGCTGGTTTATGAATTTTACGGTGATAAACAACGCGAAGAGTTCGAAAAACCTGGTTATTTTGACTTGGTAAAACAAGGAAAGTTTAACTAACGAAATTGGCATCCGCAAGAAGGTTTGACCTTTTCTGGATCCTGTATTCACCATCGAGTATCATGTTTTGAAAAGAACATTCTTCTGTAAGGCGTGTCAAGGTGAAACGAAAGCCCACGAACGTCTTCCTACGTTGAGTTTTGATTCCCCAAGCAGGGGATTACTTTGGAATTGCCTTCATTACCTTAGCCAATTATGGGACCAAATCGACATTCCTCTTGTTTGGTTTCGTACATTGAGATTTATCTCCCATTATGCAACCGTCAATGGCCTCTCTGTCATGGGCAGCTGCAGTCATCGAAACAGCTTCGAAATGCTCCATTTAGAAAGTTCTTCCCAAAAAAACAGAATTATGCACTCAATTAAATTTGGTTCACATTAGAGTAAAATTGCTCCAGGAACGCCTTCCAAGGGGGGGGGGGTGTAACGTAAGTTTCCCTGGTACGGAGTTGTCCGGAAATTTTTCTGAAAAGCATGCCCATATATCTGGGAAAAGCCGAAAAATTATATCCAAAAAAATCTGGAGACTGTGAAAAAGTATACCCATAAAGTGATCTTTTAAAAACATCATACCCATAGATCCGGAAATTATGAAATTTCCTTAAAAATCATACCCATAAATCTGGATTCTGTCATAAAAAAGGTTTCCTAAAAAATGGCACGATCCCGTACCATGGAGTTATTAAGTTGACCCACCCCCCCCCCCCACTCCCCGGGAGCGCATTCAAAATGCGACGCAAAAGCGCGTCGAAATTATTTTTGCCATACTTGTAATTGCGAGATTTGGAAGCGAGAACTTATTCATAGTGCGTTAAGACGAGCTTAGAAACGCGTTATCTCGGTTGCAACTCATTTTTACGCTAGCGTGAACCCCTAGCTTAGAAGATCAAATTTGCTAGCGTGGAGTATTACAGTATTAGTCCAACAGATACATTTTATTTTCTAACATTGATTCACTTCTTCGCAGGTACGCATATTGGTAACACATAGCGTCAGTTTTCTTCCTCAAGTGGATAAAATCATTGTAATGAAAAATGGAATGATATCAGAGGTACTTTATAATGTCTTTTTCATCATTGTTTACTTTTCTTTTCACTTCTATAATGCCAACCACAACTGAGTGAGTAGAAGAGGAAAAACATTCCCGTTTTAAGGTCTTTAATTGCTGGATATGTAGGCAATAATATTTGCTATTTTTTTTTCATAATGGGCTATGCTGGGAACGTCGTGCTTATTTCAATTCGCATCATCAAAGTGCTTGTATTTTACGTTATTTACTTGTTTATCTTTGTACAATTTCATAACACGCAACAAGAAGATTTTTTTATTTTTTGATGCAGTAAAGACCCGCATATGAGAACCTACCTTCTTCAAACCAAGCTGTTTTGGTTCTTACGTAAATGATAACGTTCATGAAATAAAGCTGTTGATTCTTAAATTATGTTCTTAAATTTTCTTTAAAAAAGTGTATTTACAATGTTTTGCCGTTTGCAGTCCTTAAATGTGTTCGTTTCATATCAAAATGCTGTGATAGAGGCCTTTCAGATGTTCACACCATCATGATCAAAACATTGTTTCAGATTGTAACAGCTGACAATTCTATTGATGTATTTATTTTTCCCGATTAGAACTAACGAAAATCAAAAACTTTATAAAAGAAATTCGGATGCAAAAAAGACAAGATATTTAGCACACAGAGGCCTTTCTGCTTTCAAAACTAAGTTTAGTTTTGTAAGTCACACTCTGATAAAGACACACGTCAAAAAGGCCTCAGTGTGCTAAATATCTTGTCTTTTTTGCATCTGAACTTCTTTTATAAAGTTTATACGTACAACTTTCTATTATTATACAAAAATCAAGGTGAAAAGGTTTTTACATCAAGGTCTCCAATACAGTAGAAACCCGCATAAAAGAACCTGTTTTTATAAGAACCTTGAGGCTAAAATTTAATGTTTTGGAGCCCCTAAATAAGAACCCCTAACAGGCTGAAACTGGAAAGGTTCTTATATAATAGCTTTCATGTAAATTATTAAAATGACAAGAATTTTTAGAATTCTTCAGAATTCTTCACAGTCTGATCAGACTTCTTAAAGGAGTTTTAAGCAGGTATTCTTATACGCTATTCACACTGGCCAGTTAAACCAGCTGAAATTAAGTGAGGCTATGGTATGTTGCATTCTAATTGGTCAATCCAACAAGTCAAATGCATTTGAGTGGTCAAAATTGAACGTGGTTAAAAGGGTATTACAGACATTAACACAAATAGTGTTAATGTCTGCAAGGCCTGTACGTATATAAGAACCTTTTTAAGAAAATTACAGGCTGGAATTTAGAGTAGTAGCCAGTTAATTAAGAACCTATTCAGGCTGCCCGGAAAAAACCTAGGTTCTTTTATGCGGGTTTCTACTGTATTGAAGATTTCAGGCTGAAGGTTCTATACGAGGAAGGTTGTAGTGGATAGACAGCATAGGGCTCAAATCTTTAAAAAGGTCGGTGTAAAATTCTTTTGCAATTTTCTTTGAATTGAATTGCTTGAAAGGAAGTTATGGTACTTTGCTGTAGATCTGCCGTGGACATTTTTTGATATCTTGATTTTTTTCAAAATGGCGGCAATTTCATTATTTTTGGAAAAATTCGTGGAAATTTTGAAAAAATTTACACAACTGTTAATCCTAAACTAATAGAGAAAACATTATGTAACCTTCAAAGAAACCATAGTTTATGAAGGTCTACAATATGGTGGCAAGCAGAAATCTGTAGCTTTTCTAGTTTAGGATTTAGAAATTTGATGACGTCATAGCCTCAAATTTAATAAATGCCGCCATATTGAAACTAAACAAGATATCAATAAATTGCCACGGCAGATTTACAACAAAAAACCCTAAGTTCCTTCCAAGCCATTTATTTCAAAGAAAACTGAAAGACAATTTTACACCGACCTTTTTAAAGATTTGAGCCCTATGTTTGGATAGACATGCCAATTCATTTAGACATTTACCTAATTGAAATCTTTCACTCTGCTCGCGGTTAAATTTGCCTAATACTTCTGCCTTACAGCAATGACTTCTACATGTTTTAGCACGTTTTATTCCTTATAGTATGTAGTGATGGTATGCTAGAGATTCGAAACTGTAACAACCAGCATTCAGATGACCACAAATGACCACTATTATTGCCTTAGGCAAGAGTTGCCAATTGGAATCATGTCTAGGTCGTTTTAGTAATTCACATTTTCGTTTCAGAATTCGAAATCCTTCAATTGAATGCTGCGACTGCAGACTTGTAGGCAGTACATTCCTCGACTTGGTTTTTCATAGTATTACACCATTTTTATATGAACTTTGTAATTTGATTTGAACTTTGTAATCTTATTGACTTATTTTCCTTCTAAGCGCTGGAAAGATCGACAAAGAAAAGACAGATTTTTTACCAAAACGTTGTGACTTTTGATGTATATAAATATATTTCTGTATTTAAATGTTGGCTTGAGTTAGCTTTTTTAGTTAAATGCCAACGTTCAATTCTTAAGCGCTTCGACGAAGCTTACCAAAACGTTGTATGCAATTATGTATTAAAATCTCAATTCTTTTTTGACCATAGATTGGAACATATGACGAACTAATCTCAAGTAGTGGTGCATATGCTGAATTTCTGAGAACGTTTGCAACCGAGGATGAAGAAGACTTAAATGATACAGAAGGTATGCAACTTGTTATTTCATTTCCCTTTTCATTTGTTCCGGTAAAGCTAATTGTCTTATTTGTTCATTTCCTATCGTCGTCAAATCTGTAAAGACAAAATAGTATTTCAGGCTTTACTTGCTTCGCGAAGAAATGTTGCGGATCATTCAGAGATTGAAAAAACGCAAAGACTACTGCTTTACTTCTCTATTTTCTATCGTCGTCAAATTTGTGAAGACAATAGTATTTTGGAATGTTTATGGCTTTACTTGCTTCGTGAAGAAATGTTGTGAATCATGTAGAGAGAAATTAAAAAAACACACAAAGACTACTGCCTTACTTCTCTATACGAGAAGCACTTTTGCTCAACATTAGCATTCCGTAGAAAAGAGACCTAAACTATGAAAAATTCAACATTTTAATGTTTCAGTCAAGAATAAACACTTTAACGTGACGAAATTCTCATGAAATAATACGAACTTGTGGCATGCACAAACAGCTGATTCAAGTTTCGGATTGAAAAAAGTTTTGTAATTTGCGCTCTCTCATAGCGGCAGTTGCCGTTCGCACAAAGACCGATCTCCACTGCGGTAGTTTTGGTCGGCTGACAGTGCGCTTGTCTAGTGTGCATGCTCTTGCTGGTTCATGGCCAGACGGGTGACCGCAGGAGGCGTTTAACGTGCTTTGGAAGTACAAATTTTTTCTATGTCATAACGGTTACAGTGTTCAGAATCAGTGGAGATGAGCTGGTCGTGTTGGTCACTTTCGGAGAGCAATCACACTCGTCTCTCAGCGACCAAAAATACTCCAATGGAGGTTGGCCTTAAGCCATAGAACCCTTGCACACATATAGATAAATAGCGCAATCACAATAACACAGTTAAAGCAACTTTATATAACTAAACCAAGTTAACTTGTAACCAATCAAATGCATTCAATTCGTTGAATTGACCAATTAGAGGGCCCCAGTCGCTAACCTGGTTTATTTCATCGATAACATGATTAGCTTGTTTAACTAAGTGCGAATAGGATAGTATTTGAGATATTTGCATTTTTCTTTTGCACTTTGCAGATGAAGCAGAAAGTACAGCAAATAAGCGAGATCGAGTCACTAGTATGACTAGCGTAACATCGAATCAGGCATGCCAATTAGAGAGAATGTTGCATTTGAAAGAACATTTGGAGAAGCGTCAAAGAGAGAAGGATAAAGGAGCGAAAATGATTCAAGATGAAACCTCAGAAACTGGAAGGGTACTTGATTAATCTTTTGATTGTTTTTCTTAGAGGCCCTTTACATGATAAATTTCAACCCGTGTTGAGTTTCAACACGGGTTGAGTTTTAACAGCATTGCTTATTTTACCTTGCGTTTACATGAAATCTCAACACGGGTTGAGATTAGGTCACATGGTTGCAAACAATAGAAGAAGGAATGTGAGCCCACTCAAATATTTGAACGATTGCGGAATTAGATTCGATCTCCTTTGTTCGCATTCTAATCTCGCCCCGAGTTGAAAAATTTTTGCGTTTACATGAGAATTTCAACCCGTGTTGAAGTTTCAACACGGGTTGAGTTACCGAGTTGAATTGAACCCGTGTTGAGTTTCAACTCGGCCTCCTTCATATAAACGCAATGAAGGCTTACACCGTCAGCCGAGTTGAAATTCAACCCGTGTTCAACTCAACCCAGATTGAAATTTCTCATGTAAAGGGCCTCTTAGTGCCCAAAAAGATTACAGAGAACAACGCCTGTAGGCCTCAAGCTCAGGTCCCAACATGCCGTGGAACATCACTGAATATCTTGAGGTCTTGTTCATTTTTTAAGGATTTTAGCTAGTAGAAGAGCAGTTTTTTAAACATCGTTTCTTTATGTAACTCTGCAGACGAGCATTTTCGTGTTCTTGGATCGATGAAAATGATTTTAGCTGCAGATATTTAGATCACGTGCTTATGGCTCGTCACGTGATTGATAAATTATATCCTGACCGTAAATCAGCGGCCACTTGTCAGATTGACTCAGACAATGTCCCAACCTCTATGTTGAAGCCTATCCTATGCAACTGTGTAAAAACCGAAACAATTAAAGCTACTGTACCTCTAACCTGCGTGCAGACTCAAATCTCCACGAAGATTTCCTCCTTCGTGGAGGGTCGAGTCTCTCCGTAACAGTAACTTCACAGCAGCTATGCAAACAGGGCTCAGATTTTTGAGACACCCTACACTCTCTTATTTTTCTTGAAGGGCCCTTTTAGCATAAAACACTAGTGAGAAAGCCACTTAGGTTAAGGGAGGGTATTTTATTTGGTTTATTAGTGTTTGTGGCTTGACTAATTGGCCGCAGGGATCCTTCATGTGCGATCACTTGTCGTTTTGTTATGAAAAGCGCTGTTGTAAAATATACCCTTGTTGTGCTTGTAGTTTGTAAAATTCCATATGTTTTTGCATCCGCTACCGTCGAGTAGAAGAAAAATGTTGCGCCTTTGAAAAATCTTAAAAATTTGATGTTATTACCGATCATAAAAATTTCTTTTTGTGCTTTCGTATCAAGACCAAATCTATTTAAAAACACTGCTAAGTCTTCAAATGGCGTGCTGTCAGTGGGAATTATTGCTTTAGAAACTACCTGGTTTTGAAAATGCTCCAAAATCACACATTATCATAAATTTGAATTTTAATGCCACGTTACCACTTAGATTCTTGTATCCTTTATGAAGATCTTATGTCGTGCTTAACTCTTCTTAACGCTTAAAGTTTCTTGAGTGGATGATGATTTGAACTTGAAACTACATTCGATGATAATCTAATGCAATCATGTTTAACATCTTTTTATTTCGTTGCAGGTGAAATCTACTGTCTTCCTGACGTATGCAAAATCAGTTGGCATCCCAATAACTATCTTCTTCCTTCTTTTTGGCCTTGGTTCCAAATTCTTTCTGGTTGGTGCTCGGATATGGCTTGCCAGATGGAGCTCTGATACATCGATCTCAACATCAGAGCGAGACAAATACCTACTTGTGTATGGCTTGTTAGGAATCGGTCATTGCATATGTACATACTTAAGCGCAATAATGATGACATTTGGCGCTTGTATTGCATCGAAGTGGCTACATAACAATCTATTAGTGAATATACTACATTGCCCGATGTCCTTCTTTGAAACTACGCCAATGGGAAGACTGACAAACAGGTTCTCTAAAGATATAAACGTGATTGATACAGATATACCTCAAACTACAGATTCTTTTGCTGGTTGTCTGTTTGGCATCATCAGTGTTATCTTCACAATCTCATACTCGACGCCGTGGTTTTTAACTGCATTGCTGCCTTTAGCTATCATTTATATCATAACACAGGTTAGAAAACAATTTTCTTTTCTCCAAATTCTTATATTTTTATTACTGCATGACAATTTTGTGTGATAAGAAAAGATTAATAGTTTGACAAGTCCATGTTTGCGAGACAATTCCAATTTTCGACTAAACCCATGGGAAGTTAGACACTGTTGGTGCGCTTCTATGGAGGAGCGCTGGGGCTAATATGTATCTGCGGAGGAATAGTTTTTATAGTTCTGCGGAGGGGATATCGAAAAGAGCGCTTCCTCCTCCGTAGAAGTCACATTACTAACAAACTTTCAAAATGGCGGGTAAAGTACAGTTAGGCTCATCATTGAGCTCAAACGGTTGTTGAAGGATAGGAAACAGAAAAAGACGCTGTTATAGAAGGAAATCATTCTCATAATCAAGTCAATGTAAGTACATTTGCGTTGTCTAACTACCCATGCTAAACCATGTTATTAACGTTTCGAAGCACGCTGTGCTTCATCAGTCAGAATATACAAAATTACAGAATACGAGGCTAAATTTATATTCGCAAACAACAACAATGCTTGTTTACAGCTCCTACGTGATTAAAAGAACAAAATAATTGAATAAAGGGTACGCCCAAGGGACAATACCTTAAAATATTGCTAGGGGAATAGACGACTGCTGAGAATTAAGAGAAGAGCGATAGACTTTCGTGAATGTGCAAATCAAACTTGGTGTTAGCTCTGTCCAAAACCCAAAAATCTTCCAACGACGCGGCATAACCTGATTGGTTAATGTGGTTCCAGATGGCGAAGGGCTCACTTTTATATTTTGAACCTACTTATTTATTTCGTAATGTGAAGGCAATGACTATAAGGTCGAGAACAACGGCTGTTTGGAGAATGGCTTATTAGATCTCTGTTTATTAGATATCTGCCATTTTTAGGGTATCTTTTCTACTACAGAATCCGAGTTTATGGGAATGATTTTTAACAGATTTAATTTGTTCCGGATTTATGCTTTTCAGAAATTTTTGGAGGATTTATGGGTGATATTTTTGGTTCTGAATGGCACAACCCCACGTGGCCCACGAACGATATCTTGCTACCTTTTGTAGAATTTTCGAATGTGCACAATAGTGATAGAAGCTCTAACGCCACTCGATTGAACCTCGCGTATAAAAATATTCAGTATAGAGGCTGCCTTTTATGGTCCTCACTTCCAAGCTTTTTGAAAGACTGTAGCACAATTCAAGAATTTAAAATGACAGTAAAACAATGGAATGGTGATTCATGCACCTGCAGATTGTGTAAAGTTTTTATTAAAGATTTGGGATTTTTAGATTAATTTACTTTCTAGGTTATACATTGTAAATCATAGCTTCCTTTAGTTTTGTTGGCCTTGATTAGCTTTTAGCTATTTTAATTAGAAAGGCCAACTTTAAATAAATGGATAATAATAATAATAATAATAATAATAATATCGGATCAAAAGTGATCCGCTACCGTGTAAACTAAGAGGTCTATTGTAGAATTATAGTAACTGAATTGTTACCTTGTATAAATAAGTTGCAAATGAAATGTAATGTAATGTATATTGCACTTTCATTTACTGCATTTCATTTAATTTCGTGATAGAGATTCTACGTTGCATCATCGAGACAACTGAAGCGAATCGAATCAGTAAGAAGATCCCCCATTTACAATCACTTCTTTGAAAGTATCAATGGTGTCAGCACAATTCGAGCTCAAAGACAACAACAACGATTTATGGATGAAAATGAAAAGAGAATTGATGAAAATCAGGCTGCCTTTGCCCCGAGCATGTATTCTAACAGGTTGGTTTGTTTTTTTCCAAAGATTTTTAAATTTTTTAGATTTTCCTTTCCTAACTACTCCTGCGCTGCGCTTTCCATTTTACGTCGCTACGAAGGATAGAGTCTCGTGGGTCCGAAAACCAAATTAGGTCCAAGCGGAAAGCATAAGCCTTGATGTTATTAGATTGACCAAGGTTGTATCTGTCAGCTTGCGTGTGCCTAGTATCGAAGCAGGAGTGAAAAAGAGGTCCTGTAATTTGGTGTTTGATACCTTACAAGGCAATGTCTGTGATGCAATGAAAGATTACTTTGTTATAAATGCTCATGGGAAAAATACTAGAAACGACCAACATCTCGTTAAGTTGCCTCAAGTGAAAACAGAATTTGGACGCAAAGGTTTTTATTATCTTGCAGGAAAAGAATTTAATGACTTGCCACTAAGTGCCAGAAAGATTGAATCTAGACTTCTTTTCAGACGATTTTTAGAAAATCATTTTATTTGATGTAAACTATTTTATCTTTGGATTGGACTGTATTGGACTCTTGTAATTAGTTTTTAGATCTTTTACCATTAATTTATTAAGTATCAGGACCCTAATTATAACAGTATATGTTGTACTGATAGGTCATCCTGTTAAAACATTCGATTATTATTATTATTAAATCGACATTGCAGTAGACTACCAGACCAGTCAGCCGAAGTCAAACGCTTCCATCATTTTACTTACTGCAGTTTTGATCCTTATTTTCCGCTAACTGATTGGTCTGAAATTGTAGCGTGCTTGCAAAGGACCCTAGGAGACAATGCCTCTTAAACCGTATTTTACATTGTATCTTCCAACAGGTGGCTTGCTGTGAGACTGGAATTCGTCGGCAACTGTTTAATATTCTGTGCTGCTTTCTTTGCCATCGTCAACAAAAACACGATTTCCGCTGGCCTTGCTGGTTTGTCTATCTCCTATGCAATGCAGGTATGCAAGTTTCTTTGGCAGTTTCAAATTTATTCCGGGTTCAAAACGGCGATCAAGGACTGGAATGCCCGGGGGGGGGGGGTACTTAGTATATTTGCCCGTCAGGGATGTGCCGTTTTTAAGGGTATCGTTTTCACCAATTTTTTCTAGCTCAGGGTATCAAAATGAGGCAATTTTTCTAGAGCAGGTTGTCAAAACATGTCAAAGGGGAATATTCTGCTAGATCGGGTCGTTTTTCGGTCAAATTTCATGTTTTTTAGTATACTTTTCACCATTTTTTTCTAGAACAGGTTATCATTTTGAGCGAAGAATTCTGGAGCAGGGTAAAAAAATTTTTTTTCGTGGGCACACCCCCGTACAAATTTAAGTCAAGTACCCCCCCCCCCCCCGGGCTGGAATGGCGATAGATGTAATTGTAGGATTTGTAAATCCCGTAAAAGCCCTACTACGCCCCGTCTCTAATAAGTCCTCTCTTCTAAGCAAAAATTTCAAATGGGCCCCATTTCTATTAAGCCCCACACTTAGATCAAATGCCACAGGTTACCAAAAGATTTTCTATCTGTTTTGCTGATGATGATTATGATGAGATTATGATCATGATTGTTAATGTTATAAGCATCGGCTTCTGCTGGGGAAATACCTTTCAGTTAGTCTAATTAGATTCTGAATCGAGCGATAATTTATACCTTTTTATACGAAATGTTCGATTTTGGGCCTGGTAGCTTCCATCACTATTGTGCACATCGAAATGTTGCAGCTTACAACAAATTTTACAAAAAATACAATACAAAAAATATCGCTCGATTCAGGCTCTCTTTAGAATGGCTAGAAGGTGCAATATCTCGCTCGACACAAATAATTTGATATATTTTGTATAACCAGTACCTAATTCAGTATTACCCCGCCACTAAGAAACTGACTTAGAAGAAACTGCAGCCTGCCAGATGGCACCATGTTCATTGTCCAACATTTGGTTTGATATAACATTTATATGATATTTATAAGAAATCAAACAGCCTGGTTTTACAAAATGAGGTTCTTAGTGGCGGGGTAATAATACTGTATTTGCATGATGCATAATTTCATCCTGTTTAGTGATGGATTTTCTACTTTTATTCAATAGCTAACACAGACTTTGAACTGGCTGGTGCGAATGACGAGTCAATTAGAGACTGATATCGTGGCCGTTGAAAGAGTTAAAGAATACACAGATGTACCAATTGAGGTTCGTACTTAGACTTGTTCTCTTTTTCTCCTGTGTCCTACAAGGTGAGCCAAAAAAAGTTCCCGCTTTCGAAAATTCGTAGCACAAAGAGTACTCGACGGATTCGAATTATTTAAATTTTAGTTGAAAGCCGAAAGATCAAACTACCCGGTGAGTCAATAAAAAGAATCCTCGTTTGAATGGTCACGGCTCCCTGGATATCAAAACGATGATATCAGAAAATATATAATTCAACTCCATTTTGAAATATACGTGACTAAAATCGGCCACTCCGTTCTGACTCTGTTCCGTTGCGTTCCGTTGCGTTCCGTTGCGTTCCGTTGCGTTCCGTTGCGTTCCGTTCCGTTCCGTTCCGTTCCGTTCTCACAACAAGAAACAGGAAGACTTTCAAGTCTACAAACTCGTGCTAAACGACAACAGCAACAACGCTTAAATTGTCTAACTACTGTTCACCGTGTGATGCCCATTATTTCTAATCCAATCAGCTCTGAGTATGGTGGGGGGGGGGGTGACAAAATATTATAACTTGTAACGTCTAATATTTAGACTCCTGTCAGACTTTTTGTGAAGAAAATAATGATGAGACAACAAAACTACTTGCGGTTGAATCACGGTGAATTTGAAGCAATTCTGTTGATAGAAAAGGGCAATTACCATTTGCACAATTAATCTTAAAGATTGGAAACTTATGTTTTTGCAGATGTAATGAAGTTTGTAGCCTCTGTATTCTTTTCCCTGTTTTAGGCAGCATGGATCAATCCGAATAAGCGACCACCAAAATCATGGCCGGACAAGGGCGTCGTCCATGTAGACAATTTCTACTTACGATATAGACCTGAGTTGGACTATGCATTGCATGATATCAAATTTGATGCAAAGGCAGCAGAAAAGGTAGGAAACTTTTCAAAAATTTCTCCCAAAGAGGGGATCTCTGTCACAGAGAAGATACTAGGATGTTCCGTCGCAAGAGTATGCTTTTTCTGATTTCTACCAGCCAACGATGTGTCTTTTGGCAGCTTTCGTTTGGCCAAGGGTACACTTTTCTAGGCAAGGACAAATTTTGGCCTGGTGAAGGCTTTTGATTCCTACAAAGGCCAAATTTTCGCAGTTTCGTAAGGCATGGCTATCATTTTCGCAATTGTTGGTCGAGACAACGTTACCATTACCAAGCCCACTTCAGCACATTCTATTGCAGTGCAAGGCTTAGATCGACGACTACCTTGTCGTTTTTTATTTTTTGTTCTCAACTGTCTCTTTCCTGTATGTATGTCTATATTCTTTTTCTTTTATATTCTTATGCCCATTTCATCTTTGTATTGTTCTAGTTCATTTGCAAAAACAGCTGCCTCCTTTAGTTTTGATAGCCTGTTTTCTAAAATCGTTTGTAGTTGTGGAATGAAAAGACTACTTTCAATCACACAAATGTTCATATGTAAGTTATCAAATCTTCTATGCAATGATGTTTGAAGCAAATAATTTGCAAAATAATTTGCATCAATAAAAATTTGCAAACACCCCACGTTTTTTCTGACTGACCCGATACATCTGTTTGTTTATATTATAGATTGGAATCGTTGGTAGAACTGGTGCGGGCAAATCAACATTTGCAATCGCCTTATTCCGAATGATTGAGGCGGCTGGAGGCCATGTTAACATCGATGGTATCGACATTTCTCAAATTGGCTTGCAAGACTTGCGATCACGGCTAACAATCATCCCCCAGGTAGATCCTTGCTCATTCGTACCTATTGTCACAACTGTCGGCATCTTTTTTCAACTTATCGTGATTCGCACGTGTTTACGAATGCGATGAAAAAGTTGGTTAGAGCGTGGCACTTTCGTCTGGCTATATTTTGGAGGGAAGCCACATAATTATTTTTCTTAAATCTTCCCTTATCATGCAGAAGGAAAATGATCATATTTGTGAAGGTTTAGTCTTCTGACCTTGCTCACTTTTGTGTGATTATTGACAACTTTTTAAAAGCAATTTTAATCATTTCAAGCTTCCATTCACCTGAAGTAATCTGTAGATTTAGCGCATCATTTGTTTCTTGAGCATAAACCGTGGGGCTTATTTATTTTTGGAGACTCCAGAGGGGTGCTTAACAGAGAGGGGGCTTATCAGCAAAGGTTCTAAATCTTTAAATCGGCATAAAAAGGTGGGTGTAAAATTCTTATGACCTATTTCTTCTAGATGAATGGCTTGAAAGAAACTTTAGCTACTTACCCATAATTTTACCGTTTGACTTTTCAGAACTTTTGAATATTTTTCGAAATTACAGCGCACTTGATATTCGAACTCATTTGAGGATGTGACGTCATCAAATCTCTAAGTCAGAGTGATAGACTTTTGCTTGATACCATATTGTAGACATTGGAAAACTATGGTTTTCTTTGAAAATTGTTCATGTTGTGTCTAACAGTTTATAAATTACGATGGTTTTAAGTTTTTTTCAAAATTGTTTTTGAATTCTTGAAAAAGAAGAAAAACAATCTAAATCTAAAAATATTGAAGATTTCATGAAAGTCTAACGGTAGAATTATAGCGAAATAGCTAAAACTTCTTTGAAGTCATTCTGTTAAAAGAAATAATTCATTAAATGTTAAACCAACCATTTTAAAGATTTGGAACCAATGCCGGACTTATTAGGTAGTTGAATTATTCACAAAGTCAACTGTCAAGGATATAAAACGATGGCTTTTCAGTTCTTTTACCTCATACTATGTTGGGTGAGCGTACAATTTTACGAGTCAAATACACAAATTCGTCACACAGTTGCCATCCAAAGCAATATCAAAATTAACATACACACTATTTTAGCTGAATATTGGAATTTTTTTTAACCTCTGGCATTTGATTTTTACAGTTTCGAGTTTTTACGTTAACTCTGATCTTTCTTTCTTAGGACCCGGTTCTGTTTACTGGATCAATCCGGTTTAATCTGGATCCCTTTGATGAGCACTCAGATGCTGCTCTCTGGAGTGCTTTAGAAATTTCACATTTGAAAACATTCGTGTCAGGTCTACCAGGAGAGCTGCAAGAATCTGTTGCAGAAGGAGGTGGCAATTTTAGGTATGATGAATTATATGTCACAGACCTTTGTACCGATGATGGTATGCCGTGCGTATTTCTGAAGTCTTCCAGTCTTTTCCAGTTGCCCTAAGAAGTAAATAACTGCGAAGTGCAGAATCTTTGACGAAATCCTTGTGCCACAAAACAAAGAGTGAAAATGATCGCGAAACTACAGAGAGATTTTTGAATATTTGAAACTGGAAAAAAACATGCTCCTATGTGCTAGATGAATGAAGCTTTTTATTGACATGGTTTTTGCATAGTACATGCCCTCTTAATGTCATTATTCTTGAATGTTGAACCACCAAATTATAGATATTCAAGTTGAAAATGATGAATTTGCTGTATTCAGCAAACACAGTCGTGGCCAAAATTTAAGACTACATTTTTGTCAACAACGTTTCTTAGCGTAACAAGATCCAACCCTACCGCTCTGCCTATTTTACTCTCTTGGCGTTTGTTTAGGTCAACTTTCCATGTAGATTCTGAATTTCGATGTTATTTTTTTAATTTGTGCCATTTTGCTATGACGTGACAATTAAATTCATAGAAATTCTTGGAAATCATGGTGGTTCTGCCGACAAAGGATGTTTGTGTGGAAGAACAAGTTGTGTGGTTCAGCTGGATTTTACATCAATCTTTGCACAACTCATGTCTATGATTTATTTGCAAAATATCCAAGCTCCACGAAGATAACAGATTCAGGGGAAAAGTTAGTGGGCGTTCAGTCCACAGCCATGGTCAAAAGCTTCAACCTCGTCCCCAGGGCCTTTGTCTCCTTCCCAATATGACAAAAGGCCCTGGGACGAGGTTGCAAAAGCTTAAGACCAACACTGACTTTTAGTTTGAAGCAACAAATCGCATAGTTACTCGGAATTACTTTTCAATAATTGCTATATACTTCGAATCATCGAATATCAAAGACTTTTGTATTATAAGCATGTAATTTTCTTTACGCTTTCCCAAGGCTGACTGCTAACTTATGGCCACAGCTGTGGACTGAAGGCACTCCTCTACCATTTTCCCTGCAGCTATATTTTTCGTGGTCTTTGGATACTCTCGTGTTTGAACAAAGCCTTATTCAATGCAATTTTCATGGGTACTCTTTGCAGTTTTGTATCAATATTACCGCTGTTCCTTTGTTTTCTAGTGTTGGTCAACGGCAGCTGATGTGTCTCGCCAGAGCTGTTCTTCGAAAAACGAAAATCTTAGTATTAGATGAAGCGACTGCAGCAGTTGACATGGAAACAGATGAGTTCATCCAAAGAACAATCAGAGAGGAGTTTAAAGACTCCACCGTGTTTACAATTGCGCATCGGTTAAATACAGTCATGGATTACGACAGGTATGTGGATGATTTTTTGAGACAGAGGTCCCGTTTTGTGGGGGTGGAAAAATAGTGGCACCAATGGTCCCAGAAATTTTTTTTGGGTCTCCAGAAAGAGAAAAAAGAGGAAGGAAAAGAAGACAGGAAAATGGCCAAAGAATGAAAAGGGTAAAAAGGGAAATGTTAATGTTACATCAAAATCTTTAAGTTTCTTCTTGCATTTCTAACGTCCTAACACAATTTGATGGTCGTTGTGTATCCAATTTAGGCTCTTAGCAGACCAAGTAATTTTATCGTAAAAATGCTGTATATAATGCAGGAAGTGGTCAACAGAATATCAAAATTCTGCCCAAAAGGTATCTTTTAGAATTGTAATTGAAGATTGATATTCAATCTTCAAAACTTCTCAAATTGATTGTTTTTGCTACTTTTTTGAATGTTTTTTTCACAGCACTTTTTTTCCAAGACTTGTTTTGATCTGATGAGATGTGAAAATATTTCTCCACCCATACTGTTTTGTATCAGTTTTTCAAAACATTGTTAGTTTTAATGCCCTCGTGGAAAGATTAACGAGCTAAGTGTGTGCGATCTTTGACATTCTCGTCTACTGAAGTGCGTTTATGATAAGTGCAGAATTCGAATTATCAAGAGTACTGTCTGAGTACTGTATGGATTGGAATGAAAAGAGTTCAGAATGATTACCGAAAGACCGAAGTATTTTTTGCAAATTTTCTTATATTCTCGCGAGCACTGAAAATATTACCCTGGGTATGAGACACTGTAAGAATATTTTTGAGAGAGTCCGGTACCCAGGGGATGAAAATATAGGCAAATCCGACTTCAACAAACACAAGTATTTTTTATAAGAAACAGCTTTTAAGAAACGGTAGGCTCAATTTTTCGAAAGTTAAGAAACAACCCTACCTGAATTTAAAAAGCTAAGAAACTTTCGTAATTTGCAGTGTTAATTTTTCTGTCGCACTCGAAAATGTCTTGACTTAGTACAGCTATAGCAACTGTTTGGACATTATTTTGAGTGCGAATTGTGTTATTTACATGTTTTGAGATGTTACTAATTTGAGAGCCCTCTTTACAAAACTAAATTAACTCTACACTTCTGGCATTAAAAATATAAGAAACACGTAAGAAATTTTTGGTAGCAAAATGTCCCAAAATTTAAGAAACTGCCTACCAGCCCCGGACCTTAGTTTCTTATAAAAAGATACGTGTATCGTTGTTTGCAGAATAGATTGAGAGAGCCCGAGACCCACGATCTAATCGTAAAGGCCCGTAAAGAATTACCTCACCCAGAACAATATGAAAGTCTATTTTATATCCTTCTAGAATTCGAAGATACAACTTTAGAGTAAAATTTTCACGGTAAGAGGTACAGTGAACAGATTTATTGCTATCGGCGTGGTCTCATCATGGGTAGTTAGACACTGCTGGTGTGCTTCTATGGAGAAGAGCTGGATAATATGTATCTGCGGGGGAAATTTTTTATAGCACTGCGGAGGAGATATCTGCGGGGGAAATTTTTATAGTACTGCGGAGGAGATATTTCCGTTCTTTCGATATCTCCTCCGCAGTACTACAAAAAATTTCCCCCGCAGATACATTATCCAGCGCTCCTCCATAGAAGCATTCCAGCAATGTCTAACTACCCATGGTCTCATGTTGCCGCATCGTGCCACAAAATTGCCGCTGGTGTGAATTCAGCTTTACATCTTTCTGATTTCTTTCGTACTTGGACAACGTTTTTTTAACTGATAATGTCTGTATCATTTTGTAGGATCTTGGTTCTTGAAAGAGGAAAAATAATCGAATTTGATTCGCCGCAAAGATTGTTGCAAGGCAAAGGTACATTTTATGGGATGGCAAAAGATGCAAACTTGATATGATGTAGGCGAGGATAGGTTCATGTTGTCAGATTATTAAAATTATAACTAATTTATGCATAAACATTTATTGGACTCAATACATGGTTCCTGTTAGTGCAATAACAACAAGCGATGACTACGACTATGTAATCAGTCTAGGCACTGATCGAAAATACTGAGTGAGTCTTGAACGAATGAAAATATCAGGCCTGCTATATTTTATTATCACCCAAATTTTATTCTTACCCAGCATTCGGATCAAAATGTAGCATAGAACGCCATATGAATGGTGGACTATTGCCCGCGCTCATACAGTTATTCGATACCTGTTTGGACCAACTTTTCCTATTTTCTCCAAACTCGTGAAGAATTTAAAAGTAAATAACATAGTAAATACCATAAGATCCGAAACGTTCTAATATAATTATGGTTTAGCCACTCGTTTACGTCTCTTGGATTTGTCACTTGGATTTGTCATGTACTCTTGGACTTGTCATTTTTGAAAATTGATTAAGTAGAAAGATATGCTGAAATGATTCCTAGTATACCAAATATGATTCTATTTGTCGTCGTGCTTGCCCTCCGAAATAACATAGAGCTGAAAAAATTGCTTAATATTTAAGGCAATTAGAAATATCAGGTTTGCTTGAACTTCATTGTCTGCAAATATTATATCTATCTTCATAAACCCTAATAAGTACAGATATACCCTCAAATTATTCGAATGAATATATGTATCCTAGCCTGATTGCCTGATAGCCTGATAGCCTGGTATCATCGTTATGTTTTTTTTATATTTATGAATGTGATATTATGTTGTTGAACAGTATTTATATGAACGTTCAATTTTACATGGTTTGCTGGTAGATATTGCTATATGAAGCTTCACAGTGCCTTACTATAAGAAAGTAGGATAGAGTAGGATAGAATAGAATAAAACAGAATAGAAGAGGGTAGAATATAATGGGTATTGTGGACACGATTTGTGTCGATAATGTCCACAATACCTGGCCTAAATGTTACTAAATGAATAAATGTAGTTCGTTACCTTGCTTGTCTTCCTTTCATTAGTATCTCTGCTCTTTGCTTTGGCAGCCATTCTTGCTTACTTTTAACGGCCTAAGGGCACTATTCAAACCTTAACGCCACTTGCGATCAGATTCTAGCCTATCAGAAACCAGTATTTCCTGTTGACGTAGAAGCAAAAGAGCAGAGATACTCATGAAATGAAGACAAGCAAGATAACGAATTACATTTATTCATTTGGCAACATTTAGGCCAGGTATTGTGGACACGATCGACACAACTCGTGTCCACATACCCATGCTGATACTCACCCGGTATGAAATTAAAATGTTAAAATCAGTTAATGTCTGTATCAAATCAGTTGTCACTTGAGATTTGCGATAACGCAAAATTGCTAATTCAAATCAATTCATTTGCTTTTATTTGCGGACATTTTCACTTGACCTCGAATTTGATACAGGTCATAAAGTTTCGCGCTTTTAGAGAACCTATCATTAATGCTTTGCTTCGAATCTTAGTTTGTTTCATAGTTTGCTCGTTTGTTCCACAATTTTAGAATAGTCGATAACATTATTAGAATCTGTTCTTGTAGCAAGTAGAAATTGATTATTAGGTAACATTTGATGGTAAAACACGGCTAATATTTGTGATATGCTTTATGGAAAATGTTGAAGTTTTCATTTTTGTCTTGCGCTGATTGGTGAACGAGGACATACTGGGGTACGGGACGGGAATAAATGCCTTTTAATACCGGGTGAACATATTTTATCAAGAGATTGATCACTTGACTTGAAATGGTTGTAAATCTGATTTTTGTTTAAAGTATCTTGATTTGCTGAATCCGAGCGGGCGGAAATTCGATTGTTTGCGAGAGAAAATGTCGCTCTGGAGTTGAATAGAAAGTTACTGCTGATTGACCCTTTAGTATCAAAATTCCGCCTGCTCGGGAGATTCCACTGATTGGAAACTGGTCTTTAGTTGCGGCTTCCGATAAAAGCCGAGGGTAAATTTGGAGAGCCAAGGTTCCCTAACTCCTGGTTCCAACTGTTCGCCGTTTCCCTTCATTTAAATGTGGATGGATCATCCTTGGTGCCCTGTTGCAAACTATTGTTGTGTTTTCCTTTCATCGCGCTCAAAGCCTTGCACAAAATGGCCGAAACCAGCGTTACTGAAAAGGCCGAGGAAGACATCCATAATGCACGCGAAAAGACCACAACATCCAAGAAGAATGATATAAGAGAAAGGACAGACACTGGTGAGAAAGATAATTTGAGCGAGCAAGATGACGAGTCACTCCAAAGTTCGTTTAATGCGGCCATAGAGCAGCAGACACACGATAGGCCTTGCATGTCCTTTTGTGGTAAACAAACAAGCAAAGGAATAGCCAAAACTTCGAATACCTGCAAAGAGGATGATCAGAAAGAATGTACGGTTGACACATTATCCAAAGGAAAAAGCAAGCCTTCTTCTCCGCATAAAATTTCCTCAGAAGTTAAAGAAGATTTGGGGTCTAAGGATAATCAGATTAAAAAAGAGCAAAAATGTGAGAATAAAAAGTCAGATAAAGATAAACTGATTTTGAGAGAAAATTTACAAGTGCAACAAAGTCAGCCTACAACTGACCTTGAATCAAAAGGTCCTCAAAATACTGAACAAAAAGGACCCACGCAAAGAAGTGAGCAAAGTGAACCGTTACAAGCGGAAAGTCAAATTATTGCAGAGAACAAGGAAGCAAAGACTGTTATACCAACTTCGGAAACACATAAAGGAACTCCCGACGATAGTAGAAGATCCATAGCCACAGACAAAAATGCACAAATAAAAGAAAAAGAAGCAAATTCTGCAGATGATGGTAGAACAAGGAGTGAGAACACCACAGAAACTTGTGACATTAATACTGGAGGTGACACAACTACTATAACAAAGGGGCTGATCCTGGGGGAAGAGATCAAGAATGAAAGAAATGACAAATCTGATAGTAGGCAAATTGATGAGGCAGATATGTGTGGAAAATCTCCAACTTTTGACAGGGTAGATAGCAAAAAGATGCCAGTTGAGAAAGATAAAGAAAAGGAACAAGACAATAAAGTTGATTTAAAGGGGAAGCCTAAGCTGACACTAGATTTTGTGAGTGGAGGAGACAATGCTGCACCAGGAAAATTCCAAACGTCATTGTCAGTAGGAAAAACTGAACAGGGTAAAATAGTGAATGTTTCACCAGAGGAGACTTGTGCCAAAAGAATAGAGATAGACAAAGGAGGCCTAGTGAAGCACCAGGAGAAAGTCCAAGTTGAGGATGATACCAAAATGGATCCTGTGGTAGAGAGTACAGGCAAAGAGTCCAATTCTGATTCAGTTCCTAGTAAAGAGCCAGAACAAATAAAGATTCAAATAAAAGAAACTGGATCAAAAGAAAATGGAGTTGGCCATCCTAAGGAATGTAAGGAAAACAAAGAAACAAGTAAAGAAGATTTGAAATTATCTAATAGTAAGTCAGGTTTGGAGGACAACATTGATGCAGGAGGAGCAAAATTGGAATCAAATTCCAAACAAATGACTAACAATATAAGCAAAGAGGTTTCTGATGAGATTTCTACTGCAAACAATGGAGGAAAACAGGATAAAAAGAACACCACTTTACCTAAAGAGCAAAGGAATATAAAAACTCCAAAAGTGAAGCCTTCTCCACGTGCTTCAACTAGGTATGGAATGAGAAAACGACAACAACAGGCCACAGTAAATGCCGAGACAGAAACATCAAAATCAACAACACCCTCAAAAGTAGAAAAAGCTGCTCCTAACACGTCTGCTGATCCTAACATGTCTGCTGATCCTGAGAAATTCCCAGATGATACAAATAGTATTGCAGACGTAATGTCAGCGCATAGCAGTGATTCTGAAGAAGATGTCACTAGTAAAAGCAATAGCTGGAGGTTTGACAGTGACAAGGAAACAGAAAGTGATAAAGAATCAGAAAATGATGTAAAATTTACAAAAAGAGCATCAAATGATTCAAACTTTGCTGTTGTGTATTCATTCTTTACAATCTTTGGTGGTCTGCTGAATCTTCCAGAATGTTCTCTTGATGAGTTTGAAGACAGCTTGGATAACTGTAATGACCTCACACTTCAACCAGGTAAAGTGTCAGACTGTATTGTTCAAAATATCAGCATCCAGTGATTTGTAGAAGCCACATAAAGAGTGTTTTAGAAATTTGAATAATTGAGCTGTAAAATTATAAAAGACAACATTCTTGTGAAGGTGAAGTTGCGGTTTTTAGCGCCTAGCGCTGGGATCACAAAGTAGCTAAGCGCTTATAGAGTCCGCAACCCCTTGTCATGACGTTCAAGTGGTGGGGCCCTACCGGGTATCAAGCCCTGTCCGCCTGACTGTTCTGTCTGCAAAGTCAGAGGATTATACCACTGCGCCACAACACCTTCACATTCTGAAGGCTGTAAAAGGATGCGATAGGCAGATCATTAAGTTAGAATAGTATCACCTTTGAATTAGTTTTGAGGTGTTTAATTGCTTAATCCTGAAAGGTATTCATAAAAGATTCCTTTTTTCCACAGATAAACATGGCTTGTTGGAAAAACTTCATCTGAAATTGCTACGTAGGCTTTCTAGATCCTCAAAGACGCAGTTTTGCACTCTTGGCCAAGTGTCAAATGACAGGCTGATAAAATATCTTATCAAGGTAAGTGAACTTTTTGTGTCTTTTTTATGTTAAAGATAAACAGATTGCTAGGATTTAGCATGCCTTTGATTGTACAAACGTTTTTCATCTTTTTTGTGAGTATTTACCAGGTGCTCCAGAAAACTATCCAGTTTTGACAGGCTCTAAAAGATTGTACACTGAACCAATTTGAAGATTGATGATTTTAATGTCTAAGCCAAGAATCTCAAAGTATACTCAGCCAATTTTTTAGGATTCTCCAGCTGAAATTCTAGTCTCAAAACAGCAACCAAATTTTCTTAAGGCTCAGCTTGGCAAGACAATGAGGAAACCCTTCAAAATTGAGAATAAGAAGTGGAATGGTTATGATCAGTTGGACAAACATAGTCAATGGATCCTTGCCCAAGTGTTGATGTAATCAATTCAGAAACATTTTCTTGTGATAGAATCTCTGTGCCAGTAAAAAGTAATTGTCTTCTCTTTGTCCTTCCAAGTTCATACTTCACAAAACATAGTCAATATTTTCTGATCGATATAGGCTGCTTCAAAGCCAATGATTTTAAGAAATTGATCATTACTCAGGAAGTAGGCTGCTGAAAATTCAACAAAACATTGCCAAGTATAACTTGGGATTTTGGACAAAAGATTAAATCACCAATCGTCAAAATTGGCTTGTATATATATACAATCTTCCAGTTTGCAGCAAATGTGCGCAAAGTTTGTTTTAAGTATGTTTCAGGTTTAGGAGTTTGCAAAGAGTTTGAATTTTGCACCAAGCCAGTTTACAACTGTTTGTTTGAAGCTTCCTCTTCCTGTAGACAAGTAAATTTGCACAAACTCCATACAAACTTAGCTTATTTGCAAACTCAAAATGAACAATACTGCAGTCCATACTCAATGCAAACTGATTGCAAAGGTTGTAAAAACTGTCCTTTTTAGTAAGGGGTGTCAAAAGTGGTTGGTTTTTTACGCACAATGTTTTAATGTATCGTGTGTCCCAGAAAAAGTATTCCTGTTTAAAAGTCACAAAAAATCAATTATTAAACCTTTGATAAAATTTTCCAGATAACTTGTTTTGTCAATGACCCAATGACCCAAAAATATTTGAAGATAACAAAATTGTTATTTTTAATACTAATAGGTAAAGAAATTACAAGTTGAAAATCCTTATCTTTATTTGACACTTAAAGAAAAAATTGTCAATCTTGCCTATGAGTCAAATTTTTAAATTTTTTGTTATCCTTGAAGTCCACAATGATAGTCTTATTTCTTTCTGTCATTTATGACCAAATTAAAAGCTTAACATGCACAAAGGAATTGATCTGGCAATCATCAGTGCTTTTTGCAGTATGATTCAAAACCAGGCAGCTCTAAAAAGAGCTAAGTTTGCTAATCTCTTACAAGCCAATTACAGGATCAGTATGTTTGGGAAAATAATTTGGTCCTTGATCTACTTGACAAGAAAATTAATTTGAAGATTGGCCGTGTAATCAAATTTTGGTGATTTTCAAATGAGAGTACTTTTTGGGACACCAGGTGTAACAACAGCATCCCGTTTCTTTGTAGTTTTCGAAGTATGCTGACCTTGACCTGGCTTGGGATTTAGAGAAATTTGGCTATCATGTTCTTGGAAGTTCAGAAAGACTACTTCTTCTAAAGGTATTTTCATCAGTCTCTTCAAGATTGTAGCCTCTTTAAGAATCATAAAAAACTTGGTAAAATTTATCACCATTGACGAGAGATGTTTGGATGACAAAAAATACTGAGATTGAACATACTGTCAGTCAAATGACACTCTGATGAGGAGACAAATCTGAAGGCCTCATTGTGTGTTCAAATTTATCTTTGTGTTTTTGTTGTCCAAACCTCTGCACATGAAAGTTTAAGAATTATAGAATTTATACTGCTCCATACCAGTACTAATTTATGCTCTACTTAGCACACAGTTCTTGTAGTAACTTTCTGGATCAAATACCATTGGCATGTTGAGAATTTTTAGAGATGCTTAATTTGAGAAAATGTGTAGAATTGTACGGAGTTCATAGGTTTATCATATCTAGGGGCTTCGTCCCTTGAAAAAAATCTGACAGAGATGCCCGGAATTTATGCTAGGAATGATTGTACCTATATGTACAGTACTGATACTGCACATAACATGGTTTCTTGCATAAAAGTTCTCAAGATTTCTTGAAGATGGCCTGAAGCGAAAATTTGTATTGGTGCAAATGAATAGTACTGTCAAATGATAAAAGATTCTGTTTAAATTTTGTTGATATCTCATTTCATTTTCAAGTTATCCACTGAATTTAAGTATCAGCTGATGACGTAATTTTGTTTGCAAATTACTAGGATACTATATGGAAATATACCTCTTTATCTGATTTTTGAATGGTTGCAGTTGCAAGGAACTTTGCAGCTAAGCTATGTAAATGGAATATAAATTGTCTCGTAAATCAAAATGATGCCTAGAAATGCATGATAACTGAAATTTTTTTCTGAATTGATTCGCTTATGGAAGCATGGTCAATCTTGCATGTTTCCTTGACCATTTACAAACAAAATGATATCATCAGCCGATTCTACAAAATGGTGGATAACTCCGAAATGAAACAAGATATCAAAAACATTTTAACATGTGTCTTTCTCATTCAACAGTGCTATTTACTTGCATTTAGACTTTTCAAGAATTGTTCATATTCTGATAAAAATTCCCAAAGAGGTATGATAAGGATTTTAAGAATTTTTCTAGAAGAATTCAGGACGATTTATAAATAATTTTAAACTGACTTTTTTAAGGCACTGTGTGAAATACACTTTGATGAAAATCCAAGATTCAAGGTACATTACACAGATGAATATGTAAAGACTGACAACATTGAAGCAATACGCCTGCAACCAACTGGCTTTGATATGAGTGGTAAAGCAATCTGGTATCAACAGGTATATATTGTTCATATAACACAATGTATAATTCAAAGGGCAAATCTCTCCAAAATCTCATACACTTTCCTAAAAAAAATCCTAGAAATCTTTAGAAATCTAAAAAAAATTATTAAACTCTTTGAAATCCCTAACAAATCAAAATCTTTGAAAATCTGAAAATTTAATTAAAATCGAATTTGCGTGCTAAATAACTGATTTCCAATATTGCAATATCCAAACTTTAATTGCAGATCACATTTACTTTAAATGCGCAGGTATTTCCATTTTGCCTTACTGTGCCTGTACCTTCATTTAGGATAATGCTGCTGGATTTCGCATTTATTCTGTTGAAGAAGATGATGAGGATGGCAGTAGCTGGAAATTGCTTGCCAGGTAAGGCACTGTGCACGATCGATTTATTGATGTATTCATCTTCTAGATTCTGCATCCTTTCTTTGTTTATTATTTTACATACCGGAGGGACCAAAGAGATTTTAATATTACGTGGAAATTTGCTATGCAGAGAAAATTTGTGGCATATTTCGGAAATAATCAACTTATTTATTTAATTTTAATTAATTCATATTTTTACACGATATCCCATCAGTACAAAATTAAAATACAAAACTTACAAGTGCCATAAATTAATAGTGAAAATTTTTTTTAATTTGGTATTAGCTAGGATTGGATCCAGGCTGAGGTCTGATCTTCCTGGGAGTTGTGTTTTAGTTAGGATTTACGCAGCTCTTTAAATGCATTTTTAGTTTTCTTTCAAACTGGTAGAGCGAAGGGATTTTCCTTATTTCCCCCATTACCGGTCCAGGGGTCCTTTAGTCTAGCAATTTGAATAATTGAGAAGACAAAATGTATGCTTACCCTTCATCAAGTAAAGGTTGTTAACAAATTTTCAACATTTCAGCAACTTGGAAGATTTTGAGCATTTAATCGACAAATTGAGGCAGAAATCTGAAGTTAACCCAAAAGATGTGGCATTAGTAAAGAGAAAGGAGAGGAAAGAGAAAAAGAAACTAGCACAAGCAGAAACATCAAAAGAAAAGAAGGGGAAAGTCAAGGCAAAGAAAACTCGGAAACGTAAAACAGGTAACTAGGGTACTGGTGAGGTTTATCGGACAGTTGTAGCTTTCAACACCCAGTAACGCCCCTCGTATATTTGAAAACGAACGCAAACTTTGGTGAAACGTGCATGGCTCTTCAATTCTGTGCCATTATCATTTCAATCGCTTTACGCTTCGAAAAGTTAAACGTTCACGTTAACTATCGAGGCAAATTTTGAAAGAGATAGACCTTTTAGCTATTCTACAAAAGAGCCTGGATCGAGCGTTATTTTTATACACGAGGTTCGAACGAGTGGCGTTAGAGCTTCTATCAATATTGTTCATATTCGAAAATTCTACAAAGTGCACTTTGTAGAATTTTCGAATTTGCACAATAGTGATAGAAGCTCTTAACACCACTCTATCGAGCCTCGCGTATAAAAATAACGATCGATCCAGGCTCTTTTGTAGAATAGCTAAAAGGTCTATTACTAGTTCAAACCAGTTTTATTAATTATGTGTGTTGTTTCATAATTAGTTCTATAGATAAGCACATGTGTTCTCGATTCTTTAGCTGAGGATGGCATGAGTCTCAGTGCTGAAACGTTCTTATATTTGATCATGTCAACTCAACAAATATGAAACTAGTCGTCATGACACTGATAATAGAATTTTGTCTATATATCTTCCACAGATGCATCAGATTCTGATTCGGATGAAGAAGATGACAATCCATGTGCTCATTGCTATTCCAATAAACGACCTGATTTGGTAAGATATCTTCAATTACCGTTTATTTGCTTGTGAAGTTTATACTTCATTAAGGGGGCTCCATCACCAATTTGTAAACAAATATGTTAACACCATTGTTTTAGGAACCATGTCCATTGCTCTCTGCATTTCATTTTGTTTGGTGCCTTCACCCAAGCCACCAAAAAGTAACCGTTAAAAATCCACTTCTGTCCAAGTAATCGTAAGAGATGTGAATGTTATGAATATTTGCAACGAACCTGTGCTATGAAAGTTTTGCATAATTGGCAGTTGCATTCATCACCCTTCCACTCCTTTATGCGTTTTTTAAAGATGGAAATATTTAATGACTGTTTGGTGTCATTTGAGAATCCATGCCACAGTTTACATCCCAAGAAAGCAATACTCTCTGTCCCACAGCGAACTGTCTGGGCCTTGGGCATCTGCAGAAGATTATTGTTTCTTAGATGATAAGAGGGATTCTTCTCAATGAAAATCTCAACTATAAAGCTTGGGGCGATGTTTGATTTAGTTTTGTAGATCTCTGTCATCAGCAACTGCAGATTCCTTTATGTGTGAAGACAAAAATGGGGTCAAGTTTTTCAGAATAATGAATTTCCATTGATCAAAGTGACATCATCATGTCAAAAAACATAGGGCAACAAGGGACTCCAGTCATAGGTCTAATAGACGTCAAGCACCCATTCTGCAATAATGTAGAGGTATTGGTACTTCAGCTATTGTTATAAAGCCACTGTACTTGCCCTCATACGCATTCTGCAATTTTTTAGAGGCACAGATGGCGGAAAATAGTTCAATAATAGTTTAAAATTCACTAAAATTCAATCTTACTTGCCAGTTAATTGTGTCACATTCCTCTTTTGTCTTTTTTCAGTTTTTAGTTCCTTTTGGTAGTCATTTTTCATATTTTCATTGATAAAGGTTCTCTTGTGTGACTTATGCGATGCTGCGTACCATACTCTTTGCCTCAGACCCCCGTTAATGACAATACCTGAAGGTGATTGGCATTGTCCATATTGCAAGCAGGTTTGTGAATACTTTTTTGTGAGATTTATTGATATTTTAAAGAAAGGGGGATCTAAATTTGGGAGATTTTTGGGTCAACTTGTTTGTACACTTTACTACATTAGTAACTATCCTGTCTTGGAGATTATATAGATACCAACAGTTACGGTCAAGGCTTTGGACAAAATTCTGTCCGAAACCATCACCACGAACAATTCCGTTTTCTACGATTTGTCTAATTTGACGGATTCAATGCCGATCTTTGGTTAATATTTAGTCGGTTCTATCAGGGGTAGCTAGACGCTGCAGTTGTGCTTGACTCCCACAACTTTGTTTTTTTGCGGAGGAAAACATTATTTACTACTATGGAGGAGCTTGCATAATTAACTCCTCCGCAGAACTATAGAAATATTTCCTCCGCAAATACATATTAGTTGCAGCGCTCCACCATAGAAGCGATTCGGTTTATCAGTCAAACGCGCAACGGCCTCGTTTCTGTCAGTGAACAAAATAGATTGTACAAAGTCCTATTTTTGGGCTGTAGTATTATGAGTACTAGTTTGAGCGGTAAGGAAGGTACTGATTGAGGTAGTACCAACGAAAGTCATAAATCTATTGTGCTACATTTCATTTGATCTTTTTATCATTCGGCGTTCTTTGCTTGCAATACAATATAGCCAGAATCATAATGGTGAATTGCTTTTCAGCTTGTTTTGATCGACGAACTGACTGTCCGATTCAAAGATATCACCGCAAGAAAGAAGACAATTGAAAGAGCTGCCAAAAGGTTGATTTTGTTTACTCTTCATTTTCGATCGAACTTTCAAGCAGCAAACTCCTCCTGTTAATTTTACATTGCACTTTCAAAGCAACAAGTGCCTCCTCTTTATTTTTCATTGCACTCTCAAGCTCCTCTTTTATTATAGCTGTCCCATAACGTAATAGGAGAGGAATCAAACATTATTTAGCTCTGGATTTTTTCATGATAATGATTGGATTGTTGCTTCTGCTGGGTATGCCAAAAGAGACGTGAAATTGTACCTTCGTTAGTGCGAAACAGACTTTAATAACCTGAATTTTGCTTGATACCACAATTACAAGCCTGATAACCAGTCCTTTATTCCTTTTGGCTACATAAATGCCAAAAGTGTCAAGTCCTTGTCAAACATTGTAACATTTCAGCCAACATGTGCCTTAGGCTACCCGTGTTGGATCGTTTGCCCAACGTTCGTTGGCTAGCCTAACATTTGTTGGGATTGAAGTCTAAAATCAATTAAGAATGCTGGAAGTCCCTGATTGGAATCTTATCGTTCGCAGGTGTTGTTAGATAATGTTGGGTCATTTGGCCGGGTCAGCCAACGTATTGGCCTGCTAACAAATGTACAACATACCAAAGTTCAAAAGGTGGTCAAGCGACCCTACATTGCCATTAGATCTCAATTTTAAATCGAGTTGTTGGATCGTTTGACCGAGAGGTGGCCATAAGATCCAATATTTCACCCAACGATTGTTGGGGTTAAATGCTGGCTCAAATGTCGTATCGTTTGGCCAGGGCTCTATTATTTCGTATAATTTTCAGCTTGATGGAAGCTTAGATAAGTAGAATTTATGAACGTCTTTATTCCAAAAAATGAATATGCTCAAAAAGCTTGATCTTACAGCAAGGAATCCTCGTCGTGCAGAAACATTTAAATAGCTACCCTTTCTGCGATTTGGAAACTTGTTTACACCCCTTTGCGTTTCAGACAAAGTTTTGCTCGATGTATGAGACATGTTTAAGTTTTTTGTGTCGCATTGATTCCATCAACCCATTTGAAGTGAAGTCATTTTTCTGCATTTTGGTTAAATCAGTTTCCAGCCTTCCAAAGTTTCATACAAAAATTACAATGTTTCTACGATCAATCAGAGTTTAGTCCATCCATATCCCTGACTTTATGCAGCATACATGCCCATGGGACTATATTCTATTTTGTGAGCTTAAAAAGTCATCATATCATTAAAAATCTTTTCCTCCTTATCTTAGAGCGGTATTCGATGACATCAAACTCTCCAATATTGTCGAGGTAGGTTGCATCAAATTTTAACTTTTTCAAAACCTGATTTTTTGCCAGTCAGACTTTTTACGTATCTTGCGGTATTTCTATGTATGATTTATGTGCCAGATGTGTACATTCTTAAAGAGCTTCCGTGGATTGAGACAAGGTACCCTTGCGTGGGGTCTCAATGGAAAATAGACCATTGGCTCCCTAGAAGAGCCCCTCTTGAAGTTGGGCCATAAAGCCGATTCTATTTTGCCGAAAAGAAGTTTTCTTGTTGCACCTTTTCCATCGGACCTGCAAATACTTTATTTGGCTCTGATTGCTAACATTAAATGGTTGCATCATTCGCAGTCCCGTTTCTCTTTATTAAAATTCCTCTATGTAAATGCCTCGTTAGAATAGAGGTTTCAGAGTAATGTTATGAGTCTCTGTTGACCGAAGTGGCTTCATCAAGCCAAAGGGACGCAAGAGGACAAGGGACTCCAGTAGTTACTCTAGTTCTGTACTACAAGAATACTTTAGTTTATTTTTCTGTTTGCTCTTCACAGCTCGGTGAGGATGATCCTAACTCACGACGTTCTGGAAGAAGAAGAACAGAAATTGATTACAACTTTGCAAATTATGATCAACTCATAACAGACGCCATCACAACCGAAGCAGGAAAAGCACCATCGCAACCAAGAACAGCAGTTCCTTCTGGAAGTTTCTATGGCCAGTCAACTAGGTAAAGCTTTCAATCGTCGTATTTTTGTGTAATGTTTGTTCTATTTTTCTGAGCATTGGACGTATACTGTAAAAGTCCCATTAAGCCCCCCGGGGGCTTATTTGATGTCGGAGGCTCCAAAGGGGGCTTAAAAGAGAGGGGAGCTTATGAGAGAGCGGGGCTTATTCACAAAATAAAATGACAAGGATACATATGACAGCTTTTTAGTTCTTTTACGCCATATTTTTCGGATTCAACCAGATTCAACATACAATTTTACGAGTGAAGTACATAAATTCAACACATTTTTATCTCAACCATGTCATAGTTAACATATAACTTGTTTAGTTCAGTAAATGGAGAATCTTTGGTGACCTCTGGAATTTGATATAAGTTGGGGGAATGGAGAGGGGGCTTTTTTTAAATTTTGGCTCAGGGGAGGGGGTTATTAGAGAGGGAGACTTAATAGAGAGGGGCTAAATAGAGCTTTAACGGTAGGTAAAATTTAATTAGCAAAAAATTTGCAATTTCGCTATGCTTGAAAAGAGGCCTAAAACCGTTGATCAAAATTAAAAGTAATCTCCTCACTCAAATACATTTCATTCTTTTCAAGAGTTAAGAATCAAATCTTTATAAAATCAATAAACCTTTCAGCTATCCTACAAAAGAGCCTGGATCAAGTGATATTTTTATGCATTTTTATACACTAGGCTAGATCGAGTGGCGTTAGAGCTTCTATCACTATTGTGCAATGTATCAAGATTTCGTTCGATTCGGATTCTGTTTTAGAATAGCAAAAAGGTCTATTGCGTGTATGATCTGGTATTTTTGCAAAATTCACTTTTTAAGCCTTGAGGTAATCTAACTGTATTTGCATGTTGCTCTAAATAACAAGGACAGGTTTTGTAAACAATAGCATGAGTTGCTTTTGTTGACACCTAAATTCAAAGCGATTAGCAATGGCAGACAAAGGAAACTCTCTCAACCAGTAATTCAAAACAAGCAAAGCCGCAAAAGTTTCTCTGAAACTCATGTAGCTAGCTCGCTTGTTGTGCATTCAAGAAGTTGTTTTTAAGAGCAAATATGAGCTCAGATCATAAGAAGAAGGATATATCTACACATCTACCTCGGGCATTTTATTTATTTGGTTCAAAAGCCGATTGGGAGGCGATTCAAATCTCTTATTTTTTTGGGTGTTATTAAAATACTTACTGCTCAGCATCTGAACCAAAGAAATAAAATGCCTGAGGTAGATGCGTAGATATATCCTTCTTCTTTTGAACTATACTCATATTTGCTCTTAAAACAATTTCTGAAATGCACAACGATCGCGCTAGCTACCTGGGTTTCAGGGAAGCTTTTGTGGCTTTGTTTGTTTTGAAATACTGGTTGAGGGAATTTCCTTTGTCTACGATTGCAAATCAAATCCCTTTGAATTCAGGTGTCAACAAAAGCGACACATCCTATTTTCGTACAAAATCTGTCCTTGTTGCTCTAAACGATAAGATTTCTCATCCCTTTTCCCACGCATTTCGAAGAAAAGGAAGTTTCATAAAATCCAATTTTTTATCTGTTTGTAGGATGCTCGGAAAAATAGACGAATAATCACAAAACATTTTCAGACTTTCGGCAATCAATCAAACGTTGATTCATATAAATACCTCACGTAGTCTCCTCATTTCGAATTTTCAAAATTTAAAGTTCTTATTAGTCTTCCCCGTATATGCATTTTATAGGCATTTTCGCAAAGCTATGAAGACAAAGTTAGCATCCATTTTTATCATTTCATTCATTTCAAATTCTTTATACACGGTGCAAAACCTAATTATAATGTTATTGAAATAAATCAAAATAAAAAGGAATATTTACAATCTTAAATTAGAATAACAGTAAAAATTAAAAGCTATTTTCTACTAATTCTACATTTAAAAGTAGACAGAGAGGGGGCTAACTTGACCTCATGTTCTAATTCATTCCAAACCTTTGATCCACGGAACGAAAATGCAGTACATTTAACAGAAGTTTTTGATTTGATAAGTTTTAACTTTACTTTTTAGTCGAAAGAGACATCGTAGACTAAATGACCTTGATGATGATTCATGTGAGTCAAGTATTAGCGACTACGAGAAAGTTGCTTCAGAGCCAGAACTTGCACCAGCGGCCATCGAACTTGAGAATGCAATCACCAGGGGATGTCGACGAAGCAGACGGTTAAAAAGAAAATGCGGGGACGAAGAACAATCTGAAAGCAGTTCAAGCGATGAGGAAAGCTTTGTACGAAGGTCAACACGCAGGAGAATGTCCACCCAAAAGACATACATGGAATATGAATCAGATGACACGCCGGAGGAGCTCATTACTAATAGCAAACGTAAACAGGCTGATGAAAATGATGAGTATGTGGCAAGTGGGTCTGATGAAGATGCGGAGGAATTTCTACCTGTGAGGAGCCGGCGTGTTATTATCACCGATGATGATGATGATGAGATAATCAATGATGATGAAATCGAGACTGATTTAGAGGAAGACGAGGTTCTACGGGAAGAGTATGAGAAGGATGTTGTAAGTGATGAAACCGAAGATGAGGAGCAGCTGCCGGAATTGACTGATGAGGAGGAGATCGATGATGCAGATAGCACAAGTGAAGATGATGATTATGATGATGAATCTGATGATGATACTGCGAAGGCGAAAAAGAGAAAACGGAGAAATGAGGAAGAAGATGGTGTGAGAAGGAAGGGTGAAAAAGATATAAGGACTATTATAAAAAGTATGAAAGAAGAAAAGGACGGATCATCTTCAAAAATTACGCAGCCGCAGGTTAAACCGACTGTTACAGCAGCCGGGAATACTCCAATCAAAGCAGGTGCAGATACGGAGAAAGGAAAACAAATCGTGCATGCTGATGAATTGGTTGAAGATGAAACATGTCAGCAAGGAGAAGGCAAGAAATCTGAGGGGATTAACAAGGAAGACAGGGAAATAACTCCCATAATTTCAAATGATGAATTCAAAGACAGTGTTAAGTCTGATGATGCTAAAAAGTTAGATGAAACGAAAACTGCTTTTGATACGGCAGCCAAAGATGATACTCAAAGCACGAACGATGCTCAAGTCGCTGATGACTTAAAGAAGTTGCATGATGCGCGAAAGATAGACAAGACTAAGCCTACGGAGGAGCACATTGGCATTTTAGCTGGCATTAAGAAGGAAGAGCGCATGAACGCCTCATCGGGTAACACTGATGCAGCAAGCATTTCACGGAGAAATGAGATCAACAAGAAGAGAAATACGCCGTCACCATTGTTAGGAGAAGCTGAGGGTGCTGAATTTGTTAAAATGGACGAAGGTAAAACAGTCATGCCAATCAAATCTGAAGAAGCCAGCTCATGTTGGCGAACATATGTTCCAAATGCAAAACTTGATATATCTCATGTAATAGACCCGCTGAAGAACACGATGGATTTGTCTTCAAGTCGTAGTCAGTCAATGAGATATCGCTACCCCCAGCCCGTTCATCACAAACCACCGGAAATGCATCCACAAATGCACCCGGATATGAGGCCGCATTCACAGCAATCCGATCTCGTAAGACCGCAGCTTTATCCTGCCGACTTTAAACGACCTTTTGATCCATACTCAGCCTCGAATACACACAGCCCCACTTATCAGCCGAGTAGTAACCAATATCCAATGCGGCCCCCGTATCAAAATGTCTATGAACCCCGACAGTTTTATTCGCCGAACATGCAATATTATCCAATGAAAGGACCACCCGGTTATCCCGGTTACCAACATACCGATGGCAAATCGCTGTGGAGACCGCAAGAAGCAACCTCAATGCCATGGAACTATCCTCAATATTCTGGTATGCAGTCATATGGAGACACAAAAGGTCGATCTACTGTCCCACCGTTGCATCGTCCGTATTTAGACATGCCAAATCCAATGTTTAGTAGGGAAAGTAATGCGCCTTCGTCAAACGCCCAAACAGCTAGACCTCAGAAACGATCGTTACCAGGAAGTGAAAAGCCTAGAAGAACGACTGACGCACCTTCTCATGCTCGAAGACCTACCGCCACGGAAAGTTATGCTGCCTTTCAAAATATGGTGATATCACCAGCGAACGAGTCTAATCGCAAGAAGCCGAAACGGTGAAGATGCTGTTAAACAGCCTGCAAACATATGATTATATAGAGAAAGTCAAATGACTAATAAGATCGATCAGAAGGGCAGATTCCGCAGCATCAGGCCTCGTTTACACTGTACCCGTACAACTTTGGATCCGGAATAAAAGTATAACGGATCAGTCTCCCTTCTACACTGTTTCTGCAAATCCGTAACACTCTTGTTCATTCTGTCTATAGAAAACAAGGGTAGATTTTGTAATACAATAGCAACATGTGTGTTTGATTGACACCTCAATTCAAAGCGATTAGCGACTGTAGACAAAGGAAATTCTCTCAACCAGTAATTAAAAACCAGCCAAGCCGCAAATGTTTCCCCGAAACTAGTAGGGCAAACTCTCGCCTTGTGCAAGCGAAAGGTGGTTTTTATGAGAAGCTACGCACTTATAACGAAAGAAAAAGGATAAATCTAAAGTTCTGTCTGGCGGATTTTGTTTACTGGATTCAGGAGCTGTTTTGTAATCGTTTCATTTAAGCCCTAAATATGCCAGAATTAGCAAGGCCCTCTACTCGGCTCCTGAATCAAATAACAAACTCAACAGAATGTATTATGGATTACGGATCCATAACGCGAATTCTGCTTCAACGCATCCATAATCTTGAGAAAAGCTTGGAAAATGTTAGGTTATAGATAATTCTTTCCAAATCCCTTTTGGTTTGCTCTGAACTGAACAAAAAGCAAAGGACAATAGGTTAATAGTCTCTACTTTCATGCACAATGGCCTCCTTTTGCATGCACAATGAAACAGTAAGCCACCTAATTTTTACGCTATATTTGCAGTTTTTACATCCACGGTTTGACTAATCGACGAACGAAATCCCTTTGTTCACGAGCGCTATTCGCTTTGTGCTGGATGTCAATCAAAAGCAAGTGATGTTATTGCTACAAAATATATCCTTGTTTACTATGATGTGATGGTTAGAGCAGAAACTGCGTGCGCATGTGCGAAATTTCGTAACTTTGAGCACCCTAGCTCCCTGCAACAGATCCCAAAATTAAGCAATGCTTCATATTTTCTTCCTTGGGCCCTAAAAGTCTTGATTTGTCATTTCAAAAAGCTTATGTATGCAAACACTTCCTCATATCAGATTGCTCAATGACGTCATTTACACAGTTTCTGCTCTGTCGATGTGATGTACATATTTTCCAAATGGTGTTAGATTATAGACTGCATCGCTATGCTATACAGTATTGAACAACAACAAAGGTAGTTGCAGCCTGGAGATTGGGGATTTATTGTCAATGAAATTAATTATGATATGCGTCACTTTAAGCCAGCCTACAATGATTACAACATATAGAGAGTCTAACGAACGAAGCGATTTACTTATTTTGAAATGGTGTTTGGTTCTTTAGACTGCATAACTGTGCTTTATCAAACAGCACCAAAGGGGAGTTGCAGCAAGGACATTAAACCATAGTATGATTAAACATTTGTGGTGAATGAAGTAAACCAGAATGAAAGACAAGTTATGTTTTGTTGCCGTTTAAGCTGTACATATGCATGAATATATATTTATACAACAGGAGTTGTTTTTAAATGTCTTGGTGATTGTCCTGGGAGGGGCCCTTGACCCTTAAATGTACTGCGAAATGTAGCATGGTGTGCCTCTTGGCTAAAGAGATTCTTATCCTGCGTATTATGAGGTAACCTTTTTCAAATTGAGGACCCTGTTTAGCAGCAAGTTAGGAATAAAACAATTGAAAGTTGCAATTTTCTTTTCAAAATCTTACCTCAGAGCAATTTTTTCGAAATATTTTAATATCTTCTGCGTACTTTTTACTCCACAGCCCGCCAAATGTACCGGGTGTCCCAAAAAAGGATACAGATTTGGTTGACTCCAGTGATGTGAATTTAGCTTTAATCAATGGCTAATCACTCTCAAAATGTTCTTCGATAGTTAACTTGAACATAAATGCCTTGAGTGTTGGTATTGGTGCTTTGAGAGCAGAAATATCAATCTTGAAAGCTCAAATTTGCGTCCACCTGTAAACCAGAGCTTTGGCCTTTTGGCCTAAGCAAGATCATGAAGCACCGTGAAATTTAGAACTGAGGTTAATGAAAAATTGAGAAACTACCCAATGGATGAATAATAGAGGGTGACTTCCGGGAAACAGAATAACACAAGATCTAATATTGTTCAAATTTCATCAAGGCTATCGTTGATTTATAAGCGGTGCCTTATGAAGTTTCTTAGGCCAAAAGGCTAAAGCTCTGGTTTGCAGGAAGAGGCAAATTTGAGCTTATGCTCAAGTTAACTATGAAGGAACATTTTTAGAATGATTAGACATTAAATTCATATCGCTAGAGTCAACCAAATCCGTATACATTTTTTAGGACACCCGGTATTAACCTTTTTGGCTTACCCGATATCTTTCGTATATGGCAGTATTTTTAGGGCAAAATAATACCTTTACAGCAGCACATATATCCGTGACGAAAATGGCTAGAAATCCCCTCCCCCCGGGGTGACTGTTATTTCTTTTATGTCGATATTCCGTTGTGTAAAATTTGGTTGTAGGTAACTCATATTAACGGTAGATCTATAGGATAAGCAATCTTTTCGTATTCGTGTTGTACAATGTTTCATGAATATAAACAATTATAGTAAGATAAATTGTACTTGGAACAGTTCACCGAAACTTTTTAGTCTGAACCTTCAGTTCTTGTTATAAGCAAATTCGTGAATGTATCTCGTCGTTATATCTACAATGAGTAAATTGAGAATAATCGGGAACTAACCTTTGCTGCCTTGAACTGAACTGTGGTGAGGGGGCCTTCGGATATACTATAGTCACAGGTGGCAGCGTATGATTGTAAAATTAGCAAAGATATTAGTGATATACAACCTTATTATATTCCATATCGTCTTTCTCTGTTTTGATGATGTTCGTCGTGTCTCTGCGCCAAAATATGATTCCTATCAGTCGACCCAGTCCTCATATTTTGGTGGAGAGACACGAGGAACATTATAAAAACAGAGCAAGACGATATGGAATATAATAAGGTTGTATATCATTAATATCTTTACTAATTTTACAATCATGCGCTGCTACCTGTGTTCTAGCGCATGAATCATCCACGGGAGGGGGGGGATTCTTCCATAGTAAAGGTAGCTGGGGATGTGCCGCGAGCAACGGTATATATTTAGCAATACTGGTCTATAGGGAACGCTCATCGTTATCATATTTGACAACATCGGTCTAGGGAACGGTCAAAGTTGGTCTAGCAAAGGGTACCAGTTTCGTAAAATTTAGTCTAGCCAACCGTACCACTTTGAGCATGCTCGCGGCAGACCCCTGCCCAAAATTTAGCGAAGAACCCCCCCTCCCTCGTGGGATCATCAAGATCTTTATCTTACCTTTATTGAAAGTACTTGCATGTCAGATTTTCTTGTCGATGCCCCATGTGACAGTCATTCCCTTTTTTCGTGTCCTTCCTCTTGATCAATCAAATGCAGCGCCTCGAAGAAGGCCAACCATCAATACGCATTAATAATGATGATAATTGAAATTCCATTCGTTTTGATTTGCATTGGTACCGTACTGCAGTACCAACAGGATTCCTTTCCATGGCAAAACCAAAAGTACTAAGATATTCCGCAAGATAGATATTTATTCAAAAAGATGATATGATGGCCTATATTAAGAAGGATCTATGAGTCCTTTGAGAATCAAATATTTGCCCAAAACACTTTTTAAAGGACAAGTCCGGGGTTGGTATGATTGATGATAAAATACAAGATAATAGTGCTATGAATGATGTATGATACTTTTTTCCACTATTTTTCACCTTCTCCTTGTGAAATTACGTATTCAAATAAGCAATTTGAGCGAAGTGACGTCATCTCGTGCAAACGAAAACGAGACTGTGTGATTGTTTTTTTGCCTCTTTATCGTTGCAAGCCTCTTTATCGTGTTCTTGTGCCATTTTCCATTTTCAATGCATGATAAAGAGGCTAGCAGCGATTAAGAGGAGAAAAACAATCACACAGCCTCGTTTTCGTTTGCGTGATATGATGTCACTTCGCTCAAATTGCTTATTTGAATACGTAATTTCACAAGGACAAGGCGAGAAATAATGGAAAAAGTATCATACATCATTCATAGCAGTATTATCTTGTATTTTACCATCAATCATACCAACCCCGGACTTGTCCATGACACGGATTCTAGTCAAAAATTATTTGTAATTTCATGACAATGTAATTTCATGTAATTTCAATATTTTAACCTCATTAGTGATGAAAATCTATCTTTTTTGTGTCGATTGATATCCTTGTTTCATGAAATCCCAATAAAATGATTTTCCCAGTCCCTACGACTACGTACGATGTACTCGTTTCTGCTTCGTAGCGTCACCTTAGTACCTTACGCCCCCGCAGGAGTGATTATATTCTTTTAATGCTAATAGTCCACTGAATATACTTGGAGCAAACCAAGTCTACAAGGAACCATGAAGGAACCAGAAAACGAAAACTACAGGCTTTACTGACATTCCTGGACCCCCCTGTCGTATCACTAAAAATACGGTATCCCTGTTTTTGCTTCTCAGAAATCATCTAACAAAAGCTACTTGCAAACCACAACCGAAAAGAACAAAGATAACCAGACGAAATGTCATTGTTAATTCATCCAGGTAACCAAGGCTTTTGTCTATGTTTTGGTGAAAACGCCTCAACAACGCCACTGAGCCATGGTGTTGTGCAGATTTTCAGTTGGCGGACCAAGAATGGCTGGAGTTAGAGTGTGATGCATTGTTGTCTTGTTGTTGGCAGTCGTAGGTAAGTGCAGCAAATTTTGCTTTCCATGACATAGCAAATGACATACAATATTATGACATACAATTTGCAGGATCAATTTTCTAAATCTCTCACTTGAAATGTTTGAGGAAATGTTGATGGCGGGACACCAAAAACCGGCAACCAATGCCTCAAGCTGTTAAGGTGAAAATTTTTTCCGACCAAATCATATTTTCATGCATTGAGAGTGTTGCTTAGACTGATGATATGGTCGTAGTTATCGCTATTGAAATACTGCCGGACGCTCCTAACTACGACTCATAATCAAACGCCATTATTTTGAAATGACTATGACTGCCTCGTTTCGATAAGGGCCTAGGCAGAAAAGCACAAACATTTGTAGTTTTCAAATGAAACACATTGATTTGAAAACTTCACAATAAATCAGTTAATGCTTAGCGAAAGCAGCAAAATAGTACCTACGTACAAGATTTGATATTGTCACCAACTGTTTTCATGGTATTCTTCATCGTAAGACTTTGTTCTGTCCGGCCAAGCTGCTTGAAACTCTGCTTTGAGCTTCGAGTTTCCGTTGGTCAACATCAATCAATCGAATTTGCAGAGATTCTAATGGCGTTGTATTTGGTTGTATACTTTGTACATGACTGTGTATAGCAGCCTCGTTCCCAAGGGCGTTCAAAAGTGAAAAAAGTCAGTCCAAAAATATTGCCGTAATAATATGAGTCCCAGTAAGAGCGATCTCGGTCTGGTGTAATAGCCTCGTTTTGAATAGCGATTACTGGGACTCATTGTAATCAGTCTAAGTGTTGCTGCCAATTTTCAATGCCATAGATTAAACATCCTTACCAGGAGAGTCTGCAGCAAATAGGCACCCAGCCATTTGTGATGTTTTGAGAAAAACGCCTTTAAAGTCTGAGAATGCAATTTTTGCAGTATTCCGCTTAAATTTTGGCAATATCGCCTGGTATTTGGCAATTTTTTGCATGCTGACCAAATGTTTTTCACCTACTGTTGTTTTTTTGTTAGTTTTGATTTTAGTTAAAAGCCTAACAGTTTGCATCTTTGCCAGAAATCTAAGAATAACATGTTTATATTACATGACAAAAGTGAAATGTGCGCTACATATGAATACATATGAATACATACTACTACATATGAATGAGAGTTATAAATTTGTTCAATTCCATCCAGCATGGATGTTATCTTTGGTTCTGCAGTGTCATCTTCTGCCCAAATATCAATTTCTTAATTTGTTTTGCTATCATCCATATACCTTTCTTTCCATTGTCTTTTTTGTCATTTTACCTAGCGCTTGCTGATTTCTTTTCTTTCCAATTTCAAGTGTTTTCTTGAAACCAAATGCATCATCAGAATTGTAAGCTATGTCATCACTTTCCTTTTTCTGTTGTCCTCTTAGGGCTTTCCATCTCTCCTTGTATTTCTCAAAAACTTTATAAGCAGCACTTTTCAGTTACATATTGTCTTTTCCATAGTCCTTCCAATGAATTTCTACCTGGCTGTTGTGTTGTTTGCTTACTTAGGCCTAGGCCAAACATATTTTTTCTGATTGATTTAAAGCACTACCTACTGCTTGGCTGGGCTTTCTGGCTGGCCTTCCATCAACTTCATACCTTCTCCTGCTGTTGAACTCTCCCTCCTTCTTTTACATCTTGTTGTTATCACTCTGCTTTATGATTCATTGAGAATTAAGGCTAGTTTCCATTTATTAGGGTGATATTTTCTTCTCATCGTAAACAATACAATTCCTGTCCGCTCGGAAAATTCCCCTTATTGGAATTAGTGGAATTAGCCTTCAGGCTTTTGGCTCCTTGATCCAGGAAGATCTCGAAATTATCTACGTTCAGTCTTTCAGAATTGATAAAACAAGGCGAAGTACGACCAAGCATACAGTAGTCCGGGGGGGGGGTACTCATATTGACCATGGTACGGGGACGTGCCACTGAATAGGGTATCATTTTCAGGATTCCTACTCGGGTACAATCACTTTTGTATGGTCGGCTCCATGACATGACAGGGTCCATATTTTCTATAATTGATTCCGCAACGTCGTTGAAAGCCATTTGCACTCCGAGATTGTCATTTAAATCGTTTGGATGGCAACATTTCAGCTGTTTCTGATAGATTTCTATCAAATTTTCGGGGCAGCCTACAATAACAGGGTATTGTTTTCAAAATTTATCTCTGGGACAGGGTATCATTTTCGGAAATTTTACTCCGGGACAGGATGCCTTTTCAGATTTTCCAGCGTTAGATCCTCCCCGTATTTTTGTAGACCAAGTACCCCTCCCCTCCCAGGACAGGAGTCATATGACAAAATATTTAGAATTTTATCAAGAAACGTACTTCTCATGGAGGATGAATTTAACGAATTAGGCCCAGTGGCAGATGTCCTTCTTGTTGGAACTGAAGCTTATCCACAGGGAGCCCCCATAAAAAGTAGTAGAAAGCAAACGAAATGCGGCTTCTGCGAGTGAGGCCCCTTCAAAAACTCCTCCGCAATTTTTCTCCCCCGCTCTTTCCTCTCTCCACCGCAAAGCTGCAAAGCGCACATTGCTCCTCCACAGATGCCGCTTTTGCCCTGTCTTTGCTCTTTGCCTCTTTGCCGTGTCTTTGCAGTGTCTCACTCGCAGAAGCCGCATTTCGTTTGCTTTCTACTACTTTTTATCGGGGCTCCCTGTGGCTTATCGTCTCATACCCTCCCCTGTCCACTTTCCGCCCCGCCCCTGAGGACACTCCTCTCGCCGGGGCACTGAAAGGGTTGTTTAGAAATTAGAAAGCAACATAAACCTCTTCCCACCTCTTCCCCCTTGTTTCTGCAGTTCATCGTGAAATGAAAGGAGTTTTCTTTCTGCAGCATTCATAAAAACAGAATTTACAAGTTGACAGAGCCTGGCAATGGAGATATCACACGAAGGAGAGAATTTTGTGAGAGTTACGAAATTGGTTGTCGATGAAATAGCAGGTCAATTACGCTTGTTCTTCAAAGGCAAATGGAAGTCTAAGTTTCCAACGGAACCAGAATGGGATGACTCTCCAACTAGTGGAAATATCTTTTGGAAGAAAATGAACAATGGAGCTCGCGAGGGAGTGAAGAGAGACGCAAAGAAAATCAAAGATGGGTCAAGTCAGGAGTGGGATTGCACATTGTTATGTCGTATTATTCTTGACACAGGTACAATCTTATTTCGTAAACGAATGAATAACACTTTGATGGCAAATACCTTAGAGCTATAAAGTACAAATAACAAGTAAAATATTTTTTGCATAAAACTGCTACACGTATTTTTTTATAAGAAACTGCCCATAAGAAACTCAACTCTCAGATCGCCAAAGAATTAGAAACTCCAGTACTGGGAGAATATAAGTAAGGTACTTGAGTGATGTCTAAATATTGGAAAACCTTGTTTTGAAATGTTCAGGAGGGCACAGCAGGGGCACAGGTAGTGAACATGAAGATTGTTGTGGAACCTCTAAGAAACTCGTAAGAAGCTCTGAGTACTCAAAATCTGATAATTTTTAGAAACTTTCAGTACTGGCCCAAACTCTTAGTTTCTTATAAAAAGAATACGTGTATTATAACGCAAAATACTGCAAGCTTCAATCCTGGACAAAATATTTGGAACAACAATTAGTTTTTTGCTGATTATCTCAGTTCTTCTGACTCTGTACATTTGCACCACCCCCTTTTACCCCCGAAACAATGTTGGTTGGCATCGTGAAAGCAACATTGTATCGGGGGTAAAAGGGGGGGTTCTTTATAATAACCATCTAATCTAAATTGCAGGACTTAGACTTGTTACCCCAAATGAAAGTGATGAAATCATTCGCTTGCGGAACGTCAGAAACAAGCATTTGCAGCATTTGCCTAGCACTGAAATTCCGGATAATAACATGGCGGAAATATTTCAAGAAGTTAGAGATGTGTACAAGAATTTAAAATGGAAAGATGATGCAATTGATGCCTACGAGTGTGAAAAGCTGGAAACAGAGGAGATCAAGATGATAAGAAAGAAACTGGAGGAAGAAAAAGAAGCAGGTAAGGGCTATGTCGGGAAATGTTATGACTCAAGATATACAATGCAGCGCTGTAACCGTCTGACTTTGCATTTTTGCAACAAGAACAGTCAGGCGAACAGGGTTCAATGCCAGGTAGAGCCCCACCAATTGAGTGTTACGACAAAGGGGTCGCGGACTCAATTAGGTCTTCTCTACTCCTGCGATCCCAGCGCTTGGCGCTAAAAACGCAACGTCACCTTCTCCTTTATAATGTGTCAGACTATATACTTTGACCACACTATCGTTAGACTTGCTCCAAGTCTCGTTCGTTATCGTATTCGGGCCCACTCGGTTGGCCAGCAGTGAGCAGCGAAAGTGGAGCGAACGAAGCGAGCGGAACGCTGCCTACCGAGTAGGCCCGAATGCGATAAAGAACGAGACTTGGAGCAGCCTACACTATCGTATACTGTGGGCGATAATAAAACAATGGGCATTATGTCTCGGTTACAAAATTGTCGGAAAACAATTCACGGTCTCTCCGTAATACCGACACGGATCTCAGAATACCTCGCTTTACAACCTCATACGGGCAACGTAGTTTCTCATATCGAGGTGTAGGTGTGACTGTGTGGAATAAACTAAGCACAGAAATAAAAAATGCCCCTTCACTGGCCACTTTCAAAAATTTGCTGAAACAGCTTTGAAGAATCAAAAGGTGTGAAAGTTCTTGTACAGCAACAAACTTTTCCTTTCTTAACCAGAACATATTGTGTATAAATTTTTGTTTTGCTTTGTAATACCGGTTGCTTTGTAATTTATTCGTGTAATTAGGTGACTATGGTGTATTTAATTCCACTGAATGTGCCTATACCTGTTGAAATAAATAATATGAAATGAAATGAAAATACTCTGACCATCCCCCCGGGACACCCATGGGCATTCGCCACATAAAATTTGCCCGGCCCTCGGGCATTTGCGCAGGAAATTTTTGTCAGGCTGCCCAGGGGAATGGTCAGGGTAGGAATTGAACGAGACATTATTGGCAGTGCTTTGTCTTCAAATTTTCAATTTATATTTCGCAGCTCTTCGTAAAGATCAAGGTGACTTCGATAATCTGCCGAAAAGCATTACTCATTTCATTGGTAGGGATACTGAAATGCTAAAAGCCGCAACAGCACTTGAGAGTCAAAACAAATTTCTTCTTATCCATGGTGGACCTTGCTATGGAAAGTCTACTCTTGCTATCAAGATAGGTCATAAAATGACAGAAGAGGGTTACAATTTTGTGGTGTGGATCAACATGAGAGACATATTAACTTTTGACAAATGCCCAGACATGGATACCCTAGCAGAAAAGATTCTGCAGGGGTTTCAGGTTGATACGAGTGAGATGAAAGATGAGATCCAATCTTATCTCACCAGAAAGTTATCGTGGATTTCATCAAGTAAAAAGAAAGCCTTATTAATCTTCGACAACGCAGATTGTCTAATTTCGAATAGCTCTCAAGCAACAAGCACTGATGTCTATACACAACTGACAAGACTGCTTGAAAGCAAAGATGGCATCAGAGCCATATTTACATCAAGAGCAAGCGTAGGCAGCCATGATGATAATGATATCCACAAGATGGAGCTTAGCTGTCTAAGCTCTGACGACAGTGAGGGCTACTTCAAATCAACCCTAGACAGGAACACTTTGATCGATAGGGAGTCTCTGGTTACTCGACTGGCTGCATGGAGTCATGGACTCCCTTTAGCTATGAAGATACTCTCTTCTGAAGTCAATGAAATTGAGGACAAACGTTGCTTGCAAAAGTACTTAGATGATGTCGCAAAATATCCTGTTAAAACTATAAATAAGACAGACAAAATAATGTTCCACTTATTTGGTGCATCTTTTAACAACATGGACGATGAAGAATTGAAGATGATGAAGCTGTTAGCTGTGTTTCCAAGTGGATTCTCTTTCCTTTACTTGGAAAAGCTGTCCAAGGAATTCGAGCTAGACTCCCTATTGATACGGAAGTTGAGAAAGCGGGGGCTTGTTGAGTGGCAAAACCCTAGCTACCTGATACACCTTTATCTGTGTGAGTTTGTCAGACAGAAAAAGTGGGAAAACGGAGATCAAGAGATGTACGAAGAAGCCTATGCTTGTGTTTATCTCAAAAGTTTGTTTGAGGTTAGTCTGGCCTCCTTGGGGAAAGATGCATACTCTGAATGGCAAAATGAATTTCTTTATGAAAGACACAACTTTTTACATCTCATGGCCTTTGTTCGGGAGCAAACCAAGAAGCCCGTGGAGACAGAAGCTCTGTCGAAGCTGAAGGGCATTTCGAGGAAGCCTACCCTGGATTACCTCGCCATTAGAATTTTTATAGAAGATATCTTACTCCCAAATGTGTTGATAGGGTTCTTTGAGGACTGCGAGAAACTCGTACCAGAAGATGTTAAGCCAACCATTTGGAGTATTCGATATGACTTGATAATGAAAAATGACCGACAAGAAATTATCAAGCCCAATACTTATCCAGAAGTGAAAGGTTTTGACCTGGTCCTTAAAGATTACAGGGACATTTATACACGTGTGTATCAATTTAGAGGAAGGTGGCAAAGCAGGGAAGATGGAAACAAATTGGTAAAGGAGCTGCAGGAGTTGGACGAAAAAACTGCTGACATTAAGAACACAGGAATCAAAGCGTATTTCAGGGCAAAAATTTGCAAGTGTCTTGGAGTCTTGTATTCAACGATGCGAGAAAAAACAATGGCTAAAGAAGCCCGCGAAAAAGCTTTGCAAATTTGTGATGAAGCATACGGTACAAGCTGGTTGACTTTTGACTGTCTTGAACAGCTTGCCAAGTATTACTGGGGAGTGAAAGACCATCAGAATGCTTTGGAGTACTTTGACAAAGCCGAGTCATTGGCAAAACAGATTTCGTTGATTGAAGACCAAAGGTATTCAATTCATTTACTGAACAAAGGGAGGTTCCTATTCAGCACTGGTTTACCAGACGATATCAAAGACGGAACCATTTTGCTGGAGGAATCTTTGGAGTTTCATCCGCCTGGCTCTCGGCACTGGTGCAAAGCACTGGATTTTCTTGCTCAGAATGACCCAAAGCGTCATGATGAGATATTACTAAATCTTTACCGTCTTGAAAGCCCAACGATCGAGCTGCTGAAATTGGTAAGGCAACCGTTTTTCCATGGCATCAATGCAGTAAAACGTGAGACTGATCAAGCGATAATTACAAGGGAAACAAATAAAGCAATTGAAGTTCTCAAATCAGCTATCAAATATGTCACAGAACTGCTACAGCGAAGGGACAGCAATAAAAGAAAATCGAAAGTATTTACCAAAGCTCTCTATCTCTGGAACGTGCACCTTGCCATAGAAACAGACCACTGCCTGACGAATACTGAGCGCCGCCCATACGCAATAGAAGCATTGAGGCTCTTGGAAACAAGCGACGAAAAGGAGCCCAACGACAAGATCATGACATCATTGCAGTTCTTGCAGCGATGGTGTTCTGTTGACCAAACGCGAGAGCATTTGCAAATGAAGAAAGCCTTTCTGGTAAAGAATTCCAAAGCGATGATAAATGCTGGTATGGATGGCCAGCTTCAGGAGAAGTATCACGAATTTTTCAACGAGAGTAGAAATTACCCCAAGATTCAGAATCAACTGAAGAATTATATATCGAAGAGCAAATAGAGCTGTTGTTGACTTTTGGAACCTTTTTTAGGATATAAACGTCAGAGACGTAGGAACCGGGGGCACGTGCCCCCCCCCTCAAGATTTTACAACAAACAAAGAAGTGCCCCTTTTATTTTCAGGAAGTACCCCTTTAGCTTACTGAAAAAAGTGTCCTTGAAGTGTCGTGCCCCCCCCCCCCAGTTTGAGATGCTTCCTACGTCCCTGACAAACGTTGAAGCTCTTTGTTTGTTATAAAGGTTATAATGTATTGATTAATAGCACTAACTAACACACTTACCACTGTTCGTAATACCTATGTGTAGGTAAATGTACAGCATTCTTAGATACCGGGTGACACAAAAAGCTTTACGAGTTAGGTCATAACAAGAACTCTGAAATCAAAAGTTATTGACAAATGCTTTTATCACAGTTTAGCTTAAAAGGCTTAGCTCTCTTTTGAGATGCTGCATGATCATTTTCAGTTTGAGAAATGATTACCATCCGAAAAACCAGATCCCAAAAATATTATGAATCCCTCAATTCGTCATTTTGAGTGAAGTAGTCGCCATCATTTTCCAGTCAATGCTTCGTGAAAACTCAGCGTAGCGATGGATTTTAAGTTGCCCGGGGAAATTTTTTGTTTTGTTTGCAAAATGATTGACCTCTGTTCTTCATTCAAATTTCATGCTCTAAAGCAAATTTGGAATTCGGCTTTTTTCACATCTTCCAAAACATGGACTGGAAAAGGAGGGAATAGTCCGGGAAATGAATGAATTCCCACATATTTTAAACTGTTTTTCGGACCGGTATGCATAACTTGAACTAACCAAGCAACATTTCAAAAGATAGCTGAGCCTTTCAGCTACGTGCTCATACCTTGTTTGTGTTCATAACATTTGCCCTCAGGAAACTATTAGCGATCTTGCTCGTGAAGCTTTTTTGGGTCACCCGGTAGACAGATAGACAGACAGACAGACAGATAGACAGGCAGACAGACAGACAGACAGATAGAAACCATAGTGTATGAAGGTCTACAATATAGTGGCAAGCAGAAATCCGTAGCGTTTTTGTTTAGGATCCACGGCAGATTTACAGCAAAAACCCTAACTTCCTTCCAAGCCATTTAATTCAAAGAAAACTGTAACAGAATTTTACACCGACCTTTTTAAAGATTGAGGCCGATGTTCATATTTGCATAGCTTATCTACAGTTAACCCCGAAATTATTCATACCTGTGCCAAATTTGGAGTATTTTCAATCGTTATATTTGCTAACCAATTCACAAGATATTTCATTCCTTGAAATGTCTCTTTTAGCACTTGTTTCAGCCTTTTACCACATTTTTACGAAACTTCAGCCACAGTAAAATTGGTCCTCAAATAGAACAATGCATAATACTCAGAATTTGGCATAGGTATGAATAATTTCGGGCTTAACTGTACATGCTAGGGTTAGACTTCAGTAAAATATTTTGATCCATCCCTCACCGAGAGAGCAGGGGTGAATTTTGTAAAACAAAGAAGACAGTTCTGTTTCACGCCCAACAACACCTTTCTCGAGAAATTTTTTCAGCCTCGTTTTGATGCCCCTATACAAATGCATGTCAGTAAATATACTGGCAATCTCAAGAATAATAGATTTCACATCTCCACCGCAGCTAACTATTTTGTTTTGCTCTCCATGAACAAGGGCAGATTTTGTAATACAATAGCAACAGTTGCGTTTGATTGACACCTCAATTCAAAGCGATTAGCGGATGCAGACAAAGGAAATTCTCTCAACCAGTAATTCAAAACAAACAAAGCCGCAAAAGTTTCCCCGAAACTAGTAGGGCAAACTCTCGCCTTGTGCAAGCGAAAGATGGTTTTTAAGGGAAGTTATGTGCTTATAGCGAAAGAAGAAGGGTAAATCTAAAGTTCTGTCGCTTAGATTATGTTTATTTGATTCAGGAGCCGAGCAGAAGGCATTGTAATTCTCGCGTCTTTAGGGCTTAAAATGAAACGATTACAAAACTGCTCCTAAATCAAATAAACATAATCTAAGCGACAGAGCTTTGGATTTACCCTTCTTCTTTCGCTATAAGCACATAACTTCTCTTAAAAACCATCTTTCGCTTGCACAAGGCGAGAGTTTGCCCTACTAGTTTCGGGGAAACTTTTGCGGCTTTGTTTGTTTTGAATTACTGGTTGAGAGAATTTCCTTTGTCTGCATCCGCTAATCGCTTTGAATTGAGGTGTCAATCAAACGCAACTGTTGCTATTGTATTACAAAATCTGCCCTTGTTCTCTCCATGTATTTTTATTTGATTGAGTGCACTCAGAGGTGTGGAATCTATTCCTCAGAAAGGCAATTCGCTGTGTCTTTTTGGAAACCTGAATCTTTTGTTTTACAAAATTTGCCCTTGCTCGTTGAGAACGATTCGACAACTGGTATTGAATGCATCCATCTACTCTGCCAGAAGAAAATGAATATCTGCTAGACCGTCTTTGGAAACTTTACCAAAAAGTTCCCAGTGAATAAATACATCTGGATGAAGTTTCAAATTAATGGAAATGGCAAAGATCAGATAAACAATTCAGACTAGCATATCATACATTCTAATTTTCTGATAAGCTGAATGAAAATATTATGGCCTGCGTAACAAGGGCAGATTTTGTAATACAATAGCACGAGTTGCTTTTGTTGACACCTCAATTCAAAGCGATTAGCGATCACAGACAAAGGAAATTCTATCAACCAGTAATTCAAAACAAACAAAGCCGCAAAATTTTCTCTGAAACCCAGGTAGCTAGCTCGCTCGCTGTGCATTCCAAAAATTATTTGTAAGGGCAAACATGAGCATAGATCGAGAGAAGAGGGATATATCTACACATCTGCCGCGGGCATTTTATTTCTTTGGTCCAGAAGCTGAGCCGTAAATGTTTTGATAACACCCAAAAAAATAAGAGAATTGAATCGCCTCCTAAACGGCTTTTGAACCAAACAAATAAAATGCCCGCGGCAGATGTGTAGATGCATCCTTCTTCTTTCGATCTACGCTCATGTTTGCCCTTAAAACAGTTGCTGGAATGCACAACAAGCGAGCTAGCTACCTGGGTTTCAAAGAAACTTTTGCGGCTTTGTTTGTTTTGAATTGCTGGTTGAGAGAATTTCCTTTGTCTGGAATCGCTAATCGCTTTGAATTGAGGTGTCAACAAAAGCAACTCATGCTATTGTATCACAAAATCTGCCCTTGTTGGCCTGCGTATTTAAGAGATTGAATTAAGCTGCTGGTACAAATCTTCGCTAGAACTAGGGGTAGGCATTATCAAATGTGGGGAAAGCGAGGGCATGGAAAATAAAGCCCTTGCCCTTGCCAAAACGAGAAAATATTGTTTTTTGGGCCGTGAAGAACCTTAAAACTGCTCTGCTGAACACCAGCTGCTTTCATTGACATCGCATTTCAAAGCGATTAGTGATTGGAGACAAAGGAAATTCTCTGGACCAGTAATTCAAACAAACAAAGCCTTAAAAGTTGCTCTGTAACCAGTAGGGCAAACTGTCACCTTGTGCACGCGAAAGGTGGCTTTTAAAAATAATCATGGATTCCTGACGAAAGAAGAAGGGTAATGGCGAGAGGCAGTAAAACCCGGAATACGTTTGGAGTCTAGTCTGAAACGAGCGCGTTCCCATGGTTATATGTATTCGTCTTCCGAGAACGTCGGAGTGACTTTCTGCCTGTGAACGTTATTATCGAAGCAAAAAACTGCATAATTCGTTTGCTATCACTGCATCCTCATTTAATTGATCAATCGGGTAAGTGTAACGGTTTCCTTTAGAATTTTGCACTGCTAAATTGATCCCAAGAGACTTGTTTATAGTTTTGCTTCGATTCACAAATTCAGAATGGAAGTAGCTGCCTGAAATGAGTGGAGTCTGAAATTATGACAACGGATAAATGTGTAAACTGTGGGATTGATGTCTGTGTTGTTAAACGACGAACGATAAATTGTTGTTCATCTGATTTAGTATCGATTAACTTCGCCGAAGTTCATGGTTTTGTTCTTCAAGATTTAATCAGTTTGATTGGCAATACTTGCAAAAATTACTTATGTCAAACTTGTTTCAGAAAATTTGAAAGTTTTGAAAATGCAAGAAAAAGATGAAAGGGATCAAGGATGACATTTTTATGAAGAGTAAAGGAAGTGAGATCCTGCTTCAACGATTTTATCCATGGAAAGATGGCAACAAAGTTTCTATCACCAGCGCTGAAAATGAATTTATTCCCCATGCCTTGAAAATTGCCAGAAGGCAACTTTTTGGTGATTTTGAGAAAAATCCAAAAAACCAAGAATAGATAGCGAAGATGTTGGATTTGAAAAGAGCAAGTTCTCTCTCTCCAATAGCAAAGATAATGTTTAACATTATTTGTGTCTTCAGCACTTAAAGCATAATTCTTAATTTGCCAACAGGTATCTATCAGTATCTCCGATGAGTTTCAAAGCCCAAGACTTCATAGTAGATGAAGAAAGAAAGAATATCACAAACTTGTTTCTTTGAACAATGTTACATGGGCAATTTCAACAGACTTTGAAGAATTGACAAAACCTTTTCATATGATATTCAGAAGGATAAAATGTGTCAAATCTCTGAGAATATTTGCATGGACCTGGTATTTTTTGCTGAACAAATGTTCAAATTTTGGTTGTGTACTTGATTTACCAATTATAGTACTTTACTGTGAAATGAGCTGATGATTGAAATGATCGAGATATTTTCAAAATTATGTCCCCAATAAAATACTTCCAGTGATTCAATCTCTAAAAATTTCTGTAAAAGACATCCCATACCCAGAGTTTAGAGTGAAAACCACTTTAAAAATTGGAACACTTCCTGTTATAATATTTGGATAGTGAAGTGCCATCTGCCACCTCTGATTTAAAATTGCTGCTGTAGCTTTCTTCTAAAACTGATCAAACAATTTCCTCTTTTTGACAATGCAGTGCAAATGTACAAAGTTAAACAAGTTTGAATAAAGTATGTAAACAAGAACTTTGATATGAATTGAATTAAGCATTAATTCAAAATATTTCAATTTGATCAATTTCAATTCATATCAAAGTGCTGACATTTTACTTTATTCATGCACTTATTTTTCTTCTAAAATGCATACCATAGTTTGATGAAAGTAAACTTGCAAGGGGTAATGTTATTTTGCTTCCTTTTTGGTTGTAGCAGCAATTTCAACTTTTGCTTTAATCCTTAGTACCATTCTTGATAAGTACACAGGGGGAGGGGGCGCTCTGCACATGTACATAAGGGAGATAAGTCTGATATTTTTGTGTCAGAATATTGCCAAAAATGATATTTTGGGGTCTAAATTAACTGAAGTTATGGCCATGACATTTTTGACATGACATTTTGACAAGCTGAGTTAGAAACATACCCCAATCAAAAATGCCCCCAAAAGTAATTCGAAGGACTGGGTCAAAGTACCCTATTCTAAAAATAGCTTTTTGGGTCATTTTCAGAGTGTGGTTTGTTTTTTCATATTCAGCATGTCAAAATGTGTAAGAACACTGAGTTTCAATATATACTGTAGGACAAGTACAGTGTCGTTTTCTATTTGTAAATGAATTCAATTCATGTAAAATTTTGACGTCAAGCGACTGCAATACTTGGTGGTTGAATTTGTGCTTTATATGGTATTCTAACAAAGTTTTAATTCAGGTCGGGAAGCTCAGTACGAGGGGCGTATCACTCTGAAAAAATCTCGTACACCTTTGGCAAAAATCCCTTTGTTTTCAAGAAAAATCCATAAAAAATCCCTAAAAATCCTATTGTTTAAAAAAATCCTCGTGTACGCCATTTCGGAAGAGTGATACACCCCTCGGCTCAGTAAAAGAGTTACATAATATAGTGTGCATACGGATGTGTATTTATATCATTCTGCTCTTGGAGATAGACTGTTTTCAAGGGGGGGGGGGCACTGAATTTTTAAAGATCTGTCTTTCCCATCTAACTAATTTCGTTTGGTTTATCTAGGGCTGAAAAATAGAGGCCTAGCCCCCCCCCCACTTTGGAAAATCCTGCAGTCCTTGTTTCCTTTTAAGGTTTATGGCAAACGTTTGTAGGCCACCCGGGGGGGGGGGTACTTGACCTAAATTTTTACGAGGATGTGCCCACGAAAAAATGCTTTTTGACCCTGCTCCAGAAGTTTTTGCTCCAGAATTTTCGACAGCGTATAGCTTTTAAGGGAAAAATCGCAGACACACTTTAGATGATAAGGAGCTAAGACCCATTGTCAACCGGCATGCTTTGGGCACATCATCAATACCACAATGCAATCTTGACTGTCGATTGAAAAACAAACTATTTCAAATTTTTAACTGATCTCTTCAGTCACTACTTTCATAAGAGTTTGTTTTGTTTTTGACAGTCAAGAATTGCATTGTGGTATTGCTGGATTGCTGGTTCACCCAAAACATGCCGGTTGACAATGGGTCTTTAAAGGGGCTCCGTCGCCAAACAATAAACAAATCCGCAAACTCGCACGCGTCACCAATTATCCATTGTTCGTCCATTGTTTCTGCAGTTTGTTTGGTGGCACCCAAGCCACGAAAAAGTGACTGTTAAAAATCCACTTATATCCGAATAATCGTGATTTATGTCCAAATGGTAACTTTCATTTTGACAAAAATATGAAAATCCTGTGTGATATCAAGTTTAAAAAAACCGCAAAAATCGTCGTTTTGTTTATATTTTGGCGACGGAGCCCCTTTAAAGGGAATGTAAGCATATTACAGTAGCCCAAGCCATTTGCGGTCAAATTCTAGCCTATCAATCAGATACCAGAATTTCCTGTTGGCGTAGATCAGATCAGTTGGGAGATAATTTACCCAAATATGGTGAATACTTAGGGAATACTTATAGATTCCCTTGGGACTAAAACTATAATAATACTTTGCTTGACATGTGCCACACCAATGGATAGCTGGGCCTGGTTCTTCAAACCACGATAAGGGCTAATCTTAGATTAAAAGAATAATCATGTAGTCATTTGAAAAGTCTTCATCCAGTATCAGCCTAATACCAGTTTTGAACAACCTGGCCCTGATCTATAACAGGAAATACTGATGTCTGATAGGCTAACCTTTGAGTGGCACGTGCACGTGCTAACATTTTTACGAAACGATAGAAAATGTTGGCTATTCAAACAGATACTGTATCGCAAAATACTAACTGCTTCTGCTTATATATTTAGGGAGCAGTAGCCTTTCAAATGCTGGGCGTATTTTTTTACTCACCCGGTAGATTGTGGGATTTTGGTAGTTCTTCAGAACTATTACATTGATTGGTTTCTTTTGAAGGTGAAATATTATAGGCAATGGAGACTATTGAGAGGAAATTCTAAACGTGCAGCTGCGGCACTGGGAAAGGGAAGATACCAAACCGCATGCAAATACCTTTTAAAGGAGCCCAAATTCAGGGAAGCAATGTCAAAGAACATCAAATGTATTGTGCGAGAAGAATGCGACCCGATGGTATCTACAAAGTTCCAATCAAGTTTCAGAGTTAATGATTTAGATGACCTGAAACACCTGAAAATTCAGGCTCTTGCACGAGAAATGAGAAAACAGGCTCCTTACATTTTCAACACGCTGAAATCAATAGCGACGAGAGCAAGGCATAACAACGATAGAAAATCGACGATTCGAGCAGTCATTGCATTCAGCATTTTAATCAACCAACGAAATAAAAACATGAATGCTATTCAAATTCAAAAAGTTTTAGCGGAATGACTATGGTAAATCTAAGGATTTGCCTGGCAGATTTATTTATTTGATTCAGAAGCCGAGCAGAAGGGATTGCAATTCTCGCATATTAGTGCCTAAATGAAACAATTACTAGTCAGCTCCTGAATCATATAAACAAAATATGCAAGGTAGATCTTTAGATTTATCCTCGTTCTTTCCTTATAAACTCATGATTCCCTTAAAAACCACCTTTCGCATGCGCAAGGCGACAGTCAACCCTGCTGGTTTTAGGGTAACCTTTGCGGCTTTCTTTGTTTTGAACTACTAGTTGAGAGAATTTCGGTAGTATGCAGTTGCTAATCATTTTGAAATCCGGATTCCAGGTCTCAATCAAAAGCAACCGTTACTATCGTATTACAAAATCTGTTCTTTTTTAGCAAGCCTCACACTTAAGTGAAACCCTACCTCTCGCAGAGTCTGATTTTACCTCCACCAGGCTGGCTCGTTTTTCACACAAACACATGACGAAAAGTACAAAGGATTCTATACGCAGGGTGTATCTCACTTTCAGTTCAGAGCCTGGAAGGTGGGATGATCTTTCTTATATAAAATGATCCTTAAAGTGGCTCCGTCTCAAAATTTTTGTCGAAACAGAGATTTTGCAGTTGTTTGAACTGCAGACTGTTAATCTTTTTTGCATAATGAGGGCCTTATTTTGAAGATAAATCTTTGTACTTCCAGATGAACAAACCAAACACTCAAAGCTTTTACGATTGCTCGGATATAAGTGAATTTTTGACAGTTGCTGTTTGATGAAACAAACTGCAGAAGGCAATGGGCAGGTATATAAGATAATGCTGTTCTCAGATTTATTTACAATCTAATTGGCCAATTCCATCAATACGGAAGCATACTTGAAACGTTTAAACCAGCGAAGTTTAATACCAACAAGTTAACATATGAAGCAAATACAGAAATGTGTAATGAAGCCAGCCAAGCGCACTCGAACAAGCAAATACAAACTAGGAAATAGAGTTTAGATTTTAGGTTCATGCATACGTGAAGTAATATGCAGTTGCAGCAGCGAGAAAGATAGAAATACCAAGCACTGAATATCCAGTTTTGTACAATGTTTTCATATCGAATCCAATGGCTGCATCCCAGAACTAGAAGAAAGATATACTTAGTTAATGGAACTTAGTTAATGGAATAATTGTTCTATTTGCACTTCGAAAAATTCTTCTTGGCGTAGGGCAGATAAAATTAGCCTGCGTGCAGACTTGACTGATTTGTTTTCAGAGAGGTGACGAGGAACAAGCCTCACTACACAAGGACCCTCAATCTACGCTCTTTGGAGTGAATTGATGTTGTTGTTGTCGCTCCAGTGAGTTATAGCCTCCATCAGTCAATCAATAGCGATAACCTACGAACACATAATCAGTCTAAAGAGGAACCTCACTGAAAAGAAACCAGTCGAGTTTGCACGTAGGCTAGGATAAAATTGCATGCAGCTGATTCTGAATAACTACCGGATCTTCCAAAAAAGTACTCCTGTTTCACAGATCACCAAAATTTGATGATGAGACCGATCTCCAAATTTCTTTTTTTGGCCAGTAGATCAAAGACCAAATCATTTTTCCAGGTATGTGTTTATCAAAATTAGCAAATGTAGCTCTTTTTAGGGCTGCCTGGTTTTGAAGAATACTGCAAAGAGGCGGTTGACTCTGGACGGGGGAGCAACGGTGGTGGCAGTCGTTGTTGCTGTTGTTCACTCGGCTGGGGTCTCCTTGTTCAGCATTATATCAAAAGTGAACACGGCTTGAGTATTTATCAGTAAAAATCGTTTATGTAACCTTTTTGTAGTTGTATATTCAATTTTAGTTTCGCTGTATCACTTATGTCCTTTAAGTAATGGATGCAGGGCTATCATGGTATCCTTGTCTCCGTGGCATTGTCCTTGTAGTGTAGTAAAGTAGTTCTTACGTGGCTTCTTAAGTAATTTGTTATCGTACAATTTCATATCGAATATTAAAAAACACTGGCTGCGGTCACACTACTGTACTTTCCCGTTGTAATATGAATTGATTCACTTTCTTGCAATTTGTTTTTGTAGCCAGAAAGTACGGCAACATAACGGTACAATGACACCCGGTCACACAGTGCTATGATTTATCATGAGACAACTACCCAAGGCTGTGATTGGTTCATTTTCCAAAATAACGCTGAAATATAGGTCTGGACCTTGTTTTGCCCGTTGCTTTGCATGTGATAATTTTCTTATGGAATCAGTTCTCAGGACCAAAGCGCTGTAACAGCGTTGTATGTGAAAACCAAATGCGGTTACATATCACAGCATAGTTAACCCGTTGTTTTCAAGGGATACAACAGGGTAAAAACGAGCATAGCCTCCAAATCTTTTCTTTTGTCCGAAGTTCCCCTGGGACGCTGACTCATCCTCTGATCAGATTGCTTTTTCTCCTAAAATTGACCAATCAGGTGCCGTCATTTCATTACTTCCGCGTTTCGCAGCTAGATTTAGGCCATTTTGAGTACCCCCCAATAAAAAAATATTGCACGCTCGAATAAATTGAATTTTTTGAAAATTTCAACGGGAAAAGGAAGCTTATACATAGGACCACAAGTGTTCATGTAACCCCCTTGCCATCACCTAGGATTGAAAAATTACGGCGATTTGAATGTTTGTCTTTGGTATTTTTTCAAACAGGTAGCGGCATCCTGCTCGCCCTCCCCCCAAAAATTAGTTTTTTTAGCAAAATTATCAAAAATATACATATTTCCATGAATAATTCTTCCGAAATTTGCCCTTTACTTCGCCTTGACTTGCGAATTTGCGACACCTCCAAACTCTGTCCTTCTTCCCTGTATAGCAACTTATGCCTCTCTCTGGTCTGGACCCAACATAACAGGAAAAGGCGGGAAAAGTGGCGGTGTCGTCATGTTTTTGTTGGTAAAATCATTTATCGTCTCAAATGTTTCTTTAAAAATGGGGAAAGGAAAAGAATAATCTCGTTTAAATGAAATGCATACTGACTGGAAGAGCTTGACAACAGTTTTATTAAAATCTGAAAGCGCGTCTTGGACTTGGCAACATCTTCTTCAAAGCATTCACATCATTGAAAGAAACACGCCATGAACAAACTTTTCGCATTGACTGCCTGATGATATGTTTCGACAAGAGAGAATATACAAGAATCTTGCCAACTAAAATCAAAAGTCTACCTCTGTATCAAAAGGTTTGTTGGAGTTGTAAAAACAAAATAAATTTCACAGACAACAATTACCAACAATTGCATTACATGTATTCTTTTTGTAAGAAGCTGCTTTTAAGAAACGCAACCCTCAGATCGCCAAATATTATTAGAAACTGCTGTACACATACTTTTTTATAAGAAACTAAGAATTGGGTCAGTGCTGAAAGCTCCTTAAAAGAATTTCAGTACTCTGAGTTTGTTAGAGGTTCCATAACAATCTTCATGTTCCTTACTTGTGCCCTCGTGAACATTAAAAAAAACAAGGTTTTTGAAGCCTTTCCAATGCGAAGCATTACAGGAAACAAGTGAAAATAAAATAAAGATATGTCAAGGATTTCCTTAATCTTTATAAACAAATTGTTTCTTAAGTTATATTTTCCCAGTGCTGGAGTTTTGCAATTTTTGGCGATCTGAGAGTTGAGTTTTTTACCCTTTCTTATAAAAAAATACGTGTTCTGGGAAAAAACTATTTATTATGATAGAGGAAGTCCTTAGGATATTTTACTTTATTTTCACTTGGTTATTGTATCATGTTGCTCGAAAGGGGCTCGGAAGGTACTTGAGAAAAGTCTAAATAAACATTAGAAAGGCTTCAAAAACATTGTCTCGAAATGTTCACGGGGCACAGGTAGTAAACATGAAGATTGTTATATGTCTAAACATTGGAAAGGCTTCAAAAACTTTTGTTTTGAAATGTTCACGGGGGCACAAGTAAACTTTGAGTAGCTACTCAAAATCTAATAATCTTAAGAAAAATTTAGTACTTTCACAACTGGCCCAAATTTTTATTTTCTTATAAACTCGTGCACTAACTTTTACAACAAACTTGACCCCAGTTCTTCCCGGGGTAAAAGTTTCTCCTAGATTTCTTAATTCTTTACAAAATTGAATTTTACAATTTCACACAGCACAGGCGGCTTCTTTCTTGTAAAAATTTAGCGGAAATCGTTGTCAAATAGTTATTTGATAAGAATGTAAGAATTTGAAATGCCCTCATTGCAAGACGAAGTAGAAGGAAAACTTACTTCATCGTGATCTTGATCACTCCTGATGCAATGCCGTCGTCTTCTTTGAGAATTGTTTGCAATGCTGTCAGTTTGGTTTCACTCACACTCCATCCCAAGCGCAGGAATTAAAGATATGTGCAGTTATCTCGATACTTTGCTTCAACTTCATTGGTAATCGACCATCTTCTTATAGATTTGTGAACAAATAGTTGAGACGATAAATGATTTTACCAACAAAAACATGACGACACCGCCACCGTTAAAAATCGACACCGTTCCTTATACCAAAATCGCGAAAATCGATACCCTTCCCGATGGCACGTCCCCGTACCCAAAATATGTGAAGTGCCCCCCCCCGGGATTTCTCTCCTCTTTTCCCGCCTGTGCTTTCGTATTATGGTCCCCCTGTGGCAACCACATGCAGTGGAGGCTTCTCCTGTCCCATAATGCTCCTGTCTCTCCCACACTGCTCTTTCAAATTTATCGCTCTTGCCTGAGTTGTTTTCGCTTCATTTTCATCAAAATGAAGTGTACGAGGCTACTGTTTGGCAGTTTGCTCAAAATATACCGAAGAAACGAAGAAAGTTCAGTGTCAGAACACAGAGTCGCAGGAAGAAAAAGTGTTTCAAAGGTACAAGATGTGCAGATATCCAGCAGCAAAGTGGATTTAGGCCAGCTGCCCAAGAGCCAAGAGTGAGGTGAGGGTGGTGATCAAAAATGGAAAATTGGAGATTTGGGCCTAATCCTGCAGCTCCTGATTACAGATAACTGGAACCTCTCGTAAGGTGCTTTCCTATTGGTTGAGAGCAATAAGGGGGAGTCCTTGGGTATCCGGGGTTTCCATCGAAATGAATGCATTTGATTGGTTGAAGGCTTTGGGTGATGACACATTACAAGCATCGTATTGGTTTATGATCATGACGGTTGAAATGTATTGCGCAACGACATTCACCACATGTTGAGAGGTAAGAATAACTTCCTTGAATCCCTGTTTGAACACCCTAACCGAATTTGCATGTGGTGATGGCGACCGGGCCTAACGTCGATATTCCTCCAACAAGCCTTCGTGGATCTGGCGTTTGTCCTCAATGTGGCGAACGATTTTACAATCGCTACAAGCCTCCAAATTGTGAAAACTGCAACTATCACATTGGTGGTAGCTTCATTCGCAAGAACCCGAAAGGTAACGAGGAAACTAGCAGCAAGAAGGCTGTGTTGATCACGAGGGTAGGAGAAGGGATCTCCATTTACTCTGTCAGGACCAGCAGCAAGAACGATCGCTGTTTTGTTACCATCTCTTCAACTGGCCAAAAGATCTGCTATAGTACGAAGTGCCTTACGGAAAGATCTGCTTGCGTCAACCAGTGTGCTGGACAAAGCCCATCATGCGCTCATATCACTGCCGCTGAGACCTTCAACTCCAACCCAGTGTACACTGTCCCTACTTTTGCAGAAGAAGATTTTTCCATCTTGGAGGCAACACCAAATATGAAGGCAAAAATGGTGAATCACAACCAGAGCCAGATGCCAACTGTTGTCAAGGTGGACGAATCTTCTTATGTGACAGTAGGACAAGCCGGTACGGAGATGGAGGTTGGCCTATGTCACGTTTGGAACCGTAAGGATGCAGCATCATCATCCATCTCTCACACTCGTTTTCTCAAGTGTGCATCGCGATCATGTAAGGCACCCTCAGCAAGGTCAAAAAAGGCTGGTCAACCGTATCTATGTGTCCATTTGCATCTTGTGATTTTAGCACGGAAAATATATGAGGCCAAGCCTGTGGAAAGTCCAGTGATTGTCTGTCCGGATGAAAATATTGTTATGCCATTGATGGATGAAAACACCACTTTTTTTGGTATAGTATCCCTACACTTCTCAGTATAATATGTTGTGTTCATAGTTCACCTTCTTTCATATTGCTTGCTTGAACATGTTGTGGCTACCTGTGATTTAAATTCATATTTTCACACTCATGTGAAATAGTCTCCCAGGGGTTTACTCATTGACTTTCAATACAGGGGGTCCATGCCAATATTTGGGGTCCGAAATTTTACGTTGAATCAATATTTGGGGTCCACAAATCTGAAGAAAGGAAGAATGGCGCAATATGGCCCTGAAGTTGTGAATCATGAGATAAATGTTTTGGTATTATTTGAAAACTGAGAAAGATCAAGAAGCTTTAATTGAAATCGTTCAAAGACATTTTTGGGGCCCTAGAAATAGATAGCAATATTTGGAGTCTCCAAAACATTACACTCAATATTTGGGGTCCCCAGAACATTAGGCTTAATATTTAGGGGTCATCAAAGAAATAGTGGCATGGACCCCCCGCCCCCATATTGAAAGAGGTAGTACCCCCCTGGGAATAGTCTACAAATATAATCGTTGTTTGCCACAATATTTACAAATATTTACAGGTATTGAATATTTACAAATATAGGATAGATACAACATATACATGTAAAGATAAACACACCTAATTACAGTGGCAGGGATAGCATTAAAAGGTCAAGCTGACCCTATTTCCATAATGGTCCCCTTAGTTAGAGGTGCTGTATAAACATAACCAAACACTCATTGTGCAGTGATTTTCCATTATCTCAATATTTATTAAATTCATACTAGCTGATCTGAGAAAGATGTTAGTGAAGTGTTAGTGACAGAATGTGATTTGAACTGATCACAAATGAACTATTTGCTTCATATTCTTGTATTCTTTGCATGGATTATCATTTTCTACTTTAACAAGGAATGTTTAACCAAGACGTAATGCATCTTAAATTGTACCAAAAAACAGTGTATCTTTGGTAAGAAGTTCTTCATTACAATCTTTAGCACAATCATTTGTTGAAATCAAAATAGAAATCTCGCTTTGTAATTATTGTAGGCAGAGTATATTAAATTGTTGACAAGTTTCTTGTTTCTTCAGGTTTATGATGCTAGTGATAGCATGCTATCCCTGCTTTATTGCCCCCTTTTTACTCAGCATCAGGCTTTTAATGCATTTGTTCGCTGTTTTTAGGCAATGACAAGTCAAGGCAAGCAACAATAGATATTATTTCTAAGTTTTCACTCCCATACAAAATTCCCTTGGAGCTTTTGCGTCAAATAGAGTCAAGCGATTGTAATGAAAAATGGCCAAGTAAACTTGAACCAGAACAGACCAATTGCGTACGTTGCCAAGGATCTTTGGATTCTGCAGTTCTCCCTAATGGTCAAAGCAAGGCAGATCATGGCTGGTTGATATCAAACAACAATGCCTTCAAGAGCATGATTTTTTTAGTGAAGAACTGCAAGGATAAATCTTGCCAGGCAGTCAACATAGCTCTTCCATTTGACAAGGGTGAGTATATTGCAAATTATCACAACTCATTTCAAAGGCACAAAGCAATACTACTCAGGCCTGGCCGTTTAAGGCGGGCGATCGCCCGCGCCCGCCTCCACGCCCGCCTCCACGCCCGCCTTGGGTTGGTGAGGTGAGCGATTCATTGCTCACCTCAATGTCAGTTTGCACATGAACCGCCCGCCTCAATGTCATTCACTCATTCATGTATTCATCACCTCTTGAAGTAAAACTAAACTATTGAAAGGAAATTAATCCTTATAGTTTGACCTCAAAATAAACTTCATCACCTTTTAATCTCTCAGGAAGTCATCTCCTCCTGTAAAATCGTTAACTACTTCACAAGTCAAACGAAAAACAAACGAAGCGCGCTTTGATATTTGAATGGCTTTACACCAGACTGTTATTTATCTCCTCCTGCAAAATCGTTAACTACTTCCAAGTCAAAACTTACTGTTCAAAACTTTGTTGGTGAAAGTGTGGTTGATTTGCGACTATATAAACTATGGCTTCGTTTCTGTCGGAGAATCGCCTTCTCGTTTTGCAAAGTTAGCTGTTTTAAGGCCAATAGTGCATTCCTCGTTTATTCAACTACTTTTATTGAGGATTTTCGGGAGACTGAAAATCGCCCGCCTGACTTTACCGAGGAGAGCGATGTATCGCTCGCCTGCTAAAATGCTCACGGCCAGGCCTGAATCCTGTATGAATCAAGAGTTTAAGGCACAAGGAAGAAAATATCAAGTGCTGCCATATTTTGGACCTGTTGCAGGGGCTCAAAGTTACAAATTTTCACACGTGTGCATGCGTAGTTTCTGCTCTGTCACATTGTGCTATCTGTGGAATGTGACTCCTGAATCTTAGGTATCATCCATGAAAGAAATCCTTGTAGAGGGATTGATGTTGCCAGATGACACTTGGGATCACCCCCCCCCCCCCAATCTTGGCTAGAACAAATAAGTTGTTTTGTTCAAAAACGATAGAAATAACAAACTTAACTGAAACTAAGCTCCACCCCTCCCCCCAGTTTTTGGCAAAGTGTCCGCCATTGTTCGTAGATATAAAATCACACATTATGATTTATGATTTTCTTGATTTATCTGATAATTGCAATGCTACTGTTGGCATTGAAAAAGGAGAAATCCTAATTGCTCTCAAGCATTGAGTCTTTATACCCTATATGCATATAAATCTATTCCAGGTTTGTTTAATGTATGTAATAAGATTGCGGTTACACTTGACATACTCTTGGAGATAAGAATGATGTTCAAAACTGGCTCACCTGTGACAAATATCATAGAAGGAAAGATAGACTTTTTGCTTCAGAAGACTGACGAGGTAATGTACCATTAGCTAGATATGCTAGTATGTACAGTAGGCAGTAGGTGACCTTTAAAGTTTTTTCTTGATCATAAGGCAAGAATAACGACCAACAGGAGCACAGTGTGCTATTTTCTTTGCATCAAGATGTGCAAGATTACTGACAGATTTTCACTTAAACTTATATATGCAGGAAAATACCTTTATGGGATAAAATGTGCTCCATGGAGTAAACGTCATAGATCCTTTTATTTAAGCTGTGCAAGAGGAAGGGGCCAGTATGCACTTGTGATGTAAAGGTAGCATCTTTCCCTTAATAGGGAAATGGTCCAGGTTCGAGTCCTGGCAGGTGCCCCCCTACTCTGGCACTTGAGAATCTTTAAAACTTTAATCCAACATCCAAAGGGACTTGATGAAATCTACCCATACAAAAATGTCTTTTAGTGATTATTACAGATATAAAGGAATTAAAAGAATGACTAGCATATGTTTAATTACATGAATTTGATAATGATAGATATTTCTTTTGTGCTTATGCTGAGCTAGAATAATAATATGAGAAGAAGAAAAATTACGAGAAGAAAGTTTTTTCAGGAAAAAAACTTTTGTTGATGGTTAAATGCAAAGGATAGTACAGTAATTTATGACATAAAAGAACCTATGTGAGAAAAACTTACTGTCAAACTAATTCAGACTTATGATTTTGCGGTCACATCTAGGACTCATATTGTATTTGATAGATATACAGGGTGTCCTAAAAAAGAGTCTGACTTTAAAATTTGAGTAAGTCAGGAAATATTTGATCTACATGAACCGTTCTGGTATTATTTGATAGCTGAGACATGTAATTTTTATTTGACCCTATTGCAGTTCATACTTGACAAAAAAATAAGAAAACAAGGGGTTCTCAAAGTTATATACGATTTTTGCACGCTTTCTTGACCTTTGCTCCATTATCGTCTAACATTTTACAAGTGATAGTTACTTGTAAATCCACACTAGCTCTCTTATTAGTAGAGAAGAAGGCATAAGGTCCCCCCCCCCCCCCGTCTCTTGATGTCTAAGATTTGAAAATTCTGCAAGTTAGTGAATTACGTTCTCAGGTTTCGAAAAGTATTTTTTTCAGGACTATTTTGATAAGTCTATTTAGAAATTATGATAACATTGGAGAATTATAGTAGAGTAAAGAGTAAAAAACACTTACAAATTAGCGTCAATTTTAAGGAACCCCCTGGTTTCCTAGAAACCCAAATTGAGCCAGAAATAGACTCGACAGAAAATTATGTGTTTCAGCTCTCAAAAAATGTCCAAGTGCTTCATATACATCAAACAGTCTCGGGCATATTAAAATTTAAAAGTTGGACACTTTTTGGGACACACTTTATTGTTGTACCAAATTAATAGTCTGGAGTTTCACTTGTGGCGTGGCAAATAATTAAATTGATGGATCTTTTAATGCTAGGCCAGCAGACCACCATATGGAAAGCTCGAATACATAAAATCATTGCTATATTATGCATTTTACGCCTTTGAAGTACTTACGGTAAGAGATATTAATGAGACAGTATGTGGTGTATGCGGTGTGGTTGGAGAAGTTTACTATGGCGACGGAAATGAAAAGATTTGCTGCAGAACTACTGAGGTAAGTCGAACTGCACAACGGGCATTTACGACCGGGTGTCCCAAAAAGTACTCCTGTTCAAAAAATCACCAACCATTGATTATCAAAACTTTGTCAAGGACCCACAAATATCCATAGATGATAAAATGTTAGTCTCTATCAAATGTTTGCTTTTGATACAGCAAGGTAGAAAAACTACGCATTATAATAATGATAATAATAAGAATAATAATACCATTCTCCATTCCGGAGCAGCTACTTAAAAGTAACACTGGTAAATGTTTTACATCCTTTTATCTTCTCTTTACGTTGAAAAACCTTATTTTGAGCTATAGTTTTTAAGCAAAATACTCAATCTTGCTTGTAAGAATCAAAGTTTTCAGGTTTTTATCAGCACTGAAGTCTGCAATGATAGTGCGCATTTATGGCATTTATGACCAAACTAGAAGCTTTACATGCATGAAGAAATTTCAGTGCTTTTATACAGCATGATTCAAAACCAGGTAGCCCTAAAAAGAGCTAAATTTGTTAATTTCTAAGCCAATTACAATATCACCTATATCTAGGAAAATTATTCAGTCTTTGATCTACTTGGCAAAAAAGAAAATTGAAGATCAGCCGAACACCCGACCTTTTTCAAAACAGAACGAAAGAACAAGAAGTATAGCATGTGACGGAATAATCTAGAATTTGAGAATTCAAAAATGACAGTCATTGTAACTGATGCTTCGTGAAATTTTAGGGTATTTTGGGAATATTTTCGATTTGAAAGGTCCCTAAAGCATGGAAGGATTCTAATTTCTTCTGTGCCCCCTCGGGGAAACGCCGAAAGTGACCCGGCTTTCTGATACACCCGGTACTGCCCATAGTTAAAATATAACTTTAAGGTGAAAATGACCCCATTTTTCCGTAAACTTAGCATACATTGTACACTCAGTTACGTGGGTTAACTGAACGAAAAACCGTCTGTGATTCTCATTTGGGCATCTCTCATACAATGCTACCCTCTTTTGGTAAGCACGTTCTTTTTGCAAAGGGCCCTACAGCCCTACTTTGGAGGCAAATCTTATAGAATATATACAGAGTAGAAACAGTAATTTCCATTTTACATGCGATATTCACTTCTTCTAGATTATTGAACTGAACAAATCAAAGTCAAATGACGCTACAACGCATAGCGGACCAGACAATGTATCACGTCCGTCACTGAGTGATTTTCTGCAAAAGATCAAAAATGGCAAACATTCCATCGATCATTGCTCCAGCTTTGTTAGACGAGAATGTAAACACGGAGAAAGAAAAGAAAAGTGTCTATTTGTCTGACAAAGAATCCAACATAACAGGCCAGTGAAGATGTGGTTATTCATTCATAGCATTTGATAAATGTCGAAAGTCTTGCTGATTACATGCGAAGAGTGTGCATTAAAGGGAATCAAAGCATATATGGGCAAGGGTGCTAGGACACGGATATTTTAATCACGTATTTATTTACCTTGTTTTGATCTTCATCTTATTTTCTTGTCTTGTTTTCTTCTCTGTTCTGCTTCCTCTTGCTGATATAAATGCCTCGTGTTATTTAAATATATCTTCCTTGTATTCCTGTGTCTTAGCGCGCCTTCGTATAAGAAAGGTTTTTACACCGCAGTGCCATGTTAAATACTTATGGGAGAGTCATCACTGCAAACTCTTATAAAGCCTTTTCGTCCAATGCGCGACACTTTTTGATGACGTCTGCCCGGGCACACGTCATCAGTCATGTGATAGGTTTTGACTTTCGAGCTTGGATTTCAGGAGGTTTCAACTGGAGGGTTTCAGTGTGCGGGAAATTTTGAATTGTATCCAACGCATGATATGATATGAGATATGCATGATAACGCATGATATGAGCCACAGGTGTGCTTTGAGGATGATCAGGTAACGATAAATATGGAGAATTTGACCAAATATGAGTTTGATAGCATGCAAACTGCGAGAGCAATATCATTCACGATCAAATAGCAAACTACGAAGTGGTATGGCCTAGCTGGTTTGATACTTTGAGTCCAAGGAAACGAAAGTATTTGTCGGGCATTTGTCTTGTCCCCGTCGAAGTGTGAAAATCGAGACCGGGCTCAGGCAGAAAATGCAAGTTGCGCTTTTTTATGATATGACGGCAAAGACCAAAATAAGATGACCAGAGTATGAGCAGCGTTACGTTTATTTTTATTAGAAACTGCGCTTTTGACCCAGTACTGAAAGTTTCCTAGATTATCAGATTTTGAAGCCTGAGAGACAGAGTTTCTTCCAATCTTTCTTGTCTGTTTCCTTGTGCCCTTCCAGAATATTTCCTAGCGCACATTTATTTCTCCATAAGAAAATCTTATGAGAAAGTCAACTCTGGGGTCCTTGATATAAAATAGAAAATTCGAGAAGGAATGTAAGAATTAGTTCAAGGAATCTGAAAGACACATCCGCTCTGTATTGTAATTTGTTACTCAGCACTTGAGTATTGTATAAACAGAGGCGTGGTTTCAAGTCAAAGTAGCCACTTTGTTTTTACTTGTTAGCACAGCTGTGGTTTTGCAAGATGCAGCCCCCTGAAATGTTATGAGTGGAAGTGGTCTTTTCTCCTCCGCTCAAGCAACATTGCGAAGCCAAAATGTGTCGCGCATTCGACGATGGAAAACAATGGAAATTTGCGGTGATGACTCTCCCATTAGTATTTAATATGGCACTGCAGTGTAAAAACCTTTCTTCTACGAAGGCGCGCTAAGACACAGGAATACAAGGAAGATATATTCAAATAACACGAGGCATTTACATCAGCAAGAGGAAACAGAGCAGAGAAGAAAACAAGACAAGAAAACAAGACGAAGATCAAAACAAGGTAAATAAATACGTAATTAAAATATCCGTGTCCTAACACCCTTGGTATGGGCCCCTGCTAGAAATAGCTATTCAAAACATTTGAACGAGTTATCTGTAGCCTCACAGGCTATTTATTTGGGTAACTGACCTGCATCAACCGGAAATACTGATATCTGGTTGGCTAGAATTTGACTGCAAGTGGCTTAAGCTATACATTTATGTGCTTAGATTCCCTTTAGGCGCAACAAATTTCGGACAAATAAGTTTCAGAAAAAAGGATTTCGGGCCAAACATTTTGGACATTTTTTGTGGAATCTCGGGCGTATAACACGTATCACAATTTCGGATGACTGCAGAAAACGGTCAGTTTATGGTTTCTTTGGTTTCTTAAACAAAAAATGTTGTAATTGTATCGATCATCGTGAGGATGTAGTGAAGTTTTTCAATGCTTGGACATTACTGAAGTACCTTCCAAGTAATATAATACAAGAAACATGTGAAAATGAAGCAAAATGATGCCAAGGATTCTTTTATTGAAATGAATAGTTTCAAAATAAATATGTTGAATTTTCTCAATAATGGAGTTTCTTAATCTTTTAGCGAATAGGGTTGAGTCTCTTATGAGCTGTTTCTTATAAAAAATCTGTATATCTTCACACTTCGAAAAATCTTGTTCCTTTTACTTTTTAGGCGATCCTGTACTGCTCAGCAAATTCTTGAAAGAACGGAATGTCGATCTGTCAGTCATTTCAAGCCTCAGCCGACCTACATTGGAGGAAATATGCAAATACTCTAAAATAGCAGTTGGTGGAAAATCCAATGTACGTTTTTTGCCATAGGGGAAGAGGGTCACTTGACTTTTATTGTGCACTCTAACATATTATACTTTGGTAGCCATGGTAATAATGTTTCAACTGGCTCCAGAATTTTTAGCTCCTATTGATAGCCTGCTTGTAAACTGGCTACGTTTACGTCGACAAAGAAGCAGAAGCAGCTACAGACATTCTTCAGAAAATACACGCAAATTTGGGCACTCATATCATGATCTTCTATATCTCTCATATAACTCTAAATCCCAAGGCTATAGTGATTCTGGTGGCTTCTCCGAAGCCTTAGCATGCCAACCTCATGACACCTAACAAAATTTGGGCAACAAGAGCTTTCACAAGCCTCTTGCGCCCAGAACCAATTCGTCCGACAGTAGCCTTTCTAATCCATTGCTGTTCTTCGAATCTAACGATACAGGCACTATTTATACAGTAAAGGGGCTCATGGCTAAAACAAAGGAATACTCTAGAATGTTCCGAATGTTGCACCACAGATTGTCACAAGGTGCAATACTTCCAAATAAGGTTACAGGGTGATCGCGATCTTGCAAAATAAATCCCTAATCCTTCAAAACAAAAGAAACAGAGGCGGGGGATTCCACGCATTGCATCTAATGCCTTTCTGACGCAAGTGGGGATGTCTATTTCAATACAGATAGTGACACGTAATAGACGACACCCAAGGATTACACAAAATGACGCAACAGGGCCTAAGTGAATTCTTCCAAAATGGGCCTAAATCTAAAGCTAGAGATTCTTACGAGGGAAATCCTTACGCCAAAATTAGCAGTATTACATACCTCCCCATCAAAGAAAAGGAATCGTCCTCGATTCTATCTGTGTGGACTATGAAATAAATATAACCTAAGACAAAATCAACTGATAAATTTACATATCTACATCTACACATTAAACTTTACGAATGGTCTTCTTCATACACGATACATCAATAAACAAATGAATTTCAGTAGAGTGTTCAGGGTGTTCGAGCTCTTTAATCTTACAGACAAGTGTTCGTCGCCTTCCTCGTTCGAATTTCACGCTCTCTCGCAGGTTCCAAGAAAACATACTGCTTGTTCAGGGTATTCGTTTCTCATCAGGTTACACCAGAGCATACGTCGCCTTTAGCAAAAATGTCTCTTTTAAACGTCAATGTCCGAGCTTAAAACTGTTGACTTTTCCGTGTCAAAAAATATCATATTACCTTGTTCTATCTTCTTTCGTTGCTCTTACCAAATTCGCTGCTTCTTTGATCTTGCGGGCTAAGATTCGGGGTCTGTTTCCAGCACCTCTAACAGTTGTAGATCGACAGTCTTGAATCCAACAACAATCTCACAACAATCCCACACACCTGACACCAAATGTAAACTGGCTAAGTTTACGTCGACAAAGAAGCAGAAGCAGCTACAGGCACTCTTCAGAAAATACACGCAAATTTGGGCACTCATATCATGATCTTCTATATCTCTCATATAACTCTAAATCCAAAGGCTATAGTGATTCTGGTGGCTTCTCCGAAGCCTTAGCATGCCAACCTCATGACACCTAACAAAATTTGGGCAACAAGAGCTTTCACAAGCCTCTTGCGCCCAGAACTAATTCGTCCGACAGTAGCCTTTCTAATCCATTGCTGTTCTTCGAATCTAACGATACAGGCACTATTTATACAGTAAAGGGGCTCATGGCTAAAACAAAGGAATACTCTAGAATGTTCCGAATGTTGCACCACAGATTGTCACAAGGTGCAATACTTCCAAATAAGGTTACAGGGTGATCGCGATCTTGCAAAATAGGTAACGAAGGTAGGGCAAATCCCTAATCCTTCAAAACAAAAGAAACAGAGGCGGGGGATTCCACGCATTGCATCTAATGCCTTTCTGACGCAAGTGGGGATGTCTATTTCAATACAGATAATGACACGTAATAGACGACACCCAATGATTACACAAAATGACGCAACAGGGCCTAAGTGAATTCTTCCAAAATGGGCCTAAATCTAAAGCTAGAGATTCTTACGAGGGAAAAATCCTTACGCCAAAATTAGCAGTATTACATGCTTTATAAAATATCGGCGAAAAGTATACTCCAAAATGTAGAAAATACACCAGAAAGCGATGACATGAAAACTCGCTCTCAAACTACTTTTTTGACAGCAGGCTCTAGAAAATTGTCTTTTTTTGATGCACGGTGTTGAAAAAAGCAGCAAAAACGATAGTTGGAAGGAGTGCACATCCCGTCAGCAAAATATACAGAGTGCCCCGCGACGTCTTTACTTCGTTGCTTTTTTCAGCCATTTTTCTTGTTCCGTTTTGCGAATTAGAAGTTATCAAACAGTGCTAGCTGGAAACAATACCATCAATTTGCAATCCATCTCATATATGAAGTTCCATGTAGTGTGAAGTTCCATGTAAGTTCTAATGAAGTTTCATGAAGTATACTGAATATATAACGACTGATAAAGAGAAAAGGGTTTGTTTGATCCAATGACATTAAAGATCTCCTACTTTCTGATTATTTAAACAGGACCTGCTTCGTGCTGCCATTCAAAAGCTTTATGCATCAATCATCGTTGGCACATCACCTTGTCATGCATTTACCAAAGCAGAAGGACGCACTGGTGGATTTTATCATGTTGTTTGCAGACACGGGGTTTGTTGTGTTTTAAGCGAAAAGTCTGAATTGATCATTTTATTGCAGCGCCATTCGTTCGAACGCAGCGTGTTTTATTTAACTATCCAGACCATGTTCTGTAAATCCACCCCAAAACAAGAAAAATTCACCTTCCGCGACAAACGGAAGGGGGGGTACTTCCTATATTTCAATACGGGGAGGTCTGTGACAATATTTGGAGTCTGTCAACTTGAAAAGGGAACGAAAGGCCTCCATCTGGAAAAGTGAGAAATATCCCCCTGATGAAGTTGCAAGTTTGAGAAGTTTTGAATCACAAGAAAACAAGAATTATTATTCTAATCAAGCAGGCAAACAGCTCAATGCAATGCGAAAAGTTGTATAAACACAACGAGCCAATGTCAGTGTTCAGCCTCTTCCCCGGTTTCTTGTGGTCATTCAGTACTTCTTGCTGGTTAATTTTAGACTTGCTCCAAGTCTATTCAGTAGACTATCAGCATTAAAAGAATATAATTACTCCTGTGGAGGCAAAAGGTACTAAGGTGACGCTGCGAAGGAGAAGCGGATATATATTTATATAACAAATTTCTCTGGTGGAAGCACTGAAATGTAGTCTTCTTGCTCAAATTCTTGTTATTACTTCAAACTGCGTACTTTTGAGAATGCAGCATAATCTACCAACATTTCACTGCACTTGGCAATCAGCAACTGATATGAAAAACTGGGAGAACTTCCCCCCCTTCAGACCCCCTTCTTCAGCGCAACTGGCCTCCCATTGTCACCCTGGGTTCGAGGTTGCAAATGATGATGACGTTATCGAATTCATAACAATTTGAGTAAAAATTGTTATATTTTCAGTTTCTCCACATAGAGCAGCATTCATTTGCTAATTTTAGCATGAGGGGGGAGGGGCATGCAGCCCTTAGGATGCCGAAAAGAGCCCGGATGATGACTCACTGCATCTATATTTATTGTCCATTACCCAATGCGATACAGTTCATATCTCAACTTTTCCATTGTAGTGTACAGTTGCCTCTAAGTTCATCACCCTCACTGAATCGGTACGAGATGCTGCAGATATATATCTGTCATTGAAATATCCACCCATTACATTTGTGTGCGACACTGCCTGCACATTGGTAAGACATCTGAACTTGAGGGATCCCCAGCTAACAGAAAAACTATGGGGAAAGTTTGATGGATGCTTCGAGGAACCAACAATTGGCTCTGCTCCAAAAAAGGTAAATATGATGCCACAGGGTTTGTCTGGTCATCATGTAAAATCTTTTGTAGCAAAAATCCTAAAGATATTTTATATCAGAAACAATCCTAAAATTTAGTCTATTTTTCTTGTCTTCTTGTCAACTTTACGGTTTTCTTGTATTGGACGACCATTTCTAATATGCTGATCACATGAATTTGGCAATCTCGGTAGGATGGGCTATACCATATACTACTACGCTTTAATCGCCCGAATAAACGCCACTAACTCACCTTGTTTGATATGGGCTGATTTGCCACATTTGGTCAGCGCTTTAGAGAAACTATTTGAAGCAAAGTTTAGCGTTTACTAAATATAACCCTTATTTACAGGATCAGAGCTTCCCTTTCATCGTGCCATCTGAATATCGGCCAGTCACCATTTCAGCATCAAAAGGAATAGAAGAATATCCTCCCCAAGAGTATGTCCATCCAGTTTCAGGCACTTCTAGGAGATTTGTGGTTGGTGACAGATTCCATTCTACCAAAAATCCTCACAAATCAGAGCTATGTTCGTTCCACAACATTAATTTGTGTGAACAAGCAGCAACGATTCGCACTTCAGTTCAAGAAGCACGCAATAAAGCCAAGAAGGACAAACGCATACAAAGTGCATGCACTCAAAGTTTCCAGATGCATTTCTTTTACAATTACTTGATGGAATTCTATCAAAATGAAAAAATTGTCGAAGAACAGAAGAGAAGAATTTCCAATGACGGTAAAGAGAGCATCACAAGAGACAAGTTTTTACGCATCGTGAAGTTATAAGATAGGGATGTTGTAGTTAGTAATTTTTCATTTTCCATAGGTCTGTGTCATCACACGTTTGAGTCAGTTGATTTAGTTGAAGTTGTTAGTTGAGACATCACGACATCTGAAGTTAAGAATTGACGAGATGGGTTACATCAATATATGTAAATAGTTTATATTGGTTTGTTTGGTTCATAAAGAAAGGCCAAATTCGTCCCCAGGGCCTTTTGTCATATCTGGCCGTCCCAATATGACAAAAGGCCCTGGCGACGAGGTTGAAAGAAGGCAGTAAATGCATATGATGTTGTTCTCCATGTTCTCTATTTCTATTCATTTACAACAAAAATTACTAAGTAAGATCTCAAAACAAGTAAATAACATAATTCTCACTCAAAATAATTTCCAAATAGTTGCTATAACTGTACTGTGTCAAAACATTTTTGATTGCGATAGGGAAAATAAAACTGCAAATTACAGAAGTTTCTTAGCTTTTTAAATTCAGGTAGGGTTGTTTCTTAACTTTCGAAAAATGGAGTCTACCATTTCTTATAAGCGGCTTTTTATAAAAAACACTTGTATGTATATTTCAAAATAATTTATCACTGGCGCAGATTTTTGGATTCCTGAATGAAATAAGCTAACAAGAAGGATGCCATATTTGGGGTATGTTTCGGGGGAGATTGTCTTCCCAGGGGGGCCAAAGAAAAAGCGCATACAGGGGGGTCAGTCCGAGAAATTTCAGGCAACCAAAAAATATCCGTTCATTGTAACCCAAAAAATCAGCTTATTCTATACCTTGACATCTGTAAACGAACATAAAAGAACCTGAAACAATGCAAAATGAGGCCAGGATTGCTCAAAGAACCCAGAAATATTATTGTGACTATATTTGATGACCAAAAATATCATGGCAATAATTTCAGTTTATATTGGACCCAAAATATCACTTACGGAAATATTCTGACAAAAAATTATCAGACTTACCTCTCCATATGTGCATTTGCTGAGTACCCCCCCTCCCCCCCTGGGATTTGTAGTAGGACTGTACACCATCCTTGTTATACTAATATATGCTAATATATGTTAGCCCTAATTACTCGTTTCCGCCTGAATTGCATATGATCTGTAATTATGTTTAAGATAATGCGTCAGTTCTTCACCTCTGTACGAGTTGCACGTTCATTCTCACGCTCTTCGACTACACTCATTTTTTTTATAAGAAACTAAGGTCCGGTGATGGTAGGCAGTTTCTTAAATTTTTGGGCCATTTTTCTAGCAAAAGTTTCTAATGTGTTTCTCATACTTTTAATGCAGGAAGTGCAGAGTTCATTTTGTTTTGTCTAAAGGTCTCCCAAATTACTTAGTAATGTCTCAAAACAAGTAAACAACATAATTCGCACTCAAAATAATGTCCAAACAGTTGCTAGAACTGTACACTGAAACATTTTTGAGTGCGATAAGAAAATCAAAAATTACAAAAGTTTCTTAGCTTTTTCAACTCAGGTAGGGTTGTTTGTTAACTTTTGAGAAATTGAGCCTACCGATTCTTATAAGCGGTTTCTTATAAAAAAAAATGAGTGTACTCAAGGTAATAGGCTAAACTCTGCCTGTTATAAATTGTCTCCCTATAAAATATGATTTTAGGTTTCTTGCACGCCAGCACATATTCATTAGCTTACGGGAAAATGAAATATAGGGGGACATCTTTACCAGAATTTTTGCCCAGCTAAGGGTTAATTTTTGCAGGGAAAAGGCTAATTTTCAATTATTTTTCAACGTTGCAGAAGGTATACCGCCCCATAGCCCCCTGGCTATCAATCTTATCGTCATGCCAGAGTCTATAACCAATAAGGAAATCAGCAAACAGTTTTACCAATTCATTTCACTGAGGATTAAAATCTGTTGTAAAATAGACTTAATGCCAAATCATTTCAAGTTGCAAGAAAACATTTACAAATCCCAGCATACAGCCAGAAAGCTCCATATTAATGCAAGTGCTTGCACGGCCATCCCGAGGAATGGACGCTTTTGGAATTTATTAGCTCTACATGATATCGAGGCAAATGATGTTATGAAAAGGTGACGTAATTGGAGAAAAGGTCTATTGACGATGATTATGTACAGCTTTGGTACAGGGTTTCAAGAGGTCTGGGGCGAAATATCTTCAGCGGCCGTCGACTCCCAAGAGCACGTGTGGTCTTGGTTCCTCTCTGCATCATCGTCCCTCTTGAGACACACGTCAAAAATTGAGAAGCCTTGGATTTTCATTAACCAGTCAACCAGTGATGTCTTCAATAGAAAACGAAATCCATTCAGATTCCGAAACGGTATGTTACATATTTTTTGTATAATTCTAGTGAGGTTGTGATAGGAGAGGGCTATTGGGGAGCTATCGCTCCCTCACCTCTTCAAAAAGGAGCTTCAGCATGCTCCCCTTAAAACTAACCCTGACTTCTCAGCAATCTCTGTTCTACAGATTTGTGTGCTCCCTGTTTCCTCCTCGTCCCAGTTTATTTGGCAGTGAAAATTCAAACGCAGAAAAATGCAAAACTTTGAAAATTCTCGATACAGAAGTTTCCCTTCCTCCATCCTTTTCTTCAAGGGGATTTCACATCCTTACATCAGTAAAGACTTCCAATATTTGAAAATGATATAAATTTTCAAGGGTCGAGAGCAGATGGGTCGAGAATGAACTGTAACACCTTCACCCGACGTCCATAAGCAAGAATACACTCATTTCTTTTTTATAAGACACTAAGGTCCGGGGCTGGTAGGCAGTTTCTTAAATTTTTGAGCCATTTTGCTACCAAAAGTTTCTTACGTGTTTCTTATATCTTTAATCCCGGAAGTGTAGAGTTAATTTTGTTTTGTCTAAAGGGTTCCCAAATTACTTAGTAAGATCTCAAAGCGAGTAAATAACATAATTCGCACTCAAAATAATGTCCAAACAGTTGCTATAACTGTACAATGTCAAAACATTTGTGTTTGCGATAGGAAAATTAAAACTGTAAATTACAAAAGTTTCTTAGCTCTTTCAATTCAGCTAGGGTTGTTTCTTAGCTTTCGAAAAATTGAGCCTACCGTTTCTTATAAGCAGTTTCTTATAAAAGAAAATGAGTGTAGAGTACCTTGCAGCATTTTATCCAACTACTACACAGGTGGTCAGTGCAGCATGTTGAATGAAAGCGATTATTGCAAAAGAAGCACAATAGATGTCTAGTCATGACTTTTCCCCAGTCCATGACAATAGACTTTACTGTATAACGGTATGCAACTAATTTGTATTTCGAAACCCTTTAAGTTTTTCAACAATACGTCAACTGATATCTGCGAGGACACTTTTGTTTGTTGTATTACCACACAACATTGTGACACCAATTACTGGACGGAATTATTACATAGAATTTCTAGATTTCCCACGTCACAGAAAAGACGTAGCCATTCTGCACTCATGTGTCATTGATTTCTTTGCTGGGTCAAAAAATGACGGGGTACCCAAATAGGAAGGAAGGACGGAGGAGGGAATCGCAAATACGGTCTAAAAAGCGCACATTTTTCGTACCTTTCTCCAAGCGGAATGTCGTTCACTTGTAACAATTGTACCATTTTTCTTAAATTACAGGAAGAAGTCAATAACAGTGCAATAGCATCGTCGCAGTCTTTGGCGCAGATCATGCCACATTTGCGCTTTATTGTGGATGAGGCAAGCACAATGATGGTGGAGACAGTCACAAACACCAATGGGGACCAAGAAACCAAGACAACAGTTCTTGGAGATTTTGTTCTCAAAATGGTTGGGTCGTTGTCTCCAGTCACAACATGCTCAGTATTTTCCTGCAAAGGCATAAGAACGGAAGAGGGGAAGGCTGAACCACAACTGTTGACAAAGTTAGTGTATCTGCTTATCCCAGATCCATATATGCATGCCTGCCACTAACTAATCTTTTTTTAACATGCGAAGTTGCATAGGCCCCCCTAAACGGATATTTTCACATAACTTTAATATCCTATCAACTAATATGAACGGGGGCTCCATATGGTATGCGCCGGGGTGTGGCGGGTAAGGCACAAAATATTTTTGAAAATCCAAAAAATAGATACTAAATCCAGGCGATTTTTAGACCCCAAAAATATACTCATTGCTACATAGTAGCTACATTAAGGGTTGAGGTATATTAACTTTGTTCTGCTGTATCTTTTTTCTGCTGCATTCCAGAATCTATATGCATTTTAAAAGTAGGTTCTATTGAGAGCCTAAGATCTTCTTAACGGATATATAAGGCAACTTAAGTTAGAGGCCTTGTCAATCTAAATATAGCCTATTGTATTCCATTGTATTTGCGATCTCGAGAGGTTACCAAATCAATTTGACAAATGAAGGAATGCAGCCGTCTTTTGTTCTATATTTAAACCAGATGTTATATATCCGTAATTTGTCTTTAAATGACTAATTTGTACCATGCTTTTACTACCGTAAAAGCTCTATCAAGCCCCCTCTCTATTAAGCCCCCCCCACTTATATTAAGTTCCAGAGGCTACCAAAGATTCTCCATTTGTTGAGTTAAATAAGTTTGCATGTTAATTTTGATGTGTTTTGAAATAAAACTTTGTCGAATTCATGTATTTAACTCGTAAAATTGTATGTTTAAGCCGCAAAATGTGATGCAAAAAGGACTAAAAAGTGTCCTAAATTAAATAAGCCCCCCCCCAAGTGGCTTAATAGAGCTTTTACTGTATGTGACTATGTTGGTACAAGCCATTTGACAGCCTTTCACGGGACTCTCCATCAATGTGTCAATTTTGCAGAAGGGTGTTGTGGCGCAGTGGTGTAATCCTCTGACTTTGCAGCCATAACAGTCAGGCGGACAAAGTTTTATACCCGGTAGAGCCCCACCACCTGAACGTCATGCCCCGCGCACTTGGCGCTAAAAACCGCAACTTCACCTTAACCTTCACCTTTGCAGCATATTTTGTATCAAGATGCTTTGCTTTAAAATAAATCCATCTATTTTCAGCTACATAATATTGGACTCTGGAGCTTTCGATTCTCGTCAAAAGTTTGCCGTAGCCATGAGATCTGCATTTGGTGCTCAGTTCTGTCTGAAGGGTACAATTAGCTCTGACACTTTGTCATATTACTATCGCCATCTGAGAGATGACTACTTGCAAGAAGGGCTTTACCGCTGTTTTCGAAGTGTGACATTTTCTGGTTACATGGGAGATGGTTACTGGTTCTTCAACAATGAAGTATGTTTTTTATAAAGATATTTGTTTTGTCATCTAAGCGTAGAGCTGTAGCTATGCTAGGCGCACCAGAAAGAGTATCCACATAAAACAGGCCTAAGCCGGTTGGAGGATTTTTTTTTTATTTTTCACAAGCCTTCCTATACCTAATTCACGATTTATTATGACCTGTCAAAGTGCGTACATTCTTTGGCGCACTTGGTATATAATTTGTCGAAACCACGAGTTCAAAACAGCTGCATAGAAGTGTCTGCTCTAAAACCAAACAACAACGAAAATGTGGGAGATCATTAATGTAGATGAGGAAGAGAAGAGGGCCAAGACACGAACCTGGGGTGGACCAATGGTGGACCAATCTTGCTTTCAAGTTCCAAGTATAGAGCAAGTCGTTATTGTTGCAACTGGGTTAAAAGCTATCCGGTTTTAGGTGTTCCCACTAACAGATCAAAACGGGTCAAAAAAGATACCCGGATTAAAACTGAGACCTGTTTTTAAACTTATCTATCCGTTTTTAGAGGGGGTAAGGGAGACGCACAAACGGATAACTATTGACCCGTCTATTACATTAAACCAGGCTAGTGGAAAGGAAGCCTCCGTACCCTTCACTACTTTCTCCTCTTGCTTAACTTATTTCAACATATCATCTTGCAGCTTCATGTGCGAGCAAAGCAAATGATTCCATACCAACAACATCAATATTTCATGTTACGCCAGGAGAGACAGGAGCGATGTGCAGAAATGGCAATGCTCAACCTGAACAAAATATTGATTGAGGAACAAGACAAATGCATCACAATCAATAAACAGTACGTCTTTTGACCATCTTCTTTGAGAAAATGATCATATGAGGATAATTTTCTCGTTCACACGAGCACAAGCTTACATCAAACTGTTATAAAATGTATTGGCTTATCAATTGTTGTTGTTTCCTTGCAATCAGCTACCAACATAGATAGTTTAGTATTTCTAATACAAGAGAACACAACACAACTAGAAGCAGTTTATATTATATTAATCTTCCATCGCTAAAAGCAAACACTAACAAACTTATGACATCCGTTTTAGATTTCTTCAATTCACGGAAAGCTTTACAGTTAACAAGGAATCACTGGTACTGGCAGCATGTTTTGCTCTGTCGCGCATCCTGCGGACCAGCAGCGCAAAGACTGGCAGGACTGAAATTGGTATGTTGCGCAATGGGTTTGCATTTTATTGCTCTGAAACCAATAGTGGAACATTGATACTAAGGCCTGATTTCCTCAAGACAGAAAATCGAATCAATAATAATAATATAATATATATAACGAATTTTTATACAGGATATACATTTCAACAAAAAATGCTGTTATCAACATGTGTCCTGTAAAGAAAATCTGAATCTGCGAGCAAGCAATGTCTCTCGGACAACAGTGAACACTTATTCGTAGAAATGGTCTGTTCGAGAGGAGTCTTCCACCTTGTTAAAAAAATTGTGTTATGCTTTTACGTTTGATGGTTTAATTTCATCTGTGATACCTTCTACCATTCTTCTCATCATGAGCTGTGCACAAAAAATAAAATCCAAGTATCCATCACTTGTTATGACTGTTCGTGATCTTTTTACGGCATCTAAATCTGACCTCGGTCATACCATTTTTATGACAAATCATAGCAAAATTTATTTTCAATCTTTTTCTTTTCAGGTGAATGTAAAACTGCCTTACTCTATGGCAATGAAATGAACGTCGGGAAAACCTTGTCTCAACGAATTCTTAACTACGGTCAAGGGGCATCATCGACGAAACATCTTCTATTCATGACAGGCGGTGATTTGTTATCAAATGGAACATCTACGTGAGTTTACGTGGTATTTGGGTATTGACCTGTTGAAGAATAATAGGAGTTGTATGCTGTGGGGTGTGAGAATAATTTGGAAGAGTGCATTCCTAATCAGTAACTATATCATTTGTTTATGGCAGTTGAAATTATGCTAATACTATATGAGGTTCAAGGAGAAGAACAGAAGATGGTGAAGATGCTATTTGGCTAGAAATCACAGTTGTAAAAATCTATGATTCTACCTCGTAGCAATGATGCTAACAGACACGTCTTGTTCAGGTATAATTTACAAGAAGCTGTGTCATAGTAAGAAGGAGAACATTATATTTATCATTAGTTAGCAAAGTACCTTTCAATCATTACAGCACCCCCCCCCCCTCCCCGGTTACAGCCATTAGTCTCTTTTTTTCAACTTACCTCCTGCCTCATATCGATATTTCACGCCTAGGAAAGCAATGTGGAAAACTGCAGCACAAACGACGATGTTGATGTTTGTCAACGATGTTCTATCTTGCGCTTCCATTAGTGAATTTGTATTGCATTTTCAAGAGGGCCTCATGCAAGGCTCTATCAATCTTGGTATGGGAGCACCAAAATCATCTGGCATGATCATTTCGACAAATGACTCTGAAGATAAAAGGTACAAACTTTCATCTTTTACTTTTTTGACGGCTTTGTTTTCTGTCAAAACAATTTACTGTATGACTTGGCAAAAGCCAGAAAAGTAAGTTTGCTCCTTTCAAATCAATGCACATCCTAAAGGGCACCCTACGCCCCTCCCTAGACTATCGCAGCAAGAGAGATACCCTTGCATCATCGCTTCCAATGCGACCGTTTTGAATCGCTACTGAAAGCTATGTTACAATCATTATACTCCTCTGCAAACAAATGCTTTCTAATAATTGGAGTCAATTACTGTCTTTGACGCATAAGGAAGTGAAGGAAGTTAAGAGCACCAAGAGCAGTTTTTCGTGATAAGTAGTTATGAAACACTGATAGAAAATTGGGTCTATCAACGTTGTATAACAAACGAATGCAAGACATTGCTATTCTTATGTATAAGGTCAAAGATGATTTGGCCCAAAGCCTCTCCAAGTTTTGTTTGAAAGACCAACCGAACGATATGAACCCAGCCACGCTGAATTCAACATACCAAGATGTAGAACTGTGATGTACGGGAAACATTCATTAGGATACTTGCGACACATGATGTGGTCAAAACTGGACTCAAACATTAGAAATAGCAAACATCTTGGGATATTTAAAAGAGAAATAAGAAGAATTCTAGTTTCTTGGTTTTTATTTTGTTTTAAGCATTATTTCATTCATATACTTGCATATTTATTTTACAATGTCCCCAATTAGCAGCCATGTTAAATGTACTGACATATTGATAAAGCTTATTATGATGATGATGATGATGACGATGATAATGATGATGATGATGATGTTGATGATGATGATGATGATGATGATGATGATGATGATGATGATGATGATGATGATGATGGTGAAGGTGGTGATGATGATGATGCTGATGATGATGCTGATGATGACGATGACGATGACGATGATGATGATGATGATGATGATGATGAAGGTGGTGATGATGATGATGATGATGATGATGATGATGATGATGATGATGATGATGATGGTGATGGTGATGATGATGATGATGATGATGATGATGATGATGATGATGATGATGTTGATGACGATGATGATGATGATGATGATGATGATGATGATGATGATGATGATGATGATGAAGTAAGTAAATTGTCGCTATTTCCTTGAAACGTTTCAGGATGCTTGGTCGTGTGGTTGCGCTCCACTACAAGAAAGATTCCAATTATCCAGATTGCAAGGAGAACCTCATCAGGTTCGAGAAAACGGCAGCAAAATATTCGGTAAGTCTACTTCCCCCATGCGCGAGGATATCTTACGTAGTCCAAAGCCAAAGAAGAATCTGTATCTCAAGTTCTGACATCCAACCTGCTTGTGTCTGTTCTGTCATTGGAAAGATCTTCTGTAAATATGTTATCCTTGTGACTTCTCTGATTTTTGACATTTGCAGAGCATATGAAACTAACTAGGCCTCTCTTTTCTTAAATAGATCAAAAATGCATTGTTCATGAAACTGTTCATATTATTGCAAGAGTAGCAAAGCAATCGTGCAAGTTTTACAAGATTTTACAAAGTATTTGCAAGTTTGTCATTGGAATGCAGCAATTCATTGTTTACTTCGTTTTTTTTTGGTAAAAACGTCTCTGTTGTTCACAGGGATTCTTAACGGCATGGGCAATACATTTTGGTGCGAATTGGGCAGAATTGGACGAAAACTGCTGCCCAGTGATAAGCAGCATAATCCAGCGGTTGCTCCCCGCTCGTCTTCAAAGATGGTGTGACGCAATTGCATCAATGTTGTTCACAAAACAAATGGTAATCACAAATCAACGTAGTTATGTGAAACATATTGCCTTAGGTCTATATATTGATCTGTATGAAGAGTTAGAAACACTTCTTCGATGTTGGGGGATACATACTCGTTCATACATACATATTCCTACAATTCTATACTACAATTCAACATTATCACATGCTGCTGTAAGTAGCAACTCTGGTTTATGCCTTTGTCTGGAAAAAATAAATAGTTGGTTCCTCAATCCTAAAGTGAAATTATACGAAGTAAAATTAATTTTTGCACTTTTCATGTATGAGGTTCAATCATACTTGAATAGCATGGCATATCAATATTGTTTGTATTCTCTTTTTTAGTTTTATCACAGTTTGGGCAAAGAAATGGATTTGGTCCCCTCCGTGCAGGAAATTCAAGAGAGGTTTCAGAATGAAGGCAATGCAACATTTATTGACTGCATTCAAAACGAAATTATTTCCAAAATCCGAAGAGGCGATTCGAAGGTTTGTTGACAAGAGTTTCTTTGAAACGTCAAATAGAATGACTGTTGCACTACTCAATAGAGATAACAGATAAGATAAAACATAGTGTCAACACTTTTGCAATGTGATTAAATGTGCATCGTAGTGCTCAGGGCATTGAATCCTTGTTGAAGTTAAAGTCCATCTCGTGATACTACATGGGTGGGATGCTTACTGTTTACAGTGCAAAGTATTACCGATAACAACTTAAATGATAATTCTAGTGAGATGTTGTTGTCCAATCTCCTTCTACTTAATCCTTCATAACCTATTCATTATTATTTGCATATACAACAAGAACTTGACTTGAATAAACGCTACATTTACTATCTGCGAACCAGGAAATAGAAAATAGAGGAACTGCAGTCTCATTTTGTTAACCAAGATGAAAGGTATTTAATATGAATTTGTTACTGTTTAAACTGGATCTTTTGCAAGAAGGGCAGATAGTTAAACTCAGATTAAAAGAAACGATTTGCAAACAGAATAGTTACACCCTATCCCCTAGTAAGAGTTAAACACTGAACATTAAGACAGCAAACAAACCTAATAGGCTGGTTTCTGAAAAGAAGTTCCATTTTTACGTTCTGGCTACATCAAGACATATTTCTCTTGCTATTTTTCAGATTCTGACATGGTTAAACTGGTTTGTTGATGTTAGAAGAGCTGGAAGGCTGGTTGATGCCGTCGCAATCCAAGCAGTGACCGTCAAAGGTCAATTCAGCAGCATAACGGAAAAGGTTAGACAGTAGATTCTAGTTAGACAGTAGATTAGTAGCCTCATTAAAACTCTATCGCAAAAGTTTTGTCTGTGAAGTAAAATAACAGCAAGATGAAGGAGAAGATATCATAACAATGGTGATATAATTTCTCAAGAATCCAACTGGATTCCTTCTATTTTCAAACTCAGTATGCTTTAAATCCATAGATTCTAACATGGTGCAGACGATTGACTTTTCTGGTCCTCTTTGAAGCATGGGTAGTTGCACCTCAGTTTTTGTGGTTGCATTTTTGGTGTTCTTCGTGTGGATTACTATAAAGATTAAACGACAAATTGATAAATTAATGATTTGAGTGCAAACTATAGCGTAGATGTTAGAAAATATTGTGCATTTATAGTCCAAAATTTCACGGAGCATCCGATGTTAGATACAGAAACGTGTGCAATTAGGATTGTCTTTGGTTGCAAATACCAGATTTCTCCAGTCACATTTAAATTCATCATTTTCAAAAGGATCTCAAGAATCAATTGGAAAAGTTTGCAGATGATGACAAATGCCATTCAAAAGCAGTAAAATTTCTGAACACAGATGTAGAGTGCACATTGGCTAACTTTAATAACAAGGTTAATGTCACTAAATGGAAAGGTACGCTTCCTTCAATATTTGTTATTATGATAAAAAGTTCCTTGTCTTTCTGTTAAAGAGTACCTATAAAACTGTCAAGCAATCTCTAGAACAAGGCAAGGTGGTTGGTCTGCAGTACATTGCTAGCATTTCCATCGTGATGGCTTCCATGGTTTTGATGTAAATAATGCCAAATGCATATATGCTGGAAAATTAAGATATATATAAAATGCAAATTATATAAAAAATGCTTATCATTATACTGTTTACTGGTAATTAATTGTGATTCCGATTATTCATTTACAGCGCATAAAATACCAATTGATGCCTTCCCAGAAAGCTTAAAAAAATGGCTGGATTACGGTAGGTCTGACACATTTTGACAACAGATTTGTAACTATCTTTTGCAACAAATATGTCAAGAGCTTGATCGGTAGGCAAGAAAGAACTGCTGTAAACTTCTTCTCGATGGCAATGATGTTTTCAGCATTTTGGAACAAGAATATTGATTTGGTGACGATCAATTACAGCAATGCTAGAAACAGATTTCTTCACGCTGCAACCCTTTTTCAGTTTCCTTTCTGTCTTTGTTGCCTTTGTCTTCTGTTAAGCCTGGTTCTCATATAGTCTCAACCTGACGGCGACCCATCGGCGTCACTACTGCGTAGCAAAAGTTGAACTGCCGGCGACCAATCGGCGACCTATCGGCGATATGTTGCCGGCAGGGTGTTGTCAACCATATCTCAGTGTGCATTCCCCGCTGATCCTCGTATTTGATTGGCTTGCTATGGTCACCTGATCACCAGGAATGCAAATGATTCGCTGACACATCGCCGACAGTGCGCCGCCTCATGTTCTCATATAATTTTCATTGACGCCGGTGCCGCAGCAGAGTGAATAAGTTGAACTCAGCTCAACTTTTTCGAATGACTGCGGCAGGACGCCGGCAGTCGGCGCCCCATCGGCGCAGACTGTTCTCATTAAAATTAGACTACCGGAGCGAGGTCGCCGATGGGTCGCCGATGGGTCCTCGGCAGGTCGCCGATGGTTTGAAGCTATATGAGAACCAGGCTTTATATGTGACGTGTTTGGACCGTTCGTTATTCCAATAGGTGCCAACTATCAAATTTGTTCAAATGTTCATTTCAGGATTGCATGGCGGTGAGGTACCTGAAGACGATATCGTGCAGGTGATACGCCTAGAGGCTTCTGACGAAGCAAAGCTCATGGCCATACAGCAGCAGATTCATGGAGAATTCTTGGATCTGCAGATTGCGGCAACTGCGGACCCAGTACTGGTAAGTAATTGTAGTTAATTACTCTGTGAGCAACTACATCCTCTTAAGCTGATGGCTATAAGATTTTTACCAAGATGTTAAATGATTCTAAAAATCGATTAAATAGCTCGATGCGTCTCGGAAAAGGTCCCTGCGATCATTTTTAGCATCATCGTGTACAGCTTGCATCTTCTTGCGAGTGTACCCACTATTCTGGCACAGCAAACTAGTTTATTCTGTGATGCAGATTCAGCTAAATGAAACTGTATGTGAAACTGTCCACTAATTCAGCGTTGAGTTGAGACTGTTGCATTCATATGTCTTAATCGAATATAATTCGAATAAAAATTATTATTATATCCCGTTATGGTCATAATCTTCATGAGCAGCAGTGCGATAGAAGTATGAAAACGCACGCGTCATTGCGAAATCCTACTCTGCCATATGCTTTGTTTCTGCTACGAAAATTGATAAATCTGTTTTAGAGCACTGCAGATCTTCAACTAGCCAACTATGGACAAGGAATAAATCATGTCTTGCCTTAATGACTATGATGCTAGGTGCTTTAATGACCAGTCTTTTTACAGAATAACTTGACACCAGATTCAAAGAGAAGGTACGAAACGTTTACCCCAGACAGGATTGCGGCTTTCAAGATGGTATGTAACACAGCGTTTAATAGTAATGAAAAAATTGACATTGCAATTAAGGTGAAGGTGAAAATAAATTGCAGCAGCCGACGTTGGCATCTATTTTTAACACAGCTTTTCCTTTTACCTGTGTTTGTGCATTAGAAATCACATTGACTTTTAGGAAAGTACTTTTCAATGAAACTTTGATATGGAACCATTGTGGAATGTTTTGAAAAAGCATAGGTACAGTTGGGGCTATCTGCAATGAGTATGTGAAACTATGGAAAAGCTTAGTGCCTTTGTTTTGTCTTCAGCTCTAAGTTAGACCATTTTTTAAAGGGTGCAAGGTGGCTGGCATCAATCCAAGAAACGATGGAGGAGACCACCACTGCAGAAGAGACCACCACCTCAATGAATCAATCAGATGACTCTGACTTTGCCACTGGTACTTTTGGTGTCTTTCCAATGGGTATGAATATTTTTTAACATGTTGTGTCATCTCTTCAATCTTGATGCCTTGGTGCTTTCTACAATGCATTAAGGACTTTTAATTAGAGAAATGTAACATGGCTGTAATCGGCAATCAATTACACGGCTATCTTTATAATAGCTTCATATTCAACGTGTTATAACTTGATTTATAGGTACTTTGCAGAAAGGCTCTCCTCCCAGTGCACAGCATACAAATGCCACAAATAATGGTACGATTCTGCATTTGCAAAATCTCTTCTATATATTAAATTTAATAAAAGTAATCGCTCATTACAATATTATGATTTTCCAACCAACTGAAAGTCATTTAAGCAATCATGTTATATAATCTTTTCATTGGTTTTTCTCAAGTGTACAATATGAACATCTAATCCAATTGCTTTAGCGGTGATGAAATCTTTCCTCCATATAGAGACTGGCAGTAGCACAACAAATGGAGGGGAACCTGGACCATCGGGTGTGAATGACACCATACAGATGAACAAAAGAGGTATGCGACTGATGAAATAACTAACTAATCATCTGCTACAGTATGATTTAAGCTTAATGCAGTCCTTTCCATCACCTTTAACGCTAATGAAATGGACACACCTAAGACACAAACATTTATCCTTTGATTTTCAGCATCTCCATCGACGCAGCCGGCCCTAACAGATCTGCCAAAAAGAAGCAGGAGAATTGCAGGTATGCAAATCTATTTTACAAGCTTTGCAGTGTTTCCCGATTATGTATTGGAAATAATGTTCACGTTGTTAGACTACCTCAAATGATATTAGGTCCGTTTGTATTAGCAGTTATGGGGTTCTCTGAGTTTACAATAGATCTAGAAATCAGGCATAGCTCTATCTCCGATAATTCTATTCACGTTGTTAAGATTCAGCTGAAAAAATGATAAAGTGTTCGTAAAGATGTGCCCTTATTCTTAAAATGGTTTACATATTTCTTTCCAGCTAAAAAGAAGGACGGATATTGCATCTGCAAAGAGGTATGCTGATAAAAAAGAACTTCTGATACCAACTGTCTTTTTCAAAGAAAAGGAGATGCCAGACAGTGCCCAAAGAATGGCTTGCAAAGTACACTACTCGACCGACAACTCGTGATCACAGAGAGGCTGAATCATCTACTTTCAGATAACTTAACATATAATGCAATCGAAAAAAGGAATGAAATTCAACAACAGAGAAAAGATGGAATGAAATACCAGAAAACCTTGACACACTTTCTTACATATCTACATGTAGATTAATGGTTTACTACGGCAGAAATTATCCTTTTTGCAGCAGGGTGACAAATAATGCTTTTGTGCGCTAACGTATTATCATAAGTAGCTGGGTGAAATTGTTTTCTCTCTCCTTCCACAATTATTCATCATTCTCATTCACCTTTGCTGAAAAGCCTCTGAACAGAACTATATTTGAGTATTTTGCTTTCCAGCAAAACAGTGGCACATGGATATTGTGCGAATCAGGATTTAAAGAGGTCAGTGAGAAGTATTTACTGTTGCCTTAATTTCACCGTTTCATAGCATGACATTTTCCATTGAAAGCATTTTCAGTAAATATTTGAAAATAAGATGGTTGCATGCTAAGACTCGAATAGAGTGGATGACCTGTTAACAATTAAGCCTGATGCATAGTTATCTATAACTTGTTTACTTGCAACAAATGACATTGTAAATGATATTATTATTGATGATATTATTATTATTTATACATTTCAGTGCCCCGGCTACAATCACAAGAAGGGCAACAGCTGGTTTCATCTTGAATGTATTGAGCTTGAAGCCAAGCACATTCCGAAGGGAAAATGGTAAGATCATTCTTGTAATATTTCCTGCAAAACACTCAGCTAAGCTTAGCGACACCCTCAGAGTGAGATTCGATTCCAATTAACTCATATCAGGTTAAAGGGTTTAGGGCTAAATGGGGATCACAGAGGAAAGGCCACGATGCCGGCGTCGATCGTCGGATCCAAAAATGCTTGCTGAGTGGAATAAATTAATGCGTTTGTAGGCAGGAGGAACACCACAATGCGACGAAGAAACAACAGCAGATGTGTAAAAAAACGTACGAGATTCTCAAGAACAAAATATTCTTCAAGATTTTCGTTGGACTTTTATTAAAAAGGGATTTTTGCCAAAAGTGTATAAATTTCTTGGGAGTGAAATTCCCCTCGGTATCCTAGATAGATCTAGAACAAATTTTAAGAGAATCTATAGATGAAAAAAAAGAAATAAATCTCCAGCTGCATGCCACATCTTACGCAGCTTCGCCTGCTATTGAAATTCATTAAAATATATAAATTTATCTCTCTACAGGATCTGCCAAGATTGCGAAGAGATGATCATTTGCCAAACATGAACAATTCTTTCACAAGCAACTTTGAAATGACATTTAATTATCAAATAAAGTCATGAATAATAATAAAAAAAGAGTAGCACATTATCAATGATCTATAAAACTTTGTGGATACCCTAAATACCTATTTTAGCTATGTAGCACACACACCAACTGGCTCTCGTCTATAAATCTTGGTGGATACCCGGGATACCCTGGAAACCCATTTTAGCTATATAGCCCACACAATGACTGGCTCTCGTCTATAAGTCTTGGTGGATACCCTGGATACCCTGGAAACCCATTTTAGCTTTATAGGCTACACAATGACTGACTCTCGTCTATAAGTCTTGGTGGATACCCTGGATACCCTGAAAACCCATTTTAGCTATATAGCACACACAATGACTGGCTCTCGTCTATAAATCTTGGTGGATACCCGGGATACCCTGGAAACCCATTTTAGCTATATAGCACACACAATGACTGGCTCTCGTCTATAAGTCTTGGTGGATACCCTGGATACCCTGGAAACCCATTTTAGCTATATAGCACACACAATGACTGGCTCTCGTCTATAAGTCTTGGTGGATACCCTGGATACCCTGGAAACCCATTTTAGCTATATAGCCCACACACTGACTGGCTCTTGTCTATAAGTCTTGGTGGATACCCTGGATACCCTGAAAACCCATTTTAGCTATATAGCACACACAATGACTGGCTCTCGTCTATAAGTCTTGGTGGATACCCTGGATACCCTGGAAACCCATTTTAGCTATATAGCACACACAATGACTGGCTCTTGTCTATAAGTCTTGGTGGATACCCTGGATACCCTGGAAACCCATTTTAGCTATATAGCACACACACTGACTGGCTCTCGTCTATAAGTCTTGGTGGATACCCTGGAAACCCATTTTAGCTATATAGCCCACACAATGACTGGCTCTTGTCTATAAGTCTTGGTGGATACCCTGGATACCCAGGAAACCCATCTTAGCTAAATAGCACACACAATGACTGGCTCTTGTCTATAAGTCTTGGTGGATACTCTGGATACCCGGAAAACCCATTTTAGCTATATAGCACACACACTGACTGGCTCTCGTCTATAAGTCTTGGTGGATACTCTGGATACCCAGGAAACCCATCTTAGCTATATAGCACACACACTGACTGGCTCTCGTCTATAAGTCTTGGTGGATACCCTGGATACCCTGAAAACCCATTTTAGCTATATAGCACACACAATGACTGGCTCTTGTCTATAAGTCTTGGTGGATACCCTGGATACCCTGGAAACCCATTTTAGCTATATAGCACACACACTGACTGGCTCTCGTCTATAAGTCTTGGTGGATACCCTGGATACCCTGAAAACCCATTTTAGCTATATAGCACACACACTGACTGGCTCTCGTCTATAAGTCTTGGTGGATACCCTGGATACCCTGGAAACCCATTTTAGCTATATAGCCGACACAATGACTGGCTCTTGTCTATAAGTCTTGGTGGATACCCTGGATACCCAGGAAACCCATCTTAGCTAAATAGCACACACAATGACTGGCTCTTGTCTATAAGTCTTGGTGGATACTCTGGATACCCTGAAAACCCATTTTAGCTATATAGCACACACACTGACTGGCTCTCGTCTATAAGTCTTGGTGGATACCCTGGATACCCTGGAAACCCATCTTAGCTATATAGCACACACACTGACTGGCTCTTGTCTATAAGTCTTGGTGGATACCCTGGATACCCTGAAAACCCATTTTAGCTATATAGCACACACACTGACTGGCTCTCGTCTATAAGTCTTGGTGGATACCCATATTGCAGATATGTTGTAGCTATTTTAATTACTTGTTTTACGAGACTGTGTCGTTGATGCATTTGAAACCTACTACCTTCATCCGTATGTCTATCTCTGACTGAATACTCTATACATGGACAATATGACTTACACCGTGTACAATCTTTGTGATCATAATTATTTTGTTGAAACAATTTTCTATTGTCATGCAAATGAGATATTTCAAATAAACCAATCACGGCTGCCCTTACGAGGGGTCCCAGATGACTCCCTGATTATCGAGATTCACAAGACGCTAGTCCTGTTATCTCTGCCTCAAAAAGGAGGATGAAGCAAGCTAGGAATGCAGATGAAACAGCTGAAACACCTGAGACTATACAGAATTCAGAGAGGTCTGATGTGATAACACAACTGAAATGTCTGCTGCTGATGATGAAGGATACAGGATTGTATACCTAGAAAATATTAGAAAAGTTCTTGAGGGCATGCATGGCTACAAAAGAGGTATAATGCTGATGACAGATGACAGAGAATGTGTCCAAAAAAAGAGGACTGACCAGTAAAATTTGTTTTGAATGCACTGTTTGCAGCAAAAATAAGCTCAAAAATATTACCATGGATGCAAATAAAACAAGCAAAGAAACCACTGTTTCAAGTGATGTGAACATGAATGATGTCAGTTTTCACTGTTGGTGAAATCTCGGCGCAACTGGTAGGCATGCGTTGATGCAAACCTAGGCATGATTTGTGGTACTTGTGTGGTAAAGTCATACTTGAAGGTAGCCATAGAAAAGATAAAAAGAGAGCACAAACAGCTGAAAATTGTCAAAGGAGCAAATTCAAAGTGGCAAGACAATAACTTAGAGAAGCAAAACTTAAAAGAACGAGAACGGCTGAAAAGAGTGGATGGTGTAGACATATGAAGCTGAGGGTTTTAATGAAGATATGATCATTGGAAACATTAAAAAAAGCAGAAAAAGGGTTGTTCAATATTTAGAAAGAGGAAATTAGAAAAGAAAAAAGTGACTGCTCACTGCAGATACAGATTTTTTCTGCAAAGCATAAAACTCTAACTTTAACATCGTTTTTCTCAAAATACGATTTTCGGACAACGTAAAATTGCCCCCCAGGATTATTTTTGGTTTGCCTACTTGTATTGACCCCAAATTTGGTACAGAGTATCCTTATAGCATGCAGTATACAGCTATTAGTTGGTTTTCTTATATCAAATTTGGTTTTTGACTTACATGATGAGTTTACTTTGCTAACGTTAATCCTGGTTGCCATAGCAACGACAATCTATTTTGAGAAAAAAAAGTAATAGTTGTATAGCTGCATGCTATAGCAATATCTCTGCAGAGATTCAGCTACTTCTGACCAGTTTTAAGCAATAATTTTGTGGGGGGCAGGCAGTCAGTTAAAATTTGAGCTGCATCAATGCATTTTTTGGACACTTCCCACCCAAAAATTGGTAAAATATATCAAACCTTACAAATTCCCCCCAAGTAGTCAAATCTTTACAGAATTGAATGATACTAAGCTTTTGTGGTTGCTTGATCTCAGTATTTCAAAAATAGATCCAAACCATGCTATTATAGTGATTACTTTTTATGGTGAAGCTACCCCTTAAAGATTTCTTTTCCCGCCTTTTCCTGTTATGTTGGGTCCAGACCAGAGAGAGGCATAAGTTGTCATCCAGGGAAGAAGGACAGAGTTTGGAGGTGTCGCAAATTCGCAAGTCAAGGCGAAGTAAAGCGCAAATTTCGGAAATTTCGGAAGAATTATTCATGGAAATAGTGTTATATTCTCACAGACCTTATGCTCTCCTTACCAAATATTTAGATATGGGGAGTGCGAAGGAGACTTCGCTGTTGTGGTAAGGAGAGTGGTTTTAAACGTGCGCTGCCACTGAGGGAGGAGGGTGGGTCGATTTCGAGTTCACCGATGTTCGTTGTTTCTTGAAGAGGGCTGAAACTGACTGCTACAAAGGTTTAAATATGATCCTTGGACTGTGGGGGACTAGAACTAGTCCCAAAAGAGGCGATTTTGCAAAAGTTAGGCCCGTGGGACTAAAATATTAAAATTTCCGAGCATTCGGTCCTGTGAGAATAGTGTTATATTCTCACAGACCTTATGCTCTCCTTACCAAATATTTAGATATGGGGAGTGCTTCGGAGACTACTTGTAGTTAACATGAAGGAAGAATTCCCAAAAGGAAACATAATGCTCATAGAAGGAAGAAATATGCTAGGAAATACCCTCTCCAACACTCAGAAACTAGGAAATAAGTGGTATTAAGCAGGTCTTGTCTAAATCTTTGTCGTTTTTGAAAATACACTGTTGTTAAAGTTTGATTCAGAAAACGAGCAGCAAACAGATAGAAAATACAAAAAATAGATAAATGCAACGGTTGAAAAATTGACAATGAATCATTCAGAGTACAAATTTACAAAACGACACTCCTAGAATGTCCCGCAATTTCCAGGTGCTAATACAGAAAAACCTTACTTACAATGACAAATTGTATAAATTATATTTCAAAAAAGAAAATAGTCTTCCGTGAACACCTAATAGAATTCCATAAAGATTTTTTTAGATTTTTCCATACCTTGTAGAGACATGATGCAAATTCATTCTTTGTGCCCACGCCAACTGTAACCTATTTAACTGTAATGGCGTGAACTTAACAGTCATATGATCTATTAGACGATATCTCATAAAATTCCGTGAGAATAGTCGCTTTTTCTGAGCGACAGGCATGCAGATCAACCACTTTTGCAATAATTTGGGCTGCTTAGTTTCATCAGACCCACAAAAGCAAAGTTGCGAAATTCACATTTGATACATAATAAATCTTAAAGCAGTATCCCTTTTAGGTTTGTATAGCACGGGACAATGATATTTTATCGTATACTCCGTAGTGATGTATTGAAAATTGCAATTCATGAGAGGAGCAATAATGCGCTCCTGATATATAGTACATAATTACACTGTATATAAGTATAATATTCGCTGAGAATGTAGAAATAAAACCTTATACACTTTCCCACAAAAAATTGTCGATAGATTGTAAAAATAATACCATCGAGCCATGCTCCAATACTTTTGAACGCTGAATTCCGAAGAGTCGAGCTAGGGGGCTCTCCGTCGAAATGTCTATGGCAATAATCGTTGTTTTTATACTTTGCTTGATTTCTCCCACAGTATGTATATAAACCTTAAAAAGTCTCATGGTTATCTAAGTTTACTACCTAAAGATGTCATATTACTTGAAAAATAAATAGCAAATGAACAAATTAAAGAAATTAATAGGGTCAAAACAAAAGACCGGGATGCCCCCTAGCTTCGACCATTCGGAACCCAGCAGCATTAGCCGAGTGTAAAGGTTCTTAGTTGAGCCCCCGGCAGGTCGAAGCAAGGAGAGAAACTTAACACCTAAATATCACTTGGATACAAGAATTTCTGTATTTCTTCACCGTTATGATTTGTTTAGTTCCATTTAGAGGTTTAACTAATTCAGTAGTTAAGTCAATGGACAATAAAACATGGGACAGAGAAAATTACTTATGAAAACCTTTCTAAAAAATTCCCCAGCCAACATATTAAACTGTAAAAAACCATATCACCACAAAAATCTGACGGCTGAACAGGTTTATGAAATGACGCACAACTCACAGCGAAGTAATCAGCTGAACATGCTTTAAAATTTACAACGTCCCGCAGCAAATAGACCAGCTAAAAAGGTCTTAAAATTTTCAAAATACTTTACAGCAAAATTAGCAATTGATGAACAAATCTTAAATCTGACAAAGGTCTCAATCAAATAAACAAAGCTGCTGGAAAGGCCTTAATATATCACAATGTCCCGCAGCAAAATACAAAACTATTGGATGGGTTTGACTTATCAAAAAATTCCCACAGCAAAAGACAAATCTGCTGGACAGATCTAAGGCCATCACAACACCCCACTGCAAAGGTTACAGCTGCTGAATATTCAAAACTGTCCCTTAAATATTCCTCAGCAAAAATATGCTAACTGCTGTACGGATAAATGATAACAAAATTCTCGCAGCAAAAGTAAAACTGCTGGACGAGCTAAACATTCAAGGCTATTCCCTAAAAACTTTGCATCAAAAATGCTAATCCTTCTGCGGATTTACAAGAAATGAGAATTCTCCCAGCAAAAAGAAAGCTGCTGGACAAGCTACAAAATCATATACTTTTCCTAAAAAACTTCCACAACAAAAAATGCTAGCTGCTGTACGGATTTGCAACAATGAGATTCTCGCAGCAAAATAATTCTGATGGACGAACTGCAAAATTCAAGGGTATCTCGTAAAATTCCGCAGCAAAAATGCTAAAAGCTGTACGGATTTACAACAACAAATGATCACAGCAAGAAAACCGTTGGACGAGTTCTAAAAATTCGGCAGCAAAATGCAAACTGCTATATGGATTCACAACAAAATTCTCAAGGCTATTTCCAAAAAATTTCCGCAGCATAAATGTTAACTGCTATACGGATTTACAACGACAACATTCTCGCAGCAAACAATCACTGGACAGTTAAAAAGATCAAGGCTATTTCATAAAATTCCGCAGCAAAAATACAAACTGCTGTACGGATTTAACGCTCGCAGCAAAAAACCGCTGGACGAGATAAAAAGATCAAGGCTATTTCCTAAAACTCCACAGCAAAAGTGCTAAACTGCTGTACGGATTTATCATTATCATCATCATTATCATTTATTTATTTACAAAGTAGGCTGAAACGAAACCATAGCTAAAATTACAGCTAATTAAGGCCTACTTATTTACAAAATTTACAAGTCTAATCTAAAAATAAATTCAAATAAATGAATTCTAAAATAAATTACAAAATTAACAAAATACTCACAGCAAAAACCGCTGGACAAGATAAAAAGATCAAGGCTATTTCGTAAAAAATTCCGCAGCAAAAATATAAACTGCTGTACGAATTCTCGCCGCAAAAAAAATAAAACTGCTGCACGAGCTATAGAATTCAAGGCTATTTCCTAAAACTCCGCAGCAAAAGTGCTAAACTGTTGTACGGATTTATCGTCATCATCATCATCATCATTATTTATTTACAAAGTAGGATGAAAAGAAACCATAGCTAAAATTACAGCTAATTAAGGCCTACTTATTTACAAAATTTACAAGTCTAATCTAAAAATAAATTCAAATAAATAAATTCTAAAATAAATTACAAAATTAACAAAATACTCGCAGCAAAAATCCGCTGGACGAGATAAAAAGATCAAGGCTATTTCGTAAAAAATTCCGCAGCAAAAATACAAACTGCTGTACGGATTTTCGCAGCAAAAAATAAAACTACTGGACGAGCTATCAAATTCAAGGCTATTTCCTAAAACTCCACAGCAAAAATGCTAAACTGCTGTACGGATTTACAAAATACTCGCAACAAAAAACCGCTGGACGAGATATAAAGATCAAGGCTATTTCGTAAAAATCCCACAGCAAAAATATAAACTGCTGTACGGATTCTCGCAGCAAAAAATAAGCTATAGAATTCAAGGCTATTTCCTAAAACTCCGCAGCAAAAGTGCTAAACTGCTGTGTGGAGTTAACATCATCATCGTCATCATCATTTAATTATTTACAAAGTAGGCTGAAACGAAACCATAGCTAAAATTACAGCTAATTTAAGCTTATTTACAAAATTTCCAAGTCTAATCTAAAATTAAATTCAAATAAATAAAGTCTAAAATAAATTACAAAATTTACAAAATACTAGCAGCAAAAACCGCTGGAAAAAGATAAAAAGATCAAGGCTATTTCGTAAAAACTCCGCAGCAAACATATAAACTGCTGTACGGATTCTCGCAGCAAAAAATAAAGCTGCTGAACGAGCTATAGAATTCAAAGGCTATTTCCTAAAACTCCGCAGCAAAAGTGTTAAACTGCTGTACGGATTTACAAAATACTCGCAGCAAAACCCACTGTACGAGATAAAAAGATCAAGGCTATTTCGTAAAAAATTCCGCAGCAAAAATATAAACTGCTGTACGGATTCTCGCAGCAAAAAATAAAACTGCTGGACGAGCTGTAGAATTCAAAGCTATTTCCTAAAACTCCGCAGCAAAAGGGTTAAACTGCTGTACGGATTTACAAAATACTCGCAACAAAAACCGCTGTACGAGATAAAAAGATCAAGGCTATTTCGCAAAAATTCCGCAGCAAAAATACAAACTGCTGTACGGATTCTCGCAGCAAAAATAAAAACTGCTGGACGAGCTGTAGAATTCAAAGCTATTTCCTAAAACTCCGCAGCGAAAGTGTTAAACTGCTGTACGGATTTACAAAATACTCGCAGCAAAAACCGCTGTACGAGATAAAAAGATCAAGGCTATTTCGTAAAAATTCCGCAGCAAAAATATAGACTGCTGTACGGATTCTCGCAGCAAAAAATAAAACTGCTGGACGAGCTGTAGAATTCAAAGCTATTTCCTAAAACTCCGCAGCAAAAGGGTTAAACTGCTGTACGGATTTACAAAATACTCGCAACAAAAACCGCTGTACGAGATAAAAAGATCAAGGCTATTTCGCAAAAATTCCGCAGCAAAAATACAAACTGCTGTACGGATTCTCGCAGCAAAAATAAAAACTGCTGGACGAGCTGTAGAATTCAAAGCTATTTCCTAAAACTCCGCAGCGAAAGTGTTAAACTGCTGTACGGATTTACAAAATACTCGCAGCAAAAACCGCTGTACGAGATAAAAAGATCAAGGCTATTTCGTAAAAATTCCGCAGCAAAAATATAGACTGCTGTACGGATTCTCGCAGCAAAAAATAAAACTGCTGAACGAGCTATAGACTTCAAAGGCTATTTCCTAAAACTCCGCAGCAAAAGTGTTAAACTGCTGTACGGATTTACAAAATACTCGCAGCAAAACCCGCTGTACGAGATAAAAAGATCAAGGCTATTTCGTAAAAATTCCGCAGCAAAAATATAAACTGCTGTACGGATTCTCGCAGCAAAAAATAAAACTGCTGAACGAGCTATAGAATTCAAAGGCTATTTCCTAAAACTCCGCAGCAAAAGTGTTAAACTGCTGTACGGATTTACAAAATACTCGCAGCAAAACCCGCTGTACGAGATAAAAAGATCAAGGCTATTTCCTAAAACTCCGCAGCAAAAGTGTTAAACTGCTGTACGGATTTACAAAATACTCGCAGCAAAAAACCGCTGGACGAGATAAAAATATCAAGGCTATTTCGTAAAAATTCCGCAGCAAAAATATAAACTGCTGTACGGATTCTCGCAGCAAAAAATAAACTGCTGGACGAGCTAAGAAATATCTCGAAAACATATGCACGAAACATTACAAAGTACCCTATGTAGAATCGCACAAATCAAAGGTCCTTCGTGCAAACTATTATTACGAGAAAACTGAGCCTGGCATGGCAGTCCATGAACAGTATGGGGATAATCGGTCATACTTAAGAGCCAGACTTAAATAAGTTTTGGATACCTAAGAATAGAAAACAAAGCAAATCATGATATAAACTTCCTATTAAAAGACGAAATTGAAGTAGATATCTCAAGGCAATATGCAATAACACCGGAAGACCTTAGTCACGAGGTACGAACATATTTAGGAAAGCATGGCAAAGCAAATATATCCAGGAGAAAAGTTTAGGCCTACAGTAAAGCTACATCAAAACGGAGGAAGAAATCTGCACGAGGTGCAACGGCAATTGCCGAAGCATTTGCAAACGACACAAACTTACTTTCTTTCCCCTCGAAGTTTTATCCGTCGAGTGTTTGCACTGTCTCCTACATCATGGGAGCATAAAACCTTCAATTGTAACTGTGTTGCATAATACCACTTAGTAATCTGCTTAGGCCTAATTTGGCTCAGTCAGTGGCAGCGCACGTTTCAGAAAAAGATTTCCAGAGTTCACTGATTGAGTTGTTTCTTGAAGAGGGCTGAAACTGACTGCTACAAAGGTTTAAATATGACCCTTGGACTGTGGGGGACTAGAACTAGTCCCAAAAGAGGCGATTTTTGCAAAAGTTAGCAAAAGTTAGCCACCAGCTCTGTATCTTTATTACTCGAATATCCATTTTTATTTTCGTGAAGGTACTCGAAAATTTATCTTGGAAGCCTTATTTTCAGTCATGTGATCGGAATACGACGATATCATTGGCTTGTAAGCGTGAAATTGGAAGATTTGCGGGTTTCCCTGTGCCCTATTGAAAGATTTGACTCATATGCTATGCTGTAAAAACGTCTAGTGTGTGACCGCAGCCACTGTGAGGCAAAAGTAGCACTTACCAGATGCCTGAGGCCATTGCACGTGTGATACATAAATGGCCATACAAGAAGACCTTTCAATGTGAACGTAATTGGAGTAGGAATACCCCATGACTTGATTATGTCAAGGTAGTATGGTGCATGCTCTGGAGCAATCAATGCAAATCCAGCGATTCCCGTGCTCACTGAAAGATAACAAGGAGACAGAGTTTAATTTGCTTCCCTTTGGAGTAAATCAGTGGAGTAAATGAAGTAAATCTGGTCAATTGCCCTCAATTCGTACCATGGCCATTCTTCCGGGTATTTGCTCAAAGTTCTCCTCGCCCCTGGGCATAGACAGTACACTTTTCCCTGCCCTTGGGGCTTTGACCATACCAAGAACCTTCACTTTTACACTTACTGGGAACAAGCCTGTTCTTTCATAGGTACAGGGGCACGGCCAGAGAATAAAAATGGGGTGAACTTAATCATAAGCGCAGGGGGAGATAACATTTGGGGTGTGGCCCAATGCAATATCCATTGTTTACAAAAATTTTGCCTGACTTAAGATCGATTTCTGCCTGATTATGGTCAATTTTGCGAGAATATTTCCAACGTTGGGGTTGTAGAGCCCCCCTCCCCCCAACTCCCTGCCTCCTATGCTTATGTCTATGCACTTAGTAGGGAACTATGTCCAGGCCCGTAGGAAGTGGGGGGGTAGGGGGGGCTCAAGCCCCCCCAATAATTTCTTAAAACAATGGTGCTACGTCACATGACTTAATTAGATGTATTGTTCTCTATTGTTTTAAGAACAATTGCCCCCCCAATCCGATGCTTCTTCCTACGGCCCTGACTATGTCATGAAATGTATACAGTACCCAGGCGTTTCTAAACAATTTTTGCTTAAGGATACATTCTAGCCTTAGAAAAACTGGGGTAGACATATCCACCCCCTGGTGATGCCCTTACATAAGTCAACCAAACTAACACCATAGCCTCTCTGCCCTCTAAAGAAAAGTACTCACATAAAGAGTAAATGATTCCAGTCACTCTGTGTGATCCCGACAGCAGACCTGGCAACTCGAACCTGAATTAGAATAATTACTTATCAAAATCTTATTCTGTAATATTAAATGATTGAAAAATGTGTTCTATCTATCTAATGTGGCATCCTACCATCAATTTGTTTTAACTTGTCAATTGTTTTCCTCAATTTCTGTGCTTGCAAAAAATATTTTCCTGAAGCTAAGAGTGTCAAAGTGATGTAAAGATGACCAAAAAACTTGTCATCAAACGGTTTCATTCCTTTTTCTTATTGCTTTGTCAATTGAAAAAGTGTCACAAGTGATTATTACACATATCGCATTGTTTAAAGGCAGACTGTCCACTCAATAATTTGCTTCATTCAAAGAAAAAAAGACGTTCATACCTGATTTTCATCATGCATAATTTTCACGGCCATGAAAATCATGCATGAATGACCTTGCCCTCTTTGAACAAAGGAAATTAGTGTAAATTTGTGGAATACTCGATAGAGATCTTGATCTATCTTTTTCATTCATCAAGAGGACAGACTGCCTTCAAGATCTCTTAAGATCCACATATAATACATGTCTCTTGGACATTAACGGGCTATCAACAATTAATCTTTTGTAAGACATTGCAGCCTTTGGCACTGATGGAGCTGAGGGGGTTCATTCACGTGAACACTGTTATGGATTTGCATGACAGATATGTCACATAAAAAATTTACTAGGATATCAGATAACAAACTGAGCACTTTATACAGAAAATCTGCTGTCATTGGGGGTATTGGAGGTGTTATAGAGTATGCTGCAACATGGTCTAATAGCATTATCCTGTTTTTAGTGCTTTGCCACTTTGCAATAGCCTTGCTTGCTTATAACTTGGATTTGCTCTTTACCAAAATTTGTCTTCCATAAAATGGTGACATGACCAGTTTTCTATCAAGATACTAAATGAAAATTTGACAATATAAGGAAATCTGAAATTGGCAGAAAAACAGAAAAGCTTCATGGTTATTTTTCTTTGTCAATGTTTGTTGTTAAAATGGATGATAGCTGCAAAGAAAATTCTGGTGGGAATCATAGGGGGGCCATGGGGTTAGATGACGCATGTGTGACAAAACTAATAGTTGACAACCCTAACATGGTTTTCCTGCCTGAGAATTATCAAGGATATTAATTTCATACATTTTTAACCTTGTAAAACAAGGGCATTTTCAAAACTAAAATAGCAATTTCTTACTTGTAAATAAGTAGATGTGGGGACATTGGCCTATCCATTCTTTGATTCTTTACCCAGAAATTTTCTCCCGGTTTCATTTTTCTGTCAGCTGCAACATTGCTTGTCAAAGCTGCCAACATTGGACTAAAAGATAGACAAAATTCATCAGCTTATCATGTTATGCAGAATTCAAGAAATCTTGTCACAAATGTTTTGTAAGATCTCTTGCAACTTTTTTGAATATTGAGACTTAACTGTAATAACTGTATCAACAGATAAAGAGATCATTCCTTGAGTGTATGGTCCATTGACCTGAAATAGGTATAAACAATGTTAGCTGACTTTATGTCTATGCTTGTGGATTTTCAAGAATTCTCATGAAATTTTAAAAATTGGACTATTGAAAGACTTGCCTACTGTAAGTCCATCTCTTCAGTCCATCTCGCCATTCCCTTGGATCCGCTATTCCAACATTCTCTCATTTCTTTCCTGAATGTTGGAATGTCGCACTCAAATCCTATCTTCTTAGACTTAAAAATTTTAAAGCTGCATGATCTCTTTCTGCTAAAACTTCTAAGCTTTGTGTATGAATCTGTTCATAAGATCTCTCCTATTTGTTTCCATAACTTTTTTAAATCTGTGACATCTGTTCATCAATATGGTACACGACAGGCGGGCAAGGATGATATCTTTCTGACTCAAAAAAATACCAATCAATATGGTCTCAAATCAATACATTACCATGGACCAAAGTGCTGGAATGACATTCCTATAGACATAAAACAATCACTATTGGTCAATATCTTTCGCCAAAGACTCCAAGCCTTCGTTTTTGAAAACAATTATTAAAGAGTCTTTAACACTATTCACCCATAATTTTCTGAATCATATTTGAAAATTCAAATTTCCTACTAAAAGGGGGTGCTCTCTCCTTGATTAGCTTAGCTACTGAAAGAGCTCCTCCTTAAGAATTCCTCTTCATACAAATTCTCTAGTCATGTAGTATATTTTTCGATTTATTTATGTTTAGTCTGTATGCTTGTATTTTTAATTTGTAGCTTGTAGTTATTCAAATTGTTGTAAGTTGTTTGATGTTTTGAGTATTTGTATGTAGTGGAATTTAAATCAATGAACTGAACTGAAATGTCAGATCCAGGAATTACCGAAAAGGGAACGGTAAGACGGACTGAGAGATAGATTTGGGGCAAGTCTAGACTGTTGGTTACCAAAAGAACTTTATTGAATCATACCAATTGATTTCTAACCATTTTTACGGAGATAAAAATTTGTAAGAAAATTGAGGCAACAAAACAAACTTTAAATCAGCACATTTAAACTATCTCTGCAAGCTCTGTATTTAAATGTGCCTCGATAAACCAGCATACTTAAATGTATCTTGGTAATTAGATAAATGTATTGACTATAATTAATTGTTCTGTCTGAGGATATGCTTCATTTACAATTTCATCAATGGCTTGTGGACTCTTCTTGTCCATTGTGTAACCAAAGATTGCAATGCAGTACATGCTTTAATTAGAATAAAACACTGAAGCTGTTTTGTTGACAAAGACACAGTCCTGCAGTCGCATAATGCATTTCATTTCCAGCTACAACTAAAGGACAACTAATATTCCTCAAAAATGGCTGTACAACACAGGACCTACAGAACTTACACATTTTTTGTTTGCAACCCAAATTGCCATCCTTTGCATACCCCTAAAGCACCACTTCTAGTGATATGTCTGCAAAAATGCCTGAAAGAAATAATTGAAAATGGCGTAATATAAACATGCAAATTTACCCATTACCTGCAATGCAGCTATGTAAGAGCCTACTGGTTGGATGGTAATATACATGAACCCGGGCAAATTAGTTAAACAAAATAAAGTTGTTGGTCAACAGAAATAGTTAAAACAGTGTTTTTGTAGCTAAATGTGTCATTTTGGAAGTTTGGATAAATATTGCAGTACTGCGGGTGAGAAAACAGTTGCTATTGATCTGTTTAAAAATAAGTTGCGTTCCTTGTCACTTTGACTTTATATTAAACAAAAGATACTAGGCGGGGTTTCGATCATTATCAATATTATGCATTGCAATTGATGGCTAGTACTTAGAGCAGTATCGAGGCACTATTTGATTGACCAAAGTCCAAAACAAGAGCAAGGAAACAATTTTAACAAGAGACTCTTAGGTAAGATCTTCATAGTGTCATCATGCGTTAGAATATAGAAAGGCCCTCACCACAATATGTTGGACCTCCTGTGAAATAGGATCTGGATGGGCCTAATAAGATAAGAAAGCTAAAAAAAGGAAGGCCTATTTTTTGTGGGATGACCGATCGCGATCTACAATATGTAGATCCTCCTTGCTATGCTGCTTATTTTTACCACAAGTGTGTTACTTGCAAGCCTTCATAAAAAGAGAATAATACACTGCTGCTCTAACCCTCGCTTTCATTTGCTTTATTGAACTAACAAAACAGAAATAAAAGCGTTTTCTTACCTTCCTGCAATGAACGACGCCATGACACCTTTTCGTCCCAAAAGTTATAAAATCACAGGGGCCAAAGGGAATATGTCAGAAATATCACAGGGGAGCAAAGGAATCTGATGTTGTAAGAACGACCCAAAAACGCCACGGGGGGGGGAGTTCTTAGCTAAATTTGGGTAGGGGTCTGCCGCGAGCATATTCAAAATGGTATCGTTGGTTAGACTAATTTTTACGAAAGTGGTACCCTTGGCTAGATCGTTGCTGGGCCAAAATTGCAAAAAAGTATGTCCTTGGCTAGACTAGAAGTCCGAAAAAGTATACCCTTCGTCGCGGCACATCCCCAGGTACCTTTGCTATGGAAGAACCCCCCCCCCCCCGTGCTACTGTCTTTCTGCTAAAGTGTCTTTTGTTCAAGATTCAATTGAAACAGTCTACAAAATTTCGCTTTTCCTTTGAGGAGGAGTTGAGGCTGCACGCAGACACGCAGGCTAGCATCAGGGCCGTCGTTAGAGATATCAAGCTAGGGGGGTGCAAGCTCTCAATTTGCCGACTGGTGGGCGTGGCTTTTGAGCGTGGACTTTTTTTGTCACATACACATAACATACTTCTTGTTGAGAGGCTCAAGTTCCTCTCCATTGAGAAACCCTTCCATTTCTACTTTCCCTTACCTTTCACAAGGGGCTCTAACATGATACACGAGAAGCCAACTTGTTTCACTAATTGAAACTTCTCGTTAGCTTTGGCGATATCTAACACTGGATTTAGATCAGCGGCGTGGCCAGGGTAAATTAAGTGGGGGGGAATGTAAATGAGCGGGTCTGGGGGCGAAGCCCCAAGGAAAATTTTTGGGGCCACGCCCTTTACTTTGGCTTAGAATGCATCTCCCAATATCATGCTTGCCTTTAGCGACGAGGAAACCTTGATCGTTTTGTAACAGTTATCCTATGAATCAGAGCACGAGGAAATTGTTGAAGAAATATCCTTTACTTTGGCTCAGAATGCATCTCCCAATATCATGCTTGTCTCTAGCGACAGAGAAACCTTGATCGTTTTGTAACAGTTATCCTAGGAATCAGACACGAGGAAATTTTTTGAAGAAATATCCTTTACTTTGGCTTAGAATTCATCTCCTAATAACATGCTTGCCTTTAGCGACAAGGAAATCTTGATCGTTGTGACAATTATGCTATAAATCAGAGCACGAGGAAAATTTTTGAAGAAGGATCCTTTACTTTGGCTTAGAATGCATCTCCCAATGTCATGCTTGCCAGTGGTAAAATGGAAGATTTGATATTTCTCGTAAAATTCTTACCCAACCTATACCCAGCTATTTTCACCTCGGTTTTAGAGGAATCTCGAGGACCATCTTTCGACAAAAGTGGGGGGCAATTGCCTCCCATACCCCCCCCCCCCCCCCCCCCCCCCGTGGCCATGCCACTGATTTAGATATTGTTCTGGTAAGAAGGTACCCAATAGGCTCCCGAATTTCCGTTACGTTTCCAGCCAAATTCCTGATTCCCGTCAGGCCCGTCACGGAACGATATTCATATCGGGGGCTGGAATTTGATGCGAGCTTAGCAAGTAATAACGGGGGTGCGGGGGCTCGCCCCCGGGAAAACTCTTCATGACCACGCCCTTTGGATCGTTAGAAAACACCCCATTTTAGAAGAATTTGCCTTTTAAAGAAACAATGGATCGTGACTGATAAGGGTCTTTCCAGGAAAATTTTGAAAATAGGAGTTCAATATCACGAGGAAATAGATAATTTTTGAATTGCATAATAATATGAAACTTGAAAGTGATAGCTTGATGCATTCTGGTAACTTCCTCGAATATAAATAAGGTCTCTTGCCACTGACTCCTTGAGTTGGCTCTGTGCTTTTCATTTCATCAGCCTCAAAAAAGAATGTTGTTTTTCTTGGAACAATCGCATTTCCCGTTGCATGGTTAACATGGTTCAGTTTTCAGGCTGATCCAAGATAGTAAAACCAAAGGACGAAAAATCTATTGCAAAATACCGAAGAACGTGGAATAAGGTTTCTCAAAAGAAGTGGAGCAATGCACGGTCCGTGTGGCACTTGTTTTGAATTTAGAAGCACAACATCAAAAGACCATTCAATTGAGTATTTCAAGATTAGGGACGAGTTGTAAATCAAAATTTCATCTTGTCTATTTTTAAACCTTGTATCTCGCTAAATAGAGGAAGTATTATTATTATTATTATCAATTTCTTTAAAAGTTGGCTAATATAAATACCGTAGCTATACTAAAGCTAATTTAGGCCAACTAAAAAATTACAATATACAATAGTTAAAATAGTAAAATAGTAGATAAGTAGATATACAAAATTGACATACGTTCAGCATAAAAACCATAAATGTTAAAATTAAATAATGCCTAAGTTCGGAATGAAAGTTTGGCATAATCGGCAGTGGCAGGTTTCTCCTGACCAAGATTTGATGTTGTTTTTGAATTCAGCAAGAGATGTAGAATCTTTGATAAATTGTGGAACGGTTGCCCAGACTTGCGGGCCTCTGAAACGAATCGTTTCTGAGCCATATGTAACGGTTCTAATTCTAGGAAGAGAAAAATCGTCAGTGTTCCTCAGATTAAATTGACTTTCATTTTCACAAAAAATCTCTCTCATAAAAACTGGATTCAAGCTATTCTTAGTCTTGTACATTTCGGTCATGAGAAGCTGTAAATTTCTCTGGTGCACAGTTATTGATCGATCCTTTTCCATTAAAACCTCAAAACTGGATTCATAGTCCTGATATGTAACTCTTAGTGCTCTCTCTTGAATTCTATTAATTTTATGATGGAGTTGACGGCTGTGGAACATCCACGCCAAGGGACAATATTGAAACTGGCTGCTTATAAATGCTCTCATTAAGTATCGTAATTTGTCCTGATCCATAAAGGGGGCAATGCGTGAGAGAGCATACAACTTATTGCTAGCCTTTTGACAGAGTCCTGTAACATGATGCTCAAATGTCAGCTTATTATCTATGGTAATACCTAGCAACTTTTCCTGAGTGCTATTCTGCACAGATGCATTACCAATCTTAATGGTAACAGGTTCGTCACGAGGGGCACCTAATGTTAGAAAAAGTGGCATTTATTTTCATTTAGCTTGAGGTAGTTGTCAGAGAACCATTTTATTACTTTTAAAGAGACATTTTCCAGCCTCTCTACTACATTTTGTAGATCTTGGTCACATGTATAAAGAGTGGTATCATCAGCATAATTACAGATCTCAATATCATCAACAGAAAGTAACATATCGTTCAAATAGATGTTAAAAAGTAGAGGTCCAAGGACCGATCCCTGTGGAACACCCAAATTCAGTGTCTGTTTAGAACTAAACGAACCATTTATTTTAACTCGTTGCTGCCTTTCACTTAGATAACTATATAAAAAGGTCAATGCGTCATGGTTGAAACCGTAGGCATGCAGTTTAGCGATAAGTAGATCGTGCTTGACACAATCAAAAGCCTTTGAAAGATCCATAAAGATAGCCCCCGCCTTTCCCCCTGTGTCTAAGTATATTTTACATCTTTCAAGAAAACGAGTTAATGCATGTTGTGTATTGTATCCTTGTCGGAAACCACATAGCAAATTTGATAAGTAAGCAGTCATATGTTCAATCATTTGCTTGGACATGAGTCTTTCAAAAATTTTAGAAACAGTGGGCAAGACATTAATTGGTCTATAATTAGTCTTAGAGGTAGAAACGTCTTTCTTAAAAAGGGACGAAACGTCTGCGGTTTTTAGTTCATCAGGGAAATTACAATTGCTCACACACTCATTGAAAACTTTTTGCAAGGGTTCAGCGCAAATGTCTATATTAGTCTTGATAAGCTTTGGAAGAATATTGCCAAAAGTTGTAGCCTTATTTGAATTCAGATTTTTTATTTCTGTTTCAAGTTGGGAAATAGTGGCATGCTCAAAGGAGAAACCAACTACAACTGGGAAACGTGCTAGTATAGCTTTTATGCTGGGATGGTTCGCATACTTTTCAATTGCTATATCAACTGGATCAATGATACCTTCCGTTGAACGAACATTGTCTAAATTCTCTGCTATATCGAGGGTTTCCGTTACAGTTACAAAATAATTGTTAAAAATTTCTGCAACCTGATGATCGTCAGAGATAATCTCATCATTTTCCACTAAAACTATCTTATTTTGAGACTTTATTTTGTCGGAGAATAGTGGTTTGACCGTTTTCCAGAATTTTTTATTGTCAGTGATTAGTGTAATATCCAAACTATTGTAGTATCTCTTTTTCTCTGTTCTAAAAAGTTTTACGCAAAGGTTACGCTGTCGACGAAAATTATTCCAGTTTTCAGCTATTCTGTTTTTGTTATATTTGTTCCGCAATCTAGTTCGTAGCATGACAGCTTTCCGGAGTGCCTTAGTCATAAAGGGTGCATCGTTAGCTCTAGCATACTTTTTCTTCAGTGGTGCATGTTTGTTTAATACCTTATCAAAAGCTGTTTCAAATGCCCCATAGTCTGAATTTGAAGCATCCACGTTGCCAAGCTCAGTCCGTAAATCTTGTTTAAAACTAGTTTGGTCAAAATTTTTGTAACTCCGGTAATTTATGATGGATGGACCTTGCTTTGGAAAAGTGGTTTTCAGCACGGTGACAATCATTTTATGAAAGTCCGATAAGCCTGTTTCTATTGTCGTGGTGTGCTGCATACTTTGGCTACGATTTGTCAAAATTAAATCAATACATCTTGGGTTATCAGCCTTATAACAGGTAGGTTCTTTTACTAAATTCTTCATGCTATAAGTATCCAGAAAGCTCCGTAAATCTTCATCTGTTTCTTCAGCATTAAAATCTCCTAAGAACATAAAATTCTCATACTTTGAACTATAATGATCTAGAGCTTTACCTAAATTTTGGTAGAAAAACTGTTGCGATTGCGTTGGTGGGCGATAAACACTGAAAATAGCCCATATTTTCTTCCTAAGATTGATTTCAAAACCAACACATTCTATACCATCCTCAAGTTTAATAGATGTCAATAATTGTGAGGGGATATCATTTCTTACATAGACCAACAAGCCCCCTCCGTCTTTGTTTCTATCTAGCCTATAGGGAGTTGCAAACCCATCAATTAAAAATTGCCCCTTTGGGAAGGAAGAATCGATTTTAGTTTCAGCAACCATCAGAATATCTATGTTCGCTGCGATTGTTTCTCTAAGAGCTTCAAATTTATTCCTAATAGAATTGATGTTTAAGTACCCGATTATCAGTTGACCTAAGTTTTTCAAACGCAGTGCCTTTAGCGCTGTTTTCGCATCATTATTTTCGTTTTGTAGTGGGACATCTGTAGATGTTCCATGCTCAGGCATAACCTCATTCAATCCAGACTCAGTTGAAGGGTTGGGATCCAGCCTTTCTGAAAATTGGATCTGGCCTGTGGGAATTACCAAGGTCCGTCGTAAATCATTTCTTAGTCAATAATGTCCTAGAACTTTCAAAAAATTATTAGCTAAAATACGAGTACCCTTTGTGTTCAGATGAAGTCGACTTCTGTTGAGATGTGCAAAAGGCTTAATGTTACTGTTGTCTATGATCTTAAACAGTAACTTAAAAAGTATCTTTTTGTTTTGAAGAATAGAAATAGCAAATTTACGATTCATTTCAACTTTCTATTGAAATAAATTAGCATATTAAGTTTTGCTCTGGCCTAATAATAGAAAATTAGAGAGAGCCTCTATTCTGCAAATTAAAATCTCCTGTTAGAGAATGAACTAGATCATAAATGATAGCCCTCTATCGCCACGAAGAAAGTTTAATGAATAGCTCTCCTTCGGAGCCACTGTCAATGTCATGTAATCGATTACGACAACGGGACAAGGCTGTTCAAATAATGAACCCAAGACCCAGTTTCCAGTGTCAAGTTTCCAGTACACTCTTTTTTTTATAAGAATACTATAAATTTTTTTCAGCCTCGATATTCTTAAGTAATTTTTCGTTTTGAGCCTTAACATATTCTTAAAGTATTCTTATTTTTTCAAATCTGGTATGGTTTCAGGGGAACATAGTTCAAAGAAGTGTTATATCATTATGAAGAAATGGTCGAACAAAAGAAAAATTTAAGCAATTGTAACAATAAGAATGTTATGAACATCGCAAGACAGGCAACTGCTGGAAAATGAGACACAAATATGCTAGCTGAGGCTGAGCAATATTCTTATAATATTCTTAAAATTTGGATGATTCTGAGCCTGAATATTCTTATAAACAATATTCTTATAAAAAAAAGAGTGTAAGGCTCCTTTTCAGATACGTTTCTTCAAGCAATACTTTTGATAGAACTCACGAAGATATCGCCTCTGCGGAGGATGAAATGAATGAAAAGAACATTGAGAGAAGAAACTCTGAACCATGACTTTACTTTATTATGCAAATTTGTTTTTATTGGTTTATGATTTTGTGCAAAGGGTGTGTGAGAAAGGAGAGGAAGGGAGTTAGTTTTACATCGGTTTTGAGAGAGGGTACTTCGGATTTTGGGAGTATCTGAAAGAGACATTTTTGGAACATATGATCATCGATTGTGATAGTGAGAGATCGTTACAGTGATTTTGATGTAACGCTTGTTTTATCTGGATTCATATCGTTCAATTTATTAACATCGTATTGGAAGGAACGTTTATTGAGATTTGAATCGAAGTACATAAAATGGATTATTCGTGTTTTGATTTTTAGTGACATCTGAGTATACGATTTTACGTACGGGTCATTGCCCTAGTCGAGCTATCTCGTTGTTTGTTTAGGCAGTGAGTCCCATCAACTTTGTTAAATTTACAGTAGAGAAATTGCTGTGTCAAACAACTCAAGTTCCCTCAAGTTACATGAAAACACTTACGCAATTTTAACAGATTTTACGGAGATTTTACCAACACGGTAACAAGTTGGTGCCAGATACTTTTAAGGCCTATACATTTTAGCTATTCTACAAAAGAATCGAGCGTTATTTTTATATATTTTTTATTTTTAGACGCGAGGTTCGATCGAGTGTGGCGCCAGAGCTTCTATCACTATTGTGCACATTCGAAAATTCTTTTAAATGTTGCAAAATATCGTTCGTCGACTCTGATTTTTTTCATAATAAAAGGTTAAAAGGTCTATTCAGGACAAGAAAGATAAACGAGTTGCTTGTGTGAAGTGAAGGACACATTTTTGACGTTGCCTGGAAAGAGATCGACAAAATGTTTGTAAAGCGGAGCGAAGTGCACTCCTGGATGTACATAGCGTGTATTGCTGTATTTTCACACCAGTTGTTTGTCGTTGTGGAAGGTTTGACTTCAATTAATTTATTTAATTGTTACAGTTCCCTCGCTGTGCACTATCTCCCTAGACTGGCTACATAAACTATGTATGCTCCTTAGAAACAAGAACAACAGCGAAATTGAGGGTAGTGTAGCTGTAGCCAGTCTAGTGTCTCCCTTCGCCTAGAGTGCAGTTTAGCGGGCGGCATTCGAATATTGTGTTGTTGTGTCATGTCATAGGGTTAGTTGGGGTTAGGGTTGGAATATGACATACCTATAGATAGCGCCTCCCGCTAAACTGCACTCGTTCCCTTATCTGAATGGCCGCAACAAAGTCAGAGCTCAACACAAGGAAGGGATGTCTTTGTGAATCGTTTGTTCAGAATAAAGAGAGCAAATCGAAGTCAGTAGGATAAGCAGCCATTTAATTCTCCTATTTTTGTATTGTCATTATCACCCAATCAGATGCGTGACAAACTGCCTTTAAAACAAATGATGCTGCAGCTCCTGTAGAGCGTTCTAAGCACCCTGATTAACCTTACTCCTCCCCGTGCTCCTCATACACGTCTTGTTATATATAAGAAACTTGGATCAGCACTTAGTACTAAAAGTTTCTTAATTTCGCATGAAAATTTCGGTGTTTTGGTAGTAAAAGTTTCTTATTTAGTTTCTTATTTTTTCGGGCCTAAAATTGCGGTACAATTTCGTGATGTCTCTTTCGATAAACCATCTATGGATAAACCGTGCCACCATTCCTTTATCCAACTGCGGCTATCGTTGCCAGATGGAAACCGGCAATAACATTACCAAAACGATGTGCGAATTGATCGGTCACATACCATCTTTTATTGCAAGAAAAATGTCTATCGTCTTATGGTCTAGCAGGCTAGCAGCTTCATGAAACAGAACTGAAATGCTAGGTTTAGTGTTCTTACGAATACGAATAACAAGAAGAAATGTACATCTTATTTTCATAACGAGTAAAATAGATTGATCTTTTCGACATTTGAAATACACGTTTTTTTTATATAAGAAACTTGGATCAGCACTTAGTACTAAAAGTTTCTTAATTTCGCATGAAAATTTCGGTGTTTTAGTAGTAAAAGTTTCTTAATTAGTTTCTTATTTATTGGGCCTAAAATTGCGGTATTGTTCAAAGGTGAGCCTTCTTCTCGAGAAACGGCTTCCATTTTGCATTGACATTGTCATCAAGAAGAAGCCATGCACATCAAGGCAAAAATTTACCAATTTTGCAGTTAAAAGTCAAGAAAAGACGAATGTACCTTTGTTAGAGAGACATAGAATAAGAGAGACATACAGAAATAAAGTTTTAGAGTTTCTTAACTGTTCTTGCGCGTAGTACTAGAGTTTCTTAAATTTTTGGTCATCGTAGTACTAGTTTCTTATAAACCAGTTTCTTATAAAAAAAAAACGTGTATCTGCCTCTGTCTTAGGAATCACTAAAGCTATCACAGCAAACTCTCTGATACTCAATTATCACGGGGGGGGGGGGGGGGGGGGGGGGATCTTGGCTAAATTCTGGGTAAGTGTCTCCCGTGAGCATTTTCAAAGTGGTACCGTTGGTTAGACTAAATTTTTCGAAAATGATACCCTTGGCTAGACCGATTTCTACAATGATAATACCCTTGGCTACATTAATATTGAGAAACAATACCCTTGGCTATATTCATTTCAAAGCCATTCGAGTCATACCCTGGGTACCAGCCTCTCTAACATAAAAACAGAGTTAACTAATAAAAACAGATATCTCAAAATTGATGGTTTGGACTCGGACATATCAAAGGTTGATCAGGATGAAAAACCCTTGCCCAGACTACTTTATCTACGAAAATACGGGGACGTGCCGCTGGAAAAACTGAAAAGGCACCCTGTCCCGGAGTAAAATTCCCAAAAATGATACCCTGTCCCGGAGAAAAATTCTAAAAATGATACCCTGTGCTTGAGTTTCTTCATACAAAATTGTACGCTGCCCTGGGAATTTGATAGAAATTTGATAGAAATCTATCAAAAAAGTGGAAATGTTGCCATCCAAATGATTTACATTACACTCGCGGAGTGCAAATGGCTTACAACGACATTACGTAGTCAATTATACAAAATATAGACCCTGTCATGGAGCCGACTATGCAAAAGTGATACCTTGTGCCGGAGTAGGAATCCTTAAAATGATACCCTATTCGGCGGCACGTCCCCGTACAGAGAAATATATGAGTACCCTCCCGGGACTAGGGGGAACTTTGGGCCCCCCTAGTCTGGATAGGGTTAATCTACCAACTCTTATTCTAGGAATAAAATTTTAGAGTTTCTTAATGGTTCTTGAGGGTAGGCCTAACGCCAGAGTTTCTAAAACTTTTGGTCATCGTGGTACAAGTTTCTTATAAACCAGTTTCTTATTAAAAACGTGTAGTCTGTAGGTACTGTTGTGTCCTTGCAATGGGTTTTTTCTGCCAGCTTGCTTTCTTGATCTCTGCCCACAGTAAAGGTACCTGGGGATGTGCTGCGAGCAAGGGTATACTTTTTCGGACTTCTAGTCTAGCCAAGGGTATACTTTTTTGCAATTTTGGCCAGCAACGGTCTAGTCAAGGGCATCATTTTTGACAATATTGGTCCAGCGAACGGTCATGATATCATATTTGGCACAGATTCGATAATATTGGTCGAGGAAATGGCAAATGGTCAAAACTGGTCTAGCCAAGGATACCATTTTCGTAAAAATTGCTTCAGACAATGGTCAAAGTGGTCTAGCCAAGGGTAACATTTTCGCAAAAATTGGTCTAGCCAACGGTACCCTTTTGAAGATGCTCGCGGCAGACCCCTACCCAAATTTTGGCCAAGAACCCCCCCCCCCGTGTAGATGCCCTTTTCTCAGGTTGTAATTCCAATTTCATTCAATGTTGAAGCTCTTCTCTTTGTGATCTTTTTGATTGTTTGACAATTGAGAAATACAAACTTTGCCTCCTTTGCAACATTTTGTTTTAGATTTAGTAAAATGCTCACCAGATTACAAGATTATTTTCAATTTCACGAGGAGAAGTTCTCTCAAATCCAGGCTCGTCATCACAAAGTCCAATAACCGTCACAAAGAAGTCATCAGTATGGTTGCATTGGAATTATACTTATGGGGGAGATAATGGTAACCTCATTCGATACCAGTATCAAAGTATTACCATGATGATGCAGGAAGGCGTGCAAATCTCTCTGGTTTTCCTTCAACATGAACATGAAATGTTAGAGCTCATAACTCCATTTTCAGATTACTAATTTCTTCCAAAGATATGTCAAACTGTAAGTTGAACTGTCAAGCATATAACTAGGATGAATAGAAACTTCTAAATTAAATGGTTTTTCCTCTGCGTTCAATCAAACGCCGGAACTTTTTTGGGACACCCGGTAGTGCTACAGCAAATGTCCAATGAAGTCAAATTTTTTGGCCTTGTCCATTTAGTAGATGCCCTTGGCTGGTCAGATTATCAAAATACTCACAGTTACAGATTACGTATTGTTTTCTATCTGACAGGAATTTACCCAGGGGAGGTTGTTCCAAATGAACTCCAGTCATCACCAAGTCAGATTACAGCTATGAAAAAGTCATCAGTATGGTTACATTGGAATTATACCTATTTGAGGGATACTTCAGTGATCAAGTACCAACATCAAAGAATTATGTATACAAACAGACTTGGATCTACACCTGTAGAACTTGCGAGAAGAAATGGTCCATCTGGCACCCTGTATAAAGTGTCATCCATATCTGACCCAATCAGTACCAGAGTTGATGTGATTTCACATAACAGCACATTGGTTGTACATAACTTACAATACAATGATTCAGGATCAAAATTCTCATCCTTTATCAACATGGCTTATGGCTCTTCTTCTCGACTTCAAGATGAGCCTCTGATACCGGTGGTGACAATCAATGTTAAAGGTGAGTAGTTTATCATCATCATAAATTTCAACTGAAAGTATTGTAAATGCAATATTTAGCCCTGGGGACCTTATCTAACTTTTTCATCATTTGTCCAAATTCAAGGTCAGGCAGGATCCCATCCTTTTCATCTTGTTCCAGTTGTAACACTCCATGTAAATGGTGAGTTAAAAGTTGTTTTAACATTCGGAATGTTTCCGGAATGGAATGATTCCAGCATTTGATATAACTGATTTTGTTTGAAATAATGAGATCTTGATTGAATGGTTTTAATAGAATGGTACAGTAAAAAACAAGGGCAGATAATGTTTTCAATAGATTGGCGGGTTTGTTTACATTTTGTGAGATTGACCAATCACGCTACGTATTCTAACATCACGTGACGTACCGTGATTTTGTGGAAATTCAAAAGCTGTGGGGATGAATACGAAAATACCTTGCCCCTAAAAACTGGCGATGTGCAAATAGATTTTTGACAAATCAGAAATGTTTTTACATTTTCTGTTAGACTATAAGCTTGCCGAAAACTCTACCACTTCGGATTTTGATATTCAAACCGGATCGACAGAAATCTATGTTTGAACTAGCTGTTAACGCAGTTAAGTAAGTGCTGCTCATAGCATTATTGATAATAACATTCCGCAGATTGTCAAAAGAATAAATGTCAGAGTGGATATTTTGGAGCATGTGGTTGAAACCAAGTTAAATTTAAGCTTTTTAAGGTAAAACAATTAAGAAAACCATGAGAACTGTTTGTAACTGTCAAGACTGCATCAAACGACTATAATAATCATTAAAACTCAATGCGATATTAATCTCACTTCAAGTCTTCAATTGCAATTTCAAGACTCAGTTAATCAATGTCAGTTCATTTTGTACTTTCTTGGACTGCAAGGTTTTCTTTCTCCTAGGTGGTACCTCAAATAGTGTATGGTTTTCTTTCTCATTTGGCCATAGATCAACACTGCTATTTCAACACACAAAGTGTTCCCCTTTTCAATTCTGTGTCAAATAACAGGCTTTGTACTTTGCCTCAAATGAAAGCAAGTCTTGAGGGTATATGATGCACAACAGTTGACCACAACAATTCTTCAAAAGTTCATCTGGTGACAGTTTGTATCAAAGTTAAAAGGTCACAAGGTGTGAAGAATGGTCACAGAAGCAATGCTGATCCAATGCTTTTTGGTTTTTGTAAGAATGGGCATCCAGAAACTAATTTGTAAGATAACTTTCTTATGCTGCGTTGGTCTTTGAATGTCAATGGTTAAAGAAGCAAATACTGATCCAATGCTGTGCAAACTGTTACAGGAATATGAACAGCTGATATGCAGAATGTGATCCAATGCTGTGTTAATCTTTACATGGGCTGTCACAAATTAATAACGTTACCTTTCACTTCTGCAACAAAATACATGAGATATTAAGCTTTTGTTTATGAGATGTATATGTGCATGGTCATATGGCAACATTAAAGGGGCCTTTGCAAGGAGCATGGTTTGTGAACACACCATTGTTTGGTCTTTTCGTTCTTGCCATTTTTACAGTCCACAAAAATGACCACCAATAAAAAGATGGCACATGCAAGGTATGGTGGCTGGAAAGGCCGATTTAAGTACATATATTCCAACTGAGTAGATAACAGAAATATACTTTGTTGGGGAGATGAGATCGGGTTTGTTCGCGGAAATTAAATGTCCCCCCGTGCATACAGTAGTTTTTATGTTTGAAGAATGAAAACATTATGCAGGGGCTTTTGCTCCAACCGGAAGGAATACACCTACCTACCTAGGTACCAAGGAATCAGGAATGTTGTAACAATAGGCATTATTTATGAAGATAATTGAAACAATCAATGAAGAATTTGAGATATCTATAGGTATTATTAAAGTATACAATCAAAAACAATCGAGCGAAATTAAGAGTTTCTATCGAATTTTGACGAGTCGCCAATCGATCTCTTCCCATTATCGGTAATTACTTGATGCTCCTAGCAATATTTTACTGTTAATGAATTCATCAACAGAGCTGCCAAGTCATTACAAAGCAATGTTCAAAGTTTGACCTCTTTGACCTGGCAGGCTTCCCTTACTGCTTGAAATCTTCAGTATGAACGAATGTTGTCAAGGGAAAAACTGCTTATAAGAAACTCAACTCACAGATAACTTAAGACCGGTTTCCATATGATCGTTTTGATCGCCCCAGTCGCCTCAGTCGTCTGAAACTGCGTCCAGGCGATTCAAACGATTATATGGAAAGACTCTGCGGGCGATTGCTGACGATCTCTAACGATCCAAGCGACGCGGACGATCGCAATCATTTCGATAGAAATGAGTTCTATCCGGACGATCGCAACGATCCGGAATTATCGTAAAATGTTTATGGAAACCAGTTCAGACGATTGGGACAACTGGGATTATTGAAATCAATCCCAAGATGCAATGTTTCGTCTTGATCAGTCTCAAATAAAAATGTCGGACAACGTGGAATTTCGACTGCTCTTTTTATGTAAGAAGTTCAGATGTATGAATGCCTGTACAACAATTTTAATCAGCAATATAAAAACAAGTTATACGCTGGTGAAAGAAAACATGACTTTCTGTCCGCATTGGTCTTGAAAAGGGGCACATCCTGAGACAAAAAGGGCACTTTTTGGTAGTGCCTCCGGTTCCTACGTCTCTGATTATGTTTGAAGGATTAAAAAATAATGGAAGCGCTTTTGCTCAAACCGGACGGAATAGAACTACCTATATAGATACATATTTGAGGCATCAGAAAGGCATTGTCTATGAATCACTTCAATCGAGCGAAATTAAGAGTGTCTATCAAATTTTGATACGTTGCCAATCGATTTCTCCTCATTATTGGTAATTATTAGGTGCTCCTGAAAATCTTTTGCTGTCAATGAATTTATCAATCCAGCTGCCAAATCATTAAAACTAGCTATTTAGAAATCTGACCTCTTTGACTTGCCAAGCTTCCGGATTGCGATCATAGATTTCATATCAGGGTCCCTGAAATGAAATCTATGATCGCAAGCCTTGAGGCTTTAGTTTATTTTGCGACCTGCCCTTTCGTTGAAAACAGAAGATTCTTTGGGTGATTACAAATTCCGCCCTGAGCTAAGAAAGCATGAGAATGTCTGACTAATGATTCCTTCATAAGCCTAAATGATCTTTGATGCTGTTTCAGCTGCAAATTAGTAAGAATGGCCAACAAAGCCGTTTTGATCTTTAGGCGGATTTCTTCTTCCGCATAATCAGGATGATATGAAAAATACTAAAAGTCATTAGCCCTATAGTTTGTCTATTTGAGGCCAGTTCGTGCCTATGGTTCCTGCATGAAACTATTCGTGTATCTGTCCTAAATTAGATATCACATTTTTAGCTTGAAATCGCGCATGAAATATGATGTTCTAAAATTGACACGTATCGCTTTACCCCTTACCTTTGGTCTAATCATTGTCATTGCCAAGGCAGGGCTAAGTGAGCTTAAGGGACTAGATTATGGGACGGGACGTCAGGAAACAATGCTAACGAAGACTTTGCCAAAAAAACGCTAATGAGGGATTGCTACTTTGTAATAAAAAACAAAAGCACTTGATTTGGATCATTAAACAATGTTTGTTAGCAGAACTTCCTCGATATCGCTGACGTATTTGCAAGTTTAATTACCTTTCATGTCAAACTCATTAGAAGTCATTTTCCGCAGAGCCTTTTGGACCGTTTCCGAATCAATTAGAGAAGCTTCTAGAATTAACCAAAGCCAAACCTAGCATAAACAAATTTTGGGACAGTCGATGCTTGTGTTTGCGTGGTGAACTTTCGAAGTTCGTGTTTTATCTCAATTGCGAAGAGCGTTGCCAAATAAATTATATACTTCATACAGCTGAATATATTGCACCAAGGCTTTTTACGTCGCTGCCAGGATAATTGCTGAAATATTGTCGTTTTGGAGTTTTTTTGCTGCTGACTGTTGGAGCAATCCCTGATAAATTCATTTCCTGACGAGAACGCATTGATTTCTGGTTATCTATTCTTGCAGAGGATTTCTCAATCTGCTGATGATGCAAAGACAAAGGAGATTTACAGATATGACTTCGTATCACTTTTTTCGTGTCTTATTTGATAGTAATTCAGTTATTCTAAAATGCTATATTGGGTATGACAACCAGCTCAGATGGCTTAGAAGTTTCTTCACTGACACTGATAATTTTGAATTACATCTTATCTATCTATTAAGACATACGATAGGTAACGATTATCACAAACAAATAAGTTTTATTGAACATGTTCATGTGTACATTTTGTCTAACATGCGATTTCATTATTTTTGCAGGGATATGTATTGGATGTTCTTTTTCAATTTAGTTAGTAGAACGATTTTACAAGAGCAACATGCATTGTCATTGATGAAAATAATGTTGTCTGGTGATGTAGAACAGAATCCTGGTCCTGTATCTGTCAATAACAATGATCAGGCAATAGTTTATGCTAGCATGGGCTGTTCAAATATGATTTTGACTCAGCGATTATTTCAGATTGGATTGAGACCATTTGATGTTGGAGGAGGAGGAGATTGTTTCTTCAGATCTGTATCACATCAACTTTATGGAGATTCTGTATACCATCCATTTGTTAGAGATGCAGGAGTACGCTATTTAATACAGCACCAAGAGAGGTTCAGTCGATTCATTGAAGGAAATGAGCAATTTTCTTGGCCTGTGTATCTAAATAATATGTCAAGATTAGGAACTTGGTGTGACAATACAATTGTGCAGGCTGTATCTGATGCTCTTAACATTACCATAAATATTGCTGAATCAGTTGAAACATTTTCACCATACACTATCATTACTCCATGCGAAATTTTTCCTTGGATGACTTCGATTTTTATAGGCCACATAGATGAAACACATTATGTTTCCACAGTCCCAGCAATGACACTGTCATTATCGCAGAGAAACAATCAAATTAGTGAAACTGTGAATAATCAAACAGTGCAATCTGTTACATTGGCATCTGTTGCATCAAATAAAGGTACTGAGGAGTGTGATAATTCAGTGTCCACAGGTTTTGAAATCATTGAAACAAACAGACAGAACAGAAAAAATTATATGAGAAATTATAGAGAAAAAATGAAACAGAAGCAAAGTATCGAGACGAATAATATTCTCCGAACTACTTTTGAAGATGAAAATATGTCAAAAGCAAGGAAAGATGATACAAATACTACTCCAAATAGTGGACTTGAGAGTGTCGTTGAGGAAAGTAAAATTGACTTGTGTGAGAAGGACGACAAAAAATATAAAAGAGAAGCATCTAAGACGAGTAAGCAATTGTTTAAAGAGAGACATCCAAATCGATTTAAAGGAATGTGCAAAAGAAATATGAAGCAATTTAGGGAAAGAGATATTGAGCATTATCGACATGTTTGTAGAAGAAGAAAAAAATCATATAAAGAGAAAGATCCTGCACGTTTCAAAACAATGTGTAAGAAAAATATGGAATCATATCAAAACAAGGATCCTGAGCATTTCAAAGAAATCTGTCAAAAAAAGGTTCAATTGTATAAAGAAAGAGATCCTGAGCATTTCAAAGAAATCTGTCAAAAAAAGGTTCAATTGTATAAAGAAAGAGATCCTGAGCATTTCAAAGAAATCTGTCAAAAAAAGGTTCAATTGTATAAAGAAAGAGATCCTGAGCATTTCAAAGAAATCTGTCAAAAAAAGGTTCAATTGTATAAAGAAAGAGATCCTGAGCATTACAAAGAAATCTGTCAAAAAAAGGTTCAGTCATATAAAGAAAGAGATCCTGAGCATTACAAGGAAATATGTCAAAAAAAGGTTCAGTCATATAAAGAAAGAGACCCTGAGCATTACAAATGTGTTGAAAAGAGGAAAAGTCAGTCATATAAAGCAAGAAACCCTGATCATCACAAAAATGTTTGTCAGAGAAATAAATTATCATTCAAAAAGAGAAAACTTGATTCTAACGAAGTTATTTGTAATGATAGTATGCATGTGTCTTCAAACGACAGATCACAGCCAACTGAAAAATTTGAAAATGATCCAGGTAGAAAAGATGCAACGGTTTCAGACATCATTGATAAGTTTCATGAAGCAATAAAAGAAGGACCAGAATTTGTATGTACATGTTGTGATCAGTTGTGGTACAGATCATCAGTACTGGAATGCAAAGCAGATTCATACAACTTTGAACTTTTTGAAGATAAACCATCGACACTTTTTATTACTGATACAAAGAGCGTTGAAAGTAAAGAATGGATCTGTAGAACTTGTCACAACAACTTGAAACAAGGTAAAGTTCCTACATGTTCTAAAGCAAATGGAATGAGCTTTCCTGACAAGCCTGCGGTATTGAATTTGACTCCTTTAGAAGAGAGATTGATAGCACCACGTATCCCATTTATGCAAATACGAGAATTGCCAAGAGGACACCAGTTGAGTATTCATGGGAATGTTGTGAATGTGCCTGCTGACGTTAATACAACGATAAGTATGATACCTCGACCAATTGATGAATCACAAACGATTTCAATCAAGTTCAAAAGGAGAAAAGGTTTTAAAGGGTATTACATGTTTCAGACTATACGACCATTCAATGTAATGTATGCTGCACACTATTTGACCCAAACAAGTGAATTGTATAGAGATGAAGGTATCCAGCTGTCAAATGAATGGTTAAATGGCCTATCTTTGGGTAATGATGACGGCATGAGCAATGAGTCTTATTGTGATGATAATGGTATTGTACCAAATGATAGCAGTGATACAGATCATGACCAATCTGGTGTCAATATTGATCAGAATGAAATTGACAGTGATGATGAATGGAATGAGATAGAAGAACGTCCAGCTGGTAATACTGATACATTACTTGAACCAGCAGATATTAATCATTGGGCTGATAGCTTGTTAACTGTTGCTCCTGGAGAAGGGAATAGACCATTAGGTATCTTTTATGACAAAGATTCAGAGTTCTTGGCATTTCCATCAATTTTTTGTGGAAAACGACGATGTGAAACTGAAAATAGATAGGTTCGAGTGCATTACAGTGACATATGCAAATGGGAATTAAGGAGCCTAGATCGAAGAGTTGCTCAGTCTGTCCCAAATATTTTCTACAAATTGAAAAAGTTACAAATCAAAACTATTCAAGATACTGCTATGATATTAGTTAGAAAATGTAAGAAGAAAGGCAAAACATACAAAGCAAAGGATTTTAAATCTGAAGAATCGATCAATAATATCATAAATTTAGACGAAGGATTCAGAGTATTTAAGAATCTAAGAGGTTCACCACCTTACTTTCAGAAAAGTGCAAGAAAGATTTGTTTGCTATGATTCGACAACTAGGTTATCCAACGTGGTTTTGTTCATTTTCAGCAGCAGATACCAGATGGGTTCACTTGCTACAGTTGTTGGGGAAACTTGTAGAAAACGTCACTTACACAGTAGATGATGTGAAAAATATGTCATGGGAAAAGAAATCTGAGTTAATTCAAAAAGATCCAGTCACATGCGCAAGACATTTTGATCATATGGTACAGTTGTTTATCAACAAAGTACTAAAAAGTGCAGCACATCCTATTGGAGAAATAGTTGATTTTTTCTATCGTACAGAGTTTCAGCAGAGAGGATCACCCCATATACATGTGTTATTTTGGGTGAAAGATGCACCTGACTGTAGATCTGCTTCCAGTGAAGAAATAATAAAGTTTGTAGACAAATATGTTTGCTGTGAAAAGCACATTGATGATCATCTGGATGAATTTGTTAGCTATCAGGAACATAAGCATTCTAAAACATGTAGAAAAAGGCACGAAAAAGTTTGCAGGTTTAATTTTCCTCTCGCTCCAATGCCAGAAACAATGATATTAGAGCCACCAAGTGATGATGAACTTACGAATGAAGAGTTGAAATTAGTAAAAACGAATTCTAAGAAAATAAAAGATAGTCTTGACTTGATGAAATATGGAGAAGAAATCACATTTGTCGAGTTCCTTCAGAAATTAGACATGACATTAACTGAATACATAGTTGCCATAAGATCAGATCTAAAAAGGCGTACAATTTTACTGAAAAGATCTCCTGCAGCCATACGAGTGAACAGCTATAACGTCAGTTTGCTTAAAGCATGGCAAGCAAATATGGATATACAATTTATTCTTGATCCATATGCATGTGCGATGTATGTTCTATCATATATTCTCAAGGGTCAAAAAGGCATGAGTAAGTTGCTGGAAAGAGCATGTAAAGAAGCCAAATTAGGTAACAAAGATATCAAAAACAAAATAAGACATATTGGCAACAAATTCTTAAATGCAGTTGAAATCAGTGCCCAAGAAGCAGTGTATTTAGTTCTGCAAATGCCTTTACGAAGATCTTCACGAGAATTTCAATTTGTTAACACATCACATATAGACGATAGAGCATTTTTAGTACGAAATAAAGAGCAAATCAATGAACTACCTGATGATTCAGAAGATATTGAATGTGACAATCTTATAAAGAGATATCAAAGGAGGCCTAAAGCGTTAGAAAATGTATGCTTAGCAGACTTTGCAGCATGGTACAATTATGTGAGAGACAAAAAAGCAAATGTAGAAGAGAGAAATCTTTATGAAGAAAATACTGACGATGATGTGATAAATGATTTAGATGGAATCCAGCAAAGAGAATATCCTGTGAAAGGAGGAATGAAGTTTGTCAAACGTAGGAAAGCAAAAATAATTCGTTCTGTGAGATATAATGAAGATCATGATCCAGAGAATTATTATCGTGAGCAATTGATGTTGTACACTACATGGAGAAATGAAAATAAACTTGCACAAGGCTATGATTCATATGAGGATAAATACAGTGCTTCAAAAGAAGATATTATTAGCAAAAGAAAGCAATATGAAGGAGTTGCTTCTGATCTTGACAATGCAATAGATACATTCGAATGTGATATGGATGATATTGGTTGCAGTATTGCTCCTGGAGCTCAACATAGCAATGAGATTGATAGTCATATCGGAAGCACTCTGAGTGAACTCTATGGTTGTTTTCATCCTGGTGCAGAAAAACTTCATTCTCAATATGATATGTTAAATGACATAGGTATTTTTGCTCGAACACAAGATGATGAAATTCAGCAGGTGCACAGACTAGGTGATACAGAGTATAGATCACTTGCTCGTTCGCTTAACAAGGAACAAAAAGAATTTTTCTATCATGTGTTGCACTGTGTCAAGACAAGTAATAGAACACTATCATTGTTTCTCAGTGGTGGTGCTGGAGTAGGCAAAAGTCGAGTAATAAATGCTTTATATGAGACTTTGATCAGATTCTATGACCATCAAGTTGGTGCAAATCCAGATGAGATTAAAGTATTAAAAATGGCTCCTACTGGTAAGGCTGCTTATAATATTGGTGGAAATACGATCCATTCTGCTTTAAAAGTACCAGCTAACAGAGGATTTGCTTATTGTGCACTTGATACAGATAGACTTAATACCATACGATGTCAGCTTGGAAAGCTAAAGTTGATATTGATTGATGAAATATCCATGGTTGGTGCAGGAATGCTTCACTTTATAAACCTTCGACTGCAGCAATTAATGGGAAATAATGCAATATTTGGTGGCATAAGTATCATTGCAGTAGGAGATCTCTTTCAATTGCAACCTGTTTTTGATAAGTGGATCTTTGAAAGTACATCTTCTAACGTATATAGTTCATTGGCATCAAATTTGTGGCAGGACAACTTTGCAATGTATGAGCTTACTGAGATCATGAGGCAAAGAGAGGACAGAGATTTTGCTGACATATTGAATAGACTACGTGAAGGAAAGCATTCTCATGAAGATTTAAATGTGATAAAAACAAGGCTTGTTTCTTCAAATGTTAATGCACAGCCATCATTAGATGAAACTCATTTATTCACCACAAACAAAGCAGTAGATTTGCATAACAAAACGGTATATGACAAGTGCACTCAACCGAAATCTGAAGTGAAGGCCATAGATATAGTTATTGGTGATATTTCAGATGAGCTCAAGCGAACAATGCTAACTAAGATTCCAGATGATGCTAGCAAAACAATGGGACTTTCATCTGTCCTAAAAGTTGCTGTTTCGCTGAAATATGATATAAGTACAAATATTGCTGTTCTCGATGGAATGTCAAATGGAGTAGAATGTACGATACAAAAGATTGATTATCGTGTCCCTGGATCAGAAAGACCGAGTATCATATGGGTATTGTTTTCAAATGAACATATTGGAAGTGATCATCGAAGGGAATATAGATTTCTTTATGAAAAGGATATTGATTCGAGTTGGACACCAATTCTTGAGATCACTAGACAGTTTAGTATTTCACGAAGGTCTCAGATTCATGTTTTGAGAAGACAGTTTCCATTAAGACCAGCAGCAGCAAAAACGATTCATCGATCGCAAGGTGATACTGTTAACCAACTAGTTGTTGACTTTCCAAGTAACACAAGAGAGCATATGCATTATGTGGGACTGAGCCGCGTTACAAAATTAGCTAACTTAAAGATATGCAACATGAATGAAGATAAGATTGCAGCAAGTGAAAAAGTGAAATCAGAAATGAAAAGATTAAGAGAAGAAGCAAAAGTTCAACTATGCATTTCACCCTTGTATAAGATACAACATCATAACTGTATCAAGATAGCTTATCAAAATGTTCGCTCATTGCATCTACATATCGAAGATGTTGCTGCTGACTATAATATACAGGCCTGTGATGTCATAAATATTGCTGAGACAGCATTAGTAGAAAACGACTCCAGTGAGACTTATCAATTAACAGATTTTGATCTGTACAGAAATGATCATGTTTCATCAAATAGTCAGAGAACACCATATGGATTAGCTGTCTATGTGAGACAAGTCATACCCTGCACAGTTTTTGCATTCAACTGTAATGGCGTAGAAATATCAATCACAAGGCTACAAGATTATTTACAAAATCTTGATATCATCTCTATTTATCGTTCAAAGCTCCGTGCAACAATGTTACAACTCCTTGAAGCTATGGATAAAGTACACGACCTTGTTTTAGCCGATGACGATCATCCCATTGTTATCCTGGGTGATTTTAATGTTAACCTTTTGGAGCCTTCTACCGAACAGATTCATCTAAATTCATATATGAGAGATTATAGAGGGTACGAGCAGTTGATCAGTCAATATACAACAGATTATTGTACACAAATCGATCACATTTACACGAATGCACCTCAACTGGTATCAAGCTCTGGTGTTCTAGAATCGTATTACAGTGACCACAAGCCTGTCTATGTATGTCTTCAAATGCAAATGTCAGTGAAAAACTAGACTGAGTGTACAGGATGAGCATTGCTTTTGTTGAATATCAGTTTGCAAATGTTACTGTTGATATATGATGATTGGTGTGCCAGCCACGCCTCGATTACATTGGTGTGCATAGCCACGCCTCGATTACATTGGTGTGCATAGCCACGCCTCGATTAAACTGGTGTGCATAGCCACGCCTCGATTAAAGCCGCCTTTTCAAGGTAAGAGGCGCGAAAGCGGAAGTTTTTTGTTAATTGAGATATTGCATTTTTGAGGCCAAAATATTGTTCTGTGTACAAAGTTTAGCAAAGTAGCAAATTTCCACATTCATATATGTCTTCATTTCAAAATTATGACAATTTTAAGAATTTTAAAGTCATAAGGGCTTTGACTGTGAAATCAAAGTTTGGACAAATTTTGTCCCAACTCTGATTTCACGATCAGACCCTTATGAATTCAAATCTTTATATCATCATAATTTCTAAATGAAGACAGATATGAATGTAAAAAATTTGTTTCAACACTAAACTTTGTTTGCACAATAAGATTTTAGTCTCAAAAATTCAAAATCTCAAACAATAAAATACTTCCGCTTTCGCGCCTCTTACCTTGAAAAGGTGGATTGGTGTGCATAGCCACGCCTCGATTACATTGGTGTGCATAGCCACGCCTCGATTACATTGGTGTGCATAGCCACGCCTCGATTACATTGGTGTGCATAGCCACGCCTCGATTACATTGGTGTGCATAGCCACGCCTCGATTACATTGGTGTGCATAGCCACGCCTCGATTACATTGGTGTGCATAGCCACGCCTCGATTACATTGGTGTGCATAGCCACGCCTCGATTAAATTGGTGTGCCTAGCCACGCCTCGATTACATTGGTGTGCATAGCCACGCCTCGATTACATTGGTGTGCATAGCCACGCCTCGATTAACGAAATTGTTCAAGCTGTTTTACAATATTCTGTGTTTCTGTTTTTACAACTGAATACTTGACGTTAGAAATGCTATCGAATTTTTACCTTATTAAGAAATAGAGAAAATTATCTTCACAAAGACAACAATGAACAGGGTAAGTATCAATCTACTGCTACTCTTACTTCCCCTTAAGAGGGGTCCGGCTTTGCCCATTGTAAATATGAACAAGAGACATCGGATGGATATTTCATGACCGAGAAAGGAGCCCCATTTTAATCCTTGTTGGGGATATGAACAGGCTAAGTTAAGAGCCTCAAGGACTCCCCCAAAAAGGGCTCCAGATCGCATGCGTAGTAACCATTTACTTCACTTATGTAACATGCAAATTAGCTTCACCGTTGAGAACAAGGGAAGAAACAAAAGTAGCGATGCGCATGACAACGTGAGCCCCAACGTCGATTCGCTCGCAACAAAGCTAAAACACAATGTACCAAAACAATAGGGTCAGCACTTCATCTCCCCAACAAATCATTTAAGTAGTACTGTTTCATATTTCTCAACCTTTTCATTATTGTTTGCTTTTGCAGAGAAATAACCAGTGGATATCCCTGCAAGCTGCCAGCATCAAAATTGTCAGAATGAAGACATTAACAACTACCTATCCAGCTCTAAAGGCAGGATTATCAATAAGAAACGAAAGTAAAGCAAGCCGTGTACACAATCCTGGTCAATTCTTGTCAATGATCAGACGCTGAATACTCTATCGAACGGATTGTAACACCTTGGATGCATTTTTGAAAGATTAAATGACGAATACTACATATCACTTATATCGATTGAATTATGTAACATTGATCGATTGAAGTGTGTAACATTGAAATCAGTTACGAAACTGAACACAGCATCAGCATCGACGCAAAATATTTCTGTCATCAATCATTCAGAAGGAACGTCCCTCACTCTGTACTTAAACTTGAAAAGCAAGACTTCTCTACACAAGTAAAGCAGTATGTTATACCTTCCTGAAAGACCACATCAACGATGAATTCTTTGCAGTAAATGCCCAGTAAATGATTGTTAATGGAAATAATCCTCATCTTTAACCTGTCAAATACATATAGCAGAGCTTGGCTTGGCTACTACTGGAATGTGTTCGCATTGCAACTGTCTACATCTTGTTTGTCTAAAGTCAAATGGGAACATTGCAGCATTGCCGAAGAGGTGTCTTATCCGAGAACCTTACATGTTACTCAAAAGTGGATATTTTGCCGACATTAATTTTGTTGGCTAATGAACTCTGTACTGCTGAAAGGCTTGGTAGCAGCCTATGCAATTGGTAGATTTACTAGTATTTTTAGACTTTATTCATCTCTACATTGATCAAGAAAATCTCACATTCTAATTATAACAAGCATTTAAATCCCCCCCCCCTCTTTCATCAAATTATTGCAAACCAGCAAATAATCGATTTTGGCCATTCTCAAGAAAGCTTTAACTATTTCAATACGAGCCAAAAATTAGAACAGACAATTATTCAAATATTGTTAGAAAGGCATTTAAATATGGTGGTGTCAAACGGCAAATCAAACAAAATGGTGGCATACATCACCTGAAATTTTTCTAACATTGCACTGGCACTTAGTTAGAATATTTCCGATGATTTTAAATGCATTTTATTTAAGCCATACTGCAATGATAGAATTACTCATAGTCGAGCAGTTTTTGAACTCACGTTCGGAAACTGCAGCTATGTCCTGTATGCCAATGGAAATGTTTTTCACTTGCAAGGAGAAAATTACCATCTTTTTACCTATTTTAATTGATTTGACCATAATTTGACCTATTTTAAATGATCAAAGTGCTTAGTGCTAAAACCGTAACAGATAGTCACACATTCTACGTTGATGGATAATCGCAGGATTTTCTTAGGCCAATTGGCTAAAGCTCTGGTTTGCAGGAAGAGGATAATATGAGCTTTCAAGATTAAAATGTGTGCTCTTATAGCACCAATACCAACAAACCAGGTACCTATGTTTATTTTTATTGTGTCACATCCACTTTGTAATGGATAGTTTATTGTAGGTGTCTCTCATAGTGGGAACACGATGACCTTGGGTCTTTTCCCGCTATGAGGAGCACAGTTAAATGTAAATAGTAGTTGTAGTACCGGGTGTCCCAAAAAAAAACGCAACGGATTTGATCGGGACTAGCGACAAGAATTTAGGTCCAATCAATCCACAATAATTTTTGATTTAATCCTCGATAGCTAACGTTAAGATAAATACCTTATTTGTTGATATTGGTGCATGGAGAGTTGGAATATTAATCTTCAAAGTTAAAATTTGCCTGAACCTCCAAACCAGAGCTTTTGGGTTTTGGCCTAAACTGCAAACGCGCTATTTTGGGGAATCTCCTGAATTACCGTGAAATAAGAGAATAAAGCCTCATGCTGAGGAAAATATTTGAATAGAAATTTGAAAGCTAAAGATTGACAAAAATAACAATGTGGAAGGGAAAATTCACAAAGGAATATATTTCTTCAATCATAGTGCACCTGCAAAAGAGCCAAGCACGAATGAGCAATTTTAAGGATCTTATCCATGGATAATTTTCCTTTGGGTATAATGATTTCTTGTTTCGTAATAATTCGAAGAAAGATTACACACAATGCATTTCATTTAAGTCATGAAGATTGCAAGAACTAATTCATTTTTCACACCCAAGCAAACTATATCGTGGATTACTTTCTTTTATGAGACACATGCAATACTAACTTTTTGAAACTTTTGAAGCACAAAGGGAGATGTCTTTTCAGGACAAAATTGATGAATTTGATTGAATTTCTATTCAAATATTTTCCTCAGCTTGAGGCTTTATTCTCTTATTTCACGGTAATTCAGGAGATTCCCCAAAATAGCGCGTTTGCAGTATAGGCCAAAGCCCAAAAGCACTGGTTTGGAGGTTCAGGCAAATTTTAACTTTGAAGATTAATATTCCCACTCTCCATGCACCAATATAAAAAAACAAGGTATCTATCATCAAGTTAGCTATCGAGGATTATAGAAAGAATTATTATGGATTAATTGGACCTAAATTCTTGTCGCTAGTCCCGATCAAATCCGTTGCGTTTTTTTTTGGGACACCCGGTACTTGTAGTTATTTTTAAGTTGATATATGAAAAAAATCGTGCATTAAACAGTTGCAATTGCAAACAAATATTCTATCATTTTAAAGCAAGCTACGTGCATGATCTCATTCTTCAAACATGGCTAATGGGGGCCTTTAATTATGTTTGAAGAATGAAAACATTATGCAGGGGCTTTTGCTCCAACCGGAAGGAATACACCTATATACATATAGACATATAGACATATAGATAGGTACATAGGAATCAGGAATGTTGTAACAATGGGCATTATTTGTGCACACAATCGAAACAATCAGCGAAGCATCTTGAGATATTTATAGGCATTGTTAATGTATACAATCAAAACAATTCTGAGATATTTGGGCTAACAATGAAATTTGGCGACGTTGCCAATTGACATTTCCTCATTAAGGCTAATTCACTACTTGCTCCTAACATTAATGGAGCTGCCAACTCATTACAAGGCAATCTTCAAAATTTGACCTCTTTGACCTGGCACACTGCCCTTACTGTTTGAAATCTTCGATATGGATAACTGTTGCCAAGGGAACCAACAAACCCATATAATACTATCAAGAAACAAATGTGGCACTGTTATAGTGGCACCTCTTGTCAGGATAGGGTAAAAAAAATTGTCAATATTGTCGGCCATCCTTCAGTTTTACTCAGAGCAGTAGGAAGCATTGTAAACTTGGAGGGGCACGCCAATTTAAAGGCACTTTTTTCGTAAGAATGGCACTGTAATATACAACAGATTTTTGACGGGAAAAATGTGATATATAGAAGAAAATAGTACGAGTGCTGATAGATATCCGATTTCCTTCACAATGAAACAAAGTGAGAAGTAAACATAACCAAATCACGAAGTAAATAATAACAAAATTAAACAACTTTCTGTCCGCATTGGTCTTCAAAAGGGGCACATCCTGAGACAAAAAGGGCACCTTTTGGTTTGTTGCAAAATCTTGGGGGCACGTGCCACCAGTGCCTCCGGTTCCCTACGTCTTTGGACTCTCACTACATCTAATGTAATAGTTTTGATGCATATCAAGAAATCTGGTCTGCTTCATCAAGTGGGCTCGTTATTAGGCTACAGCCGTTTCGATATAAACTAAATCGTGCATTGCAATTGCAAATAAATATTCTACTACTTTGAGGCAAGCTATGTGCATGATCTCATTCTTCAAACATGGCTAATGGGGGCCTTTAATTATTTTCCTTGTTATTCCTTGTTAGAACTCTAGTAGTAATTCAAAACCTAACTGTAATACGCATGCGCATCTACCGCAAGAACCAGATAGCTCTGTGAACAAACCACTTACGCTTTTGTTCTACACAATAGAATCGAGACCTCGTCTCCCCAACAATACTGACAAGAAAAATCTGTGCTAAAGGAGGGGAAAGATTAATCAAGAAGCCAATCAAAATTCTTTCAGGTGCAAAGAATCATGGTTGAAAGATCCTTTCAATTATCTTTCTTTTGCAATCCTCTCTTGTGATTTTCTATGCAATGGGAAATTATCTCTTCTGTTCTAAAAAAAATTCATGGAACATTTATGCACTAGATGTTTGCAGTTTTAAGCAAAAAGAAAACTACTGTACTAAAGTGCAACAATACTCTACTAAAAGATTACATAAAACCCTGAGTTTGTATTGTGAATAATAGATACCATGTACCCATCTAATATGAAAATTGCATGGTTGTTATCTGTGAAAATCTTTAAGTGCTGTATGCAAGGGAATGAATGGTGAATCATTACAATAATGGGCAATTCACTGTTTATAACCACAAATGGGTGATTCACTTTTTCTTTCCACAATGGGAAAGTCACTGTTGTCAGGTGCCTCAGTGGGAATTTCTGATATATTGGCTTTTATTGCTACAAGTGGCAATACCACAATGGGTTTATACGTTTAATCCCCATCAGAAATCTTCACCACATATCTAAATTGTCTAACTCTGTCCTCCTAAGATAACAGACCAATAACAGGTAACGTGGGCTAGCAGTGCATCAGCCCGGTGTTAACTGTTGGCAAGCGCATTTACGGTCGGTGATTGACAAGAAAAGCCATATTTTCCTCCGGGCCAACACACCTGTCCACAGCCATGAAAAAACTGCGGAGAACATAACTACTAAACCAATCAAAAACTCAAAAAACGAAGAAATAATCAAAACAAAACAAACTAAACATTGGGGAAGGGAGGGAGGGGCAAATAAAAACAGCTCAAACGGCTAGGCCAATATGCATAAGTGACTCAGCAAGGCACGAGGCTAACTTTCACGCCCCCACACATTCCTCGACTGAGAGCGAGGTTGACTATTGTTTAGGCACTTCGCAGGAAACCCGCATTCTTTCTTCGGGTATTAACCCCGCTTAAATATGCATTTAACCGCCATTTAATCCCCATCAGAAATCTTCACCACATATCTAAATTGTCTAACTCTGTCCTCCTAAGATAACAGACCAATAACAGGTAACGTGGGCTAGCAGTGCATCAGCCCGGTGTTAACTGTTGGCAAGCGCATTTACGGTCGGTGATTGACAGACCAATAACAGGTAACGTGGGCTAGCAGTGCATCAGCCCGGTGTTAACTGTTGGCAAGCGCATTTACGGTCGGTGATTGACAAGAAAAGCCATATTTTCCTCCAAAGAACACAGCGTGTTCCCCCAATCACCACCTAAGTAAATATTAACGAGTTAATCCCCTGGGGACGAAAAACATGGACCTTAAAAAGAACAGCAAAACATCAAAAATTGTAACATATTAGATAACCGCAAAGAAAAAACAAAACAGAAAAACTTGGGGCCACAACCATGACAAAAGATGCGAGGAAAGGTGAGGCAGTTACTGAGATGAGAGGAAAACTGTGTGGCCCCTGAAAAAGGAAACTAAAACGATAAGCTTGGCATTAAGCAGGCAAAAGACCCGCCCACCAAGAAGCGCGCAAAAACAGCTGCTGAGCCCAAGCAGACAACACACAGATGGCATAACTGCCTGAAAGCACAGACGCTAGCCCCCGGGGGGGTACTTGACTTAAATTTGTACGGGGGTGTGCCCACGAAAAAATTTTTTTTTACCCTGCTCCAGAATTTTTCGCTCAAAATGATAACCTGTTCTAGAAAAAATTGGTGAAAAGTATACTCAAAAACATGAAATTTGACCGAAAAACGACCCGATCTAGCAAAATATTCCCCTTTGACATGTTTTGACAACCTGCTCTAGAAAAATTGCCTTATTTTGATACCCTGTGCTAGAAAAAATTGGTGAAAACGATACCCTTAAAAACGGCACATCCCCGTCGGACAAATATACTAAGTACCCCCCCGGGCGCTAGCCCGAAGCATCGGACCAGCGCATGTACCCTAGCGAGCGATTACTGCACACACAACAGCAAGCAATGAAGTCCAAAGCATTGGACTTCTGTACACACAACACCAAGCCAGCATGTCCAAAGCATTGGACTACTATACACCAAACAGCAAGCAAGCAAGTCCAAAGCATTGGACTACTATACACACAACAACAAGCAAGCAAGTCCAAAGCATTGGACTACTGTGCATACAACAACAAGCAAGCAAGTCCAAAGCATTGGACTACTGTGCATACAACAACAAGCAAGCAAGTCCAAAGCACTGGACTACTATACACACAACAACAAGCAAGCAAGTCCAAAGCATTGGACTACTGTGCATACAACAACACGTAAGCCAAGTCCAAAGCATTGGACTACTATACACACAACAACGAGCAAGCAAGTCCAAAGCATTGGACTATTATACACACAGCAGCGCGCAAGCAAGTCCAAAGCATTGGAATACTATACACCAATCAGCAAGCAAGCAAGTCCAAAGCATTGGACAACTGTACACACAGCAGCAAGCATGCAAGTCCAAAGCATTGGACTACTGTGCATACCACAACAAGCAAGCAAGTCCAAAGCATTGGACTACTATACACACAACAGCAAGCAAGCAAGTCCAAAGCATTGGACTCTTATACACACAGCAACACGCAAGCAAGTCCAAAGCATTGGACTACTGTGCATACAACAACAAGCAAGCAAGTCCAAAGCATTGGACTACTATACACACAGCAGCAAGCATGCAAGTCCAAAGCATTGGACTACTGTGCATACAACAACAAGCAAGCAAGTCCAAAGCATTGGACTACTATACACACAACAGCAAGCAAGCAAGTCCAAAGCATTGGACTCTTATACACACAGCAACACGCAAGCAAGTCCAAAGCATTGGACTACTATACACCAATCAGCAAGCAAGCAAGTTCAAAGCATTGGACTACTGAACACACAGCAGCAAGCATGCAAGTCCAAAGCATTGGACTACTGTGCATACAACTACAAGCAAGCAAGCCCAAAGCATTGTCTACTCCAAACACAACAACTACCAAGGAAATCCAAAGCATTGGACTACCTTACACACAACAGCGAGCAAGAAAGTCCAAAGCATTGGACTATTGTACACATAACAGCGAGCCAACAAGTCCAAAGCATTGGACTACTGAAAAGCATTGGAACACTATAAGCAAAAGAGTCAGAAAAAACACAAGCGATCTCCTGAAACAACAATAACTCTATTATATGCAATAAACAAAACACACTTCATTATGTCAGTACCAATACTACTGAAATAGAAAGACAAGTCAGGAGAAAGCAAGCTAATATTCTGACTTCAGCAAAGTCCTTGGCTCTGGCTAAAAGCATTTAAGGTTCCCAGAGATTTTGAAGCAAGGTGCAATCGGTCTTGAGGTAATTTAACATACACCTTGTAGGCATCACTAGTCCACCTCCCCAGAGCTTGAATAAGGTAGTCTGGAAAACCCAGTGATGCAGCTGTTGTTGCTGCTCCGACGCGAAAACTGTGCAAAGTAAAAATCCCTGGCCATCCACATTGTTTTAAAACGTGTTGAAGGTGCACATTCAGCTTGCCTTTTGTTAAAGGTGTTCCATCCGACAGTAAAAATAAGGGACCAGGAGTTGACCCACGGACATGAAGGTAAGACATAAGCGCGCTAACAGGGCAGACATCGGTATCTGTATGTGCTAAGACTATGTTTGTACCCTTCCCAAACTGATCAGTCTTAGAAAACTTTAAATGCATAAAAACGTCATCTGGAACAGGCTGCTTGTCCACCGAAATGTCCTTGAGTGACAAATGTTTATTGGCTGAGAAGCCATGTGGTGGCACAGTAAATTCTGATGCCCGTAAGAAACCAAAAAAGGCGACACAGCAAGCTGCCCACAACATCATGTCATTGTGAATGTCGAGATTTAATTGAGCGCGAATTGCATACAAGACTAGTAATGTGATTGGCACTTTTTGATTACAAGAACTAGACTTCGAGCGTCTCAAACCCCGAATGACAAGGGGAATCCTGTTGCATCCAACTAATGGGTCTGGGAATCCTCCCTGGATGTGCAATGCTCGAACCGCAGACAGGTACACCCGCATGGATGATGCTTTGCAAGTTTTGCTCAAGCTCCCTATGAACCTTAGCAAAGTTAGCTCACAGGCTGGAATTGGTGACCCGTTTGCATTTAAAACATTGTTTTGTTCACAAAAGCGAATAAACTGCTTCTGGGCAGAGCTGTATGTTCTTTGTGTGTTCTCTGATAATGCATTCTTTAGCAGAAATTGCCAGCCTTGGTCCAAGGTGGAAAAACTAGGTGTATTAAGTAATCCTGTGGTAACTCTAGTGAAGTTGAATCCGCAGTTGGGGCAAGACTGGAGAATGCCTGAAAATGGAAACGGGAAAGAGCATCAGCCAATTTGTTCTCAACACCTGGAACGTGAACAGCAGTAAATTCGAAGCTCTTAACGATGGCCAGTATGGCCAGTTCCCGTAGCAAGAAGGCCAGATGACGCTCCCTGCAATTTCCATTCCTCAAACATTCTACCACAGCCATGTTATCGCATTTGAAGCAGATGCGCTGTCTGCCCCAACGATCACCCCAAATAAAGGCAGCTAGAACTATCGGAACTAGTTCCTTTATTGCAATATTTAAGGTCTCCGCCCCTTCTGGCCACCTATTTGCAAACCACTGATTATTAAAAATTGCTGCAAAGCCAACGCTGCCAGCCGCATCTGATTCGATACTTAAGTCTGAGTATTGTTCCCCTGCCAGCAGAAAAAGGCTGCACCCATTCCATTTTTTGAATAAAGTATGCCACCATGCTATGTCTTCCCTTTCCCATGGTGACAAACGAACATAGTGGTGTAATTCTGTAACCGAATAAGCACGATCAATTAACCGTCTCAAAAAAGGTCTACCCAGCGTGATAGCCTGGCAGCAATGTTGCAAACGCCCAATGAGGGACAGCAGTTCTCTCTTGGTGCCTGTTTTACGTGACACCCATTGGTCTAAAAGAGCTTTGATCTTAACAATTTTAGTCTCCGGCACGCGCAACTCAAGTTTCTCTGAATCTAGGACAAACCCAAGAAAAGTTAAACAAGTAGCAGGTCCTTCAGTTTTGTTGTCTGCTAGTGGCACACCAAGTTGATCACAAATCGTCATGCATGTAGATAGGGCCCGTGTGCAGTCATCCGAATTTGGCCTACATGCGACGAAAAAGTCATCTAAATAATGCTGCATTGAAGCCATAGGGCACCGAACAGCAAGCAAATGTTGCAAAACGTCAGCAAATCTAGTAAACAGTTTTGGAGCGGATCGCAAACCAAACGGTAACGCCAAATCAATAAAATACATTTCTTTCCAGCGCATGCCAAGAAGGGAACGATGCTCGGACAGTACTGGAAGTAAACGATAAGCTCTTTTCAAATCGAATTTTGCCATCAGAGTACCCTGCCCGAAGTTAGTAATCTTTGAAACAGCTTCTAAGATACCCTTGTACTTAACCTCTGCGAATTCATCAGAGATCAAGCTATTCACACTAGCCCCCTGTGGGTATGAAAGGTCAGTTATAAGCCGCCATTTTCCTGGTGTGGATTTGGGAATAACCCCAAAGCGATTAATCTGGATAGTGCTAATTGGCGGGGTCACAAAAGGGCCCGCGATAGATCCATGTTCTAGTTCAATACGTAAATAGTCATCAATAATATCCGGTTGTGATAAAGCAGTTTTACAGTTACGAGCAGCTGACACTGGCGGACCGCCTTGTACCCCTAAATCAAAGCCAAACTTGAGTCCATCTAATAACCAATCTGCGTCTAAATGCGGTGAACGATCTAAAAAATTCTGCCAAACAGCAATGTTTAAAGGCGTGACTGAACTAGGTGGTGCCTAGCCTGCGTGCAGACCCATTGTCCAAAGGAGGAAAGGGTCTGCGCAACTACGAGCCAAAGCTTGCCGGGCCTTCTAGTAATTTATTCTAACGGCCTCGTAATACCTCGTAATAGGTCACTAAATATTACTCGATCTAATCCTCCCAATGCACCATTTTCTATGGCTGTTTGTATCTTTTTGTTTGGTCTTTCTTGCAAAGCGTTGTTTGTTAGTCAAATGATTGCTTCAAAGACAGAAGATAGATTAATGAACATAAAGGCATGTTTTGCCAAGTTCTTTTGAATTCGTCACAGCAGGGATTCAGCAACCATGCCTTTTGAAATAGTGCTCTAGAATTTTCAAGGTCCTTGTTTTCTTCTTTTGTGTGATTGTTATCAGACAGAATAGGTTTCCCTTCCTCAGGGAAAGATATTTCATATTTATCACAAAGGACGCATTGGACTGAGAACAACACGCAATCTGAGCATGAGACTGTTTGCTATGTATTTTGAAATTGATAAATGTTGTTTCTCCAATACATTCTCAAATACAGTTTCGTCAAAATCTTATATTTATTACGACTATTTCTTTTCTGTGGTGCCCCATTTTGATTTCAGTGCGATTGACCACTGGTGTTTCATGCAGTTGCATAATTGCATGGTCTTTTGTGATATTGCATAAATTAAATTCCAGAAACCAAGAATGAGCGGCAAGCTATTGCTCGTAGTTGCGCAGACCCTTTCCTCCTTTGGACAATGGGTCTGCGCGCAGGCTAGGTGGTGCCAAGCCACTTAAATCTGTAAAATAAAAGTCAATATCCTGTCACTTTGAGCGAGACTTTTTTGTAGTAACAGGGCTTGGTGATCGCGAGCGGCGCTTGCTTGAGGACGCTGCAGATGAGGCTGCAAGAGGCCCTGCCCCTCTACAATCATTTGAACGGTGAGGACCCTGACATTTTTGGCAAACATGGCGGTATTTGCAGCGTGGAAACGAACAACTTGAAAAATTCCAAGAGAAGCAGACAGGAGCATCTTTTTTGGGCTCAACTTTATTTGGTTGGGCAGATCTGTGTGCAACTGCCGCGCCTTGTGTCACCACTGTTGACAAATACAAGGTGGGCTCAAGGCATGACCACGATAGGTCCTTTCTCTCAGCTGCTTGTTTACGAAAGGCCCTATCGTAGTCAAGCCACCCTCCTCCTTGGACATCGCGGTGTGTTTTGGACAGCAGCAAAAAATAGCCTATGAGGCTACCAATTTTTTCTGGTGTTTGCTGGGCTATGACTCCTGTGTATATAGCCCAGGCTTCTGACCAATCAAGGAACGACTTAATTGGCTGCAGCTCACCCTTGATTAGTCGCGAAATCTGGGCCCCAGAGGGCTCAACACCAGGCAGCTTATCCAAATTACAGGGGCGCAAGAAAACAAAATCGACAAACTGCCCCTTTTTGATCATATTCACAATATAACCTGGTATTGGTGGAATATTGCCTGAAACTGTAATTGCAGGGGCTGAAGAATGACTCAAAAACTGCTCAGGATTGAGCCCCCATGCTTCCTTTTGAAGGTTGGCAAGCAGCTGAAAAGGCGTAGTTGTTGAAGCCAAGAAACTATTACCCCCTGCACTTTGTGAAGGCAAACTGTGGCTGGTTGAAGCAACTGGAGTGTTGGCTGCAACTGGGACAAAAGATGGGGCAGCTGCAGAGTGGTGTCCCTGGCCTCCCTGACCTTGGGAAGTGACCGGAGGATTACCTGACTGCGTGCTTGGGTTTGGGTCAACAACACCTGTCCCAGAGCTTGTTCTCTGCAAAACGAGCTGCAAAGAATTTTGGATAGCAGCTAAGGAAGATTCGAGTGATGTAAGCCTTGCATTCATCACTTGGCCTTCCTCTCCTTCAGCATGTTGCCCCTCCTGAGAGGGTGTGACATTTCTCTCATCTGACATTTTAAACACTGAAACACTGTACTGATAGCTGTACTGATAGCTAGGCCTACCAAAACAAGAACAATCTCACCCAATATATATTGATCACCCAAGATTAATCTCTCCAAATCGATGGGATTCTCTGCAGAAAACGAACACCAGCAGCAAGCAAACTCTGCGAGGACAGCACAGCAAGCAGCAGATACCAATTACAAGGCACCTAAATGCAACGATCCACTTACAAATCTTCGTAATAACTTTAATAACTTTCGACAGCAAATACAAACAGCTCAAACGGCTAGTAGGCCGTCGCCTGTGGCTTTCTAACTGGCACAGAAATAAGTTTCCGTTGCACATACGGCGAGACTAAACAATTTTTATGCAGAAACGTTGTCTATGACATTGCTAACTGAAAACAATCAACCCCCCATTTGTATGTTTGCACAATAGCTCAAAATCAGGGGGTAAAGTTGTGGCTCGCATGATGACGTCATCAATGTAAGAATTGATGTATAAAATGGCTTAATGTTTCATAATTGAAGGAAAACGTATTTCCGATTGTTCTTATAGTCAAATACTGGTGTTGTACGGAAACTGGAGTATCTTGATAGTATTTAAGGGGTTGGGGGCACAGTTATATCTCTCGTAGCTGCGAAGGAGCATTTGATAAAATGGAAGGGATTTGTAGATGTGGAGTGTTTATTCTGAACATTGCAGTTAAGTGTATCGCTCACGCATTCTTTTATGTCGTAGATATACTGTAAATCCTTGAATTAAGACCAATTACGGAATTTTTGGGGGCAAAATAAAAGGGGGCTTGTTAGAAACTGTGAAAAAGAAACGGATGAAAAGTCAAAAGATGCATCAACAAATACGATTTCTTACTTAAATTGGTTGATTCAAGAAAAAATTATTTTCAGCTCTAGAATGGGGATAATTTGAAGGGGGGCTCGTTGAAGGGGGACTCATTCGAGGATTTGCGTTTTTCCAACCGAAGAGAGTTATTCACATATACACAAGGAGGTAAGAGTAAGTCATAGGCGCATGTAGAGCTCTATATTCAGCATCAATCACTTTTCCCCCGTGTGATGCGTCAGTCAGTGTTTTTGCTCGATTTTGCTGATATTCCTCTTGTCTCCTTTGGAAAGAATGCATAGACATCTCATCAAGTAGTAACAGTGCAGAGTCCAGGGGCGGGCTGGTACTTTGATGTTCGATTCTTTTCTCCTTTATCACTGTGTTGCTGCTGTTGCCCAAAACGATCGTTGCCGCCCAAATCAATAATCGTTTTTGGACAAAGATGAAATTTGAGGAATCTGATCTGTTCTACCATAATGCAATCAACTAAATTACCAAAGTCGAAAGTCCTCAAATTCTACATGACTAAAATCCTAAAGTTTAACCATTCACTGGTTGAGCCTTTGTCCGCCAAATATTTAAGAAAATGAATAAAATGGGATTGGAAAAGCAGCTCTACAAGAGACCAGTAACCAAGATTACCATCTCTGGGAAATTTCTGCTTCAATAGATATGACACCAAACTGCTTCCAAATGTCGAACAGAGCTTTTTGATAAAAAACTACCAGTTTTTGGGACAACCACCTTAAGAATATATTTCGTTTGTTTGGGACACTTGCACTTGAATGTAGACCTGCTTTCGAACAACGATTATCTAACTACTGGTTTTTGGGGGAAACATCGTCAGTGATGATTATCAAGATTGTCTTCAAGTTTTAAATCAAGATTGTCTTCCAAGTTGAGTGCATTGGCACAGGAACTTTTCATGCAAAGAAGGGTAAAGTGAAGCAGGGGAGGATCCAGCATTTATATTTGCGGAACCCCAGGCGAAGAAATATGAGGGTTTGGGGGAAACCTTCATGATCAGTCAGATAAGCCCTTGAAGGTTTCAGATGGCAACCCAGTTTCAGTGTAAGAACTGTTCTGAAAAACGAGGCTGAGCAATTCGTCTGCACTTTTGCACCAGGCCGCAATTTGGATGTGACCCTTAAACCCTTGTGATGAACTGCCCAAATGTTGCTGAACATTGCTGGATCGTTGCTGGATCATTGCTGGATCGTTGACGAAGAGGGAAATGTGTCCATAGACTGGATAAATATACCATCTCATCCACTTCAGATGAAATACTGGAAAATGTGCTGTGTTCCCGTAAAAGGATTTATCTTGGACAGGTGTACATGTCGCAAAGCAAATTTGCAAAATGCACAACCAGGGATCGCTTTGCACAACTTTGCTAGTGCGATTGCTGCTGAAATAGTGTAGTGGTGGATGGAGACGGAGCTGAAGGTGACAGTGCAGTTGATGGTATTGATACTGACGCATCAGATGGGGATAAAGGTGCTGTTGATGATGAATATTGAACCCTGCATGCCTTTTTGGCTTACTTTTTGCATTACCTCTTTGTATACGTATAAATAACCGTCTTCGGTTCAAAAATATAAACAGTTGAATTAGCCCTCCCCCCTTAAATAAGCCTCGAATGAGCCTCACGTTCTAGGGCTGAAAATGTTAAACATCACAGACCCTAAATTTTTCTTGCATCAACCAATTTAAGTAAGAAATCGTATTTTTTGGTGCATCTTTTGAATTTTCATCCGTTTCTTTTTCACGGTGTCTAACAAGCCCCTTTTTATTTTGCCCCCAAAAATTCCGTAATTGGTCTTAGTTCGAGGATTTACAGTATATCTACCACATAAAAGAATGCGTGAGCGATAAGCTTAACTGCAGTGTTCAGAATAAACACTCCACATCTACAAATCCCTTCCATTTTATCAAATGCTCCTTCGCAGCTACGAGAGATAAAACTGTGCCCCCCCAACCCCTTAAATACTATTGAGATACTCAAGTTTTCATACAACATCAGTATTTGACAATAAGAACAATCGGAAATACGTTTTCCTTCAATCATGAAACATTAAGCCATTTTATACATCAATTCTTACATTGATGACGTCATCATGCGAGCCACAACTTTACCCCCTGATTTTGAGCTATTGTGCAAACATACAAATGGGGGGTTGATTGTTTCTTGTTAGCAATGTCATGAACAACGTTTCTGCACAAAAAGTTTTTAGTCTCGCCATATGTGCAACGAAAGTGTAAGATAGCAGGGGACAGGCGACGGCCTATAGGCCAATATGCATAAGTGACTCAGCAAGGCACGAGGCTAACTTTCACGCCCCCACACATTCCTCGACTGAGAGCGAGGTTGACTATTGTTTAGGCACTTCGCAGGAAACCCGCATTCTTTCTTCGGGTATTAACCCCGCTTAAATATGCATTTAACCGCCATTTAATTTGTTGCCACAAAGGGCAGGTCATTGCTGTTTATTTGTGAACGTGTAAGAAATGCTTAGGTAGGCCTAGTCTAGGCCTTCGTTGATGACATCTTCCTGGAACCTGTCCGCTGCAGAAGAACAAATTTTCAACGCAACAGAGAGCATAAAGAGAAATCCTCTCTTATTCACTTTGAAATGAGATGTAAAAAATGATTTGATACGTACTAGAGCACAGGAAGCCCAATCGCGTATTATGGCGGCCTAAACTAATACTAGTAAATGAAAATAAAATTCATACCGTAAATGGCTGATTGTTATCTCGGTTATCTCTGTCTCGATTGTGTCTTTCTTCTTGTGCTCTTGTACCCCGAAATGATTGAAGCATTCTGCCACCATGGTAACAGAATTGATGTTGTTGCTGTTGTCTTGAAATAACGACGCAACATTATAGGTTGAAGTGTGTATACATATAAGAAAGAACAAGGACTGAAGCTTTCTTACTTACATAAATCTAACAACAGTTTTATACTCGCTCAATCTCGGTGAATTTTGCATCAAACGCCAAGTTCTTTGCATGAAAATGTTCCCCAGCTTTTAAACTTCGTACTCAATGCATTTGTCTTCCCTTTCCTCCCCGAAATGATTTAAAACAAACGCGAAACAAAACTTATCACTTTGACAGTTTGAAATCTGCCCAAGCTCCGTCCCACCATCGTGGCCAGGATAAAAGGTGCCGACGTTCGAAATTCGTCAGATTCTCGACGAAAATTACGACGCTGACCCCCGGATCTCCAACGAACGTATTTGCTGCCAATAATCCTTGTTCACAAACATCCGGGGGATAAAACCTTGATTTGCTACGAGTTTTGTTCGAATTTCGAACGTCGGCGCTCTTTATCCTGGCCACGATGGTGAGACGGAGCTTGAGCAAATTTCAAACGGTCAAAGTGATAAGTTTTGTTTCGCGTTTGTTTTAAATCATTTCGATGAGGAAAGTGAAGACAAATGCATTGAGTACGAAGTTTAAAAGCTGGGGAACATTTTCATGCAAAGAACTGGGCGTTTGATGCAAAATTAACCGAGATTGAGCGAGGATAAAACTGTTGTTAGATTTATGTAAGTAAGAAAGCTTCAGTCCTTGTTCTTTCTTATATGTATACACACTTCAACCTATAATGTTGCGTCGTTATTTCAAGACAACAGCAACAACATCAATTCTGTTACCATGGTGGCAGAATGCTTCAATCATTTCGGGGTACAAGAGCACAAGAAGAAAGACACAATCGAGACAGAGATAACCGAGATAACAATCAGCCATTTACGGTATGAATTTTATTTTCATTTACTAGTATTAGCTAAGGCCGCCATATTACGCGATTGGGCTTCCTGTGGCTAGAGTCCGTGAAAATTCCCTTCTTCTTCTCGCAATGAACGTGAGTCAACTCCTTGCATCCAAAATCAAAGCGGTGGGTGGGAAGCATTTCAGTCGGCGAGCACGATGCTTGTTTGGTTTTTGCATCCATACAAACATACAACACACTCATTAGACTTGCCCCAAGTCTATCTCTTCCGTCCGTCTACAGTTCCCTGTACAGTAGTTCCTGGATCCGCCATTTCCTGGATCCGCCATTCCAATGTTCCGTCCAGAGAAATAGCGGATCCAGGAACTACCGTAAAAAGGGAACGGTAGACGGACGGAAGAGATAGACTTGGGGCAAGTCTACACACTCATCGACACAGGAATTCCAATCAACCCGTCTAAATTCTGCTACGCGCATGCGCTAAGCAGCAATAACGCCCTAAAATCAAGGCAACGATTAACGTTTTAGGTTCAGCAGACAGATATTCCTTGAAAGGACTACTTCAGTCTGTTGCACAAAGGCAACAAGCATTGATTCGTAGACCACATTAGACCTGTCTCCATGAAATTTTCGGTGTTGCATAACATTCAAGAGGGGCAGTATCTTCTATGATACCGAGCACGGTACCATCTTCTGAAGCACTACAGTCACATTCTAAAGGGCCAAAACTCGACAGGAAACCCCTACCAATAATGTCACAAGTAAAATGTAAATCACAAGATACTCACCAATTCTTCATTTGCTATGATGAATATAAAAGTCTATAGGTTGCATGCGAAACAAACGAATTTAACAAGAATAAACCCAATCGATGATTTCTACAAGTTTGAGCAGCACAGTCTTCACTGCGCTACAGTGTTGATGAAATGTTTCAACATTCAAATTCTGAGCTTAAATGGCGCAAAAGCGCAAAACTGATCACATCTGAAAGAATAGCATTTGTTTGCATAAACAAGTCGATTTCCTATGCTTAGATAATTCTCTTTCAATTGATCGAGAGAAATGTTGGGAAATTGACAACAGTTTAGATTTTGATGAAGGGGTCAGGTCAAATGAAATGTGAAACTCATTTATTCCCCTGCACTTTCAGAATAAGAATTATCTAAGCATAAGAAATCGACTTGTTTATGCAAACAAATGCTATTCTTTCAGACGTGATCAGTTTTGCGCCATTTCAGCTCAGAATTTGAATGTTGTAGACATTTCATCAACACTGTAGCGCAATGAAGACTGTGCTGCTCAAACTTGTGGAAATCATCGATTGGGTTTATTCTTGTTAAATTTGTTTGTGTCGCATGCAACCTATAGACTTCTGGATTTATCCGGTTTTGGTTCATCATAGCATATAAAGAATTGGTGAGTATCTTGTGATTTACATTTTATTTGTGACATTATTGGTAGGGGTTTCTTGTCTTATGGAGTTGGTATAAATTCAGTCAAATTATTAAGAAGCTATCTCACAAACAGAAAACAAATGGTGAAGGTAAATGGGTACTTTAGTTCATGGGGGCCACTTAGTCAAGGAGTACCTGTACCTCAAGGTTCAATACTTGGACAATTGCTCTTCAACCTCTTTATTAATGATATCTTTCTGAAGATAGGCGACATTCGTATTTGGCGCTTTGCGCATATTTTCTGCGAAAGACCACGAGATCTTTCTTTTCGAGAAAAACTTCAGGAGAGAGGGACGCAGGAAGTGAAGCTCCACAATAAAACAATACACAAATCAACGAAACAAAGAGATGAAGCCTCAGAGAACAAAGTAGTCTACTCACAGTAAGTTCTTTTATTGTTTTAGTACTGTATCTCACCTTTGAGACAGCATAGCCGTCAAATCTTTTCTTTTGTCAAAAGATCCCGTGGGGTTCTGACTCACGCTCTGATCAGATCGCATTTTCTCCTATGATTGACCAATCAGGTGCCGTCGTTGTGTTTACTTCCGCGTTTCGCAGCAAAACTTAGGCCATTTTCGGCCGTTTTGATCACTCTCCGGAAAAAATCATTGCACGATCGGATAAATCGAATTTCGTCAAAATTTCAATTGGAGAAGATTCTCCATGCTTTGGACCATAAGTGTTTTCGGTATGGCTTTGCGATCACTAAAAATAGCAGAATTGTGGCATTTTTAAGCTCACTGCAGTCATTCATCGGTTACAGACTCTATGATTAGAAAAAAGAAGAGTAGAAAACTGAAAATCTGAAGAAGAACTAGTGCATACACATACCTCAGATGGATTTAATAACAAACATCCACTTTTTCTGCCGCGATCTACAGCGAGTTTCACCAGCAAATAACACAGTCAACAAAAATAGGCGCGAGAACTTGAATGATCAGCTACATGCCATCGTCGAGTGAGAACAACATCCGATTCCAATGAACAGAAATATGAATAAATCAACGGTGAATAACGAATACATGAACTTGCCATGCTGAAGATTACGGGAGTAGCTGTACGTCCACTCTGGCCCAGAAAGAACAATTTTGTGATGTCTCTTTCGATAAACCATCTATGGATAAACCGTGCCACCATTCCTTTATCCAACTGCGGCTATCGTTGCCAGATGGAAACCGGCAATAACATTACCAAAACGATGTACGAATTGATCGGTCACATCCCATCTTTTATTGCAAAAAAATGTCTATCGTCTTATGGTCTAGCAGGCTAGCAGCTTCATGAAACAGAACTGAAATGCTAGGTTTAGTGTTCTTACGAATACGAATAACAAGAAGAAATGTACATCTTATTTTCATAACGAGTAAAAAAGATTGATCTTTTCGACATTTGAAATACTATTTATAGAAACTCCTCATGTCAATTTCACATTTTGGGCGGATATCATAAAAAACATTTTAATTTTTAGAAGTCCTTCGTTAGAAAATCACCCCTTCACAGTCAAGCAACACAGTAGCATCAAAGTAAAGTTGGGCAGTTTGCAAACTCATTGCCCATTCATGGAAGAACAACCCTATTTTTTGTAAGATTCTACAACTTTCATCCAAGAAAGAAAGCTCCTCAAAATTCTCATTTTCTGAGTACAAAATGTTTCGTAATAGTGTCTTAAAAGTTCCCTCAAATTTATATCGGTGGTGTATGATCTCTGGGATCTCCTGTACCTTTAGATAAAAATTGTGTGGCAAATTATGAAATCATGCCACAACAGTGTAGATCACATACGAAGTCTCATGTAAGAAATTACTAAAAGAAAAGTGAAGTTATTATGTTTCAGTTTCAAAGATTTTATATTCTAGGTGACCTGAGAGTTCAGTTTCTTGACATTTTTCCTATGATAGCGGACCTCTATCAATGCAACAGCATACACTTTTTCTGCAGGAAACTGCTTGGAGGAAACCGTTGCTGCCTCTTCCATAAATTAAGAAACTCTATTAGAAGCGATGAAAGGTTATTTCAAATTTAAGGAACTTTTTCAAAGTAAGATATGAGTTGCAAAAAATGTTTTCAACCAGAAATTGCATTACCAACTCGAACTATTACTAAAAAGGAATAATTTTTGTTATTATTTCGTTTTTTAACAATTCATTGGTTCAAAATGTGGTTCTGAATGAACGTCGACAAACTGTCAGTTCGAATTTTGAAAATTTTGTAACCTTACAAGAAACTTTTTATTAGAATCAAGCCTAAAGTAAATATAACATTTTGGAAACTGAAACAAATTAATTTCACTTTTCGTTTGGTAACTTCTTACATGAGATTTCGTATGTGATCTACACTGTTGTGGCATGATTTCATAATTTGCCGCGGGTTTGCCGCACAATTTTTGTCTAAGGCACAGGAGATCCCAGAGATCCTACACCACCGATAGAAATTTGAGAGAACTTTTAAGAAGCTCTTACGAAACATTTTGTACTCAGAAAATGAGAATTTTGAGGAGCTTTCTTTCTTGGATGAAAGTTGTAGAATCTTACAAAAATAGGGTTGTTCTTCCATGAATGGGCAATGAGTTTGCAAACTGCCCAACTTTGCTTTGATGCTACTGTGTTGCTTGACTGTGAAGGGGTGATTTTCTAACGAAGGACTTCTTAAAGATAAAATATTTTTTATGATATCCGCCCAAAATGTGAAATTGACATGAGGAGTTTCTATAAATAGTACACGTTTCTTTTTCTATAAGAAACTGGTTTATAAGAAACTAGTACTACGATGACCAAAAATTTAAGAAACTCTAGTACTACGTTTAAGAACATTTAAGAAACTCTAAAACTTTATTTCTGTATGTCTCTCTTATTCTATGTCTCTCTAACAAAGGTACATTCGTCTTTTCTTGACTTTTAACTGCAAAATTGGTAAATTTTTGCCTTGATGTGCATGGCTTCTTCTTGATGACAATGTCAATGCAAAATGGAAGCCGTTTCTCGAGAAGAAGGCTCACCTTTGAACATACCGCAATTTTAGGCCCAATAAATAAGAAACTAATTAAGAAACTTTTACTACTAAAACACCGAAATTTTCATGCGAAATTAAGAAACTTTTAGTACTAAGTGCTGATCCAAGTTTCTTATATAAAAAAAAACGTGTATTTCAAATGTCGAAAAGATCAATCTATTTTACTCGTTATGAAAATAAGATGTACATTTCTTCTTGTTATTCGTATTCGTAAGAACACTAAACCTAGCATTTCAGTTCTGTTTCATGAAGCTGCTAGCCTGCTAGACCATAAGACGATAGACATTTTTCTTGCAATAAAAGATGGGATGTGACCGATCAATTCGCACATCGTTTTGGTAATGTTATTGCCGGTTTCCATCTGGCAACGATAGCCGCAGTTGGATAAAGGAATGGTGGCACGGTTTATCCATAGATGGTTTATCGAAAGAGACATCACAAAATTGTTCTTTCTGGGCCAGAGTGGACGTACAGCTACTCCCGTAATCTTCAGCATGGCAAGTTCATGTATTCGTTATTCACCGTTGATTTATTCATATTTCTGTTCATTGGAATCGGATGTTGTTCTCACTCGACGATGGCATGTAGCTGATCATTCAAGTTCTCGCGCCTATTTTTGTTGACTGTGTTATTTGCTGGTGAAACTCGCTGTAGATCGCGGCAGAAAAAGTGGATGTTTGTTATTAAATCCATCTGAGGTATGTGTATGCACTAGTTCTTCTTCAGATTTTCAGTTTTCTACTCTTCTTCTTGCTAATCATAGAGTCTGTAACCGATGAATGACTGCAGTGAGCTTAAAAATGCACAATTCTGCTATTTTTAGTGATAGCAAAGCCATACCGAAAACACTTATGGTCCAAAGCATGGAGAATCTTCTCCAATTGAAATTTTGACGAAATTCGATTTATCCGATCGTGCAATGATTTTTTCCGGAGAGTGATCAAAACGGCCGAAAATGGCCTAAGTTTTGCTGCGAAACGCGGAAGTAAACACAACGACGGCACCTGATTGGTCAATCATAGGAGAAAATGCGATCTGATCAGAGCGTGAGTCAGAACCCCACGGGATCTTTTGACAAAAGAAAAGATTTGACGGCTATGCTCTTTGAGACAAGCAATAAATCAAAGGAAGCTGTTGCTGCAGCGGCCGAAATTTAGTTTGGCCTAAAGTCAACTGCAGACAAAAATGCACTTGAAAAATTCCCTACAGCAACTAATTTAAATGTTGAATCATAATGAAACCCATACAGTTGAACGCAGAAGACTTTAAATATTTGTCTAGTCAACTTATTTTTGCAGTTTGTTTGGTTTTAAGTGATTGGCGAGGGTAACAGTTCTGGGTGAATTTCATCATCGATTTCGAGTTTCCATATTTTTTTTTGGAAGAAGGCCGCGAAGAACTGCATACTGCCTACTGAAAAACATAACATAGCAACTTATGTGGATTTTGAATCATAACAAAACCCATACAGTTGAATGCAGAAAACTTCAAATATTTGTCTTGTCAACTTATTTTTGCAGTTTAAATGGCGAGGATAAAAGTTCTGTGGGAATTTTAACATTGATTTCCGGTTCTCGTATTTTTCTTTCGAAGAAGGGCGCGAAGAACCGCCAAGAGCTTGAAAACTACAAATTAGAAAATACCTTGCAACCAATAATCAACGGCTTTGATTCAAAATGAAACATATACTAATAGATGCAGAAAGTTTTGAATAATAATACTGCACCCTTTGTTTTCTGAATTATTTGGTTTTAAATGAATAGGACGGGTTGAAACTCGGAGGGGTTTTCACAAAGAATCAAAGGCGTTCATCTTTCCCCTTGAAGAAGAACGAGAACAACCTCCAAAACTACTAACTATAAAATACCCTTCAACCAATAATCAACGGCTTTGATTCAAAATGAAACATATACTAATAGATGCAGAAAGTTTTGAATAATAATACTGCACCCTTTGTTTTCTGAATTATTTGGTTTTAAATGAATAGGACGGGTTGAAACTCGGAGGGGTTTTCACAAAGAATCAAAGGCGTTCATCTTTCCCCTTGAAGAAGAACGAGAACAACCTCCAAAACTACTAACTATAAAATACCCTTCAACCAATAATCAACGGCTTTGATTCAAAATGAAACATATACTAATAGATGCAGAAAGTTTTGAATAATAATACTGCACCCTTCGTTTTCTGAATTATTTGGTTTTAAATGAATGGGACGGGTTGAAACTCGGAGGGGTTTTCACAAAGAATCAAAGGCGTTCATCTTTCCCTTGAAGAAGAACGAGAACAACCTCCAAAACTACTCACTATAAAATACCTTGCAACCAATAATCAACGGCTTTGATTTAAAATGAAACATATACTAATAGATGCAGAAAGTTTTGAATAATAATACTGCATCCTTCGTTTTCTGAATTATTTGGTTTTAAATGAACAGGACGGGTTGAAACTCGCAGGGGTTTTCACAGAGAATCGAAGGCGTTCATCTTTCCCCTCGAAGAAGAACGAGAACAACCTCCAAAACTACTCACTATAAAATACCTTGCAACCAATAATCAACGGCTTTGATTCAAAATGAAACATATACTAATAGATGCAGAAAGTTTTGAATAATAATACTGCACCCTTCGTTTTCTGAATTATTTGGTTTTAAATGAATGGGACGGGTTGAAACTCGCAGAAAGATAGGCACTAAATCCTTACTGGCTGACAAAATTGACACGTGACACGCCTTAAACCAATCAAATGGAACCGACAACCAACCGGGAAATTTGAAATGTCAGATTTTAGGCCACTTTTTTGGATCTTAGGTAGCCTGCGTGCAGACTCAACTCCTCGAAAGTATATACTTTCGAGGAGTTGAGTCTGCACGCAGGCTAGATCTTAGGCCGCTTTTGGACGATTTTACCACCCTTCACCAAAATATAAATCGACAGAAGGAGCATGAAGATTTTCAAAAAATTTCTTCACAGACCTGTTCCCAATACTCTAATACACAGTTAATCATCGTCGCTACAAATTATTTCAAAATTTAGAGAAATGCCGAAGTTTTGAATTTGACCTCATTGACCTCACTGTGGCTTGCCATAGTAAAGATCTCAGTAATGGCTGAAACGTATGCATATGGAGAATAGATACTTTGCTTCGAAGGTCTTATTCTGTGTGTTTAAGTATCTCCAAAACTCCTCAAAAGAAGACGTATTTAGAGCAGTTTCTGTATCTTTTTCAGTTTTAAATTAACAAAGATACATCTAAGAATCAAGGCTGAGGGGTAGGATGAACAACAGGAAAAGTGAACTGTACGGGCCTAACAAAACACCGCACCATCGTTATCAATTAGAGACGAATTTAACAGGTACTTACTTTTCTATCTCGCAAGAAGAGAACCACAAACTAAAAATGTGAACATACAATTCCAATGAACTTTGAAGCAATAACAAACATATGACTTGCCACGCTCAAGAATGGCAAGAGCTGTAACATCCAACGTGGCCATAACAAACGATTTCGTGATGTCCTCTTCGATAACCAAACCCTTGCTCCCAATACTTTATCCAACTCTGCTCTCATCCTTACGAGATCGTAAGAATGGGAATCGGCACTTACATTGGCCAAAACCTCTTATAAATTCATCAATCGTGTGCCTTGCTTTTAGTGCAAGAAATGGCTATCGTTTCGTCCTCAGTGTAGCAGGTACATGAAATAGATTTGAAATGTTGGATTCAATACACGTAAGAATAAAATAACAAACGGAAGAAATGTACATCTTGTTTTAAACTTGAAAAATATATTGGCTTCTTCGTCAAAATAAAATTTGAAATACTATTTTTAAAGCTCTTTCATATCAATTTCATTTTTTGAGCGGATATCAATAGAATAACATTTAACTTTCGACTATTTGCATTTGAAGGAGATTCGAGGTCATCCATTAGAAACTCTCCCCTTTTACGGCCAAACAACACAGCAGCACTGAGCAAAGCAGGAACTTTTATGGCCATTTGTAGACTCACAAGGACGTAGGAAGCATCTCAAACTTGGGGGGCATGGCCCTTCAAGAGCAGTTTTTTCATTAAGCTAAAGGGACACTTCCTGACAATAAGAAGGGCACTTCTTTGTTTGTTGAAAAATCTTGGGGGCATATGCTCCCAGTGTCCCCCCTAGTTCATACGTCTCTGTAGACTCGTGGAAGCATACACATATTTTCTGTAAGATGGTGAAACTTTGACCCACTGCAGCATTCAAGATTTTACTATTTTGTTGATCTGAGAGCCCCTGAGAGCTCAACTTCTTGAAATGAGTTCTTTGCCATGCAAATTGCCCCGAATAATTAAAACTAAGAATATTGGAGTATATTTTTTGTTTTTCTCATTTTTCAGTTGGGCTTCTTTTGCAAAAAAACCTTTGCATGATCTAGGATCTTGGCAAGGCGTGACTTCATAAAATTTGAAATCTCCTGCCAATGGAATGTTGCCTGTCGTAGAAACTCCTGTGAAACATTTTTGCACTCGGTGTGTACTCAGATAATAAGAATTTTAAAGAAAATTTCGATATTGTCTCAAAGTTTTATTATCTTACAGAAAATATGTGTATGCTTCCTATGCTTCCATGAGTCTATAAAGTGCCATAGAAATGCCCTACAGCTGCAGGGTTGCAATGTATTTTCATGCTCCTTGCGCTATCGTCTCGTAATGTTAATGTTTGTTAGTAGATTGTAAATTTTAGGAGAATTGATATGAAAAAAAAATAAAAATAAAATACAAATGCCTTGTGTTGATGCTGCTGTGTTGTTTGACCGTAAACGGGGAGAGTTTCTGATGGATTACCTCAAATGCAAGTGCACGTATATTTTTATAAAAAAATGCCCATAAGAAACTCAACTCTCAGATCGAGAAAAAATTAAGAAACTCCAGTACTGGGAGAATATAAGTTAAGAAACTATTTACTTTGATAAAGGAAATCTTTGACATATTTCTACTTTATTTGCAATTGTTTCCTGTATCATATTAGTCGTAAGGTACTTGAGTCATGTCTAAACATTGGAAATGCTAAAAAAAATACTGTCTTGAAATGTCTTGAAATGTTCACGAGGGCACAGGTAGTGAACATGAAGATTGTTATGCAACCTCTAAGAAACTCGTAAGAAACTCTGAGTACTCAAAATCTGATAATTTTAAGAAACTTTCAGTACTGGCCCAAATTCTTAGTTTCTTATAAAAAAATACGCGTAGTCGAAAGATATATATTTTTCTATGGATATCCGCACAAAACGTGAAATCAATATGAAAGAGCTTTAAAAATAGTATTTCAAATTTTATTATGCCGAAGTAGCCAATTTATTTTTCATATTTAGAACAAGATGTACATTTCTTCCGTTTGTTATTTTATTCTTACGTGTATTGAATCCAACATTTCAAATCTATTTCATGTACCTGCTGCACTGAGGACGAAACGATAGCCATTTCTTGCACTAAAAGCAAGGCACACGATTGATGAATTTATAAGAGGTTTTGGCCAATGTAAGTGCCGATTCCCATTCTTACGATCTCGTAAGGATGAGAGCAGAGTTGGATAAAGTATTGGGAGCAAGGGTTTGGTTATCGAAGAGGACATCACGAAATCGTTTGTTATGGCCACGTTGGATGTTACAGCTCTTGCCATTCTTGAGCGTGGCAAGTCATATGTTTGTTATTGCTTCAAAGTTCATTGGAATTGTATGTTCACATTTTATTTTTAGTTTGTGGTTCTCTTCTTGCGAGATAGAAAAGTAAGTACCTGTTAAATTCGTCTCTAATTGATAACGATGGTGCGGTGTTTTGTTAGGCCCGTACAGTTCACTTTTCCTGTTGTTCATCCTACCCCTCAGCCTTGATTCTTAGATGTATCTTTGTTAATTTAAAACTGAAAAAGATACAGATACTGCTCTAAATACGTCTTCTTTTGAGGAGTTTTGGAGATACTTAAACACACAGAATAAGACCTTCGAAGCAAAGTATCTATTCTCCATATGCATACGTTTCAGCCATTACTGAGATCTTTACTATGGCAAGCCACAGTGAGGTCAATGAGGTCAAATTCAAAACTTCGGCATTTCTCTAAATTTTGAAATAATTTGTAGCGACGATGATTAACTGTGTATTAGAGTATTGGGAACAGGTCTGTGAAGAAATGTTTTGAAAATCTTCATGCTCCTTCTGTCGATTTATATTTTGGTGAAGGGTGGTAAAATCGTCCAAAAGCGGCCTAAAATCTAAAAAAGTGGCCTAAAATCTGACATTTCAAATTTCCCGGTTGGTTGTCGGTTCCATTTGATTGGTTTAAGGCGTGTAACGTGTCAATTTTGTCAGCCAGTAAGGATTTAGTGCCTATCTTAACTCGCAGGGGTTCTCACAAAGAATCAAAGGCGTTCATCTTTCCCCTTGAAGAAGAACGAGAACAACCTCCAAAACTATACGAGCTAAAAAATACCTTGCAACCAATAATCAACGGCTTGATTCAAAATGAAACATATACTAATAGATGCAGATAGTTTTGAATAATAATACTGCACCCTTCGTTTTCTGAATTATTTGGTTTTAAATGAATAGGACGTGTTGAAACTCGCAGGGATTTTCACAAAGAATCGAAGGCGTTCATCTCGTCTCCTAGGAGAAGAACGCAAATAACTGGGAAATCTACACCTACTGAAAAATACTGTCGATTCAGATGAATTTGAATCAACATTAATTTATCATTTCCATAATTAATATTCAGTTCATATTATTTCCTTCAAAGAAAGGCTAGATGATCCAAAGAAACTACCGCGAAACAAATTGACTATTGATAAAATGAATGGATCCATGCAAGCAACATCAAACATATACCTATGCAAGTTCAAAAAAACTTACATGAATATTCCAACCATGCCTTTTTCCGAACTATCTGATTTGGAATTCATAGACATTTTAATGTGCATGGCTTCCAAAAAAGGTACAAATTGGAGACAGGTTTTGGAAATCTTAATGGGCATATGTTACAGGGATACAGTCTTTATCAGGCTAGAGTTTGATTATTTCAAGGCATAATTTCATACAACAAATATTTCATCCCTCGATTATGTTCTAGAAACATCAGTTCATACATCTGGGAAGAGGACTGGAATAAGGACATTGAGGCGAAAGCAGGAGAGAGTGGAACAAGAGGAATGGAAGCAAATCGAGAGGGAAGGAGACAGCAAAAGGAGAGACATAGTAAAGAAGGATGGCAAGACCATTAAGGAACTACTAGACATTAAATTAGTAAGCATAGTTTAACAAGGCAGAAATGTTGGAGGAAGAGCGCTGCCAGTTTGGGTGATTCTAGTTGCCTTAAATCCAAAAACTGATACAACCAATAATTACAACTACAAGGCCTAAATTTAACAGATTACTCAATCTCGCAATCCAAACCCACCTCATATCCCTTCATACCCAGTGCAGCATAAATCACACTACAAAACTAACTATACAGTCATTGACAGTGTCCCACTGGCCAGGGATCACTGAGGGTACCTGCATCCCCCTTCGGGGGCAATGTTCCGATCTTAATACCCTAGAAACATTGGCAGGAGAACGGCTGATGATCAAATGACTGCAAAAAATAAACAACAACATACAAAAACAACAACTAGAAAGTGATTCCAAAAAATAACACCACCAATAAAGTTGCCTTGCTTAGCACCACCCCCTCCCCAACCCTCACTCAGCATTTCCCTGTGTTAGCCCCTCCTAGGAAAATCGTGAGCCTATTCCCACACCCAACCCTTTTCAAACTTGGAACATATGAGCTCCCATTCACTTTATGTTTTTTTCATACTATTTCAAAGCAATCAGAAAACTAATGAAACGAAAACGAAATCCAGAACAAGAACGAAAACAAATAGTCTTACGAAAACAAAAACATTTATATAAGAAACTTAACATCACATATTAACATCATATAGAATATATGCTAGAACCTACTACAACAATATTCACAAAAAGGTGTTGGTGAACTCTAGCCCCCCCCCCCTCCCATCCTCATGCCCAAGTGCCCCTTCCTCCAAACCACAACATGACACATAATATACCAATCCTTTCAAACAACATGATAAGTACAAAGGGCCTCCGCATAAAGAGATCCTATACCACACATAACTCTGCCCCAGTCCTCGCAGCCTTCTAGCATTTTCACCATGTAGCTTCTTTGATTCTCTCTCAAAACAAACACCAGTACACACGAGAACAATAAACTTGATACCGAAGAAAATATATTTCAGAACATATAACAAGATAACAACAAATCTGTGAAAAGCTTTGGTGAAACTCCCCCCCCCCCCCCCCCCCCTTACGAACCAAAACACCGTAAAACATTCATATAACATTAACAAAAGGTTCCCTCAATGTGGTGATCCTAAACTACAACAGACTCTGCCCAAGTCCTCGAGAGCAGTAAGAACATGCTGAGGAGTAGCCGGTTGGTAATACCTCTTATATTTCTTATTTGACTTTATTATCGTTTCTTCAAAGAAATTGTATGATGATGACAACAACTGAAACTATGAAAATTGAAAGAACATGATACAATTACAAAAAAATGATTGCATGATGCCTTTGCAAATTTTACTGAAATAGTCTTTTCTTAACATACACTTCTTGTTTGTTTTTGTCTTGAAACTGATATATCCTGCTTGCATCTTAGATTAATACACGTATTTTGTGTGTAAGAAATTGCCTATAAGAAACTCAGCTCTCGGATCGCTGAAAATTTAAGAATCTCCAGTGGGGAAAAATAGTTAAGAAACTACAGTATTTATTCTAGTCAAGGAAATCCTTAGCATATCTTTACTCCCGGTGGGTGCAATGTTGATGAAAACATGACACCACGCTCCTCCGTGATTTCACTGAGAAAGGGGTATATTTGAAGCAGAATCCTAGGACCTAGAATCTCAGAAAAACGGGGTATTTTTCTTCCGAAAACATCCCAACCCAAAAACAGTTAAATGCTGGTGGACTCGGGACCCTAGAATAAAAGTCACTTTCACCAGGCGCAAGTTTTATAACCCAAGTTTGATGGGGTTCTACTGTTTACAACAAAGAGATATCGGTGAAGTGAATGGTAAAAAAGTGTAAAAATTCCAAACCTTTCTGCTAGAACCAGTTTTTGTACCAAACAGATTTCTTTAGGGCTCAGTGAAGCTCCTTTACGGAGGGGGGGGGGGTATCTTCAAAATTTTCAGTGATAAGGGGTCTTTTTTCACCAACTAGAAAATCAGAGAAAAGGGTATCCTATGAAATGGTATGGACGAGCGTGGTGTACCTTGCACTGTTGAATTGCACCCACGGGGTCTTTACTTTATTTTCGCTCAATTCTTGTATCATATTACTCGGAAGGTGCTTGAGTAATTTGCAAACATTGAAAAGGCTTCAAAATTGTTTGTTTCGAAACGTTCAGGATGGCACAGGCAGTAAAAATGAAGATTGTCATGAGAGCTTTAAGAAACTCGTAAGACACTCTGAATTTTGAATATCTGATGATCTTAACAAACTTTCAGTACTGGCCCAACTTCTTGGTTTCTTATAAAAAATACGTGCATTCTGTGTAGGCATTTCCTTTTTGAGACCAAAACATTCTCTAGCACTTTGATGTCAACCATGTAAGATTTAGAAATTGCAGAAGATGTTGCCCTACATGTATTAGCTCTTGGTAAGGATTCTGTTATACATATAGATTTTTACAGAAACTGCTTATAAGAAGAACCTTCAGGCTTAATTTTTCATGAATTTTGGATTAAAAAAAACCAAAGAAACTTTTGCTATTTGCAGCTTCAACTTTCACAGATTATTTGAAATGAAAATGTTTGACATTGCTTTGAAATGATGTCTGTTTATATTTCTGTTTAGACTTTACTAGATACTTTTGGGGCCCTTTTAACAAAATAAGTTATTTTATATTTAGAGCACTAGCGATGTAAGAAACTAATGAGAAACTTTTCGAGTAATATGGCCTAAAATTTAAGAAACTGGCTGCTAACCCAAGACCGATGTTTCTCATATATGTGTATTTTTTATTGAAAGGATGCCCAAACATCTATAAATAGGGTATCCTACATTATTTATAGAAAGTATGTGTATAAAATGCAGTAATAACAAATTCCTTATTAGTGTACTCATTTGGTCGTATTATTACACTGGAATAGTAGGTAGACTATTACCTCTGTCTTTTTCTGTATGTTTTCTTGAATAACTTTGCTTGCGGCAAGCTGAACAGAGTTCACCAATGTGACGTTGCACAGGTGAATGTTAAACGCTTCGTTCAATTCGAAGGATCCCTCGCAAAACTAAAAATGGGTCTTCCCCATTCTTGCACAGATGCAACACTCAGCATCGCTTCTAGATTTTCTCCCGTTCATTTTTGGTCCTTGTTTGATAGGGAAAACATCCTTCATTAACGATTAGTCTAGGTAAAGTGAAACTTAGGCCGAACGAAACATTGTGAAAACTCATCAACAAACACAAGACAGGAAAAGGCAACAGGAAACAATGAAGTAGCTTTTAAAGATCCTGTTTTCGGATTAAATATATGAATTCGATGATTTACACAAACTTTTACCTTGGAGGAAACTCTTTCACGTAACTTCTCAAGCAAGCCCTACCGAAGGGCAAAGAAAAACCATCACGTCTGCTCAAAATTTCCCGCCACAGCAACTGTGGCCTCGTTCCCACTGACATCCCTGAAGATCGCGGCGCATGCTCAGACGAATGTCGCCTATCTTATCTTTCTGTTCATCCAGGAGGGTTCCCTATGTAATTTCGCAGATGATAACACAATTTCGATTTCTGCTGAGAATGCTGATGATCTCTATAGACTAGTGCAACTTAACACCAATAAATGCATTGACTGGTTCAATTCTAATCATATGACAGCCAACCCATCTAAATTTCAGTCAATGATTGTTGGCAAAAATGATAACCAAATTAAAGAATTTCAAATAAACAATAATTTCAAAATAAACGTGAGTAATGAAGTAACTCTACTTGGAATTCAAATTGACCAACAACTAAAATTTGACTCACATATCGATAATATCAGCAAGGGCAAATTTTGTGGAAGAAAAGATTCAGGTTTCCTGAAAGACAAAGCGATTTTCCTTTCTGAGGAATAGATTTCACACCTCTGAGTGCACTCAATCAAATCAAAATAAACAGAGAGTGTAAAGCATTATGGTTAGCTGCGCACAAGGTGTGAAATCTATTCTTTAGGAGTTCGAAATCGCTTTGTCTTGAACAAACCTGAATCCTTTGTTCACAAAATTTGCTCTTGTTGATAATATCTGTAAAAAAGCTGCCATGCAGCTAAACGCAATCAAAAGACTAGCTAGATTCATGGGTAACAAAGAGAGACAAGTAATCGTGAATTCTTTCATTCTTTGTCACTTCAATTACTGTCCCCTTATCTGGTTATTTTGCAGTAATTCAAGCCAAAAGAAAATTGAGAAAGTCAACGAGAGGGCCCTACGATTAGCACTCTCAGATTATGCTTCATCATATAGTAATCTCCTAATCAAGGCCGAATCTACAACAATTCATATTCATTCTATTAGGCTATTGGCACTTGAAATTTACAAAACTTTGCACAACTTAAGTCCAGCATTTATGAAAGATTATTTTCTCCCAAAATCAACCAGCTATAATCTTCGAAAAAATGACATTATAGTTGTTCCTAAAGTCAAAAGTACAAACTATGGCATAAAATCGATTAGCTCTTTGGGTCCAAAGGTTTGGAATTCTCTTCCAAATGAAATAAAGTCATCCAAAAATGCATATCAATTCAAAATTCTCATAAAAGATTGGTTTTTCAACAATCAATGCGCCTGCAACGCTTGCAGTCAATAAGTTCCATAATGCAATCTCTAAAATTGCTTCATGTTAGTGTATATTAGTGCTCACATTATCGTAAAACTAACATTAAATAAGGTATTATTATTAATTGTCGAGTTTTGGCACTTTAGAATGTGATTGTAGTGCTTCAGAAGATGGTACCGTGCTCGATATCATAGAAGATACTGTCTGTCCCTCTAAATTCTATGCAACACCGAAAATTTCATGGAGACAGCTTCAATGCAGTCTACGAATCAATATTTGTTGCCTTTTTGCAACAGACTGAATTAGTTCTTCAAGGAATATCTTTCTGTTGAGCCTAAACATTAGTCGTTGCCTTGATTTTAGGGCGTTATTCGAACAAAGATGTCTCTCGATTTGAGTTGAATATCAAAATCCGAAGTGGTAGAATTTTCGGCAAGCTTATAGTCTAACAGAAAATGTGAAAACATTTCTGATTTGTCAAAAATCCATTTGCACATCGCCAGTTTTTGGGGGGAAGGTATTTTCGTATTCATCTCCACAGCTTCTGAACTTCCGCAAAATCACGGTACGTCACGTGATGTTAGAATACATGGCGTGATTGGTTAATCTCACAAAATGTAAACAAACCCGCCAATCTATTGAAAACGTTATCTGCCCTTGTTGGTACAGTACTAATATGAATTTTACAGTGCAACTGCAACACAATGGTTCAAGATCGAACTTTTTATTCTGAATATACTACTGTACTCGTATTATGATAAGCATCCCAGTCTGTTCACTATTTATTATATTTTAGGCTGTAAATTTATGTGATGATTTTGCAAGTGTTGTAGCTATCAAATCAAAGCATCAACTACAGTATAAGGAATTTTTGTACCACTTATGAGTACAAAAAAAATTATCAGCTTCTCCAATTTGTACTTTGCTATGAATAATCATATTTGCTGCTTGAAGGGCAGTCTCGCCATTTTTTTTCTCGCCCTAGTCACCATCTTCATGGATGGAGATGGAAAGATGCTTCTTGATTCTGGATGGAGATGTTTCTTGATCCCAGGGGAGGGGGGGGGGGGTACTTAGTATATTTGTCCGACTGGGATGTGCCGTTCTAAGGGTATCGTTTTCACCAATTTTTTCTAGCATAGGGTATCAAAATGAGGCAATTTTTCTAGAGCAGGTTGTCAAAACATGTCAAAGGGGAATATCGGGTCGTTTTTCGGTCAAATTTTATGTTTTTGAATATACTTCTCACCAATTCTTTCTAGAACAGGTTAATCATTTTGAGCGAAAAATTCTGGAGCAGGGTAAAACAAGTTTTTCGTAGGCACACCCCCGTACAAATTTAAGTCAAGTACCCCCCCCCCCCCGGGTTCTTGATCAGCTCCCTGAGGGTTGTTGCATGGTGATATCTCTGATTCTAGTATCAATGAAGCGCTTGATTTCAGTTAAACATGGCTTTTCTTCACCGATTACGTTTTCAGATTGAGTCGAAGCTTTGCTAACATGGGCTCTGTTCTGTCCCCTGCCCTGATCTGTTTTTCTTGGCTAATTCTTTGTCCGTCGTATTTCTATTTCATGCTTGCCAGCTAACATCGTCGAAGCAAAAGATGTGATAACGTTTGAGAAACTCTTTGACCGCCTACACGGGGATTCAAAATTCGAATTCAAACTAAACTAAATTAGTAATCATAGACAATCAGGGTTTTATAGGCCTTGGCCTTCCAGCCCCTTAACCAACATTTATTATTATTATTATTATTTATTATTATTATTATTATTATTATTATTATTATTATTATTATTATTATTATTGTTCTAACCCGTTATATATTTATATACAAACACATTACATACACGAATAAATGATAAAAAGAAAACATAAGTTAGACTTGCCCCAAGTCTGTTTTGTCAACTGTAATAAGTCTACCGGAGAGTATATTACAATCACTTTTCCCTTCAATTTTTTTTAACGAAATTTTTTTTGACGAAATAGACTTGGGGCAAGTCTAAAATCCGGCTCGCCTTGTGCCATGTTAGAATATAACTTGGGCTATTCCATTATTATTCCGTACAGGGGGTATGGAAATTCCAGGGGTGATTACATACATTTTCCAGGGTACTTGGACTTTTTTGCTTCAGACGTGATCAGTTTTTTTGAAGTGAATTTACCAAAAAGAATTCCCCATGTAATTTAGCCTTAGATTGATAGATTATAATTTTAGTTTGAATATCGCAGGGCCTCCGACGACCGGGGGGGGGGAGCAGGGTGGCCATGCCCCCCCCACTATTTTGCAAATCATGCCGTTCCAAAAGGCAGCTCATCATGTTGTGCTGTGGTAATTTTTTTGTATCAAGCTTGCCCCCCCCCCACTTTTCTGATCTCGTCGGGGGCCTTGTATCGGCCACATACTTTTTATTCTAAAGCCCGCCAAACACTCTACCTTTGTTTTGACTCACCAGTACAGCAATTTCTACATCTTGCGCAATGCCGGCATGAGTTTTCATATCGGGTGCTGGTCTAAGCTACCGTTGTGTTTACATGATGTTTGGGGCCACATGAAACTTTCATTTCGGGTCGGGGCGACATGAAAATTTCATGTCACTTTTTTATGCCAGCATGAAAAGTCATGCCGGTGTAGTATGCTAGAGTGTCCCCTATGTAGCCTGCGTGCAGACTCCACTATCCTAAACTGTAAAGTCTACACTTTAGGACAGTTTAGTCTGCACGCAGGCTACCCCTATGCGGAAGTGTACCCACTTGAAACGCAACGCGTTTCGTGACTCTGTTTTGTGTGACCTCAACGGCACGAGTTTCATGTCGGGTCTCCATATAAACAGAGTGCATTTTCATGGCGGCGGAGTTCATGCCGGCATGGGTTTCATGTCGGGTCTCTATGTAAAGGGCCTCTTAGAATATTCATGCATTGTTTATTTCCTTCAACAGAAGGCAAAAATGGAAGAAGTCAAAGGCTAAGTAATAAACTTTGTATAATTATTGCCTTATTTGGAATTATACTCTTTAATTAATAATGGCGTCTAAGGGAAGTGAGTATCATACATTTTATTATCCTTATTTGTTCTGGGAGGGTTTCTTTGCTCCCTTTGTAAGATTATTAATCAAAAACAAGTCAAGATGGAACAAGTCTATTTTCAAATAATAGATTTGCTAGAATCTAGGAAAGCAAAATTCTCATAATCTTTATAAAAAGTTTACAAACAGCGTTCACAATTAGATAATTTATTTAATTTACTATAAACATTTGTCATATTTGATAGATCTAAATTCTATATTCATTCACTCGTGTTGTTTATTTTAAATGATTTTACTCTCAGATTTACGATATCATCGATCCAAACTAGCTAGTTAAACAATTTAGTGATGATGAAAATCTATTTATCAGAAATACATTTAACGTATAACTTGTCGATTACTTCACATGCAAGACGTAGAATGGCCGCTCCTATCTAGGACCAAGAATATGGAACAATCTACTTTCAGACCAAAAATCTGCCACGAACATCAGCAGTTTCATCAACGATAATTTCGTCTCGCCCTCTTTCTCCCACGAAATGTCACCTTTTCAGTTAAAGTAAGTTTCTTTGAGCAGATTAGGAGTGCTGAGGTTACTTATTTCTGTGTCGTTGTTTGGAATTTCTGGCAATGGGCGTCTTTTATTTTGGGAGTATGCACCTTTATGCAACTCCCTAGATGGCGATAGTTTGCCTTTCATCTGTAACCCATGTTTATCATTAGTAATTTCACCTGCGCTATGCACTGATTTCAATTCATCACATACATCCATGCCTTCGCTTTGTTGAGCAGCTTGTATCGGAGGCCTCATGAGACTACCGGATTTATCTGGCCACCCATCTGATTGAAAGCGATGGTTGTCCTTATTTTTACACACAAGTGATCCAAGTTTATCTACAGCTTCAACTAATGCCTTACCAACAGTTTTATGAGAAGAAAACCCCCTATTTTCATTCCCATCACTTGCAAGTACATCTATAGAGTCATAAATGGTTGTCAATCCGCCCTGAACAGGATCACAACAATCGGATTTGTTCTTCTCATCAATTTGGTCATAAAATGATTTTGACGTCTTTTGCCCAGCACTTTGGTCGATGTCCGTCTCAAAGATTTCAGGCAATGGACGTTTCTCATATAGAGAACGATCACTTCCTTTGTGTGCTTGACTGAAATTAAGTGACGAATTCATATCTTCATGGCTTCTTGGATGAATTTCCTTGGAGCAGATATCCAGCCCAAAGCCTGTGTTTTCTAAACCAACAGTACTTCGACCATCAACGATTTCTTTTGAATTACAAGAAGACATGCTTTCGCTCGGTATAGGTCTCTTGCCACTGACTCCTTGAGTTGGCTCTGTGCTTTTCACTTCATCAGCCTCAAAAAAGAATGTTGTTTTTCTTGGGACAATCGCATTTCCCGTTGCATGGTTAACATGGTTCAGTTTTCAGGCTGATCCAAGTCACGCCTTGCCAAAACCTTGTGACAGTAAATAGTAAAACCAAAGGACGAAAAATCTATTGCAAAATACCGAAGAACGTGGAATAAGGTTTCTCAAAAGAAGTGGAGCAATGTACGGTCCGTGAGGCACTTGTTTTGAATTTAGAAGCACAACATCGAAAGACCATTCAATTGAGTATTTCAAGATTAGGGACGAGTTGTTAATGAAAATTTCATATTGTCTATTTTTAAACCTTGTATCTCGCTAAATAGAGGAAGTATCTTTTTGTTTTGAAGAATAGAAATAGCAAATTTACGATTCATTTCAACTTTCTATTGAAATAAATTAGCATATTAAGTTTTGCTCTGGCCTAATAATAGAAAATTAGAGAGAGCCTCTATTCTGCAAATTAAAATCTCCTGTTAGAGAATGAACTAGATCATAAATGATAGCCCTCTATCGCCACGAAGAAAGTTTAATGAATAGCTCTCCTTCGGAGCCACTGTCAATGTCATGTATTTGATTACGACAACGGGACAAGGCTGTTCAAATAATGAACCCAAGACCCAGTTTCCAGTGTCAAGTTTCCAGTACACTCTTTTTTTATAAGAATACTATAAATTTTTTTCAGCCTCGATATTCTTAAGTAATTTTTCGTTTTGAGCCTTAACATATTCTTAAAGTATTCTTATTTTTTCAAATCTGGTATGGTTTCAGGGGAACATAGTTCAAAGAAGTGTGATATCATTATGAAGAAATGGTCGAACAAAAGAAAAATTTAAGCAATTGTAACAATAAGAATGTTATGAACATCGCAAGACAGGCAACTGCTGGAAAATGAGACACAAATATGCGAGCTGAGGCTGAGCAATATTCTTATAATATTCTTAAAATTTGGATGATTCTGAGCCTGAATATTCTTATAAACTAGCTGTTAACATAGTTAAGTGACTGCAGCTTCCAGCAAGATTGAAAGATCTGCCTTACGCGCAATCTATGTGAAAGAATAGCCTATTTTTGAGAAAATGAATTCTTGCAAATAGACCTTCAAAAGGATTGGGATCGAGGAACATTTTTAAGCATTTTTATACAAGAGGCTCGATTTGAATGGTGTTAGAGCTACTATCACTATTGTGCACATTCGTGGATTCCAGAAAATGTATCAAAATATCTTTCGATTCAGATACTTTTTAGAATAGCTAAAATGTCTATGTGTCAAAAATGAAATTTTACATTGTAATGCCCTCTCAGGGAGCTGTCTCCAATTTTCTGAGGTCGAAACATTCCAAAAATGACAACGGTTCCTCATTTCAAGACAGGCTACCACAATTACAAAATCCATTATAGCCAAATGTAATACTGGTCTCAATTACTAAATTGCAAATTATCAGGTACAGGTACTGTAGTTAATGTCCATAGTTCAAAAGTTCCTGTGGACTTTATTCTTTGAAACTGCCATGGATGACACTTCACAGTCACTGGCTTTGATCCTTTCTTTGTAATTAGCTTTTCCTACGGGGTGTCCTAGTCAGACCCAAGGCACTTTTCGAAGTGGGTCTACACATAATTTTTGGGTCTAGGGTAAAATTCTTCGGGTCTGTTACTATTTAGGTTCTTAGATCTTAGGTCTACAGATGGACCAGGTTTGGGTCTGCTTGAAAATATAGATTTCAAACTTCATTCTTCAATGCACAACATTAAATACTGGCAGTGAAATTCCCAGTGATTTACCTGTGACCGCATCCCTACTTCGAGATTTTGTCATCTCCGACGAGAAGATATTACGGATCATTCGTAATCTAAATCCGAGCAAAGCGCACGGTTGGGACGAAATTTCAGTGCGAATGATAAAAATATGCGATGACTCATTAATAATACCATTAAAATTGATTTTCGAAAATTGTTTGCATCACGGAATTTTCCCTGAAACCTGGAAACGAGCAAATGTTGTACCTGTTCGCAAGAAAAGTGAGAAAAATCCGAAGGAAAACTATCGCCCTATCTCTCTCCTTCCAATTTTTAGCAAAATTTTAGAGAAGCTTATCTACGAGTCTTTGTATTAACATTTAGAGAGAGAAAATTTACTAAATCCCAATCAATCAGGTTTCCGTCCAGGTGACTCAACAATAAATCAATTGCTTTCCATAACCCATTCTGTCTTCGAAGCCTTTGACTGTAATCCCACCCTAGAAGTTCGGTCTGTCTATCTCGACATTTCTAAAGCCTTTGACAGGGTCTGGCATGACGGCCTTGTGTAAGAAGTGGTGTTTCTGGAAATCTACTGTTACTCCTTCAAAGTTTCTTGTCAAATAGGAAACAAAGGACTGTCTTGAATGGTCAGGCTTCCACCTAGGGGAATATTTCTGCTGGCGTTCCGCAAGGCTCGATTCTGGTCCCCTTGTTTTTTTCTTAATATACATAAATAACCTAACACATAATTTAAAGTGCCGTGTGAAACTTTTTGCAGATGACACCTCACTCTTTACGATCGTACAAGATCCTGACATAGCAGCAAGCGATATGAACCATGACCTGGATCTTATTACATTATGGGCACATGATTGGAGAATGTCCTTTAATCCGGACCCCCGAAAGCAAGCTGTTGAATATAGTCTTTTCAAGGAAAAATTCGAAAATTCATCATCCTGTGATCCTCTTTAATGATGCACCCGTATCCACAGTGGATCAACATAAACATTTAGGCATAATACTAGATTCTAAACTTTCGTTCTCAGCTCACATACAAGCGGCAACAACTAAGTCAAGAAAAGCGATCGGAATGTTGAAGTTCATGTCCAAATATCTGTCTAGAAGTACGTTGAATGAATTGTATAAATTATACGTAAGACCCCATCTAGATTACGGCGATGTAATTTATCATGTGCCTCAAAGAGACACTTGCTCTGGAAATTTCTTGATGGAAAGGCTTGAGTCTGTGCAATACTCTGCTGCCCTATCAGTGACAGGAACTTGGAGAGGAACATCTCGGGAAAGGCTGTACAATGAACTTGGATGGGAATCCTTGAGCTCCAGTAGATGGAGTAGGCGTCTTATTCTTCTTTATAAATTCATCAATAACGTGACCCCTGATTATACAAGGGTCCCTATTCCACCACTGCATGAAACCAGCTACCCTTTTCGAAATCAACCAGTAGTAGGGCAAATAAGGGCAAGAACGGAAAAATTCAGATCTAGTTTCTACCCCGACTCTTTGTTTGAATGGAATAAGCTTGATCCTGAAATAAGAGAATCCCCTTCTGTCAGCGTCCTCAAGAAGAAATTATATTCGCAGATTAGGCCTCCTGCCAATTCGGTATATGGTATTCATAATCCAAAAGGGATTGCGTATTTAACCCAATTAAGGGTGGAGCTAAGCAAACTAAACTTCCGCAAATTTAAACATAATTTTAAAGATACAATCAACCCAATGTGTCCAATTAACAATGGCATAGAAGACACGGAACACTTCTTGCTGCTTGCAATTCTTTCAGAGAGCATAGACGCAGTCTTCTCGTTGGTGTCAATGATGTACTTGAAGCATACGGATACTCCGAGGCTCCAGACAACAATATTTTGCAGCTTCTTCTATATGGAATTAAAAATTTGCCCTTGGAAGCCAATAGATTAATACTGAATGCAACAATGAACTATATTTTTGAAACAGAACGCTTTGATTGAAGATTACTCATATCCCTACGTAGAACACCCAAACCCCTTCTGTCTGTATGTGTTTGTTTTTAGCAGTTCTCTTCGTTTGTAATTATGTAATGTGTTAAGGCAGCTTGCAATCAAAAATCGAATTTGCAAATTCACAATGATTGGCTATAACTTTCAAACCTACACTTGGAATTACCGTATTTGATTGCAAGCTGCCTTCGCGTGTACCTCGGTTTACCGTTTGTATTTAAACATTCCTTTTACTTGTAGTAGCAGTTACGTGTAGTTTTATGTAGCTTATTAATTATTTTTAGAATGGCCACAGGGTAGACATAGTATTTCGCTCCCCATGGCATCGTCTCTGCAGTATTGTAGCGTAGCTTGTAAGTAGTACGTAGCTTGTAAGTATTGTAATTGGTAATATTGTTGTAAAATCTTAATGGAATAGAAAAAAATAAAATATATAGATAGGAAAATATAGATCGTTGCTATCACTTTTGGAGCTGGACATCTTGAATGTTAATGCAAATTGTGGCAACTTTCCAACAGTTCCATCTGGCATCATTTGTTCACGGTTCGCGATGGGTGGTCCACATTGCAGAAGACAGAAGCACAGCATGAAAAATCCGGAAGTTACTGTATAAGAACTGCCCAGCCACTTTTTTTTTACAATCAATGACACTACCGGAGGTACATGGTCTCTACAATCTTCTATACTTTTTTATCATGCTCATACAAAGGTTTAACATATGCACCCTAAACGCCGACCTGTTCAAGCGAAATACATACCCTAATCGCGGAAAATTTTCTGCAGAACATACCATTTCCCGCGTCCAAATAGAGCTTCTCAATTTCAGGTACCATAATCACTGACAAGTCAGTTACTAAAATTGCTAAAATTGCCGGTGTGATTTAAAGAGGAGTACCCTGGGTACCAGACTCTCTAAAATTAAATTTTATGGATGCTACCACAGTGGCTTGGCCAGGGTAAATTAAGTGGGGGTATTGAAATGAGAGGGTCTGGGGGCAAAGCCGTTAGGAAATTTTTTTGAGGACACACCCTTTACTTTGGCTGAAAATGCACCTCCCAACATCATGCTACCAATAGCGACAAGGAAACTTTGATAGTTTTGTGACAGTTATCCAATAAAGTAGACCACGAGGAAAATTTTTGTAGAAACATCTTTTACTTTGGCTTAGAAAGCATCTCCCAACATCATGCTTGCCATTTGTGGCAAGAAAACATTTATGGTTCGTGACATTTTTTCTATAGCTACATCGGAGCAGGAGGAAAATTTTTGAAGATGCACCCATTACTTTGGCGTAAAATGTATCCCCTGATTCCATTTTTGCCAGTGCTAAAATGAAAGCTTTGACATTTCTCAGAAAATTCTTACCTCACCTATGCCAAGCCATTGTCTCTTCGGTTTTAAAGGACAAGTCCGGGGAAAACGAGGCTGTGTGATTGTTTATTCGCCTCTTTATCGTAGCAAGCCTCCTTTATCGTGTTCTCGTGCCATTTTCAATGCATGAGTACATCAGGGGCGGATCCAGCGGAAATTTTGACCGTCTTACGAGCGCGAAGCGCGAGCAGGTCGTGGGAGGCCTCGAGCGAGCGCGAAGCGCGAGGAGTTTGGGGGTCCGGGGGCGCAGCCCCCGGAAAAATTTTTCGGGCCACGCCCTTCAGATCCTCGGAAAACGCCCTATTTTCCAAAGTGATCTCTAAATCATATATAGTTTCCTTGCCGGTAAAAGCCACTTCAGGGCCTCAATCTTAATGCTATCTGAATAATTTTCAATCATGTTGGACAATTTATCCACATTATAAGAGACAGAACCACTGAGCATGGTCTTAAGAGGTTTCTTAACTTGCCAAAATATTGAGGAAATGGGGATGAGATGCATAAAATCAGAGTGAAGATATGATTCTGCTGATGTAAGTGCTCTTAACAGATGACACATTTCTTCTTCACCATTAATTGCTAGGGAACAGGCATTGTATAAGCTGTTTCTGTTGGATGCAACCCTGTTTAAATGTGAAATGAAAATCTGTTGCAAATAGTGTGGATATTTTTTGGAACTTGGGATGGACAGTTAACAACCAATTACAGAAATTACAGGAACAAAATAAAAGTAATCAGGCTACTAAGAAACTGAACAGACATGCATTCATGCCCTCATTGCTGTGCAAGTATCATCATTAAATAAAATAGAAACTAAACTAAATAGAGTAGAGAACTAAAATAGAAACTAAAATTTTAAATTCTTGTGATCCAACATTGATTTATAAATGAAAGAAATCTTAACAGAAGACCAAAAAAGAGTTTTAGCATCCTCCTAAAGTTTTTCAGGCAGCAATATGAAAAATCACAGCACAGCATACATCAGATTATCAAAATAATGATACCAAGTTGGTGAACAGTTTTGAATATTCTATGAATAATTTTGCTATTCAATACAGCACATTAAAAATCAGTCATAACTGACAAATACTAAAGAAATGCTATTATTTGTACACTACCCTGCCCCTGCCCCCAGATTAACTTCTTGCGCACATCCATCAAGAATCACCTTTTTTGGTTTTATAGAAATTGATAATGGATGGAATGGATGGTAAAGGAGCATATCCATCCACAGAGGAATGTGGGTTAGTTTTGATATAGATTTTGGCCAAAATATTCTGGAAATAGGTCTACTTCTGTGAATTTCTGGAGTTAGGGTGTAGTTTTAGCAAGAATTTCTAGCAATGTTATGCTTTTGCTTAATGTGAGGTAGCAAAGGAAATTCTGGTAATGTTCTGTTAATAGGATAAGCAATAATTGTCCAGTCAGTTGTCTTGTAGATAACAAAGCACATATATGCATGATCTATTACTGAAGTCCCCCCCCCCCCCCTAGGCTCCCTTCCCATATAAATATAAATAACTTTTTTCATAATCATCTGAAAGAAAACTCAAACTGTACATCTACTGGTACTTCCCATAAATGCACATTGTAACCGTATCTTTCCAAACAATGTTTTAAATATCAGCCTGTGATACATGACACCTAACCTACTCCTATGGCTACCTAACCTTGTAGCCGTGATCCTAATAGTTCTGAAGCCCAATACCAACCCTTCAAACTAATCCCCTAACCGTAAGTGAACCCTAACCCTCATACCAATTACCCTAAAGATCAGCCCCTCATATACAGTACCCCTTTCCATAATTGTCATATCTCTCCGGTTGCTGTTAAAGGAACTGATTGAATTCTCCCTTGCTACACCCCCAGCCCGACTCGATAAAACTCGATAAAGGTCATTCAAAATGATCAAGATTATTCAAATGAATAACTACCTTGCTAGGAAAATGCTTCAGCCTGTTTGAAAGCTGAATCGATCATGTTGAATGTGAGGTAAGAGTGAGACAGCAGCTTCGTTTTGGCTAGGCCCTCCACAACAGCACGGCTGATAGGAACATTTCTCCCTAATTTGATGAGCTGCTATGTTGAAAAGCTTTGAATGCCAAGATCGTCACCAGATAAGATTAGATCTTCTATTTTCCAAGCAAATCCACCTCTAAATCGTCAAATAAATTGTTTTCAATCCTTGGCGCGAAATGTTTCGAGCAGTCAGTGCAGTCGAAGGTGAAAGGTGAAAGGGATCGCAGAGGTACACCAAGAAAGCATATGGCGAGGCGCAACCAAAAGCTCGTAAGACGGTGCTAAAGAGCCTACCATCGCCTCGACCATCTTCCAAATATTTTCCAATACGTTTTCACTGTAATTTTGCCAAGGTACCTAACATACATCTTATCTACCGTCTTACGAGAACAATACCATCACGTGACGGTTTCAATTTTGATTGTTTCAGAGTGTCCGCGCAGGTTTTAATTTATTACTACCGTCTTACCAATCATCTTTGGCCTTTTGGTCTTGCGTTTTTGTTCACTAATTTATGCAGTGTGTTGCAAAAGAATAGGGGTGTGTTGGCATGGCATGGCGTTGATTTGCATAGCAATGAAAGAAGGAAAGTGAGGCTGTTTCAAAATGGGGAATGTGTTGACAAAAATTTTAGCGAGATGTTCATTCCCTGTCTCGAGTATGACAGTTTGGGGGGGGGCAGGGGGGAAAGGGAAAAGTTCATGTATTTACCTCATTTGGTTTACTGTGAAATAGCTGCTCGTACAAATAAAACAAATTATGAATCAGCAATATAAATCACTGTTTCTATGAAAAGTTCAGTTTCGGAATTTGACCGTCTTCCGTAAGTACCGTAAGACGGTCTGGATCCGCCCCTGTACATGACGCAGAGGCTAGCAGCGATTAAGAGGCGAAAAAGCAATCGTACATCTTCCTTTTTGTTTGTGCGATATGACGTCACTTCGCTCAAATTGCTTATTTGAATACGTAATTTCACAAGGAGAAGGCAAAAAATAGTGGGAAAAAGTATCATACATCATTCATTGCAGTATAATCTTGTATTTCATCATCAATCATACCAACCCCGGACTTGTCCTTTTGACCATCTTTCGAAAAAAGTGGTGGGGACAATGACCTCACATACCCCCCGCCCCCTGTGGCCACGCCACTGTGCTGCCATGATGTTAATAATGTTAAAAATGATGTTAAAGATTCTATTTCATAGAGTCGGGTACCCAGGGTAGAAGAGGAAACTGCTCCCGAATTCCTACCCCATCTTGTGCTGGTCTGCTAAGTTCTTTGACTCGCTACAAACTCTATGTTAGAAATTTTGATTAGATATCATTGCAGAGGAGTTCAGATTTATCAAATGCAAAATAAGACACCCTTTTGTAAAACCATGGTCAAATCGGCACTCCTAAACACGGGCCCGCGCGGGCCCGTGCCTACTTTGAAGAAAGGCACCATTTCCTGCGTTTTTTTTTGTACGCGCATGATAACACATCAGGTACTAAGTGCCCCCCCCCCCCCAGGGAAGAACTGTTTCACTTCCAAAGTGCATAATTATCATAAAATCAATCATCGTGCCCACTGAAGGTTACTACGAGCTGTTTTTGGTCTGGGTCTACGCGAATTTCTTTTAGGTCTACGTGTTTTGGGTCTGACTTGGACACCCCGTTTTCCTTGTCGTTCATTGTTTGCTCCATCCAACTGCATTGCAGGAATAATGAAACGGCTGTAGAGCATCAATGAAACGGTCATAGAGCATCAGCATGAACATGAACAGTGAAACGGCTGTATCATCACAAAAAATTGTTTAATGTCTAATTCCAAAAATGGAGAAAAACGTGTTTTGCATGAGTGAAAAACAATCTTGATAGAAAAAGTTCATAATGTGCAGTGCAGTGTTTAGTCTGGACAACTGTAATGGTCCATCCCACTGTGATTTACTTTGCATGAATGCAAATCAGACCTGAATGCATTCATTACAGGAATTAGAACTGGCAATTCTTTGGTCCTGCAACAACAACAAAACTGAATAAGGTTTTATTTAATGTAAACTAAAATGTAAAGGTTTTATTCTGTACGACATATGGTGTGACAAAGATATCATTTTTCTTTACATTTCAGATGTAAATAAATTTTATTTGCTGAATCAAGTATAAAAATTGCACAAATCAGTATCACAATAGCATTGCACTAAATCTTGAAACACAAGAAGTAGATACTATTTGGCCTGATCCTATGCAGCCCTCATAATAAAATGACGACAATTCTTTTGTTGTATGAATAATAACCGGTGTCAGTAAAGACATTACCCCCTGCCAGCAAAGACATTACCCCCGAGAACGCAGACGCGGACTTTAATACTAAGATATTGGACACGTTAAACCTGCAATTTGTTGCAAACCTCCGGTGTCAGTTTTGAGCATTCCTTCTTCATCAATCCCCAACCAGCATATATTTGTTTGTGCAAGTCAAAGTTACCTCCAGCTAGCTAGGCCCTGGAATCATAGTCGTCATGTTTCTGTCTTTGAACAAGATAAGCTGTAGAATCTATTCTGTGAATGGTTGAAGCAAGACAGAGAATAAAACGAAATCCTCGCATATTTGTAACAAACACATGATGTGATACGCACCAGATATGTGAAGAATCCCCTTCTTCGTGAACTGCAGCCAGGAAGTTTGCAGTGCAGCAGTGAAGAGTGAAGCCCCGGGGGGGGGGGGGGTACTTAGTATATTTGTCCGACGGGGATGTGCCGTTTTTAAGGGTATCGTTTTCACCAATTTTTTCTAGCCCAGGGTATCAAAATGAGGCAATTTTTCTAGAGCAGGTTGTCAAAACATGTCAGAGGAGGATATTCGGCTAGCTCGGGTCTGTTTTCGGTCAAATTTCATGTTTTTGAGTATACTTTTCACCAATTTTTTCTAGAACAGGTTATCATTTTGAGCGAAAAATTCTGGAGCAGGGTAAAAAAAAATTTTTTTCGTGGGCACACCCCCGTACAAATTTAAGTCAAGTACCCCCCCCCGGGAGTGAAGCAAACATTTTGATTGAATTGAATTGACACGTAAGGTAAGGTAGTAGAGCCGAGCCACATACATAAATAAACTAGCTGTTAACGGAGTTAAGTGAGTGCAGCTCAGAAGAATAGTCTGCCAACGTTAGAGGGGGGCGATTACTCATTACCATTCACGAGCAGTTATCTGCCCCCCCCCCCATAAGGGCGAATTTTGCAATGGAAGATTTGAGTTAAAGGACAATTCCAAAAATTAGGTAATTATCAGTAAGGAATCTCAAGTTATCTTGTGGTATTATTTTCTATCCGATCTATATTAAAGTGCCCTTCTTATGAAAAAGTGCCTTTGAAGTGCCATGCCCCTCCAAGTTAAAGATGCTTCCTTTTTCCCTGAATATCTCTGTTCAATATCCAGAACTATAGGCTTCCTTGCTTGATTCAAACAAAAGAAAGCAAAGTTATGCATGTGTAAGTTTTAAAGCCATAAAAATAAGTGGAATTTTCCAAGCGGGCTGAATTTTATACAATGTAAGGGTTGTTCAGCTCAGCCTTCTAATTTAGTCTCAGAGCAACATTTTCTCTCGTTTACAATATAGCTTCACTGACTGGAAACTAGTCAAATTGTTCGCATGACAAAGGCTACTGAGGAGCAGTTATGTAAAATGTTTACGTTTTAAAAACTGATCACACAAATAGCTTGATGGATCTCTATCACAGCAAATAAATTCTAAATGATCCAATATAAATAAAATAAATAGTTATTATAAATAATGATAAAATGTTGTCAGCTAAATAATGAAACTTGGGTTGTAGGATCCTATGGTCCTATGGTCGTATGATCCGGGGTTCGCTGGGTCGTAAGAACATTCCGCCATTTCAAGCATATCTGCTTCACTGGTTTTGATCATTTTCTTGTAATTAACTTTCACTTATTGTTCATTGTACTGCATTAACAAGAATGATGAAACAGCTGTATCATCACAACAAACTGTTCAATGTTGAATTCCAAAAATGTCGAAAAACATGCTTTGTATGCGTAGGCAATCTTTAGTCTTGACAACTGTTCAATTGTCCATCCTGCAACAGATTGTTTTATATAATGACTCCGTACTGTGTTTAACTTTGCATGAATGCAGATCCAATCCCTGCATCACAGGAAGTTGAACAGGCAATTCTTTGGTCCTGCAACAAAAACAGAAATTGAATAAGGTTTTACTGTAAACATAGATGTTATATGGCCTAACCTAACCATTTCTTGAGATTCTTCGTCTCAATTTTGGATCTTCGTCTCAATTTTGAACATTGTTCCTTTATTCAACCCCTGCCGGTTGTAGTACTCAGCATATTTTGTTTGTGCGAGGACGAGCAATGTCAACAACGCTTAGGCCGACGCCCGCGACAGCTTCCCTTCTCTGAAACATTTCAGCTGGACAACCGATTCTGTGAAGAATGGTAAAAGAACAACAGAGAAACAGAGAGGATAAAAAGAAAGTCTCTCATATTTGCAATAATGATATAGAGGTAAATTTTGATACGTACCAAAGTCTCTGAAATCCCTTCTTCTCGACATGCAATGCAGCGTGGCCAGCTTCCAACGCAACGAGCAAGAGTCATGGCCATTCTTTTTCTGGAGGCGTGCAGAACAAAGGCCTTAAGAGTCATGGCTATCGTTCCTCTGTTCCTTTATTCACAAAGACAAATAGGCAACCGTAAACAAAGGCCTTAAGAGTCATGGCTATCGTTCCTCTGTTCACATAGGGACACGTATTTTCGAGATAAATCTCGTCTAAATGACAGCTTCGCTACCGCTGCGCCAATAATCCACGATGGGCAATTTGTCGCGTCTACATTGCCGCTTCGCAGGCGCTTCGCGCCCCCGAAGCTGCAACAATATTCTTATAAAAAAAAAGAGTGTAAGGCTCCTTTTCAGATACGTTTCTTCAAGCAATACTTTGTTAAATTTACATTAGAGAAATTGCTGTGTCAAACAACTCAAGTTCCCTCAAGTTACATGAAAACACTTACGCAATTTTAACAGATTTTACGGAGATTTTACCAACACGGTAACAAGTTGGTGCCAGATACTTTTAAGGCCTAGACATTTTAGCTATTCTACAAAAGAATCGAGCGTTATTTTTATATATTTTTGATTTTTAGACGCGAGGTTCGATCGAGTGTGCGTGGCGTCAGAGCTTCTATCACTATTGTGCACATTCGAAAATTCTTTTAAATGTTGCAAAATATCGTTCGTCGACTCTGATTTTTTTCATAATAGCTAATAAAAGGTCTATTTAGGACAAGAAAGATCCAAGGAAAACAGAGGTTGAATTGAATTGTATTGTTCGAACTAACTGCTGATTGGCTTTCTAAACAATAGTAATGTAAATCCCATCATCTGATTGGATATTGCAAGATTCGAACGTAATTCGACTAATTCGCAATTACTGGAGAACGTCAACATGACTTAAATATGGCCTAAAACTGCAGCAGGAACCGGCAATCAATGAATTCGTTTCGCTGCAAATTTTTGGGGGCTACCGCCCCCAAGCCCCCACTTGGTTCAATAGGTATACTTTAATCTTAGTACTGACGCATTTTCCATCCAAAATCAGTACACAATTCACACACGGAGAAATATTAAAAGTGTGTCCGCTAAAGTGCAAACTAGCCAAACGAGTTGCTTGTGTGAAGTGAAGGACACATTTTTGACGTTGCCTGGAAAGAGATCGACAAAATGTTTGTAAAGCGGAGCAAAGTGCACTCCTGGATGTACATAGCGTGTATTGCTGTATTTTCACACCAGTTGTTTGTCGTTGTGGAAGGTTTGATTACAATAATGTATTTAATTGTTACATTTTCCTCGCTGTGCACTATCTCCCTAGACTGGCTACATAATCTCTGTATGCTCCTTAGAAACAAGAACAACAGCGAAATTGAGGGTAGTGTAGCTGTAGCTAGTCTAGTGTCTCCCTTCGCCTAGAGTGCAGTTTAGCGGGCGGCATTCGAATATTGTGTTGTTGTGTCATGTCATAGGGTTAGTTGGGGTTAGGGTTGGAATATGACATACCTATAGATAGCGCCTCCTGCTAAACTGCACTCGTTCCCTTATCTGAATGGCCGCAACAAAGTCAGAGCTCAACACAAAGAAGGGATGTCTTTGTGAATCGTTTGTTCAGAATAAAGAGGGCAAATCGAAGTCAGTAGGATAAGCAGCCATTTAATTCTCCTATTTTTGTATTGTCATTATCACCCAATCAGATGCGTGACAAACTGCTTTTAAAACAAATGATGCTGCAGCTCCTGCAGAGCGTTCTAAGCACCCTGGTTAACCTTAGACTGATTACGATTGAGTCCTAGTAATCGCTACCACCCACCCACCCTACTCGCTCATACTAGGACTCATGGCTTCCCAGCCAAATGGCTGGCCCTATTTAGGCCGAGTACCACAAGAAGTTGTGTTACCAATCACAGAGCTTCATTTTGGTCACATGACCTAATTTCGTGGTCACATGATTTTTTTCTTGACAATGATTGGTTTATTTTCAGTAGCTGCCAAAAAGAGGCTAGAAATGATATTTCCCGGACCACTGATTGACACAACCGAAAGATGGCGGCAACTAGTCGCAAAGCTGCGAGGCCGAAGCACTTCAGGGCTTAGGGGCGAAGGCTCTGCAACAACAATTATCTTTCGTTCCTTGGTGAGCTCAATTTAATACTGGCAGCAGTTGCAATCATTGAAGAGAAGAGGAAGACTACATTCGTAAGAAAATGAGTTCAGTCTCGACAATGCCTTTGATCAGTTCAAAGCCGCGTCGACAGGGTCGAAACCCCTTCGCGCCACTTTTCTCTCTCACCCAGACCTCAAATCAGACCGTTGTGAGCCGTTGTGGCGCCAAGTTTCGTCAGTATTCGTCATTTCTTCTCGTTCTGTTTTTACTACAATTTAAAAGTCAAGCAGAGGTGAATGCTTCTTGGGAGTTTTCAACATATTACAAGGTGATGATGTTATGTTGAACGGGACGAGAAAATGAATGTTCTGACATCGGATCGTTTGTTAAAGAGTTGTATGGGTGCCTGGATAAAATAATGCTCGGTCGGGCAACAAAGAATACATTGGCCAACAACAGGCCGGACATTAATATTTTGAAACAGTTCTCATGTTGAAATGTTTGATATTCAAACTTGAGAAAGCTTTCCAAATCTCAGCGAAGAAATCCAAAGCTGCCTCGAGCATCGAGCAAGTAAGTCAACAATATACTGTACATTTCTAAAATCTTTTCAGAATGGAAATTGGTTTATGGCATTTTTGGCATCTTCATTTACTCTAGATTTAGAACTTCTCTGCACGTAATTTTCATAGAAAACTAGGAAGCCCCTAAGGAAGTCGAGCAAGTACTGAAAGCTTCTTTAGTACCCAGAGTTTCTTACAAGTTTCTAAAATGTTCCACAACAATTTTCCTATCTGTTCCCTCGACTCGGGAAAGTCCAATGTTTAGAAATCATTCAAGTGCCTTCCGAGTAATATTACACCAGTAAAAAGTGAAAATGAATTAGAAATAGGACAAGGATTTCCTTCATTAAGCAAACAGTTTCTCGATTTACATTTTCTTTGCACAGGAGTTTCTTACACTTTTGGTGATTAAAGTAAAGCAGTTAGATCAAAAATATGTAAAAAACAAGGCAGGCCCACTTCGCTTTATGCATCACTAGATGCAGGTAGGCCACAAGTTAAGTTTTTGCTAATTTTGCTGCATATCCAAGGGCAGGGGACAACAATTTGTTGAATATTAAATAGTATGCATAGAATATTTCCTTGTCATATACCGGCCATTTGCTCAATTAAATTTGTTTACTGACCTCTATCCATGGTCCAGTTTCACTGCTTTTTTCTCTCTAAATCCAAACATTTTTTGTTTACATTTGCATCATAAGTTGACTTTTTATGATAATTGAAACACTACCTTGACTTCATGAGTTCATACTTCAAAATCACACACAATTAGAAGTTTAGTTTGGCTGGGAGTTTGGCAATGCAATGAAATTTGTAAACAGTTAATTCCAAAGCATTCCAGGATTTTGTGCTGAGGTTTCTTGTTCTTGTGCAAAATATTTTAACCTAGTTTGACAAATTCAATTCCTGGGATCTTGATGCTTTTCAGTGTAAAAGCAAACTTTTCAGTGTAAAAGCAAGCCTTAGAGTGTCAAAGCAAGCTTTTCAGTGCTAAAGCAAGCTTTTCAGTGTACAAGCAAGCTTTTCAATGTAAAAGCAAGCTTTGGATAAAAAAGGATATTAGATAACAAAATTAATGTGCAGTATTTGCTGCAGCATTTGATGAAAGCTTGACAAGAATCGTAAAATAGTTGAGCTTAGGATAAAATGGGTACAGCAAAATGTATTGATAACTTTCATGGAAAAGGAAAACTTAACTGACAAACTGTTCTCTATTCATAACTGTTGGAACTACTGTAATCCTCCTTGACCTTGCAAATGTTTAATTAACAATTCAGTCTACTGTACTCCAACAATCAGCATTACCGATTTTATTCCCAGCCATTTCACCCTACGTACCCTACAAAGTGCAGTTTTTGTCAATCAAAATTGAAAATCATTTGGTTAAATGATAGCAGAAATATGTTGACAAGGAGTCACAGGTCAATATGCAAGAAAAACAAAATGTTCTAAAATTCACAAAGTGTCAATTCCTTTCACAATAAAATAAAGTACATATTGAAAACATTCTAAATCCTAGATTGCACATATCAAAATGCAAAATTGTTGATGTTACGTCTCTGCCTTTGTTCCTGCAGCTTAGGCAAACAACAGTTGTTTGCAGTAAGATTTTGAAGATAATGAATTTTCTGCTTTCTCCATCATGGATCAAAACTATAGGATAGGATTATTTGTTTCACTGATGCAGTTTTTTTTCTGTTATGTGCCTGGAATTTGATCTGTTGATAAAAAAAGATATGCAATGAAAGAAAACTTCATATGAAAGAATAAAAACTAAATTTACTAGTAGAAATTCTGTTTCTTTAATTCCTTTAGCCCTCCCGTCAACAATGAAATCTCATACTTTCGATTATTCATGATAATTTTTTGCTCATACCTTTCTTTGACAGTTATTTTGAAAGATTTTCTCATCTGCTGCAATGGTAAATGTCTTGACATGAGCTGACCAAAGCTAGATCAAGTCAGTTTGACAGCGAGAACACAAACTGCTTAAAAACGTAGCGAAAACGTTTTGCCGGGTTTTGCCACAAGAGTAGGCCATATATATAAACATTTTCTCATTACCGAGACCTGGGTTGTCTATGTCTATACTATAAATGCCAACATTTTGATCAGATCATGGCAGAACGATATCAACCTAGCTGTGTTATTGCCATTTAATGTATTCCTAAACAAAATGTAGGACCCGAAAAGAACTTTATCTTACCTTTTTTCATCAAGATCACTCCCTGAAAATGTGCATTACCGACTTGATGAAGAATCGCGATGGCGGTTGCTGGGCAACTGTTGTTGCTGTTGATGCTCTGCGCTGTTCCGTAATTTAGCACTGGTCAATTCTGAAAGCGAGGCAAATCCTTTACAGGGCCAGCCATTTGGCTGGGAAGCCATGAGTCCTAGTATGAGCGAGTAGGGTGGGTGGGTGGTAGCGATTACTAGGACTCAATCGTAATCAGTCTAGATTAACCTTACTCCTCATATCCCTCCCCCCCCCCCACCCCGTGCTCCTCATATCTGTCTCTGTCTTAGGAATCACTAAAGCTATCACAGCAAACTCTCTGATACTCAATTATCACGGGGGGGGGGATCTTGGCTAAATTCTGGGTAAGTGTCTCCCGCGAGCATATTCAAAGTGGTACCGTTGGTTAGACTAACTTTTTCGAAAATGATACCCTTGGCTAGAGCGATACAATGATAATACCCTTGGCTACATTGATATTGAGAAACAATACCCTTGGCTATATTCATTTCAAAGCCATTCGAGTCATAAATAAGTTTGAATCTTCATTTTCAAGAGCTTGGCTTTCACAGCCTTTTTCGTGTACAAAAAGTTAACAGACTGCAGCAAATTATTGGGGGGGGGGGTGGGGCTGAAGCGCCCCAGCCCCCATCCCGATTCCGACGGGCCTGCCCGCCAGGACTGTTTACCGAATTCCCGCTGTCTTTCCTAAAGTACATCAAAACCTAGATTCATCATTTTCACGACGTTTGATCGTACCCGGAGAGGCATTCCCTCTGCTTTTGACTAGAATTATCATTCAGTTTAAGCAAGATATCATAAAGAGCTTGATAACATCTTCGTTTAACATTATGTACGTCTTTTTTTTATCGTAATTTAACATTATTTCCAAAGTCTCTTCCATCCTCTTCTAGAGCAGTTCATGATGAGGGGCTTTAATGTGCGATCAAATGCAATGGGCAGCGTCGTGGCCAGTGCAAATTAAGGGGGAGGGTATTAAAATGAAGGGGTCTGGGGGCCAAGCTCCCAGCTAAATTTTGATGAAACGCCCTCTACTTTGGCTTAGAACACTTCTAGCGATCCAACATCAGTGGTGCTAAAATTGAAAATTTTGTAACAGGTATAATCTTACAAATTATAACATCCCCAGAAAACTTTTTGAGTAAACGCAGTTTTCTTTGGCTTAGACTGCCAATTTGTAACAATTATCTATGAATCTATGAATCACAACATTCAGGAAATTTTTTGTGCAAACACAATTTTACCTTATCCTAGAACGATTCTAACAATCCATCTGCCTGCCCCCATAATGGATGCCTTGACAATTACATGATAGTTCGTGTGGAATAATTTTCAAACACCAACCTTTACTTAAAATGACTTTCCCAGTGAACATCCAGCATTTCCCAGAAAAAGTCTTACCCTTCCCTGCCTATACACAACTACTTTCTCTTCATTTTGAAAGAACCTCGAGGACCATCTTTTGACAACCCCATCCGTGGCCACGCAACTGCCGAAATGAGGCACATCACGTGAGGCTGAAGCAATGAATCTAGCCCCAGTTTTTCAATATGGGTCAATCCTGCTTCCCGAAAGCTGTTGCCAAACTGAAAAATCTGACGATTCCCGGCTCATAATTCCAAAAAAGTGGCGATTCCCGATTCCCGAAAATCATATTGGTTACCCTCTGGTAAGGGAATGTCTGTTCCTTGGTGCCTGGACAGTTATAAAAAATGTGATAACGACAGAGCTTCACACAAATGTTAGATAAAAAACAATAAGGCTACAAAAAATGTTCGTTCTCGTAATCTAAACGACGAGCAGAAATTCTGCTATGCAAAATTAACGTTAACGAACTTTGTATTGTGACGTAACGTAACTTGGCAAGGCTGAACTGCTCTTGTTCCGATCTCAGGAATTTGCCGACTGAGTGTAACTTTTACTTGATTTGCCGACTGAGATTTGGCCAGGGGGGGTGCCGCACCCCCAGCACCCCCAATGTAGCTACGGCCCTGGCTAGCATTTCGCGGGATCTCTGCATTACAGAAATCGAGACAGAAATCCCTCTTCACCGGAAAATGCCGGGGAAATTTCCCTTCTTTGATTTTGATTATTTGCCATGACGTAATAATTATGCTCAGAGAGAGAGAAAGAAAGAAAAGAGAAAGTAAACAACCTAAAGCGAGGCTTGTTCAAAATGTCTGGCAAATACTGCCAACTCTATTTACCGGACCAGTTGTTACGCTAGAACCTATGAAAGACATGGAGCATTATTGTGAAAATTGAGACAACATGAAACCAATCCTGTATGAAGGGAAAACGGTATCGTGTAAACGGGGCCTTAGTTTGCTATGGTCGGCTGCTCTCCTACCTAATTTATTTTCCATTCATTTTCTTCTAGTACACACGTAGTTTGTTATAAGAAGAAAAGAAACCGCTTATAAGAAACAGTAATGGAAACAGTAGGCTCAATTTTTCGAAAGTTAAGAAACAACCCCGTACCTGAATTTAAAAAGCTGAGAAACTTCTGTAATTTGCAGTTTTAAGTTTCTCAGCGCAGTCAAACATGTTTGTTTGGACATTATTTTGAGTGCGAATTATGTAATTTACTTGTTTTGAGATCTTACTAAGTAATTTGGGAGCCCTCTTGACAGAGATGAAATTAAAAAACTTTTGGTAGCAAAATGGCCAAAAAAGTTAAGAAACTGACTACCAGCCGCCAGCCCCGGACCTTAGTTTTTTATAACAACATTACGTTAACTGCATTTTGTTTTAGGTTCTTAGGCTTTATTTTTTGTTTTCTTTTAGAGCCTCCAGAGCATAGAGGAAGTACACTTTTTTATCACATAAGAAGTAAGGTTGAATTGATCATTTGTAGCAAAATTCAAGCATTAAAATTAATACACATTCAATAAAGTCATTCATATTCATTATTCAAGAACAAATGTCACAAATCTCGTTCATATTCAAGATCAACTATCATTCACATTCAAGGAAAACAATTCATATTCAACCAAAAATGTATCATTCACATTCCAGGAAAACAATTCATACTCAAGGTTTTCATTCACATTTAAGGGTCGTTATTCACATTCAACAGCTAAGTCTATCAAAGATGCACACACCTTGCATTTAGAAATGGTCCACCAAACACCAGAGATTCAAGTTCGCAAAATCAAAATTTACACAATTTACAGTGCACCCAAAATCAGAGGTTTTGAAAATGGGCCTGGTCATGACTTGTATCATGGACATTTTCCAAAACACCTACGGTATATACATATTTTTTTCCAATTTTTTGCTTTTAGAATAAAGACGCATGAACATGGCCCTGATCAAACGAAAATAATAAAAATGTGGTAAGAAGGATAAAGTCGTGCCACATCTCCAAAATAAGTGTGCAAGTACTCCTCTCCTTTTTCCTCTTCTTTAATACAAAACACTTGGGATGGAATGCAATGCAAGGACCAATTCCTCAAAAGAAAAGTCACTTCAAGAACAATTGATTCAATTCAAGGAATAAATCTTTTCAAAAGTAAAAGCTAAGGGTCAAAGTAGAAAATTCTTTTGCAAAATGCCTGTGTGATGTCAAATCATGGCTAGGCCATTTCTCAAAACCTCTGCTTTCAGGTGCACTCCAAATTTTGACCTTCTGAACTCATAAATAGCTCCGTTGTTTGAATTTAGCGATGAATTCAAAAAGTCCCGATATGTATCGTTTTGCTCCCTTGTTCAGTCAAAAGGGGATACTTTTTTGAGACACCCAGTACATGGATCCAAAAAATAAGGACGAATTTCAGAAAATATTGGAACGAAAAGCTGAAATTGGCATCCAAAATTAAGAAACTTTTGGCACCATGGGCTTATCCAGGTTTCTTATAAAAGAAAAATAGAAGCAGAAGTTATACAGCATTCATACTACTGACGTCTGCATTCCAAGATCCGTGTTTTCCGAGTCCGTAAAATATAAGTTGCGTCTGGTTTATTGAAATCACGCCATATGATTTCCAGACAACAACAAATTCTACTCACGTTTGCATGAAAGTTGCATCGATGGTATTTTTGCATGATTAGAAAACATCGCATTTATTTGAAACCCACTCGTGTTTCTATTTATACTGTTGCTGATTTAACTTTTAAAGATACAGACAAAATTAGCTGTGGAAGGCTGCGAAGTTCTGCAACGGTCGCTTGGACTAGCGCCGCTTTGGAGCAAGAGCCAAGCCAGTGACGCAGAAGATTATTGGAATGGCAGAAGGATGGGTTTATGCAACCATACCGCAATAACTGGCCACCAAATGGCACCACATCCATATTTACCGAGGCTGCCTTTTCAGAGAAGACTGCATGATGCAGGGCGTACAAAATATTATACTGGCATGGTAAGAAATGGGAAACATTTTGCATTAACCGAACCAAAGTTGCGAGCTGCTGCAAAATGTCGGAAGTTGATTTGGGGAAGGCAGGTTGTCCCGCGTGCAGCTTGTTGCAATTTAGCTAAACATTTGCACCTCAAATGGTGGATTTCCTGTCTTTGCATAACTTATTTGAATGTTTTAGCACTATTTTGGTGTTTTGCAAGTCCGCACTCAGCAAATATACTATTTCTGGAGCAATGATTTGCAGCGCGTAGGCAGGAATTGATTAGAGCGAATTAATATTTTTAGACAGACAACATTTGATACCGAGTTTTCAGACTTCGTCAGGTTTTGAAGCGCGCACTGTTCTGGGAAACTGTCTTTACCCTTCCTGCACGTTAATACTGACTTCCTTCTCGGCCTTTTCTGTTTTGTAATAATGTTTATTAAAGATTTTGGGACACAACGACAAAATACGAGAATGAAGAAAACGATTTTCCAGACTGAATTTCGAAAATCGATGACAAAATGAATGACTGAAACCCCAATTAATTGTTTTGCAACATGAAATTCCGACAAACTAAGCTTTATTAAAAATGCTGTTGCAAGAACTGTAAAAACATTCGGGGGAGGGCGTTGGAGAACTTCCCCAGCCCCACCCACATAAGGATTTGGGTTGAAAGGCAACAATAACAACATATTGCAGGGTTAGAATTAAAATTGATACAATGAAATTTGATACTTTATAGTTTGAATATTGATTGACGTTTCCTATTGATTGTTCAAACTTGGTACTTTAACCAGAACAATCTCTTTGAAAGGAATGAGGAACTTGGTGCTACCACAACAAAGGGCTTCCAGATTATAGTTTTTATTTCCATGGAGGTGCTTCCTCTGTTCTGTGGACATATTTACTATTAGGACTTGTTTTATGGGCATAGGTGCCCCAGGGGGTCTATCTTAGAGAAAAGCAAGGAGGTTTGCTTGCCAAAGAAATCTTTCAGGACTTTGCCCTGGAACAAAATTTTGAGAAAACAATACAGGTTCAGCAATAGGTGCAGCAAAAGGACTGTGCACCTGGTTTTTTTTGTAAGAAACTGCCTACAAGAAAGGGTAGGCTCAATTTTCCGAAAGTTAAGAATCGACCCTACCCTGAATTTAAAAAGCTAAGAAACTGTTGTAATTTGCAGTTCTAATTTTCCTAGCACACTCAAAAATGTTTTGACACAGTACAGTTGTAGCAACTGTTTGGACATTATTTTGAGTGTGAATTATGTTATTTACTTGTTTTGAGATCTTGCTAAGTAATTTGGGAACCCTTTAGACGAAAGAAAATTATCTCTACACTTCTGGCATTAGAAGTATAAGAAACACGTAGGAAACTTTTGGTTGCAAAATGGCCCAAAAATTTAAGAAACTGCCTTCCAGCCCCGGACCTTAGTTTCATGAAAAAATACGTGTAGATTTTTCAAACAAGAATTCTGAAAGATAATAGACAGAGGATTAGAGAGAATGGTGGAACGGCTTAAACAGTTTCTGTCAGCACAGTGTGCCCAGATCTCCGATTTCGAGAATAAATTCATAGCGCAAGAAAGAAAACTGATAAAAATATGGTTGAGGGCTCGTAAGAAAGGTTTCTAAAGGAGGACATGACATGAATGATATTATACAATACTACACTGTATGCTTCCTCATGTGATGTAAATGGAAGGCTTTACCTGCCAACTGCCATGAAAATCAGGACATGGCGATATTGCTATCTGGTATAAGGTAAACAGTTGCCAATCCAATAGAAATTCCTCACAACAAGATGCAACCTACAGTAGCCATCCAGTAAGGTGCAAACAGGGTCTATGATTCATTGAATTTAAACTGTTTATTTCATCGTTTTCAGGCCATGGAGAAACCTTTGCCAGGCTTAGTTATTGAAAAAGTAAGTGGATTTTTCCTTCAAGGCACTGTTGCAATGCAGTGCGTGTTTGATTCTATATATTTTATCAGTGTGCCCCAATGGCATAGAGGATGGTTTTAATTTGTGTCAAGGCTAACAGTAATTGTACCTTGAAACATTTTGCACTTGTTGGTCAGATCCTTGTTGTATGAATGCAAGGGAATGCATCCCCTACCAAAAGGCTTTTAGTATGCTTTTAGGTTGGAACAAACAGGAACATTGTTGTGGAAATCATCGTATTTTTTTAATTTTTGTTTCCAGAAAATTTTTCTTTGTTTGCGCATCAACACAGCAAATGTTGCAGGTTGCAAATTTTGCAACTTTGAAGCAAAAATTGCTGGATTTTTTCAAAAACAGTCCTTGCACTTCCTGGATACAACTTCGTTTCAAAATGGTGTTGCCTCAGCACCCACTGAGTTTAAAGTGTGCATTGTGATCTTTGCATGATTGCAAAATGTTTTCCAATTTGCACACCCTTGCATAGGCGTAGGAGACAGGGGGACAGGGGGGCTGCAGCCCCCCCAACGTCAGAAAAATTTGCAAAAATCAGCCATAATCGTGCAGAAATCCGCCTCAAGTCGGGAAAAGTTTTCTCAAACAATGGACTTTTTATCGGGCAGCCCCCCCAAATTTTATCTCCCCCTACGCCGATGCACCCTTGCAGTGAAGCAAATTGCTCTGTATCCTCTCTTTGCTTGGTCAAGTCAAACAACTTTGCAAGCACATTGAATCAAAGTTTCTGCAGCACTGTTTCCTTGTCTGCACCAGCCTCAAAGGCCATGGCCACTTGAGAAGAGTATACTGTAGCTCTTGCTGTCTTCAGGCTCCCATCAAATAATAGAGGGGAGTTGTAGATGGCTCTCCTAAGAATGTTTAAAAAACTTAAAGTACCTCCTTGAAATCTATTCAACCTTCATTTTCTATTTATTCATTTACAAATACAGTACCTCAAGAACGATTTTACTGCTGCCCTGCTGAAAATCTCATGGCAGGTTTGAGCCTTCTATGCGATATTCCTACAAATTCAAATCCTAAATTAGCTCTCCCTATAGTTTTTGCCCCAAGATTTCAGGCAAAAGATGTGATAAAATCTTTTGTGTTAATTTATGCTTTAAACATTTTAAAGGGAATAGACATAGCTATATCGACAAGCTGCTATAAATAGTCTGAAGAAACGCCCACAAACTCGTTGTTTCTTCCGCCACACAATGACACAGCAGGTGTTAAAGTTGTCAAATACAATAGATTATATTTTTACCTTGGCCCGGGCCAGCATTTAACTATGTCGATTCCCTTTAACTTTAACAGGGAAAGACATGCCTGCCAATAGAGGATATAATCAGGGTACAGAATTTGGTGGCACCAGCTTTTACAAACAAAGTCAAGGTCTTTGAGGAGGATGACCTTTCTGAAAATGGTAAGCCTTCAGATTTTAAAAATAGGGCTTAACATTTACAGTAGTTTGCAAAAAATTGCACAAAGTTTGTTTGGAATATTTTTCAGATTCGGGAGTTTGCAGCAATCCAGATTGCAGCTTCTTGCAGTTTGCAATTATTCAAAGCTTCCTTTGATCATGCAAAGTTGCACAAACTCCAAAAGAACAATGGTGCATAAGTCAATGCAAACTGGTTCTAAAGTTTGCGCAAACTGTATTTTGACCAAGGTTTATTGCCCCACACCAAAGTGGGGCGTTATAGCCCACCGCGCGCATACGAGGCTGCACAGGCTAGGGCTTCGAATCTCAAATCCTCGCATATTTGGAGTTTTTCGTCGTAATACAGGTTTGATGCGGTTTTACGCAAGCTTGTTTGAGAATGGTGGGATGTGATTGGTTTTCTGTTAAAACAGGTTTGTTCAGGTTCGTAAGGCATATATTTACTGCATTTGTTGTAGTTTGTATTTTGCTGAGCTGGATTATAAAGGAGAATAGAATAATTGTAATATCACGCCATATGGTGCTTAACATATGATGTAATATGTCTTCTCTTTGAATCCTCTTGTGTCTGAAACAAAGGGCTTTCAACAGAGGAGGAAATCCCCTTTCTTTCCATGCCAAAGGCTAAGGGGTGTCCATAGTAACTGTTTGAGGTAACAACAACGAAACAAAACAAACAAATGGTTTTGGCAGAATGAAGGAGACCAGCAGAGCCTGACAGAACAGGGGAACAGCATTGGCTCCTAACTACCACCAACAAGGCAACGATGCAAACCCTGTTAAGGGAAAAAACAATCTGAATTGTGTAAAATGCAACCGATGCATACCAAGGCCAGTCGGTCAATTTTTGCATGACTGATATCACAAATAAAAACATTTTAAGAACATCTCATATTTTTTCATAAACTGCTATCATTTAGAGTAACCAACGATACTTTTGTAACAATTCAAATTTACTAAATTAGCAGAGTTATAATTTGTGTTTTGGGTTTTCGTGATTTTGAGGTATTTTCTTCTCTTGTTCTGACTGATTCTTATGCTCTTCTTTTTGCGTTTGGCAACAATGCAATGACAAGTCAAGTCGGCTTTTGAGAATCAATGTCAAGCGGAAAATTCAATCTTTTCTCTTTACTTTTTCAAAATTATTCTTTTTTATCATTTACTGTTTTTCCAAACATTATACTTGAAATCAGAGGCCACACAGCCAATGAGTTATGTTGTTATGTCAAACACTAACATAGTCAATGAGTTATGTTGCAAAGATTCGAGCCCTGATGCTTTCTGTGGATACATGCTGTGGCAGATTTTATGCACAAGTGTCAAATGTTTGGCCTGTACAGAATGTGAAAACTGTGTGAAAACTGCAACACTGATCTACCTTTTTAGTGTTTACCGTACCTGCTAGAGATATCTGGTGTGGGGCACCTAGTAATAACTATTGCTATCGTAATTGTATTATGGCTAAGCCATCAAAGTTGTTCATTTCTATGGAGTGTCATGTGCGTCTTTATTACCATGTAATTTTTTCATGTCAATTGTCTTTTTACTGTCTTTTAACATTTCATTTTGGTGATGAATAACAATTTTTCTTATTACAATTGATTTTTTTTCATTATTTATATTCTTTTCAATACTGTTCAATTTGATTGTTGTTACGATTTGAAATTTCAGTGACGAATTAAATCCTGATGATCTGTCATTCTAATTTTCGATGGTCTTTCAATTTCAATTCCGATGGTCTCTTGTTTCTTTTCGCTTGTTGTTTTAACTTTAATTATGATGGCCTTTCCTTTCAATTTCACTGGCCTTCATTTCAATTCTAATCATCTTTGATTTAATTATGATGACCTTTGATTTTCATTCTGATGACATTTGATTTTCATTCTGATGACATTTGATTTTAATTCTGATGACATGATGCATTTCTGCATGGTGTGATGCATTGCGGTTTCTCAAGTTTTGGCGGGAAAATACCAAATGGGCCCAAGTAGGTCCATTCAAGTCACGTATGCGAATGCCATATTTTCGCAATGCCAAACCATCGCGTGTTAGCACGGCAACGAATACAAGGAGTCGGAGAAAATCACGAACAAGCACTAACAGCTTTCATAGAAGCAAACAACTTGCAACAGGATTTTAAATAGGCTCGAGGCTGTCACATCACTCCAAGATCTTGATTTTCTCGATAATTTTGCAAGCCAGGTTGAAGATATGGGAAGTGGACTGCGTCTTTTGCTGGCACTTACTGACCAAGATACAGCACAAACTGTTAATCAGATTTTAACAATTTCTATATATTGGTTAGGCCCATTTGGTATTTTCCCGCCAAACTTGAGAAACCGCAATGCATCACACCATGCAGAAATGCATCATGTCATCAGAATGAAAATCAAATGTCATCAGAATGAAAATCAAATGTCATCAGAATGAAAATCAAAGGTCATCATAAATAAATCAAAGATCATTAGAATTGAAATGAAGGCCAGTGAAATTGAAAGGAAAGGCCATCATAATTAAAGTTAAAACAACAAACGAAAAGAAACAAGAGACCATCGGAATTGAAATTGAAAGACCATCGAAAATTAGAATGACAGACCATCAGAATTTAATTCGTCACTGAAATTTCAAATCGTAACAACAATTAAATTGAACAGCATTGAAAAGTATATAAATAGTGAAAAAAATCAATTGTAATGAGAAAAATTGTTATTCATCACCAAAATGAAATGTTAAAAGACAGTAAAAAGACAATTGACATGAAAAAAAATACATGGTAATAAAGACGCACACGACACTCCATACATTTCCAGAAGTTGAATCTTTCAGCCAATAGCAATCTTTGCAGCTGAAGCATGGCCAGCTATTCTTTTACAACATTGTGAGTGATCAGACACAAAGAAGACTGCAGTGACTTTGCAAAATAGGTAATCACTGCCATGGGAGAGACTGACATTTTCAAAAGAAGATATAAATTGTCCATTGTTGTACATATTTTGTACACAATGTGTTTTGTAGTAACTTTGGTAGAATATCTATTGCCTGAAAAAGCTTTCAATATATGACTCTTATAATTTTTGTCATATTTTTTATGCCTATGTTCTAGACCATGCAATTACTTTCTCTTCGCCAAGCATTAGATTTTATGCCTTCCCAAAAAGGTCCCAACATCCAATACCAAATTATGGAAAAGATAGTGTTGTCATTTTCCCAAGTTCATCACATCCTTGAATACAATCACTCACGATTCCATCTAGATTCTAGTTCTGCAAAGAAATTACATACAGTATGACCCTGCATATATTTTTTCAGTAGCCTGAAAGTTTCTGTTAGATCCTAAAAGTTACTAGATTTGTCTTTTGATTGACCCTAGGTCCTGGTCTGATGGTCTGGGAGCATTCCACTTCATGCAGGGTGCATAAGAAGTCACTGCCAAAATATCTTCGATTTAACAGATTTTTAACAGATAAAATGCAGTCACATGTCACATCGTAATTATCCCCTTTTTTCGAAAAGATACAACAAAGCAAAAACGCCCAGTGTGACCGCAGCCAATACGTATTTTGCACACATTAAAATGATAGCTGAAGAATTCTGAAGAATTACAAGAATTAGATAAGGATTTTTGAGCAGTATGAAAGAGTGCAAAACCTTTCAAACAAAGAATTCTTAAGAAATTAAAAAGTTTCTGAAAAGTCCTTGAGAATCCTTATAGGCACGCGATATTAATGTGCACAAGTCCTGTAAAACTATATAATCAGCTTTGCTACCTTTGAGGATGCAATTGTAATTTGGAATTCTTTCATATTCATGCAGTTCAAAAGCAGAGCATTGTGGACTATTTGAAGGGTAATGGCATTGATGATGAAGGGTCTGTGATTGAAGAAAAATATGCTATGGAATGCAATTCTGCAGGTAATCCAATGTCTAGTAGGCACACTTTTACTTTACTAATGATCAGAGTAAGGGGACCAGAGCTGGCAAATCCGGACTGAAATTTACATAAACCCTGAGGCAAAGATACACAAAACACAAAACTAGACTTTTGCTCTAAAAATTTGAATTTTCACAAATAGCACTCAATTAGTACTGTCTTTCCAACCTTTTTGTTGCAAGGAAGGAAGTGACATATCTCACTTGTTGTAGGTCTTCTGGTTTGGTTTTGAATAAGATTCAAAATATTTTTTGTTTAGAAAATTTTGTTTGTGTTTTCAAAAACTTACAAAATTTTTTCCATATATTTTTCAAAAACTTTCGGAAATGTTTGTCTGTGTTTTCAAAACTTTGAAAATACAAATCAGACAAGTAATGTTTTGAAAAATTCAAACTTTCCAACTTTTCTAGTAGCTGTCCATGGTTTAGTCATGGCCTGATTTGTATGCATATATGCTGTTACAGTTTATCTATCTGAGCATAATGTTTTTATTTTGTCATTTAGATCTTATTCCTGGGCCATCCACATGGATTGACAATATGGGTATGTGTGTTTACTTTTGATTATTCAAGACACAATAAACCTTTTACTGTAGCTATTTTACCAAGAGTCTCAATAAAGCATATTCTTTTGGGAACTTATACTTCTCTGATAGGCTTATCACTGTTTCAGAAGATTGCAAGTCTTTGGATACTGACAGTGTATTTCAAGGGGCAAATAACTAAAAATTGTGTACACTTTTGCAAAAATCATTAAAAGTCTCTTAAAAATCTTGGAAATCTCAAAAAATCTTGAAAATCGCAAAAAATTTCACAAAATTGTGGAAATCCTAAAGAAAATCCTAAAAGTTTTTTGAAATATGAAAAAGTCCAATGAAATGTTCTCCAAAAAATGATACAAATTCTCAAAAAAGCCTTTTCAAAATCTTAAAAAGTTTTTAAATCCTCAAAAATCTTGCAAAATCATTAAAAATCTTGCCAAAATCTCAAAATCTTTGAAAATCTTTGTAAAATGTTAAATCTCTTCACACTATTTTTGAAGTGATTAATCCCTCCCTTCAGTTAATCAGTTAATCATATGATCGTGCTCACTGAGCAAGGATGGCTCAGTGGTAGCACGCTCAAATATCAGGCTGAAGGTTGGTAGTAGGAGTCCCTGCCCTGTTGATCCTGCTATGTAGAGTGAGGAGTGCCGCCAGCTCTCTGTAATTCCAGGGTAAATGAGTCACAAGGTGTGGTCACATCGTGAAGAAGGATCAGGATGCTTATTCAATATGAGCTTAGCTTCTCAGCCTCCTAAAACTACCTTCGGATGCGTGGTAGAAATATTAAAAACCCCCTCAGTGTATTCTTCTGTTTGCAGTTTTGTCCTTTATTCACAGATGATTCTCCGTCGTTTCAGATTTTGGAGTGCCATTTCTAAACCAAACAGCAGGTATGAATGATGTCAAAGATGAACATCCACCAAATATTGCAGAAATTAACCACATATTGGAAGGCATTTCTTCAGAGCTAGGTCTTCTTGCTCCTTTTGAGGAAGGCTTCCAGAAGATGAAGATAGAGACCCCCTTGTCAAAGTTAGAAGGGATGAAAGCTCAGCTACCTGAAGTTGAAGTCAAACAAAATGGTGTGTTCCGTTTTTGTTTCATTGAGGGGCTCTGTCCCCAAATTTTTGTCGAAATGGTGATTTTTTTAAAGGCAGTATCACATAAATATTCACCTGATGATGCTGTATGGATATACAGTGAAATATTGTAAATTTTATCAATGGATATTGAAACATGAAGTTTCTCCTAATTCTTTTTCTTATCAATATCACATAAACTTTTTTTTTTGAAGATAAATCTTTGTACTTCACAGAGGAACAAACCAAACATTCATTTCTGTTACAATCAATTCCTTGCATTTAAAGGCTGTATGTGGATTTGTGACAGTTACTTTTGGTGGCTTGAGTGAGGCCAACAAAGAGACTGCAGAAAACAATGGACATATGCCTAAAACAATGGTCTTTACAGATTTGTTTCCAGTCTGGCAGCAGAGCCCTTTAAGGAGGGATCCCAGGAGTCCCTTGTTTTCTATGTGTTTGAATTATAACGCTTCAGTCAACAGATATTTGTAAGCTGCATTCAGCTGGCAAGATTAAGAAAATTCCATTGAGATTCAAGCTTTGGTCGACAGAGTGAACTTCGTATTAGTTATGTATGCTAAGTTTTTGTCATTACTGCATGCCGACTGGTACTTTGCTGCATTTTCTTTCTGTGGGGTAATATCTGAGAATAAACCTAAGCAGGATCATTTTTATCATTGTTACATTATCAGCCTCTGCTTGAACAACGTTACAGCAGAGATACAAAGGACTTAAGTAATTAGTATAAGGATACCCTTAAGCTGATATTCAAGTGACCTTTTCTCAGCAAAACCCCGAAGATACGGGTGCTCATGGGGTCTATGATATGGGGTGTTCACGAGGGAGGGGGTCTATCAAACTTTTTGCTTCTTTCAGGAATTGATCATCTGCAAAGTTTATCATTGGGAAAAACGACATTTTTCCTACTATTCAGAAACTACTTACGTCAGAATGATCTAGAATTTGATGCCAGTGGTGGACAAAATATTTGCCTTCCTACGAAGGAAAGTCAAACTAGAATTCTTCCTTCCATTGTTTTATCAAATTTCTGTGGTCCCAGATTTCAATTGAATTGCAGTATTGTGTACGTGTAGTTGATAATCCACTAGGAACTGGAATTACTCTTAAAATCTTCCTTGGATCACAAAACTGTAAATGAAGATAGCATAATCTAAACATTGATTTTCTTTTATTCTTTCTTTCCTTTATTCCTTCTTATCCTATTTATTTTTTCAATTTTTGCTTTCTTTGTCATCATATCTTCTTTCCATCCAGGCCCGTAGGAAGTGGGGGGCAAGGGGGCTCAAGCCCCCAAATAATATTGAGAACAATGGTGCTACGTCACAAGCATTAATTAGATGTATTGTTCTCTAGTTTTTCAAGAACAATTGCCCCCCCCCCCAATCAGAAGTTGCTTCCTACGGCCCTGTTTCCATCCCACGTCCCTTCTTTTCCTTTTTCTTTTTATTTTTCTTTCCTCCCTTCATCGTTTCCCTTCTTTTTTTTCCCCCTCCTTCTATTCTGCTTTCTGTCTTTCGCCTCCTCTTCCTTCCAGACAAACAAGCTTCCTGCGGGTAGCCTGCGTGCAGGCTTTGTCCGAAAAATTGAAGAGAAGGGACTTATTTCCTTCTTTTCAATTTTTCTGACAGAGTCTGCACGCAGGGTACCTGCGGGCGGCTTCACATACTTTTCCAGCTCTGTTTGATGCAATGAAGAAATTTTCTTTATTCCTCTTTATTAGTTGACAAGCCACATTTTGTATTTCTCCGTTGTAGTACGTTTGAAACTACCACCGCAAATGCGACTAAACCTAGGGGTGATCATTCAAGGGAGGGTATAGATTCAAGGATTTGAGCTAAATGATTTTATTTCAGACACGAAGATGAACATGGCCCCTGGAAACCCTGCATCTCCTGCCAGCTCTGTGTCGTCCTCCTCGAGTAAGGATTCAGAGGAAGTTTCCTTGCAAAAGAAGCCTCTTGTTCCATACAACGGTAAGCATTTGTGTTGTGTCTTCCTTCTTATGAAAATAACCAAGACACACACGGGATGAAATTCTACTGTGCCATTCACAGCTAGAGCAGGCACAAGGTTATATTATTCCCACTGTGAATGACACTTAACAAAACATACCGGGTGTCTCGAAAAAAGTACCCCCTTTTGACGAAACGAGGGAACAAAACGATGAAATATTGGAACTTTTTGAGTTCATAGCTACATTTGTTGATCTTCAACTTAAACGCACGTATTTTGCATTTTAAAATCGTCCTCCAAACATTGGAGAGAGGAGTTCACAAGGTCAAGATTTGGATTCCACTTGAGACCAGAGGTTTTGAGAAAGGGCCAGGGGTGGAAAAAATACTTTAATTTCTGGGACCAAAAAACTCTTGAAAAAATTTCTGCGGGAACAAAATGTGCCAAAAAGGTCCACTTTGTGAGAGGCCATGATATACATTAAAAAGCACAATTACTGTATAAATTGTAATTTGGCGAAATGGGTTACTATTTAGCTGATCACTTTCTGAACCATTAGCAGTGATTCAAAACTTCCTTTGTCTGGAAACAATGGTAGAAACAGTGGCTTCCTTTGGTTGAACAACGTCAAATTTTCAAGAGAAAATTGGGAAGTTTTCATTGTGTTAGAAAATTAATTTCCCCTTTTCTCATTTTTCTTTTAGAATCCCTTTTCCTTGTTCTTTTCTCACTCCTCTCTCATTTCTTTCTGGTGACCTGAAAAACTTTCTGGGACCATTATTGGTGCTGTGGTCCGCTATTTTTTCCACCCCTGGAAAGGGCCTAGCCATGATTTGATATCACAGGCATTTTGCAAAAGAATTTTCAACTTTGACCTTTAGCTTTTGCTGTTGAAAGAACTATGTCTTCTTGAAATTATTTCTTGAATTGTTCTTGAAATTAATTCTCTTTTGAGGAATCGGTCCTCGCATTGCATTGCATCCCAAATGTTATTTCTGTTAAAGAAGAGGGAAAGGAGCACAACACATGCACGCTTATTTTGGAGATGTGCACGACTTTATCATTCTTACCACATTTTATTATATTCATTTAATGAGGCCCATGTCCATAGGTCTTTTCTTATTTTCAAAAGCAAAAACTGTAAAGTTTATGATAACAATAATGATAATAATAAATGTTGGTTAAGGGGCTGGAAGGCCAACGCCTATAAAACCCGATTGTCTTGCTAATCTAGTTTAGTTTGAATTCGAATTTTGAACCCCCGTGTAGGTGGTCAAAGAGTTTTTCAAACGTTATCACATCCTTTGCTTCGACGATGTTAGCTGGCAAGCAGTTCCACTCTTTTAGATGCGCTGAGAATAAAAGTTCTTTCTCACATCTAGTCTGCATTTGTTCAACACTATTTTGTATTTATGACCCTTTGTCTTATTGTCGTTGATTTTAAAGAACTTTGAAGGGTCAGTGTCAACGAGGCCATGAAATGTTTTATAAGTTGTGATCATGTCACCGCGCTTTCTCCTATACTGAAGAGTCGGCAATTCTAAAGCGTGTAATCTTGTGCTTTGGTAATTTTCATTTTAACTAACAGGTGCTTTGGTAAATTTCCATGATACAAATCATGGCTAAGCCCTTTTTCAAAACCTCTGGTTTTTGGGTGCACTGTCAGTTTTGACTTTGCGAACTTGCATCTCCGGTGTTTGGTGGACGACTTTTAAATGCAAGGTATGTGCAGCTAAGTTGAAGATTGATCAATTTAGCTATGAACTCGGAAAGTAATAATATCTTATATTTTCATCCCTATTTTCAGTGAAAAGGAGGTACTTTTATGAGACACCCGGTATATAATCTGAGGTAGCTTAGTACCAAATACTGTAATTACTGGCCGTCCCAAAAAGGTACTTCTTCACGTTAACTATTTTAGACTTCTGAATATAAAATAATGAAATTTGTTTTTGAAATAATGACAATAAGGTTTCTGGGCCTGTAATTTTATACCTTTTTAGTGATGAAAACGAACGGTTTGTCATCTATAAATATATTTGGATCATTGACAAAAAGAGATGGAAAATGAAAATTTTATGATAGGTCTGATAATCGAGTTTAGGTTTTTTTTTTAACTGGAGTTCTTTATTTGGAACACCTGCTACAAACTCATATTATTCGGAAAATGGGATCCAAGCTACAATCTTAGACCAAAGTTGTTGAGACTAATGCGTTTTCTGTAGTAAAATACCTTTCTTTCCTGCAAATCATTACCATCCACCACTAAAGACCCCCTTCCCTCCACTGCAATGTTCATTTGATTGAAGAAGACATAGTGGTGGATTCATCTGCAACATTTCCACCATATTCCAACATTGCATTGGGGAGAGGGGGGTCGTTAACTCGCAATTTTTTCCTGAAAAGCAAAGTGTCTCAACACTTTTGTCTAAAATTGTAGTTGTGGTAGCGAACTCATGAAGAAATATTATTTTTAACAGGTATTGGGCAAATCAGGCTGTGGCAATTTCTCATCCAATGTTTAGCTTGTATGGAACATGGAATATGCTGGACCAATCCCGATGCTTTCGAGTTTAAATTCACTAACCCAGAAGCCATCGCGAGGATCTGGGGAAAGCGCAAAAACAAGGCCAAGATGACGTATGACAAAATGAGTCGCAGCTTGAGGTTTTATTATCGCAAAAAAATCCTGAAGAAAGTGCCTGACCACAAACACGTGTTTCAGTTCATCGATGAAGATGTGCAGAAGGTGTGCAAGAAGTTGATGAAAGTGTAAAGAATGGGTTACTTCCGAGTACCATTCAGTCCAAAAACCCCCCAAGTCAGTGTTGTTGAGAATTTTGAAGTGTTTTTCATGTTTATTGATACATCATACTGAGTCGAGCAAAGCATGTTTTTGGAACATAGGGCTCAAATCTTTAAAAAGGTCGGTGTAAAATTGTTTCGCAGTTTTCTTTGAATTGGATGGCTTGAAAAGAACTTGGCTATAATTCTGCCGTGGAAGTTTTTTTATATCTTGATTTTTTACAAAAAGGCGGCAATTTAATTATTTTTGAAAAAATTCATGGAAAATTTTGAAAAAAATTAAACAATTATATATCCTAAACTAATAGAGGAAACATTCTATAACCTTCAAAGAAACCATAGTTTATGAAGGTCTACAATATGGTGGCAAGCAGAAATTTGTAACTTTTCTAGTTTAGGATTTAGAAATTTGATGACGTCATGGCCTCAAATTTAATAAATGCCGCCGTATTGAAACTAATCAAGATATTAATAAATTGCCACGGCAGATTTACGGCAAAAAACCTTAAGTTCCTTCCAAGCCATTTATTTCAAATAAAACTGCAATAGAATTTTACACCGACCTTTTTAAAGATTTGAGCCCTATGTTTCTTTTTGGTGAAATGATATCGCCACACCTGAAGTTTCACATTTCCGTTTCCCCGCATTCTTTTCTGTGATTTATCTTGCGTATCCATGCAATGCGTGTAACTTTGGTGACTGGCCTGTCCTCTTAGCGCCCGTAATTTTTCATATTCCCTATTTTCCAAAATAAATATATGACACTGACGCTCAGTGTTAGAGTAGCGTCTTTGATTGATTTAATTGATTTTCAACGCAATAGCAAGTAAATCCGCCATGTTTACTGTGATTCATTCAGTTCAGTTCATTTCATTTCAAAATTCCATCTAATACACTAGCCCTACATATCCACCTATCTAGTTAACAATGATAAATTGAAATGAAATACAACATGTAACATTTTAAAAAACAACACAGGATCACACTTAAAGCTAAATGTAGGCAGACTAAATAGGTATGTATGAAGAGTGTTTTGGTGACATTAGGGGAAAAGGAGGGCCTCCCTCAATAGGCAAGCTAATCGAGGAGGGAACACCCCTATCTAAAAAGAAAATTGACTTATCTAGATGTTGTTTGAAACTGGTGCAGAAAGACACATCAAAGCACAGCACATACAAAGTGTGAACTACTGGATGTAATTATGGCACAGTAGACCTAGTTTTGAATGGAGCTTTCGTGTAAGCGTTTCTTAATTCTACAGAGATTTCATTCCAAAGCTTAGCTCCTTTATATCAAATGGAATTGAGCCTATATTGAAGGGTATTCAAACGGTAACGTGGAATATGCACAATCTTATAGACCGTGTAAAATGCTTTGCTCGACTTCAGGGTTTTGTTTTGTTTTGTTTTTTATTTTCCTGGTGCATTTGTAAACCTGAAATTCACTTCATTTTCTTGACAACTTTTGTAGCTTGATTACAAGCATTATTTAGAGTATTTTACACGATTTTTATGTATCATTTTATCAACAGATTTGGCAAAGGTAATTTTTTATATTTTACGAGTTTCATGTGAACCAAATTTGAGACTGCCATGCGTATAACGATTGCAGCAGCATATGTATTTCGGCAATACACGTATTTTTTATAAGAAACTGGCCATAAGAAACTCAACTCTCGGATTGCTAAAAAATTAAGAAACTCCAGTACTGGGAAAATATAAGTTAAGAAACTATTCATATTGATAAAGGAAATCCTTTAAATTTCTTTACTTTACTTTCACTTGTTCCCTGTATCATATTACTCGTAAGGAATTGAGCAATGGCTAAACATTGGAAAGGCTTAAAAAACCTTGTTTTGAAATGTTCACGAAGGCACAGTTAGTGACCGTCACCGTGACCATGAAGATTGTCATGGATCCTCTAAGAAACTCGTAAGAAACTCTGAGTACTCAAATCTGATAATTTTAGGAAACTTTCATGCTGGCCCAAATTCTTATAAAAAGATACGTGTACCCAGGATAGATCTCGAAACCTAATTTTGCATTCGTTGGCAGTACCGTGAAAGCTCTATTTAGCCCCCTCTCTATTAAGCGCCCCTCTCTCTAATGAGCAACTCCCTTCCGAGCCAAACTTTTTGATAAGGATCCACTCTCTAGTAAGCTAGGAAGCCCCCCCCCCCCCCATTTAAATAGAATGCCAGCGGTTGCCAAAGATTTCCATATTAACCAAGTTTGCAAGTTAAGCTTTGTATCGCTTTAGATCAAATTGTATCGAATTTGTGTGTTTGAATCGTAAAGTTGTTTGTTGATTCTGCAAGATATGGGGTAAAAGAACTGAAAAGCTATCATTTATATCCTTGTCATTCGACGTCGTGAATAAGCCCTGCTCTCTATTAAAGGGGCTACGTCGTCAAACAGTAAACAATTCCGTAAACTCGCACGTGTCGGGGATTATCCATTATTCATCCATTGTTCATCCATTGTTCTCTGCAGTTTGTTTGGTGGCTTCACCCAAGCCACCAAAAACTGACTGTTAAAAATCCACTTATATCCGAGCAATCGTAGAAGATATGAATGTTTGGTTTGTTCCTTAGTGAAGTACAAGGATTAATGCCCAAACAGCAACTTTCATTTTGAAAAAAATAAGAAAATCCTGTGTGATATCGCCTTTCAAAAAACTGCAAAAAGCATCGTTTTGTTTACATTTTGACGACGGAGCCCCTTAAGTCCTCTCTGTTAGGCCCGAAATTAAATAAGCCACTCGGAGGCTTAAATAGAACTTTTGCGGTATGTTGCAAGTCTATGATGATTTGATTTTATACGAGTTCCCTTTTCATGTTATTTACCCGGGAGAGGGCGGGGAGTAACTCGAGTCTTGGGGTGACTGGGTCGTACCGCCTAACCTTTTAGGGGAAGACCCATATCTAAGGATTGTCAGTCGATTTTCATACCAATTTAAAAGGATGTTAGGGGGAAAGTCTGTTGAATTTCCCAGAAATCAAGTTATACAGTTACCACAATCTAGTTTTCAGCACTAAAACGATGGAAGTCAAACGATAAAAATGGAAATCTCGAGACGTATTTGCTTTAATTCAAAAAGCTACTCATTTCTAGTGGAACAGTTACATTTGAAGACCCATATTTAGGGAGTTTGGAGGTTCAAAACCAATCCTTATAGGCGGCACGTACCCGTTACTCTACATATGGAAGTTACCCCCCCCCCTCCGGGTTATTTACTGTTTGCACTTTGACATTTTGCCAGCTTACGTTTTAAGTTTATGTAGGCTTTTGGCTTATGTGCTACTGGCCGTACTGGGCTTGTATATACATGCTACAATTAGTTAACTTTTGACTTAGCAAACGTTAGGAACGGATAGTTTTGGGAGATAAAATTTTGGAACGGATATTTAGGAACGGACATTTTTGGGAGATAACATTTTGGCTAATAGATGTTGGGGAATAGGCTCTCTACAAATAGTTTGCAATTTCAGCAAATAATTGTCAGCCCAATTTTGTGCGAGTTTTAGCCAAAATTTTGAAGGTCTTGAAAGCAAAAAGAACAAATGCGCATTTTTAAGAACAAAAAATTGATTAACAGTCAGTACTTAAAGTTTATTGGTTTGGCGTTGTTTCTTTTCCGAGCGAGATTGTAATAAGAATGTGACATGAGGTTTCGTGATGTTAAGATACATTCACGTCTGCTCGCTTGCATTTGTTCCAAAGCAAGCTTTTGGAAATTGGGCTGAGTTTCGAGAATTTGCACATCCTCACATTCCCCAAATGATTGTATAATTCCAAATATTTTTGTTTGAAAAATGTACGCCAAGAGTTTCAATGATTTAGGCCAGGACTTAGCCCGAAATTTTGTGAAGCAGAAAATTTACCGTCTTCACGTATGTACTGTTTTCGACCGGATTTCTCCGACTGTCTGAACCAGCTTGTATGTATCAGTTATTTGTAGAGTATTTTTGGACTTATTTTTGCGATATTTTTACATTTATCATAGTAGTTTACAGTTATCGTTGACGTATGCAAGAATTTCTCATTTGACATCGTCCAGGTGATTTGCGATAGTAATGTCTCGTTCAATTCCTACCCTGACCATCCCCCCCGCCGGGACACCCCCGGGCATTTGTGCGAAAAATATTCCCGGCCCCTGGGCATTTGACCGTTGATTTTTCCCCGGCCCTCGGGCATTTGAATAGCATTTGACTAGAACAGGAGCTTTTGCTTATACAGTAACAGGGAATGTGGCATTTTCTTATTGCCCGGCCCCCGGGCATTTGACCACCGATTTTCCCCCAGCATTTGAGCAAGGAATTTTTGTTGACCCCCGGGCTTCCGGGGGGGGGGGTGGTCAGGGTAGGAATTGAGCGAGACATAAGTAAATCGTACAGACAATTCTTACTCCCTGTACCATGGATCAGTAGCAAGGGAGAGAAATTTAGCAGCGATATACTTTGTCAAAGAGACTTTCTTGTTTTGATTATTGAGCGTTTTGTAGGACTGTATTAAGTATCATATGCAGTGAGAATTCACTAAATTGTAGTTTTACGTAAAGTTTCTTTGAGGAGCTGGACTTCTCGCTTGTTTTATGTGTTTTGTTTAGCCTCAAGACCGTACGCTAGTGTGAAATGTAAATGCAAGCTTAGGCGTGTATGGTTATTTCATCCCTGCATGGAGGACATACAGCCTTACAAAACAGAGTAACAGTACAAAATGACATCTCCAGGGGATGGCGTCTTTTAGAATTTTGATTTATTTGATTTATTTTGCTAGAACTTTTGACTGTGGCTCTTTGGGCTCTTTTATTTTGGGTAAAAGAGCCCAAAATTATGGGTCTGCAAGTACGGGTCTTCCAAACTTGACGCTGATATACACTATACAGTACAGCAAAAACCCGCATATGAGAACCTCACATTTTAAATCACTCTTTTTAGGTTCTTATGCATGTGATACTATTCTTGAAAACAGGATGCAAGGTTCTTACATAGGTTTTTATCAAAAGAGTTAATTACGGATCTTCGGGAATTTAGGCCCAATATAAGAAAACAAGATTTTCACGTACAGTACTCACTATCATGACCAATTTTATAAAGAACAACTTTATCTACCTAGCCTTATCTGTATCAAATCCATTCATACCAGGAATTTTTTACATATGCTTTGTATCTGCTAAAATATTTGGCTAAATTTCTTGAAACAATTTATCACATATTACCAACCAGTAGTTTACATTAACTTTTTTAAAGATAAGAACCTTCCTTGAATTTCAGGATGAATAGGTTCTTCTGTAACGGGGTGAAATTAGAACATTTTGGACCTTAGGTTCTTATAAGTGGGTGGTTCTTATATGCGGGTTTTTACTGTACTCTTGTTCTCCAGCAATGACAAAATCAAGCAACTTTTGAAAGAAAGGGTTCTAGCGAGCATAGGGCTCAAATCTTTCGAAAGGTGGGTGTAAAATTCCATCACATTTTTCTTTGAATTAAATTGCTTGGAAGGAACTTAGGGTACTTAGCAGTAAATCTGCCGTGGAAATCTTTCGATATCTTGATTAGTTTCAAAATGGCGGCATTTATTATTTTTGAGGCTGTGACGTCATCAAATTTCCAAGTCCTAAAGCAGAAGAGCTACAGATTTATGCTTGCCACCATATTGTAAACCTTCATAAACTATGGTTTTCTTGAATACTTGATCAATTTTCCTCAATTTATTTAGGATCTACGATGATTTAAATTTTTTCAAAATTGTCGACAAACTTTTCAAAAATAATCAAAATATCAAAAAATTGCAAGGCAGATATACAGCAAATTACCCAAAGTTTCTTTCAAGTCATTCAATTTATAGAAAAATGTAACAGAATTTTACACCCACCTTTTTAAATTTTTTCTGCATATGTAAAAGGGTTAATAGTGCTGTTTATCTGTCAAAAACTTGTCGACCTTTTCAAACTGACTACAGAAATTGTATTTCCACTTTCCGTTCAAACCACGGTATACTTTGATTTGTGTTACCAGCTATTGTGCTTACTAGCGATGTCTTTCGGTTACGAGGCTTTTTGTCATGATAACGTTACGAGGTTACGAGGTATTTTAGGCCTCGCTGTATATTAAATACCTTAGAGGTTAAATCGCTTTTAATGCTTTAAAGCTTTGCAGCTGTATGTCTGTGATATGATATTCTCTGATATTGTAGTCAATTCATCCTTTTTTTTGTATGCTCGTTTTGATTTAATCAATTGTGTATGTCGACGAATAAACTATATAGTTGGATCTAGCGAACTGTCAAGTTTTTTTTCAATCTACCTCCATGAATGAGAACAGCATAGGCATGAAGTCTTCAAAAAATGTTGCACAATGGATCAATGCATCGTCAGTTTCGCTGAAATAAACCGCTTAGCTATTCTAAAAAGTGCATTCTTTACACATTTTTGATTACAAAGTCCAACTTTGCAACCTAAGAGGGGGCTCCAGGTCAGTCGGAAGGAAGAACGTAAGTCCGTCACGCTCGTTAACCTTACTTTTTGCCCAAAAATCGGTATTTCCGAGAAGGGACTATTTTTGCAAAAAAGCACAGGGGTTAACCTGAAAAAATCAAAAATCAAAAATCAAAAAAATCAAAAATCAGTATTTCCGAGAACGGCCTATTTTTTGCAAAAAAGCAAAGGGGTTAACCTTACTTTTCGCCCAAAAATTGGTTTTTTCCGAGAAGGGCCTATTTTTGCAAAAAAGCAAAGGGGTTAGTCTTACTTTTTGCCCAAAAATTGGTATTTCCGAGAAGGGCCTATTTTTGCAAAAAAGCAAAGGGGTTAACCTTACTTTTTGCCCAAAAATTGGTATTTCCGAGAAGGGCCTATTTTTGCAAAAAAGCAAAGGGGTTAGTCTTACTTTTTGCCCAAAAATTGGTTTTTTCCGAGAAGGGCCTATTTTTGCAAAAAAGCAAAGGGATTAGTCTTACTTTTTGCCCAAAAATTGGTATTTCCGAGAAGGGCCTATTTTTGCAAAAAAGCAAAGGGGTTAACCTTACTTTTTGCCCCAAAATCGGTATTTCAGAAAAGGGCCTATTTTTGCAAAAAAGCAAAGGGGTTAGCCTTACTTTTTGCCCAAAAATCGGTATTTTCGAAAGGGGCCTATTATTGCAAAAAAGCAAAGGGGTTAACCTTACTTTTGCCCAAAAATTGGTATCTCCGAGAAGGGCCTATTATTGCAAAAAAGCAAAGGGGTTAAAGCGATTGATTAACGTTTTATCTCTGCTAATTGGCACTAAATAATGAAAGCGCACAGTATTATGATTATTTTTGGATGGTTTTGGCTCGAAAATGGCAAATTCTTACCAAAAATGCAGGGCTATAGCATTACTATTTGCCTAAAAATAGGGATGTTTAAAAATTGGTTTTTTTTTGGCAAAATGTAGCAAATTTTCAGGACTCTAAATTTTTGATGGTTTTTTGCAAAATGTTTCTATCTTTGAAAATCCCCATTTTTAGGCAAAAAGTAAGGCTATATACCGGGTGAGTCAAAAAAAACGTGGGGTGTTTGGCGGACTGTGACGTTGCTTGTAGCCACCCGATCGTCGTGAAATAAATTTGTCCATGCAGCAAAAGGTCTAACTTAGATTATAAGCCTAACCTCATTAAAATCGGTCACTTGGTGCATTAGTTAAAACGTATTTTCTTTGTAAGGCCTTGTATGGGAGTCTTGCAAACTGATGGAATCTTTAGCCAAGGCCATTCAGCATTTTAGCCTTACCAAAGTTACAGATACATGTGGTATTATCAGGAGAGAAAACACTATTTCCTAACTATTTCATTCTCCTCTGATAATACCACGTGTGTCTGTAACTTTGGCAAGGCTAAAATGCTGAATGGCCTTGCTGGCTAAAGATTCCATCAGTTTGCAAGACTCCCATACAAGGCCTTACGAAGAAAATACGTTTTAACTAATGCACCAAGTGACCGATTTTAATGGGGTAAGGCTTATAATCTAAGTTAGACTTTTGCTGCACGGACACATTTATTTCACGACGATCGGGTGGCTACAAGCGACGTCACAGTCCGCCAAACACCCCACGTTTTTTTTGACTCACCCGGTATAGCCTTTGGGTTGATGGCAAGCAAGTCATGGACCTTAGGAACCTGGTCCATGTGAACCATGGAACGAACCCGAATGGGAACAGGAATGGTTGAGATTGGGAATCGAACCTGGAATTCTCGTTCCCGCCCCGTACAAACCCCCTACTAGCCATTTCCGGGTCTAAATGATGAGCGATACTGATTGACCAATTTTCCAGTTTGAATATCGGCCACATAATTTTTATTCCACAGCCACCAAACTTTTCAACTTCTTTAAAAATCTAGGGGGCTGCCCGATGAAAAGTCGATTTTATGACTATATGACACGACTAAGGTCAGATTTTTGCCCTAAAAGGCTGATTTTTAAAATTTTCCAACGTTCGCCCCCTAGCCCCCTGGCTCGCGCACCCAGTACGCGATAAGAAACGAAAGAAAATAGAATCTTGACTGTCATCATTTCATATCTAAAAGAAATTAACGAACGAATGCTACACAACACTAAATAACAATACAAAAATAAATAACAATTAACAATAAGGAGTCCCTACATATGATTTTTATTGATGTAAATGTTCTCTGATACAATTCACCATAATTTGTATAGTACACCAAGTTGCTTATATTTCTGTATAATTTATTTCCAGTAAAGGGAACGATAAACTTCTAGCACGATAAACACTCATTTGGCTCTTCTCGTAACAAAAAAATATTTACACACTTCCATTCTTACAAATCGACTACTATAAGCAATTCTAATCATTGACACAGTTGTTGCAGGGAACAGAGAGGAAATCCTACAGCACTTTCCCCGAAGAGAGAATGTGTCAATGGTAGTTTGGTATGCTAGACATTCTAGTAATCAAAAGTTCCAGTACCTGGGGCAATTTTCCCACTGACAATGGGTTTGCGAAAATCAAAAATTTTAGCTGAAAACTTCCTTCTATAAATGTTTGGATCCCTGCTAAAGATTTATTAAAACTGGTCCGGAAAATCGTAACAAGTCCTTGTACATTTGTCCTCTCTCCGATTCTTTTTACATTGTACTGGTACAACTTTGGATCCGTAACAAAAAATTAACCGATTAGCATTTTTTCCACACTACTCTTGTCAAACCGGAACACTTTTGGTCCTCCTACCTCTTACCCAATGCTTTGGAACAGTGTAAACCGAGGTGTAAACGCTCTTGAACCGTAACAACTTTGTAACAGCTCAAAATTTTACCGGTACAATGTAAATATGGTCTTGGACATGGCGGGTTCCTGAAGGCCGAGGTGGCGGGCCCAGTCATGCAACAGCGAAATACACTTTATTCCAGGAGGGCAACGCATCCAGTGGTCAACGGTGCTTTGCTTACGATTATGTCAAGACAGCGTCCACCTTAAATCGATTCAAAGCTGCATATAAAACCAGCAAGTAATCTTTTCGGTTAAACTTCTTATTTACATACCAGTTCTATTTTGATCTTTATCCTTATAAGTAAATTTTATGATTGGAGATGTTTATTTTGTTGTTATTTTACAGGGCAATTTGGAAATCAGTATTTAACTATACATTTAACCCTGTTTAAAGAATTAAAAAAAGATGAATAAACAAGTTTTAAAATGAGACACAGGCTTTTACTGCATCGTTAGATGTCGACGACGGAAATACAGTAGTGTCCTGCACATAAGAAACACAAATTTAAGAAACACAGACCCTGATTTTCATAATAATACCCCATTTTATACGAAACTTGTTCATGTCTGAAGAAACGTTTGTTTCTTATTTAAAAACTGTGGTTTGAAACCTTGGAATTTTTCAGCTTTCCAATTGAATTCAACTTTATCTATTCAAATTAAAACAAGAATTTTGTATGCAAACTAAGCAAAAAGCACCTTTCTGGAATAACTGTAGCATTTCCTGTCAGTGGAAATTTACAAATATAATTCAAAGAAAAATTTTCTGTATCACAATCATAGAGTTAATGTCCGAGTAATTGATCGATAGTGCATGATTTTTGTAACAAGAAACTTTACCCTGATTTGTAAGTTTATCTCAGTTTATAAGAAACGCATCAGACCTGAAATTGAAAAAGGTGTTTCTTACATGCGGGACACTACTGTATCCATCTAACATTAGAACGGTTGTTGCGGTTTGCATAAATGATCTGCGTTGTCACTCCATCCGATTCTATGGAAGATAATCTCATTTCTACTGGAAATTTCTGTGAGGCCCATATGGCAGAAAAGCACTTCAGCAAAGGGGAAAATAATTCATTTATTACAAAGGAAATTCGTTCGACCCTTCATATAATATTTTTGCTATGGATGCAACGTATTTATGTGTGGCGTGTCGAATGGGTTGAGTCGAGAAAAGGTATTCAATGTCTGATAAATTTCAGTATAGCCTGTGGGCAGGATCAACCTTGAAAATGAGACAGGCTGCATCAACCTTAAGAGATACAAGGCCTTCTCACAGGCTCTTTGCGTTGTGACTTTTGAAACATGCAATCATTTACTGACTCACCCAGTGTAAACATAGAGCTCAAATCTTTGAAAAGATCGGTGTAAAACTCTACTGCCGTTTTCTTTGAAATAAATAGCTTGGAAGGAACTTCAGGTTTTTTGCTGTAAATCTGCCGTGGCAATTTATTGATATATTGATTAGTTTCAATATGGCGGCATTTATCAAATTTGAGGCTATGACGTCATCAAATTTTTAAATCCTAAACTACAAAAGCTACAGATTTCTGCTTGCCACCGTATTGTAGACCTCCATAAACTATGGTTTTCTTGAACGTTATGTAATGTTTCCTCTGTTAGTTAAGGATTTACAATGATTTGAATATTTTCAAAAATTATCAAATTGCCACCATTTTGAAAAAAAAGATATCATAAAATTTCCACGGCAGATTTACAGCAAAGTAACATAAGTTCCTTTCAAGCAATCCAATTCAAAGAAAAATATAATAGAATTTTACACCGACCTTTTTAAAGATTTGAAAGATTTGAGCCCTATGCTCCCAGTGTATACAGAATTTGTTGGTATGTTCATGGACCAAAGCATGGTATGTCTAAATCAAAAGTGCTGCAAAAAATTAAAGAAAGCTGAAATGCAGGGCTTCATTCGGTGATAATTTGTTCGAAAGTGATCTTGATTTTCTTTGGCTTTCTCATCCAAATGAGCAGTCGTGGATTCTTACCATGATGGCTTCGCATGACTGACCACAGCCAGTAGGCATATCGCAAGCTTAGCTTGGCTTGAATGAGAAATTCTTATGCAAAAATGACAATGTTCTTCGAACATCAAGCAGCACATAGTCATGCAAGTTTAACACCTGCAAAAAAAGAATGGATTTACTGATCAATCAATCAATCAATATATTCAGCGTACAAGGTCATTGCAAGGGTGTTAGGACACGGATATTTTAATTACGTATTAATTTACCTTGTTTTGATCTTCGTCTTGTATATTTTCTTGTCTTGTTTTCTTCTCTGTTCTGTTTCCTCTTGAACTGATGTAAATGCCTCGTGTTATTTGAATATATCTTCCTTGTATCCCTGTGTCTTGGCGCGCCTTCGCAGAAGAAAGGTTTCAAACCGCAATGCCATATTAAATCATTGCGGTTGGAAACCTTTCTCCTACGAAGGCGCGCTAAGACACAGGAATACAAGGAAGATATATTCCAATAACACGAGGCATTTACATCAGCAAGAGGAAACAGAACAGAGAAGAAAACAAGAACAAGACGAAGATCAAAACAAGGTAAATAAATACGTAATTAAAATATCCGTGTCCTAACACCCTTGATCAAAGGCGCCTACCTTGTGGGAACTTAGACTTATTACAGTTCGTCCCTAGTTTTCGCTCGCTATTGAGTAGAATTACTGATTGAATTGTGGGAACTGTGACTCATAATCAAACTATTTACTCGTTTTTCCCAGTACTGCATTTTCGTGGGCATGGTCACAGAGTAACTGCTATCCGTGTAATCAAAAATCACGCTGTCTGGATCAATCGACCAATTAGATATTATTATTATTCCTGTTGACATAGCAGTACGTGCCACAGCCCATTGTCTTTGTCACAGCTATTTCTTATTAAAGGCAAGGTTTATATATGCTTAACCGAAACTTGATGAAACCTTTGCTAACCATAATTAACAGCTTACAAAATAGCTAGTGCAGGTTTTTTGCGTAAAACAGTCTCACAATAGGCTGCAGAAGGCTTCAGCAAAAAGTTTTTGAAATATACCTTGGGTTCCTTTGGCAATCAAAACAATCATGATTGTATCGTTCTAGATTTATCATTGTTTCATTTGAGAGAAATCAGATCCCGCTCGCTATTGTTTTGATTATCAAAGGAACGCAAGTTTGTCTGGTTCACTCATTCCGAAAAAGTTTGAAGGCGTGGAAAAGTCACATGACCTCCATGTCTCCCTGGCGGCACGACCGATCAATCGAATCCATCAATCAATCAATCAATCGACCGACCAAGTTTCGGTCGAATTCTCGTACATTAGTTTTGTCCTCGTTTTCACATAGCTTTTTTATGAGTCGTAGATTGAGCGAAAAGGTTAAAGTCAACAGTATAAAAAACGAGCGAAATTTACGACGAATTGTAATCAGTCTAGTGGGAACTGTGTTTATTCCCAGTACTGTTTTCGTGGCATGGTCACAGAGTAACTGCTATCCGTGTAATCAAAAATCACGCTGTCTGGATCAATCGACCAATTAGATATTATTATTATTCCTGTTGACATAGCAGTACGTGCCACAGCCCATTGTCTTTGCACAGCTATTTCTATTAAAGGCTTATATATTTAGGCATAAAAGCTTTTGACAACGAATATACAAAATGATAGATAATGAATATACAAAATGATAGATAACGAATAACAAAAAAAAGAGACGCTTTTGTGAACGTAGAAAGCAGGACTGTATCTTCAACATGTTCGCTGAAAAACTGAAGTATTTTTGTGATATTTCATAGCATTTTGGAATGCGTGAAAAGGGTCGAAAACTCCCCTAGCTCACCTTCACCTTCACAGAGGCATCAAACAAGTAAAGTACCAAACCCTGTGAGTAAAGTATCAGTCTGAAACTAAAAATTCATACACAATGTGCCATTATTTATAACGTAGCAAATGCAATGACTATCATACGTACCTCTGTAGTGTAGACCAAGTTCATATATCCCAGGTTGGGATGACACAACCGTGAAATAAATGTTGTTTTTTCTGCAAGAAAGGAGTAAAGTTCGCTTAAATCAACCGACATGCCATGATTTCTTTCCAGAAAATCCAAGATGGTAGGGAAGAATGTTCGTTTTGCATGCAGCTAAAAACTTTAATAGAATTTACTGCTCTGTGGGTTAAACAAGTCTCAGACTGTTCGCCTGTATTGGGCATCTCCAACTAGAAAAGTATGCAATACAAGATGGTCAGGAATCAACGTTTCTCTCATTACTTCAGGTGGGAACTCTACTTTCAACTCTGACAGGTCTGTTGCGACAGCTTCGATTGAACTACATTTCTTAACTAAATTCTATCTACAGATAATATGAACAAAAATCAATCAACTTGCTTTAGAGCTACATACATATCCATCTCCACTATAATTTCAAGTCGGTGGAAGTCAGCTTTTTAGACTTTTGGCAAAGTATTTAAGATCTCCGCGCGGTGGAATTGGATGCACCACCATCCAAAATTCTATTCCCCCCTTCTTCTGGATCAAAGATGTCTTTATGAGAACAAGGATAGCAGGCAAGTACTGAAGCATTTGGACGTCAACGCTGATTCAGGGGGAGGAGTGAGAAAATCATAAAACATGTGAAAAAGGAGCAACACTTTTGTCTGAGACTATAGACATGTTCGAGATGGAAGATCCAAGGAACATATCAAACAGAATGTCTACCTCTTTTCTGGAACATTTCTGCTCTCTAGAATCAACCCTTCTTTTTCAAGACTAAGGAAAGAAAACTTCAGTGCTTGGTTTCTTTTTGAATGAACTGGCTTTGAGTTGAGTGACATTTGCTCGTCCTATAAACAATAGAGAATATTTAGTAACATTCAAATGTAAGAATATAACAAGGCATATTCAGTCACATTCACGAATGGTCATCTAATTAGCTAACTGTTGAAAACCTTATTCGATTTGATCGTTCTGTTAAGGCATTCACGATTCTGAATAAGTATCAATATAGATCTACCTACTCAAATCATGAGTCAAGGAAATGTAAGGATCTCAAGATCCCCAGCCTTAAACAGAAAGACAACACGTGTTTATTTTTCATAAGAAACAGTACATAAGAAACTCAGCTATCAGATCGCCAAAACATTAAGAAACTCCAATACTGGGTAAATAAAACTTTAGAAACTATTTGTTTTAATTAACGAAAGCCTTAGCATAGTTTTATTTTATTTTCACTTGTTTCCAGTATCAAATTACTCGAAAGGTACTTGAGTGAAGTTTACAAATTGGAAGGGCTTCAAAAACATTGCTTTGAAATGTTCACATGTAGTGATTGCCATTGAACTTTTTAGAAAATCATAAGAAACTCTGAGTACTCAAAATCTGATAATTTCAAGAAACTTTCAGTGCTGGCTCAAATTCTTAGTTTCTCATAAAAAAGATACGTGTAATGCTCATGATTGGGCTGGATAAATAAACTATCAAAATAAGAAGTTCCTTTCTTACCATGAATACTGCTTTGTGTCTAACAGCAGCCAAGTACTCTAATTAATAGAAAAGATCAAATTTCGCAAATTGAATAAACAAGGACAGATAATGTTACAATAGAACTCGCTACTTTTCATTGACACCTAGATACAAAGCAATTTGTGATTGCAGACAAAGGGAATTCCATGCTCGGTTGGTCAAGACATAAACAAAAAGAAAGCAAACCGCAAAAATTGCCCTAGATCCCGGGTCGCTAGCTCGCCCATTGTGCATCCAAGAAATGGCTTCAAAGGGCAAATATTAGCATATATGGAAAGGAGGAGGATATCTCTAAACTTCTGCTGCGGGCATTTTACTTATCTTGTGCAGAAGCCAATTGGGAGGGAATCCAATTCTCGTACTTTTTAGGTGTAATTAAAACACTTACTGCTCAGCTTCTGTACGACAAAAGTGAAAAGCCCGAGGCAGTAATTTAGATATATCCTTCTTCTTTTGATATTTGCTAATATTTGCTCTTTAAAGCCATTTCTTGAATGCACAACTAGCTAGCGACCCGGGTTTCAGGGCAGTTTCTTGTGGCTTGCTTTGTTTTTTTTATGTCTTGACCAACCGAGCATGGAATTCCCTTTGTCTGCAATCAAAAATTGCTTTGTATCTAGGTGTCAATGACAAGTAGCGAGTTCTATTGTAACATTATCTGTCCTTGTTAATTGAATAATGATTCAGTTTTAAATAGACAAGAATGAAACATAAATAATGACCATAAATTTTCGTGTTAAAGGGGCTGTACGAGATTCTTGTAAACAATCGGAAAGTACGAGACAACCCGCGCATGTGACCAAAGCCTTCAAATTTAATGTCGGCCAGTTTCATTGCAGCTTCAACGTAAGTTTAATCGCAGTGTTTTCTTATCTATGTCCAGGAAATGTGATGGAACTTTTGATATCCATTAAAACTTTCAAATATTCGGCGTTGAACGAATTAAACAAATCCTCCATCAAAGCTTCGATTACAGAGATTGTTGGAGATACTTTGGATTACTACTCTCTGTGTGAAATCGTCATTGGCTGTTTTGTGTTTTTTAGCCTAAACACAACAAAGGAAGCCCACAATGCAGTTTATTCGAAAAGATAGCTTCCTATGTTAAAAATACTGATATAATAAGGATTTATTTCACGATTACAATTAGCGTACGATAGTTGTGCAGGTAAACGAAAGGAGAGCAACAATATTTTTATGTGAAAATTTCATCAGTATTTTTAACATAAGAAACTATTTTTCCGAATAAACTGTAAACTGTCATATGGGCTTCCTGTGAACACAATCGATGATTTGACTCGAAGTGCCACGCAGAGAGGACGGGTTGTACAGCCCCTTTCAATAAACTACAATGTCAAGATCAAAATACACTACATTTTTTAGTGTATTTTAATCTTGCCCTTCACAAAAATTCGTTTATTTGCTGAAAATATTGCCACACGTCATTAATGATCGGCTGAATCAAAACGCAACATGGTTGTCAATTCATATGGATATCAAAAAGCAAGATACTCCTTTTGTAAAATGTTTCTTACAAAAAATTCAGATATGAAAATAAATTTAGTAGAAATCGATCTCGCCGTTCTATATTTATGAGAAATTTACAACAATGTCTTCTGCAAGATTCCTAAACTAGGCTTCGAAGGGGGAATTACTTTTCAAATAAGTGTAAACGTGAGAACAATGAGAAATTAACTGTTTTTCCATCTCAGAAAAATAATATCGTTCAAGTAATTCTACAACAATAAGACAATAAGTAATATTAATTACCTTTGTATGCCTCCAATTGTTGGCTGAGAAATTGCCCATGCCAGTTGAGGGTCTTAGAAAAGGAAAAGATGGGGTAAGAAAAGGGATAAGAAAAGGAAAACATAATATATTTTTCAACTTCATTTATTCTCGGAAAAGGATGTACTATAAAGCTCTGCTCATCTTATGCGAATGAGCCTTTCTGAAGCAGTCTGGCAAGATCGTCGGCCTGGCTCGTTTCAGATAATATTATAAAAGGGGTGGACCAAACAAAGTATTCCCAAAGATCAAAATATTTTTAACACATTTTCTGAATGCAATATTTCACTGAAATCCATACTGCAGCCAGCATAACATAAAAGACAGCTGATTAGCAACAAACCAGTATGTTATCGGCTGCAGTTACAGAGAAAAGACCTCAAAAAAGTTAATCATCAAACTACTATTCAATTCCATTTCAATTTCATGATGATAACTTGCTACACTTAATAGTTTAAAACAAGAAATTTATCACAACAGCAACAACAACAACAACAACAACAACAACACTAATCGAAGTATACAACACTAACAGAACTGCAGCAATAAACTAATATAAAATAAATAAAACCAAGTTCAATTATAAATGCTATTAACTCTCTGTGGATATTGAAGCAAGAAGAGGAATGGGGTGGTAACCAGGTCATGTGCAATTGACATCATCATCTGAACGCAATTCAACAGAATTTCAGAAAGAAAGAAAACAGAATAAACAAACTATTGTAACAACTAACATCTTTTCTTATTTTCTTAAACATTTGATTTCGTGTAAAGGAAAAGCTGCTAAAATACTATCTATTCAGTATGTCTGTATACTCTATGTTGCAAATGTTGAGACTTATTTTTCTGGCCAACCCTGTATAAAATGATCAGCTTCTCCTCAGTCACCTTTCAGAATCTGAAATACGTGGAATTTAGACCAGTGCACACTCCCAAACCCAGCAGTGAAAATGCAAAGAAAATAAAGTAAATAAAGTATGGGCTTGAATTAGCTTTTATCTTATTACTACACTCATTTTTTGTTATAAGAAACCGCTCATAAGAAACGGTAGGCTCAATTTTTCGAAAGTTAAGAAACAACCCTACCTGAATTGAAAAAGCTAAGAAACTTTTGTAATTTACAATTTCAATTTTCCTATCGCAATCAAAAATGTTTTGATAGTGTAAAGTTATAGCAACTGGTTGTACATTATTTTGAGTGTGAATTATGTTATTTACTTATTTTGAGATCTTACTAAGTAATTTGTGAGTCCTTTTTAGACAAGGCAAAATGAACTCTACACTTCTGGCATTAACAGTATAAGAAACACATAAGAAACTTTTGCAAGCAAAATGGCCAAAAGTTTAAGAAACTGCCTACCATCACCGGACCTTAGTTTCTTATAAAAAATGAGTGTATTGTATATGAAAGTATAAAGCAATACTGTTACTTGGGCAAAATGTTTCGATAAAAAATCTTTGTCCGTTCAAAGTATTGAGAGAAACTGATTGAAAGTATTAGTCAGTCAAATAGATAGAGGAGTAACATAGGAGGAGTAACAATGTGCAGGTGAGTGGCCGAGCGGCTTATACAGTTTCCGTCAAGTGACTGACGTTAAGCTTAGTCGAGTGAGGTCAGACTCTAGATGGGTGACCTCGGAGGCTTGATCTCGCATCTCACATCCTTCGGACGAAAGGGACGCTAAGCTAGGGGTCCCATGCCTGGATGCAGCACGCATAATGGGCGTACATTAGCTTTAAGTAACTAGAAATACTTCCTGCCCACTCAAAAAAAATTACTGAAAAAAAGTAATCATTGAAATGCAACGTACCTCATAAACATTATTCAAACTTTTCAATTCATTGTTGACTTTATCGTATTGTAATTCTTGCTGCATGAGTTTCTTAGAAAAGAAGAAACAGACTGGTTTCAAAACGCTTGCATAGATTCTTTCAAATGCGATAATATCCTGTTTTGAAAATTGAGAAGATTCCCGATTCTTCATAATTTTGCAACGGAAGATAATAATTTTGCTTTTCTCATAGTTATACTCAAAGGAAGAATGAACACTTTATTGAAGATTTACGTTACATTTTTATCAAGTCATTCTATTAGAGTCAATATAATTTACCTTTACTGAAATCAAGTACCTTGAAACTAATTTCTATCAAAGGCCACAGGAGGTAAAGTATATGAGGGTGCACCACAAATCCCGTATGTAAAGTATATGAGGGTGTACCACAAATCAGGATAAAGTCTTTCAAGATATAATGTCCGAAAACGGATACACTCAAAATTCTGTCCAGTATGATCTGATGCGAGTTCACTGCTTACTCTAACGAAAAAGCCGCAATTTTCGTAGGTTTTGCTTCAAACACTTTACTCCAATCCTGTACATGGAAGGGCCTGACATAGTTTCACAGTATTCACCCCCTCTCCTTTCATTCAAGGTTCAAGCGGGTTAAAAGACAAAAGATGAGAAATAACATACCTCTCTCACAGTGCTATGGAATTCAGCTTCATCATATTTTGCATCCATTTCTTTCAATGCATCCAAATGTGAGGATGCCAAACCGTGCAATCGTTGAATCTCTACATCTTCGTGTGCACTTGCCTTTTGCAATACTGATGTGAGTGAATTTTCTTGAAATAAGGACGGGAGCTAAAGGAAACAAATTACACGATTAAGAACATTTCTGATTAAAAAAAAAGGTAATCAAAACGTCCCCATACAATAGACTTTCTTTCGTTACATTTGTTTATGCACACGCCAATTAAATCAAAATATTTCTGTTCTGATATCAGCAGACTTGCTTTGTGTCACTGATGCGCAGACTCTACTGGAGGGGAAACCTCTCTGAAAACAAATCAGTCGAGTCTGCACGCAGGCTAAGGAAAGCTCCGATGTTTGAAAAGATCACCAAAATTCCAAAATTCACTTAGTGTTGAATCAATTTTTGAGACGCTGCTTCGTGAAATAAATGGCATATTAAGAACATGAAGAAGCTAAGACTAGCATCAGAGCTAGCATTACAACCTTTTCAAACTATCGTAAAAATATGAAAAGAAAATCAGACACTAAGGAATAGCAAGTCAAAATATTCAACTTCAGTGGCTGACAAGAAATTAATACTTACAGTTAGAAAAAGTGTTATGAGTATTTTCCTGCAACGCTTCCTTAGAGCTGGAATTCCCCTTTCCATTGTCTTTTCTAGCCCAGGGCATTCGTTCTTCAAATCTGAAAATTTAGTCAAAATTAATGATTCAGTACAAGAAAAACGGCTGCACAACAAGAACATGCTATTTCAAACTGTTACAACTATAGGATAACCCGTTACAAATAACTCGTATCAAATTCATGTTCAATTTTCAATGGTCTGCCGAAGGGACATGAAAACTTTGAGGAAGGAAGTAGATGATAAAAGTTAACGTATTATAAAACTGTTTCATAAGAGTACACGTGCTGAAAAGTATGAAATTTCAAAACATATTTTCTTGAAATAAAATCTTTCAAACATTTGCACAAAGGATATTAGCATTATGGTTTGCAGTATTATAGTTTTTAAGATTTAAGTTTTTTCAAATATATATTAATTCAACTTTGTACTATGAGTATCTTACGGAGGCGAGGTGAACTTGCGATTTTTGGCACCAAGCATTGGATTGCAGAAACAGATAAGGCCTAATGGAGTCCATGACCCTTGTTATGACGCTCAAGCGGCGGGGCCCTACCTGGGATCGAACCGTGCCCAAGGAATTGTTCTGGCTGCAAAGTGTCAGAGGATTACACCATTGCGCCACAACACCTTCTGCAGAGGAGGGGGGGGGGTGCTCCCTGGAAGCCAGCACATTCGTGACGAGCTACCCTCCCCGTACTTAAAAATATGAGGTATGAAATTACCAGATAACTATCAAAGATAAAAAGCAACTGACCTGAAGCTTTATTCCAACGACTAAATATAGCCAATTCTACTGAAATATCTTCTGCTATTGTTGGTGATGCCATTGGTTGACTCATATCATCTAATATTATTTGCAATTTATCATCATGTTCTAGTATCTAAAACAAAAAATAGCTTCAGGATGCGGTGGGCATTCTTCAGATCTTTAAATATCATTAGGCATATATTATTAAGCATATATTGGGTCCATGGACAATTGTTAGAGAGCATACACTCAAAGCAGTTCTCATGGACTGACGGGGTTACCGTGCCTAAATGAATAAAAATAAAAATGAGAAATGAAATGAACTGTCCCGACCAGTGTTTTTTTAAATTCTTTCCAACACAAAATATTTCTCTCCTACTTTCTAACAATAGTCTTCATGAACAAGGGCAGATTTTGTAATACAATAGCAACAGCTTCATTTGATTGACACCTAAATTCAAAGCGATTAGCAACTGCAGACGAAAGAGATTCTCTCAACCAGTAATTCAAAACAAACAAAAAAAGCTGCAAAAGTTTCCCCAAAACTAGTGGGGCAAACTCTCGCCTTGTGCAAGCGAAAGGTGGTTTTTAAGAGAAGTTATGTGCTTATAGCGAAAGAAGAAGGGTAAATCAAAAGTTCTGTCTGGCGGATTTTGTTTATTTGATTCAGAAGCCGAGCAAAAGGCATTGTAATTATCGCGTATTTAGGGCTTCATTGAAACGATTACAAAACAGCTCCTAAATGAAATAAACAAAATCCGCCAGACAAAACCTTAGATTTACCCTTCTTCTTTCGTTGTAACCACGTAACATCTCTTAAAAACCACCTTTCGTTTGCACAAGGCGAGAGTTTGCCCTACTAGTTTTGGGAAACTTTTGCGGCTTTGTTTGTTTTGAATTACTGGTTGAGAGAATTTCCTTTGTCTGCAGTCGCTAATCGCTTTGAATTGGGGTGTCAATCAAACGGAACTGTTGCTATTGTATTACAAAATGTGCCCTTGTTGTCTTCATCACAATATCATATTTTCAATTTCTTCTATACATCTGTTTCAAAATATCTATCTGGTGATTCAGAACAGATGCACGGCGTTTGAAAGGCTAATGTCCCCCAAATGAATACCATAAAAATAATTTTTCGTTATATCTTATTGAATAGCCGACATGTTAAATTACTGTTATGGATATTTCTGGCTGAAATCAGCCACTTTTTTCTGAAAGTATGACGGCTTTTCCCATGAACGCCCCTCGAAAAACCTTCCAAAGTGGCCTGAAATCGAGACTAACTTCCCAAACGATTTGTTCCTCACAGCAATGACTTGCACATGCTTTAGCACGTGTTTTGCTGTCGAGAGGATAAACAAGTCCTCCCACTAGTATAAGAAAACTAGGCCCGCTCGGCGCGGCTTCGCCGCGCCTCCGCGTTCCTTTTAGCTTCGCTGTAGTTCGTCTAAGTGGCAGTACTTCAGTGGAAAATGTATCTTCGTTAGTTCATTCAATAAAGCAGTACTTGAGTGGAAATTCAAGGAAATGCATATGAGTGTATTTTGGGACTTGCTTCTTCCGTGGAAGTTTGGACGTGAAAGAGATAATCTGCTGAAAAGTTAGTTGCCGTCATTATTGTGGGTGCATTGGTTTTGGTTGTATCAGTTGTTTCAGTTGAGTTAGTCTAGCGGCGTTTGTTGCCTTAAGGACTCAGCTGCCTTAACGCTTTTAGGTGCGTCACCCGGGGGGGGGGGGGGGGTACTTGACCTAAATTTGTACGGGGGTGTGCCCATGCAAAAAAATTGTTTTCCCCTGCTCCAGAATTTTTCGCTCAAAATGATAACCTGTTCTAGAAAAATGTCGTGAAAAGTATACTCCAAAACATGAAATCTGACAGAAAAACGACCCGATCTAAGAAAATATTCCTTTTTCACATGTTTTGACAACCTGCTCTAGAAAAATTGCCTCATTTTGATTTTGATACCCTGTGCTAGAAAAAATTGGTGAAAACGATACTCTTGAAAACGGCTCATCCCCGCGCGACAAATATACTAAGTACCCCCCCCCCCCCTTGGGGGTGCGTCAGTTGCATAACGGGACTCAGTTGGTATAGTGGCCTTACTTACGTTAGTGGCTTCTTGCTTTAGTTGTTGAGTAGATTTAGTTGCGTTTCTTGGCTTAGTGGACGTGGTTATAGCTTGATGCTGTTTGCTTTTATCTTTGTTACCGATGGCAGCCCCTCAGTTATAATAACTGATTTTTAGGAGGCTATGCTAAAAACTTAAAATAACAAATAATGTACATGTACATTGTTAATTTGGTAAATTACAATTGGTCGTTTGGTGATGCATTTTTGCAACTCTTTTTTTAATGCTTTCAGGGTGGGGAAATTTCTAACTTCAGCGCCTTTTGTGGCGTTAGTTGCCTTATTGGCCTCAGTTGCTTTAGTGGACTAACTTACGTTAGGTGTTGTCTTGTCTTTGTTCAGTTGTGGAGTTGGTTTTGTGTTCTTTCTTTCCTTAGTGGACTTAGTTGCCCCAGCACCTTTAGTTGTGTTAGTTGTCGTATTGGCCTTGCTTTGATGACATTACGTACGTTCAATGATATAGAGGCGCTTTCGGTTATATTATTGTATACACGTTACGTAGGGTGAATGTTGTGGTTGCCTTACTTGCTGTAATTGCTTTACTTGGCCCAAGCAGCTTGTTAAAAAAGTTATAGGGGCAAATTAGTTGGGTATTGCCCCAGTAGCCTTTGTTGTACAGTCTTGTTTGTTGAACAGTCTTGGGCCTGAGATCAGAAATACTTCAACCCTGAGATCTTTTAAAAAGAAGGTGCAACCATGAATTTCACTCACCAGTTCTTTTCTGTTTTCTTTCGTTTATTTAGCACAAATTGTAATTAGTTTAGGTTTAGGTTTTATAGCAAATTTCGTTCTATTGTAGATGAGTAGTTATTTGTAAGTTTTTAGCATGGCCCCCTGTAAATCAATTATTTTTATTGAGGGGCTACCATGGGTAAGAAAGATAAAATCAATCAATCAAATCAATAAAATCAATCATGTTGCCTTAGGTGACCCTAATCCGTATGGGTTTTTTGAGGTACCATTTATGGGGGGGGGGGGGTTCCGCCCTTCTGTGAAAACTGCCTTAGAGTCACCAGAATTCAATAGAACTTGGTTCAATTACAGAGCAAGTAGTTTGTAGCATGTAGTGCAATTTGGGTATGGCTGCCACGTCTTATGTGGTCACAACGGGGTCACAGTGACATAATGAAGTTGAAAATCAGTAAAAATTAGGCGTTTAAAGTTAAATTTGTGTTTAAAGGCCATCTTGCATGAACTTTATGCAGTTGTTGGTTAAATTTATCAACATAGCTGGTGGGAAAATATCATTTTATTGAAAATGACGATTTTGGAGTGATATTTTGAGCGAAATTAGCCAATTCTGATGACGTAATTTGTGCCACTGCTTTTTCTATGTAAAAATAGAGAGAAAGTGGCTGCAAAATGGTGGTAACCTATGACAAATGTATCAATAGAGCTCACTGAATTGAAAAAGTCTGAGAAAATTGAAAAAATTTACGAATTAGGCGAAAATGGGAGCCAGAATGAGATCATAATAAAAAAATGCCGACATCAGCAAATTCTAGAAATTCTGGCATCAAACGAAAGCTCTTATTTGCAGATTCATTTGCTATGTGATGCTCCATAATTCAAGGAAATCTTTCCATGGAAATCATGGAAAACAATGATCTTGCTGCTACCTGCTTCCAAGTATGGGCATATCACGTGACTTGTGTGAGCTCTATTGTTTAAACATTTTTCCGTCAAAATGTAAGTAATCAATAATTAGCAAAAGTCAGGGAGGTTGGGGTGACATAGCTGATTTCGTTTAACAACCTGGCAAGTAAAACCTGGAAGGGGGTTGAAAAGCCCGGCTCACATATGGATTAGTTTCAAGATAGCTGGCTTACTTGCTTGCTCGATTCCTTTAGTTATGTATCATTTACGTTTTCTTAGTTAGTTAGTTAGTTAGTTAGTTAGTTAGTTAGCTACGTTGTTACAGTAGCATTTGCTGCGTTAGCTGCTCTTGCTGGTGCTGCTGTCTTACGTCTTACTTGCGCTGGTTGCCTTAGTAACGTTAGCTTCGTTTTTTGGTTTTTTAGCAGGTCAGTAAGTGTTGAATCTCCCTATGCAAGGTAGCTTTTGAAATAATGATCAGGGGAATGTGCTGCATGTCATCAGGGGGTGAATTTAGGGGAAGTTGGCAAGGTGCCAAGTGACGTCACAGAACTTGGCAAGGTGCCAAGTCACATGCTGAAAACCTGGCATTGTGCCAAGTCATGTGCCCTACATTGGCAACTTGCCAAGTAAGTCACATGACATGGGGGCTAGGCACGTGACTGCCCCCAGCAATTTAAAGTATCATTACCCCCCACATCTTCGTCAGTAACTATGCTATACGCGCCCTCACTTGGTGTCATCCCAATATGTCTTGTATACTCTTAGGAAGAGCACCATTGTGAAGGAGAAGGTATCACGTGATATGGGTGTGGCCACGTGACAACCCCCAATTGGTGGTAACAATCGCTGGCATCGATCATGCACCCCACCACCCTACAACCTCGTCAATACTTACTGCGGGATGATGAAACCCTTTAGAGTGCCGTTGTGAAGGAGGATACCGCTGGCAGAGGCCTGCCAGCCACTGCGAAGGTGAATGTGCATGTGACGTCCAATGTGACGTCTTTGGTTGTTTACCATCGACCACAAAGTGATTTGTTCGTTGATGGCCCTTGATAGCACCATCAAGTGTCGTTAGTAACAATCGGCTAACAATCGGCTGTCACTCAAAAAACAATAACCTGCTGAAGAAGGCTGCCAACAATTTTCCCCCGCTGATACCCCAGCTGCAGGAGGCTACCCCAAAATATGGACATCCTCATGCACACATAGATTTTCCTGTCGATTTTTGGAGACGAAGAGCGAGCTTCCAGGACACGGGAGAGGTCTGGAATAAGTGCGGCAGACAGACAAATTCAGCGTTTGATCTGACCGTCTCAGCGAGTAGTAATATAGATTAGTTAGGGGGACTCCATTCTCGATGGAGGACAATACGTCAAAATGCTAGGAAATGTCATTTTTGCTAGGAAGGTAGACTTGCCCCAAGTCTATTTCGTCAAAAAAAACTTTCGTCAAAATATTGAAGGGAAAAGTGAAAAGCGAAATTTCGTACAGTACTTTCCGGTAGACTCATTACAGTTGACGAAATAGACTTGGGGAAGTCTGTTAGGAAGGAGAACCGACAAGATTTTAGTTTTTGCAGGTTTTGAAGGGAGAGTTCTGCAGAAAATCTCCCATAGCCACGGGAAGGAAGCATTGGTTAAAGCCAGCTAAATTCGTGAATGTAATTGAACATATTCGCCATGAAACAAGACATTTGTCTATATTATAGCTTTGATATTCAGAGAGCAACATTTTTTAAATGCCGCGTCTTCTTTACTCTCAGGTAAAACGTATCTACTCGTGAGTTAAGAAACTTGAGGACAAAAATAATCTTAGGACTACCTGGCATTGCCTAATGATTGACAAAAGATATCAATTTCCTCAATAAATTATTTATCATTTGTGCGTCTTGAGCTGCTACCACAGAACACAGTGGCTGAATGCACTGCAGTTTAATACTACATATCTATGAAAAAAAAAAACGATGCAATTGCACTTACAAGTTTTTCTCTATAAGTATACAGCAATTCATGCATTCTGTACATCTCTTTGAGTGTGATTGTAATATATGTATCTTTTGGAAGTGATAGATATTGCTCAATCTGAAATGGAAAAAATTGTTACTTTGTTAGTTGCCCACTATACCTGAGATATTAATCATTCTTGAAGTTGGAACATTGGTTGGAAAGCGCAGCTTTGATATAAATTCTAACACCAGGACCACGACGAACATCTTGAGGGTCATTTCAGAGAAAGACAAGTCAGTATCGTAGTTTCATAAATCGACATTTCCAATCAATTAAGACATCAAGACAAATCCAGTTGTGATTGATATAATATTAGACTAGGCCATGATTATTTGTTGAACGTTTCGAGACGAGCTTGTCTCATCTTCAGCGAAATAAAAGTTACACGTGCGAGGTTTTATAGTAATAATTATTCGAGAGAAATGCATAATTAAATTAATTAGCTGAAGATGAGACCAGCTCGTCTCGAAACGTTCAACAAATAATCATGGCTAGATCTAATATTATAGCGATCACAACTGGACTTGTCTTTATGTCTTAATTAAGTGGAAATGTCGATTTAATAAACTACGATACTGACTTGTCTTTCTCCGAAATGACCCTCAAGATGATGTTCGTCGTGGTCCTAGTGTTAACAGCATAGGTTCCAAATCTTTGAAAAGGCTGGTGTAGAATTGAGTGACCTATTTCTTTGAACTGAATGACTTGAAAGAAATTTTAGCTAATTCTCTTTAATTCTACCGTCGGACTTTTCTGAAATCTTCAATATTTTCAGAATTAGAGTGTTTTTCTGCTTTTTCAAGAATTCAACAACAAATTAAAAAAAAAACTTAAAACCATCGTAATTTCTAAACTGTTTGATGCAACATGAAGTAACTTCGAAGAAAACCATAGTTTATGAATGCCTACAATATGGTATCCAGCAAAAGTCTGTCACTCATTTGGTTTATGATTTAGAAATTTGATGACGTCACATCCTCAAATGAGCTGAAACGTAAGATACGCTGTAATTTCGAAAAATATTCCAAATTTCTGGAAAGTCCAACGGTAGGATTATAGATAAGTATCTAAAGTTTCCTTCAAGCCATTCAATCCGAAGAAATAGGTCATTGAATTTTACACCCACCTTTTTACGCTGAGTTAAAGATTTGTAACCTATGCTAGTGTTAACATTCTTGAAGTGTTGTAAGGTATCTCCTACCATACCTAGGGCATTGTCATTGTCTCGGGGTAGTCATTGCTTTTTGCTCATCGTGGTATCGTCCTTGTGTTGTTGTAAAGAAAGCTGCCTTTTATTCGGAATACAAGTTCTTGGAGATGAGGTTCATTTTGTCATGATGTGCACACAATTTCAAGAGGACAGGAAATGTATCGAAACCAAAACAGCCAATATACCGGGTGTCCTAAAGAAAGTTTCGACGTTTGATTGAACGCAGAGGAAAAAGTATTGAATCTGGAAGTTTCTATTCGCCCTAGTTACATGCTTGACATTTCAATTTGCAGTTTGGCATATCGTGGGAAGAAATTAAAAATCTGAAAATGGAGTTATAAGCTCTAACATTTCATGTTCATGTATGTATGTATGTATCATATGCCACAATTACAAGTATTTACAAGTTATATAATATAAAAATAGATACAATACAATATATAATGTTAAAAACGTAAAGGAAAAACACCCCTAATTACAGGAGCAGGGATAGCATTAAAAGGTCAAGATGACCTTAATTCCATAATGGTCCCCTTAGAGGTGCTGGTACAACGAAAAACGTAAGAAAAAAATATACAAAACTGTAGTTTGTTTTCGGTATAAAACATGGTTTATAAGACCATACCATGATCGGGAGAGATGATGACAAGTCTTAATAGAAGACATATATGTTATCTTCCTCTTTTTGTATGTTTTGGAAAAAGTTCTCTTTGATCTTTTTGATCTTATGTTTGAATGTCATGTTTTTCCTTTTTTAATCAGGTTAGAGGTTGTCTTGGCCTAGATATCCTTTATCATAAAAAAGTAAAGTATGTCATATTTAGCATCTTAAAGGGGCAGGCAGTTGCACCGTTCGAGCATATTTGCCTCTTTTTGACTCACACTCTACGGAAAGAACGAATCATGGTCGCGGAGCCTGCGCGCTCAAAATGCTGGATGAAAAACTGCATTCAACAGATTCAACGTGCAAAGAAAGGTACGTCTCTCATCTTTGATCAAGAAGTTTATCAACTTACTTTTTCGTAGCTGCTTAAAATCAATTTTCAATTCAAGCCTTGCATTTTTTAACTTTCTGTGCATTTTATTTGAATCATAGCCGATTTTGCTTCAAAAGTAGGCCTAGACTATTAATTTGTTCAGCAATAGTCTGAATTCAATGTTTTGTTCGGACTAGACCTCTAAGTTGACTTGTGCAAAGCACATTGATCTTGAGGTTTACGCTAAATTGTGAATAATAAACTTCTGGAAAATAGAGGGACTGCAGCTGAGAACAGGCCGAGATTGGAAAATACAATGTGTGTGGCATGGCAGCCACCTTGCTCGCCTGTGTTGATGCATCATTTCACAGAATTAGATTGGTTGCTAAGGGAAACTTCTCCAACAAAATGAACTTTTTGAGTGCAGTAATTAGCTCAATGACGTTCCCATCAAAATTATTTCAAAAAGCTCTTTGTTAGCATTTTTTCAAGATTATTGTTAGTTTTCTAAGAACTTTTAGGCAGCTGATCAGTCAAGTAGAACAACGATCGAAGAGTTTTCAAGAAACCAATAAATTTTCCCACCCAGTACTGAAAGTCTCTTTTAGCTTTCAGTAAACAGTTGAAATTAGCAGATCATGGGTACCAAAGGTTTTTGCAGTTTCTCCGCATCCTTCTTAAATGTTCGTTGTATTCATTGATAGGTAACTTCCCAAGCATTTCGTGAGTTTTACCAGAATACAGCGCCAGTATGCGAATTACCTTCTCAGACAAAATAAACAAGTTTCTTGAGCAATATCCAAGTTCTCAGTCGAGGTTCTTACTGGTTTAGTTCTTAGTTGAATTCTTGAAAAGAGTTTCTTATTAACAATAGCACTGTTTAATCATGTTGAAAACGGATTACACGTTTTTTTTATAAGAAACTGGTTTATAAGAAACTAGTACTACGATGACCAAAAATTTAAGAAACTCTAGTACTACGCTCAAGAACAGTTAAGAAACTCTAAAACGTTATATCTGTATGTCTCTCTTATTCTATGTCTCTCTAACAAAGGTGCCTTCGTCTTTTCTTGACTTTTAACTGCAAAATTGGTAAATTTTTGCCTTGATGTGCATGGCTTCTTCTTGATGACAATGTCAATGCAAAATGGAAGCCCTTTCTCGAGAAGAAGGCTCAACTTCGAACAATACCGCAATTTTAGGCCCAAAAAATAAGAAACTAATTAAGAAACTTTTACTACTAAAACACCGAAATTTTCATGCGAAATTAAGAAACTTTTAGTACTAAGTGCTGATCCAAGTTTCTTATAATAAAAAAACGTGTATTTCGTGATTAATTTGTTTGCTTGTATGTTTAATTAGATTGTTTGTTCTCCACTGAAAAATCGTCAAGCAAAGACTAAACATTTCCTGCACGCCAATTTTTGATGGTTGTTTCCTCAGACTGCATTCTGTAACGTAGCATTACAGCATATTTACTCATATTTCGAGGAAGGTGCAATAAAATTGCATTGATCTTCCTTAGCATTCTCATGGTATAATTTGGAAAATTTCACAATAAAAATCATTAAGCCCGTGAGTCACTTCTAAGGTCCTTTGATTTACTCATTTTCGTAGGATTATCCTCAGTTATCTATAAAATAAGTTAACAAAAGAAAGACCATTTTTGGTCCATAACATTGTGATAGCTTTAATGATTGCAGAGATAGAGGCAGATTTAACGGGTATGGTTAATCAAGTTGCTTGGGCTAAGCATCAAAACGCTGTTGGGAAATCGAAGCATCCTTTGTTTTAACCAAATTAGCAACGAATTTTTTCATTCAAATTCTGATATTGGCTTGTCTAGTTCTACGTTTGTTTACATTTTGGTGCAACTGCCCCTTTTTAAAGGAGCTCCGTCGTCAAACAGTAAACAAATCCATAAACTCGCACATGTCACCAATTATCCATTGTTCATCCATTATTTTCTGAAGTTTGTTTGGTAGCTTCACCCAAGCCACAAAAAAGTGACCGTTAAAAATCTTCTTATATCCGAACAATAGTAGAAGATATGAATTTTTGGTTTGTTCCTTAGTGAAGTACAATGATGAATGTCCAAACAGCAACTTTCATTTTGAAAAAATATGAAAATCCTGTGTGATATCACCTTTCAAAAAACTGCAAAAACCATCGTTTTGTTTACATTTTGACGACGGAGCCCCTTTTAAATTGAATAAAAAACATTTAGGACAAGGGATGAATTTTGCTGGCTTTACGATGATATCAATATCAAAGAATTATATCAATAATTTATTCCTATGATGTTAATCTACATATTTTCGAATCTTTTAAAATATCGAATATTATAAAGCAACCAAGGGGTAATGAATAGAATTGGCAAGATCTAGTGACGGTAAACATCCTTTTTTAATTTAGCATTCAAATGATTTGGCATGAATAAAGCTTACCTCTAGGTATGAATGGAAATCGACGACATCACACAGACTAAGAAGGAACCCCTGCAAGATCAAATCATGTCTTTACTGAAATTAAAGGCAGTCTGTCACGCATCTGATGGGGTGATAAGGACAATACAAGGAATAGGAGAGTTGAATGGCTGGTGATTAATTGTCCCTGTTTACTCATCCATTATTTTATAAGATGATAAAGCAGATTATTTGGAATAAATCACTATGTCAACAAACCTGCAGCGTTTTCTGTTTTTCATGAACAAATGAATCTAATGGTCGCATGTATTGCTCTTTCAAAGCATGAACTGTTAACTTGTTACTCATAGCCTGCAAAACTTTTGCTATCTAAAATGACAAGAAGAGCATTGGGTTTGAAACCTTTCAATTTAAAATTTAAAAGCTTACATTAAGGTAACTCTGCTTTCCGCTCTAGTGCACAGCGAGATGCCGTTACGCAAAATCACTCTCCTCAGAAAACAATTAATTTCTCCCATATAATTCGGCCTATCGAAAAACGGTAAAAAGGATGTTGTTCTGTATAGTCTGGGCAATCGAAAGATGCATAAATCACAATGTTTCCGTCAACGCTGGCTTCGCAAATCCTAGTTCAAATCTTTTTGTTGGTTTTATAAAAGTGGATTTATCTCCAAAACTACTCGAAAAATGTTCGATTTTTTTTCGCTCCATCCTTAGCTAGGTAGTTGATCTACAACTGTGCCAAGTCTGATTGAAAAAGCTACGCTAGATTTCCTGCAATCGAATTCATATTTCTGTTTACTTTTCGATAGCGAAAGAGAGAAACCTTGGTCAACAGATAACCATGCTATGAAGCACGCTTGCAAAAGCTCAGGCTTGAAATAACTTTCAGAAATGTTTCCATTGGCAAACAAATGGACGTCTTCTGATGGGAATACCACACCCAAGTCTCAATGGACATCCTTAGTGCGCTCTTAAAAGTATCATTTGCATCTATTGATTGAGAGTTACTGACTGTTACCAGCAACTTCACAAAACCCTGCTTTGGGTGTCTTTCCGAGACTTTCGTAAGCATTCACAAATCATCAATTTCTTTCAGAGTCCTTAGTGAGCATAGAATTGCAATGAGCACAGATCAAGAATTAAATTTTTTGCAAAAACATTCTACGGGCGTTCAGATCGTTCTACATGGGCTAAACTATTGACCAACGCTTTTCCCCTTCGATGTCGAAAAGTAAACAGAAATATAAAATTCGATTGCAGAAAATCTAGCCTAGCTTTTTCAATCAGACTTGGCAAAGTTGTAGATCAACTACCTAGCTAAAGATGGAACGAAAAAAAATCGAAACTTTTTCGAGTAGTTTTGGAGATAAATCCACTTTTCTGAAATCAGCAAAAAGATTTGAGCAAGGATTTGCGAAGCCAGGGTTGACGGAAACATTGCGATTTATACATCTTTCGATTGCCCAGATTATACAGAACAAGATCCTTTTTACTGCTTTTCGATAGGCCGAATAATATTGGAGAAATTATCTGTTTTCTGAGGAGAGGGGTTTTGCCAAACGGCATCTCGCTGTGCACCAGAGCGGAAAGCAGAGTTACCTTAAATCAAAACAAGGTAGATAAAATTTACATTTGCCATGTAGCATTATCATTGGTGACGCTATTTCATTTTCAACTGAGTAAATCGCAGGTTTCGTATAATTGAACAAAGGCTTGAAAAATGTACATTTGAATCCCAAAGCTACCTCAAACTTTTTTTTGGTACTCTCCAGCACAGAATAATCGCCCCCCCCCGCTTATTAATTTTTGAAAAATTTTCCAACCCCCCAACCACTTTTATTTCAACGCCTTCTTTATTAATTCTTGAAAACTGGAAATGATAGTGAACATCAGTTTTGAGTAGATATAAAAAATATACGTATTTAACTAAGAAAATGACTATTTTCAATGCTTCCAGCCTCCCCGATTGTCCCAGCCCCCCGATTATTGTCATATTGAACAATTTCTAGCCCCCCCCCCCGATTATTCTCATCCCCCGGTTTATTCGGTACTCGAGAGTAATTATCTAAGCATAATCGAGCACAGGGCTCAAATCTTTCAAATCTTTAAAAAGGTGAGTGTAAAATTCTATGACATTTTTATCTTTGAATTGAATGGCTTGTAAGGAACTTATGGTGCTTTGCTGCAAATCTGCCATGGGATATCTTAATTTTATTCTAAATGGCGGTAATCTAGCTATTTTGAAAAAGTTCATGGAGAATTTTGAAAATTTTTAAATCATCGCAAGTCCTAAATCAATAGAGGAAAATAACGTAACCTTCATGAACCATAGTTTATGAAGTTCTACAGTATAGTGGCAAGCAGAAATCTGTAGCTTTTCTGGTTTAAGGTTTAGAAATTTAATGACGTTATAGCCTCAAATTTAAGAAATGCCGCCATTTTGAAACCCTAACTTCCTTCCAAGAAATTTCAAAGATTTGAGCCCTATGTTGCAAAGTCTGGTCAGTAAATTTATTAGAGGGTAAATCAGCGAATCTAAATTTGTTCTTATTTTCTTAGGCATTGCAAAAAAATTACGATTCAAAATCTGCTTCAACCTGAGAAATAACGCACGATCACCTCAGCTAGAAATAAATTTTTGTCTAATAATAACAAAAATATATCAATATTTATACAGGTTTACTTGGTCAACTAAGAACAGCTGCTATAAATCAAGTAACCTTTATCCAACGAAAAGTAGTAAAAACTATTATTTACAACATACATAAGGTTTCTTAAAACTTAAAAATTAAAATATTTTTAACTTTCAACATAACTTTTCAGTGACAAGAAAAATGAACATACAGCTTGCACCTACCATTACTAAATTCCGTCTCACTGTTGGGCGTGGTTGCGATGTCAGTAGCATATGAGCTGCGATGATAGGAGCAAACAGAATGAAAATGAATAAGAAATAAGTTTATTCTTGGTAACAGCGGACAGCTGGAAATGACCTACTATTACGCTCTTTCAGCAAAATATGGTTCGTGTACAAGTACATGGAAAAATAAGATTGAGAATATGAGAGGGAATTTTAACAGATTTCAAATACTTCCAGGTGTCCCAAAAAAATGTACGCGGATTTGGTTGACTCAAGCGATGTGAATTTAGCTTCAATCAATGTTTAATCATTCTAAAAATGTTCTTCGATAGTTAACTTGAACATAGGTACCTCATTTGTTGGTATTGGTACTTTGAGAGCAGACGTGTTTATCTTGAAATCTCAAATTTGCCTCTCCTGCAAGCTAGAGCTTTAGCCTTTTAGCCTCAGCAAATTCTTAAGGCACAGCGTATAAATCAACGATGGCCTTGATAGAGTTTGAACAATATTAGATCTTGTGTTATTTCGTTTCCCAGAAGTCAGCCCCCAGTCATCCATTGGGCAGTTTCTTAATTTTTCATTAATTTCAGTTCTTAATTTCGATGTGCTCCAGGAACTTGCTTAGGCCAAAGGCCACATCTCTGGTTTGCAGGCGGACGCAAATTTGAGCTTTCAAGATTGATATTTCTGCTCTCAAAGCACCAATACCAACAAACGAGGCATATATGTTCAAGTTAACTATCGAAGAACATTTTGAGAGTGATTAGACTTTGATTGAAGCTAAATTCACATCGCTGGAGTCAACAAATCTGTGAACATTTTTTGGGACACCCGGTAGTTGAAAAGGGATTTCAAAAATAAACATGTTCTAGTCAATTTTCAATCACTTGCACATAAAGAATGGAATTGAATTCGACCTCAGAGTAGAGTGAGGTTAAATCACACGCATAGATAAAACTACATGGCAACATAAGATCGAGAATATGAGACAAAATATTACAAGAGATGTCAAATCCTATTTTGATAGAGGGGTATCAAAAGCAGAAAATTTTCTGGTCGATTTTACAAGCATTTTTACAAACAGATTGGAATCAAACTTGATTTTTCTTCTGAGAATTTTATCTCAGAATCCTTGAAATCAGGCCAGAAATTGATGATGAAATTTTCTACCAATTCAGCCCCATCGTCATCGCAGATACGATCCGTATAGTTATACCAATACTAAAATAACAAGTTGTGGAAATACAGGACCCAAAACAACCTGTTGTACACCTGCCTAGGACAGTTCCTTTTCTCTCTCAATGTTTTGCTAAGCTTCCAGCATCATGACGAGAACATTGAAGAATCTTAGGCCTGTTTTCTACTTTTTGCGATAAAACATGTCATTCAATCGCTTTGATCGAAACGTTTCCACCGATATTGACCAACCAAAATTTCTTATCTATCGGGTATTTTTTTCAGTGATCTATTTCAAGTGGGCTGGAAGTATCTTTAGCTATTTAGAGCTAATTTAAGCCCACCTTGCATGCCGTATCAGGCATGGGACCCCTAGTTTAACGTCCCTTCCGAAGGACAGCGAAATGAGTTGGGAGGTCCGGCCTCGAAGGTCACCCATCCGGAGTTTGACCTCACTCGACCGAGCTTAACTTCAAACAAAGATCCATTTGAAGGAATCTGAAGGATAGTTTGCTAACACGAGCGTCTAAAGATTCTTCCGCTTCACATGCTATTTGTACCAAGGTCTTAATGAAAGAGTCTGATAGAAACAGGCTAACTCACCATGTGGAGAAACAATAGCCGGATTGATCAAGCGTAGCATGAAGAAACCACCAATGAGGCATGTAACAGTCTCTGGAGTAACATTTGGAAACTTTTTCTGCAACGGAAGAAGGACTTTTGAGATGATTACAAAAAATGAAAGTTACAAAACTTTAAGATTAATCGGGTATAATGATGTTGGCCTATTTTCTCAAATGAATTCCTCGAAGTCAACTTTAGGTAATTTCCCATAATTTCCGATAGAGAGAGAGAGAGAAGTTTGATGTCATCGCTATTATTAGAATTACAGCGCTTTAAAATTTGTTTTCAGTCCGAAGTTTTGATTTTATCAAATTGCTGAGTCGTCAACGATAAGAGCTTCAGATTTTGCTTGCTGCCATCTCGCAGACCTTCAAAAATTGACTATTTCTTGTATTGGTCATATGGATTTTCCTCAATCACTTTCAAAGCTATGGCGCTTTTAATAACTGTCAAAGCTTCAGATACCTCCTCTTGATAATTCTGAAATCATGCTATCAAGAAAGCCCTTTCTAGAATTATGGCAAGTTACATACAGAGAACTCCAGACTAAAAGATGGCTGGAGATGCACTTGGCTGTCTGTTTCAAGCTTGATTAAATATGACAGGGCTATCATGATTTATAAGATAACTAATGATTTGTACCCTGACAGCTTGAAAGGAAGGTTCTTAACATGGTCACATCTATCTAACTATACGTTAAGAAACTCATTAGATATCAACGTGCCAAGGCAAAATTTGGAATTTTCAAAGAGGAGTTTCCATTATTCAGGAGCCAAAGTTTGGAATGAAATTTCATTGAACATCAGAACTAGTCCTACAATTTACACTTTCAAAAAGAAATTGAAGGGTTTCTTGCTAAGTCAGCAATGATTCCCAAAGCATGATCCCTAGGAAGAACAGCATTCTGTAGATTTGTATTTTAAATTTTGTATTATGGGATTTAGAGTATTATGGTTTTGTTGTTGTTTTGTTAATAGCTGATAGGGTTTTTGTGGATAAATATTATACATTGAATTGAAAATTGTCCCCTTCGAGTAATTCAGTTGAAAGAATAAGACAATAACATTTGACACATCAAATTTCTAATTTCTGCAAAGACCCGATGCCTATGCTGGCAATGCGACAAAGTTGGATCAGTTCAACTCCTCCGCACATGCCGCATCGCACAATCACATCGCATCAAACGTGACTTAAGCTGGAGTGTGCCCTAACCATCTGATAAACTTGAAATGGTTCTTACTGCACAATGATAATTAATAAAAATCTCAAACCTAAAAATAAACTCGCATAAAATGGCCCTGGCTCGTGATTCAAAATATACAAAGAAAACTTAATTAAAAACGTGTGGAAAAGTTCTTTGCAAATATCACAGATGCTCACTGATGAGTTTTGTCGTGAAAATGTACATAGATAATTCAACCGTGTTTATTATAAAAAAATAATGATCATGGAATGAGGAACATGGTTAAATGTGGGGGAAGAAGAAGGACGAAACTAGTCAAAGATTTACATAGTCAATTTCAAAACGCATGAATTTCAAGAGCACTTTTCCTTGAATTCTCATTCTTGTCCAAATATTGCAGAGGCTAAGTGGGCAAAACAGTCATGAAAGAAATAATTTTTTTCATAAAAACGGGCTTTTGGGTAATGAAACTTACCATTTCGAGCGCTAGGTAATTAACCGTTTGTTTTGTTGCAGACAATGATGCAAGGATTGGTAATAAAGCAGCTGCGAGGTAAAGTGACGCGTCACTTTATCTCATGGTAGCGTAAGGTGTAGAGCGTGGAAAATTGCTCAAATTTGCAGCCCTGTTTTGAAGCTAACTGATGATACATCGAAGATTAAAGCAACTCAACGACGGAGTACAATTTGTTTCTTTTGCGGACAGTGAACAAGTAATAGAAATAAACTAACCACAGAGCAAATCGTCAATATAATACCTGATCGTAGCACGTAGAGAGTGAAAAGTAGTCTAAACTTGTGGTGACTTTTGCTTGAAATCAAAATTCTGCCTCGAGACAAAATGGTGATGTATCAAAGATTAAAGCAACACCTCGAGGGAGTGATTTGCATACTGATTTTAACATCAGCTATGCTACATGCTGATACAAAAGTAGAAGAGAAATGTGTTAAAAATCTGCAAAGCAATACAGATATATCTGTAAAGAAGGAAATGATCCTTTTTGCAACTCTTTTACCCGCGCTTAAGATAGCTACTGTAGCTGACAGTAAAATGGCTCCCGCGCCAGCCTCGGATATCATAGCTTCCGCGCGTGCTGAATCAATAACTACACAAGCAAAAGAATACTGCAATAAGATAAATGGCACGTATGTTCACTCAGTTGATGGGCGTGATTGCGTGGTAACTGTTACCACTCAAAATGCAACCCATAGATGCGAGAAGAGAGAAATAAACAAACTTGCATTGGCCTACGATCAACTGATCGATCCTCAGAATGAATTTAAGATTAACATAGCTGGAAATGTGGTGAGTCAGTTGTTCTTAGGCCTACTTCTTGCCACTTATTCATACTTCAAGGAGCTCCAAACATCATATGGAAAATGCGTCGTAGCACTTTCAGTGGTAACGATACTACAGCAAGTGGCGCAAATCATGTCTTTCACACTGAAAGAAAATAAAGTTGCCTGCAAAATAACTGCAATAAGCAGCCATTGGTTGTGCTTGACAATGTTTGGGTGGATGGCTACAATTGCTTATGACCTTTACTTCACATTTTCCCGAGTCAGAATACCTTCCCCACGACTGCAGAAACTGCGATTCAGAAGATACGCTATCTTTTCGCTGTTGACCCCATCACTCATTGTTTTAGCCTCTTTAGTGGCAGATATAAGCAGCGACGGTCAACTTATTGGCTACGGGAAGAAGAATACATGTTTTATCTCAAACTATTGGGGCGATATCATCACTTTCATTATCCCCGTGGGACTTATCTTAGTGTTCAACATTATCTGCCTTGCAATCACATTGTATTACATAAGATCAGCTGAGAAGAGGTCACAGGCTTTATTCTCAAAGGACGCCAAGAAATCATCCAAGCCAAGTATCAGTTTCACAATAATGGCCATCAAGCTGGCATTTCTTCTGGGAATGAGTTGGGTCATAGGTTACATTGGGGGACTTTCAAAAAATGTATTCCTCCTGTACTGCTTCGTTTGTTTAAATTCCTTTCAAGGTGTCTTCCACTTTTTCGCTTTCTGCTGCAACAAACGAGTTTTCGCATTCTATCGAAGAATTTTGAAGAAAGGAAAGAAAAGGATTGCAGCTTCTCTCACTAGAATGGCTACTCAAGAATCAAGGGTGTGATGGCACTCTGGAAACTCAGGAGAATGAACAACGAACTTAACAAACTGCTTTAAGCTATCCCTGTAATAAGTACGATAAGAGAATAGTTTGCAAGACCCCTTCGAATATTTCAAACATTTGAAGCGATCTACAATCCTTGCCAAAACTCTTGAAAAAAATCACATATTTTTGCTCAGCTCTCCCCCCCTCCCCCTTACAATGTTGGTTCCTTGCGTGATTACGCATTTCTCAAGGGCACAACAACGCAGCCAAAGCGATTTTCGTGATATCTGGTGATCAGTGCTTCGGACCAACATTGTTCAGGGGGGGGCAGGGGGGCAAGGGAAAAGAGTAGCGTGAAGTTTCCTGCACTGTATTTTGGATGCTTGGTCGGAGAAGAAAAGAGAGAAATGAAATTTTTTTCAAGTTGTTTTGGCAAGGATTGTCTGAAGGGGTGAATTTCTAAAAGTCAGTCGTTTGAGCTGATTTTTGCGCTGCAGGGTAATTCGATAGTGTAGATCACGAAACTGAAGGAAAAAAACAGTTATTTGTTAGGGTTCTGGATTTGTGACGTCATATTATACCCATTTTCACAATTCCTTGATAGCATGGGTGAAATCTACGTCATAATTCAATTTTAAGAGAACAGTGGGCTTTCCAATTAGTTACAAATTTGAATTTCATCATTCTAGACAATGAGCACAATTAGAATTATATTTGTACTTGTTATTGGCCCCTAAGGAGCAATTAAAGGTGCAATCAAATGCCTGGATTAGAACTGTATTGATACATGAATAGGGACACTTTATGAATGACGTATAGTTAGATGCTATGTGGGTTGGCGAGATCAAAATTGAAGAGATGAGGTCACAGTATACATTTTCATTATGGCCATGCAATTATAAGAAAAGTCATTAAGTTTCAATCATTTTCGTTAAATACAGAAAAACTCGGGAATAAAAGGGTAAACAATTCTTAAACTGCCGAATGAGAGGACAGTTTGAAGTAAATTATTGGGAAAATGGCGTCCAATACTTTTCAAGAGTCGATAGATGTGGAAACAAATGAAGTTGAAGTTGAGTGTGAAGGGGGGAATGACGAACAGGACATTGAATTTGCCGCGGTGTTCCAACCTACTTGTGCAACAAAAGTATATTTAGTCACATACAGTCGTGCAAATGTCAAGAGATTTGATCGCCAGTCATTTGCAGCTGTAGTTGTGAGTGCGTTCCAAGTAACAGGGCTTGTAGACGTAAAGCAATGGGCTTGCAGCATGGAAGAACACAAAGATGGCGGGAAACATTTCCATTTAGCCATATTGCTAGGAAAGCAGAGGCGCTGGAAGAAGGTGAAGGAGCACATTGGAAAAACACACGGCATCAGCGTCCATTTTTCAGGACACAAATGCTATTTTACTGCATATAAATATGCAAAAAAGTACGATAAACATTTCGTGTGTAGTCCAGGCCATCCAAAGAAGATACAGCCGCCTAAAACATTGAGAGCCAGCAGTGCAAAGAAACGACGTAAAGCCAAAGCTACACGTTATACAAACAAGGATGTAGCCGATCTTATTTTGAACGAAAACGTCAGATCGAGGCTGGAACTAATGGCACTTGCAAAAGACACCAAACAGAGGAAAGGGGACGCATTGCTGTATGATTTCTTGCTTGCAAAATCAGAGAAGGCGGTGTCTGAACTGATAGAGACGGTGTGGGCAATTGAGACTGCGGAAGAGAATATAGAGAGAGCGCGACAATCAAGAATGGATATTTTGAATAATGCATTAAATGCTGATTGTGTTTGTAACGGAGAATGGCGTGAGTGTGCAGAGGAGATCTTGCAGCTCAATCACATGGATGCTGGGAAATTCAAGAATGCTTTTGTCGATTTGTTGGAAAAGGGGCGCGGAAAGGGACGTAACATCCTTATAACTGGACCAGCCAATTGTGGAAAGACATTTATTCTTGATCCGCTACGAATAATATATAAATGCTTTGTGAATCCAGCTACATGCACCTATGCACTAATGGGTGTGGAGACTGCCGAAGTTATAATATTCAATGACTTCAGATTTAATCCAATCATAATACCCTGGGCAGATCTCCTTCTTCTTTTAGAGGGACAACCAATGCACTTGTCTACACCCAAAACTCATTTTGCAAAGGACATAGTTCTTGAAAGTGATACCCCAGTATTCTGCACGTCTAAAGGGCCAATTTTGTATGTAAAGGGAGGTTCCATTGATGACCGAGAGAGTGAAATGATGCGCGTGCGTTGGAGACACATTGAATTCCGTCATCAGATAGAAATTGAGAAGCAAAAGTGCATTCAGCCATGCGCGTACTGCTTCTCCCATTTCTTGCTGGACGGTCATGTGACTTCAACTGCACAGGCGCATGAAAATGCTCCCCAAAATTGAGGTAACAAGTAACACAACGGTTCACACAACGATTGACAGTAGAAGGAATCTTCCTTTAATTCGATGTTGAATTGTGCAAGTTAGCTTCTTTTCAGCTTCTCAACTGTTCAAAGACGTAAACAGTGTACTAACATCCTCAGATAGTTTACAATTTGGCGTACGCCAAAGTTACAGGGCTCATAACAAGTGTCAACCTATTTTCCTAAAAAGAACTTGAGCATCAAATATCTTTTTACCAGTGCTGTGTCAATCGTTACAGCCCACTTTTCTGCGCTACTCATTATTAATAGGCGTTTACCAATGAGCCCAGCAGATAGGTTACGATAATGAACACCCCTCTGTAACAAATATTTTTAGAAAGAGCAGTCTCCGGGGGGCGAAAGGGTTGAAACGTACGCCTGTCAATCGATGTGTCAATCGTGAAACCTTACACCAGAAGGCTCATTACGTGTACAGTGAGACGTTACGACATTAAACGCATCATTTAGCTCATAAACAATTGTTCATAAACAAAAGATTACGATACATGAAGAGAAAATAATGCTATGTAAATATCTCGTTATACAAAATGTTCATTTAAAATTCAATACTTCGTTCTATAGCCTTTGTTTTGAACTATGGCTTTCAATCGTGTGTCCATATTCTCAATTGTTCTGTCAATGACTTGACGACTAAAATTATGCAGGGTCGCAACGACACGTTTCTCGAATGCTGCAAAATCTTCGTGGACAAGTGTCTGCTCCAGGGCCTGTTTCCGTAACTCACGGCGAACATTGTGGAAAACATTTTCGATTGGGTTGAGGTCAGGTGATCGTGGGGGGATTTCTACGACGTTTGCTCCAATTTCTTTCAATGCAGACTTAGCAGCAGCACTTTTCTGACAGGGGTCGTTGTCCATTACAAAATACTTCATGCCCCTAGCTTTTCTGTCTTTCACCTTGCCTCTTTTCAGAGCCTTTTCAAGGTCATTTTTTACAAAATCTGCGAAGTATTTCCCAGTCATGTGCTTGTAAGTTTTCACCAATGTTACCCCCACTCCAAATTAAATTCCAACCAGCACATATACACGACGCCCCCCAGGCAAATTCTTGCTCCCTTTCGTCGTCCATTGCAATCCTTCGCTTGCTTTCCTCCACACCCTCCCACTTGGTGTCTTTGCGTCACGAAATGGGTTAAATTTGTGAACAAAAGACACCCCATCTAAATACATGGCAACGTCCTCGGTCCAGAAACTACTGCGGTGTTTCCTTAGCATCTTCCGGGCATATTGCAGTCTTGCCTGCTTGTCTTTGCACGATAGGAGACCTTTTTTCCTTGGCTGCAGATGTTTAAATCCTGCACAGTTCAAAATACGAGCAAATGTGCGGTAGCTTGCTAGCCCTTGAAGTTCTGCTGCAACAAACGAGTTTTCGCATTCTATCGAAGAATTTTGAAGAAAGGAAAGAAAAGGATTGCAGCTTCTCTCACTAGAATGGCTACTCAAGAATCAAGGGTGTGATGGCACTCTGGAAACTCAGGAGAATGAACAACGAACTTAACAAACTGCTTTAAGCTATCCCTGTAATAAGTACGATAAGAGAATAGTTTGCAAGACCCCTTCGAATATTTCAAACATTTGAAGCGATCTAGCAAGTACGAAAGCACGAAGAAATCGATACGAGACACCAAATGACATTGTCAAGACACAGGTCATGGGGTGGTTCAACTTTGAAGTTTATGATGCTGTAATTTACATGGGAAGGAGAGTTAATCACAAAACGTTTTTGAAGCAACACAACTATCAGCAGAGTATTGACCTGTTAATTCAAAGGCTGCATGAGATACTATTTTGAACAATTAAAAGATATGTAGATTCGTATCTTTTTGTCTGTTAGCGCCCATTGAGATATCCAAAGCCTTTGGTAGTTCTTTATTTCATTTCATCCTCCACCCCCCCCCCCTCTCCTGTCCTCTGCCTGTCATTGAATTCAACCGTTTATTATCTTCATATTATTAGTCTTAGTATTCTTACAATATGAATTAAATCATTTTCATATAATCTACATGTATGACATAAACGTTTTCGTTCGTTAAACCATGTCACTGAGGGCTTATGGCTCGAAAGCTCTTCCGGAGTTTTTTCCATGTGTCCTCTTCAGCATTATTAATGTTAAATAGTCTTCTAATGCAGATTTTATTGTATGGTGATAAAAATTTCCCAGATGAAGTTAATAAAGATATACTCCTGCTAACGCTTAAATTCATCCACAAATCTGGTCGATTTGATTAGAAAATTTCAAACTCCGTTATAAGTCATAAAACCACAGCCACCATGTCCCATGTCCCATGTTCCTTTTTCCCTTTCTTTTATTTTTAGTCGTGTATTTTTAAAGTCTACCTCAAATTAGATGCCACGCAGTAGTTGCGATGATACCTAAACCACCCTTCTTTAATTCGAATTGATCGCAGACATTTCTCGTGGCATGTAATTTGAGACAGACTATAGTAGTTTATTTTTAACCTCTATGTCTATGGCCCCAGGGTAGTCATAGTCTTTTTTGCTCCTCGGGGTATCGTCCGAGTAGTATTGTAAAGTAATTTTGTAAGTAGCGTAGCTTGTATTTATGTATTGTAACTTTTTAATAGATATAAAAAAAAAAAAAAAAAATGCTTCATTAGGAAAGTTTACGCTGAAAACTGTTTTCCGTAAAATGCGTAGCATCATTTATTTCATAGTATTTGATATAGTAGCTTTAGCTGAGAATAACAAGGGCAGATTTTGTAATACAATAGCATGAATTGCTTTAATTGACACCTCAATTCAAAGCGATTAGCGATTGCAGACAAAGGAAACTCTCTCAGCCAGCAATTCAAAACAAACAAAGCCGCAAAAGTTTCTTTGAAACCCAGGTAGCAAGCTCGCTCGTTGTGCATTCCAGAAACTGTTTTTAAGGGCAAACATGGGCATAGATCGAAAGAAGAAGGATGCATCTACACATCTGCCGTGGGCATTTTATTTGTTTGGTTCAAAAGCCGTGTAGGAGGTGATTCAATTCTCTTATTTTTTTGGGTGTTATCAAAACATTTACTGCTCAGCTTCTGGACCAAAGAAATAAAATGCCCGTGGCAGATGTGTAGATACATCCTTCTTCTTTCGATCTATGCTCATGTTTGCCCTTAAAACCAATTTCTGGAATGCACAGCGAGTGAGCTAGCTACCTGGGTTTCAGAGAAACTTTTGCGGCTTTGTTTGTTTTCAATTACTGGTTGAGAGAATTTCCTTTGTCTGTGATCGCTAATCGCTTTGAATTGAGGTGTCAACAAAAGCAACTCATGCTATTGTATTACAAAATCTGCCCTTGTTGCTGAGAATATAAGTGAAACTGGATCAACCTTCAATAACCAACATCGTTATGCAAGAAAGCAGGTCAGAAGCTTCACGCTCTTTCCCGTACCTCCTAGTTACTTGACATTGAAAGACTCAAGCATATCATGCGGGGTTTATCTTATCTCCGTTCAGCTACTGCCCCTTAGTGCGGATGTGCTGTGACAGACATCTTGATAACAAGATCAACCACATTCACAGAAAGGCATTGAGCATCGCATACAAGGATAGTGTTTCTGATATTAATGCACTTTTGATGAGAGATAATTCTGTATCTGTCCACAAGCGGAATCTGCAGTTGCTGACGACAGGGATCTACAAAACTAAATCGAATATCACCCCAAGCTTTATAGCTGAGACCTCTAATCATTTAAGAAACGAAAGTCTGTTACAAATGCCAAAGGCCCGGACAGTTCGATTTGGGACAGAGAGTATTGCTTTCTTGGGATGTAAACTGTGGCATGGACTCTCAAATGATACTAAACAGTCATTGAATATTTCCATCTTTAAAAAACACATAGAAAAGTGGAAGGGTGATGAATGCAACTGCCGATTATGCAAATGCTCGTAGCGCAGAGTGGGTTCTTGAATTGATCTTGTTTTATCTACATTGAAATCTCGCCTGTAAACATGTATCATATGTATGATAGATATCGTTTATTGTTAAACTAATTAGAACTATTTTACGTTGTACTTAATAGTAAATTCATTTTTGTTTTAGTTGGCATCAATTGTCTGTAATTAAGCTACAACTTTTAAACGCCTACTATAAAGAAATTAATGATGATAACAAAAACAAAAACAATAACAATAATAATAATAATAATAATAGAAATAATAATAATAACAAGATTGAAATAATTAATAACACTAAATTTTCTATTGCAACAATGAAGAGACATATTGAATATACAAATGTAATTGCGCCCATAGATTAGACTAATCTACGATAATGGGCGACAATGAGCGAAAACGGGCGATTATTCGTTTGTAATATTATACTTGCTAACTAACCTTGGGTAAATGCATGATAGCTTTACAGAGCCATCTGATGCCATAAGGCACACAATGCAATGAATTGACAATAGCATCCAGAAACTTCGATGATATCTCTCGTAGATCGTTGATTCGTAGAAAAAGCGTTAAGGAACAAAATGTCCAAAGATAGCCTAAGGCTATGTTCACACTGCTCCGTATTCGTTTTATCCGTTTGTTCTCATATTGATTCGTTTTACCTGTTCACACTGCTCTGCGTTAGTATGAAAACGCTACGAAAACGATGAAGCGTTCACATTGCTCAGCTCCGGATAAAAAAGAAAACGCTATGAAAACAAGACCACTGCCTCTCATTGAAATTGGGAGTTTTGGCGCCAAATCATTTTAATAACTTCGAATGAGTCATCCATGTTGAGAGAAGTTGTTCAAATTGGCGCGAGCCGAGCATGTTGTCGAGTTGTTGTGGTTGTTGTTGTTAGCGTTTTCAAAGGTATCCGTGTATTTTGCATTTTCGGTGTTCACACAGCGTTTTTGCGATTTCAAAAGTCTCCATTTTCAAAGTCTCCGTGTTCAAAAGTCTCCGTTTTCAAAAGTCTCCACTTTCAGGATGGAGCAGTGTGAACATAAGGGGAAAAAGGATTCATTTTTATCCGTTTTCATATGCATACGGAGCAGTGTGTCCTCTTCATATGATTACTGTAATCTTCGTATCAAAGTCTACAACTACAACAACAATTCCACAGGCTCAGGGAGGTTTTTAAAATTTACGATATCGAGATTCATAAGTAAGGTTAGCAAACTAGCAACATAATAATCCAGAAGCAGCAGAATAATCAATTCATATCTGCAGAATGAAAAGGATATTTTCTTCAAATATTTTCATTACTTCTGGATCTTGCATTGCCTGGAAAATAAATAATCATTAATCATAAATATAATCATTAATCATAATCATAAATCATCAGTAATCATTCAGCTACATTTGTAACAATTCATCAAGGCTAAGGGTGAACATGCTGATTGCTACATTAATCCTCAATTTCTGTATCAAAAGCTTTGTCATGAAATCTTCACTGCTTTGGAAATGACTTTGCAATCGCATTATATAATTTTAAGCAAATCTTACTACTATCTGCGCTGCTGTGCATACTGCTGCGAATCAGTCTCATGATAAATCTCTGAAAGTGTTCAGCACATACCCTGAATTCACAATTGAAGCGTTTTTATTGTTAATACGCCCCAATGAGACTCTTTTTCGCCCAAGGAGAGCTCGTGCTGACTGGTACATTACTCGTGCTTTGTTAAAACTGGTTAACATCGGAGTAAAAACGCGCAAGAAAATTTTCAAAGAACTACATCGCTAATTGGTTTGTTTACAAAAATCAGCAAATTATTCGCATAAATTTCCATCAAAACCTTGGATTCTGAACAATATTCAAACGAGGCTTGAACAAGCTTTATGGCGGTGTTTAACAGACCACTTATTTCTTTTGAAATCGAGTCTGGTTATCAGGCTACTACTTCCAGGATTGTCTGTTGTGTTATTTCTAACACGATGAACAAAAATCCGCCAGGCAGATCCTTAGAGTTACCCTTCTTCTTTCGATATGAGCACATAACTGCTCTTAAAACCACCTTTCACGTGCACAAGGCAAGAGTTTGCCCTACTGGTTTCGGGGCAACGTTTGCGGCTTTGTTTGGTTTGAATTACTGGTTGAGAGAATTTCCTTTGTCTATGATCGCTAATCGCATTGAATTGAGGTGTCAATCAAAAGCAACTGATGCTATTGTATTACAAAATCCGCCCTTGTTAACGCGATGGCAAAACAACGTTTATTTGAAGATTGAAAATACAAAAGAGCCTCATAATTACCAGTCCAAAATCATTTTCATACGGCATGAAATTAATTGCGAAGCTGCAAAGGATCTTGGGGAGGAGCACAGGGTCTTTAAAAGGCACAGAAAAAGGAATTTGTCTTACCGTTTCAAGTGTAACTGAGCTACTTTCATCTTTACTGTGCAGCTCTCCGTATATCTACAAAATCAAGAAACAAAAAGCGCCTTAAAATCGGCATATCAATAATCAAATGAATTCAGATCATAGCAATAGGGTCTGGTAGGGGTAAAATGGGTAACCTGGGTTAAAATAGGTAGTGTTGACAGCCAGAAAATAGTAAACCGTGAGCTGTTAGAGAGACATAATCGCAAATGTTTTGCGTCCGAAAATCTCAACGACAATTCTCGTGCATAGAGACATTGAAAATTCCAAAAATGTATTTGCTTTTTTCGTACGACTTCTGAAACATGGGAAATAGTGAAAGGAAATGTAAAATTAAGCTTTTATACCCACACTTCTTGACAGCGCGTGCGCACAGACAACAGAAAGACAATGGAATAATTCTCGCGTTGCGAGTTTTCTTAAATCCCGGTCAGTCAAATTTTCGGCGATTGTGTCTCTTTAAGTTATAAGCATAGGAAACAGGGGGGGGGGGCTGGTGGGCTATATCCCCTCTCCAACTTTGGAAAATTCGCTATAATCGGCCCTAATAATCGGGCAGAAACCTGCCTTTATTCGGGCAAAACTTTTGTGGACAATGGATTTTTGTTGGGCAGCCCCCCCCCCCCCCTCCAAATTTCAAGAATCAGTAAATCAACACTCTTAACGAAATTTGTTTAAAATTGTTCGCCCCCTTATCCAATTTTACCCCAAGCTTACCCATTTTACACCTGCAAACCCTACTAATTAAATATCCGGTAGTACAGGAAAGTGAAGTTTCTTGAAAATGATTAAGATCTGATTAGATGTTTCCGACCTCGAAAATATACTAGGTGTCCCAAATAACTGTCTGCTATCTTGAAAAATTTTAGCGTCAAGCGTTTCAACAAAATTTCCCTAAAATTATATTTATTCTAACCCTAAATGGCTAAATTAAGTTTTGGTATTTTTTTTATCATTAGTGTTAAAAAAGCTGTGAGGCTAACCGTCAGCAAACAAAATATCTGATCTGAGACCAAAACCAGAACCTCCTACACTAAAGAGCTACCGATTCCAGGGAAGGTAGAAGCACGCCGTAAAAGCTCTATTTAGCCCTCCTCTTTATTAAGCCCCCACTCAAATCAAATTCCAGAGGCAACGAAAGATTTTCCCTTTATTTAGCTAAACAAGTCTGCATGTTAATTTTGATATGGTTCAGGATAAAATTGTGCCGAATTTATGTTTTTCTGAATCCGCAAAATATGTCAGCATCTAGACACATTTATTTATGTATATATTCTTAAATCAATCTACTATGTATATAATTATGTATTTATTTTGTAATTTATTTTTGTAGCTGAAGGGATTACGTGTATAAAGAATAGAAATGAATGAATGAATAAATGGGGTAAAGGAGTTGAAAAGCTGTCACATATATCATTGTCATTTGAGTTTGTGAATAAGCCCCCCTCTCTTTAAAGCTCCCTCTGGAAGGAGTGTCCAAATTAAATAAGCCTCCCCCGGGGGCTTAATAGAGCTTTTATATTGCCTTTCGTCAGTGGGTTATTTTCATGCCTTGAAACCTAACAGCAAAATCTAGCACAGATAGCACTTTGCTGCGAGGAACAATGAGCCAACGAAAATTCATAAGACATAACAAAGTAATGGATATTGTAATGTAAATTGAGCCAAAATTTGAACATACCCTTGCTGGGTTTGTTTCCAATGAAAGTGTTTGGTTGCCTGCTAATTCCTCAATCAGCGTTCCTAATGTAGCTTTCAAATATTCTTGGCCTGGACCTCTCCTACAAGACATCAAAATTAGCCGTAAATCGTAAATTTCGAGAAAAAGGGGAATTGATCTTAATAAAGAGGTGGAAATGCGGTTAAGATCAAACATTAAAATCCTCAATACTTATCCATTCCTGGTCAACTGATCTTCAGATCGTTATTTCTTTCAAACGCTGCCTCATTAATTCGAGGATATGTCCGGATATAGTTATGATAGCTTTAAATTGAAAAAAGTTTTGGAATGTGCAGCAAATTTGGCGTTATTCAGGGTAATCAAAGTCAGAAGAACAATCAACACCTTTAAATGAAGTCATATAAGGATAAGAAGTACCTGGTGTAAGCAGTCATCATCCTTGATATAGCTGTATTTGCTCTCAAAAGATTATTGAAATCGTCTGTTTCTTCCAGTTCCATTTTGATCGCAATCTGCAGGCAAATTGACAAGATAGTAAAATTTGGCAAATCAAGGAACAAACAAAGTAGCAAGTGAAGGTTCAAAATAAATTGAGTGCATCTACTTCTCAAAATTTCTTACAATCTTCATGATATCTTTGGGTGTTTCACCGTTTTGTGTATATTCATTATAATATACAACCAACTTCTACAACTGCCCCACGTGAATGTTACTTCATGTAAAAACACACAACCCACTACTTCATGTAATATCATCACACTCGTTAGAGTCAATCATCTGCTGTAAAGTGGAGGGAGTTCTTCTTTCTGAGACACCCGGTCGCCCGGATGAGTTGTTCTTTTCTTAAATTTAATTGTATATTTTTTTCATTGATGTAAGTGGCTGCCATAGTTGGAACTCAATAACATCATGTCCATTCCAGCTATGGCATGGCAGCATGTTGTACCTCAAGGTTCATAGCTCGGGACAATCTTCCTTCGATGAACCACACACTTGATAAAGATAGTGGTTTTTGAAAACATGGCAGCCACACAGAATATTCATATTTCGTTGCAGTTTGGTTGCTTTTATTTGTGATAAAACAATTCCTATTGCTGCCATACAGCAATGGTGTGAACCTGTTTGAGCACATAGTATCCTCTTTGGAGGTTGAAATCGCCCGGGATAATTTTGATGTGCGCCTAGGGATGGTATTTTCATCCGTCCAGAAAAATAACACCTGCTAAAGCATACAAGTTATTGCTGCAAAACAGAAATTTTGGGAAACTTTGTTCGTGTTTTCAGGCACGTTGCGAAGGTTTCTTCAAGAGGCACGCGCCAGAAAACCCCTCCTAACTTCAGAACGGAGTGGCCAACTTCAAACATATAAACTTTAAAATGTATTCCAACATGTCCACTACTAAATAATGCATCTGCAAACATCACTGCGTTGATATCCAGACAGCAGTGACTTTCCAACGGGGGGATTGTTTTGTATTACTCACCCCGGGCGGGCTACAAGTTTCCATTTCTCATATTTAAAAGAATTTAAGATAATGAAATTTTATGAATTTTCACGCCCCTATATGTGGAGGCGATGGCGTCAGCACTTGTTGCGCGGCCAACAACAAATTTACACTAATTTTCAATGAAACAATAAACAGTAGAGTCACCTCAAACATTCGCAAGAGCAGATGCTCCTCCCTAGCTTCATACTGATTTCCAAATAGGCTGAACATGACAATCTTCAACAGTTCTAGAAGGAGACAAGTCAAAGCATTATTAAGCTCAAGGCATTCCTTTATTTTCTAATTCTTGCGGAGTGCTTGAAAATAAATATAGCGTATCTTAAAAATACATGTCCTACCCACATAAAAAGTCGTCACTGACAAACCTTTCAGTTATTTACAAAGAGTCTGGACTGAGCGCTATTTATACATTTCATGGAAATATGACGAATTCACGTAAGTGCACTTGACAGATTGACTCAAACAAGGTTTCAAACTCTAACTTTAAGCATATCCTAGGCTACTGTATAAGAAACGAGATAGATAAAGTTATAGCTACTTCACAGCAGCCATATAAACAAGGCACAATTTTTGGGACACTCTATATTTCCAATGCACAAGAAATTTATGGCTAGCATAGGCGTCAACCTCCACAAATGGATAATGTTTAAATGGCTATTACTTCACCTTTTGCTATAAGTCTATATTTGGAGTTTTCTGAAACATTAATATTTTAAGAATTGGAGAGCTTTTCTTTCGTTTAGGAATCCAAGAGAAGTTTCGAAAAGAGTAAATCATCATCATTTCCAAACCATTTGACGAAACATGGTATAATTTTCAAGGAAACCATAGTTTTTGGATGTCTACATTATGATATCAAGCAATAGTCTCACACACTTCTGGTGTACGATATAGAGATTTTATGACGTCACATCCTCAAAAGTTGACCTATAAAATACGTTGTAATTTCGAAAGTAACAAAGATTTCAGAAGTGTTTTTTGCAAGCAATTCAATCAAAAAAAGATATAACAGGCATTCTTATACTAGCTAGGATTCTAGTCCTTTTAGAGACGCCTATGCTAATATGAACAGCTTGTCAATTTAATCTTACCATCAATTTCATTTGGAAGAACTGCTTTTGCAAGATGAGCAATGTAATCAGGTTTGCTTTGCAGGAGAAAGAACAAGTTGCCAAAATGCTGAAATAAATGAGACAATTTTAGAGTTGGAATTTTACAATTTTATAGTGTGCAATGGTATATAGGCTTCTCTATAAATAGAACAAAGAAAACACTCAGACACAGCATTGTTTCTTTGGCTATCAACTGTTCACATCGATTTGAATAGGCTGTTTTTAGATTTTTTTGCTCTTTGCAAATGCAAGCTTACAACCTTGCACAAAACTTTTAAGAAAGATGAAAATGGGGAAAACAGACTTTAAAAATAGACAATAACAACGACAACTATATTTCATAAGCAATTTCATTTCAGTTCAATGACGTAGTCAGTAAGAACTGATTACATAATATTATGGCTACTGATTTATCAACATTAAACAAGGCAGAATGTGTAAAAGATATGTTCTTAAACAAAGAAAATAAATACAATGATTAGGACAAATATAAAACTGTAAAAAAAAACTGTATTGTTTAATAACTAATGTCATTTCAACTTCTGACGTAATAGCCACCAAACTTTCTTCGCAATATTATGGTTGCAGAGTTATCAACATCAAAGCAAGATAAATTTTAAAGGAGCTGTTTTCAAATAATGAAATCAATAAGTCTTTGAATATTTGAAAATCAAAATTAACTTGTGCGTAAGCAATGTCACGTTGCAATTAAACCTACTTGAGAGTCAATTTGCCAATCCTTCTGCTCGAAAAGCCCATAGAGGCCCAACACCGAATACAAGCAGACCATCCATCCCGCCACTTCACCCATCCATGTGCGCCTTTAAAATCCTTGGGATGATTCATCCTAAGGATTTTAAAGGCGCACATGGATGGGACACATGCAAAATACGAATTTACATGTTGCGAGGAAATTCACTTCAATATGGTACCAGGAAACCAAACCAAAGCAGTGGTATAAGCGGTGGACAAGATGACAGTGAACAAGATGCAACAGAGGCAAAAACAAACACCCATCAACCTCAGTTGCAGTCACCTAACTCATCTCCTCTTCCTCTTCTCTCTCCATACTCTTCGCCTTCTCCTTTCTTCACATTTCCCTTGACAATGCTCTGAACTCAATGTTGGTCCGTTCCTCGCCAACTAAAAGACATTTACTTGGGGGTTTCCTAGCCTTGGCGCAGACCCAATGGTTTCCTGACTCAAATTGAAGAACGCTTTTCCCTGGCTGAGCGGTGGTACTTTAAAGTGGTGGCAGCGTAGGACTCTTGACTGCCAGTAGCCACTTGGCCAAACAGTTTGTCTTAACTGCATGCATACGGGTAAATATCTCAACTTTCAGGCAGACCATTTGGGAAATAATAATGATAATATCGCTATGAGACGGGGTGAATATGATATAAGGTATCTGGGGCCTATCAATGGATCCTAAAGGAAAGCTGAATGATGCCATTTCGTGTTATCATATTATATTCCCCGTTCTTTCTTTCTTCAAGATAAATGAAGTCCTACCTGTCTGAGCAAATCATCTTTGAGTACACCTAAGAAAAATATAGAAGAAATTAGACAAAAATATAGAGGAAATTAGATAAAAATGTAGAGAAAATTAGACAAAAATATAGAGGAAATTAGACAAAAATTTAGAGCAGGAAAGTACAAACGCAGCTTTTGTAGCAAATCTGAATGATTTGTAGGTCTCTAGCTTTTACCCAAAAAAAGACGGCACCATGCTTCCGAAGCAGTTGTGATGTCATACCTACTGCAAGAATAAACTGTGATGTCTAGCCTGCGTGCAGCCTCAACAATCCTTCGTAATTGCTACAAAGGTGCGGTATATAAGCACTTGATATCCCTGACATATGCACCTGCTTTTTTCCTGGCATTCATTTCCACCCATTGATAAATATCCTACTGCGGGTGCAGGAGAATAGAAAGGCCAAGCAAATATGCTACATCAAATTAACGGGGCTCCATCTCCAACTTTCGCTCGAAATGATGATTTTGCAATGTTTTGAAAGGTAATATCGCGCAAGTGCGGTATATAAGCACTTGATATCCCTGACATCGGCACTTCTATGCACCTGCTTTTTTCCAGACATTTATTTCCACGCATTGATGAATATCCTACTGCGGAAGAATGGAAAGGCCAAGCAAATATGCTACATCAAATTAACGGGGCTCCATCTCCAGCTTTCGCTCGAAATGATGATTTGCAATGCTTTGAAAGGTAATATTACACAAGCGTTATTTTGAAGAAAATCCTTGTACTTCATTCAAAGAGAAACAAACCAAACGTTCATATCTTTTACGATTGCTCCAATATAAGTAGATTTTACACGGTCACTTTCTAATTGTTTTGGTGAAGCTACCAAACAAACTGCAGAAAACGATGGATAAACAATGGACACGTTCCTAAAATGATGGTGTTTACAGATTTTTTAACAGGTTGGCGATACCGATGTGATTTTTTCACGTTGCTTCAAAGAAATTTCAATTTAGTAGCAAAGCAAATAATCAAATTCACTTATTCATCCAAATGGCATGACATCACACAGCATTGAAAATACGACACCATCTTGTTTTGGAGTAAATCTTCAGAAAGCTTCTATTTGTTCCTCCAGGAAATTTGCAAAAATGTGCATAAAATTGCCCTTTTATTCACCCTCGCGATAGTGAGTGGGGCAAGGATAGGTAGCACTCCTTGATCACCCATAAAAATGAAATAGTTGCACAAAGAGACGTAGGAACCGGGGGCACTGGGGGCACGTGCCCCCAAGATTTTGCAATAAACACAGAAGTGCCCTTTCTATTTTCAGGCAGTGCCTTAGACTGATTGCGATGAGTCCCAGTAATCGCTATTCAAGACGAGACTACTACACCACGGCAGTCTTTCAATAGCGATAACTACGGTCATATAATCAGTCTAGAAGTGTCCCTTTAGCTTAATGAAAAAAGTGTCCTTGAAGTGTCGTGCCCCCCCCCCCCCCCCAAAGCTTGAGATTGTTCCTACGTCCCTGATTGCACATACAGTAAGCTGCTCTCGAAAGCAAACCATTAATTTAGTCCGAGAAAGATGTGAGAAAGTTTTAACATTTGAGAATGAATCAGAATGAGTAATATCTAAAAATAGATGAAAGTAAGAGACAGGTGTAAATTCATGAAACCAAATGCTCATTTTAAATCATATGTGAGATAACAGAAATACGAAATCTGCTTAAAACTGTTGAAAATGCATAAAGATAACATTTCACAGCTTAAGGAGGCGTCTTTATCAGATACGTTTTGTCATGAAACAACATTTTAAGTGATAACAGATGGGGTCTTGTATTTCTGACAATGCGATTTGCTTTAAACCTATGTAGATAATGTTGGGTAGTGAGATAAGTTCTCTTTTTCCCAATTGAACTCCGACAGGAAAAAGCTAACCTTGCGCCCAAAAATCGCAAGGCTACGGGTGATATTTCATTCCAGTCACATAAACTGTACCCCTTAGAATAGAAGCATAGGTTCCAAATTTTTAAATGGACGTAAAAAGGTGGATGTAAACTTCCATGACCTATTCCTTCTATAGGAATGGCTTGACAGGAACTTTAACTACTTATCTCAACCTCGTTCCCAAGGGTATCTGTTGTTTTCAATAGGGAAGTTTACGGAAAACCTTCATTGTCACTGGGTACGAGGTTGCACTTATCTATGATTCTACCGTTTGACTTTTCAGAAATTTTGAATATTTTTCGAATTTACGGCGTTATTTCATATTTCAACTTATTTTTGGACGTGACGTCATCAAATTGCTAAACATAAACTAGAAGAATCATAGACTTTTGCTTGATACAGTTCTGTAGGCATCCATAAATTATGGTTTTCTTGGAAAATCGTTTCATGTTGCATCAAACAGTTTAGAAATTACGATGGTTTCATGTTCTTTTCCAAAACACTCTGATTCTGAAAATATTGACGTTATTTTCAATCTCTTATTTTCAATAGTTATTTTCAATATTTCAGAGATATTTATCAAAACATACCTGCTCTGTGGTCTCCAAATGATAAACTGTCTGGGAATTCCTAAATAAAAAAAATAATAAGAATATGATTTTACTACATTATTTGAAGAGGTTATTCTCCCAAAGGAGTACATAACATGTTGAGGGTATCGGTCATGTGCTGCTAACATGCGTGGGTTTCTGGTTCAAAACTCTCTAGACAAAGGGCCAGGTCTAAAATACGGACACCGTGGACATTACAGACATGTCCGCACCATTTGCAAGTTCGCGTTTTAGGTTTTTCCCTATGTGAAAACCTTAAATGCGGACTTGCAAATGGCGCGGACATGTCCGCGATGTCCGGGTTTCAGACCTTGCCCTAAAAAAAGGGTGTCCTTTTTCAGCAATTTGTTCATAAACATGAGTTTAATTTGGCTGAAATTGGTCAGGGTATGAAGGCAAATTTTTGCAATTACCAGAGGGCAGCTTTCTGAGAACCGGGTGGCAGACCTCTGTCCATCTCCAGGTTGTGTACCCCCCATGGTTTTTCTCTGGTGACCATGTTCAAAGTGATCTTAGCTGAGGGTATACAGTCTAAAGGCATATGATTGAATCTTTTCCAAAATCAATAACAGAATATAGTGTGTAGGATGCAGAAGATTCTAATCTTGCCAAAAGGGGCACAGGGAGGGGGTGTGGCTGTATTGTGCTTTTCACAACATTGATATCTCAACATTCTATTTGATTAGCTGCTACCGAATTGGGCCCTTTCTCACTGTCCCTAGATCTGTAGGAAGCTGGGGGTAGAAGGGCTTGATCATTAGACATATTGCTCTCTATTGTTTTTAGAATGAAAGCCCCAAGAACTTAACTTGGCACATCCTTTTTTTGGCAAGAAGGGCAACTTACTTTATGCTGTACTTTCGGCACCCTCTTTGTAGGTTGCCCCCCTTTAACTTTGGGCTGGATCCACCCCTGAGTGCAAAACAACTTAAGGCTAAAACAACAGATTGGATCAAACAATAAGAGATGCAAAACACTCCTCCAAAAAAAAGACACAATCTTGTGGGAAAAATGCAATTTCAGAGAGATTTAGGGATTTTTCCCTAAGAACAAAGGACTTTATCAAGGGAGGCCTTAATGAGTAATTTGCCCCTTGAAATAGCTTTTGTGTTTTGTCACAAATCAATAACATATCTCTCAGTTAAAGTAGCTAAATCAAAGAGCAGGAAACAAACTGTCTTGCGTGGTTTTTTGGTTAATACATCTTAAAAGCATAAATACAACCAGAAAGGAATCACTTGGTGTACTAAGACACACAAAGCTGGATGATCCATCAGGTTGAATAAATCAAGCAACAGGAGATTACAAATTTACATAATGATGCTGGTCCAAACTTGTATTTTCATCAAGGGGATCTTGCCTTGTGGTCTCCAAATATCCTTTCTCAAGCCACACATTTATCAAAGGCTAAACACTCTGTGACGTAAATCCTGCCCAACACCCCTAAGAATTTCCTGAAACATGTTGCTCTAAAACTACAATATGATAGATAGAGTTGAATATACAGCACAACGGAATTCTTATCATGAGTACAAAAATAATTTACTTTTCAATCTTCCCAAACGATTTTTCTTGTTACATAATCCTAGTAATTTGTAGCAATTTATTTGAATCTTTTAGTTGAATTGTAAGCCCCCCTAGTGCTCCCTTGGCGCCACCCCTGAATCACAGGGCCACCCCTGAATCCCTTGTGCAAATTGACTTATACCTCTGCTGTCTATTAATTTTCAAGAATTCTTGAGAACTCCAAAGAACATTTTTAAGTTCTTTACGATTACTTGTCTATAAGATTGCAATGGTTGATATGAAGAGGAAATGGTTAGTCATCATGTTGCCCAATTGCAATGACTCCTCTAAAATAAAATTTGGCCAATACAGTATGTCACTTTGGAAATCTCCAAATATAAGAATATCATACACAGGATCTCCCCCTTTTCTTCACCAAAAATAGAGATGCAGTGCCCTGACTGAATTAATGTTTTGCAGTAATGTTCCTTCAAATGCCAAGATTCTTAACATGAAGTTGAACAAACAGGATAAGCAACTCCCACTTTATGTTTGGGGAAAAAGTCAAGTGTAAAAGGCAGGCAGAATTAATGTAACAAATGCCAAGATTCTTAACATGAAGTTGAACAAACAGGATAAGCAACTCCCACTTTATGTTTGGGGAAAAGTGTAGTAGCATTCTGTTTTTCTGTTCTTCACAAAGGAGTGTAGGCACATCCAACACAATGAAGCAAGATATTATACTCCTGCTTAATTAGACCATCTGTCAATGTAGCATATATGTGCAACTCTGTAGTAAAACATTGCCAAGCTTTCTTCCAAAAATTTTGCATATAGTAGGCTGCAAATCTTTAGATAGGTAGTGTAAGTGGCTTGCAAACTTGATTTAAATTAAATTATTTGAAAGAAATTTTAGACACTTTTTCGTTCACATCACTAAGACCTTTTTCATATATTGTTAGTTTTAAAATGAAAGTGTCCTTTTATACCTGGTGATCCAGAAAAACGCATGCCAATTGAAAGGCTCTCCCTAAATATCAAAGCAATAATATTTTGCAATATTTAATTGGATAGCCAATATGTTAATCTATTTTAAGAATTTTTCCTTGCTGAAAACAGTCACTCCTGTTGAGGTTTTACAAGCCTTCTGTAGAAGGCTATTTGTAGCCTTCTATTATATTGTTAGCTTCAAATTTCAAACATGTGAACCTATTTGGTTCTGAATCAATAACAGCAATTTACTCAAATATAACTGTCACATAAGTCCTGCATGGAGGGTGATATATTGGTAACAAATATAATTCACACAAATTTGCTGTTGTTTTTTAGTTGTGTTGTGTTACAGTGTTTCTGCCTACAAGTTTACTCAAACCTGCTTCAAATATATACTAACCTGAACTGATATTCGATGATTGATTAAAAGTGCAATCTTTTGGTCAAAAAAGCGAACTTCTTTCTCCAGCTCAAAATTTTTCTTACTTTTCTTGCAGATACTGGCTTTGATAGTTTGTAGATGCTTTCGAACTGCAAAGAAATTTCAACACATCATCATACAATTACTAAAATACAGTACAGCCCTTGCACACTTTCGCATGACACACAAGCACTCACAAAAATTCTTAGGAATTCACAAGAATTTAAAAGAATTCTTCACATTCTGAAAAGACTTCTTCAGAGGTATGGCAGGCTGCTAAATAGTTGAAGAAGGGATGAACTATTATTGGGCAGTTGTTGAGTTACAACAGGAAATGCATACATACTGTGTGTATACTTTATATCATATCACTACTGTTGCAAAGATTTAACCGCACTGCATCCAAATGTTCCTTTTGTTATTTATCAAATATCAAACAGTAAGTTCAAGGGAATCTTAAGTGCCAGTAATAAGACAGCAGCAAAGATTTAGGAGCCCCTCAGACAGCTATAATATGTTCTCCCCAAGGGCATTCTTACCAAAAAACTTGTGAGCACAAGCAAGCACTTGCTTTTGTTGTAATGCATCTGAGATCAAGAAATTTGTGTTCTGTTTTTACAGTCTTTTCGCTTTTCACTGTTTGTTTGTTTTTCTATTAAATTTAGGTCCTACTTTTCTCCTAGAAGCATTTTATCAACATTTCAGGTGAGCCCAGGCATACTGAAACTGAAAATACAGTTTCATTTTATTTCTCTCCAAACTGCAACAATTTAATTGCTAAACAGTTAAAAAAGAATCTTCAAGAAAAAATGTTAATTTTCCTTGTGTCTTTGACACATCATCAGATCTCATCACCCCCCCATAATTTGCAGCCAACATTTTCCCATGCAGTTTTATAAGATTTTAGGTCTTGTAGGTAACTACTTTCAATGGGTGGGACCTATTAATATTGATTCCGATAACTATTAACTAGATTGTTCAACTCCCTACTGCTGACATTTTATGAAGGACATTTTGTTACCTTTTCATATACTTTGGGGCCAAGTTGCTACTCCCCCCTCCACCTTTGCAGGAAGGTGAAGTTGTAGTTTTTAGCACCAAGGTGTTAAGGTTTGCCTGAAGGTTTTGTGGCGCAGTGGTGTTATCCTCTGACTTTGCAGCCAGAACAGTCAGGCGGACAGGGTTTGGTACCTGGTTAGAGCCCCACCACTTGAGTGTCATGACAAGTGGTTGCGGACTTGATTAGCATTTAGCTACTTCTGTGATCCCAGAGCTTGGCGGAGAAGACCTAATTGAGTCTGTGACCCCTTGTTATGATGCTCAAGTGGTGGAGCACTACCTCCAAACCCTTGAGTGTCATGACTTTTCTGGTTGCAGAAGTCAGATGATTACACCAGGGTGCCACAACACATTCAAGCTGCAAAGAAATTAAAACTTTTGCTGAAGGCCATAAACCCATGGCAATTTCTGAAAGTTATGTCCCCTTCCCACTCATCATTTGGGATATTTGGACTGGACACCTTTCTTACACATACTCAGACAATTATTGACTAGCCTCTCAATATGTTGTCAAGGGCCTTCTTGCACAGAACCAGCAATATCATTTGCAATGCCAGTTCAAGTTTGCCTCCAGGAAAATTCCCATTGGGGCTGTCACTGCCTGTCAGATCAAGCGCTGTCCAGAGGTTGTTGCAAGTACACAGTTAAGTGCATCTTTACATACCAAACAAATGTCCTAGTAAAGTCTATATTTCTATATAGCACTTCATAGTATAGGTAATCCCCTGTCTCAAATAAATATACTCTCTTTTCATACAAAGACTGATTGATTTTATCATGCCCTTTATAAGCAGAAAATAAACTTTAGTAGTATGATATTGACTTTTATTAAAAGCAAATTTGTTTTCCAAAATAATTGGTTACCGGTGTTTTACGTTGTTTTTATCAATTTTACGACAACGGATTAAAAACCACTTCCTTCCCAATACAAGTGATGACATTCCGAAAGGAAAATAACCTTCCCAAAAGTGCAAATTACCGCGCTGGTAAATCATACTTACGTTCAATCAACTTGTCAGTTTCTTCCAGTGATAACGCCATGGCTTATCGGATGTTGATATTCTTCTTCAAAATAAACAAGCAAACATTTAAACGCTCTGATTAGGACTAAAATTCCTTGGCCTGTTGTGAAGGGTCACTTGTCTCTGCTTAGGCCCGTTGGAATCTCTGCAGTACAGCGGCGAGTTCAGCTCACATTGGAGACAGATTCTTTCGAATTTCCACTATCATAAATCTCTAATGTTCAAAATCCACACTGCATCAAGATTTACTTCATAACATATGACTTCAAGATCTAAATATAGGTTTAACTTCTGTCGTGTTTCACCCTGCCACCAATGTTGGACCAGTATTTAGAAAGCAACCAAAAAGGAGTTAGTTATCAAACATCATCCTTCATGACGACTCAGGTCCAGGTCCCCATGAGGTCGAGTTTTGTGTGATCCCCCGTTCGTTGCAACGCATTTCATTTTGAAAATGCCTAAAAAATTGCTGTCCAGTGTTCAGGTTTCAAAATTCTTCACAATGTTTCTGTTTTGATGATAATGGCAATACGTTAGGACCAAACACTTCAGCTAAAACTCTCTTCAATTGCTTTCTGCAGAAATGCTAGACCTTGAGTTGAACCAAAGAGATTTCAACAATTTCAGAAAGAAATAAGAATCTTTTTTCGGAAGAATTTTGATTGAATACATGCGGGATGCATTGTGACCGACCGAACCGACGACGTTAGTGTTTCAAACATATCTGTATGCAATCGCAAATCCGGGGGGGGGGGTACTTCACTATTGGGCCCCTCCCTGATAAGGTCATATGGGGGTTAACCTGGGAAAGAGACTCTCTAAAATAACACGGGGAGTCAATTAGATGCCAAGTGCTCTACATCTGTAGACGTAATTTTTGCGTTATCGTAATTCTCACAGCACATCTAATTTGAGACAGATTCACCAATAGTTTCATGCACGAACTAAGGTTTCAAATAGACAAACTAGGGCTAATGACTTTCACATAAAGGTCAAAATTGCTTTTCAGACGATTCTTGTTCTTGTTATACTTATTATTCTTAATGTTCTTATTAATTCATCTCCTTGACTGCAGCTGAAAAACAGCATCAACAACCAACAACGATCATTTGGATCCAAAAGGATCTTATGCTTAAAGACAAATGACGGATATATGGTGCCTGTCTAGCTTAAAAATAGGACAAAAGATGGCTGAGTGCCTTCATTCGCCCAACTGACTTGATAATCCTCGAGATCATCAAATACAATAGAACACAAAAGGCTACATTTAGATTGCCCAGGCCCCCAACGTAAGTCGCCTTATATATCCGTCATTTGTCTTTAATTTCAGGAAGTGCCCCTTTACACTCTTTTTTATAAGAATATTGTTCATAAGAATATTCAGGCTCAGAATCATCCAAATTTTAAGAATATTATAAGAATACTGCTCAGCCTCAGCTCGCATATTTGTGTCTCATTTTCCAGCAGTTGCCTGTTTTGCGAAGTTCATAACACTCTTTTACAATTGCTTAAATTTTCTTTCGTTCGACCATTTCTTCATAATGATATGACATTTGTTTGAATTATGTTCCTCTGAAGCCATACCAGATTTGAAAAAATAAGAATACTTTAAGAATATGTTAAGGCTCAAAACGAAAAATTACTTAAGAATACTGAGACTGGAAAAATTTATGGTATCCTTTTTAAAAGAGTGTAGCATAATAAAGAATTTAAAACCCTAATCCATATGGGCTTTTTTCGAGCTACCATTTATGGGGGGGGGGGTGCTTTCCACCCCCCCTCTGAAAACTGCCTTAGACGCATCCGAATTCAATAAAACTTGGCACAGTTATAGAACAGGTAATTTGCAGCTTGTAGCGTAATTTGGGTGTGGCTGCCACGCCTTGTGACGTCACAGTGACGTCACAAAGTTGAAAATCTGTGAAAATCAGGCTTCCAAGTTGAATTCAAGTTTAATGAAGATTTTGTATGAACTTTATGCAGTTTTTGGTTCAGTTTGTCAACAAAAATGGTGATAAAATATTTTTGTATTGAAAATAACGATTTTGGAGTGATATTTTGGCAGAAATTAGCCGATTCTTATGACGTCATTTGTGCGATTAATTTATTCTATGTAAAAAGAGACCAAAAGAACCTGCAAAATGATGATTATCCATGACAAATGTATCATTAGAGTGTTTTTCATTGAAAAAGTTCGAAAAAACTTGAAAAAATTGCTAATTAGTCCAAAATGGCGGCCAAAATGACGTCATTATAAAAAAATGCTGACATCATCAAATTCCAGAAATTCCGATATCAAATTGAAGCCCTTTGTTTGCTGATTCATTTGATGTATAATACTTGATAATTCAATCGAATAATTCCATTTAAATAATTGAAAACAATGATTTTGCTGCTACCTCCTTCCAAATATGGGCATGTCACGTGACCTGTGAGTCCTATTGTTCAAAAATTTTTCCACCAAAATGTGGCTAATAGATAATTAGTAAAAGTCAGGGAGGCTGGGGGACATAGCAAATGTCGTTTAAAAACGCGGCAAATAAAACCTTGAGGGGGGTGGAATCCACCCCCCCCATGTGGATTAGGGTTAAGAAAGAAGGCCATTTAAGTGTGATGCCCCCCCCCCCCCCCAACCTGTTTGAGATGATTCCTTTGGCTCTGACGTTGTACCAAAAAATGCAGATTTTGCCAAAAAATCAAGAAACTATCAAAATTCTATTCAAACGTGAGCAACTCCCGCTATAGCCCGTCCCTAGCCCGTGTACCAGACCTGTGTACAGGTACAAGTTATTTTGCTAGAGTCTGGTGCACAGGCTGACTTCAGCTACTGCTTACCAAAGACGGGGGGCTAATAAGCAATAATCGATTTTAGGGATGATTTCTAGCATGCAGATGACGGAATGAAGAGAAGATCCCATAACCATATTATCGACACACACAGAAGGCACTTTCCAGAAGTTCATTCATTCATTGGAAATACGTCATAGTTAACATCTGAGATTAAATTTTTGAACACACGGTTGACTGACGTGGGAAATGTAAACCTTTTTTGACAATGAGAAGAAGAAAGTTAGATAAAAACCTGATCTTCATGGTTTCCAAGAGAGAGAAAAAGCGGTTTTTGAACACAATAAAAGATGTGTCCACATTTTGGTGTAGCGTTACAGTAAAAACCGGATAAAAGAACATGTGATTTTCTGTAACCTAACAGGCTGAAGTGGCTCCTATGCATTTATATAGTGGTTCTTAGCCTGAAGATAACATGGGCAGATTTTGTGATACAATAGCAACAGTTGCGTTTGATTGACACCTCAATTCAAAGCGATTACCGACTGCAGACAAAGGAAATTCTCTCAACCAATAATTCAAACCATGGGTAGTTAGACACTGCTGGTGTGCTTCTATGGAGGAGCGTTGGATAATATGTACTGCGGAGGAAATATTGTTTAGTACTGCGGAGGAGATATCGAATATTTTCGTTCTTTCGATATCTCCTCCGCAGTACTATAAAAAATTTTCTCCGCAGATACATATTATCCAGCGCTCCTCCATAGAAGCACACCAGCAGTGTCTAACTACCCATGTTCAAACAAACAAAGCCGCAAAAGTTGCTCCGAAACCAGTAGGGCAAACTCTCGCCTTGTACATGCGAAAAGTGGTTTTTAAGAGAAGTTATGTGCTTATAACGATAGAAGAAGGGTAAATCTAGAGATTTCTATTTGCAAGATGCAAGAACTGGGTGAGATTGCTGCAACAAAAAAGGCAGAGTTAGGTAACAACGCGTTAACTAACAGTGTGTGTGAAAACTCTAAGATGGCTAGAAAATAAGGGAAGCATGCAGTGTACTCTGCGAGAGGGTCCATAAGTTGGTGGTGGCTAGCTATGGCTACAAAACGTGACTTTTCTTGGCTATTCAGCCATTTCTCAAAATACACCTAACATTTCTTTATTAAGCCTTGCAGTGTAGTTCTTCCTCAAATTGGCCAAAAAATATATCCCATCAGAACCGCAAAAAGCTAACGTTCCCTTGAGTTATCGATATACGTTTTTAACACTGGTACAAGCGGGTTTGGTAATTTCACTCCTGAAACATTTCAATCTGTCATAGAACCAAACATACCAAAGCGGGAGGAAGCGTTCAGCTCTAAAATGCTGAAAAGCAAGTGGCCGGAAAGAACGGTTACCGAGACCTTTTTACATATCAATGAATAATTAAAAAAAAGTACAAAATTCAACAACGAAAGAACTTTCACTCAGAGAACAGACATGCTTCAACTGTCTTTCATTTTCATGATGTAAAATTCAGTAATAAGAAACTTCTTAAAAATTTTTCGAACATTAACTGAATTTATCTCCAAAGTACAGGATGAGCCAAAAAAGGTACCAGTGTGTGAACAAACAAAGCACACAAAGCTCGGCAAATTGGAGTTAAAAAGTCGTCGACTGCACTATTTCGCTTTCACCGGTATGATAGCCATTAATGTCCAAAAAGGATCCAAGGATTCTTAGGTAAGATACCAGCACAGTTTAAAAAAACAGTAAAAAGTGTGACGGTACCAACATTTCAGCTGGCGTTGACACGATAACGGCATCCACGTATTTTTTTTAATAAGAAACTAAGAATTTGGGCCAGTACTGGAAGTTTCTTAAAATTATCAGATTTTGAGTACTCAAGAGTTTCTTACGAGTTTCTTAGAGCTTCCATAACAATCTTCGTGTTCACTACCTGTTCCCTCGTGAACATTTTAAAACAAGGTTTTTTTTAAGCCTGTCCAATGTTTAGACATTACTCTCAAGTATACCTTACGAGTAATATGATACAAGAAACGAGTGAAAGCAAAGTAAAAATGTGTCAAGGATTTCCTTCATCAAAATAAATAGTTTCTTAACATATATTTTCCCAGTACTGGAGTTTCTTAACTTTTTGGTGATCTGAGAGTTGAGTTTCTCGTAATCTTTTTGTAATCTTTGCGACGAAGATGCTGGATCTTGACGACAAAGGAATCTATCTGGGCCTAAAGAATCAATCAGGCTCGTTGTAAAAGCGTTCAAAAATGTTCCGCTTTCATCGCTTTCGAATATTCACACGATATCGTTTTCAAATTGTGCTGGCTAGAGTTCTGTTTCAAATTCTTTCAAATTGTGTCGGGAAAAAATTTAGGCCTATCCGTAACACGTCCAAGCATTTTTCAGATGGTGCCGGTATTGTGTGAGTGCAGCCAACGATGATCATTTTGATGAAACTGCATACAGCCTGAGAATGATACTGCTGATTCCTCCAAACTGAATCCTTGTAACTAAGTTGAAATACTAGCTACATGCTAAAAATCAGTTTGATGGAACATGTTGCATGTTTCAAAAGCTACAGGCTCACAAACGGCGACAAAATTATTCATCTCTCTCGCTAGATGGTACCAAATTTTGAACTCACCCGGTACAAGCTAGTATGGTATTGAAATACACACTACACTATTAAACTACCATTAGTAACCCTTCCTGCATTTTTGAAAGCGATTTTCTATTTTTAATCAAAACCATCGAATATTAAAAACTGTTATATATTAGTAAGAATAATAGATAATACATACAGTAAATCCCCGCATATAAGACCCAGAGGCTGTTTTTCCTAACTTATGCACCTAACTTATGTTTCAGTTTGATTTGGTTTGATGAAAAAATATGTTCTTATTGCAGGGGTAGCAAAGTTGTCATTCTTGTCCCAGTTGGCTATTAAATTTGGAACCTCCCCCATGCTGTTTGTAGACTTAAAATTGGTTGTTAGGAACGTAATAACTTTGCCAAAACAACTAAACATCTTAACAGGGCTGAACATCTTTGGTGAAGATTCTATAGGGCCTACGCAAGGCACTCTTCAAATAAGAACCTTTATACCTTGAAATTAGTCTTAGTACCTTTAAAATAAGAACCTATTTTAGCCTGGCTCTCAAAAAAGGTAGGTGCAGGGATTTACTGTATCATGATAATGATATTGGTATTTCTTGATCTGCTAGCTAGTATGGTATTGAAATACAAACTGCACTATTAAATTAGCACCGGTAACCCTACCTACATTTTTTAAACGCGGTTTTAATTCTTTATTCAAAACGATCGAATACTAAAAGCTTTTATATATCAGTACGAATAAAACATATCATGACACAGTCATTGGCATTTCTTGATTGATAAATCAGCCAAAAAGTTTGGACTTTGCTAAAAAGCATAATCATGAACCATCCACCAATTCAAATTAACCCTGGATCATTTTAAAGCAAGGGGTCAACTTAGATGTAAAAAAGTACTTTCTAAAAATCGGTAATATCGTTTTAAAGTTGAAGGTGATTTCGTTTTGGAATACACAGGATTAAAACACTTTAATCTACCGGGTGTCCCCAAAAAAAGTATACGGATTTGGTTGACTCCAGCGCTGTGAATTTAGCTTTGATCAATGGCTAATCACTCTCAAAATTTTCCTCGATAGTTAACTTGAACATCGATACCTCGTTTGTTGGTATTGGTGCTTTGAGAGCAGAAATATCAATCTTGAAAGCTCAAAATTCGCGGCAACCTGCAAACCAGAACTTGGCCTTTTGGCCTAAACAAGCTCCTGAGGCACATCGAAATCAAGAACTGAAATTAATGAAAAATTAATAAACTGCCCAATGGGTGACTGGGAGTGAGCTTCTGGACAACAGAATAACACAAGATCTAATACTGTCCAAATTCTATCAAGGCTATCGTTGACTTATACGCCGTGCCTTAAGAATTTATTTAGGCCAAAAGGCACAAGCTCTGGTTTGCAGGAAGAGGCAAATTTCAGCATTCAAGATTAAAATGTCTGCTCTCAAAGCACCAACACAAACAAACGAGGTATCTCTATTCAAGTTAAGTATCGAGGAACAGTTTTAGAGACATTAGACATTGATTGATGCTAAAGTCGCACCGCTGGATGTTCAATGTCACGAAATACAGTATACACTTTGTGACACCTCTTGTAGGCAGATGATATGGTTATAAAGGGATAGCATATCTACCAATGGACTTCAGTATGGACATTTTCAATTTAAGATTTACTTTCATCAAAGTTTGCATCAATGTACTAGCTTATATACCAAGAAGATTTTCCTGAATGATCTATTCGGGTGACACTAAAAAGGTGGAACTTTTTCAAAATCTGCAAAATTTGATTACATTAAGAGACAAAAATTTCAGACGTTCATATTTTCGTACATCTCATACGTCCGAACATTTTGATGTCCGAAATTTTAGGTAGTCCGAAATATTTAGGGTCCGAAAATTTTTGAGGCATAGCAAAATCACAGCAAAACATTTGAATCGTTTGAAAACGTAACAGCTTGCTGACGAAACGCTTTGCACTGAAAAAAATTGTGGCGAGAGTGTTAATTTGGGGAAAATATTATATTATCTTGAACTAAATCCATCTTAGCAATCATTCTCATCATCCTCAACAATAATCATTTGTGGGAATTCTGACCAAGGAGCTCTAAACTGAAGCACGATCTGTAATTGCAAGGCATTTTCAGTATGAAATTAGGGAAAATAAATTGAAAATGCATTTCTTTGAAAACGTCCGAAAATCATTTTCCGAAAATACTTTGTCCGAAATTTTTGGATTTTAGTACCGATGATGAGTTAAATTATAAATGCAGAAACAAGCTTCTTGTATGCGTGGTGCATGATGTTTCAGTAAATACAAACAAATAACGGTATAAATAATCACGCTTTGAACAGAGTTCTATTTTGTACGAAATTCGGGCTGAAACCCATTATCAAGAGACTTGATAATGGCTTTAAGCCCGAAACGTCGTACAAAATAGAACTCTGTTCAAAGCATGATTATTTATACCGTTATTTGTTTGCATATAAGTTAAATTACTTTGTCCTTGATGCAACCCCACAAAACAATTTGAAGACCGGTAACATATTCAAATTTTAGCGATCTTTCAAAAAGTATCGCTTTTTATTGCTGAAATGGTGGATATTTCACAACTTTACAATTCGGCAAAATGCGAAACTTGTTTCGTCTCATACACTTCAAAAGATAGATTAGGATTACAAGATACTAGCCTGAGTACCTGAGCCAACGAGAAATGAAATAAAATGAGAAAAGATAAAGGGTAGAAAACTTGTACCGATTTTCCCCCAATTTCAATTTGCCTTTGAATTTTTCCTAGGCTCTGGTACCAAGGGTAATAAGATACATATGTTTATGATGTCTACTCCTTAATACATAAGCATTTAAGCATTATAACTTTGTCTACTCCTTAATACATAAGCATTTAAGCATTATAACTACAGCTCAAAGCTGCAATTGATTCTTAAAACATTACTTTAATCGCTATTGATATCTTTAAGATATGAATAAAATAATATAAATCAAACTTGAAATGAGAGTATTCAATGAAATAAACCCGACTCATTTTGCTTCACGGAGGATACAAAGATTTCCTTCTCGCATTCATAGCTAAATGGTCTTGTTTTGTCTTTACAGTGTACCACAAGGGCGACGCCACGGGGTGAACTGGGGTGGACATGTCCACCCCACTTTCCTCAGGTCGGTATTTATTCCTGAGCAAAAACGATATAAAACACATTCGGTATCCTTTCTGGCAATCAATTCTTTCTCCTGTCCACCCTACTTTTTCAGGGCTGGCGCCGCCCCTGGCTGCACCAAAGGTTGTCCCAAGTCAATTGTGGGCTATTTTGTTCTCATGTGAACAACATCCTGAAACTATTTTCTGAGGGCTTGGGCTAAAATGGGCGATTGCGGGAAAAGATTGATTTGAGGGGTATTTGACCATAATGTACTTCGTTCTGCAATTGAATCAACTGTCATTCTATACAAACTTCAATCAAAGGCTGTGCATCTTAGTCAAAGGGCCCTCGACGCCATCTTTTCTGCCGCCGTCTATTAAGTTAGGTGGTTAAGTACAATTCAATTCTCCAGTATTGAAACAAGATGAAACGATTTTCGGTTCACAGAATTGATTCATGTTTTGACTTTTTCATCTTTTTAGCAAAATGGAGGAAAATAATTTTCCACTGATTACTGCTTCAGAGAAAATGACGAATAGAAAATGTGAGAAAGTAAAATGTGAAAAATTGAGTCAAAGCCTCAATGGGACTACACTAATTAGAAATTTCTTAAACTGGATGAGTGGTTTTTGCATTGCCAGTTGTCAAACAATGGATACATTTTTTCATTGATCTTAGAAAACTGTTGGCAGGATCAGTTGTTAACTGAATGTATAAAATAGCGAATATCTTGAATAGTCTGTTGAAGACGATTCTGGAACACAAACCAAGCTATAAATATTTGACCAAAACAAACCACTATTTTGACAAACAGGACATATTTTCGGGTTTGCGGTGGCGGATCAAAGTTATGTCAAAGACCTTGAAATGGATGCGAAATATCACGCCCAACAACACAACATGGATCCTAAAAATTGAACAAATTGAAGGAGTACGTTTGTTGTCCAGCATAGGCATCAATTGCTGCTCAGCATAGGCATCAAATCTTAAAAAAAAGCTGATTCAAATGACTGTTACATTTTCTTTGTGTTTAATGGCTAGTAGAAAGTAACTTTAGATCATTTACTATAATCATATCTACTACTTTTTTGGTATCTTCGATACTTTCAGAGTTACAGAGTTTTTGAAAAAGGGTTATCGAAAAAAGGAAAAAAGTAGAATTATTGCATCTTCTGCATTATTGGAGGATTATTGGTAGAATTTTCTAGAAAACGATACTTGACTAATTGCCTACAATACGACGGTAAGCAGAAATCTCTCGCCTTTCTTATTTACGATTTAGCGATTTGATGATGTCACAACATGTAAACTTGTTGAAACATTTAGGTATTTTTGCTTACAGCTTCGGGAGTCATAATCATGATTAGTTTAACTTGGTTAAATTCACCACCAGATCAGCCAATCAAAAGCCGTATTCATGAAATACCAAGCTCTAATTGGAGTAGCATAAAATCGTTGAAGCTCGATGATTTAGTTCAAAGTTATTGCATGGAATACTCTCATTTCAACGGAACGGAATCTTTTAAATTAAACAACCTGCAGAAAGCCTAAATGATGATCTCTCTTTGGGCTCTGCCACCAAAGGTTTGACAATAGGTTGGCACGCCGAAGCGCCGCGCCCTTGGCACGTTTCAATCTGTTGTCCAAAACCTTGGTCGCAGCACCGGTGCGCTCAAATTGAGATCGGCATCTAGATCTAAGCAATCAAGAGATTATAACCATGGGAAATTGGACACTGTTGTCATTCGTTGTTGTCTTTGCTGCTGCTAGCACGTTTATCTATCTGTTTGGACCTCGCGCTGACTTTGTTCACAGTATGAAACGTTAAACTTTTGCTTGCAAACATTGTTGCAAACAAGAATTTTCATACTCATTATCTGACGGAAAAGCTTTCAGTAATGGGGAATAAGAAAAATGTTTCATCGTTTGAAAGCCTGTTCAATTGTTAGCAAATTTGACAAGGATTTAATGGGTAGCATGACACTGCTGGTATGCTTCTATGGAGGAGTGATGTAACTAATATGTACCTGCGGAGGAATAATTTATATAGTTCTGCGGAGGAGGTAAGCTCCTCCATAGTAGCAAATAATGTTTTCCTCCGCAAAAGAACAAAGCTGTGGGAATCAGGTGGGAATCAAGCACAAATGCGGCGTCTAACTACCCATGATTTAAGGCCTATTTTGAAAGATTTGAGATGAAGTATTTCCACTCAATCGTTTGTAATTCAAGAACGATTTGACCGATTTTGATCAGCTAAATTTTCTTATCTCAGTTGATATGTTAGCTGCACAGGGTATTATCAGTTTATAGAAATGTGATCGATGGTTTGAGAACTACAGGCGTTCAAACATATAAGGGACAGTGCAAAGTTTATTGTATGATATGGCCGGTGGAGAAGAAAAATTCTTGCAAAAAAGCTGCTCGCCCCGTATGAAATTACTGCAGAAAACCAACAGCCCTGTCACCCTTTCCTTAAAAATATTTGCGCCCCGTATCCATGAATAACAGATGTTGTATAGTAGCACTGGTAAATAAGCCAAATACCATAACAAGATTAATTCTTGTCCTTACTAGTCTTTGTCAACAAAAAAAATTGACTTTGAAGATGAAGAGATATGACCGTGAGTCGTTCTTGCACACAACTGACAGGACATTTTGCGTCATTTTATACACATCCTTCCAAGCATTTCTCATCTTGCATGGTTCACAATTTTTTCCCGAAAATGAACAATTTTATATTTCAAAGTTTATCTTGATCTCATACAAGTTACTGCCCCGTACATATTTGTTTTATAAAAAGTGCTGCACTAGTTCTGCGGAAGCTCAAAAAAGTCCCTGTTACGTTTTGCACCGGCCTTGTTGCAAAATAAACTTTGCACTGTCCCTAAACATTTTTCTCATTCATACGGTACATAAGTTTTGTTTGTGGTCTTCAAAGATACTTTCACTAACGATATTTCAACAGTGTCCCATTGTTTATGGTATCAATAGTCACATGCGGTGCTTCTTTATAGAAATACCGTCATGCCACAATCGTTATATCATATGCACCACTATCAAATTAAATTTATCAAGATACTACCTATCCTCTAACAAGCCGCATTGGAGGCAATTTTTATCCATTCATAATTGCATTGAATATGACGTCAGAGAGCTTTAATCATGATGCTTTGCGCTTCAAGGTAGTCGGTAGATCAAACAACCAAATCAATCAGATTTCTTAGAGATGCAAAGAACCATGATAAAAATACCCTGACGCTGACACAAGGCAAGCATCTGTTGAAGGTCACTGGCAACTTTCTTGCCTTGGAACTTCTAGATTCACCTCATTTGTATTTTGTACTTGAAATTCCCTTCTGAATCAAACAAACCAAACCTTTGAAATTGAAAATTTTAATTGCAAAAGGAATAGGCAGTGCATCACACAAATAGTACGGATAAAGAAGAGGATGACCGGGGCAAAAACTGCATCTAAAGCTCGTGGCTCAGAGTGCAGTTGTTATCCCCAAATCCTTCATGGTATAAAAATTTGACTGCATTGGCTGATTCTACGCAGTTCAAACCGATACAATTTGACTGTTCCAAGGATGAAAACTTGCAGTGGGCAGAAAGCAATATCTTTCCGGGGTGCAAAGACTTGGAATAAATTGCCTTTGGATGTCAAACAAGCCCCCTCCCTTGGCATTTCTAAAAGTAGGCTGAAGATTAATTGGCCTTTCACAGCCTAACCCTGTTCATTTTTCATGTTGTAAATAGATGTAATTTCTAATCAATTTCTTTTTAGTCAATATTGTGAAATTTGACACGGCCCCCTGTAAAGCAATCCTTTCGACTGATGTGGCTACCGTGTAAAAATAATGAAAATTGAAAAAGATGAAAATATAAAATATCTTCATTTGCTATATATCTGCTGCGATTTGCCTGCACTAGGGAGAGAAAGTCACAGTGTTTTCGACATTTAACTTATACAGCCAAGGTTAGGAAAATCCTCCAAAATGGTCATCCAAAACATGTTGACAACTTATAGAAAAAGGTATCAATTTTTGAGTGAAGCTTCATTCCAGCTCATGAGATGCAGTTAAGTCCAAGTTGGTCTCAACATTTTCACAAGGTGGGAGGGTACAAGAAGACTGTCAAAAGTTTCGTCTGACAATCGAACATTTTGCACTCCATAATATGCCAAATTCTAGTGCCTGGCGCTAAAATCTTATATTATGAAGATAATGATATCAATAAGGTGAAATTGTAAAATCACGACTGTTATTTCTCAAGTTTTATCTGAAAAAATAACCACAGTTGAGCTGATTATCGTGAACATAGGAAGACATACTTCCTATCTGGTAGCCTCTTCCGTTTCGGCGTTCCTGATAAGATTTGGCAGAAATTCTTGAGAAATGATTATCCCTCTTTCCCAAAGTATTAACAGGAATTTAAATATTGATAAGGATATGATGAGCTTTCTGGTGAAGGATCTATCAAGATTGAAACTTTTTCATCTTTAATTGTTTTTATTTCATGAATCGATGAGATTTCTGAAAAGATAACAATATTTCCATTGACAAATATTTCAAGATAAGTCACAGGTTGATGGACAAGAGTAACCTTATTTCCCATCTTATCTTAAATATCGAAGTAACAGGTCATACCCAAAGAAGAAGATTTTATTGAATGGTATAAGGTTTTCCAAGCTATAATTTCGCAATTTTTAACAGAAACAAAATGTCAATTTTTGTAGCATTTTGAAACAGTGATACTGTATTTTATTGGGTTAGTTACTATTGGTAAATGCCTGAAACTGACACTTTGGAGTATCATTCAGTTCATAAGGGCTCGGGCAGAGAAATGCTTGAGGGGATGTCGAAATCTATGTGATCTTCTCCCAAACACCAGGAAAATTCATCGTGATTTTAGACCATTGCCGAAGGTTTCTTGAAGGAGCTTTCTCAAGAAATCGCTGATAATTTTCAGACCGTAGTAGCCAATTTCAGTCAGGTAGATTTCAATTTTCAGATCTATTGGGACATGAAAATGTTATTACTTTGATATCCAGGGACCAGTACCGTGGCTTTTCACGCGGGGTTTTTTTGCTCAATTTGAATAAAGATAAAAATGGATATCAAACACAATGATATCAAATACAGCCAGGTTTCTGTCATACTATTAGACTGCATTTTCAGGAACTAATTTTGAAAGTCAGCCGCATTCTCAATAGACTTGCTTCGAGTCTCGTTCGTCATTTTAGTCGGGCCTATTCGGTTGGAAATGAACTGCGAAAGTGGAGCGAGCCAAGCACGCTCGTTTTGCTCACTCCACTTTCGCAGCTCACTGCCGACCGAGTAGGCCTGAATAAGATAACGAACGAGACATGGGGCAAGTCTACATTCTCAATGGATGATAAACATTGCTGTGATCCTTCGTCAACGCGATATTTATCTGCAAACTGAAATTCTCTTTATCAAAGCGGTTGCTCTAGGGCACTTAATCAATTGCTGACCTTCTAGCATTGCCGTATCAAAGACAAAACATCAAATTGCCATTCCTCTGCGGCTAGATAAAGGACAGACAGTAAGTTAAAGACCTTGTGCTTCCCATGATCCTTTTCAAAACATCATATTGGCTGTAAACATTGTATTTTAAACACAATTATATTCTTATACATTTTGTGGAAATTTGCCGAATTTAGAATGTGCACAAAAGTGACACAAGCTCTTACGTCACAAAGCCGAATCTTTCGCATAAAAATGTATAAAAATATCGCTGGATCCAGGCTTTTGTAGAATAGCTAAAAGGGCTATTATTTTCAAGAATGTCCGTTGCTTGAGTTTAAAAGCGATGGTATAACACCATTCATTAGACGAATGAAACGACCATACAATCTCACGATTGCTAGGCCAAAACAATGTTCATACAGCATGAAATTCATTGTGAGATCGCAAAGGATCTTGGGGAGCACAGGGTCTTTAACTGTGCCAGTTTAACCTTTAACTGGAATACCTGTCACTTCCTCGTGAGACGATAACAAAGGCTCCCTTTCAAGGCGTTCTATGATTGGTTCTCTGCCCTTTCTCTTTCTATTTCTGAAAACAAAATAAAAAATCTTAGTCCATGCATTTTTACTGCGTACAAAATAAAGTGAAAGTTTATTTGGCATCGATTCATGGCCTTAAGAATTTTGACTTCAATAGCACGTAAGTCATGGAGCAGAAAGGAAGGTGGAATTCTTGATTCCCATACAAACCCCTTACTGGCATTTTTCTAATTTTTGGGTCTTAAGGATGAGTGATTTTACCAAACAGAATTTTCTCATCTAAGTTAACCTTTGTGTGATAGATTAACATCTTAGTTTTGAATATCGGCCACATACTTTTCATTCCACAGCCACCCAAACGTTTAAACTTTTTTTGACTCACCCGGGATATGTTACGAGCTACACTACACTACTTACAGAATTACTATACAAAATTACTACAACGACACCCCGAGGAGCAAAAGGCTGTGTCTACCCCGAGGCCATTAACATAGAAATATAAAAAAAAACTAATCAAAATACACGACTAGAAAAATACATGACATGAAAAAAAAGAACAGTTTCGTGAAATAAATTAGAACCACACACACATGAAATAAATTAGAATCACATGTTAAAATGTGACGCAAATGCTGAAGCCAAACTGGCTTTCTTGAAATGGGCATTCCCACACTGTTTCCACTTTGATAAAGACAATACATCAGTTTACTTTTATTACTTCAAGAATACAGGAAACAGAGCTATTCCTATCAATATCCTTCCAAATCTGTTGAAATACTATGTTTGTTCTGAATCACTTTCATTGCAGCTATTGCAAAAAAGATGAGAAAGAAAATTGTAAAGTGATGTTTAGGGTTGGGACGCGTTTGTTATCAAAATATAGACAAGAAAGCGTTGGTCAATTGGAAATAAACTTGTAAAACAATAAAAATAGGCACGGGATTCTCTCAATTTCATTCCACTCTGCGTCAAATGTTTCGATTTTATTCATCGTTGTTTTTTCCTTTCTATAAGAAATGTCCTGTTTGAAAAATCATCGCAGCAAATTTACTTGCACCAGGGGCAGTAATGTAAAATATGTGACCCCATGTCTGTCCAAAGGAATTGAAAAACATAACCGGTTTGTTTATAACGCAGTACGACTTTCCTGCCCAAAACAGCCAGTTTTTGGGACAAAGGCGAAATCTTAAAATTAATCTTCCCTTTTCCATCAATTTGTCTCAAAGATAAAGTTTTCTAACCTCCTATCTCATCAAGATCCTTAACCCTATCTCACCTGGGCGTTTTGAAGCGGTCAATACTTTCTTTGCTGTTGTAGTAGCTACAATCTTTAGAATTGGTAAATATATATACTTTGATGCAAACAATCAAAATCACATGATTAAATCAAATTATCTCTATTGTTCTCGTTGCTATGACAATAAAAAGGTTTTAAGTTATGATTATCATGATTGTTACCAACATGATTGAAACAATGAAATGAGGCACTAAATTGAAATCTTTTGTTTCAAATTGAGTTGGATATCATCAAATACATGTGTAAGAATAATTTTGCATATATTTGAGATTAAATTTTGCAACAATTAAAAAAAAGGTATACAAATTTTGTTGACTACACAGTAAAACATTGGTTGCCATGGTTACGAGGCTATATTTAGCATCTTGAAATTTTCATCATTCGATACAGTATAGATATAAAGTCAAAGTAGCGGAGTCTTGGCATCCTGCATTGCATATTCTAGCATAGGCGAATAAAAGTTTGGTTGGGGGTGGAATCCACCCCCCCCCAGGTGAGATAGGGTTAAGTTTACCTGTAGGCCGGATCTACCTTTGTCCGCCAAATTTAGGCACAGAAGACCAGCATTGCAAATTTTTACGAAAGCGGTTCCACCTTTATCCGGCTATGTAATTTACTAAATAAGGACCAATAATTCCAATTCTTGACCAAAGCGGGTCTACCATTGTTCGGAAAATTTCCGAAAAAAAACCAGGAATTCCAATAATTTTACCAAGGCGGTTCTACCTTTGTCCAACACAAGAACACGAAGAGATTCTAAGCAAGCAAGTCTACCAGTTTTGGACACTGCTGCTCTATAGATATACACTGCTCACGATATGCGATATGGAATTATAGTTCGCAAGACATTTGTACTTTTATGGCTACGACTACCACTTGGTTTTGAGAAACGGTATTTGGTCGAAACTACCGGTTTTTGGGTCAAGCATCGTCAATGATAAATCAAGTAAACTCATAAGAAGTTTAGTCAAAGAATATACAGATAAAATGCTAAAAGGGAAATGGCAAAGGATAAAATGTCGTTTATTGGTTAAAAGCATAGCAAACAAATGTGTTTTTTTATCACAAATAAAAACAACTAACTACAACGAAATATGAATATTCTGTGGCTGCCATAGCTGGAAGGACATGATGTGATCGAGTTCCAACTACGGCAGCCACTTACATCAATGGTAAAATCTACATCAAATTTTTAAAAGAAAGAACAAGAACAGCACAGGCGTCTCAGAAAGAAGAACTCCCTCGACCTTACAGCAGTTGCTTGACTCTCAAACGAGCACAGATAGATGAGACACCTAAAGATACCGCGAGGATTATGTGGTATATCAGATCTGCTATTCGTGATACAAATGGGAGTACTTCTTTACAAGACACCCGCTACAAATACCACAAATAAAAAAAAAATGTTGCTGCTGTTTTATGCTTAAATTCAATTTGAAAACCTTTTCGTATTTTTGATAAAAGAAATTGTTCCTTCCAGGATTATTCGATTGATAATGACATTATACTGTGAGTCCCCGTGTGTTTTAAATCTTGATCTAAAGATTCAATATTCCGATTTTTTTAAGGTTGAAACGGTAACTTATTCCAGTGCTTTGGAGCTGCAGCAGCAAAGGTATTATTTACACGTGTTTTCTATTTTGTCTTTGGAATCACCAATATCTTAGATTCTCTTGAATTCAAAGTGTATCTTCCTCTTTAAATATGTTTTTCAAGTGCGCTGCGTTCATGTCATTGAATGTCTTAAGGGGGCTCCGTCGCCAAACAATAACCAAATCCGTAAACTCGCACGTGTCACCAATTATTCATTGTTCATCCATTGCTTTCTGCAGTCTGTTTGTGGCTTAAACAACAAAGCTTTTCACACAGTTTGCTCAGTGAGAATGAAGAATAATTTCTTGGTAGTTTCAATGCTCAGTGAGAATGAAGAATAATTTCTTGGTAGGTTCAATGCTCATAACTTAAAATGTGATACAGAAAGTACGTTTGGAGCGTAGTGGGGACAAATCAAGGGCGATGCTATTGTGTTGGATAGAGTTACAACATAGCCCCAGTTAGTGCGAACACCAACAACACCAAAAACAACAACAACAGTCAAATAATTGCTCATCTTACCGCCTCGTCTTCATCAGTGTAATGCATAAGCGGATTTCGTGATAAACTTGTCTCGACAATAGCTGTTTAAGGGAAAAGAACAAATATATCATTAATATCACGTAATATGAACGGCATCTGAGGAACAAGCTTGGAGTTTGTTGTATTCTGGTTTTGCCTTTTAAAGCTATACACCATTTCAACAAACGGCCACAATTATTGAATCTCTCAAAATTTCATGGTACAAAATCTTCGAATCCAGATTCAGCGATCAAGAATATAATGGAGTTAGATTTGGATGATAGACTGAAAGTGGCTAGACCAAAGCTCAGTTGAAATGTTGCTCATAGAAAAAAAGGACAGAAAAAAACATAAGAAAATAAGAACAATCAAAACAAGGTAAATAAATAATTGATTAAAACATGTGTGTCCTGACACCATTGGCATGCAGCATAGGTTCCAAATCTTTAGATTGGTGTAAGGAGGTGGGTGTAAAATTCTAGGACCTATTTCTTTGAATTTAATAGCTTGCAAGAAAATTGATCTACTTTGCTATAATTCTACCGTTGGACTTTTCAGAAATCAGAAGAGTGAAAGACTTTTGCTTGATACTATACTGTAGATATCCATAAACTATGGACTTTATTGAAAATCACTTCATGTTTCGTCAAAAAGTTTAGGAATTATGATGGTTTTAAGTTTTGTTCAAATTCTTTCTTGAATCCTTAAACAAGAAAAAACACTACAATTTTGAAAATATTGAAGATTTCAGAAAAGTCCAGCGACAGAATAGCTAAAGTTTCTTTGAAGCCATACATTTCAAAGAAATAGGTCATAGAATTTTACACCAGGCTTTTTGAACATTTGGAGCCAATGCTTTGGCATGCATGGAATAAACTTACCAGAGCAGCTATCAGATCCGCGGCTATCAACAAGTAAAATACATTATCCCATCCCTGCAAGTGAGAAACATCAATTTTGTAAATCATTAAAAGCAAAGAAATGACTGATTTAAAATTAAAGAATTCTTGCTCCCATGATCCTTTGCACGCCTGCAAACCATCAAAATATCATATTGGCAATAAAGAATGTATTTCCAACGCACAATAGTGTGGATCCATTATAGGCTTCACGAATATGCAGATTTGGCCTAAATTCGAGTGCGGTTGGCGGATATTTATATCCATATGTTTAGTAAACATTTTTTAGAGATTTTATCCAAAAGCTACTTGGTTATGGATTGCTGCGAAATTGCCACGGTTACGGTTATGGCCGAAAAAATTGCTCGGTTAACGGATATCGGAGCTAACAAGGCGCAATTCTGCGGATATCGGACCCCCTTTAATGGACCCACAATATTGAGAAAATAAATAGCTCCAAGGAGCAAAGCTTTGGTAATCCTTCGACTATTTTTAGTAATTTTTGTTGTTTGAATTAAAAAGCGATGACATAAATGGCATAACAACGTTCATTTGAAGATTGAAGAGACAAAACAGCCTCATGATTGCCAGGTCAAAATCATTTTCATACAGTATGTAATTCGTTGTGAGACAACAAGGACAGATTTGGTCAGACAATAGCACGAGTTGGTTTTGATTGACATTGCAATTCTAAGCGATTAGCGATCACAAACAAAGGAAATTCTCTCAACCAGTAATTCAAAACAAGCAAAGCAGCAAAAGTTTCTCTGAAACCCAGGTGGCTAGCTCGCTCGTTGTGTATTCTAGAAATTGTTTCTTAGAGCAAACTTGAGCATAGATCAAAAGAAGAAGGATATATCTACACATCTGCCGCGGGCATTTAATTCATTTGATTCAAAAGCCGATTGGGAGGCGATTCAATTCTCTTATTTTTTGGGTGTAATTAAAACACTTACTGCTCAGCTTCTGAGCCAAAAACATAGAGCATAACAATATGCTTACGTGATTCGACAAAAGGCCGGCCAGCAGAGGTCCCGTTGCAGCACCTAGATAAAAAAGATGTAAACGCATGAGTACAAAACCTTACGGAGATAACACCGGGTGTCTCAAAAAAGTTCCCCTATTTGAAATCACAAGAATTTTATAACAACACCGATCTTCATTTTTTTGGCAAGTAGATCAAGGACCACATTTTGCCAGGTATAGCTGATCTTGTGGTCAGGCCAGTAGGTAGCGGGGGGGCAGGGGGGCTGAATCCCCCCCCCAATAATTTTGAAAACAATGGTGCTACGTCACACGAATTAATTAGATGCATTGTTCTCTATTGTTTTAGAAACAATTGCCCCCCCAATCCGAAGATTCTAGCTACGGCCCTGCTTGTGGTTGGTGTAAAAATCAGCAAAATATGGCTCTTTTAGGGCTGCCTGGTTTTGAAGCATGCTACAATAAGAACTGATGATACCAGATCGCTTCTTGTGTATCTCAAGCAATTTCAAGCTTCTAAATTGGTCATAAATTACACAAAGAAGTACGCTACTATCATTGGAGATAATGAATAGTCTCAAAATGTTGACAACAATTGCTATGTTGGTCAAAAGTATAGCTCAAATTAAGGTTTTCAACAGGTAATTTGTCAAGCTTCTAGGTATTGAAAACAGACATTTTATCATCTTGAAATATATTTAGATCAGCAACAAAATTTATCAAAAACAAAATTTCATGATAGGTTTGACAATCGAGTTTTGGCGAATTCTTGAACATGGGGGACTTTTTAGGGTATCTGGTATGACACACATAAGTAGCCATAAACAGAAGATGCGCTGACAGTTGATATCTTTCTGGCATAGAAATTCATATGAAGAATTCATAGCATAGGTTCCAAATCTTTAAAAAGGCTGGTGTAAAATTGAGTGACCTATTTCGTTGAACTGAATGACTTCAAAGAAACTTTAGCTATTTCTCTATAATTCTACCGTTGGACTTTTCTGAAATCTCTAATATTTTCAGAGCTAGAATGTTTTCCTCTTTGTCAAGAATTCAACAAAAAGTTTCAAAAAAACTTAAACCATGGTAATTTCTAAACCGTTTGACGCCAAATGAAGTAATTTCGAAGAAAACGACAGTTTATGAATGCCTACAATATCGTATCAAGCAAAAGTCTGTCACTCATCTGGTTTATGGTTTAGAAATTTGATGATGTCACATCCTCAAATGAGCTGAAATCAAAAATACGCTGCAATTTCGAAAAATATTCAAAATTTCTGGAAAGTCCAACGGTAGAATTATAGATAAGTATCTAAAGTCTCTTTCAAGCCATTCAGTCAGAAGAAATAGGTCATTGAATTTTACACCCACCTTTTTACGCCGAGTTAAAGATTTGGAACCTATGCTAGAATTCATTACCGCTAGCGATCCGTTATTCCGAAGTCCTAGAAGCACACTATTTCGACTGCTGAGAAGTTTTTGTCCGCGTAAAAAGCAATGAAACTTAGATCACCCACAGTCCAGTTCCACGCTTAATTTCAATTACTCTAAAGAACCTTCCGAATTATTACCAAATATATTGAAAATGACGTCCTAAAAGTGTAAAAAGCAACAACAGTGTAATGATCAACTTACCAAATGAGCCAGTGCCATCAATTATAGCAGTCACTGTTGCCATGGCTTTAGTATTGCCCTTCAAACTTTGATGATTACCCTGATGAACAAATTTAAAAAGGGTGTTGTAGTTAAAAGAATTAATAGCAGGTGAGTCATAAGGATAAACAGGTAAATAAAGTAAAATATAAGCACTTTGATATGAATTGAATTAAGCACGACGTTTCGAGCATAGCCCGTTATCAAGCCAATATCGACTCATAAGAAAGTTGATGTCGTTTTTTACAAATCAACAAATATAAGCTTTGATGCGATAAAATGCATACCGTTACTGCTCCTTAGAGATAAGAAAATTAAAACAATATTATTTTGTAACATCTTATTGAATAGCCAACATGTTCAATTAATTTTAGATTTTTTCCTGGCTGAAATCCGTTCAGGGATATTCTCGAGAATGTTTCGTGGAGAAACCTAAAAAAACCAGGATTAAATTTCCCTAATAATCTTGTTGGGGATACGAATCATCAAAGTTAAAAGCAACCGACCTTTTTAAAGGCCCTATGGTCTAAGGACATCAAGTTCCCTTCAGCACTCCAATCAAAAGAAAGAGGCAACGGCATTTTACACCATAGGGCTCAAATCTTTAAAAAAGTCGGTGTAACCAGTAACATTCTAGTAGACTTTTCTTAATTGAATGGCTTGAAAGGAACTTGGCGTACTTTCCTGTAAATCTGCCGTGGAAATCTTCTGATATCGTCATTTTTTCAAAATGGCTGCATTTATCGCCCTGGAGAACGTCTGTGCAGTAGTGTAGAGGCTGTTTAGTAAGGCAGCGGTTGTCCAGTGCGATACAGGGATCACATGATGTCATTGGAGGGATCAAATGCAGTAAATTTGAGGCTATTCAGTTATTTACAGGGATAACATACGGTAAATGAGAGGGTAACATAGTGTCATTGGAGGGATTGCCTCAGTAAATTTGAGGTTATTCAGTAAATTATAGGGCTTACATTATGTCGTTGAAGGGCTCACATCAGAATACTGAATAACCGCTATTTTACTAATGTCATCCCTGCAACGACACGATGTTATCCCTGTACGGCAATGCTTGTTATCCCTGTAAGTAACTGAATAGCCTCACCCCTACTGATGTGATCCCTCAAACGACATCATGTAAGCCCTATAATTTACTGAATAACCTCAAATTTACTGAGGCAATCCCTCCAATGACACTATGTTCCCCTCTCATTTACCGTATGTTATCCCTGTAAATAACTGAATAGCCTCAAATTTACTGCATGTGATGCCTCCAATGACATCATGTGATCCCTGTATCGCACTGGGCAACCTCTACCTTACTGAACAGCCTCTACACTACTGCACAGACGTTCTACAGGGTGTTTATTGTATTTGAGGGTATGAAGTCATCAAAGTTCTAAATCCGAAACCAGAAGAGCAACAGATTTCTGCTTCCCTATATATTGTTGACCTTCATAAACTATGGTATTCTTGAAGATTGTATCATTTTTCCTCCATCAATCTAGGACTTATGATGGCTTTAATTTTTTCAAATTTGTCCATGAATTTTTTCAAAAATAATTAGATTGCTACCATTTTGAATAAAATGAAGATATCAAAAAATTTCCACGGCAGACTTACAGCAATACCCTAAGTTTTTTTCAAGCAATTCAATTCAAAGAAAAACAAACCAAAACTTTACACCCATTTTTTGAAGATTGAAAGATTTGAGGCCTATGCTGCAGTTTAGACCACATTTTAAAATCTTCAAAGATTTTGAGACTATACTGGAGATAGATGACTTACCAAAGTTGCTGAGACTGCAGTTGTTATGAGGGCATATGGTCCATTCACAAAGATGCCAGATATCACCATATAAACTGAAAGAATTTTACTTCAAGTTAGATTTATTGAAAGGAATGGGAACAAAAACGTGAATCTTTCCTTTGTTTCTCTGTAAAATTAAAGGATCCATCTTGACAAAATTAGTGGAAAATCTGTGTGGTATGGCCTACCAAAAACTGCAAAATCACCGTTTCAACAGAGCGCAAGAGAATTTTTGTTTACGGCTACATGATTCAGCCGCTATAATAAACATTAGCCTCCTTACACATAACTTGTTTGAGCTTGAGTGAAAAACTACATTCACGAAGAAAGCCCCTTGAAAATCAGCCACTAGGCTGAAGAGTCTCCCTCCATAATAAATTGAAGTATGAACTATGAAAGGCTTTGTAAGCAAAATTCGTACCAAAAACACAGCAAATGAAACTAAGAACGACAGTCTTTTACCGGCTTACATGCTCTCTACATAGGGAAAGTTAAAAGTCAAGGTTGTTTTGCATCTGAGAATCGATAACATGTTGATTAAGTGGCTTTACGACTCAGATTGTCGATCCAAAATTTGAGAATCACTTACCAACATTTAATGTCAAACTGTGATTTCCATGAAATTTGTACAAGAAAAGCTGCAATAAAAGAAGAACAAAATAGTATAAAGATATGCGTAGCGTGAGTTACCACTGTAAATATAGGATAAATACAGAATTTTTTTTCGCGAAGACAAAGTGATCTCGCTTCCAAAATATCACACGAAAATTCACTATTATTTGTAAGCACGTGGAAAATAAAACGTACGAGAAAGAAGAAAAGATTGAACATGCCGACACAAATGTTTCCAGACGTTTTAATTCAGAGGGACATTCGACAGCGGATACGGTCGTTCTAGGACTCTTATTCGCTGACAAAGACAGTAGAAAACAGAAGACTTTGGTTAACAAACGCTTCTCATTTATATCGTAGTTTCTTCACCCATCCTCTGCTATCTACTATTAGGTTTCCTTTTCAAATCTCATTCTCTTTCACGCACATCGAATCCTTGCGCCGCACTCTTTTCTTCATTCTAATTCTATCAATCGTTCATCGTTCTTATTCTGCTTCTTACGCCCTAACGTACTTTTTTTCGTAACTACTGATGAAAGGCTAAGCCCCAAACGTTTAATCTTTTAAGTTGTAGGTTATAAACTACAATTCAAGATATCTTAATAATTTGAAATAACAATAAATTCCGAGGAATATGTCGTTCGGCGTGGAAAAGTTTGCTTAGTCTCCAGGGACGGTAAGACTGTAGGTAACGATTGGACTTCTCCTGTTTTAAATAGCTTGACTGGGAACTACCAAACAATACTTCCCATCATTTATTCAGACTTGCTCCCAATCTCATTTCTGTTGTTTTGAGCATAGGTTCCAAATCTTTAAAAAGGCTGGTGTAAAATTCAGTTACTTATTTCTTTGAACTGAATGACTTCAAAGAAGCTTCAGCTATTTCTCTATAATTCTAGCGTTGGACTTTTCTGAAATCTTCAATATTTTCAGAATTAGATTGTTTTTGTACTTTTTGAAGAATTCAAGAAAAATTTTCAAAAAAAGTTAAAACCATCGTAATTTCTAAACTGTCTGAAGCAACATGAAATAATTTCGAAGAAAGCCATAGTTTCTGGATGTCTACAATATGGTATCAAGCAAAACTCTGTCACTTTTCTGGTTTATGATTTAGAAATTTGAGGACGTCACACCCTGAAATGAGTTAAAATGTAGCATACGCTGAAATTTTGAAAGATATTGAAAACTTCTGAAAAGTCCAACGGTAGAATTAAAGATAATTAACTAAAGTTTGTTTCAGGCCACTCAGTCAGAAGAAACAGATCACAGAATTTTACACCCTCCTTTTTAAGCCGAGTTAAAGATTTGGAAGCTATGCTGTTGTATTGCCCTTCATTTGATAGTCAACGCAACGACGAGATCTTCTCGCTGGAGTCTCAGATGCAGTACGAACATTTGTTGAAATCAACAGCCTTTCTAACAACGTTCTTGTACAACTTTTGTTATATGGTGATAAAGACCTTTCAAGTGACGCTAATAAAAGTATACTCGAGCTGACTTTAGATTTCATCCACAAAACAGGTCGGTTTGTTTAAGATAGATCAAACCTTTGTTTCACGCCATACAGCCACAAAGCAGCCACAAAGTCCTTTCATTTTTGTTTCCATTTTCGTTTTGTCTGCATTTGTCTTATTACATTTCGTCCCTAGTTTTCGCTAGCAATTTTATCTATTGAGTAGAGTTATTTCACCAAATTATTGAATGTAACTGCTCGCTCAAACAGCGAAAAGGTTAAAGTCAAAATAAAAACGAGCGAAATTTACGACGAAATGTAATCAGTCTAAGAAAACTTAGTTTATATGTAGCTTTTCGTAATTGTATATTTAGATGTAATTTAGTTTAGTGTTCTATGTCATGACCCTGGGATAGTCATGGGTTCTTGCTTCCCGGGTTATCATCTTAGTTATGTAGTTAAGTAATTTGTAAGTATAGTCGTAAGTACCTCGTTCTTGTAAATTTTTATATTGAATATAAAAAAAATCTCATTCGTTATCCCTATTCGGTTCTACTCGGCAAGCAGCGAAGATAACGAAAGTGATTTGAAGTAAGCCCGCTATGTCATTTGAAAGTAGTACTAAATGTAGGAAAAACGTACCGATGGGGCTGATACAATCAGCATGACAAAACAAGTAATACCACTGCATTTTGATGAATCAGAAATTAAACCAGCTAAAATACCTCCTGTAAGAGAATCCATGCAAAACAGATTTAATGATAAAGTCCTCAAAGGAAAAGGCTGTCAATGGATAGATATTGTTCTGTGTGAGCAGCTTTCTTATGACTTGATCAAGTGTTTATGACCTTTTTCAGGCATTTCAAAGCCAAGAAGTTCTTTATAAGGTCAGATTTACCTACATTTTCAGGGTTTATAAAACGCGAGATAAAACGCGAGAAAAATTACAAAAATAGTTCAGTCTCACGGCTATCAAGCATAGCTCAGGCCCCGTTCACACTGCTCCATTTTTGTTATGATCTGTTTTGGATGCATCGAAGCTTCCCGTTCACACTGCTCCATTTTTGGATAAAAACGGAGGGAAAAACAACCGTTTTTGTCCGTTCACATTGTTCCGGTTTTGTGAGCATTGTTGAATATTGGAGCATTTTCAAAAACCTCTGTTTTTGTGCGTTCACATTGATGAAGTGTGTTTTCAAAAACCTCCGTTTTTGTGGATATCCACTTTTGATAGGGATTTTAAAAACCTCCGTTTTTGTGCCGCTTTTGTGCGGATCAGTGTGAACAATTTCACAAAAATGGAGGTTTTCCTCTCCTTTTTTGTACAAAAAGGAGCAGTATGAACGGGGCCTTAAACTGACCAAGTAGCATCTTAAAAGATAGCTAGACCCTCTGGACTAAATGCTGATTCAAACTCTTTATTGATGTCTTTTGGCTTTAGGAAGCTGGGCGCGATCAAGCTCGTGACATCTTTCTTGATCACTCGGTAGATGTCGTTTTTACAAATCTAAAAGAGATCTAAGACTACCCTCGCATGAGAAAACTCAGACCGATCTGAATTTCAGATCGGTTTGAAGTACGGCTGTGTCTGCTAATTTGCCTCCCCCCTCACATGAACATTCTCAGATCGGTTTGAGTTCATCTCACTTGCTCTGCACATGCGCATATCATAAAAATTGTCCTGAATGCAAACAATGCGTGCGTTCCCCAGGCAATCAGAACAGTTATGATTGCATTGTTAATATTTCTCTTGATTGTTTTGATAGCCAAAGGAAAGCAGGGAATGTCACACATGTTTGTTTGGAAAATTCATTTCGCCCCGAAATGAAAAAGTTTCTGCTCACATGAAATTTCAGGTCGACCTAAAAACTCAGACCGACATGAGAAACTGAAATGAGTTTCAGATCGACCTGACATTCATTTCACCTGCGTCATGTGAGCCCTCCAAGGGCTTCGACCGCAAGCCGAAATGAGTTTCAAACCGATCTGAAACTCAGACCGGTTTGAGTTTGTACATGCAAGGGTAGTCTAAGAATGCTCACCTACAATACCACCAACATCAAAATATATTGCAATATCTGCAGCAGCCTCTGAGCCGTATGTTTTGCCACCAATAACTGAAATAAAAATTGAGCTGTGTTTTACAACCGTGTTTCATTACTATAAAAGGGATGTTACAATTCCTTCACTGATCTTACTGACCTTAATTTCAAATCCACCGCCATTAGAATGAAAAAAGCCACAAAGGAAAATTTTCTAGCTGGAAATTTCAAGCAAAAATTTGTCAACCTTGTAGCTTCAAAACAATTACAACGAGCATGACTATCCTCTAGCGAATCACAAATTACAAATATGCGTACGTTGTACCTTAAAATATACGCATATTTAGAAAAGGTAAGAGATTGACACAGCATTGAAATTCTCCAAAACTATGAGATTTTGCGTTGTGAACATTTTTTAATTGTTTATTAAAATTTTACTCGAATTCTCTTTGTTTTATCGGTGTGCGATATATGTGCTTTCATGAGCATTCAACAGCCAATTTCAAGGAGGCATGCCTCTGCCCGGACATGATTCAAGTAATACTGAGTAATAAACGATTAAGGAACAAGTATCTCCTCAAATTCCAAGACAACGTAAACTTTTCTTAGTAATATTTTTCAACACTCGATGTTTTCAATGTTTTGGTGACTTGGAGTTATGTCTATAAAAACAACAAAACAGGTGAATCCGTGGCATATTTTGAGGTTCATAGAACATTTGTGATGCAACTTCCATTGTTCTGAATGGGCAAACTGATAAAATATCATCGTAGCAGCTACCATTTAAAATCACCGATAGCCCTAAAATGGTATCATAACCAACAAGGACAGATTTTGTAAGACAAAAGCACGAGTTGCTTTTGTTGACACCTGAATTCAAAGCGATTAGCGATTGCAGAGAAAGGAAATTCCCTCAACAATAAATTCAAAACAAACAAAGCCGCAAAAGTTGCTCTGAAACCCAGGTAGCTAGTGCGCTCGTTGTGCATTCCAAAAATTGTTTTTAAGAGCAAACATGAGCATAGATCGAAAGAAGAAGGATATATCTACACATCTACCTCGGGCATTTTATTTCTTTGGTTCAGAAGCTGAGCAGTAAGTGTTTTAATTACACCCAAAAAAAGAAGAGAATTGAATCACCTCTTAATCGACTTTTGAATCAAATAAATTAAATGCCCGTGGCAGATGTGTAGATATATCCTTCCTCCTTCAATATATGCTCATGTTTGCTCTTAAAACAATTTCTGGAATGCACAGTGAGCGAGCTAGCTACCTGGGTTTCAGAGAAACTTTTGCTGCTTTGCTTGTTTTGATTTACTGGTTGAAAGAATTTCCTTTGTCTGCAATTGCTAATCGCTTTGAATTGCGATGTCAATCAAAACCAACTCGTGCTCTTGTCTTACCAAAACTGTCCTTGCTATCATAACCCATGTTAACGAAATAACTTTTCGCAGTATAAAACACATTCTCATTAATCTGGACTGGTGCGAAATTCGTGTTTCTACATTTTTGCGGCAAAAAAATCATTTCAAATTCGTCCGAGACATATGAGCCCATGGGGAAATACGAAGGATCATGAAAGAGAGACTCACCTGTATTTTTTATATAAAATGGCAGCCAGAATAAAAATGTGTAGCTGACAAGTTTGGCGAAGAATAAACACAATGAGTACTCAATAACTCCCTAAAAAGTAAAATATATGATGACAAAGTTGGAATTACCAAGCCTCTAAAAATAACATCCCAGACTCTGCAATAACTAGTTTTCCTTATTGACGTAAAATAGCTCAGAAATTTCTTGATTACAGGCTTCCTTCCACGCGGGGTAATGCGAGGCCAATTTCGCAGCCAAGCATTGTTAGTTTTGGTTGCGCAATTGGCCTCGCATTGCCCTGTGCGGGAGGAAGCCTCCCAGTTCACAAAATCAAAATAGCGGATGCTGCAAACACGATAGGATTATTCCAAGCAAAATAACACGTAGAAGCCGAGAGGTATGAAGACTAAGGTAACTATTGAATATCATTATCAATTAACACACCAACTACCGCGCTTCTTACGGCGCATGATCCAGCCCATATGTATTGACTATTTGATATGAAAATGATCATACAACTTACTGGTATCATAACTGCTCCAATGAATCCGATGGCTTTGCCTTCTTTGGTTTTTGATATTGATGTCGACTAAAGGAGGAAGAAAGATCGAATCATGTTTCAAAGCCAATTATTGCTATCAATGTTTAGTCATTGTCTGTTGCTCAGGCTCTCACGATGGGTTATGAAACACACATTATTGCAGTTTTTTGTTTTTTTGTCATCTTCTTCACATTTAATCTAAATTACTGTGCCGCAGGTTTACCTGTAAGTTATCGAAGAAGTTTAACAATGGAAAAGTTGACTTTAATCAGAGTAGATTATGGAAAAGACATGAGCAAGAGGAAGAGAGCAAAAGGATCGGACGAAAAACAGTATGATGAGATTACAGCATTTTAGGAAATTATCGTCTCAATACAATGCAGAACAAGCAACATAGGGCTCAAATCTTTAAAAAGTTCGGTGTAAAATTCTATTGCAGTTTCCTTTGAAATAAATGGCTTGAAGGAGCTTAGGGTTTTTGCTGTAAATCTGCCGTGGCAATTTTATTGATATCTTGATTTGTTTCAATATTGCGGTATTCATTAAATTTGAGGCTATGACGTCATCAAATGTCAAAATCCTAAACTAGAAAAGCTACAGATTTCTGCTTGCCACCATATTGTAGACCTTCATAAACTATGGTTTCTTTGAAGGTTATATAATGTTTCCTCTATTAGTTTAGGATTTACGATTGTTTAAATTTTTTCAAAATTTCCCATGAATTTTGTCAAAAATAATGAAATTGCCGCCATTTTGAAAAAAATCAAGATATCAAAAAATTTCCACGGTAGATTTACAGCAAAGTACCATAAATTCCTTTCAAGCCATCCAATTCAAAGAAAACTGCAAAAGAATTTTACACCGACCTTTTTAAAGATTTGAAAGATTTGAGCCCTATGCTAGAACAAGCTAGAACATTCGATCAAGTATAATCAAATCCTTCTTTGCCTTAGGGACCCTAGAGCTACGCTCATCTCGTTGAGTTGAATTCTTGTTGTTGTTGTCACTGCACTGAGGTAGTTGTAGCGTAATTGAGTAGACTTATGACTTTTCGTCCCTTATTCCCCTGCGTTCTTTGATTTGCTGATATCATTTGGTAATAGGGATTCATACCATTACTCTTATAAAGTGGGCCCCCTTTATATTTAGGCGCTATTTAGACAGTTGTTGTTGTTGCATACAAAAAAACGGTTGATACGGCCTAGAGTTCTCGTAGCTGCGATGGATCTATTTTGTTTCTACAGAGGAAGATACTGCTTGAAAAGTATGTATTTTGCGATAAGTAGGTCAGGAAAACATTATTCTTTGTACTAAAATTTTGCTTTTCAATGTTGAAGCTCTTTAAACCAGACTTTGAAGCGATTTTGTTGAGTGTACGAGAACTCCCGCTAGTTTAGGCCATTTTGAAACAGGGGGCCCAATTTATAAGAGTATGAGTCACTACTGAGCAAGAGATATCAGCAAATCAAAGAACGCAGGGAAACAAGGGAAGAAAAGTCATAAGTCTAGTAATTGAGTCTATCTGCACCTCAGCAATCGCTAAAGACAGGGAGAACGCTTTGATAAATAAATCCATATGAGATGGAGCGACTAATTGGTAAGTAAACTACAATAAATGTTTGTCTGTTCATGATATAAAATATTTTAGTGATCCAGTCTCAAGCATGAAGAAGCTGTCTAAGAGCTCATATCTTGAAAACGCAGAGTCTGTTTGGGCATAAAGATGACCGAGTAGTTTTAAAAGCTGAATTGACTACAGAAATTAGAGCATAATACCAGAGATGTAGGAACCGGGATGCACTTGGAGTACGTGCCCCCAAGATTTTGCAAAATAAAAATAAAAAGTGCCCTATTTTGTTATCAGGAGGTGCCCCTGCTCAAGACTGATGCTGACAAAATGCTTTATAGATATTTTATCATTTATCTAATGATTTGGTATGATTTTTTCTGGTTTGTTTCTTTTGGAAAGAAATCTGACTTCTGTCAAGATACACACTATTTTCTGCAATGTATCGCATTGTACCGTTTACATACAACACACATTAAAGTGCTCTTTTAATGAAAAAAGTGGCCTGAAGTATCGTCCTCCATCGAGAGCAAGATGATCCTAAGCAGGCATAAGGTTTTCAAAAAAAGTATAGAAGGGGGTTTTTCTAGCGGTCGGTTGGTTGCCGCGACCGGCGTTGTTTCTGTGCTCGATCTCTGCTAGGTCGATGATGGAGATTTTTGGATCTCTGTTGTTTGCTTGGTAGGGATTGGGCATGGGAGCGGGGGCTGCGTTGGTTGCTGGATTGTTGGAGAAATTTCACAGTCTATTGGTTTCAGGCATTTTCCTTTCACTTTTCATGGCTAGATTTTATGGTTTTGTTGTTTACAATTATTGTAAGCAAGTCTTAGATATTTTTAACATGTATATTTTGTAAATTTTTACGTGGAGTGCCCCTTAAAAATCAACCACTAGGCTGAAGGCTCCCTTTTTAAGAAATTGAAATATGAAATATAAAATATGAAATAAGATTCCTACGGCCATGCATAATACTGAAAAATAAAGAATAAGCTTACCAAAGATGAAGAACTGGTTAATATCTGTCCATGATTTTTAATTACTCTCTCTGGCGTGTCATCATTCATCCTAACAAATGTTGAATCTCGCATCTGAGTAAATAAAAAAAGAACAGTTAGGGAAGTCTCCTCAAAATATGCATCAGGGTAATAAGAAAAACAATTCTTCGAGGAAACAACGAAAATTTACAAAGAACATATTCTCAGTATCTTCCAGCTAATGTGAGTCAAAAGAAGGTACAGGCTCTTGCTAGAATATACAGTCAAGGGACAACCTCCAAGTTCGACGTACTATAGCTCATTTAGAAGCAGAGAGATGTGGCATTCAATTTCTTAAAATCGGTCACATCATTATGGAGTTACCGTAAAAGCTCTATTAAGCTATATTAATTAAAAACTACGATTTCGGTTGCAGCTGTAGACTATGTAAATTGTATGTTGATAATTTAGGGTTTTTATACTTTGTAGTTTTTTAGTTGTATACACTCTTTGTAATATAGATTTAATTTATTATAAGGTTTCGGTTGGCATTAATTAGCATTCAGCTAGAAAAGAGCCAACCTAAAAGAAAGAAATTATAATAATAATAATAATAATAATAATAATAATAATAACAATAATAACAATAATAATAATAACAATAATAATACAATTTATTTACAGTTGGCTAGAGAGATAGCTGATGCTAATAAAGGCCAACTCTACCCTATTTACAATGTCTGAAATTAAGCTATATTATACAAATGCGGCAGTTACATCCGGATCCCTTCCAACTTCTCATTTTAATTTTGAATTCATCATCGCTTTTCGCAGCTTTATATTGGTCTGGAAGCCGATTCCAAACCATGCTACCCCTATACGAAAGAGACTCGTTTCCATATTTAATGGTCCTGGTTTTAGGAAGTTGGAGGAGATCGTTTATTCTTAAGACCCCGTTTACACTATGCCGGTACGAAATGAATACGGCATGAAACTGTGCCGTATTGGTCTCCCGTTTACACTATGTCGGCATAGTTTTCACTTGAATACGGCACAAAGTGAATACGGCATGCTAACTGGCTTCGTCGCTCTACCGGCATAGTGTAAACGGCGAATACGGCATCATTTCATGTCGGATTCACATCTAGGCGATAATCTGGAAAATGAGAGCATGCGCCTTGACAAATCCTCGCTCTGCGCATGGTCAAAACCTATCGTATTCATTTCGTGCCGGTATAGTGTAAACGGCGATTCCGTTTCGACAGAAAAAGGAATACGGCACAGTTTCATGCCGTATTCATTTCATACCGGCATAGTGTAAACGGGGTCTAAGTTATATGGAAGCATTTTTCTATTGAAGAACTCCCACAGAAAGGAGGGGTTTCCAGAAGTAATACATTTGTATACCTCTAGCATAAGTTTTTGCAAATTTTTTACATGTATTGTGATTTCCCCGTTCTTGTGTAAGAGTTCTTCAAAACTGGAGTCAAAATCATTTAGCAGCACTCTCAGGGCACGCTTATGAACCCGATTGACTTCATCGTTGGCTGTTTTTCCACAGAACATCCAGATGAGTGGGCAATAGTTAAAATTTGTTAGTATAAATGAGTTATATAGCAGGCTAGCTTTTTGAGAGTCAAGGTTTCTTGCAACCCTTGAAAAAGCTTTTACCTTATTTTTGGTCTTTTGGCAGATAGTTTTGATGTGTCCATTAAAGTTTAGTTTTGAGTCAATGGTGACACCTAAGAGTTTTACTGTCTCGGACATCTTTATGATATCGCCATGAATAGCAATGCATAACTCGTGGTCTTCTTTAAGCCCAAAAAAAATTAATTGAAATTTAATTATTATATATCATAAGCCCCCTCTCTAATAAGCCCCCTGCTTGAGCTAAATAAGCCCCCCTCTCTATTAAGCCCCCCACTTATATCAATCAAATTCAAGAGGTTACAAATGATTATCCATTTATTGGGCTAAATAAGTTTGCCCCCCTTCTATAATGAGCCCCCTGTATTTCAAGCCCCCTCAGGAATGTCCGAAATTAAATAAGCTCCCCCAAGGGGCTTAATAGCTTTTACAGTACGTGGATTGTTTGTAACATACCGCCTCTCAAAGGTTGATATTAGTGTTTTTTTCTCATCCGGTAATTGATTGAAAGAAATACGAACCCTTGACTTTTCCGGTATGATGCCAACGTACGATGGTTCTATAAAGAAATGAATGATTAAATGGCGAGAGAGAATTGCCTCAGATACATGTTTTTTTATAAGAAACTTGGATCAGCACTTAGTACTAAAAGTTTCTTAATTTCGCATGAAAATTTTGGTGTTTTGGTAGTAAAAGTTTCTTAATTAGTTTCTTATTTTTTTGGGCCTAAAATTGCGGTATTGTTCGAAGTTGAGCCTTCTTCTCGAGAAAGGGCTTCCATTTTGCATTGACATTGTCATCAAGATGAAGCCATGCACATCAAGGCAAAAATTTACCAATTTTGCAGTTAAAAGTCAAGAAAAGACGAATGTACCTTTGTTAGAGAGACATAGAATAAGAAAGACATAAAGAAATTAAGTTTCAGAGTTTCTTAACTGTTCTTGAGCGTAGTACTAGAGTTTCTTAAATTTCTTTTCATCGTAGTACTTGTTTCTTATAAACCAGTTTCTTATAAAAAAAAAACGTGTACTAGTTTATGCGGCGATAATTCAAGAAACAATGATATGTCTAAGTGTTTCCTTTGTCCTATTTATAGAGACGCCTATTTACCATTGCACATTTCTTTTAAAGACAACTACAAGCGCTTACTTGACGGATTTTTACATGAGAAATTTCAGCCTGTGCTGAGTTCAACACGGGGCTGAGTTCTGAAAGTATGGCCAACTTTGCTTTTGGTATCATGAAAGCTCAACAAGGGTTGAGAGGAGCCACAGCTTTTACTTGTCATTTATCAACAAATGGGAAACATAGCTTCTACAGGGTGTCCCAAAAAAATTGTGCCCCATTGCCTGAAGATTGCAACATAACGGCAAAAAATTCTCGCCAAACCCTTGCATGACGGTGCTCTTCAGATATTCAATTCAAGTTTGCTACCATTCCCATAAAAATCCGTTGAAAAATGATGGAGCTATGACCTTCAGGAGACCAAATTTGCCCGATGACTGAAACCAGCGGTCGGCCATTTTGTCTTACTATTTTGAAGCGATAGATAGCTTCATGGATTGAAAATGAAACAGCAGCCTCCCTCCAATGTCACAGCTCTCGTGAATATTCCGATCATCCTCAAGGAGTTCCACTATTTCTGACCTCACACAAATTATTTTTTACCTCACGTGAAGCTACTTATCACTGCAAAATAGTAAGACAAAATGGCCGACCGCTGGTTTCAGTCGACAGGCACATAGCTCCAACATTTTTCGACGGATTTTTACGGGGATGGCAGCAAACTTTATTTGAACATCTGAAGAGCAACATCATATAAAAGTTTAGCGAAAATCTTTTGCCCTTTTGTTGCAATCTTTAAGCAAACGGGGCACAATTTCTTGGGACATCCTGTACATATGTAATAACTAAACAACGAGGGAAATGCAAAAGACTTACCAGATACCAGAAAAAGGATCATTATAATTCCAAGAAAGAAGATAATCATGCCTGGGACAATGAATGACCAACCCCTGTTGAAGAAATACAAAACGATAAATGTAAATATACGTTTAATACAATAAATATACGTTTAAAGCAAAGAAACAACTGTATACGGTGTCAATTGTATGGAAGTATTTCTAAACAAAGCCAACATTTCATATATATTGTCTATGATAAACGTTTATTGCATAAGGCACCATCCAACTTTTAGGACCAAAATGTCCTTCGCTTTATCAAAGTTTGCTTCATGTGATGCACAGAAAGAATTTAAATCCTAGATGATATACGTTGAAAAAATTTTGCAGGCACATTTTTGTGGCAATTTTGCGTTCGCAGGCACAAAAAACTTTTGGTGAGGTCTGTCAAATGCATTCAATCCGTTCCATTGACCAATCAGAAGGCCCAATTTGATAGCCTGGTTTAGTTTAAGCTGGTTTTAAAGGTGTCCTGAAGTGAATTTTTTTTATTGATGCAAATGAATAGCATTGTTGAATGATAAGAAATCCTGTTAGAATACATTTGATATCGCATTTCGTTTTCAAGTTATCCACTGATCTTAAGTATCAGTTGATGACGTCATTTATTTTGCAAATTATTAGGATGCTATATGGAAATATAGCTGTATCTGATCTTTAAATGGTTACAGGTGCAAATAACTTTGCAGTTAAGCTACATTTATGGAATACAAATTGTCTCGTGAATTAAGATCATGTTTAGAAAGGCATGCTGATTGCAAAAAGTGTTTTTGATCAGATTTCTCCGTCGATGCATAGTCAATCTTGTCCATTTCTTTCCTTTTTGCAAACAAAATGATGTCATCAGCCAATCCTTCAAAATAGTGGATAACTCAAAAATGAAACAAGGTATCAAAACAATTTTGACAGAAGTTTTTATCATTCAATAGTGCTATTGATTTGCATCAATAAAAATTTTCACTACAGATCAAGTATGAATGGATAATTAGTAGCTGCAACATTTGCTAGAATCTCGTTAACTTAGAAACCCCCGTGGTATCATCTTTGTATTATCAATGTTTGCAATTTTTGAGTCTAAAGAAAAGTCATTTGCTACGATATCAACCTACCGGGTGTCCTAGAAAAAAGTATACAGATTTGGTTGGGTCTGGTGATGTGAATTTAACTTCAGTCAATGGTTAATCAATCTCAAACTGTTCCTCAGCAGTTAACTTGAACATAGACACCCTGTTTGTTCATATTGGTCCTTTGAGCGTTGAAATATTAATTTTGTGAGTTCAAATTTGATGTCATCTCCAAACCAGAGCTTTGGCGTTTTGGTCTTAGCAGCATAGGTTCCAAATCTTTGACTCGGCGTAAAAAGGTGGGTGTAAAATTCAATGACCCATTTCTTCTGATTGAATGGCTTCAAAGAAACTTTAGATACTTCTCTATAATTCTACCGCTAGACTTTCCAGAAAGTTTGAATATTTTTCAAAATTACAGCGTATCTTACATATCAACTCATTTGAGGATGTGACGTCATCAAATTTCTAAATCATAAACCAAATGAGTGACAGATTTTTGCTTGATACTATATTGTAGGCATTCATGAATTATGGTTTTCTTGGAAATTGTTTCATGTTACGTCAAACAGTTTTGAAATTATGATGGTTTTAAGTTTTTTGAAAATCTTTCTTGAATCCTTGAAAGAGAAGAAGAACACTCTAATTCTGAAAATATTGAAGAATTCAGATAAGTCCAACGGTAGAATTATAGAGAAAAAGCTAAAGTTTCTTTGAAGTCATTCAGTTCAAAGAAATAGGTCATTCAATTTTACACCAGCCTTTTTAAAGATTTGGAACCTATGCTGGTCTTAGCAAATTTTCGAAGCACACCAAATAAATCAGTAATATCTCAGAGACCTCCTCATTCGACTCCAGCAGTTTTTATGCGACTTACCATTCATTATCCGACCAAATGCCGGCAATTGCAGATCCTGCAATATTACCAACTGATGTATGGGAGTTCCAGATACCCATGATCAGTCCACGGCTATAAAAAGAAGATTCGGTAGTTACAGTGGCAGATTTAGGGGGGTAAGTGGGGGCAACTGCACCCCTTCACAATTAAAACTCTGCTTGGCTCCCTTTTTTGGCGACAAAAGCGCCGCTCATCCTGACTCTAACGTACAATTTCTCAATTGTTTCGATTTAAATATGGGGGAAACATATAAGTCAAGGCGTTATTTAGTAGTAAATCAAAGAATTTTCTTTAAAAAGCTTCCAAAAATTTTCGCACGCCTTCAGTGCGCTCACTTTCCGCTATATTTTTGGCGCCCTCTTTGCAAATTGCCCCCCCCCTTCAACTTCGGGCTGGATCCGCCCTTGGGTAGTTAGAAAAGGTAGAGTAACTGCGTCTAAGGAATCAAGGTACGGTGTTAAGGCTAATTTCCAGTCAGTGGAATTTTCCGAGCGGGCGGAATTTTAGACGATAAAAGGTCACTCATCCGTAACTTTCCATTCAATTCCAGAGCGACATTTTGTCTTGCATACAATAGAAATTCTGCGCGCTCAGAAAGTTCCACTCACTGGAAATCACTAAATAAGTTTGCGTCTTGCTCTAAGAACTGTCCCCGTAAAATGGCAAAATGTTTGTAGTGTTGTATTAAGAAGACTAATTGACTTGAAAGCCACGGCCTGAAAAAAAATTCTGCTGGTGAAATTTCAAACGAGAGCTTTCCAAGTTATCAAAAGGCTGGAAGTAATTGCCACTTCATAACTGGCACAAAAGTTTCAACACAGATTTGTACAAGACCAATTTTGCCTTGAATTACAGCCGAAGGTAGCAGGCAATCTCCCCATTGGAATCGGAAGCCTGAGCAAGAAATTAGACGAAATAAGCCGAAACAATTCAGACGCTTGTCATACAACTCTCAAATATATCATACTAACCGGCCTTCACCAAACCAGTTGCCAACAGCAGCAACGACGCAGGGCCAGCCACTTGCCTGAAACAACGTGAAAAAATCAAAGATCAAATCAAAGGAGTTATATCTTGGAAGGCACAAGGATTCCCGCTTTAACTTTTGTAAAACAACAAATTGAGGGTTTCAAGATCATAAAGTGATTTACTGTCTTGAGAACATATTTCAGACATTCAACGCAGCTGCCAATAAAATTTCCACTTGGTCTATTTTGAAGCGATCATGTTTGTTTTAGACTTGCCCCAAGTCTATTTCGTCAACTGTAATAAGTCTATCTGATGAAAGTATTTTGATTAAATATTTTTGACGAAATAGACTTGGGGCAAGTCTATGTTTGTTTTGAAACCTTTCCTCGTTGGAGGTTTACGCTTAAGGTGGATCTGCACTTAAAGTGGTTCGCTAATGAAAATTTCAAAATCATGAAACAGCAATAAGGTGGCTCACAACCAAATAAAAATAAGTTAAAAAAACAATAGGTTAAGATGGCTCGCTACTGATAAAATTTCACACTGATACACACTTGATGTCCTCTGAGAAGTCTCTCAGAGGATTTCTTAACTAGGCCCTTTAAACATGAGACCAATGAGATGGACTTTCAACGTTCGTATCCTGGCTGTTTCCTCAAAATTGTCGGTACTATCTAAAAAAATAATCTCTTGCAAAACCTTAAAAGTACAGACAAAAATCTCAACCAAAAGCACTTCTGTCGTATGGTAAAGATAAGAACGACTATAAAGCCCAGTTTAAACATCGTTTTTTGCAAAAACTTCTAAGTGTCAATTAAATTCGACATAAAAACGATGTTCAAATCACCTGCCTTTTTGAATAGATGAAACGGCAGGAGTTCACAAGCTTTGTCGTATTAAACGGCAGAAAAACGACTTGATTTAAACACCGTATATCTGCTGCGTTAATTAATCAATTCAGGCCATGGTCCGCGGTTTCTACGTGTGATCAGCCAATGCACTTGTTTATTTTGAAAATGGCCAATTCAACCATTTTAATTTCAATCCAACACGGCAAAAAACGATGTTTAAATTGGATTTTTAGACACGGCAGACTCTGTCGTTTTTAATACAGTTCGATTCAACACGGCAAAAAACGATGCTTAAACAAGGCCTCAATGTATTAGTGACAGCATCATGAGATAATGAGGTCCGAACGCATGTCAAAAGAATGGATTGTCAAAAGGGCACACATCACTACCAACGTCTAAAGTAATTGAACAAGACGTGGTAAGGTTAGTCGGTTAAAGACTTTTCTTGAATGGCATGGTAGTTTCAGAATCAAATAGTACCAACCTGAAACATTCCTGTCAGCACCTAAAGATAAAAGAGGAAGATAAATCAATATTACCAACATTAAGATTAGGTTGTTTATTTAATGTACACCTTCTTCTCAGCCATGAATTTTACAAATGTATCTGGAAAATATTCGGAAAATCTACGACTATGTCAAAAAGCAAACAACAAGATCAGTGCCTTCTCTAGAGTCTCAAACAATTTAAACGAGAAGCAATCTCTTTTACTGTACAACTCATTCATAATGTCTCAGTTTAACTATTGTCCGTTGATATGGATTTTTTGCGTAAAGGTTGCTAATAATGATATGAATCGCACCCATAAGAGAGCGCTTTGAATTGTCTTCAACGATTTTACATCTTCTTATGATGAGTTGTTACAGAGAGGAAAGGAGTGCACTATTCATCAAAAGAACTTGCAAAAGTTAATGCTCGAGGTTTATAGCAGTTTAACATTACAAAATCTTTCTTTTTTGTGGGATATGTTCCATGAAAAGGACAGTAATTACAATTTAAGATCTGTTGATGGCTGTTAATGTTGCCTCAAACTAAATGGCAACGATAGTTTATCTTTTCGTGGTAGCATCTTATGGAATTCCCTGCCTATGATACAAAGATTGCCACCTCCGTCTGCTCCTTCAAGTCATGCATGAAAAATGGAATGGAGAGAATTGTCGTTGCAAAATATGTAAATAGGGTATTTTACGTACGTAAAGAATTTTATGATAATAACAAATAGTTTCTTGAGTAGTGGCTGTAGACATGATGTTGTCTTCTTCCAAAAAAAAATTTAGTGACATGAGCTGTTAACAAGTGCCCATGTTATTCAGAACTTGGAAATCATGATGTGAAATGGAACCACTTGCCAAACACGTTATTCTGGCCAAAAAAATCTTCTTGTTGCGTGTAGTGCAATTGTACAATGATAAACAAGTAAATAAAGTAAAGCATAAGCACTTTGATGCGAAATGAAATAAGCACGGTGTTTCGAGCATAGGGTAGGGTGGGGTAATGTGGGTCTACGGGGTAAAGTGGGTCTATTGAGCTTTTCGCTAGAAATATCCTTCCTCGTTAAATGGAAGAAAGGCTGGCTATTTTTCTTTTAATGTCTACATAATAAACTATCTTTCTACATAAAACATTCGTCTTGGATGTATCTCCATTCGTTTTATAAAATAACTTTTCTGAACGGCCTACTGTGCAAGAATTTCAAAGCCCAGTAAAACTTTCTCCTGCCACTGTTGTTTTACTTTTCTGGTCAATTTAATGACCATGAGGTAAGAGTTTGGTCTTTTACGAATAAAATAACGTTTGTTTCGAAGTCATTGACGCTATTGTTCTGTTTATGTTTATTTTTTTACCAGGTAGGGTAATGTAGGCCTACTGAGAAATCAGCGATAATTTAAATTCAACGAAGTCTTGAAAGCTTAAAATTTTCGCACTTATATTCATCCTACCACGTTGTTTTCTGTCTAAAATGCGAAAAAAGGGTTTCCTATTACCGCAGTTGATGTCTTGTAACCAGCAAATTGGAGTAAACATACTGTAAACATTTTTATTTGATGGTTACTATCAAATTCGATCACTGACTTGCAAGTCGGAACGATGGTGGATCACAGCATGATGACCGTAGTTTTATTTTCGTCGCGGGAGGGAACGGATTGCTTGCGATAAAAGGCAGGGACTGTGATTTATTGAATAGAGAACATTTGGGAAATGTAATTCCATTAATTTTTTTAATCATTTAGCCTTTCATATTCCGATTTAATACACGTTTTGAAAATAGACCCACTTTTCCCGCTCGTCGGAAAAAGTAGGCCTATTTTAGTTGCCAAAAGAGAAAATGTTTTAAAAATATTTAACTGCCTTTGTCAGAGCTGAGATTTTTTCCCAAGAAAGAATGCGCACTGAATGTCAATTAAACGAAACTTTTGAAATGTTTTGCATTTTAGTCTCGTTTTACCAGCTATCCATTTTGAGATTTTGCTCATTTTAGACTCAAATTACCCCACCTTACCCTAGCCCGTTATCAAGCAAAGAAATATTAGTAGAACCGACACAGGGAGACACGCGTTTCCTCTTCCGTGTGAAGCTCCCTGAACCGACACTAATCAAGCTAAAAGCACGGCAGATTCGAAGGATAAGAATAGTAATCAAGGGAATCGATGTGACGTAAAGGGGACTGAGAATAAGAAAGAGATGTAGGAATAAAATTGTGATAAATAGAATGTTATTTACAATGTTCCAAGATTAAAAATGATCCGTTTCTCCAATGTTTTTCTTGTCGTGCTTTTTTCTTGAGAATTGACATATCATCTGTAGAATGGTTTGGTAGGTTGAAATGGTGTGAAATGTTGCTATCCGGATCGTTTTCGTGCTGTTCTTCTAAATGTGTCCTGTTTCTAACATTTCTCAAATGTTCGCCGAATCTGTTGTTGATTTGTCTTGATGAATCTGTTGTTATTCTGGCACTTCCAAAGCCAATCATCAGAGAAGATCCAAAAGAGTAAACAAGAATGAAACAAGAGAGAGACCACTAAATGACATAGAATAACGAAAAAGAAAAATATTGTTCAAAGGTACCTGCATACTAATAAAGTAAACCAATGAGTGAACGTTCCAAAAATACGCCATGCCAAATAGCATTGTAAAAATTCCGGTGCATATCATGCCAGTACCAAGATATTTTCTAAGGCTTGTGTGCTCTGCAATATACCCACTGAAAATGGAAGGAAATCAATTGGTGCAAATAATTTCAAGATCACAATAAGCAACAATCTTCATGTAGAATGATTTTGCACCAGAGGGTATTACCGAATTAGCCAGAAAAAACTTCCTACTTTTGAAAATTCATAGAACCCAGGGTAATGAATGGATTTGAATGAATGAAATTCTCCTCAAAAGACAAAAGTATTGTTTTGTGATTTTTCTTGCGTTTTGTTTTATCAGCATTGAAAATACAGACAAATCAGATATTTGTTTGGAAAATTTCCTGGTTGTGAACGCCTGACAAAGGGCCTAAAACACTCGATCAAGTCGAATGAAAAATCCTCGGACAGCATAATACGCCAGGGCATTTGATGTCCTTCCAGAGCTACAGGAAATAGATTTCAATCCCATGGCAATAAATGTGCTTAAAATAGTTCTTAAAGGCTGAAATACACGATCAGTTTAAGGTAACTCTGCTTTCCGCTCTGGTGCACAGCGAAATGCCGTTTCGCAAAACCACTCTCATCAGAAAACAGTTAATTTCTCCAATATTATTCGGTCTATCGAAAAGCGGTAAAAAGGATGTTGTTCTATATAATCTGGGCAATCGAAGGATGTATAAATCGCAATGTTTCCGTCAACCCTGGCTTCGCAAATCCTTGCTCAAATCTTTTTGCTGATTTCAGAAAAGTGGATTCACCTCTAAAACTACTCGAAAAAGTTTCGATTTTTTTTCGTTCCATCTTTAGCTAAGTAGTTGATCTACAACTTTGATAAGTCTGATTGAAAAAGCTAGGCTAGATTTCCTGCAGTCGAATTTTGTATTTCTGTTTACTTTTCGACAGCGAGATGGAGAAACCTTGGTCAACAGATTACCATGCTATGAAGCACGCTTGCAAAAGCTCAGGCTTGAAATAACTTTCAGAAGTTTTTCCATTAGCAAACAAATGAACGTCATCTTTTGGGAATACCTTACGAAGGTCTCAAAAGACATCCTTAGTGCGCTTGTAAAAGTATCATTTGCATCTGTTGATTAAAAATTACTGATTTTTACCAGCAACTTCACGAAACCATGCTTTGGGTGTCTTTCGAGACTTACGAAAGCATTCACAGATTATCAATTTCTTTTAGAGTCCACAATGAGCATAGATCTTAGATCAAGAACTATATTTTTTACAAAAACATTCTACGGGCGTTCAAATCGTTCTGCATGGGCTAAACTGTTGACCAACGCTTTTCCCCTTCGATGTCGAAAAGTAAACAGAAATGTAAAATTCGATTGCAGGAAATCTAGCCTAGCTTTTTCAATCAGACTTGGTAAAGTTGTAGATCAACTACTTAGCTAAAGATGGAACGAAAAAAAAATCGAAACTTTTTCGAGTAGTTTTAGAGGTAAATCCACTTTTCTGAAATCAGCAAAAAGATTCGAGCAAGGATTTGCAAAGCCAGGGTTGACGGAAACATTGCGATTTATACATCTTTCGATTGCCCAGATTATATAGAACAACATCCTTTTTACCGCTTTTCGATAGACCGAATAATATTGGAGAAATTAACTGTTTTCTGAGGAGAGTGGTTTTGCGAAACATCATCTCGCTGTGCACTAGAGCGGAAAGCAGAGTTACCTTAAACTTATCAGTTTAAACTGTCAATTTTTTTCATCAGTTTTGACTGATCAGTCTCGCCCGACTACACGATCAGTTTAAACTGATGAACTGGGATGGATTTCCTGTATTTTCACAATGGACAGTGACTTGGAATGTGCTGCTGCAGCTATAGTAGTTGCTGTACTTTTTAAGACGACGAAAGAAAATAATAAGACGCAAAAAGAGATCTGCATGAACCCAGTTAGGTATTTATGACATGTTATTGCGTTAACTTTTTCTTGAAGAAGAAGGAGACTGTGAAAAGTTCCTTGTGAATGAGCACAGGAACATTTGATGAATTATTGCAGTTGGTTTTGAATGATATTCGGAAATAAAAGACAGTGGCTCTGCTTTGAAAAAGATTGATGAAATACTCCGTCTGCTCCACTCGTTTTGCTTCAGCAGCCATATTTCCTTTGGTGTTTATTTTGGTGTTTCCTTGTGCAACTTCTATTACGCAATGGTTAATCCGAGGACAATGCGTCAATTTGCAGAGCTTCGCGGCACTATTGATTTTAATCATGATTTACGTTCAGTTTAAACTGAAAAGTTGAACACGTCCAACTTTTAAAAAGACTGATCAGTCTAAACTGATGGTGATAAAAACGTCAGTTTTTGCCGACTACACGATCAGTTTTCTGATCTTCAGTTAAAACTGTCAGTTTAAATGGATCGTGTATTTCAGCCTTCACGAGGAAATTTACTTTCCTCATTGTTTCTTTACAATTTTAACAAGCATTGGCCCTTTTTGAGGTATTTGACAATCAAGAAACTTTTATAAAGTAGATCAGTTATATTTTCAGTGCACATAAAAAGGGGAGAAGAATTACAAAAATCTTTCAATCTCTCTGAGATTCATTCCAATCCATCAAGCACTTGTCGTGTTATTAATCTTCAAAGGTGGGAAATATAGTATTAATTTATGACAGCATATGACATGAGGCCTTGCAGCTTATGGCTCTTGCATTCGATAGATTGTTGGCTTTCTTCTCCAGCAGCAAAAGCATGATAGGCAATGACTATACGTTGATACAATGATGCTAGCATGATTTGAAAACACCACAAAATTGCTACAGATAGGCCTCCCGTTAATTGGCACAATTTGAAAACTGCAAAATTCAAAACAGAACTTCAACGGAAACAATTAAAAACGGCGTTGTGTGAATGGCAAAAACAATGAATATGGAACAGTTTTTGCCACATTTGAATTGAGGCTGATCAATTGAGGATCACGAAAAATTGGTGTTGAGAGGTATTTGACCAAGATGCATTGCATTTTATAATGGAATCACCAGTGATTCTACAGAAATTTGATCATCAAACGCATTGTATCTTGGTCAAATGCCCTCCAACGCCATCCCTTCTGCACTTGTCTAATTCTTTAAGCCTAAATACAGTTGGTGTAAAATTCTAGCTTCTTTGTTGGGGAGATTGCAAGGAATTTGTTAATGTCAAATTTCCAGCCATTTTCAACCTTTGCCAGAATTACACATGATAGCAAACCTTGATACTGTCACATTTCTTACTGTTCTCAAATTGTGCAAGGCATTGTCTGAATGTAGTTAAAGAAACACACCTAAACAACATCGCTAATGCATATGTGTACAGGAAAGCAGAGTCTAGGGCACCAAACAGCTCAACACTGATATCTCTGTCAGCTATGGAAGAAAATAAAACTCCTTTGACTGGGATAAGCGGGAAATTTTGGATTATAATTCAAAGGAAGTAATTTGATAAGAGAGAAACTTCTCCCAACTTCAGGCTAGAGGAATGGTTATACGGTTGATGGTGCCCTTTTTGTGCTTGCCTCAGTGTTCTGCATGTGACCATTTTGGTACACTAGTGGTTGTTCGTGTTTGCGGTTTCAATGTTGAAGGCTGGACGATTGATTGGGAAGTGCAGCGTGCCAAACTTTTGCAAGTTAATGTGCAAGATATTGCCGATGTGATACTGTCTTGAATAGTGTGAATTCACGAAATGTCATTGAAACAAAATGATTTGTGTTACGATAAATGTGTTCTTCTACAGTAAGAACAACATGCAGTGCAGTTCTTCTTTAGTATTCATTCTATCACAGTTCTTTCAGTTCTTCATGATAAGAATCCTTACAGATTATTCTTAACAGTTCAGTTATTTATCAATTCTTAACTCTTCATCACTTCTCAAAAATTCTACCAATCTTAAAATTGGTTTCTGTTGATGTAATAGCAACAAATCTGCATGCTGAGTAACAGTCTCTTGAAATCTAAACTAAAGTTTGTTCAAAGGAATTTCTGCAAACTTTTACTGATTCAAAGGAAACAGAATACCCAGCTTGAAAGCTTTTTAATGAAAAAGCTTTGGGGAACTCCTAGGAAATCCTAGCTTTCCTAGTTATCTCCCCGGTTTTTTTGGTACGGGAAAGCATCAAGTTTGAAAAATCTATACAATGGTGGGGCATATTGTGCATTAACATTCAAGAATTCTAAAACAATAGTTAAAAATCCTAAAACTAGAAAAGAATTCTTCAGTGGTATGAAAGCCTGATAATTTTGCAAGAATACTTAGCTGGAAAATTCTGTTTAAATATGTACTGTAGGTGGAGGCCTTTCGCCTCACCCATTAAACAAAATTGTTTCCCATATTTATATCAACTACAGTAAAAGATTAAAAATCACTCACTGAACGGCTTCCAAGCATCACATGTATTGTTCACTTTCTCAACAGTGCAGTTTGGATTCCATGTCCCCTGGATGAACAAAAAGGGAACTTTGCTTAATATTTACTGTATCTACTGTACTACAGTAGCAAAAATGTTATTCAAATACCATATTAAGATTACTATATTTACCCAATGATAACATCTCCAGCACTTCTAGAAAAAGGGTCATTTTGATAATCGCTTTGCAGGGGTCATTGCTTGCTACCACAGAAAGAGGATGGTACATATTTTGTCTCTTTTTTCATGAAAACTTTTCTTTTCTAATAATACCTCTGGAGGGACCATTATGGAAACAAGGTTGCACTGACCTTTTAATGCTATCCCTGCCATTTTAAACCAGGCGTGTTTTTATACTAAATTTTAGTTGCAGCACAGCATTCATGATAGCGCATGCGTAGCTGTCATATAGATCAGTCAAATTACAAAATGTGGATGGGCGGGCGGACGGACTATGTGGCATCTTTTGTCAACCTAGCTTCCATTGCGACTGTGACGGAGGAGCTTTTTGTGATTGATAACAACAATGACGACACGTCTGCACTTTCGCTTTCGGTAGGAAAGCTGGCTGAAACTACAGGTTGACAGGAACTGACAGGAAGAAAGGGATTTCATATACTGGTAGGCCTACGTGTTTCATTGCAAATGTATTTGGTTCTCAAATAGACTCCACAGACTTTCCGAGGAGCTGTTTGTGATGGGATAAAACACAACAATTGCAGTGCATCATTGGAAAAGTATTTATACCTGCAACGTCGTTTTGGCAATCAAAACAATTACGACTCTACAATCAAATTCAATCAGTTGGTTGTAATTGCCATTAAACAATGCTCGAATCTTGAACGACAGACTCGCCATTGTTGTGATTGGCAAAGGAATGCAAGGATACTTCTGCATGCCTCACTGCACTTGCATACACGTATTTTTTTATAAGAAACTGCCCATAAGAAACTCAACTCTCAGATCGCCAAAAAATTAAGAAACTCCAGTACTGGGAAAGTTTAAGTTAAGTAACTATTTATTTTGATAAAGGAAATCCTTCGCATATTTTTACTTTACTTTCACTTGTTTCCTGTATCGTATTGCTTTTAAGGTACTTGAGTAATGTCTAAACATTGGAAATGCTTAAAAAACCTTGTTTTGAAGTATTCACGAGGGCACAGGTAGTGAACATGAAGATTGTTATGGAACCTCTAAGAAACTCGTAAGAAACTCTGAGTACTCAAAATCTGATAATTCTAAGAAACTTTCAGTACTGGCCCCGATTCTTAGTTTCTTACAAAAAAAATACGTGTAATCAAACTACATAAATTGAATCCGTAATGTGTAGGCTACAATTTTCTATTGCTATTTCGCCCTATCAAAGACAATAAGAACTTCTGTCAACTAATCAAATCTGTTGTAGCTTCATGGCTACATTCAGGATCAAAGCAAAACATTAGATGTAGCCACTTAGCCACGCATCAACATTCTAAACTTTGAACAGGAGCTAAATATATGGGATGCAGAGCAGGTAAACAAAAATGTTGCTGCATGCATCAGGCCTGGCCTTGAGCATTTTAGCAGGCGAGCGATACATCGCTCTCCTCGGTAAAGTCAGGTGGGCGATTTTCAGTCTCCCGAAAATCCTCAATAAAAGTAGTTGAATAAACGAGGAATGTACTATTGGCCTTAAAACAGCTAACTTTGCAAAACGAGAAGGCGATTCTCCGACAGAAACGAAGCCATAAGTTTATATACTCGCAAATCAACAACACTTTCACCAACAAAGTTTTGAACAGTAAGTTTTGACTTGGAAGTAGTTAACGATTTTGCAGGAGGAGATAAATAACAGTCTGGTGTAAAGCCATTCAAATATCAAAGCCCGCTTCGTTTGTTTTTGGTTTGACTTGTGAAGTAGTTAAAGATTTTACAGGAGGAGATGACTTCCTGAGAGATTAAAAGGTGATGAAGTTTATTTTGAGGTCAAACTATAAGGATTAATTTCCTATCAATAGTTTAGTTTTACTTCAAGAGGTGATGAATATATGAATGAGTGAATGACATTGAGGCGGGCGGTTCATGTGCGAACTGACATTGAGGCGAGCGATGAATCGCTCACCTCACCAACCCGAGGCGGGCGTGGAGGCGGGCGCGGAGGCGGGCGCGGGCGATCGCCCGCCTTAAACGGCCAGGCCTGATGCATGGTCGGAGCACAAGATTTAATATTTGAACTGAGAGTGATATCATATTAACTTGCATTGGAGATTGAGTCATGCTAAGCTGTCTTGAGATATGCAAACAGTTGGATTGTCCTCAAACTCGAACCTTCCCATGCCGAACCGCCCCTATGGGGGCACATAACTGGTCTTATACTACCTACTCTTCTGAGCTGCACTCACTTAATTCTATTAACAGCTAGTTTTAATTATATTGTACATAGCCTTCTCTCTTGTGGTAAAGTTTTATATTACATTTAATTTTTAGTTGTATGGCAAAATATTACCACATACAAATAGTTGACAATGACAAGCAACCTATAATACATAGTACATGCATGCAGAATTAAAGCTGGTTTCCTGCCTCAGAATCCTAAAGAATTCTTGTTTGAAAGTGTTTAAAGCTTTTCATACCACTCAAGACATTACAATGTGGAGAATTCTTGAAATTTTTTAAAAATTCTCAAGAATTCATTAAAAATTCTTGTCATTTCAATGTGCACATGGCATGACAAATACCTATCAATTGAAGAACTTGTGTAACTGATAAAATCAATAAATAATTTAGAAATCATCTCACCTTCACTGCACTAATTGGTCTCTTTGACAAATGATAAGATGTGTATGCAAAGAATGTCAGGATCAAAACTGACATCTTGTACCTAAATAGAAAAAAATGTTGATAAAAGCCACTTGCTTCCAGGGTACAGTATATACCACACAGTAACAAACAGTTATATCATAGAAATGGTTAATGTTTGCCAAGATCTCAGGTGTGCATGCAAGATGAGGTCCCTATTGCTATTGTTTATCTATTGTCTGTTTTGAATACCCTTAATGCTTTTCTCAGCTGTGTGTGCGCCACATTTTTCATACAGGGCCAGATTGGAAAGTTTATATTTTGTGCATGCAAGTTTGACCTAAGAAAGATTGTTGTGGAAAGTTCCCTAAATATGTTACTGTATTTTTCTATTGTTTTGCTCTCAAATTTGCAGTTTTGTCCCCATCAAAATGTGCCCTGTCTGGCATCCCTGGCAAAACTGCCAACTGCACGACTCCGATTCAGCTTGGTCCAAACGTAAAATACTACAATTATTGTAGTAAACTATGATGGACCACAAAGTTACTCTGAATATCGTAGTATACCATAGGGTGTCCCAAAAAAGAACTCCTGTTTAAAAAATTACCAAAAATTGATTACCAAGCATTTGGTACAATTTTCTTTTTGAGATGTTTTGTCAAAGACCCAAATATATTCATAGATGATAAAATGTTTGCTTTTAATACACCAAAAGGTAGAACAATTATTACACCTTGAAAAGCCTTATTTTGAGCAATAATTTTTAAGCAAAATAACCAATCTTGTCTAAAAGTCAAAATTTCAGATTTTTTATCATCCTTGAAGTCTGCAATATGATAGTGCACATTTCATTCTGTCATTTATGACCAAACTAGAAGCTTTACAACTAGAAGCTTTACATGCACAATAAATTGATCTGGCAATCACTGTGCTTTTTGCAGTGTATTCAAAATCAGGCTGGTAGTCCTAAAAAGAGCAACATTTCTAATTTTTAAACCAATTACAAGATCAGCTATATTTTGGGAAATAATTTGGTCCTTGACTGTTTCACAAAAACAGAAAATTGAAGATCAGCCATGTAATCAAATTTTGGTGATTTTTCAAATGGGAGTGCCCCTTTTTGGGACACCCTGTACTTTCCACAAGTTTGCTTATATTTCTTTATGCCAAAGGAAAAATCAACGATCAATATTTTTTACAATGGTAAGATTGTAGATATGATGAGAGGCCTTCCTTTAACTGTCAAAAATTCAGTGCATGGCCCTTGGCCTCCGTGCATGGCCTGCTAAAATTTTATTATCGCAGTATACTATGATCATGTGCGTACAACATGCATTAAAACAGGAACTTTACTCTTGCAGTTTTCAATCCAGTCAGGTCCAAACGTAGTATATACTACACTTTGATATTGTGTGATTGCATGCACTATACCCTTTCCAGTCTGCAATGGTCATCGCAGTCACAGATATTTAAGGTTACTGTAACTGTTCAGACGACAAATTTTCGATTTTTGGTTTTTGTCATAATCTGATGGTAAAAGTATTTGAGGACTGTTTAAACCAACTCACTTCCAGAAATAGTCACAATTACTTGGAAATTTGAGCATTTTAAAAGGAGCAATACTGTTTCTCAAAAAGTGCGGGAATATACATAAGCGGATTTAAGTAAACTCACTTGACCTTGCAGCTATGTTCATGACATCCCGTGCTGCTGTGTTATTGACATAATGCTTTACCAATACCGCGCTTAAGCCTAATTGCTTGACCTTTCATGCATAATCGTATTTCCCGCAATTTTTGCTTCATTTTGATAAAAGCCTGATTTCTCGAAACAGGATTCCCGACTACTGGTGGGTAATAAAAAATCTTTGTGTACCCAACAGGCCAATCGAATCGCTTGAAACTTGGCACACAGAGTCACAATGCATATAACTACGAAACCGTGTCAGCGATTTGTGATAGTTCCACTGGTCCGATTTTTACAAGGGTCTGAAAGTTAAAAAAGACATTTAAGACATTCGCATTTATTTAAAATGATATCATTTCAAGGCAATACCTTTTATCAAAAATTCGTGACACAGTTTTGCAGTTCAGGGCCTTAAGTCTTTGGTAAATAGAAAGTCGTGGTCCAACGATTATCATTGGGGTACACAAAGATTTTTTCCCAAGGGTGGTCGATTTTGCCTAAAATCTCGAACAAATCATTCGCGATTTTATTGAATCAACTGAATATATTTTTATGATATTCTACGTTTAATTCTGCGTCGAATGATGCATAAGTTTGTTTGGTATATTTTGACGAACGGCCGTGGTAAACGGAGTTTCTTAATCGCCGCCTGAACGGTTACAGTAACCTTAACACTTTTGTATTGATTGCCCCTGCAAAAAGTTAATATATTGGTATAGAGCTGCTAAAATATTCTGTTGTGTTCTGTGATAAATGTCTAATGAAACTGAAGGTGAAGTTGCGGTTTTTAGCGCCAAGCAGTGGGATCACAGAAGTAGCCAAGTGCTAATCGAGTCAGTGACCCCTTGTCATGACGCTCAAGTGGTGGGGCTCTATCATACCCTGTCCGCCTGACTGTTCTGGCTGCAAAGTCAGAGGATTACACCACACCACCCAGTCTGCAGAGTATGGCAGTTCTTGACGAGATCTCACGCGTGAAGACCAAGGAAACAGTGGCATGCTCGCATGCAAGGTCTTTGATTCCTTTGTTTGCTTGCGTGCAAGGTCTTTGATTCCTTTGTTTTCAAAGTAATGAACAAAAGATCTCGTTCAAAATCGGCGTGCACATAAAATTTTTGAAAAAAATCTCGTGCGTGCAGCTGCCACACTCTGCAGAATGGTACACCACTGCGCCACAACACCTTCAAACTGTTAGTCATCTTGAGGAAATTTTAAAACAAAACAAAAAATTGACTAAATGTTTAGCAAAACTTAAAGAACATTTCTATTAGGCCTCTTTGTTTTGTTGGAATTTTTATCAGATTAATTGCTCCTAAAAGGTGCCACACTGATAAGTTTGCAAAGTGCGCAGGGAAGATGCGTGCCTGGCTATTGTTTTAAAAAGAATGGTTCTATTGTTCTTCATTTGTTAAACATGAAATTGCGCGTGGAAGATCTTCCGCGCTCACGACATAAATAGCAGTCTGGAAAACAAAAGGTGCTTCTACTCAATCAAATGAAAACAGTCTCAACTAACATAAATAAAGGTATATTCAAGAGATCTGGTAACGTTAAAGAACCTGATTTTTTGGATATATCTACGAAGTGTCAAAACCGGCAAGTAGCCTTCAGCTACAGTATTTGGGTGATGGGATCATGATGGGCCTAAAAATCCTTTTTAACTTTGCAAAACCTTTTTCCGACCCTTTTTTCAAATAAAGAATCATAGTGAAGTCAATACAAAATGATACCTGTTTTCTCTACTTTTTTCATCATCTTTTGCACATGCTTGAAAGCATTTAATTCCAAGAGGGACATGATCCTTGAACTTGGTTTGCAACCCCACAGCTTCTACCTCTTTGGCCGCCATTTTATTTTTGGAGGCAAAGAAATGAGCAATCTATTTTTTTTAGTCTTCCTTTCTCCTCAAAGGATAGATAGACTTATTACAGTTGACGAAATAGACTTGGGGCAAGTCTAGCGCAACAGCGCAACATACAGCGCAACAACGAAGCAAAACTTGTAACAGCCTCGCTTGGATTAGCCTGCGCGCGCAGGCTACGCTTGGATCAACTGAGTGCTGTTTTGATGTTTTGATTGTTTATTTATTGTGTATGATCCAATCAAATCCATCTGACAACTTTCTGCCACATTGGTTTGATTGTTTATTGTTCGCTGACTCTATGCATACTCTATTCTTTTCGTTCTTATTTCAATCAATGCAAAACATAAAAAGAACAAAACATTATTTTGGGTTCGCTAAAAAAGATACCCGGTTTTGCTCTTTTGTTCGTTTGCATTGACTGATTGAACCAAATGCGTAAAAACAATTCACGAGTGCCTCGCTAAGGCGCATGGAATCGTTCGACAGGAATGTTTTGTGATGCAAGACTTTTATGATACAAAGTTCACTGTTTGTTCTTTGAAGCGGAGTGACTGTGCAGAGAAAAATATGGACCGAGGAAAGTTTTTGCAATTCGCCCACAACTGGTCGTTTCTTATAAAAATTTGCTAATGTAAAAGAGGCAAACGAAGTCAAACTTGTGTCTGAGTCATGGATAAGTGCATTATTTAGTTCAAGAATTTTACCATAACTTTCTAAGTGCAATGGAATGAATTTTAAGCGAGGAAAAGCTTAGGCCCAAATGATATCTCTGCCAGAAATCATTAGAAATTGCCTCTAATTTCGAGATATGATAGCAGTGAAGGAGTTTGGGTCATTGCTCAGGTCAGTATGCATAATCGCTGAAATTCATATCTGTATATCTCATTTGTAGCGATTTCTATAGATATTTCAACGAAGGTAAATATTCTTCGACCGGAAAATGAACGCAGCTCCGGCCCCAAACAAGCTATGTGCCTAAACATGTAAACAACTCTGGACGGACATCCCTGCAACTGATTTAAAAAAAAACAATTAACTGAAGTATTCTAGCATCCATTTCAGTTTTAGTGAGGGTACCAGAAAATTTACCTCAAACGACCGATTTTGTCTTCAGGGGCTAGAAAGCGGTGATCTCATTGGCTGACAAGCATGAAATTAGATGATTTCCGCATGCTCTGGCAACCAGTAAGGATTCGAGCCTTATCTTGGGGAGGGGGGGGCAGTTGGTATGGTACCAGGTGTGTTATCATCATCATGCTCGTACAACAACAAAACACGGAAAAGGGTGCCTTTCTTCAAAGTAGGCATGGGCCCGCGCGGGCCCGTTTCTAGGAGTGTCAATTCGAAAAGGGTGTACTTTTTGCATTTGATAAACTTAAACTCCTCTGCAATTGATATGTCATGTCTGAAATAGAATTTTTTAATGCGTTTGCTATAGGTCTATCTAAGGGACACGTGACAAAACGCTGGTGTTTGAAATCAAAGTCTCATGTTGAAATCGATGCAGCACAAGGAAGGATTAAGACTCACAAGACAAACACGCAAGGTGAATCCGTATCTAATTATCTGATAAAGAAAAATCTATCCTAACGATACACAAAATTCTCTCCCATTACGCAAATAGTGAAGTTCCTTCCCTGCAGCGATTAGAGTGGGTTTCATTTACTGCTGACATGTGGACGATAGAATAAGTACCAAACGAGTAAATTTCCAAAAGGCTACAATTTTGAACGCTACATATTCCAAACTGACTCAAGGCCATTGGGTAGTACAACGACCAAATATTTCAGACAACGAAAGTATAAGGGGGTGGGGGGTGGGGGGGGGGGTGTTCGAATCAAATGGCAGCTGCTGCTTCATAAACAAACAATTTTCCATTAACTGTCGTGTAAAAGGTTGAACAAATTGAATGGCCAGCTTTGAATACTTCCAAAATACTAGTGGGTAGAAGATTGATGGGGGGGGGGGAGGGGGTGGAGCAGAACGGGTAACAGCTGGGTGAAATGGATCATTTTATTTTCTGGTTCTAAAATAAATGCAAAGTGTCTTTGGTTGTAAACTTGCACCTTTCAAAGAACAAAAATTGTCATTGTTCGTAATAAAAACAGAATTTATTCAGCTGAAGCACATTAACAATGAAATCCATGAATTTGTGTATGACCCATTTTGACCCACACTGACCCATTCTGCCCCACCACCATAACCTGTACGCTAAGTTGATGTTCTGTTCCTGCCATTTCAAGACCATCTTAAAAGAACGATTCCAATTTAACAGAACACAAGCAAATTTTCTGAAAGCTTTCCTTGCAAAGAAGTTGATATATCTAAAAATGAGCCAGTCAACCCTTAACTGTGTGGTAAGATAGCCAAGAGTTCACATGCTGTATCGCTTTTTGATATGCACAGTCTGAAATAGCGAGACACAGGCCAAAATAAAACTAGAGTTTCTCAACCACACCTTAATACCCCGTTAAGACACCTGGCTAAAATGTTCCTCATGAGACATTTTTACTTCAGACAGGTAACATTAAGTTGAATCATCCTGACAACTCGGAAAACCTTTCCTACTAAGGCAAAGTTTAGAGGTATGCACAACAGCTAAAACTTTTTAAAATCCACAAGACGAATTCATCTCTTTTCATAAGCTGTTTCCATAATTTTGCAGGTTGACAAAGGCTATGTTTTAACTAATGAGCCTCCATGAAGATTTGAAGGGTTTAAAGCGAAATTTGGAATCGCGAAACTGTTCTTTCAAATGGCCTAATTTGCAGTCAGCCTATAGCATCTACACTATTTCATATTTTTCTACAGTCAATACTTTTTCATGTGAATATTTTACTGGTGCTTTGGTCTCTGAATTTTGTACTTCCATTACCTAGGATAAAAGAAACATGGACATAAATGATAGGGCTTATTATTGCATGGGTGCACACACAAAAATGCATCTCACCAAACGAAACGCGGATACACGGTTTTTTGTATAAGAAACTGATTTATAAGAGCTTAGTACTAGCATGATCAAAAATTTAAGAAACTCTAGTACAATGTACGATAAGCCCTTGATGTCATCGCAAAAATTGTTTCTGAACCTTTATTTTTGAGACATATTCATCAATAATGTTATATCTTTAGCCAAATTGTACTGTCTGTCAAGGATAGAATGCATTGTAGTGAACTATGGACAGAAAAAACGTGTAAGTTGGATCTTTGGACCGATAAAAATTCACTGCAGCATTGGTCTTCAATCACATCAAGTTGGCTACACATGTCAATAACAAGAAAAACAGAACTATGTCTGTAGAAAGAGGGTAGGATTGAGGGGCATATCACTCAATGAATATTGGTAAAAACTTGTACTTAAAGATAAATACTAGAAGAGGCAGATGCAAAAATGGAAACTTTTCTTGGCACACTAAGGCCTTTCAATCTTATGTTATGATCAAAGTGTCACTGACTAAAACATCAGTCACACTCTGATGATAACAAAAGTCAGGTCAGTGTGCTAAGAAAAGTTTCCGTTTTTGCATCTGACTCTTCGGGTATCTGTCTCATTCTATAAAAATATCGCACGCCTGTCACAAATCACTTTGTATTCAAGAGAAATCCACAAAAAATGCCGGAAAGTCTTCTAAATTTCAAAGTTCTCATACGCTTATTCTAAAAGTGATACCAAGTCTTGCAATGCTTTTTTTCTATTCTCATAAAATTTACAAACAACATACAAAGATCACAAAACGATACCACATGGGAACATGCAAATACTTTGCAACCCTGCGTTGCGTCCATTACACCGAAGAAAGATCAAAATTACATTCAAATATTACAAATTACATACAGGAAACAAACACGTACAAGAACTCGCAATTTTAGAAGTCATCCTGGGTTATTGTACAATGGATACAATGGATACAATGGATACAATGGATAGGTTCTTATAAAACAATTGACAATCTGACAATTGCAGCTTTTAGCTTCCACCAGGTTTTTATACGCGGGTGTTTATTGATTTGCACCCTTCAGATCTCTACTAATATGGGAAATTTGAGCCAAAATGTTTTCTGGATAAGATCCCCTATCTGGGTCTTCGACCTTGATTCGAGTCCGCGTTTTAGGCAGCGTCAGTTGACAAGCTGCCAGTGCTATCAATACCAATTCAATTGAATCGATCCAGCAATAGTCCAAGTGTTTTTCAAACAATCAACTGGAATATTTTTTCTATATTTCAGAAACGGGGCCTAACACGATGCGAAGCTTTAAATTTTCTGAAGGAGATGTGTTGTGCACATAAACATACTGTAGTTTATGTAATAAACTATGTTTATGTCATTTTTGTGCAAACAGCGTCCCATAAATGTGGAAGATCGACCTTGGGTAAGAGTTTGCAGCCGCTTACCATACTGAGCACGGTTGGGCAACCCTCGAAGTCAAATGAAATATGTAATACACGGCCTGGGTGAAACGCCCTTAAGGAAGGATTATCAGAAAGATTGTTTGAAGGATGATGCAATTTTAATGCGAGTGTTCTAACTTTATCTCATCACAACTAACTCCTTCCATTAGACAATGTAGCAAACCATAAACATAAACCATAAACAACGTATCAAATCATATCTGTTGCACCTACCTGTAATTTGCAGATGGTTTTCTGTGAATAAAATGATACGTGAATTGGGTAGAAGTCATCTGGATGGCCTGGAATGGTAAACTCCAAACTGCCTTGCGAGTTAGATGCGTCAATTACTGGTAACTGCCAATCCAGCACAGCTTTCTTTTGATCGTAATAATATTCTCCGGTCACTTCCCCAACCACTGGTCCACCAACACCGGATCTAAGAAGCAAAGATAGAGGTACCGGATGAACTAGTAGAAAGTTAACCGAGAAAATCTGTTACACAAAATAAGGTAATCGACCAGAATATGAGCCCGTTTACACTATGCCGGTACGAAATGAATACGGCATGAAATCGTACCGTATTGGCCTTCCGTTTACACTATGACGGCATAGTTTTTTACTTGAATACGGCACGGAATGAATACGGCATGCTACAGTAACTGGCTTCGTCGCTCAACCGGTATAATGAAAACGGCGAATACGGCATCATTTCAGGTCGGATTTACATCGAGGGGATAATTTGGTAAATGAGAGCATGCTCCTCGACAAGTCCCCGCTCTGCGCATGGTTAAAACCGATCGTATTCATTTTGTGCCGATATAGTGTAAACGGCGATTCCATTTTAACAGAGAAACCAATACGGTACAGTTTTATGCTGTATTCGTTTCGTAATGGCATAGTGTAAACTAAGTGAACGGTATTTGGTAGCTAAATGGTTTGGCTACGCCTTTTCTTACAAGAAACCACTTATAAGAAACTCAACTCTCGGATCACCAAGTAATTTAAAGAAGCACCTATATTGGGAAAATAAACCTTCAGAAACCATTAATTCTTATGAAATTCTTATGATCTGATACTTTCAGAAACTTCAGTGGTGGCTCAAATTCATACGTTCTTATAAAAACATACGTGAACGGTGGACGCAACTATCATTTTTGCTATAGACATGACAAATTGTTGAAAATAAGGATTTAGTGAAACGGGCCGAAACTTATCAAAAACATGGGATCAATGATGGTCGATTATAGTAAATAGCAATTTGAAATAAATATATTTATACTTACGGAACTGGAATTTGAATAAGAACATCATTGAGTTCAAGATCGTCCAGGTTTAACTCGTATTCAATCGTTACTTCACACTGCCCATCATTCTCATTTGGCCAACAGTTTACTGGAAAGCAAGAACAACTGATCAGATTCTTTATGGTCAAATAGACTGATTACACCAATCTCTATTTTCCACACTGAATTGGATGATGTTTATGGCTTGTATGAGTGAAAATATAAACATCAGATTGAAAACGTTGAACGAAGACAAGGAATCACGTCGTCAGTCTAATGGTCAAATAGACCTTTTTATTTACCAGAAAAGAAGTTTGGATCGAGCGTCCAAAGCTGGTAAAGTCTGAGAAGGAAAAACGAAATCTCGACTCCCTTTCTCAGTATAAACATTGCTTAGCTGAGGCATGAAGTTGCTTTTTTCAATAATTCATTTTAAGTGGACTGACAGGATTTTCTAGTCATTTAAAGCTAATTTAGGCTCAATATGCATGCCGCATCCAGGCATGGGACCCCGAGTTTCACGTCCCTTCCGAAGGACTCTTCGGATCTCGGCGTCCTCTTTTTTCTAGTACAAGGGTGGGATTTAGTCTTAGTTTAACCCCCGACAAAGTTATCGATACTTATCTCTGTGAAAAGCGTTCCGAGATCCGAAGCAACTTCATGCCACAGCTAGCAGTGTTTTTACTTACAACGGGGGTTGTGCTTTCATTTTCCTTCTCAAACCTTACCAGATTTGGAAGTTCGATCCAAACATCTTTTCTGGCAAGTAAAAAGTCTATATCTGAAACAAAATACGCTGGACCTCTATTAGGCATCCATTTGACACGAAGAAGCAAATATATTTGAAAAATATTGAATTTGATGGGGTTGCATCTGTTGTGACAATTTCAAAACAGCTGGGTATAAATAAATGCTTCAACTTACTTGTGAGCGGAATCATGTTTTCATCTTTTGTTTGCAATCTCCACTTCACAACACCAATCTCACTATTTACAGGGAAACCTTTTCCACCTTGTTTCAGTGCAATAATAGAACTCTGGTTGAATAATTTCTTGTCTATATTTGGATGAGTCTGTGGAGGAAAGCAGGCATTTGTTGTAAGAACTGAAGTCAACATTTTTACACAAATGGTCAATGCTTCTTTCGTTTATTTTAATGGCTTTAAAGGGGCTGCACAAGATTTTTGTAAACAATCGAAAAGTACAGGACAGCCCGCGCACGTGACTAAAGCCTTGGGTTTTAATGGCGGCCAGTTTCATCGCAGCTTCTACGTAAGTTTCATTGCAGTGTTTGCTGTGTCTATGAAATGTGATGGGACTTTTGATATCCATCAAAACTGTAAAATATTAGCTTCGATCACCAAGATTGTCGCAGATACTTTGGATTACTGCTCTCTGTGTAAAATCGCCATTAGCTATGTTGTGTTTAGCCTGAACACATTCGATGATTTGACACAGAGAGCCACGCAGAGAGGACGGGTTCTGCAGGAACTTCAGGTACTTTGCAATAATTGCAATTTTCGATATCTTGATTATTTTCAGAAGTACAGCGTTTTTCAATGTTTCAACTAGTTTTGAGGTTGTGACGTCATCAAATTGCCTACTTCCGAACCAGAAAATCTACAGATTTCTGCTCACTGTCATATAATCCATTAGAACTTCATAAACTTAGGTATGTTTCAACATTTACTTCGCTCAAAACTATATTGGATTCTTTCTACAAGATGAAAAATACTGTAATTCTGAAAATAAGCAAGATAAGAAATTGTCAAACATCATCATAGCAGAGCGCCTGAAATTGTTTAACGTCAAATGGACAATGCATTTACCATTTGCACAATATTTTTCAAAGATCTTATGTGTATGCTAATTTTTTTAGAATATTCGATGTTATTATCATCTCTTTCAATTTCGGAGCATGCACCAAAAGCCTGTAGCTTGCAAAAGCAAATATTCACACAAATTCAGAGTGCATTAACTTGAGACTGTCCTTTTTCAGGAACCCTGCAAAATGCAACTTTACTAAAATCACTTGCAAAAACGGAGTGGAATGACCACATTCGACCAAATAAATGTTCATATCCAAGTTAGATCTTTCCTATGCAATGATTCTTATAGGAACAAATTTACAGAATAAATTGCATCAATGCACTGTAACTTGGCAAACGACCCACGTATTCTTTACTTGCCCACTGGAAACTACTATATATTTCCTTAATAATGAAGTTCTGAACAATCTGTTCATGAGTGAACTGGTCAACGGTTTAAAACTCACCTGCATCTGAAAACCTCTGTTATCACTATTATCAACATTTAAGCAAATTCTTGTCAAGGCAGGATCAGATACCCGCAACAATGCCATTCCTCTAACTTCCATATTTTGTAAACCACCATGACGGCCAGCAGACAATGTTATTTTCTCATCGATTTTCAAGTGAATACTTGACATAGGAACTGTTGGTGTGGGTGCTTTTGATTGAGCTCTCGAAGTTGCTTGTGTAATGACTTCGGTTCCTTCTTGTCTTAGTTTGTCAACAAATGAATCTACATCCTTTCCTTTTCCTCCCAGTTTCAAGGCTTTTCCACCGCCAGCCGGTCTAAAATGAGTTGAAGTGGTAAAACAAACATTGTTACGATAAACATTCTTAACCTTTTGCTGGTCACTATAAAGAGGCTGTAGATGATGTTGCAATAAGACTGGTTCTGAAAGTGATTTCTTGCAGTTGATAGTATGATTTCAACAGACAGACAGACAGACAGGCAGTTCACAACGGACACACTTTTCATTCAAAGGCTATCACCAGGGCATGCAACCTCTTTGGAATCAATTTGGTCCTTCACTTGTTCATGCAAAAAGGAAATTTTAAAATCTCCTCTTCAAATCGGTGGACTGGACAAATTTTCATGGGCTGTCAAAAATGGATAAACATTTTCTGGTGTACGTGATAGTATTTCTGTAAATAGTTGGTTTGAATTAGTTACCCTTTTCTTTGAGTAAACTATATTTTTGTATCCAACGTTAAATAAATTCCTTATTATTATTATTATTATTATTATTATTATTATGGGTATAGAAGCTATTTTTATGTAAAGTTTAGTATAAATTTTAGTATAAATACTTGGCTGTCTAGGATTGTAAATACACTGAAGAAGATTTTATATCGAAACGTCTGCCCTGAAACAGTTGTGTTTTTTATTATTATTATTATTATTATTATTATTATTATTATTATTATTATCATAGTCTTCAGCACAAACAAACAGAGGCGAAATAATATCAACTTCGCTAATTTTGCACTTAAAACTAGGGGTGTTGTGAGATTAGGACTCAAATGTTTCAAAAGGTGGGTGTAACATTGTATCACATTTTCCTTTGAATTGAATGGCTTGAAAGGAACTAAGGGTACTTTGCCGTAAGTCTGCCAGGGAATTTTTTGGATATCTTGATTCTTTTCAAAATTGCACCATTCCAATTACTTTTGAAAGAATTCATGGAAAATTTCGAAAGAATCAAATTCATCGTAAATCCTAAATCATTGGAAGAAAAATGATACAGTATTCAAGAAACTATAATATATGATGCTCTACAAAAATCTATCACTCTTCTGGTTTCGGATTTCGAAATTTGATGATGTCACACCTTCAAATATAGTAAATGCAGTAAATGCCACCATTTCCAATTTAATCAAGATATCAACAAATCTAAATGGCAGATTAACAGTAAACTATCAACTGTAAGTTCCTTTCAAGCTATGTAATTCAAAGAAAAATGGAACAGAATTTTATACCAACCTTTTCAAACGTTTAAGCCCTATGTTGGCGTTGTGGTAAGAAGTAAGGAAATAGAATGAAATCTCTATTCAACAGCTAAGAGGTATGAGGAATAACACAATTAGAATTAGAGAAGTTATCCTTTGCAAGGTAACACAAGTGAGAAAGTACTGCTGAGTCAATGGCCAGACACCACTGTTTCAGAATATTAAGTGCTACAACACAGCATCTACTGTATTGTATGGGAAACTCAGTCCAGTAAAACACTAGGCTTTCATCATTGATCAATCAAATACCTTTAGATTGCAGCTTCTCAATAACACTGCACACAATTTTCAAAGAACAATCTCAGAAATAGCAGCGATACTGGAGTGAACATGGGATACAGGGCTCACAGTAAGAACAAATCTGGTATGAGCTTAACTGCTTATTTTCTTTGTTGCTTGCAGGACTGAATGGAGCTACTGTAAACAGACAACCTACTGTAAATAACTAAGGTTCAATGAACAGAATCTCACCTTGATGGATATGAAGGTTTTGGTGCAGCTTGCTCTGAAATAGCTGTATCACCAACAACAGGATTTGCAACTTCATGTCTGGTAGATGATGACGCCATGCTGCTACCAAATCCACTAAGTAATGCTGCTGTTTTGCCTTTGCCAGTTGCTGCTCTTTGAAGTTCCTTTGCTTTCCGCTTCATCTGTTCTTTTGCTTCTATTTCTTGTGTCTATGATAGAATGGATGAAGTCATCATTTTGGTTTACCTTTTCAGTTTTGCCAGACACCAAAAAAGAGTGAAATAAACTAACATGGTAGCACTGGATGAAGAAGGCAAACTAGCATGGTAAGGTAACACTGGACCAAGAAGACGATCAAAGATTTAGATTACTGTAGAATTATACACTGACAGCTGTTCAGGACAATATGTCAACATTCTTTGCATGTGACACTGTAGAAACTTTCAAAATTTGTTTGAAGACCCATTTAATTAAACAGTATTTCATTGAATAAATTGAATAACTTACAGTATATTCTTTAATGATACCTTGTAAAATGTGTATCTTTTTAGCATATTCTAGACATTAAGTGTTTTTTAAATTGTGGTGCGTATATAAGCCCCGAGGATATACAGTATGGTGCAATACAACTGCTTATATCATAATTATCATTATTATTGGTGGGTATGGCTTTGAGGCTTTATCCTATAACTTTGTGTGCAGTTACACAGGGCGAAAGGGCGGACGGAATCCCATATCCTATCATGTTATTCTTTATTCTGTAGTGAGCAAAGTGCGACAGGGTCATCAGGGATTGCTGCAGGATTTCCAAATTTTGTTTGCCTTCTCAGGGCTTTCAGTCTCTGAAGAGACCTAAATCCAATACGCTTTTTACTTAATCAAATAAAGACACTCTGTTCCCCTGAGGTACAGCAAATATCTTTATTCTTTTAAGCTTATTTTTTCTGTTCTCACTAGGCATAGTAACCGCAACCTTTAGTTCAAAAGTGTAAAATTCAATTTCATCTTTCTTTTACCTTGTACAGTATACAGTAACTACTTTGGCTGCTCTCTTTTTAAGTCAATTCTGACAAACATTTTGATTGAAATGTTTTCACAGCTATGGTTTTATCTTACATTTTTAGATATTCATAGTGGTTTAGTTTTCATATATCATTATCACTATAATAGACCTTTTAGCTATTCTACAAAAGAGCCTGGATCGAGCGTTATTTTTACACATTTTTATATGCGATGTTCGATCGAGTGCCGTTTGAGCTTCTATCACTTTTGTGCACATTCGAAAATTCTACAAAATGGAGCAAAATATCGTTCGATTCTGATTCTTTTCAGAATAGCTAAAAGGTCTATTACAATTACTATAATTATCATAATTCATTATAATTACCATAATTATCATTGCAGCTTCAACACCAACTTACCCTTCTAACTGCATTAATAACCCTTTCTTCATGACTGTCCATCTCTATGAATGTTCTAATTTGTGCCAGATTGACATTTTCTCTGTACCCAAGAGCAACTATTTCATCAAACGCAAACAACAATTGAAATGAATTTTCAAGAATCTCTGATTCTTCCAAGATCTTGCAGTACTCAGGGACCTGCAAAAATGAGATGAATAACTTTCAGCTTTTGGGAAATGTTTAAGTGAGAGGAGCTCAAAAACTTACGTGCACATCATTGTTTTGCTAAAGATATTAAAAATCTACACAGTTGTTGATGAGTGCTCTATTGTTTGATTAATTTCTTCTTCTGACCTCAGACTTAGTGAATAAAAAACTATGTCTGATATCTATCAAATCAAGATATCACTGTACAGTATTTTGTTTTCTCTTTGAATTACAGTCACCAAAATCATAAAATTTATCATAAAAAGAAACTTCAGCTTTCACCAAAATTATATCATGTCATTACAGTACCTACCCATGTAATAGTGGGACTTCACTGTACTGTTAAAGGGGAAAAGTATTGCTTCTCTGAAATATTTGGCATGTTTATCAAAGAAAATAAAAAGAATGTTCTGCTGTGGCATAATAGGACAGATAAAAGGACACATCTTCTCATTCCAAAACAATGTCAGAGTACCCTTGCTGATCAATGAAGCCTTCAATACACAAATTCAGTTGACTGGGCTGAAAGAAAAATTTGGCTGCCATTTGGAAGGTTATGCAATACTTGCATGTATTTGCCATGGTACTATAAACAATCCCTAGATGAAACTGGAAAGAAAATCAGAGCAAACACACATTGAGAAGATGGCTACGTAAGGTAACAATAATCACACATCATAGCAGAACATACTGTACTTACCACTCTTGAGAAAAGCCTTAGAGTTTCAAGGTCTTCTAAAATGTTGCTTGCTTTTGTTGTGATCAGCAGCATAAATAGCTTATCCAGGGGCTGGTAAACATATCTGACACTTTCTGTTTCAACGAATGTGTGTTGCTTTCCAGTGTTCATGAGTTTTGGAAAGGCAGACAGAAGTCCCTCAATGCGTGACTTTGTCATTTCAACAAACTGCCTTGACAGTAAAGCTGAAATCAAAGAAAATAAGAAATCTATAACAAAAAGTGGTTTTTGGAGCCATGACAAGTGAACAAAACAATTTGCTTGATACAAAAATTGTGTTCATTTGACCACACCACTAACAGAACTGGGCAGAAACTATTTTGAATTCACAAAATTTTCTGTAAAACATTGCCTGATAAATTTTGCATCAATAGACCTAAAAGGTCTATTCTTATTCTAATTCTAAAATTCTATTCTATTCTAAAAAATATTCAAAATTATTCTAAAAAAGCTTATTCTAAAAAAGAGTTTGAATCAAATGATAATCTACTTATTTTGTAGAGTTTTTGAATGTGCACAACAGTGACAGAAGCTCCATGCCACTCAATTGCATTCTTTGTATAAAAATGTGTGAAAGTATTCCTGGATCCAGACTCGTCTTAGAATGAATAAAATTTCTATCTACTTTTGAAGAAATTTTTATTAAAAAAATTGAAATAGAAAAAAATGATGATAATAATAAATAATATTGAAATTTTTTATGACCAATTTACAATACATGACAGTATTTAAAGGTGACCTGAAGTGAAATTTCTAATTGATGCAAATGAACAGCCCTGTCAAATGATAAAGAATTATGTTTAAATTTCTTTGATATCTCATTTCGTTTTCAAGTTATCCACTGATTTTAAGTGCCGGCTGATGACGTCATTTTGTTTGCAAATTACTATGATAATATATGGAAATACAGCTGTATCTGATCTTCGAAAGATTACAGTTGCAGGAGACATTTACGTTCAGCCGAATAAATGCAATAGAAATTGTCTCACAGATGGATATGATGTTTAGAAAGGCATCTCAGCTGGAGAAAAGTTCTTTGAGTCGATTTCTATTTGGAAAAATAGTCAACCTCGTATACTGTCTGTACTTTTTGCAAACAAAATGACGTCATCAGCCAATCATACAAAATAGTAGATAACTCGAAAATGAAACAAGGTATCAAAAAATTGTAAAAGGCATTCTTCATCATTCAACAGTCATATTAATTTGCATCAATAAAAATTTTCGCTTCAGATCACCTTTAATATTAACCCTTTGCATGCTGCAGTCGCAGGTTTGCGACCAGACTAATTCTCATTCGCAAGCTGCAGTCACAGAGTTACGACTTACGATCGTAATTCTTTTCTCGTATTTTGATCTCTTCCTTGCGTGAATCTGGGCAAAAACTGGACTAAGTTTTTCCTCAAGCAATGAGAAATTGTTTCCAACCAAAAATTATGGTCATATAAATTTTGGTAGCTATGCGTTGATAGGGAGCATATTCCTATCATGCATTGCGTGAAATGAGGTCCGCCATCTTTTCTGGAATCGTCTAGAGAGCTACATAAAATATGATACCTTTCTATGTATATCACAAAGTTGCAAATAATTATTGAAAGAAACAACTAATGTTAACAAACTAAATTTCTATTTAACTAATTTGATATCTTTCTGCATCATGAAAGCTTTGACAAAAACAACCTCGGTTATCTTTCACCAAACTATGGATTGTTTAACACCTTGTTTTGTATTTTTTTACTCACCTGGTATAAGTATATACATATAGAATGTTAAAATTACCTTTGCCATTTTTGGAGCAAATAGCTGCAGCTAGAAGCACCTATCGAGAATATAATAAACATATCTTTATAATACAGTAAGGTACCAAATTCTTAAGGGGCAGGTCCAGGGTTGGTATGATTGATGATAAAATACAAGATAATGCTGCTATGAATGATGTAAGGTGAAACATAGTGGAAAAAAGTATCATCCATCACTCATAGCAGTATTATCTTGTATTCTATCATCAATCATACCAACCCCGGACTTGTTCTTTAAAAAAAATTCAAAATTTGATTATGAAAGTGTCATAAATGTTCATTTTGATATCTTCTATCAATGATCCACATATATTTAAACATGATACAGTATGTTTCTTTCATTACTTATAAGGTATAAAATGACACACTGAAAAATTTCCTGCTGACTTACACTCTCCACGCAACATTATTTTAAATCTTGTCTAAGAGCAATGATATTGAGAGTTTTCATTATCTTTGATTCTACAATCATAGTTCTGTGTTTCTTTCCTGGCATTTGTGATCAAAATAGAAGCTTGATACACAAAAAGACATGAATCAGATTATCATCAGTTGCATTTAGCAGTATGCTTCAAAATCAGGGAGCCCTAAAACAAGCTAAATTTCCTGAATTGAAAACAACATCAGTTATATCTGGGAAAATAATCTGGTCTTTGATCTACACGTGTTTTTTATGAGAAACTAAGGTCTGGGGCTGGTATGCAGTTTCTTAAATTTTTGGGCCATTTCACTACCAAAAGTTTTTTACATGTTTCTTGTATGCCAGAAGTGTAGAGTTAATTTTGTTTTGTCTAAAGGGCTCCCAAATTACTTAATAAGATCTCAAAACAAGTAAATAACATAATTCACACTCAAAATAATGTCCAAACAGTTACTATAACTGTACAATGTCAAAAAATTTTGAGTGCGATAGGAAAATTGCAAATTACAAAAGTTTCTTAGCTTTTTAAATTCAGGTAGGGTTGTTTCTTAACTTTCGAAAAATTGAGCCTACCATTTCTTAAAAGCCGTTTCTTATTAAAAAAATACATCTACTTGTCAAAAAAATTTTAAGATTGGCCAGGTAATCACATTTTGGTGGCGATCTTGTTCAAGAGCATGAGTATTAAATTTTTATTTGGAATGTTTGGTATGTTATAGTTGAACATGGTTCCAAAATGGCCTTTTTTTCAGGAGTCATGCCATCATGGTCATGTCATCTTTTCTTGCTTTGCATCAATTTAGGCCCAACTACAAATACTAAAAGATTATCTTGTCAGTTCTTCTTGTTCGAGCTTGGCTGTTTTTGAACGTTTTCTACCAAAAATTGTCGTCCTGGGATATGAATTTCCAAGTTACTTTGCAGTTTGCATCAATCAAGTTTCCTTGGAGAAATTTGGATGGAGAGAGTGCCTGTCACTGACAGCGGAGGCTGCTGCAGTGCGCCATATATTGCCAAACCAGAACAACAAAGCAAGCAAACCAAACCAAAAAATAGCAACTTAGCACCACCTACATATCAACAATAGTCAATAATGTGAGCAAAGTCACAGCTGATAATCAGTTTTGCAGACAAGATGACACAGATATCCTCCTCGTTATTGTAGAGTTAATTCGCAAAGCTCTCTACCAGCCGTCCAAAGCAAACTCACCAAAATCTGAATAGGCCTATGCCACCAAGCAGTCGATCGAACGACAACTGAACGGGCCTACATTTTCGTCAGCCGTTTGTAAGCAGTATTCCCCAACGATACTTACCATTTTGATATCAGACACAAGAACTCTTTATTCGCAAGATATCTGTCCTCTTACTTGGATGACTTGCCGTCCTATATTCAAAACAATCTCTCCATGATTTATGGCTGGCCTACGGGATCTCTTCCTTCAATTCGCCACGTTTGCAATGAAGGCGAAGGAGAACAACTCACTAGTTACCAGACTCTTTCATTTCACGCATCCAAAGCATTCCTATCAGACTTACCACCTACCGCGATGCAATAAAGTTCTTCTGGTTCCATTCCATTCCATGAGAAATATGCTTTAAAATCTTTAAAATGCTTTTGGTAACTGACATTTTCTCTGCGAAGTCTTCATTTCAGAAGACTTCCGAGACCCCAGATGCCCAAAAGATTGCCCTTTATTCAGTTGGGGCAATATACCCCCGCGGGCACGATACATATTTTGCTACTTGGAACCTGCTGCCCGGAAGGGTATCGTTTTCACGCGTTGATATTAGAAATGGTATCTATTTCATTCAATGCCTCTTTGAGTTCCTGAAAGTTTTTCCTGATAGTTTAAGTCTTTAAGAGCATCATTTTCTCAAAAAATTAGAAGTTTAAACATATTTGAAAGTGTTCTCAAAGACCTCAAACGTTTTAGGAAGTGTTCCTAACAGTGAAAGAAAATCGTAGCAGGTAGTCTGACATTTTAGAATTCTATAAGATTTTTTTTTTTTTTTTATATCAATCTCTAAGAAAAAAAACTACAATACAAGAATCTGAGCCAATCATAGCGGGAAAAGACACATGGTCATCTAGTCCCCACTATGAATGACTCTTACAATAAATATAAACAATAATCTGATTTAACTAACAAAAGAACCCAATACCACACCACACTACTCCACACCAAAATACACTAAATTAAACAACGAGAAGACACTCTAGGAACAACGAGAAACCTAGCCTACGAGAAACCATGTAGAGCAGAGCGGCTCCTAGACTGAGGACATTCGTCTAAGTTTTGCTACATTTAATTAAATTGATACTTACTGTCCTGTTATAGTCATTCAAATTATAGTCATTCCAAAAAAGAAGGCAGCCCCACTCTACATAGCCCCAAGTTGCACTTCACACTACAATACAGCACAACAATCTCTCACATTACACTACAGACGAAAAGGGATTGCTGCTAATGTTGGTATTTAGTCCAACCGCATAGACCTCTCAATGAATGAGTTGCTTCTAGGATTATTCTATTGTCGATTATAGTGAACTGAGGGCTGCCGTAGAGAAGCAACTCACACAATGCTTTTGAGTCCATATTTGTAAGATCGAGACCGGGGACTTCAGAAAGCTGACCAAGGAGATCACGACGCATTACACGAAACCGATGGCAGTGCAGGAGGAAATGTGCGTTATCTTCGTTGCCCATACCACACAAGCACAGTGGGCTGACGCAGTCAACGTTATGACGGAATCTGTGTGCATTGAGTGAGCTAAACTCCACACGAAGTTTCGTCAAACGCTTGATACCTACGAGGTCACGAATACCATACATAGTTCTTTTCAAAGGTCGTATTATCGATAGTAGCTGCAAGAGAGCTGGCATTTTTCATATCATCAGTCAGTAGATTCCATTCAAACAGTGTGTTATGAAAGTACGTGTTTGTAAACCGAGCCGTTCTTCCTACATTTTGGGCATAATCCCGAGAGCAGGGGCGCACATTCAAATTTTTTTTGGGGGGTGTCAACATGCTCTGGACCGACTAAACTTTTTCGGACCGACTGAACGTATAGCAAGCAGCGGTGTGGCCAGGGTAAATTAAGTGGAGGTATTGAAACGAGGGGGTCCCAAGGAAAATGTTTGCTACCACGCCCTTTATTTTGGCTTAGAATGCATCTCCCAATATCATGCTTGCCTTCAGCGACAAGGAAAACTTGATCGTTTTGTGATAATTATGCTGTAAATCAGCGAATGAGGAAAAATTTTGACGACAGATCCCTTACTTTGGCTTTGAATGCATCTCCCAATATCATGCTTGCCTTTAGCGACAAGGAAATCTTGATCGTTTTATGACAATTATGCTATAAATAATCGCACGAGGAAAATTTTTGAAGACAGATCCCTTACTTTGGCTTAGAATGCATCTCCCAATATCATGCTTGCCTTTAGCGACAAGGAAACCTTTATCGTTTGTGACATTTATGCTATAGATCAGCGAGCGAGGAAAATTTTTGAAGAAAGATCCATTACTTTGGCTTGGAATGCATCACGGACTTGGAGTTTTAGGTATAGGCGTAATCTTAAGAACAACGACTTCTTCACCGCCAAGCCTAGCAAAAGCGACTTGTTTTAGTGTGTTTGTCTTCTAAAAAGGTTTTCCCTTATGATCATAGTGTCAGCAGTGTTAGCTTTTGGTAGAAGCGTATACCACCTTTGATGGATAATATACGTAACCCATGTCTCCCTTCTTTTTTGGGATTCATACACAAGTGTTTTCCAACGCCACATAACTACCACCACTGGCACCCCAGTGCCAGATTAGAAATTTTGAGTATTTGTAATAGCATTGTTCCTTGGGACAATCTTTGCACTACAAACACCTTCCATTTTGTGTTAGACCGCTTTTTACAAGCCAATGATTGCTTGCCGCTAAAAATGGAAGCCTGTGCAATTTTGTAATGCATCTAAGAAATTTTTCTTAAATGCCATCCTCTGCTTTGGCTTAGAACGACTCTTCCAGTTATTGTCAAGCACTTCTTGTGAATATTCTAACTGTCGTCATGGGTCGAACTTTGCCCAAAACATTTAAAATCGGACCAACTTTGATTCAAACTATTGTGGACCTTTCGAGCTTTGTCGTGGTTGGTCGGTCCATGAAAAAGTCGGTCCACGAAGTTGGTTCATCTCATCCGATCTTGTCGTGGACCGACTTTTCCCTTTTGAGAAAATTGTTGGACCGTCTCAGAAACTATTGGGGGGTGTCTCACCCCCCACACCCCCCTAATGTGCGTCCCTGCCCGAGAGTTTCGAAGATTGTAAGGTATCTGGCGCTCACATGGAATTTTAGCAAACAAATAATCTGGAGAACGCATCAATCTTAAATTGTAAAAATGGCACAGTCTTCTGTACCGTCGCCTGCTATAGAGATCTTCCCAACCCAATTCATCGTATAACCGTTGCCTACTAGTACCTCTTCAAGTTCCAGTAACTGCTAGAGCCGCAGAGTACTGAGTCTGTTCAATTTTTTTAGTTAAATCTAATTTCATATCAGGATCGTACTTGTGATAGATTATGTCACCATAGTCAAGATGAGGCCTCACATAAAGCTTGTAGACTTGATCTATAAGATTGACATTTTAGAATGGCTTTTCTTAAAAGGCTATTGAGAAGGCTAGTGTATGTAACTGATAGAAATATTTCCTTTTTCAAGCAACCTACCATGCAAGCTTTTGTCGGCCGTCGCAGTGAGACTTCATGTTACAAAAGATGAGTTCTTCGTGTAGTTTGGGGTATCTAGTTTTGAAGAGAATAGAGAATAGGTGCATGAATTTACCTTGAGGAATTGAGCACAACACACAGAAATGAGAAACTCCAGGGCCCAATTATCACTGAGAAACTTTTGATATGTTATTGCAAGCATTGTATTCAAGCAGCAAAACCTTTAGAACAAACGTCCAGACCAGACACTGATTGCTTGATCCAAAGAGCAGTTTTGTTGAAATTACTGATATTTTGTGGAGAAAACAGCTGTAATTTTAGTTTTTGCTTATGACGGAAGTTCGTCATACGGGCATTTTTTATGTTAAACGGAATTGTTCTTTCGCACTTGCTTATCTGACAGTTGTGAAAGAATTCACAGACAAATATAAACTAAATCATGCAATTCAAGAATTTTCAAGTCATAGAAAACTGGAAACGATGGAGCTGCAAATTCTGGAACGAAATTGCTCCAACAGGCTTAACACAAAGAAGAAATGGGCTATTGGATTAAATATTGATTATCGTACGATCTGAAACAAAATAGTTGCTAGAATTTGTTTGACATATGTATAAATTTTTTCCATCTTCTTTTTCGGGTACTAAGAACGCCTGTAGTAAATCTACAGTAGTAAATTGGTATGTTGTTGCGTTGCCGTTGTTGTTGCTGTTTTCATTTGTTTGGGAAGTGGAGAAGGCGAAGGCCTAAATTTTGATAAACTGCAAAAACCACTGCTGTAAACCTAGAGAGAAAACTGGCGGTTTTTTGGTGGCAGCAAATTACGAAACGATGACTCACCATTCAATACAAGTAAAGGGATAGTACTGTGTGAATGAAGACATCAGGGAATTGAGAATTCAGGGGAGATAAACAACGCCATTAAAGTAAAGATAGTAGATAGATCACAGATGTTACAAGAAACCAGCCCTCCTGCAGGATGGATTTTTTGAACAAGTTGAAGGGGCGGAGACCGGTGTTCTGTTAGTTCCGTTTGGTATAAGCAGTGATCAAGTTAAAGGCAAAAGAAGTAGGAAGGCATATTTGTGCCTGACCTTACCTCCCCATATATTTATTGTAAACTGCATATTGGAAACGTGCTCATAGCACTGTGACAAGTCTACGTACAAAAATGACATCGAAGAAGGATGAAGATCATGACTTTATTGACCATAAACTTGTTGAAGAACTTGAAAAAGATGGCAAGATACCCTTAGATCTTTACACAGCTTCGATGATTGGAGATTTTGTGACAGTTAGTCAGCTGATACAATCTGGGACTACAGACTTTGATAAGAAAAACAGAAATGGGGGCTGGACAGCACTGATGTATGCTTCTTATGTTGGACGAGATAATATTGTAAATATATTGCTAGAAGCTGGGGCAAGTGTGAGCATAGCAACACCTAAAATGGGAATAACAGCTCTTATGTTAGCTGCAGATTGTGGAAATGAATCAATTGCATATTTTCTTGTTCAGGTATAATTCATTCAAACACCCAGAATGGAAAGTTTGGTTTTTGTGCGGACAAGTGCAATAGACCTTTTAGTTGATCTAAAAAGAGCCTGGATCGGGCATTATTTTTTTGTAAATTTTTATACACGAGGTTTGATCAATGCTGTTAGAGCTTCTATCAGTATTGTACACATTCGAAAATTCTGCAAAATGTAACAAAATATCGTTTGATTCTGATTCTTTTCAGAATAGCTAAAAGGTTTATTGCCTCAGTAAAATTTCTGATGTGAAATTTCCAGTTGAAAACAATTGAAACATGATGTAGTCTTTTGTATAACAGCTGATGCCCAGCCAAGGTCAACAAGTACTGTAGATGCACATGCACAGCAAACTTTCCAGTCTGCCCAGGTCTTTTCCCTTGGTATCAAACTTCTGACTGTAGATTTTTGTAAATAGCAGGCCATGATACGCAGCCAAATCACAACAGCACAATATAAGACTAATTGCACAATCACATTTCTGTTGGATGAAGTCTTTTTTTCGGTTTTTTAATGATTTAGTTTTCTCTTTTGTAGCAAGGGGCTAGTGTCAACATCAGAGACAAAATGGGTCAAACAGCCTTGTTTCATGCAGTTGAAGGTGGTCACATAAATGTTGTCAAGTTATTACTGGACTGTGATGCAGATATAGAGGCAAGGTAATATAAATTGAGTTTCTTTTCCCAATTTACTGTAAAAAGTTGTTACTGTAGTTGACTTAGGTGTCTGTACACCTCATGTGATCAAAATAATTGTTTTGTGTGGGAAGTGAACTTTGTGTACTTGTTATAATTCCTGCATACAACTCATGTCTGGCAAAATCTACTGTATAAGGAATTCAAGCAGGTTTTTCAGTCAAATCAGCAAGTAACCCTGCATGGTTCATGAAAGTTTTTTCAAACAAAAGATACTGGTCTGAAAAACGAATTGATTTGAGAGCCCCAAGAAAGTTGCTGCACCTTCAGTACAGCCAACCATGAAGGTTTTTGCTTTCTCTGTTGTACTTATTTTCATTTGGCTCAGTAAGAAATGCACAGTAAAATTCATTCTCAAGGCAATTAAATTTTTGTGTAATTCTTGCTTGCTTCACAACAATGGCATATTTCTGTCAACTCTCAATAAAAGCTCTTTAATGATATGGAAACATTCTACTGTACATACCAGTAATACTACAATGTAATACTACAATACCACTGAAGATAACAATGTTTAACGTCACTCATTTTATGTTAATTTGGAACGAAGTTCTGAGTTTTTCATTCAACGTCGAACAACGTCATTTTATTCATGTTCAGAGGCAATAAAATGAATAAAATTTCATTTTTGAATAAAATGAACTCAATGAGCGTTAACAACTTTGTGTATTGCCACTGATGATATCAACAAAAAGGCCATTTTGATTAAGTGATATTTTACTCTCACTTCCTTAGGCAATCACAGACATTATTAACACCATTGATGGTTGCAGCAATTGAAGGCCATGCAGTTATTTTCAGCATGCTGCTCGAATATGTAAGCTTTTCTTCAACCGATTGAGTTAAAAATAAAGCAGTAGGTCTTTCAGTCATTCAGAAATGAGAATTCACATAAGTATGCTAATTTACGAAATCAATAAACAAGCTTTATCCTGCTTGTTTAAATTAAAAATCCAATATTCACCAAAAATGTCACTGGTTCCAAACTCTTGTTGCTAAATAGGTACAGTAATAGGTCTGTTGAAATCTTTGCCAGGGAGTGGACATGACCAACCCACTTTTTATGATGGTATTTAGTCAAAAGAGGAAATGCAGATGGAAATTTTTGTCAATATCAATTACGTTGGAATTCATTTTGACCAAAAGTTAATGTCTGAAAGTTTTGGTGTTTTGGTCCAAATTTTTTTGGTATGTATGGAAGTCCTTTTTACACAGGGTGCAGATTTGAAAGCAAAGTCACATTTGGGAGAAACTGCAGTCACATTAGCAAACAAATTTGGAAACATTACTATTGTTAATGTTATAGAAAATATGTGCCAGAACGTCAAAAAAGTACAGCTTAGGGGTGAAGCAGGTATGTTGCGTTGTAGATTGACAAAATATTATGGTTGGTTGTTTATCTTGTGAGACATGTATTCCATTGACTGTTATTTAACAAAATGCTGAAATACACTTTGTGCTAGCCTGCATGCAGACTCAGTGGGAAATGGAAGGAATGAATGAACAATGGAGGTCTCTTAACCAATCAGATTTGGTTCCTAGATCTCCTGGAACTGATGAACAAGAAAAGTCGCCCAGCAGGTACACAGACTCTGCTTTTTCACTTCCTTTCAATTTGCGAGTCTGCATGCAAGTTACCTTATGCTTACATTGTGCAGATCTCTAGGCAAGCCCATAGTCACACCTGTGGTATGGTCTGGTAAATTGTCTCCTATTAATGAATCAGAGGTAATTATGTGTTAATGATAATAATGCAGTTTTATAATGTCAGATTATTGTAGAATTTTAAATTGTATTAACATTACTTGCTGATTGTTTGCTTTGTGGTTTCGTAATTATTTCATTGATTTAAGCAGTATTCCTAACCAATGCCACATGGAGAACATACCAGTAAGGGGTGTTATTATGCCCTTATATTTTCCAGACTCTGGCAAGAGCATCCAACTTGACCATGTTATGATATAATTCTTACCTAATCTTTTTGCAGGACTTTTCGAAAATGATCTTGGAGTTAGGGATGGTCCAGAAAAAATCGCAAGACTAGCAAAGGAAGCAAGGTGAGTGACTAGCGATTTAAAAATTAGTATACAGGGTGTCCCAAAAAAATTGTGCCCCGTTTGTCTGAAGATTGTGACAAAACGGCAAAAGATTCTTGCCAAACTTTTTAATGGTGGTGCTCTCCAGATGTTCAATTAAAGTTTGCCACCATCCCCATGAAAATCCGTTGAAAAATGATGGAGCTTTGACCTTCAGAAGACCAAATTTGCCCGATCACTGAAACCAGCGGTCGGCCATTGTCTTACTATTTTGCAGCGATAAATAGCTTCATGGATTGAAAATGAAACAGCAGCCTCCAATGTCATAGTTCTCGTGAAAATTCCGATAATCCTCGGAGAGTTCCACTATTTCTGACCTCACAGAAATTATTCATTACCTCACGTGAAGATACTTATCACAACATAGTAAGACAAAATGGCCGACCGCTGGTTTCAGTCATGAGGCAAATTTGGTCTTCTGAAGGTCATAGCTCCATCATTTTTCAACGGATTTTTACGGGGATGGTGGCAAACTTTAATTGAACATCTGAAGAGCACCATCATGCAAAAGTTTGGCGAGAATCTTTTGCCGTCTTGTCGCAATCTTCAGACAAACGGGGCACAATTTTTTTGGGACACCCTGTATTAAAAGCTTAACTTCGCCAAAACTAAATTCACTGCACATGGGGTTACTTCATTCCGTGAGGAAGAAGTTAGGAACTTTACTGTAGTCAGGTAACAGGTGGTAACAATTGGCTAGGAGGTAACAAGTTTTTTTTGTATCACATGGAAGAAAAATCTCTGATGAAAAGCTGTTTTTTATATTCCATGGCAAATGTTTACAAGGTAAATTAATTATTACGCTACCTACAGATTGCTCTATGAGACACTCAAGGGACGATACTATGGGTTGCAATAGTCTTTGAATACCCAACAGCCATTATGTGGAAAGAAAAAACTACCGGTGAATAGGAACAAATGTACCACCCACCTGCAAAGCTGCACCCAAAGAGCCACCAAACCGACTCGCATAGTTTAATGCAAAAATATCGTTCGTAGTATCCGTTCGTTCACTTCCGTAGTATACATAATGACTCTTTTTAACAACGATTTATCATGTAGTGGAATGACAATGTTGAGTTTGTGTCACGATTTTTCCTGTAGAGAAGCTTCAATGCAGAAAGCAAAGAAAACGAATGTGATGCGAGGTCGAGATATGGTATCACCAATCGATGCAAGAGATTATGAACCAGTTGAAGGTTCGTGGGTACGGCCAGGTAACTTGTTTTTGTTTTGACGACCAAGTTTTAGAGTAGTTATTACAGATATAGTAAAAATGTGTTATCAGCCAGTGGTCATATCCGGAAACACGTAGGGCATAGGAGAGTTTAGCAACTGATCGAGATACCTAAGGTGTTTATTAACTAAGTATTGCAAAGTAACTACCATACATCTTTTACTTCCTGGACAGAAAATTTGTCTGAAAATATTTTATATTTAATTGTACTCCAGAGGAAATTAGAGATGTGATGGTTCGAACACTTACCAGTTTTATCATCAGTTTATGATCACTGCGATTAGAACTAAGTCAGATTCGAAAATACCGGCTCTAGTGAAAAAATATAAAGATTTGTTCAGCTTCAAGAATTGTTCCCTTTGCTTTTGTTGCGAAAGATTTGATTCAAGAACAGGAAAAGTTTGCTGGGCAACTTGAAATCGATCCTTTGCCAGTTAGTTGCATGTGCTCCAAATCTTCGTTCTTTTCTGGGTTTTACCATTATTCAAGTACCGTAAAAGCTCCATTTAGCCCTCCCTCTCTAACAAGCCACTGCTTTACATGCCAAATTTTTAATAAGCCTCTTCTTGTTATTAAGCCCCCTATTAAAATGCCAGCGGTTTCCAGCTGAGCATGTCTGCATATTAATTTCTATATGGTTTGCAACAAGGACAGATTTTGTAAGACAATAGCATGAGTTGCTTTTGATCGAATACAAACAAATAACAGTATAAATAATCATGCTTTGAACAGAGTTTATTTTGTGCGACGTTTCGGGCTTAAACCCATTATCAAGTGAAGTAAGATTAATGGAACGTGAGATAAAAGAAGAATAAATTCGAAAGATAGAAATCGAATTTAAGGGATATGACTGGTTACTGCACAAGAAAATAATCCTGAATATGTTTAATCAATCTGAAATTTGGATCAAGTTTGTAATGTCAGAAGCCATAAAGCGTAGTTCACGTTAAAGTCCATATCAAATTAGATGTCACCTGGATTTGCGATAACGCAAAATTCCTTTGCAAAACACTTCTTATTGGTGTTATTCGCGGGCATTTGCAGGTGACATCTAATTTGAGACAGACTATAGTTGATTGGTCGTCTTCGCTAAATATTTATTTTTGTCCCAGAATTTGGAGCACTTGAAAAAGAACTTAGAGACATGGCAAGTGACATTATTTTTTGTAACTTTGTACAATTTCATCTTACGAATTTGGGTCAACGGGGTAATTTCGGACAGCATATGAGTCAAATCTTTCAATAGGGCACAGGGAAACCCGTAAATCTTCCAATTTCACGCTCATAAGCCAATGATATCGTCATATTCCGATCACATGACTGAAAATAAGGCTTCCGAGATAAATTTTCGAGTACCTTCACGAAAATAAAAATGGATATTCGAGTAATAAAGGTAAAGAGCTGTTTTTACCACGAATCGATTCGAGAGGCCCCACTCCACATTTGTTTTTCTGCATTTGGTTAAAATCTTATCAGGGATCGGCGTTACATCGAATTTAATTCCTTCGAAAATTGGCCTATGTTCAAGAATTCTTCAGGAACGCTACGAATAAGATATAGCTTTCAAAATTTCACATGTTACGTGAATTATGTCCAGGAATAACATGAACATATTTGCTTTTGTGATTTTCGAAAATCCTAGACGAATTAAAGCTATTTGCTGCGAATAAAGCTAATGGGCCTACCTTCAACCGCAGCAGAATCCCAGTAATCGGCATTAAATCACTCTTTTTCGCAATAATAACCAGCGGATACATCAACGAATAACTTCACTACAAATCCAATTTCTTTCCACCATTTTATCATCGAGAATTTCGATAAAATGTGACAACACTTTACAGCCTCTGCAGCAAACCGTCCAACTATACCGTCGATTCAAAGTTTTCTTGTTGCAAACACCAGGAAAGCTTGCATAAAACAAAAGGTTGTGCAAGGCTCAGATCTCCCATGAAACAGCAAAATGTTACCATTGATAATAGATTGTACACCTTTGAGAATAGATTGCAGGGGAAATTTCTTTACACAAATTATGTACTTTTCCGATGTGACAAGGAAATTTGCAATCTTTGAGAAATGTTTTATTTTCTCTTTATTTTGCAACGATAGAAAGACTTTAGGAGTGTGCAATCTATTCTCAAATGTATCATTTTGCTGTGTCATATGGGAGAACTAAGTCTTGCAAAACCTTTTGTTTTATGCAAGTCTTGCAAGACTTCCAACGTGTTTGCAACAAGAAAACTTTGAATCGACGGTAGTTGGACGGTTTGCTGCAGAATCTGTAAAGTCTTGTCACATTTTATCGAAATTATCGATTATTAAATGGCGGAAAGAAATTGGATTTGTGGTGAAGTTATTCGTTAATGTATTCGCTGGTTATTATTGCGAAAAAGAGTGATTTAATGCCGATTACTGGGATTCTGCGGCTGGTGAAGGTAGGCCCATTAGCTTTATTCGCAGCAAATAGCTTTAATTCGTCTAGGATTTTCGAAAATCACAAAAACAAATATGTTCATGTTATGCCTGGACATAATTCACGTAACATGTGAAATTTTGAAAGCTATATCTTATTCGTAGCGTTCCTGAAGAATTCTTGAACATAGGCCAATTTTCAAAGGAATGAAACTCGATGTAACGCCGATCCCTGACGAGATTTTAACCAAATGCAGAAAAACAAATGTGGAGTGGGGCCTCTCGAATCGATTCGTGGTAAAACCAGCTCTGTATCTTTATTACTCGAATATCCATTTTTATTTTCATGAAGGTACTCGAAAATTTATCTCGAAAGCCTTATTTTCAGTCATGTGATCGGAATACGACGATATCATTGGCTTATAAGCGTGAAATTGGAAGATTTGCGGGTTTCCCTGTGCCCTATTGAAAGATTTGACTCATATGCTATTTGGGACTATTTGCTAGAGATCGAAATAAAGCACTAGAAATTATTCAATATTTCTTCGACACCACTTAAACAACTCCTAAAAGTATACAGAGTTCACTACCCATCGAGCCTTGAATCGAACTTTGAACTGACGATCGTTTTAATGGCGAAAAGAGCTAATAGACCCAAATTACCCCGTAGACCCAACTTACCCCACATCAGCTTACCCTATTTACCAAATTGGAAAGGACAAGATCTGAGATTAGATTAGATTAGATTCGACATTCATACCATCAACTGTGGTTTTAAAGATATAAAATGCAAATAGTTTTTTTCCGATTAACGCAAGTCTTTTCACATTAAGCCTTGAACGCGTTGCCAATGGTAAAAGAAAAGTAATCTGGTAGTTCGTGCGTGTCGTCTGTGGAATTATGTTACAGTAGACTTGCTCCAAGTCTTTTTCAGAGGAGATGCGAAGGATCGAAAATTGAAAACGAGGCGGGACGGGGGTCTCCCTCCTTATTTTCTTTCCCTTACCCCGTCCCGCGTCGTTTTCAATTTTCGCTGCTTTGCATTTCCTCTATAAATCACTAACGAAGAGTCACTGACGAAGAAAAGAACGGAGAATCACTGGTGAAGAAAGGAAATAGACTTGGAGCAAGTCTAATGTTACAGTAACTCAAATAATGTTAGCTTAAATTTTGGCTCATCGACCCCTGTCACACGCAGCAAAAAAGAGCAGGAAAATACTTGGAAATTTAATCACACGATATATCCATATGAACCTTTAGAACTCATTTCTTTCAGAGTTTTAATGTTTCGATGCGTACCATATCACATCATTTAGCAGAAACTTCACATTCCAATTTTCTTCTTTAGGCTTTATCAGAAAAGGATAAATCGCTCTCACAATCAGCCCCAAATGTAGAAGGTAAGGCCAAATCTGAGCTCAATACTCTTTTTCTTGCTAAACCTTTGGCTGTTTATCAATAAATGAACAAAAATACATATTTCTTCAGACAAATGAAGATCATCATTTTCTCGAACTTTTCGGTGAATATATGTTTAAAATCTATAACAAGGACTGCAAATCCATACCGAATCTCAAAATGGATAATTCATTAAAATACCTTTCATTTTCATTTTTTCATTATTTTTACACGGTGGCCCCGTCAATCGAGAGGATTGCTTTACAGGGGGCCGTGCCAAACTTTACAATATTACTAAAAATTACTAACAAATTACCTATATTTACAATCTAAAATAAGAAAATAAATGAAAAACAATGGAGTTAGCCTGAGAGAGGCAAATTACTTTTCAGCGTACTTTTAAAAATGCTAAGAGAGGGTGCTTGTTTGACATCCAAAGGCAATTCATTCCAAGTCTTTGCACCCCGGAAAGATATCGCTTTCTGCCCATTGCAAGTTTTCATCCTTGGAACAAGGACATCGGCAATGGCATTCCGCAAATTCATACTGATATCACGCGCAGAGTTTTTCTTGAAAAGGTTTGAAAGATAGCCGGGTGCAAGACCTGACAATGCTTTGTATGTAATAGTAGCTGTCTCGCATTTTATCATTTCCATAACCGTTGGCCAATTTAGTTCCTTGATCAAATTTGAGGCGGATACATCATAGCTGCTATTGGTGACAATTCTTGCAGCTCGATTTTGCAATTTTTGTATGGTTGCAATCTGGTTTCACTGCAGCCTCCCCAAACAGAACAGCAATAACGGAAATGTGGCTCTACGATGCCATGATACATTTTGATTAAGGTATCCTTAGGTACGAATTTTTTGGCATATTTCAAAAATCCTAGAGCACGAGACAGTTTGCTACATAATAATTTCGTGTTCCGATCCCAAACGAGGCTATCATCAAGTTGGACTCCTAAATATTTTACATTTTTAACGATGTCAATTTCAGCGCCATCAATAACAAATGATGGGGTCTCTACTTTATTGTCAGCAATCTTTTTTAGGTTTGGTCGAGAACCTACAACCATCGCCTGTGTCTTTACGACATTTAGTGACAGTTTGTTCCCTTGTAACCATTCCTTTAGCCGATCGAGATCACTATCCAGTGTGTCATTCAACTCGTTGATATTTTTCGCAGAATGTGAAATACTTGTGTCATCAGCATACATTGTCACATTGCATTTACGGAGAGACATAGGGAGATCGTTAATATAAATTAGAAAAAGGAGTGGACCAAGACATGAACCCTGTGGCACTCCGCAATCAACCTTTTGTAAACTTGAGGATGTGCCATTGACCTTGCAGAATTGACGTCGGTTTTGCAGATAGGACTTAAACCAAGAATGCTCATGACCATCTATGCCATATTTTTTTAGTTTCGCAAGTAAAATTTGATGATCAACGGTATCAAAAGCTTTTTTTAGGTCGATAAATACAATCGCAGTGTATTTCCCGTTATCCATATTTACATACCAATCGTCAGTGCTATTTAATAAACAAGTAACCACAGAGTGCAAAGACCTGAAGCCAGACTGGTGCGAGAAAAGGAGCTTGTTTCTATCCAAGTATTCGTAAACCTGGTTGTAAACCAGCTTTTCGAATACTCTAGACAAGAAAGGGAGCACCGATATTGGTCTGTAGTTAGAGCGATCATCTTTTTGCCCACTTTTGAATATAGGGGCAACTCTCGCAACCTTCCATGAATTGGGAAAGCTCCCAGTTGCTAGAGATAGATTGAAAATGTCGCAAAGGGACTCAGCTATGACCGGAAGACCAGCTTTCAGAAAGAAATTAGCAATACCATCAGTACCAAATCCCATCGATGATTTGAATTTGCCTAGAGCCTTTTCAACCTGCCGAATACCTATCGGCTGGAAATGAAACTGGGATTTCTTCGTTTACCTCCACACAACTTACCAAATTCTGATTACAATGCGTAATTTAGCTACTCATTTACATACTATCGTTTATCGTCACTATTATTGTCAAGCTTTATAATTGTTAGTAAAATAGAAATTAGTTGTAGAAAAGTAGAAGTTTAGACCATGTACCTATTAGATATTGTGTCTTATAAAAAAAGAAAAAAGATAAGCGCGCTGGTCGCCGACCAAAACTTCTGCAGTGCAAGACGGGCTTAAGTAAAAAATGAAGAAGCTTGTAGTACTAAAACGTGCACATTTTCATGTTAAATTAAGGAACTTTTAATACTATGGGCTGATCCACGTTTCTTATGAAAGATAAAACTTATAGCTACAAACTTCCCTGCATCATGACTCACATTAGCTGCATTTTGTAAATTGAATAACTTTGTTTTCTTTCTTGTAGCTTTGAAGGGAGACATTTCACAAACGTAAGTACAGGTTCCACTGTTTGCTAGGTTAATCCTTCACTTTTAATTCGTTCTCTCTTTCTTGGACCTTCGCAACTCTTTCCATTTAGCATTATCATACACTGCTCGTTGTTTTAGTTTGTTTGTCGCTTTTTCTGTTGACTTGCTTCTTTGTTGAATAACCCTGGTAAGACCCGTTTCTGGATTTGCCTGGCTTTTGGGGTGTTATTTAACCAAATTACTGCCACGAACAAGGCCATGAGAACCCAAGTTTGGAGAACCCAGGGCCGTAGGAAGCAGCTTCTGATTGGGGGGGAATTGTTCTGGAAACAATAGAGAACAATACATCTAATTAATGCTTGTGACGTAGCACCATTGTTTTCAAAATTATTTGGGGGCTTCAGCCCCCCTGCTCCCCCGTTCCTACAGGCCTGGAATCAAATATTTCATTTGAAATTATTAGTCATGGCAAAGGGGCATCGGAGGCGGGCATCGGAGGCGGGCACGTAGTTGCAAAATATTTTGCAAATGGTTCCTTTGTACAACGCAATTTTCACATCACGATGCACAATACAAAAAGTACCTTGCTATTATGATAAAAGATTTGACGTATTTATCGTTTGTGCAGGATAGTCATTCCCGCAAGGAAAACCAAAGTGAGCAGAATTTGTTACGAGGCACCGAAGCAGCCAATTTTGCCACCAAGCCAGGACCAGGATGGCGTTGAACAAAGCTCGATTGCTGATATATTAGACAGTTTAAAGCTCACCAAATATTATCCATGTTTTGAAAAAGAAGATGTGGATATGGACACGTTTCTTACTTTGACGGATGAAGACCTTAAACACATTGGTATCGAGTAAGTGAATTTTTTACTGGCTACGTATCAGTCAATTGATTAAATTAGAGCAAGGAAATGACATACATGCCTAACATCAAAATTAAGTGCAGACAGAAGGGCTGATCAACATTTTTCCTGGTAAAAGATTGACCAAATAATAGTTTATTATTTTACATCAAACAGCACGAGGAACAAGGGGGCGGGTCAACAGGGTTTTCTTACCATACAAAATGTATTTAACGTTCAGTTGTATTTGTATTGTTTTGGGACTACACAAAGCTTTACCAAATTCATAGCTGTTTCCGAAGTGGTTAAAGGGTCTGTTTTATCCAGCATTCCTTGCACGTGCCGTCTCTTGGTTTTCCTTTGTTGTCACCATTTTCATGGGCCATGAAAAAGGCGGCAACAAAACAACCAAGAGATGGCACACGTGCAAGGCATGCTGGATGAAACAGACCCTTTAATCTAGTTTCCGTTCAACACGGATTGAGTTTTATCTGTAGGAAAACATTTATGTCATAATACATACTGTACACAGCCAAGAAGCGGAACCTTGCTCAATGAGACCAAGCATCAAGATTAAGCGCCTGTTTACATGAGCCCGGTAAAACCTGCGCGTGACAGGTCTAAAAAATTAGCCTATTGTATTTGATGATCTCGGCACATGCGTGGACATTGTTTAGCTGGAGAAATAATTGGGTGCGTGGGCGTTTTCTTTGTCTTATCCATTGTCTTATCTCCGTTTGACTACGTTCTTTCACTTTTGAAAAACAACCCTGCGACGGATGGAAAACTGAGCGATGATATAACAAGCAGCCTCTCTTACAGAATCCTCATCTTCTGATGATGTCCTGTAGATATTCAACATTAGCATAAAAATTTGCTGTTTGTTATGAAAATCTAAATGGAGTAACTGATTCACTATTTTTCAGCAAACTTGGGCCCAGAAAGAAACTAATCAGCTTCATTACAAAGCACTGTAAATCAAGAACAGTGGATAATAAGGTAAAGCAAAAATTTTCATTTTGTAGACGCCACAAACTGTAAATACCGTAGTTAAAGATTGTCACCCAGGGTCCTTTGCGGGCATGCTGCAGTTTCAGACTTTCTGAAAATCAAATGTGGCATAAGCGGGAAGTATGGACCCGCAACTGCAGCTATCGAGCTTACAGGTAAGTTAACTAAAGTCAACTTTTTATATCAATTAAACTTCTGCAGTGTGGATCCATACTCTCTCCTTTTTTTTCGATAACGAAAATATCATGCTAAGGATGCTCACTATTGTCTTATTACACTGCTAAAGATTAAAATTGAGATACGAGGTCTTACTGTACGATACCAGTTGCTTTGAAGATTCGCCGATGGTTTCTGCACAGATGCTGCAACACCGACATCAGATCATCAGATGAGTGATGGCTGCTTTTGTTGTTGCTGTGTTGCACTAATTAATCTTTGTTTCCCTGTGCACAAACTGGTTTCAGTTTCAGTTTCTTCACTCTCTACTTAGGCCAAATTTAATTTTCAGACACTCTGAAATTGCACCGTGCCCGCAAAGGCAATGGCCGTGGATGGCAATGGCTCTTTAACTAATAAAAGACCAGCAATGTATTGGTTAAAGCTTGTCGTATCAAAGAAAAGCTGACATGGATATGTTGAACACGACAGCAATTTAGTAGACTCAAATGAAGTGTCATATTTATCAATAATTGACGGACCTTCTATAGACACGATCTACGATCCATAATCAGCCACACAGAAACTGGACTAAATTTGCGATTACTGGTCTTGTGATAACTAGTAATCATTGCAATTAGTCTAAAATCTTATGATGAAAAGATCAAATTTGATGCATTTCTGAATTAAGCCCTTGCTAAAGAAGCAAAAGTATGTGCCAGACGATTTAGATTTGAAAGCCTATAAACTATTTTCTTTCGGCTTTAGCGCAAATATTGCTGGACAAGCACTTAGTTTCAAACTCCTATAAAACACCTGTTTCCTAAAGTCTCTCACAGTTAGAAACGTCTTTTTTATTTCTTTAGGATGATGATGCTTCTGCTGGTAAAGATGCCGAGGGTGCAATTCAACAGGTAAGATGGTTGCCTCAAAGGATGGGCTTTCTTTTTAATTTTGGGGCCAATCCTCGCAGTAAAGTTTCCTAGAGAGTTTCTTAAAGGACAAGTCCGGGGTTTCTACAATTAATGTCAAAAAGCAACCTTACCAACTGCCAAGCATTGCTTGTACCTTTTTTCCGGGTCTTGATGTCTTTTTCTGTTGTAAATTCGTACAACATTTTTCGTAAGTTAGGCCCAATGTCGTCGCCATTTTGAAAACGCGATGAAATGGCTAGGTTTATGGAGGTTCGATTGTGACGTCGGAAATTACTTGAGAGTTCTATAAGAAAACAGCCTCGTTCAGGTCGAAGGCGAAATGGGTGAAATTACGTCATGAATAATGACGTCATTTCGCTCATTTCACAGATTTAAATACACAATTTCGCAGAGAAAAGACAAAGAAGGTTGGAAAAAAGTACTACACACCATTCACAACATTGTGATCTTTCATTTTATGAACATTTATTCCGACCCCGGACTTGTCCTTTAACATGAAACTAATTTCCTCAATTTATGATAACGCATCAAGGACCAGGACAGCCTTTGAGTCCTTAGAATTGCCAGAACCAAATCATAAATAAGGGTTATACTTTTTAGTATCATTTGGTGTTGTAATGCGCTGTTTGATTACCATTTTGCAGCTCATAACAAAATAATTGAGCATGTTTCTCAAGTTTGAGTTCAACTCTGATTGGTTCTAGTAGTGTTTCGTAATTTTCTTGAAGAACCCTTTACACTATCTTATTATAAGCACTTTCTAATGAAACAGAAGTAAAAGTATCACAATTGAGAATAATGCTCCCTTTGTTCAACAATGCTCTAAAACTGGAACTGTCATGCAATGGTCATTTTGTGAAGGGGCAAAGTAAAACCGGTAAATTTAACGCTCAGCTTCAAAGTCCGGTGTATTTCATTAAGATGATTGAAAGTTTTTAGTGAAGTTTCCAATAATTTTCCTCCAGGCGCATGCTTATGTGGAATACCTTCAAGCACAATTGTACAAGGAAAAGCAAGGTCGACACGAACTTGAATCGTATTTTGTTGCAGAAAGAGGCCGTTTAGACCAAATTCAGAAGAGCGCTAAACAGATGAATAAAACACTCAACGAAACGGCATCGCTGCTTGATACATTGAGGTATGTATTCTTTATTGTAACACATTTTCAGTTTCATTCACTCATTACTTTATTCAAAGTAGGCTGGAAAGATTTCTGGCTTTTCAAAGCTCACTTAAGCCTGCTATGCATGCCGCATCCAGGCATGGGATCCTTATAGCGTCTCTGCCGAAGGATATCAAAGAGAGTTCCTTGGTCAGGTCTCTGAAAGTTCACCCATCCAGGTTTTGACCTCACACGACAGAGCTTAACTTTAGTCACCTAACGAAAACTATATAAGCTGCTTGGTCCCTCACCCCTCAGTACTCATAATTCACCCCGCCACGTGGATGGGTGCACGCGACTGTTTACCAGCAGGAAACCTTGACTGATTAATAGTCCCTTGTATCCCTGCGGTAAACCTTGCTCAACAGGGACTCATAACGCAGCAATAAAAAGATGGCCCTATTTTGTCCATACATCAATGCAATCATTGCATAGGCTAATTTTCAACCGTCAACTCATAGTGATGACATGTAACCAATGTATCATCTTAAGAAAACACTCAACGAGAAAGATAAGGAAATTTTTCTGAATTCATTTCACTAAATCTCGTGGCGTGAGACTACATTGGGCCAAGTTTTTAGTGTATGACTAACCGTTGAATAATTGTGAGAATTTTCTGAGTTGAAACCGGCCTTCGTGAAAGGGGCTGTATAAGCTAAACTTCCAAAAACCATGACTCTCTCCCTAATGCAGGCAAGTAGTAGCCTATACATTGCAAATGAAGGTATTTTCTAAAGGTTTGAACAAGGGCTCCTACCTTACAGGAACTGTGTTTATTACCAGTACTGTTTTCGTGACATAGTACACAGAGTAATTGCTATCCTGTTAGTCCATGTATAACAAAAGTTTCTTTAGTTACAGTGATTTTCAAATTCTAACGTCTGTTAGTGTTGACCAATCAAAAATCACGCAGTCTAGTTCCCTGTGGTCATCTCGTATAACAGTTGATCTCATATTACATCAACACCAGGATTTGAAACCACAAAATTATTCTTACGTCGTCTTAGCAGGTCAGCAATTATTGTGTGTACCATGTCACGGAAACATTACTGGGGATAAACACAGTTCCTACAAGGTAGGCGCCATTGGTTTGAACTGTGTAAAATTAGCTAGTGCGACCAGATTTTTCATACCATCAACAATTTTGGAAATACAGCTGGATTCCGACCCATGGGTTTCAGTTGTGTCTAGCCTAAATACGCTAAAGCCCACTGCATACTAAATTTTGCACGGCCCCTGCAAGGACATGCCTCCAATGACAAATACGGTTTTGGTATGATTGATGATAGAATAAAAGATTATACTGTTATGAATGTTGCATCGTACTCTATTCTATCATTTTCTGTCTTTTCCTTGCGAAATTACGTATTCAAATGAGCGACTTGTGCGCAGTGACATCATCATGCCAAAGATTTCTCCCAGATATTTGTGCGTGATGACGTCACTAAGCGCAAGTTGCAGATTGTAATGCGTAATTTCGCAAGGAAAGGATAAAACATGCTGGGAAAAAGTATGATACACCATTCATTAACAGTGTAATCTTTTATTTTATCATCCAATATACCAACCCCGGACTTAACCACTAACTTGTTACTTTCTTTATAGAACAACTTGCAACACAACAGCAGAACAGCTCACATCCATGCAAAAAGGTCTATCATCTGATCAAAAGACAGTGACTGAGAATGTAAAAGAGGCTGCAAGTGTCCACCAACAATCGTTGAATATCATTAATAAAATAACATCACAATTTTCATTTGTCGTAAGGACAAGTCAGTTTTTAAATGGACTTTGTACGGATGAAGGAGCTGGTGAAAGTTAATCAAACTTTTAAATTTGATTACAACATTTAAATTTTTCAACCTGTATATTTTCTTGTGTTAATAGCTAGTTAGGAATCAATTAACTGCATTTTCAACTTTGTTGTCTCTTTGTAACAGCTGTGTACTGAGTGTGCGATAAACGTATATACGTTTGACATAGACTCATTCATTATTTCCGTTTAGTTTTGCTCCCCTGAACTGATATGTCACTACAGCTACACTGAAGCGACAAAAACAATCATCAATCCAATTCAATGAGCGAACGTTCATCAATTCAATTCAATGAGCGAACGTGGAGGAAGTTAAATCGTGTTTCTACGCTTGACAGGCAACGACATATCGTCTTTGCACTAGTGTAAGGAGCTTATCAAGTAGTCATCTACTGTAGCTTTCCTATATAGAAACTAGTATTTAGCAAGAAATAGAAATAGAACGTTGGACCCAAGGGGAAGCGGCAGGGGGGGGGGGGGGGTGGGAAGGAGGCTACCTAGTGTATTGGTGCTGCAGAAGGTGGCATTTGTAGAGGTAATTCTCCTTAAAAATTGCCGATTTATGGGCTCAGTTCTGTTGAATTTCTGCAGCATTGTGAGTATTGCAGAAAATTTGATCATAATCTGCAAAATCATGCACTGGATAGCAAGCAGGTTTGCGGAATTCTGACCATAGATGTTTTAAAAATCTTGGGGAGTATGATTGGTACGGCTTTTCCGCGCAGATGGTTTGTTGCCATCAGTACATAGGTCAAGATACTCCCCGTGGTTCAGCCGATTTGTTACAAATCATCATCATTCGCCTTCTCCGCCTTCGGCAGATTGCGCATCAACATGTGATATCTGTCTCCATAAATTTTGGTCTTTGATAGCAGTATTCAGCGACATCAGGTTTCGTCCAGTCCAATGGCTGATGTTGTCTCACCAGCGTTTTGGTTGCCTTTCTCTGCTTCTTCTTCCTTCTATCATTCCTTCCAGGCAGATTTTGCTTACCCCTTGAGTAGAGCGTTTTTGGTGTGACCGTAGAGCTTTAAGACTTTGGATTTGATTGTCAATGTGATGGTAGTGAGCTTTGTTGTACGAAGAAGGTCTTCAGTTCGCGACAGTCGTTTGTTCGTCATGAATCTCATGTTACAAATACCCGGGGGGGGGGGGGGGGGGTACTTGACTTTCAATTGTACGGGGGGGGGTGCACTCCAAGAAAAGATTTTTTCACCCGGCTTTAGAAATTTTCCCTCGAAATGATAGCCGGCTTTAGAAAAACTCGGCGAAAAGCATATCCCAAAACGTAAAAATCGGCTAAAAGCATTCCCCTAAACGTAAAAATTCGTCGAAAAACGATGAAATAACACGTTTGACAACCGGCTTTAGAAAAATTGCCTTCTTTTGATACCCAGCGTAAGAAAAAAGGGGCGAAAACGATACCCGGAAAGGAGTGCACATGGCGTCAGCAAATATACTAAGTACCCCCCCGGGTACAAATACCAAACTTCTACTCTAAATCATCTAGGCAGGTGGGAGATCCACAACTTCACTATCAATGAACGTCTAATTATGTAAAACTGTGCCTCTACTATCGAGTCCTTAAACAGCATTAAACTTCGCTGCATACATTTATTATCTTGAACAGATACTGATGAAGAAATTCCAAACGTCTGAAATATTCTACTATATTTTCAATTCTCTTTGAACGATTAGTATCACTATCAACATATACAAAAACATTTTATCGCGTCTTAGTCGAGCATGTAAATTCAGTTAGGTACTGAAATTGTTTTATTCGACTCACCCAACCAATAAGCACCAATTGTCGAAAACCTTGAGTTGCAAATTATCACTCTTCGTGAAAGAAATAACATCTTCATAGAATTTGTCCTCACGATATTGACAGTCTATTTAGATTTCTTCGCACTTGTTGACTTGCTTTCTCGTTTAAACTCTCGCCTAAAAGCGAAAAATTTGAATATTATAACCAATTTTGGCACGTTTATGCTAAGACTGATCTTTACACTATTTACAAAAAGTGGGCTCGGTGATTCTGCTTCCGAAAAATGGACTTTTGGAAGTACAATTTCTAAAATCTACTCTCTTGGGGGTCTTTTTCTTCACTGCATCTGATTTTGTGCAAAGAGCTTTCAAATGTTGACACTTTACGATCTCAAAGAAGTGTACAGAAGCATGTTGGCAAGCATGAGATGGATCATTGGCCAAGCTCCGAAAGTAATTTGGAGACGGTTAAAAAGTGAGATAGTGACCTTTGGACAACCGAAAACGATGACACACAATAACATTGGCTTGCTAGAGTTTATTGACCAATTTACCTCAAATATGGCGTATCAACCACCCAAGAGAGATACAACGCGGCCTAGAATTCCGTCGAGAAAAAATGTTAACAGTAGATACCTGGATTGCCATCTTGGTCCAGCGTTCCAAACTCTTCCGAAAGAAGGCAGCCTGGAAGGAAGAAATAAGGTTTTGATGACTAAGGTACACATGAATATATTTATATCAACAACGATATTACGTCAATTATTTATGTCATGAATTTGACAGTTTTCGCTGGACTCCTCATGTGGCGTTGCCATCCAAAGAACACCTTCAGAGGCCAATATCCTACACTACAACTGGCTTTATATAATTTGTCTAGCTGACTTTGAAAAACAGAATCACTTTTTCTAAACAAGCATGTATTCAGTTGCATAGAAGAACACTCCAAAATAGCTAATATATCCGTCTTGAGAATCTGCACCTGTGTTGAAGGGCAAACTTACCGGTAGATAAATACCGGGTGTCCCAAAATGATGTATTATCGTTTGATTGCTTACATGTCCACAACCGATGAACCGATTTCAAAAACTTTATTTTATCCGAATGCCGAAAGGCTGAATTGTATTCAAGGATGTTGGTTGTGGTTTAGGCCGATATCTTCATGTTGAAAAGAAGTTCGATAAACCTGCTAAAATTCAAGCCTTATATGGCATGAAAAAGAAACGGCCTACTTTCCCAGTCAATATTTCAGATGTGATCCAAAAGGCTGAACTTATATGTCGTTCAGAGAGTATATGTCGTTCAGAGAATACGAATTCAGTTAATACTGAGTTCAGAGAATACGAATAGGAGTTCAGCCTTTGTATCACATCTAAAATGTTGACTGGAAAAATAGGACGTTTCTTTCTCATGCCATCTAAGGACTGAATTTGAGCAAGTTTATCGATCTTCTTTTCGACATGAAAACGCCGTCGTAAAACCACAACCAACACTTAAAATACAATTTAGCCTTAAGGCAATTTAATAAAACAAAGTTTTTGAAAATCGGTTCATTGGTTATGGACATGTAAACAATCAAACAATAATACATCATTTTGGGACACCCGGTATATGAAATGAAAATGTGAAATGAATGCTTGAAAAGACAAATCTAAAGTCTATCTCGAAATTAGATGTCACGTGAGATTTGCGACAGCGCAAAATTATTCACACAAAACACTTCAATCGTTGTTATTCGCGACCATTTTCACGAGACATCTAGTTTTGAGACAGACTACATAATCTTCTTGCATATCATCCGGCGTTTTCCCTTTATCTTTATCAAATTAGCCTTCCATATTTCATATCTTTTTAAAATCGTTCCAGCACGTTCAGGCTTAGTGCAATATTTCTTCTAGCTAATCAGAGGGAAGAGGGAGAGGTTCTGCGAATCTAAAAAAAATGATCAATTGAACTCATATTGGAGTGCGTAATTTGATGAAAAAACTGGAACAATTCTACAGAGATCTTGGTAAAATGAAAGAATACTCAACCAGTCGTCTGGTTTGTCTGTTGTGTGATCAAAATTTGCTCCAACGCTTTTGGATGTAGATTTCTTCTTCTTTGATCTTTCAACTGAAATCAAGTACAAATCAGTTTCAGCAAGCAAACGGCCTTGTTTACCAATATGCTTGATAAAGAAAGTTCTTTCTCGTGTAAGAAATAGATCCACTGCAATTAAAATGTTGTTGGTCATCATAGAGTCTGAATAAGATTCGTGACTATGTGCTATTAGGGACAATCAAAAGGCAAATGTTCAAAGTTTCACTCTCTTAACATTACTGTACCAAAGTCGAACATTTGTCTTGGAGAGTCCAGCAGGACAATCAATAGCGATAACTACATTTTGTAATCTGTCTCGCAGTTTACATGCCACAGAAAAAATGCACAAGGGAATACAATGCTAATGTCATATTTAGATAGGAGAGGTAGCTCGATCCTCAAGACCTCAAAACTATATGGAACCAAGCTTAACTGGTGTCATGCTCGCGAAGTAGCATTTCTAAATAGAACTATCGTGCCTACCATGAGCTTTGAAGTCATCCAATGAAGGTCCAATTTCAGGTGACGTTCCGATCTGTAACAATAAGATAGTCGTTAAATAGAGAAAAAACTGATCGATAATCCATGAACTTAGACTTCGCTGGTACTCTAAAGACAATCTGTTTTGGCAATTACTTTCACCAATGGAAATTCAGAGATGAACCGTTGACATGTGTACCATGTTCGATCTTGAGGCTTTTGGTATTTCAACGGTCCCATATTACAGGTTTTGAGACAAAGAGCAGCCTCTTTGTTGATGATTTTAGCATAAAAAGGATCAAACTTGATTCCAGAATGCATATCAGAAATAATCGTAAAGTTGCACATTTTGCTTAAATTAGATATAAACTAAGAAGAGTATAGGAAGGCAATCGTTTCGACATGCAGTATGTAACCGCAAGAGAGACACAACGCTACGTACAAGGAATAAATTAAACAATCTATTTGTCACAATGAAACTAAAGTCATAAATCTACCTACTTCATTTGATCCTGCCTCTTCGTCGTTTCGCAACCATGGCGGTACTGCTCCTGTTGGAGAGAAAAATTTGCTTAAGATACTTAATTCTGTGGACGTAATTATACGCAATGCTGTAAACATAATTTGTCTTTCTGCAAAGCTGTACCAATGTGACGAATGACAAGACTCACGCTTTTGTCTCATCACTTTCGCTCATTGAATTGAATTGGTGTTGTTGTTGTCGCTTTAGTGAGGGACTTATTTCCAAACTCTTCTGAAACTGGCAAAAAGTTCCTGCGTTGCCAATTTTATGGAACCGACTAGATGTGGCGACACATCAGTTCAGTGGAGCGAAATTACACGGAAATAATGAGTCTGATAAATGACACAGGGTATGGCAGAATAATTTCAGAATTGACCATGCATAACTATCAATGTCTTTCGGTCATTGTGTGGGATTACATTTCGAATCTAGGACTCAACCAATGGAGAATCTTTTTGAATTCTAATTCAAGAAAGCAATCATAATGGCATGATGGGAAAACAATGAACATCAGCATTGGCTTAACGCAAAGCTCTAAAAAATGGTCTCAAACATGATCTCAAATTCAATTTCCCATCTACTAACTCTATAGCAATCTTTATGTGACTTAGACTGATTACAAGTCAAGTTTTGCTCTTCTGCCAAACTGATATATGGTAGGCTGTAGTCTCGTTTTGGTGAGCGATAATTGGGACTCACTGTCATTAGTCTATATGTAGCATAGCGCTCATTCGCATGAGCATGCGCGAAGATCTTAAGGGAGGTGGGCAATGGCATAACCATCATCTTCGCTGGTGCGTCTTTTGGCCTAAGCAAAGGTTTGGATTAGGAAGGAGAGTAAAATCCCCAATAACGTTGTACTGCCGGTTGCTACATTTATGGATAAAAGTGTTGAAAGATATGTAACTTACCAGTGTGAACATTTCCGGCACCTTTCCTAGACTGAAAAAGAACATTGCATTAACTTTTGATCATTAATACCGGGTGCACCAAAATAAACTATCCATTTTTGACTGGCCACGATAAACTGTACACTGGGCTGATTTCGAAGATTTATGACTTAAAAGTTTTGCAAAAAGCCTGAATGGGATGCGAGGATTTTTGTACATTTTTTCCTTTTCTAGGTTTAGAGCTATAAGCGAGTTTCTTAAAATATTCTTTTTCGAGAACACTGAAAGCGATAAAAAAACATCAATCAATTTTTCTAAAGACTCGACATGAATGGACAACGAGAAATCATTTTTGTGGTGATTTGGGGTTAGAAATCGATTAATTGTAATCTGCCTCACGAGCATGGTTCTATCGTAGGAGAGATGTAAAATTACTTTCAAGGAAAAAAGGAAACATCTTTCGTTTTCTAATTTCATTGAACTGATTTTTTGGTGCAGGTTGCGTTCCTGTGTCAAGGAGATTAAAACAACAAACAGGGAAGCGTCATGAGGCCAAACAAGCATGGAGTTTTGTTGAATTTATGACACGTGGAACGGCTTGGCGCGGCATTTTATTGTAACTGCTACAGAATTCCCACTACGCTAGTCGTTGAAATAACGCTCGTGCAAAAGATTACAAATATTACGGTCCAGTGTACGATTTATCAAGGCCTTCCAAAGTGGATGGTTTATTTGGCGTGCCCAGTATAACAAAGTGATCAGTGATCAGCAATCATATATGCGAACGTCAACTCTGCAAAGTGCTCCAGAATGGCAGATTTATGGAAGAAATACCAAGAAACACAATATCTATTCATATTTTTGTCTAACCCTATGAAAACAAACAGGCTTTCCTGCAAAATCAATTGTACTTGAAACTTCGTTATTCTCAGTAATCTTTCTTGCATCAGCAGCATGATAGCATCAATTTTGAAATTGGTTGTAAAAACAAGTTGATCTAAAGATCAAATTAAAATGTGATAAAGTAAGCAAAAATTCCTGAAATTAAAACAGGTTTTGCTGGAAATTATGATAAAATCATACCAAGAAATACCTATGACCATCGTTTTTCAGCAAATATGTCGGAAAGACAGAGTAGAAATTGCATAACATGATGTCACTGTGCAAGGAAGGAAGAAAATACCAAGCGTTGGCTTATTTCCGAAAATGACGGAGGCAACTAGGAAGGGGGGGGGGGGAGGCTCAGAGTTGCAATTTTTGGCGCCTCCGCATGCGCTTTCTGAGCTGTCTGTCCGAAAGGAATTTAGACACTGCCAAAGTTTAGAAACACTTGGCAAAACCGTCAAATCTTATCGAACGTTTATAAAGAATCTTGGGAAACCTAGTAAATAAATCAAAAATAAAAGTGCAGGCAGCAAGAGTCGGACTTACATTTATTCCACCATACTGCTGCCTTTTAACATGAGATAGCATTGGTAGAGAAGTTGCTCTTTCATCCGCCTGCGTTTCTACTGAAAGAAAAAGAATATTGAAATGATTCAAAAGTTTCTAAGAAGTCAAATAGCTAAGAATCTCATTCATGAGAATATCCAAATATGAATTGAAAGGTACTAAGGTCTGTACTATTGTTGGGGAGATGAAGTGCTGACCCTATTTTTTTGACACATTGTGTTTCAGCTTTGAGAACGAATCGACGTTGGGGCTCACGTTGTCATGTGCATCGCTGCTTTTGTTTCTTCCCTTGTTTTCAACGGTCAAGCAAACTTACTTACTACTTATTACATAAGTGAAGTAAATTGTTACTGCGCATGCAATCTGGAGCCCTTTTGGGGGGATTCCTTGAGGCTCACCACTTACCCTGTTCGTATCCTCAACAAAATAAAGGTCTTGAGATCTGGAGTTATTTTCGCAATAAATAGAACCAGGCCTTTCGCACGACCCTTGCAAAATTCGCATAGAAACCATACTTACAAACATTTTTTTCCCTTTGCAATTAATCGAGCCAAAAGTTGGCGAGCTAAGATAATTAACGAGTCAACTATCGAGCCAACTAAAGAGTTATATATCTTCACACAGCGAAACATTAGCTACAATCTTAAGGCATGGTAATGACAGTCAACTCCCAAAGGTACGCACCATGTCCTTTAGAGCTGAAACTGTTGCCTACCTTGGAAATAAACTATGACAGTTAAGCTGTAAATAAGCTATTCTTAGCATTAGCCTACTGTACTTTAAACAAGCTGATGATGATGATGATGATGATGATGATGATGATGATGATGATGATGATGATGATGATGATGATGATGATGATGATGATGATGATGATGATGATGTTGATTGAGCATTCATCTTTCTGCTATGCGAAATTGAAGTCTCAAACATATCCATGGTCAACATTGGCGCGAAAACTTCAAATTGGCCGGTTTAAATTGCTGTTAGCCTGTGTGCAGCACGCAGGTTAATTGCTACCACTTTTTCCTTCACAATAGACGATTACGCTAAAGATGGCGGCGAGGAACTTTTTGCCTTTTTACCATGATGCACTGCGCTCTTTATTCGAATTCCTATAGAATCGTTAAAGATTCGTTATTCCAATAGCAATGCATCTTAGTAAAAAGTTCCTCGCCGCCATCTTTAGCGTAATCGTTTAGCTATTCTACAAAAGAGCCTGCATCGAACGCTATTTTTATACATTTTTATACGCGAGGCTCGATCGAGTGGCGTTAGAGCTTCTATCACTATTGCACACATTCGAAAATTCCACAAAATGTATCAAAATATCGTTCGATTCTGATTCTTTGCAGAATAGCAAAAAAAGTTTGTATGGCATGAAAGGAACTTCAGCTACTTTGCTAAAATAGATTATTGCGCTAAAGATGGCGGACAAGAAAAAAATCCTCGACGCCATCTTTAGCACAATCGTCTATTCTACCGTTGTTGGAATTTTCTGAAATCTCAAAAATTTTCAGAATTAGAGGGTTTTCTCCTTTTTTAAGAAGTCAAGACAAAAATTGAAACCATCATATTACCCAAAACCTTTGACGAAACAGGGAATAATTTTCGAGAAAATCATCAGGAAAACCACAATTAGAACAGAAATATGACAAACAGAAACAGAAGGCAACATTTTCTGGAGTTATGAATGGATGCATTGGCCTAAGTTGTTCATAGGTATTAATATTCACCTTCTTTCGTTCGAAAAGGTTCCTTATTGTGCTGCATTACACTTCTTGAATCCCTCTTGTTGGATCTAAAACGAAGATAATTCAAGAGGATGAAAAATAAAGATAAGAAAAAGTTAATTTGCACTAGGGACAAAACTCTCAATGAAAGTTCTTCAGCACAAAGCCATACAATGCTTGATTCTGACGTATATAATCTGATATTGGAAAATCAAGAGCCAATTCACAGTAGCATATTACAATTTTTAAAGAATAATTCAGAACATACAAAGGGTTTGTTAAAAGCTTTGATTGTCATCTTTTTTCATCTTCAAGAAGGATGGATACGAAATGGGAGCCAGATGGGCCGTCGTCTGATAGGAAATTAAAATGACAAAACGGCAAAACCTGATGTTTGAAAACATACGTTCCCATTTTTCGAAATTCATACAGGGTTTCCTAGAGAAATTGTGCCCCGTTTCTCTGAAGATTGTGACAAAACGGCAAAAGATTCTCGCCAAACTTTTGCATGATGGTACTCTTCACATGTTCAGTTAAAGTTTGCTACCATCCCCCATGAAAATCCGTTGAAAAATGATGGAGCTATCACCTTCAGAAGACCAAATTTGCCCAATCACTGAAACCAGCGGTCGGCCATGTTGTCTTACTATTTTGCAGCAGTAAATGGCATCATGGATTGAATATGAAACAGCAGCCTCCAATGTCATAGTTCTCGTGAAAATTCCGATAATCCTCGGAGGGTTCCAATATTTCTGACCTCACAGAAATTATCTCTTACCTAACGTGAAGATACTAATCACTGCAAAATAGTAGGACAAAATGGCCGACCGCTGGTTTCAGTCATCAGGCAAATTTGGTCTTCTCAAGGTCATAACTCCATCATTTTTAAACGGATTTTTACGGGGGTGGTTGCAAACTTTAATTGAATATCTGAAGACCAACATCATGCAAAAGTTTTTCGAGAATCTTTTGCCATTTTGTCGCAATCTTCAGGCAAACGGGGCACAATTTTTTGGGACACCCTGTAGTACCAGGAGTACCAGATAGATTTAAATGAATCGAATTCTACTGGGTGTCCCAAAAACTACTCAGTTTCAGCATCCAAGACCAGATAAGCATTGCTTTTTCTAGGGCGTACAAATCAATAAGTATTTTGTTATAGCTTATTTATGAATAAATATCATCATTATCATCACTCCCGTTTCAAAAATCACCAAAATTTCATTATGAAACCTATCATAAAATTTTCTTTTTGATTTCTTTTATGAATGATCCAATTATATTTTAGATGAAAAAATGAGTTGATAAAATGTTTGTTTTTGTCAACTAAAGGATATGAAAGGACACGTTGAAAAACCTTATTCTGAGCTATACTCTACCCTACGAGCCTTGTTGTTGAAATTTTTTAGTCTCCATCACGTCTACAATGATGATTTGCGTTTCCTTCTGACATTTGTGACCAAACCAGAAGCTTAATACACAAAGAGAAATTAATCTGTTCATCATCAGTGCTTATTTGCAGTATGCTTCAAAACCAGGCCGCCCTAAAAAGAGCTACATTTGCCATTTCAAAACCTATCACAAGATTAGGTATACCTAAGAACAATAATTTGGTCTTTTATCTTCTTGCCAAACAAAATTACGATTGGTCATGTAATCGAATTTTGGAAATTTTTCAAACAGGAGTACTTTTTTTGGGGCACGCGATACTTACAGCTGAAATACATGAAGGAGAAGGATAAAATATTTTGGTGAGTAAAATCATATTTTCATAGTAATTTCAAGTAAAATCACAACAATAATAGTGTCCGAATTGCTCATGTCTTGACATTTGACGAGAGTTTAAATGGTACAAAGTTGTACGAATAAACTATATAGAAGAAATTAAAAGAGAAAAATAAGATATTTAGCACACTGATGCCTTTCTGATTCTCCAATCAGGTTATGGGTATTACAGACTTTGATAGATGGATTAACGCTTTCTAAAAATTTACATCTAGTGTGTGTGGTTACTAGTTCAGTATTACATGCCCGGCTTTTATGAACTTTTCTTCGTGAGACAGTAACAGTCTAGAGTCTTTTAATTGAATAAAAGCTCAAATTGTGAAGAACGGTCCTCTTAAGTTCTCATTCTTGGTGCCACAGTTGAAAACGTGTTTAGGAAATATAGAAGGTCACCTGTATACCTGTGCGTTACTCAGAAATGTGATTGTTTATACCCAGGCGTAAATTCATTGCTTAAACAATGTACGTCGCTCTCCCTTCACATATATTGCACCAGAGAAAGTACACTACATTTTTGCTTTTGCATGTTACGTGACTTCTGATTGACCAGCTTGTTCCGTTTGAAGTTGAAAATGAGTCTACTGGCTAGAGGTATAAGCTGTACAGCTTGCACTATCTATTGTTACATAAAGTGATTCCTCAGGGGGCTGGGACACTTAAAATTTCTTTCGAATTAAGTTTTGTGGTTGTAAGTATTGATGTGATTTGGTGGTTGTTTGACGGCTAACAGTGGTTTGCAATTGATAATTTTTTCTTTCGTTACTTGGTCCTTAAAGTTTTTGAGCAGTGTTGAGATGGTCTTTAAGAGGTTTTTGTATTTTAAGATAGGGTAGTAGGTTATGGCCAAAGGTTTCATGTCTTTTTTTTATGTTACAAGAGTAACATATACCAGGAACATTGTTTGGAAAGCAAGTTTACTTTGACCTTTGTTGCCTGATGCGAATAAACCTCAATATTACCTTGTCTTCACAATTCCGCCTCTCCAAACTCTTACTCCATGGTGCCTATAAAAGAGTTGTATATCTTCAGTCAAAATAAGAATAAAGTTTCAGATCGAAAAGGTAGCTTCAAATGCCTTTTTCACTGCATTTCAGACGTTTCAAGAAACCTTTTGGGATAACTAAGGAAAATGGTCAATTTACAGTTGTCTTTGATTGCTTCATGTTAAAGACAATATAATAACACCGATTGTGCTTCATCTTAAGTTTCAAAGGGCTCTCCCGGCTAATTTGCTTTCAATACAAAATGTTTCATGAGTATAACATCGAGTTTTTAAAAAGTAAAAATACTTTCTTTAATTTTCTTTACTGAAAAAAAACTTGGAAACTCAATATATTTTGGACCACAAACAACTGTGGTCACTGAAATCTTCGGGCATTTGAAATGCCAGAAAATACTGACGTCTCAAATATGTTGCGTTTAATGTACCAAAATACAGTGAAACTTATACAAACCATCCAGTTGGATTTTGCAAAACGCCATGCGAGTTATTGACGGTTCTGCTTTTCTGAGTGCTTGTTTGTGCTTGCCAGTGCTAATTATTGGTAAAGAAAATCTTGCAAATGTCAATCTAGGTACATTAATCATGCAGAATGGGGATAGACATGGCTACATATGCTCGAGCACATAGTATAACTAATAGCTTTCGTAAATTTGAAGCTCTATAAATGTGCATGAAAAAACTATAGGATTATTTTCTCCTCTTAAAATAAATAAAGTGGACTTATTTGAAGAGAGAGAGAGCAATGTATACTGTCCTGGTGAGAAAGACACCACCATCATTGTCCTTCAAAGAACTCGATTTCGTTACCCTAACAAAAAGATCCTTTTGTATTTTAGACTTAACAACAACTTCGTGAAAAGATTTAAACAATTATGGAAGTGCAGAACAAATATGAAACCGAGGCTGCCGTAACAAATGAACAGTAAGCATAAAGGTTTACGTTCTACACCATTCTATTTGACACTAACAGTTCTTCCGAATGGAAGCTCGATACTATTTGCAAGATTTATTTGCCGTAGTTTCACCAAAGCAAATTTTTTTCACCATGCCTACGTGATAAAAAGTAAAATAGCTCATTTTCAGGACAAAATTTTAAATCATGCAAGTTGAGAAATGCTTGGAAGGATGTGTATGAAAATGATGCAAAATGTCCCTTTCAGTCGTTTGCAAGAATGATTCATCAGAAATTTCTCTTCATCTTCAAACTCGATTTTTTCGTTGACAAAGACCCATAAGGGCAAGAATTGATTTTTTTATGGTCTTGGGTTAATTCATCGGTGGTATTTTACAACATCTGTTCATAGTTGATAGAAAATATTAACTATGATCTGTTGTTCATTAATACGGGAGACACATTTTTTAAGGAAAGGGTGACGGGGCAGTTGGTTTTTTTGCAATAATTTCATACAGGGTGAGCAGATTTTTTTGCAGGAATTTTTGTTCTCCACCAGCCATGTAATATAATAAATTTTGCACTGTCCCTAAATACGGTGAACAGCTCGGATGATGATGCACTCAGCATTATAGCACTCAGGGTCTGCAATAACAGGTTACCTCGACTAAAATCTGGATGTGATGTTTTTAACAAGTTTCAAAGAATACTGAATGATATGCCAATGATATTGCCAATGATAACAACTGTTAAAGGGTTTGTGAAAGGTTAAAAGCTTGCATTTGCAGAGAGCAGAAAATCTAAAAATACCCCCATTCAAATCGAAGTTACTCACAATGTCAACAAAGAGTAGCATGAGAATAAGATTTTTATCTTGCTAAGAAACAATGCTGTGTCTGAGTCATTTCTTTGCTTTATTTATAGAGGAGCCTATTTACCATTGCACACTTGCTTTAAACGCAACAAATTCAATCTTATCATGTTGAACTTTAAAATGAGCAAATCATAAACTAATACTGAGTGGATACTGTTGACTTGGTTCAATTCACACCTGAACAGACAGCAATGCTGCTCTTTCCCCTTCTCTTTGCCTTATTTCATCAGCAACCTAACGAAACAAAACAAAGATTTAATTCTGGACCAGACATTTTGGCAATATCTTAAACATTTTCCCTCTCAGAAATGAAACCAAATGTGAAGGCCCTCAACAGAAATATACTCGAGTTAACTCTACAGTACATCCACGCAACTGGTCGATTCAGTTGAGATCACCGTAAATCTAGTTAAACATCACTAAACCACCAAGTCCATTTTTGTAAAGTTTCTTGTCGTAGAGTCCTGTCCATATATTACTTTGCAAGCCTGTTTCACATTGGATGTTAGGCTTATCATTAGAAATCCAGACCCGATAGCGTTGTCTCGAGCGATGGGGACTTTGGGTGGGGAGCAGTGACAGGGACGGTTGTTTTCGTTGTTATTTCCTCGGCCGGGGTTCCGATTGCTCACCATTATATTTTGGCCTGACATCTAATGTGAAACCGGCTCAACTATATATTTGTAAAATGTCTTTATAATTAGCATTTCTATCCTTATTAGTTGTAGCGTGGTATGTATAGTAGTTTATATTAGTTGTATTTTAGTTTATATTAATCCCAGGGGGGTAGACATAATATTTTGCTCCTCCTGGCCCCCGTCCTTTTAGTGTGGTATAGTAGATTGTAGGTAGTGTTTAGGTAATTTTTGTTGTAAATTTTTATATTGAATAAAAAAAACTAAATGTTTAAGAAGAGTTTAAATGTTTGATGGGTGCCACAGTTATCTTAAAAATTGAAGTAATTCTCTGTGATATTTCTTCCTTATAAGCCTACCTATGCTTATGAAGGTTTGTCAGAAATTTCAAAAGAAGCAATGATGGAAACAAGTTCTAACAGATCTCAATTTTAAAGGGGCTGGGCCATGTAAAATAAACAAACATCTTTCGAAGTGACAATTGTCACGTTTCTTTTTTGACAGGCCGTATCAAACAGATTGTGCATCATTTTTCTCAAAATGGAAGTGTCATTTTGAAGACGGACTTTTTAATTTCGTAGAAAAACAAACAAAATATTTATCTATTTTAAGATTATAAAGATATGGATGGATTTCCAAGAGTACTCTTATTGTGGATTCACCCCCATCCACCATAATTTGTGCAGAACACAATGGACAACTGCTGGAAACAATATGTACAGTAGATTATAGATAAATAACAGGTTCTTTTAGGGTTTATGTGACCCAGCCCCTTTAATTTGCCCATTTTCTTGTCAAACTTAGATTTTCTCCAACTCTGATTTGTAAATTTTATTCCTTGATATTAATTTCATTCCTTTGCAAACAAATAGTTGGAGTAACCAAGAACTGTTTCAAGAAGAAATAAACAATTAATTAGATTTACAAAATAGATTAGAAGCAATTCAATTTTGATATTGAATCGGAATAACAGTCTTTACCTTCTGAAGAAGGTTATAAAATTGAAATGTTCTCTGTTCATACGAAATTACTAAGAATCTTTGACTCTAGTGTTGAAGTCAAGCAGTGACAACTTTTAAAAGCTCAGCTAAGGCTAAGTTCCTTACCTGAGCCCTGCTGGACTTCCACTGCTCCTCAAATCTTTCCAAGCATCCTTGACACCTATTTTTGTACCTGGAATAAAATAAGATGCTTCTTTACGCAAATTGCTTGCCCCGCCATTGACCTTGATTTTGCTTAAAGATGTTAACTTCTAGTGGCTATTATTCCTTTTCACTCCACTGAAATCTCAATTTTGACCCACTGTTTTCCTCACTATTCATTCTATAAGTCGTTCTAAAGCAAAACATTATCACAAAGTGTAATGTATGTATGTATGTAAATTTTGCCATACAAAGTAAAAATTGAAAATGTAATAAAGGAAAGAAAGGCTATTTACATGTATAAAATGGTAATAAAAACTAAAGATCTGGTATAAAAATACCCCTAGTTTAAAATGGCAGGGATAGCATTAAAAGGTCAGTGCAACCTTGTTTCCATAATGGTCCCTCCAGGGGTATTATAACATACAAAAATTATACCAATTAAACAGTGATCTGTCTTGAAAAAATTTCTTCAAAAGTGCTTCAAAGGAATTTATCATCATAACTTTAGAAAGGCAAGAACTTGCAAATTAACAACTAGTTGTTTTGCTACAAAACGATTCATAAAACATTTTCAGGGGTGATTCATAATCTCATAGTATCTTTGCAAACACTGGAATTCGTCTAAAGCAAAGTACAGTACAGTACACCTGTTTAAAGACACTTACTGAAAAATTGCCACAGCATAATACGGAATGCAAACAGTAGAACAATCTATAAATTATATATATGTCAAACCTGGAGTATTCTTCAGCAGAAACCAAATAGTCTTTTTTATCTGCCTTATCACCACCATTCTTCTTCCAAAATTCATGTGTCTTTTTGTGATGTTCAACACTGAAGAATGATATTGACAAACTTGAGATTGAATTTAATATTTGATTCTTTTAACGGTAATATACGAAAGAGTGCTATGAGTCATATTGATAAGACACTTACAGTATAAGGTATGGAGAAGAATATTTTTCCAAAATATACAGAAAGAGGAAGATGACATATATGTCTGCTAGTAAGACTCGTCATCATCTCTCCCAATCATGGTATGGTCTTATAAACCGTGTTTTATACCAAAAACAACTACAACTTTTTTTCGCTGTACCAGCACCTCTAAGGGGACCATTATGGAATTAAGGTCATCTTGACCTTTTAATGCTATCCCTGCCACTGTAATTAGGGGCTTTTTCCTTTACGTTTTTAACCTTACATAATGTATTGTATCTATTTTTATATTATAAAACTTGTAAATATTTTAATTGTCGTGGCAAATGATACATACATACAATGTGCAGAGAGCAAATTCATACATATACAGAGAGCAAATTATATAGAGTCATACATATGCATAGAGCAAATTATCTCAATTTCTTTGGCTGATCAAGCAAAGATTTGTGTTCTAGAGTTGTAGTTGTAACAGCTGAGCAAATATCATGGCAACAGGCCCTACAGGAAATCTTGGAATGTCTTTGCAAGGCAGACATCTACAAGCCAGACTGCTTTTTATGTCTCCCACACAGAAAATCTTCTGTGTGCAATTTCAAGTATAACAAGGGAAGAACAATAGAGTCATTATTTTTAAAATAATAGCCAGGTGTGCATCATCCGAGCACACTTTGCAAACTTATCAGTCTGGTCTAGATGCTTATGTATGGGGGTGCAAGCTGAATGAAAATCCTGGAACTGAATCTTGAATCTTCTTCTTGAAACCTTGTCTTAAAGAAAAACAAACAAATAGCTAAGACCTAAAACTGGATAGAGTTATATGGTTTACTTAACCCTGTTGAAGTACTTATCTGTACCTTGCAAGATGTTCAAAGAGACCGCCAAATGTGAGAGACACAGTCCTATCAGTGACATGTTTTCCAACTTTCTTTTCACAGAAGTGGCACCAAAATGTAGCCCCTGGCTCAAGTTCTCCATCTACAGCCTCCGGACTGTGCAAATACTTTTCGCATTGCTTTATCTGTAAAGAAGAGAGTAAAATACTTGACTGATTGAGGAATTTGAATTATCCATTTTCCTTTTTGCTCTTTAAAAATAACATCCTTGGATGTCAAATCTTGGGAGTGAATGGCCGCCCATGAAAATGTGTGAACCAATGCAATGAGGCTTCAAATGGCAGAATTCTTGCATTTTTTGTAAGCCCTGCCTGAGGAGTACCTATTTCTTCATGACGCTGTCTTGCAATGCTCACAGCCAATATCTGAGACCTTATCCCTCAGCTTCTGTATGTTTCACAGTGTGATATTTGGTGAAATTTTTCTGGCATCGCAATTGCAATTGTACAGTTCAAGTGAAAAAATCATTGTCTAACAGGGCCTTTAGATTTAGTGGAAACTGCATGTACATGCCTGAAAATTCACAACTTATACACAGTGCAACCCTTCTTTTGGGCCCTGTTTTCCAGTTTGCCGAGTATTGCAATCCTTGACAAAATCTCACGTGTGCAGGCTAATGAAGCAGTGGCGTGCTCAGGTTCAAGGTCTTTGATTCCTTTATTTTCAAAGTAGTGAAAATCGGCATGCACATAAATTTTGTAAACAATCTTGTGAGTGCATGCAGCTCTTGTGTGCACCAGTCTGCAGAGTATGGCAATTTTTGACGGGATCTCCGGTGTGCAAGGAGAAATTTCTTTTTTCTCCACTGTCTAATTTGAATGGCCTATTGAAAATCTCCGGTGCGCAAGTGCCATACTCTGCACACCTGTGTGTGTAGGAGGGTGCCGAGGCCCCGGCCAATGGCCGGAGCCACAGGCCGGAGCCACAGGCCGGAGCCACAGGCCGGAGCCACAGGCCGGAGCCTTGGCCCTTTTTGTATTTTTTTCGCCAGCTCCGGCCAGTTCCAGCCAGCTCCGGCCATTCAATAGAGAACTCTGAAACTGTAAGATATCTTTTTAATAACTGCTTAGAACAAAATTTGGTGTTTATATCTGGTGTGGTTTATCATTAATAGGCTTTAGTCCCACATAGACCTTTGTTTCCCACCTTTAACATTGATTCCAGCCAATACCCTTTTTACATTTATTTTCACCTGCTCCGGCCAGGCTCCGGCCAAGCTCCGGAGCCTCGGCACGCTCCTGTGTGTGTGTGCATGCAGTTGCCCCAGACTCTGTGCAGATTGGCCTGTTTGTTTCTGCAATCTTGTGTTGGCTTAAATTGGTTCACACACGGCATAACATTTAGCGCAATAATCTTTCGAAATCAAATCACCTGAAAATCATTTTTGGGAATTCTGTATGTCAGAACAAAAGTCTCCACTAATAACAGACGGAATTTGATGCTGCGGAGGAGCTTAGGCCAAAACTTACCTTGCTTCTGAACTTCACAAGTATTTCTTTACGTTGCTTGATATGCTTTGCTCCGTATTGATGTTTTCGGCCATTAGATTGATGGATTCTGCATACCTTGCAATATTGAAGGTTGTCTTGATGTAATGCCTCCTCCATTTCTTTTTATTTATAAAACGCGGGAATCTGGAGGCATCATGATCTACATTCGCTCACTGCATCGAGTTGTGTTTGCTTCCTTGGTTGGTAATGCAGTTGTTGCTGTTGTTGTTGCTGAAATGAACTTCAAACGAGGCAACGATAGCGATAGAGTGTCGGTAGTTTTTTACTCATTTCATTGACGATGTAATAAATCTAGCGATTTCTAAACCACACCTCCTCCTCTTAGCCTGATAATTAATCGGGCTCATTATTGAGAGAAATGGTATGGGGGGGGGGGGGGGTTGATGAGTCCTCCCCAACCCTAGAGGTTCCACTACAGCCAAATGTTGAAACTGGTCTGCATTATAGACCTGGTCCTCTGCCTATGGCATAGTTTTTCAAGATTTTAGTCTAAACTACATACATGCATGTTCAAAATATTTTCAATATAAGTGGCAATATTCAGAATTTGATTCAAATGCAGAGCAATAAAAAACTTTCATATCAATCTCACAAAACGATTTCATAAAAAATCTGCAATATACACAATCATGAGGCAGCTTTACAGTAAAATGGTGCTTATGAATTGCATATTTTGAATCAACAATTTAAGAAAGTGCTTTTTTAATCATCATGGCTTCAAATCTAAGACCAAGGGCAACTGATAGGAAAGGCAGAGTATATTGCAGACAGTTTTGGAAACCTAGAAATTAAAATGTCCTTAAAATGTCTTTAAATCATCCACTGGATCAACTCCCGAAAATTCCAGTTTTGTTATTTCAAGACCAAAACTCAAACAATTCATCTACAGACATTGTACAAATAGATCCAATCTTTATATAGCACAGGGATTGAAAGTACAAGTTAAACCAAGATTCTGAGTGCCATGATTCTCAGCAGTAAAATGCCCTTGACTTGAATTGAAGTTAACAAACAGTAAAGAACTGCAGTGACCTACAATTTTGCAAGTCAGGCTGTGCTCTTAGACTGCGTTCACACGATGCCGGCACATTTTCAAAACGGTGAAAAATGTCACGGTAGCAAAATTTGAGCTAGCGTTCACACAACACCGTTTTCAAAGAGCTCTGTTTTCAAAATCTACTGTTTTCAAAATCTGCTGGCAAAAAATGTGCCGTTTTCGTGTGAACGGGAGGCGTATCCGTCACATTATTCACCGTTTTCAAAATCTGCCGGCATCATGTGAACGTAGTCTTAGATAAAAAGGATTCTTTAAGGTCTAATGTCACAATTTCAGCCTATAGGTTCTACGAGGTAATTTTTGCCAGTGTTCATCGTTTGTGATCATCTCTAATGGATCGTATGTGTTTATTGTACCTTAGATCCACATTATTTGGAGATGTTCACAACAATATCATCAAACCCAAATTGTCCACATTTCTTTCCTGCAATTTTGCACCCAAACACTAAAGATTCTTGCAATGATGAACCCTTCAAAAATGAAGACAACGTTCCTGCAATAAAGGTATCACCAGCACCTAATGTATCAATTAATGTAGGAGGGGGAAATGCATCTGAGTGGTAAACAATACCGCAACTATCTACTCCATCAACCCCTAGTTCACCCCATGGACAAATAATGATGAGATTTTCCTTCAAATTTAGTTTCTTTTTTGCATCTGTCACTGTTTCATGAGCTGATTGATATCCTAGATGCAAAGCAATATCTTTGCTAATAAACAAAATATCAGCTTTGTTTGCGATCCCTGATTTTATTAGTGCTTCATATCGCTTTGGCTTTTCAAATTCAACTGAAATTTTGTAATTCAAATTTGTATCTTCTCGTATTCTTGCTGCTTCATAGACCATTTCTGTGAGATGAGGGAACCCTCTGCCCTCAAAATGGATCCATGCATATTCTGAAAGGTCAATCATTTTGAATTGCTCAAAGGTTAATTCTGGAAAATCATTTCTACCATGCATGATTGTCCTCGAGCCTGTGTTTTTAGTGACTATGCAGCATGAAGTTGGAAAGCCATTGCTTTGAAATGTAGCACAATGTTTGGTGTTTACACCCTTTGTATCCAATGATCTCTTTGCAAAATCTGACATGGGGTTTCCAGATGCAAAGGCACTGAACAGATGGACTTCATTTCCCAACTGTGCTAAAACTTCGGATGTGTTCGCAGCATTGCCACCTTTCTGCCAATATTGCTTCAAAACTCGAACATCTTCGTCTTCCTGAGGAAATTTCTCACACAAGTTTATGATATCTAGCGTTGTGAGGCCAAATACAAGGACTTTCTTTGCCATTTCATCAGCGTACATGCACAGCCACACGACCGCACCTCCCTCTCCAAAATTTGATTTTGTTTTGATTTGCAAGCACGATGAATTGAATTGAACATGGCGCGTCCAGAGGGTTGGGCACAAGGCACAATCCAAAAGGGCGCGAAAAGCAAGAGTAGACCCATATCTCTGGACGGACAGGTGCTATCAGCTCGCCGTCGTTTCCAAGCCGACATTGTTACCAAGCTCGTCTCAAATCCATAGCAGGGGAGACTTAGGCAATTTTACCAGTGCCGAGCCTATCGCACTGATCAGTGGCCTATCGCCTAAATTTTAATTGCTTATGTAATGAGTCTAATGATGTCTTCAGACGTCCGGGCATTGTCTGCAGGTAATTTTGCTTTTCCACTGTTCCACTGAACTCACAGGAAATCCTCAATTTCTGATGTACGCAATGCATCTTGGTATAAAGTTCCTTGCCGCCATGCCATCTTTAGCGTAATCGTCTATTAAAAAAAGTATATTTTTGTTTATTTTTTGAGTTGGTAATAGATTTGTTGTTAAGCAAAACTTTGCAACTCACAAGCAAGAATTGAAAAGCATCTGAACTTTGAATTGATCTATGATCATGGTTAATCTGATCGTTTCTAGTAGAGGTTCTTATTTTCCTTGTTCTTTGCAACTCACAAGCAAGAATCGAAAAGCATTTGAACTTTGAATTGATCTGATCATGGTTAATCTGATCATTTCTAGTAGAGGTTCTTATTTTCCTGAAAGAGGTTCCTACAGTTTCTTATAAGCAAAATGAATGTGCATTGTTTTCGTAAAGAAAATTATCAAAGTTGTGTTTCAAAACCTAATGAATAGTAAGATCCATCGCCTCCCCTAGCTTACCCTCGTCTATCCCGCCAGAATCTTGACCCTCGCCTATTCTCGCCTACCCTGGACTTGCCCAAGTCGTCTTGACTTGGCCAAGTCCACGCCTCGCAATTTAGCAGACTCGTTTTGTAGCAGTATGAACGCTCGTGAACTGTAACAACTTTGTAACGGATCAAAACTGTAACGGTACCGTGTAAACGTGTCCTTGGACCCTAGACTGATTACATGAGTCTCAGTTTTCCACATTGAACGAATACAATCACGTCGTCAGTCTACTTCGACCCCGTTCCCGTTTACACTGTAACAAAAGTGTAATGGATCAGCCATAGAAATGTGATCCGCCTCCCGTTTACAATGCTTAAGCAGGAACACTCTGAATAATGCTGCTCTGGAGAAGTGTAAACGCTTGTGAACCGTACAAACTTTGTAACCGATCAAAACTTGAAAACTGTTCTGATTCAGTGTAAACGTGACAAAAATTTGACTGCTAGCAAGTGTGCGTAAGAGCAGAATTAACTGCATTACACGTATTTTACAAGAAACGGCTTATAAGAAACTCAACTCTCAGATCGCCAAAAATTAAGATACTCCAGTACTGGGAAAATATAACTTAGGAAACTTTTTATTTTGATAAAGGAAATTATTGACATATTTCTACTTTTTTTCAATTGTTTCTTGTATCACATTACTCGGAGGGTACTGGAGTAATGTCTAAAAAAATGCTTCAAACAAACCTGTTTCGAAAAGTTCACAAGGACACAGGTAGTGCACGTTATGGAACCTTTAAGAAACTCGTAAGAAACTCTGAGTACTTAAAACGTGATAATTTAAGAAACTGTCAGTACTGGCCCAAATTCTTCGTTCTTATCAAAAATGCGTGTATAACCGAACGAAAGAACCAATTAGATAAAGAGACTGTTTGCAACTCCTTGTGGTAATTCATTATTGCGATCTTGAAATGTAGGCAATAGATTGGAGTGGAGTGTTTGCATTGTAATTAATGATACAGTTAAAACAAATACGAAATATCATGGAAATGAGTAAGTGCACCAACACCGTTAAAAATTAACATAACAAATATAAAAGAAAGGCCCGTAGGGTCATTGATGGGGGTGGTGGGGGTGAGGGTGTTTGGTCTTCTATGGGTTTAAGGGTCCATAATGCATGGATGAGACATTGGTGTTACAGTATTACCCCGCTCATTTTGTAAAACCAGGCTGTTTGATTTCTTATAAATATCATATAAATCTTATAAAATGGTCAATGAACATGGTGCCATCTGGCAGGCTGCAGTTTCTCATAAGTCAGTTTCTTAGTGGCGGGGTAATACTGCACTTTATAGAATGCTGTGGCATGTTCTGTGCGTAGTAGGAGGGGCAACTGAGATGAGCAATTTTTTCAGCCAAAAACAACAGGTTTTCGAATTTTCCTTCAAACGGTTTTCGGTTTTTCCTCAAGATGATACAGATAAACGGGTTCCTATTTCAACCTGGCCAATAACAAGCAAAACCTTACAGCGTCTAAGTGCTGTCATCCAATTGGGATACTTCAAAATTAGTTTCTAATACCTTGACATAGCCGATACTCTACAATGCAGAGCTTTTGCAGATGTTAGAGGTTTCAATTGCAACGAAAGAGGTCATGCAAGACTTGACTACTCGAAGTCAGCAAGGCCCAACGGCTAGCAGGGGCAAGCATTATTCTATTCAAGACTGTGTGATTTGGGAAGGAATCTCGTAATAACTACGAATGAAGAAAAACTGGGATTTGGGGGAAATAATGAAAAATCATTTGCTGAAGTACAAGAAATGAATATTCTAAACAGAACATCTGTACTAACTTAAATTGGGCAGTGCAGCTAGGGCGTATCCACAGCGGAGACACTCCATACATGCACATACGGGGAGGTCAGTCCATAAGCACCAGGAGACAAAAAGAGTGATTTGAATGGCCTGAGCTACGAATGGCCTAAGCTAATCTTTCATCGTGATTGACTACGTACTTAAATGACAATTTACTTAAGTTCTTCTTTGTCGTTCCTGATCTCGCAATTACTGTCTGAATCGCATTTTCCATGCCAACACAGTCAGCATCACAGCTCGAGAGTCCTTTCTAACCGCCATTTGCATCAACGGTTTCTGAACTGACCCTCTCTCCTCCGCAAGCTACAACCTTTCAAAAACATTCGCCAGATTGCTTGCAGAGGAGCAAAATTCATGAAAGATGGCGGTCGGTTGAATAGGCTTGGAAAATAAGATTCAGACAGTAATTGCAAGATTAGAAAAAGACAAAAAAGAACTCTAAAAAGTTCCCATTATGCATTAATTGCAAATTCAAATCATTATGTCTCCTATTGCTCATGGTAAATCCAATATTTCTGGTGCAGAATATTGCCGAAAGCGATACTTTTTGGTCCAAACAAACAGAAAGTATAGTGATGACATTTTTGTCGTCAAATATCGCTAAACGGATATTTTCAGATTCTTTTTTTAATTTTTAGTGAGCCTGGTCTCAGGCTAAGTTTGCATCGTTTCAGGATATCTTACGTTCGTTGACAGGTGTCAACTGTACAGTGTTCTTAAATTTTAGGTTGCTGTAAAGCTGGCCTGTTTTTTTGACTTCCTGAAAATTTCTAGGACTGACCCCAAAGTATGTATATGTGCTGAGTGCCCCCCTGGGGTTGTATCAAGGTCTACGATCAGGCTATGAGAAAATATAACTGGCTACAATCTGTTTCAAAGGACTTGTCACATAAGGTTTGTACGGAAGAAACAACTTGAGATGTTTATTATGTTCTTTTTACCATTTAGCGTCACGCTTTTAGATTGCAGAAAATAAGCTCTGTAAAGATAAGGCTCAAATCCTTACTGGTTGTCAGAGCATGCGGAAATCATCCAATTTCATGCTTGTCAGCCAATGAGGTCACCGCTTTCTAGCCCCTGGAGACAAAATCGGTCGTTTGAGGTATATTTTCTAGTACCCTCACTAAAACTGAAATGGATGCTAGAATACTTCAGTTATTCGCAATTTTTTTGATAAATCAGTTGTGGGGATGTCCGTCCAGAGTTGTTTACATGTTTAGGCACATAGCTTGTTTGGGGCCGGAGCTGCGTTCATTTTCCGGTCGAAGAATATTGACCTTCGTTGAAATATCTATATAAATCGCTAGAAATGAGATATACAAATAAGAATTTCAGCAATTATGCATACTGACCTCAGCAATAACCCAAACTCCTTTACTGCTATCATATCTCAAAATTGGAGGCAATTTCTAATGATTTCTGGCAGAGATATCATTTGGGCCTAAGCTTGTCCTCGCTTAAAACTCATTCCATTGCACTTAAAAATTAATGGTAAAATTCTAGAGCTGAATAATGCACTTACCCATGACTCAGGCACAAGTTTGACTTCGTTTACCTTTTTTACATTAGCAAATTTTTATAAGAAACGACCAGTTGTGGGTGAATTGCAAAAACTTTCCTCGGTCCATATTTTTATCTGCACAGTCTCTCCGCTTCAAACAACAAACAGTGAACTTTGTATCATAAAAGTCTTGCATCACAAAACATTCCTATAGAACGATTCCATGCGCCTTAGCGAGGCACTCGTGAATTGTTTTCACGCATTTGGTTCAATCAGTCAATGCAAACAAACAAAACAGCAAAACCGGGTATCTTTTGTAGCGAACCCAAAACAATGTTTTGTTCTTTTTGTGTTTTGCATTGATTGAAATAAGAACGAAAAGAACGAAATGCGTGAATACAATTCACGAGTGCCTCGCTAAAGCGCATTGAATCGTTCAAAAGGAATGTTCTGTGATGCAAGACTTTTATGATATTGTGTCAAAGTTCACTGTTTGTTGTTTGAAGCGGACAATCTGTGTAGAGAAAAATATGGACCGAGGAAAATTTTTGCAATTCACCCACAACTGGTCGTTTCTTACAAAAATTTGGCAAATTAAAGAAGGCAGACGAAGTCAAACTGGTGTCTGAGTCATGGGTAAGCGCATTATCTAGCTCAAGAACTTTACCATTACTTTTTAAGTGCAATGGAATGAGTTTTAAGCGAGGACAAGCTTAGGCCCAAATGATGTCTCTACCAGAAATCGTTAGAAATTGCCTCCAATTTTGAGATATGATAGCAGTGAAAGAGTTTGGGTTATTGCTCAGGTCAGTATGCATAATCGCTGAAATTCTTATCTGTATATCTCATTTGTAGCGATTTCTATAGATATTTCAACGAAGGTCAATATTCTTCGACCGGAAAATGAACGCAGCTCCGGCCCCAAACAAGCTGTGTGCCAAAACATGTAAACAACTCTGGACGGACATCCCCACAACTGATTTATTAAAAAAAATTGCAAATAACTGAAGTATTTTAGCATCCATTTCAGTTTTAGTGAGGGTACTAGAAAATTTACCTCAAACGACCGATTTTGTCTCCAGGGGCTAGAAAGCGGTGATCCCATTGGCTGACAAGCATGAAATTGGATGATTTCCGCATGCTCTGACAACCAGTAAGGATTTGAGCCTTATCTTAGCTCTGTATCAACAAGGGCATGTTTTGTTATACAATGGCAACAGTTGCGTTTGATTGACACCTCAATTCAAAGCGATCAGGGACTGCAAACAAAGGACATTCTCTCAATCAGTAATTCAAAACAAACAAAGCCGAAAAAGTTTCCCCGAAACTAGTAGGGCCAAATCTCGCCTTGTGCAAGCAAAAGGTGGTTTTTAAGATAAGTTATGTGCTTATAACGAAAGAGGATGGGTAAATCTAAATTCCTACCTGGCGGATTTCGGTTATTTGATTCAGGAGCTATTTTGTAATCGTTTCTTTTAAGCCCTAAATACGCGAGAATTACAATGCTTTCTGCTCGGCTTCTGAATCAAATGAAAAAATCCGCCAGACAGAACTTTAGACTTAGAACTTAATTTGACGTCAAAACTACTCAAACAAGTGGAACTATAAAAATGAGGTAATTTTGAAAAGAAAAGTTCATGCTAGGATTACAATGCAAACCCAACAGCTCTTTTCAAGCTAGCTAGCAAATCCAAAGAAGGGTGCAATAGCCATGCACAGTAGCTTTTGTAGAGATTTGAGCCTTCGCGTGACTACTTATGTGACAAGAATTTTGGCACAGTCTCCTCTTGGGATTTCAATGGTCTAGTATACACGAGTTACAATGGGTAATAATGAAATAGGTTTTATATTTTGTAATACTGTTAATGATATGATATAGACTGCCATAGAGAATGTTTACGACCGTTAATACACTTTTTGGGGAATTCACAATTGATAGCTCATTAAAAAAAGCAAAACCATGTTATCAAACGCGATTACAACAACAACAACATTTCAAGTTACAATGCATACGGGGCATAAATTGGACTTACTACAAGTGTTACAAGTCTCTCTCGTGAGAATGACTTGTAGCAAGTCCGGGCACAAATGAACGAAAATGGGAATCGATCATCGAAACGATATCATAAAAGTCAGCAAATATCACTGAAAACAATAAGGTCCGTTGCTTGTTCACCGGCAGTCGGTAAGGACAGTCGGCAGACTTACAATGTGATTCGCTATTTCGTTCCAAACTTGATTGAATTGAATTTTCCTTTTCGCTCAACATGCGACCACAGGCCTTACTGTTCTAAAGCCAAGAAAAAACACCCATACTCTTCGGGGCACAAAAATTCTCGACGACCTGGTTGGATAAATGCTGTAAACAAGCTCAAGGTTATTCTCAAGCATTTTGTGAAACAGTTTCAGGGCCGTGTTGAAAAAGCATCTTGCATTCACGCGCATTTTCGCTTTCATGTCCATACTAAATGGAGGGCGGGGGTATGAAATATAAATCTGATTCAAAATTGAAAAAATTTGCGCAAGGAGTTCTTGCCTCAGGATCTCAAGACATTGTTTATGCCTTAACTGGTGATTGGAATAATTTTTGCTTCGCATCCTTAGCAATACTTTCCAAAGGAAAACATTAGTTTTCCTGGTTTTGAGCAGCTTGCGCACAAGTCCTTGTTGAGCGTTGGCTATACTTTTATAGCGCATAGCAAAACAAAGGTTCTTGTCGCAAGTCTAAACAGTCGCGAAGAACTCCTTGCAAAATATACAACCTGGGACGATTCGACTGGTGTATGCAGTTGGAAATTTTGTCGTGCACACTGAAATTGGGAGGGAGCGCGGGGTTTGAACGACTTAATCTTCGATGCTCATTTTGCAATTTTTCGATCCATTTGTCAGCGGCGGCATTTCAGACCTTTGCAATGCATATGAAATTCCAAATGTATGTGATTTGACTGTATCAATTTTACATAATTGTTATTGTTTTTCGTTGCTAGGAATGCAAAACTATCAATGACAGTTTATAACAATCCTAGTTTCTATCGGAACTGACTTCTGTAAAAGAATTTAATAATTTAAAATATCTTCCACATTTGTGTAGTACTGTTGAGCGTTGAGCTCGTCGAATTCTTTAAGAAGCGACAAATATGTAGTCCTCATTATGAATGATTTCACGGTCAGGAGGGAGGTGGTAGGGTTGCAAATCGGTACCTTTCCATGCTCGAAGGATGAACACCAATTTTGCAGCCCTGTCAGTTGCAATGCTTGGTGAAGTATTGACGATTATGACTGAGTTACTGTGTTTGGGGCAAAACCTGTTAATAAGGAGTAAACAAATACATAATTAAAACAATACGGAAAAAATGCTATCATTCTAGCTACGAATTGATCAACGTGGCTAACAGTGAATGCATGTGATGTCAAAAATCAACTAAACATCTGGCAAACTACCACTATTCTATTATCGCTAACAACTTCTAATAATTTTGCCATTCTGGACAGCAGATTTGGACAGCAAACTGAATTAATTGGTCGCATGTTGACTGGTCAAGGCCACTGCATTTCAAAGCTTGCTGCAAGAAGATAGCTTTTAGGAACGATCACGCTTAAGCTAGCTTTTCGAAGCAATGTCCTGGTCCTTTCTCTCAACGTGACCTGATTCCTTTAGCCTGGAGTTACAGAGAGTTGGCGACTCTCTTCACACTTACCGTATGCATCTAGGCATAAATGTTTTCGTATAGAGGTGCAATAGCCTGTGGAATAGCCTTCCAGCTGAGACTACGGAGGCATCCCCTATTAAGGTTCTCAAACACAGTATAGAATAGACAAAAATAGATAGGGGGTTTTTCTAGCAGTCGGGTGGTTGCCGCGCCCGTTGTTTCTGTGCTTGATGTCTGCTGGGTCAACGATGGAGATTTTTGGATCTCCGCTGTCGGTTTGGTGGGGGCTGCCTTGGGGGCGGGGGCTGCGTTGGTTGCTGGATTGTTGGAGAAATTTCCCAGTCTATTGGCTTTGTGCATTTTTCTTTATTTTTCATAGTTAGATTTTACGGTTTCGTTGTATATAATTATTTCAAGTAATTCTTAGATATTCTTTAACATGTATATTTTGTATGTGGATATCTTAACATGTAACATGTAAGCTTTTATGTGGAGGGCCCCTTGAAAATCAGCCACTACGCTTAAGGGTCTCCCTCCTTAATAAATAAAAATATGAAAATATTAAGAAAGGTTAAACCGTATATGAATCGAATTATGCTTGACAGCCGAAAAACCGAATAATTTTTTGGGTATATTTATATCTTTGGGGAATGAAAATATAGGTAAATTCGACTTTCCGAAATCCTAGGTCGCAAAATGGGTGAAAAGGATCTAAAATCGCTGCAAAATAGTAAGACAAAATGGCCGACCGCTTGTTTCAGTCATCAGGCAAACTAGATCTCCTCAAGGTCATAGCTCCATCATTTTTCAACGGATTTTTACGGGGATGGTAGCAAGCTTTAATTGAATATCTGAAGAGCAACATCATGCAAAAATTTGGCGAGAATCTTTTGCCATTTTATCGCAATCTTTAGGCAACTGGGGCACACTTTTTTAGGACACCCTGTATAATTTCTAGATTCCACTTTTGTATTTAGTGTATGTTTAGTTTTATTCTTATTAAATTGTAAATTGTATTTTTTTGTCATGGCACCCAGAGCAGCCTTAGCTGACGGGGTTGCCATTTTTGAAGAATATAAAATGAGGATGAAAAATGAAAATAATCGCCTGGAAAATGTAGTGCTCTTTCCAACAAGAAAGAAATAAAAACAAACTCTGTTAAGTAACAATATTTCCTTGGTACTAACATGACTAATAAATATTTCTGTACGATTTTGACGCTCTTTGAAACGGAGGGCAAACCAGTCAACAATGACCAAACAAGTGGCATATCTAAGACTATTCATTGGTACTGTAATGATGATGGTACCTATATCGTATGGGAAATACGAGATAATAATCGCTTTGTTGACTGAATGAATAAACTAGCTAGAAACTGATTCAATCATTCGCTAGTATTCATACAATTTGTGAAGTTCTGTATATCGTTTTATTGAAAATCGCGTCTTACTTTTTCAAAGCAAATGCTACGATGATTCTTTCCTTTCATTTCCTTTCTCTTGTTGTTGTAATTTCTTTTTCAGGAGCTCGTTCTCTTCCTTCAGTCGCAGGTTTTCGTCAGTCCACGTTGTGACCGTTTCCTTCAATGTCTCCACATCCCTGAGAGTCTGAACAACACCTTCCAAAGTCGATTGTATCGTTGTTATTTGACTCTGAAAAAAGAAGATATTCATCAATTATATGATGAAGTGATAAAGGCTCTTTTATTAAATCAATATTTTGTTATTTCTAACTAATTTCTAACTTTTCCTTGACCCAAATCGAGGCAACTCGAAGCTGATATCGAAATGAGACACTCGCCCAAGATCCCTAGATCTACGCATACGAGGTTGCGTGCAACATTGTGTGAGAATATTCAGTTGATTTCGGCCTAAGTTTTTATCATTCCACTGCATGTAAAGGTCACTTTTGAGATCATACTGGAAACTGAATATTGTCTTAACCCATGTTGAATCTGCAACCTTTCTGAACCTTCTGGTAGAAGGTCTGGCACCCTTTGCAGGGATTCTCGTTTTCATCGGCGAATCTCCATTTTTGCCATGGTGAATCCGAAGCGTGCCATTTTAAAGATGTTGATGGGGAATACATTTTCGTCTCTGCGAAGTCTACTGTTTTCAGACTTTGGTATAGGTGTTGTATATACGTACGACTATAAATCGAACAAAGAAAAACCCAACCATTCCTTGTCTCCTGAGCTCTTGCACGTGTCAGTTTCACTTATTTCAATAGATTTTCTACTCGTGCGCGATTCCTTGTTCGCGAGCACACCTCTTAACCCTGCCGATTACCTTTAATGCTCCTGTATGCCGGTTTTAGGTGGTCCAAAAGATGACCAAATAATAAAAGCACAAACATGATCCATTTAACAGTCTAATTCTGGTGCAAGACTCGATTGATCCCCTCAAAATTTATTCCGTGCGCAAATGTCATTCGAGTAAATGAAACTCTTTAAAGAGGTTAGATTGTTAAAACAAAACAAACTGCTTCAAAACTGTCGGAATAGGTGATTTACCAGGAGCCTCATCATATGAAGAGAAAGTTTCCGGAGGCCTGGACTGCTTTTAGTAACAGAATCCAAGAACAGCAATGCATTTTTCAGTTTGCTATTACATGAGAATTAAAATAATCCTGGCTATTAGCGGGCCCCTTGAAAAGCAGAGCTAGCTGAAGGGCAACGCTCTTTAACGGAATTAAATACTAAATATGTGGCACTATGTTTAGCTGCTAAGATATCGGCTTAAAAACACGAAATCGCGGCTTGCAAACAGTAATTTGTCGATAAAAAAAGGAAAATGAGTTCGTCCTTGGTGTAACCGGACTGGAAATTAGTTTCGGTGAGGAAACAAATTTTCTTGGCGGGTCATCCTTCTACCTTGGCAGGGCATCGTTTCAGCGGGGTCGTTACTGGGGGGTGTCTAGTTTAACGTCCCTTCCGAAGGACGGTTAAAGTCCCTGCGATGCTCAATTCAATCCACTTTTCAACCATCAAAGCAGTAACGCGAATTTTCATAAGCTCGGTCATTCCCTTTTATTGATACAGAAACTGTTCAAATGTAATCATGCTCTTTCATCAATGCAAAGTATAAAGAATTAAAAATTTACATCATACCGAACAACCCATTTTGGGTTGTCTTTTAACAAATTAATTTGAATTTTGGCTAAATCCTGATATCAGAAGGAAATAATGGGCCTAAAACTATGAGAAAAATCTCCAATGTTGCAAATGTCTTGACAAGTCGAAACAGTGCTCAATGCCGAGAATGTAGAGCACGTTATAACGACAATAAGAAAAGCTAAAATTTTTGCTGTTGCTCGGAGTTTCATACTGTACAGCGATCATCAGACAACTGAATGTTCTACCCAGATTACTTGCCTAAGAAACACTGTGATGTTGAAAGTATATCATTATTGCATACGTGCGGTCTTATTTGAAGTTTATTAAGTAGTATTTGTTCTCGTGAGAAAAATCTCAAAAATTTAGCTGAAGCCTCAGTAAGATGATGGAATAGGCCTTTACCCAAAATCCCACAATCCATCGTAAAAATACGAGAATCTATTGAAAGACTGACATGAAGGTTTCGCCTTCCTTCCAAGTCACACAAGGGCGTGCGTCTCTAACGGTCCTAACGGCAACCCACGAGATTTCCTAGTAATGTTTATATTGAAAAACCGAGCGTCTTGTTTGCAGCAGCAAATTTATTTCCTTTTGGGAATACAGGCTTCGCCTAGAATTGAAAGTTACTTTGTGTAAAGGCCTCAGTCACGGCTCTTAGGCTGTCGGCCGGAGGAAGGTTTTGCTTTTTAATGTCATATCTGAAGAAGGTTTTGTAATTATCATGAGAAACCCAGGAAACTTTTGGGTTGTTTTGACGACAGCAACAGCAACTGGTTGAAAATGTAAGGGTTATAAACAACGCGAGGTCGAAAAATGTGGTTGATTTGACATGATAAAATGAGGAAGGTGGAACAAAAGCTACTGGCATCCGAAGGAAGGTTTGGTATTTTTCTGGACTCTGGAATTGAAATCTAACAAATTGGGTGCATAGATTTCCCTGTACGAAGTTTCGAACAGTGGATTTATTTTCTGACGTTCGTACCTATCAAAGGTTAAACACAATTTCCTGCTTTCCATGTGGCCTGAAATTCTTGCATGAAAAATGAAACTTACCAGTGCGTCTTGGATCGATAAAGGTGTAGCTTGTGCTGATGCCAACCTTCTTGCGTCACTACTGAAATATGAAACGGAAGCTGGTTAGTTTCAAGCGGACTAAACATTAAAGGGTTTGTGCAAGGTTAAAAGCTTGCATTTGCAGAGAGCAGAAAATCTAAAAATATCCCATTCAAATTGAAGTTGCACACAATGTCAACAAAGGTTAGCCTAAGAATGAGTTTTTTATCTTGCTAAGAAACAATGCTGCGTCTGAATTATTTCTTTGTTCTATTTATAGAGGAGCCTATTTACCATTGCACATTTACTTTAATAAGAACTTCATTACACATATGGTAAATAAAAAAATTGATACTAAATGTGGTTACTAAAAATTATATACTATGGAAGAGGAGAACGCAAATATACAGACAAATTTCTGGCACACTGAGGCCTTTCGAACCTATGTTCTCATCAGAGTGTGACTGCTATGATTTAAAGTTTTTGACGACTTTTTGAGAATTTCAAGCCTGCCCTTTTCCTCAAAATCCTTAATTCGGGACTTTCCCGTGCCCAAAAAAATTGCGAAAAATACTCACAATGTAGGCTCGTCTTTTAGCGACAGAACAACGTTTGAAATATTTCAATCTGCCACTTACTTTTTTTTTCTATAACAGATTGCGTTGGGTCACTTTTTTCTGGGTCACCCGGTATGATTTAAAGTTAGAGTAGATTTTATGTACCAGGTGAGTCAAAAACTACCGGTGTTATCGTAACAAGAGTACATATAGCATAGATTGGGATGAATCTAATTTTGCTTGACAGCAGAAAGATTGAAGTATCTTTGTGATTTCCAAGTGTTTTTGGGCCCTGAAAATATAGGCAAATTCGATTTTACGAAAAATCCTTGGTTGCGAATTAAGTAAAAATGGCTCAAAACACGCGATCAAATTTTAAAAAATCACCTTGCCTAGATTAGATGAAGGTCTATCGATATCAGGCACCTTTCTCGGGCATTTTGCAATCAAGATTCTTTCGTACAGTCGACGTTATCAACCTGCAAAGCTGCGCTTACCAAAACAACAAATCGTTTTTTAACAAACAGAAAACAATCAACCCAATAGGCCAGAATTGGTAAATTAGCTGACACGTAAAATGCCCAGGAAATATTTTTCAGAAAGTTCAGACACGTTTCAAGCTAACTTGAAAATGGTGCGGCTAATTGTGATAAACTGATTGTTTATAACTAAGTTGACTTATCAGCTGCTACACAAATATCATCAGTTTATGGGAATCTAATTGGCACTTTGAGAGCTACAAGCATTCAAACGTATAAACATCGGTAAAATTCAACTGCCTTCTACAAACTTGAGTACAGACTGCAAATCTTTGCAAAGCTTTCAGGCTAGTCGGGTAAAATGTCATTGCCGACTTTTGCAAATGAATTCCTTTACGTAATTTGCCATAATTCCAGAGAGAGTATTTGTTAAATTATCGTTATTTCCATATTTATTGTGTGTTTTTAAGTTGTGTTAGGTGTGAAGTTGTGACGTCGTGCAATTGCTAAGTCGTAAACCATAAAGGCAACAAACACACTATACAAGTAAAACTGTGGATCAGTAACGAAAGTGTAACGGCTCAGCCTCCCGTTTACACTGCCCTAACAAGGACAGATAATGTTACAATAGAACTCGCTACTTTTCATTGACACCTAGATACAAAGCAATTTGTGATTGTAGACAAAGGGAATTCCATGATCGGTTGGTCAAGACATAAACAAAAACAAAGCAAGCCGCAAAAAATTGCCCTGAAACTCGGGTCGCTAGCGCGCTCGTTGTGCATTCCAGAAATGGTTTTAAAGAGCAAATATTAGCATATATCGAAAGAAGAAGGATATATCTAAACTTCTGCCTCGGGCATTTTATTTTTTCGTACAGAAGCTGAGCAGTAAGTGTTTTAATTACACCTAAAAAGTACGAGAATTGAATCCCCTCCCAATTGGCTTCTGCACAAAATAAATAAAATGCCTGAGGCAGAAGTTTAGATATATCCTTCTTCTTTCGATATGTGCTAATATTTGCTCTTGAAAACCATTTCTGAAATGCACAACGAGCGCGCTAGCGACCCGAGTTTCAGGCCAATTTTTGCGGCTTGCTTTGTTTTTGTTTATGTCTTAACCAACCGAGCATGGAATTCCCTTTGTCTGCAATCACAAATTGCTTTGTATCTAGGTGTCAATGAAAAGTAGCGAGTTCTATTGTAACATTATCTGTCCTTGTTCACTGCCCTTGCTAATCCGTAACACTTTCGCTCTTTCTGTCCACAGAACAATTCTGCTCTGGAGTAGTGTGAACGCTCTGTAACGGATTAACAGCTTTGTAACGGATCAAAACCGAAGTCGCACAGTGTAAATGTGGTTAGAATCAGATATGAAAAGCAAATTCACATACGAGGATAAAATACCGTCACCAGACGGTGAGCTACTTCCATTTCTGTTAGTCAAAACGACTTTCTGGATCCTCATTCCACACTCCGCATTTTTCATACCTCTAAAACTCCTTTATAATATTTAACAATTGCAAACTTACAAACTTAAATCAATGAATCTCAAATTAAGAATCAAATAGTCAAAAGATATTCAAATCACAACATACAGCTCCTTGTGGAAGCATTGCAAGCAAGCGAGCAAACGTCTGCGACAATACAGCCTTGTCCAGATCTGGGACGCATTCCGAATTTCACAGACAGACAAAAGCTGCTGGAGAGCCGATGTTTAAAATTTCCTGATCTAGTAATCTGAACGTCATATGATAAAAACCTGAGCTAAGTTTAACTAAACTATGGGATTCATTTTCATCTATTTGAATATCAAGTAAAAATAACACCTTCCTATTTGCATAATGCAACTAAAGTACTTGTGAGACAAAGACTTATCCATGCGCCTTGTTTTGCTTCAAAGTAAGCTCAGCTAAATATTTTGGACTATAAACTTAGGCTGGGTGCGGTTATGCTAATCCAGCAACAGTAACAATCTAGAAAAATCACTGGCCTCGTCTTGATGTGAGAGCAAGCCTCGTCTCTATGTCACAACCAGAAAGCAAACGAGACAGCAATCAAACCAGAGTAGACTAATGGCCGGATTCCCATTTTCCCTATTATCAGCATAAGCATTACCTTCTTAATTGCTCAACAAGGGCTCATAATATTACAGCTCAAAAACTGGACTTCGCCAGGTGGCTTTTCAGTTTTACCATTTCTTCTTCTATCTTCAGCAGATTAGCTTTTGAATGAGAGCCTTGAGCAAACTGCCTCTCTCGGCCCCCCTCTGGGTGGGTGTGACATCTATCATCTCTAATTAGCCTCTCCTTCCAGATTCCTGTCTATAATACTTTATTTTCTTCAGTAACGGTCCTCAAAAAAATCCCCATACCAAATACAGTACCCGGGGGGGGGGGGTACTCCCATACTTGACCTGACGGGATGTGCCGCTCAACAGGGTGTCCTTTTACGGTAAAAATTATGCGACAGGGTGTCCTTTTCTAACGAAAATTATGCGACAGGGTATCACAAGCAAAAATTACGTTCTACACTGTCTTTGAGATGCAGAATTTTTATGCGACAGGGTATCACAAGCAAAAATTGCGTTCTACACTATATTTGAGTTGCAAATTTTTATGCGACAGGGTATACTTTTGGCCTATTTTTCATGCGACAGGGTGCAGGGTGTGGAGAGGTTTTCCGCACACCCCCGTCACTTCCCTAGTCAAGTACCCCCCCGGATACAGTACTAACGCTGTGCAAAATAAGGCCCTATTTCAACTTATCAACAGAGAGTCCCTTACTTCCTGGGCAATTGAACTGGAACCTTATCACTTATCACTTCGAACAACTAGTTAAGCAAGGTTTGCATCCGGGGGTCTAATTTGGAGAAAAACTACGGGGTATGGCTGCAAGGGGAAACATTTCAGACATTGTCCTGTAACAAAATATTTTGCAAGCTCAATACTGGTCCTAAAATAAGATGCAGCAAAATGGCAAGTGCTGCTGTTTTTCAGTGTCTTCATAAAATGTTCGACCTATCCTGAAAAAATTATCTTTATTCATTTACCTGCACTGGAACAAGATGCAAAGGTATAACACAGTCCATTTTTATTATTGACATTGATACCCTATCAGCAGGCAAATCCCAGGGTGCTGGATCTATTAAGAGAATTACCTGGAAGTTTACAGCGAAGAAACCAGGGACCTTGGTAATAATTCTAGGCTCCATCCTCTCCATTACCTTTTCTGGCGTCATCACTTCAATACTTATGTGGGTCCATTATAGGTTTTGCTAATATGCGGATTTGGCCTAAATTTGAGTGCGGTTGGCGAATATTTTCCATATTTTAGTATGGTTAGTGGTTATGGATTGCTGGAGAATCTCTACGGTTATGGTTATGGCACAGGTAACGGGAAAATTTGTGTAAAAGTAACAAGTACCTCCATCTTTACTTCAGTGTTTACCAAATTTGCTAATTTTGTCTAGATTCGTTTAGGCCAACCACGACAATGTTTGTGATACAAACTTTTATTTTGAGTGGAAACCGGAACTGTTTGTATCACAAACATTGTCGTGGTTGGCCTAAACGAATCTAGACAAAATTAGCAAATTTGGTAAACACTTAAGTAAAGATGGAGGTACTTGTTACTTTTATACAAATTTTTCCCCGTTACCTGTAGTTATGGCTGAAAAAATGGAGCTAAAAAGGTGCGGTTATTTAGATATCGGACACCCTATAATGGACCCATTTCAATAACTCAAATTGTCCGCATCTAATCTACGAAGATATCTGATAACTGTACGTGAACGAGTTAGCTATAAAAGACGTTATCTTAGAGATTGGCTGGCCGAATCTACATTTCTTATCTATAATAAACACTCTGAATCACATTCACTGTCAACTACGTCAGTGCAAGGGTGAATTGATAAAACGAAGATTCAGGTCGCTGATTGTTTTTGATTGACATGCAAGTGTTATCCCTTTGCAAAGACCAAGACAACACTACTCCGGGTGATTTCATTCTTCATAGCAGGGGCGTCGCCAGCCTTAAATATCTGGGGTGGAAAACATGACCACTCCCTTTCGACTGTCAGAAAACGTAGGAAACGCCCTTCTTATTATTTTGATCTATATTTTGGAAAAGCAACCATCTCAAGCAGCATTTTTCGTAACAGTGGGCATTTTTGCACAACGACAATCCAAACAGAAAATTACATCATATATCAATTTATGAAGAAGGAAAAGATATGATTTGAAATAGAAACTTAAGGCTTTTCTCGAAATTGTCAATAACAGAATTTAGAATTCAAGAGGAAAACCTGTTATCATGAAAGTTCCAAGTCAATAAAATTAAGGAAAGGATGGCTCTGGTACCCAGGGTAGGGAAGACTTTTCATTCCCCCAAGAGGATAGCACGTGCTAAAGCGTTATCGAGTCATTGCTGTAAGATGAACACAATAAAGAAACTTGCACATGATTTTTGCACGTTTTTCATGGTTTCTGGGGACACTTTTTAGAAAACCCCTTGCAAAATCTTAACGGATCGACCGATTTCAGCCAGGAAAAATTCTAAAAGTTATTGAACATGTTAGCTATTCAACTAGATATTGCAAAATATCATTGCTTATATATTCAGGGAGCAGTAGCCTTTCAAACGCCGGGCCTTTTTTGATTCACCCGGTAGATCATCGTCTTCGATCCCCGGGGGGGGGGGGGGGGTACATGACTTGAGGATGGACGGGGGTCTGCCGCCCGGTTTTCAGAAAGCTACCCTCTTCTAATTACCGAAACTTGCTTTTGATACCCACTTCTATGATGAATTTTGGCGAAAAACTGCCCATTTTAACAATTTTTTGCGAATTTCAGCGAAACCCCACCCATGTTTATGGAAAATTTGCAGAAAAAGGACCCTTGTTTAGAGAATTTTGGACCCAAAAACCCACCCATATGGGCGGCACATACCCGTACCCAAAATATGTTATGTACACCCCCCGGGCTTCGATCGTCTTGATCGATGATGCAGATATACAGGGGGCAGTGGCCTTTCAAATGGGGATTGTTTTCTTTACTCACTCGATAAATGTTTATTTCAGTTCGATTGAGTGCGCTTAGAGATGTTGAACCTATTTTTGAGTCTGCGAAATAGCTTTGCGTTGACAGAGGCCTGAATCTCTTTTCCACAAAATAAACTCTTACACATGAAAAAAAGAACGTTACCAGTACAATATTGATCACGTTAACACGTATCTGCCTTGATCATGAATAAAGAAATTACTTGGGCAAACAAATTGTAATGACCTGGTCAACTTGACAGAGATATGGTAAAACCTACATTCTTCTCCGTTTAGAATCTTCATACATCATTCATATGTATAGACTAAACAACGTGCTTTTCATTTACTGCAATTGAAAACACTGCATGTGCAAACTGTGACTTGAAGTATGAAAATTATACATTAACATTGTTGCTAAGATGCTCATAGTTAACTTCCCACTGAAAAGATTAAGGCTAATTTCATGACAGGGCGAAGTTAAGGTGGCTTAGAATTATAGAGGCCTATACATGACGATGCTAAACATGTACATAGGCAAAGCAATGGCAACCCTCGACGCATGCAAATCTTTTGAGCAGATTTTATGGGATTTTATCACAGTTCACACCATCAAATTTGCAGAGAGTAATCACACACATCGTTATAATCCTGAAATCAACGTAAACACAATTTATAAACTCATCTTGAAATAGGCAGTTAAATGTCAACAAAATTTCAGGGAATGAACTATGTATTTGAAACAAGTTATCCTCTTTCATCTTTACTCAAAAATACCTTACTTGCTGCGAAGCAGTATAATAGTCTTGCTCCATAGCTTCGAACTGAGTTCTGTATGTCTGTATGTCTGTATGTCTGTATGTCTGTATGTCTGTATGTATGTCTGTATATTTGTTTGTATCCATTATTTTCAACAAGGCAAAGATAGCATCATTTGCATGGTCAATTGTCTAAATTAAAAGGCAATGCAACAAATTTTCGCATTCCTGCATGAAATCATTGCTTGTAAAAGTTCAGTTTTCACAAACAACATTTCGAAGTTCGCGTGTATGACATAATGATTGTCAAGGCTGTAGTAAAATTTATAGCTCAAATTGACGTGTGGTCGTCAAATGTCTTATGGAAAAACGGTGCCTGTTATTGATTAGAAATGAAGAAGTGTCCGCCGAAGTCTTTCATCAAAGAAACCAATAATTTAAAATTACACTAAACTATCAATACCGGAGAGCCAATTAACATTGCCAGCTGTTACGTTTCCTTTTCCAATAACTTATTGAAGAAGTTTTTACACATGTGTTTAAAAAACTTATAGACGTGTAAACTTTCCAAGTAAAATTTGAAAGCTTCAATTTTGTTGATCTGTACAAGATCCTTAGCAAACGACACATACAGAATTTTCCTCTTGCAAGCAAATTTCCATGTTTTGGCCGAATAAATTATTCATCAATTATTTCAGCAGACGCAGGATTTCGATGGTAATTTTCACCATTTTAAAACGAGATTACTGCATAGTCTGGATAAACTAGAGGAAAACTACACATATTTTAAAATAATCATCTTGAAACTTTCTGTGCAATTGTGTCAGGGTAGAGCAAGGATAAATTTTGTAAAACAAAGACTTTTAGTTTCCGAGAAGACAAAGCGATTTGCCTTTTAAAAGAGTAGATTTAACATCCCTGCGTGCACCACTCAATCAAATCAAAATAAACAGAGACGGCAAAGCGTTATGGTTGGCTCCATTGAACACGGTCAACATGAAGAAGATCAAATGTTGGCCTACCTTATTAGTTTTTGTCCGTTATGGCCTAATCCTCAAAAATCAACAAGCTTCGCAACATACCTCCAGTGTGACTTGATAGTTTCGATAATACGAGAACAGATGAACACAGAAGAAGAAGAAACATGGCGCTTTCCACATTTCCATAAACATGGTCTATATCTCCCTGGTGCTTTCAACATTTAATTGATGCTTAGCATGCTTTTGCCAACAAAGGACTCGAGGTATGTTGCGAAGGTTGTAGATTTTTGGGCATTAGACCGTGACCGGCAAAAATTAATAAGCTAGGCCGATATTTGATCTTCGCATTGCCCGTGCACTGAAGCTGTGAAATCTATTCTTGAGGCTGCGAAATCGCTGTGTGTATAACCCCGTTTCTGTACTGGTACAAGTACAACTATGGATCCGCAACAAATGAATCTTTGAGAGCAAAAATGGGTTCTACCGAAGCCAGGATAGATAATCTATTGAAAGAGAAAGGATATATCTGAACATCCGCCATCGAAATTTGATCTATTTGATTCAGAAGCCCAGCAACAAATGTTTCAATTACACACACAAATATACAACGTATGTGATGCATGATTTTAAGCTTCTGAACATAACGACGGAAGTTTAGGCGGCAGATGTTCAGATATATCCTTCCTCTTTTGATAGTACAGATCGCTTTTGATAAGAACTCCTTTCGCATGCACAAGGACTGAGTTTCTTGCCTATCTTTCCGGGCATTTTTTTGTTTCTTTTTTGGTTTGGTTATCTGGTTTGTAAGCATCCTCCTTGCACAAAGTTTTTGATAAGAAACAGCTTATAAGAAAATTACCTCTCAGACTGCTAAAAAATTAGTTTAGAAACCAATAATTTTAGTTTTTAGTCAAGAAAGTCCTTGGCATATTTTAAGCTCATTTTCAAAATAAAACCAATGATGACATTAGCAATAACTTGGTTGTCAAGAAAACTTTCTAAAATGCATCCTCCTTGTCTGGGGCACCATCAAGATAACTTTACAAAAATATTTAAGGGGTCCATTTTGGGTGGAAGGGATTGGAGGCCTTTAGTTTTCCAGTATTTGCAATAAAAAATGTAACTGTGGTCCGTTTCGCTATTGCAGGAATATCTCCTAACCGCAATTGTAAACTTCCTCAGCCACAAACAACCAATATGCAGACTGTTCATTTCATGGGCAATAATGCACCGTTGATGTGGCCTATATTATGATCAAAATTGTATATTTACTCACTGTGTTGTTCCTCTTCCACGGGATTGCGAGTAAAGCTTGATAATGTTGCTATTCCTTCGTTCTTCTCTCGTTGCAGCAAGGAACGAATGCTGCCATTATTCAAATACAGTTGATCCGTTTGGAGCTCCTACGCAGCGATACGTCTCGTGTCAAACTTCCCTTTAAAATACAACTACAATACAATATAATTGTATTTTAAAGGGAAGTTTGACATGAGACTATCGTTGCGTAGGAGCTCCAACCGTTTCAACAGAATTTGAATAATGGCAGCATTCGATTCCTTGCTGCGACGAGAGAAGAACGAAGGAATAGCAACATTATCAAGCTTTACTTGCAATCCCGTGGAAGAAAAACAATACAGTGAGTAAAAACATGATTTTTATCATAATATAGGCCATTCAACGGTGCATTATTGCCCATGCTCATTCGTAGCTTAAATAACCCCAAACTCGGAAAGATTCGTTTTAGAAATCCTAACAGGTCATTATATCATATGCAGAAAAGAAAAGGGCAAAGCATTGACGTCTTTCGAAGCTACCGTCGATTTCAAAAGCGCACAGTTGTCTTCGAAATGCATCATCTATTTCTGAATATTTTAACAATGAAAGCGACCCTCTCCGAATTCAGGAAAAATCGTGCGAGTGCTTACGATTTCGAAGGAATTCTTACCAACAGAAAATTGTCCCAAAGGACCTATACCACGTTAGCAATTGGTTAATGCAACAAACAAGTTTTGAGTGGAATTCCATTGTTGCGTGACTTTTTATTTCGGCCTCGTGAATTTTTATTGTAACAAAATTCAGCCTCGATCCTTTGCTTTGTGATAAACAACAGAGAGAATTGCATTGCATGAACTAAGCAGGCTCATTACCCTATTGTTTTGATAAGCTTTGTTGTGAAGCGAATCGGCGTTGGGGCTCACGTTGTCATGCGCATCGCTGCTTTGGTTTCTTTCCTTGTTCTCAAAGGTCAAGTTAATTTGCATATGACAGAAGTGAAGTAAATCGTTACTGCGCAGGCGATCTGGAGCCCTTTTTGGGGGATCCCTTGAGGTGCACAACTTAGCCGGTTCGTATTCCCAACAAACATACGAATGAACTGTACCGTAAAAATATAAAATGTAAACATGTTCTGCTGGATGGCTCATACCAAAACTCTTAAGGAATTAACTTTCATTTAGGCCCATAGTCTATCATTTTTCAGTCGAATTATGAAATCTATTATCAACCACAATACAGATAATGGTGAAAAAACCTTCCTTCTAAGGCATCAGTGGCAATTCAAGACTCATGATTAGTAAATGCATCTAATAATCTTTAGATTAAAAAAGTTAGATATGTCTTGAAGTCGCATTAATTCTTTTAAAACCTTCTTTAATGATCAGACATATCTTCCTAATTTCAGATTATAAATAGTAGTATTTATGGCTGATGAGGTCTGATTTGATCACGAGCTATTCATATCTAATCATAAGGACCATAAAATGAGGCAACTTCAATTATTGAACTCTTATAGTACACATGGAGCTGACCAAAGGGCCCCCATATGGACCCCAAAAGAAGTTTTTTATAGGCTGTGCTTGTTGGCCATAAAGCTGCCAAAAGGTTTCTTTAAATTATAGTTTTAAATCCATCTAAAAAACTCTTGATAGCATTTAGAATCTTTCAACTCAACCTCATTCATGTCTATATTCACTGTAAGTTTCCTCATTATGCTATGTGACTCAAAAATTTGACATACTTTGCAAAGTTATCGAATTCAAGACTTTTTGACCAACATGACATGAATCATCATTTGCTTAGAGAAAGTCTCGCACTATATTCACACATGGATCCCTATGCTATCACAACTGGTCTCTTCCATGTAAGGGACATTTTCTAAGGTTTTAAGGGTATTGTTTCTACTCTGTACTGCGCCCTTTCACATTGTACTCTGCCCTTTGACTTTGTACTCTGCCCTTTTACTTTGTACTCCACCCTTTGAGCTCTCATAACTTTACCACAGCCCCTATAACATAACTGCTTCAAAGTCAGTGTGTAAGGGCCCCATTACTCACACCATGCTCCTCCTGACCAAAAGGGAGAAGGAACTAAAAGTGTCTCCCTTACGCAATGTGCATTTGCAATGATCTTTTGCAATGGTCACACAACCAAAAAGGGAAAGAAGATACACCATGACAGCAACATCAAAAAGGAAAGATAAAAGAAATCAGCACAACCAAGTGAGAAAATTGTCACATACATGGTGCACCAGAATAAGCTCCAAAAGTTTGGAAATTTGTTTCACAGAAAATACATACATAAATGAGATAAACTGGCTGAATAAACATTTGATTGATTCCCAAAGGGAAAAAGTATTTTTTGTGACTTTGCTCTGTTTTTTTTATCATTGGAAACATACAGTACATCCTTGCTCATATTAATTAATCGAATCACAGGTAATCTGGTAGCATTTTTGATGGGACAATTCTACTTACAGTTGCTTTGCATATTTTGTCATTGTGGTTGTTTCAGGTCCATTTTTCATGTAAGATTATGAATGTTGATGTCATTTTATGACATTCTGCATCATTTTGTTGTGATGTCACAGAGAAGTTTATGAGAATCCTTTGAAATATGTGATTTATCCCAGAAAAAGACAGTATGATGCTGCAATTTACATCAGTTGATGCAGAATTGCTTTCTCAACAACATATCCAAAAGCCACTTGAAATTGCGCAGGGAAAAGTTCTGATGGAGGTTTCATACACCACACTGTTAGAGTGATGCTTGAGGCCCTAAACTGTATTCAAGTTCAAATAATATTTTAAAGAAATTGGATCAAGTGAGTTTTAGAGGAAGAAACCCTGCATTGATTGGAGAAAATTACAGCTCTGTGCCATTTTCCACCAGAATTCACACATTGAAGAGACGATGATGATACTACTATTGTTTTAAAGGATTACTAAAAACTTCTTTGTGATATCACAACACATTGATGCAGAATTTCAAAAGTTAACTTCACAATTTGAACTTTATATGAAAAATGTACCCAAAACAGCACTGTAAATATGACAAAATAGGCAGAGCAGTTGTACATCGCATGGTATTGCCTTGCCAAAAAAAACACGAACATGGGTGCAGGTTAGATTTGACTCATTTACGTTTACTTATTGAAAAGTGTGAAGAATGGCCTCAAACCCTTGTTCATATCATAAAATATTCTTACTCCAGCCAATATGCAAATAAATTTAATTTCTCCAAGATTTGTTTATCTTCAAATTTTGTATGGAAAGGAGATTTTTCTTTCTTCTCCCCTATTCTAATTTCTTTTGCTGCTTTCACACAAGACAATCAGATGACATGCCAGACTGTAAAGTTGCATATTAATATCCATAAAACACAAAGAGCCTTTTGCTAAACTATTGTTTCATCCAAAATTTATAAACAAAGAGTTCATAAGAAATTGGAAATATCTTCACAAATTCCTTAGAAATTTTGAGTTTAGGCATGAAAACAATGGCAACATGAGCAAGGCCAGTACTGTATAAGCAGATCAATTGACCAACAATGCCATATTTAACTTAGAATGCAGGTTATGTGCTAAGGGCAACCAAGACTACCATCAATTGGTGCTCCCGAAAATGCAGAATTTTGTCAAAACTGGCACACCTGAGCTGTTATTTCTTTCTATTAACTTTGTGCACCTGCATCAGCACCATCTTTTCGCTGGTGTGCACCTGTGATCTTTAAATAACAATCACAATCAATAACAACATATCAATCAACAAAAACTTTGTACCAGCATTTGGCCAGAAGGCCCAGCTATCATAACTACCCTCTAAATTTGATTGAATAACTACAGCATGTAAATGTTAATTCTTTCATCTCTCAATCAAAAATATAATCCATTTAATCACTTATTTAGCTGAAGGTGAGCCAAGCTTGTCTTGAAATATACACTTCAAATAATGATGGCCTATTCCTTACCATCACAATAATTTAACTATGAATTTTTCAACATGGATTGTCTTTCATAACTGGAAATGTTGATTTAATGATGCTGGATTTGTCAATTGTTTTTCATTCTGGATCTTCAAAATAATGCTCCTCTTGGTCCTTATATTGAACAACATTGAAATACAGTAAAAACCCGCGTATAAGAACCTACAATTTCGCAAGTCAGCCTGACTAGGTTCTTATGTTTTGGGTATTTAGTGGGAAATGAGGATGTTCGGGTTCTTATAAAATTGGTTCTTATTTTATTCAGAGTTTTCGGGAATTTCATTCCTTAGTTAGAACAAATTTTATCTTGGCTAGAATAAAACTTCAGGCCTATTTTGTACTGTCACCAGAACAGCAATTTGCGGAAGAATCATACATTTTTATATAATCCAAAGAAAAGCTTTCAAAAGCTTCTCATCAGATAATACAAAAATTTCTGATTATTCCACAAACTTCTGTTGTGAATAAGACCCCTTGATCTCTACAAATTAGTACCTATTTTAAATTTCAGGCTGCATGGGTTCTTAAACAATGGGGGTCTAATTGCTAAAATTTCAGCCTGCAGGTTCTTAATCCAGTAGGTTCTTATACATGGGTTTTTACTATTGCCACCTTTTTCTAGTCTGGTCCTTGGGAAGATCTATCAAAAAGCTGAATTCCAAATTGGCCTTGGAACACAAAATTTTGAAAAAGTGCAGAGATCGTTCTTTTTGTAAGTTCTCCCTTCACAGCTTCAAATCTATCTGCATGTTAAACCATCACAAAATGTCAATTGGAATATAGGATTCCAACTTTCTTTGAATTTAGTTTTTGGAAGGTAAATTGAATTGAATTGTCACATTTTGGTTGACAGCGATGCTTTCAGTGAAGAGTTGTAAAATATTTCAAGGTAGGAACACCACAAAATGGTGCAGAACAAAGATTTTTTTAGATTAAGTCCTTACATACAAGAAATTTGATATTCATCTCAGCAAACAAAACATCTTCAGAGACAGAGCATAACTTTTGGCAGGTTAGTTTTTTAGTTTTCATTAACAAATATATTGCCTAATGATTATGCAGAATCTCAAAAGACAGCCAAGCTTTTCAATCAAATGTTGCCAATAACTTTATTTCAGGAAGAAAAGTGCAATCTATTTGATGAACTTTTTTGGGACATTAACACTCAATGCTAACACTAATGTAAAGTGAACAAGATGTGACATTTTGCCAGGTTTAATCAGGCTCCATATTTTCAGAAGATTTTTGCATAGCCGGCAAGAGTTTCTCCCGGTAAAGGCCTTTCGTTTTGGTGCCATCTATGCCACAGAGAAGTGCCCAGATTCATTGGGGATCTATTTTGCACCTGAAGGCAATGCTATCCAAGTGGGGTCACACCCTGTAGCTGGCACTACAAACCACAAGCCAGCGTCCATCCGTGCCGCAGGCCCACTTCAGCCGTATAGCTGCCAGAAATCTTTACTGCGTACACAAATAAACGTTGCTTGCTTGCTCCCATGCTCATCTACATTATCAAGGTCTGGAAAAGAGCCACTACTGTGATTGCAAAGCATTGCTTTATGCCTTGCCAGATCGGAAAGTTTGCAAAGTATGCAAGGAAGATGCGCATCTGGCGATTGTTTTAAAAACAACAACTCTATTGGTCTTCCTTTGTTATGCTTACAATCAGAATAACAAAAGAAAACTAATAGAAATGTTGTTTTTAAAACAATAGCCAGATGCGCATCTTCCTTGCATACTTTGCAAATTTTCTGATCTGGCAAGCTGCGCATGGAGCATCTCCTGCTTGCAAAACATAAGATGCAGCCTGTGTGCTTTGCACAACAAAAATACAAGCGATACATTGTGAAATACACTTACGGTAAACTTAACTTACCCTTCACCACTCTGCCTAACTTCATCTGGTTTTGTATCTACTTCTGCTGCTAATAAATTGGGCCCAGTGGCAACTGTCCCTTGTCCATTTTTACCTCCCTGCATTGTCTCAGGTGATCCCTCATTACTATGTTTACTATCAGCTCCATTAGAACTAGAGTCCACAGATTTTAAATTTGATTCGTTGGGTTGTTGTACTCTTTCCTGTCTATTTGTAGGTAAGTTCTGAATAATTCTATCACGACTTTCTGGTACATAATTCGTTGGGGCATTGTTATTGGGGCCGGGAGTTTTTGGTTCCGATGGATTTCGTTCTAACTTTCCCTCAGACGATGAATCCATAAATTCTTGGCATGCCCAACGTCCTCTTTTGTAAGGCTCTACTCGAGCAATTTTCACAATCTTAAATCTAGATGTGAGGCCTACAGTACTGGAATGAGTCTGCGAGACTTCACTTCCGTTTGAGTTTTTATCTTTAATTTCCCCAAGAGATTCTTGAGCTATTGGACTGCTAAGTCGTTTAAGTTCTGTCGGGCTCAATGCTTCCTGACTCTCAGATAAAGTATCGTCAAGTTCGGAATCGTCGACTTCATTCCCAACGCTATCACCTCTGTTTTCTGAATTCTCCACATTGGTTATCTCGAAGAGGCTCTTCTTTGGCCTACCTCCTTCAGCAGGCCCATTCGCAATCTTATTCTCCGCGCACATTTCTCCTCGATCATTGCCTCCTTTCTCAATAGCCATACTACTAGCTTTAACACCAGTCAAAGAGCTTTCATTTCCTGAGGACAGTGCTTCAAGAGCAGGCTTCGTCGCTGTTTGGTGCGTAGTGTCGTCTTGTTGGTTCGCCATTGACGACTTGTGCCTTCTCGACTTGTGCCTTCCCTTTCGAAGCTGCCTTTCAAGAAAGAGTAGGCATTTCACGATAATTTTCCAAGCGTATGATGTGTTATTATCCATAAGGCTCTTTCCAAGTCATCTCCATCACTCTAAGACAGTTTCAGGCCGGAATTTATTCACACACCTCCCTTGTCTTCTTCACGTACTTGTCCGCCACATTGGATAGGTTAGGCTCACGGCCAGCATGCACTTCAACACTACAATTTCCGGGGGTTCTTCCAAATAACTATAACTTTGTGTGCTCTTCAAGGCCTGAACATAACGCAAAATCTTTGGGTGACCCAAGGGGTCTAAAGGGGCATATAACACCCTAGAAATCTTTTGTTTTCCTATGAAATCTTAAACGCTTGATAAATTGTTTCGCTATTCTTAAAATATCGTACACTCTCTCAAATTTTATCCATTTTTTAGACAAGGACTGTTGCCTCAGAAAAAGCTGTTTTCCAAGGGGCTATTTGAGAGAGTGATCTCTAGGAGACCGAGGACTGCCCCTTTTATCTGAGCCTTTTGTTATGCTGGTAAAGTTCAGAGCAGAACAGCTGGGAAACCTATTGCCATGCGCGAGAATCTCTTTGTTTCTTTGCTAAGTCTTGTTTGGATTGTGGCCGGATTATCCGCCCACACTCTTTCCACAAAACCAAACATGCTTTCTGCGCATGATCAAGGTTTCCTTTTTGGGGGATAACCGTTGCTTTGAACTTTGACGATTTGTATCCCCAACAATCTCTAGGAGAAGGATATTACATGAGAAAGAAAGGATATCTACGGGGCTTTAGGTTCTTTTGAAGAAAAATAATGGATTTCTGTCCAAACTTTATATGTGAGGGCCTGATGCGCACAAAACTTCCTCGCAAAAAGCGCGAGAGATTTTTCCAGGATTTCTGACATTTCGTGGATTCTAACACAATAGTAGCTGTCTGTATGCCTATTCCAGCCCGCAAAAAGCATGTCTGAAAATTGAAGACTGTAAATAAGTCCCATTCGCATTTGGCAAAATGCTTTTGAGTTCGTCGAAAAATTCCTAAAAAGCTGCAAAGTTCTATTCTTCTCCTAAGAAACTGGCTCACTTTTTGCACGAGTATTCGAACCTTGCTACAAATACAATGAAATTTTTATTAGGATATTTCTGATGAAATCCACGCAGACTAAACTCTATATCAAATTAAATATCACATGAGATATGCTAAAACGCAAAATTAACCATCGAAGACCCTCCATTCTTTTTTCTTCGCGGACATTTTCACGTGGCATCCATAGACAAATTTAAATTCTTACCGTAAAAGCCAGTTAATCTTAGATAAGAGAAACTGTTGCACGAAACAATCTCTGTTTGAAAAACCTAATTTCCTTATTTGGTGAACCTCCCGTTTTGGTATGCTTTCGAATTTCTGCTACTTTCATCTTTGGTCTCAAAGGTTTGACAAGGTAGATGACGTCATCATCCATATCTTGATATCAGCTCATTCATGCTTATTGGATGACCCCCGTGATTTGAAAGACTCAGCCCAGATCTTGATTGTGCGCGCGCGCAACCCGCGAGATCAGGGTAACCTCGCATTGGAATGCAGCGGAAACTCTTCAGACAGGGATTGCCACGTCAAGTGCATCTTGCCAAAAGGGCTGTTTTGTGGGAATGCGGGGGTTGTACTTTTCGTTGCATTTGGGTAGCTAATGTGAATGATTATTGGGAGGATTTTCATTCACTTTGATCGTATTTCATGGTATACGTGTATCATTTTGAATGTTATGTGGGTTTTAACCTGACATTTCTCAGATCAATCAACTGGAGGGAAATGAGGCAAGTACGCAGAGGGACACGGCGGGGCACAAAAGACAAGTAAAGGCAAAACAAGATACGTTTTAATGAAACTTCTTCTCTGTTATGCAAATACTTGCAAACTGTATGTGATTTACAAGCATAATGCAATTCTAACGAGGCACCGCCGAGATGTAATATGTGTAAAGGAGGTTTATCAGACTTGGCTCCTCCGTCCCAATATAATAAAAGGCCCTACCTACGTAATCAATTCGTAAAATTTTAATTCCGTCATCTTACCGAAGCTTCAACTTAATTTTTAAGATTGTTCTCGTAAATTTGGGTGCATCACTTCCTACCTTCTGAAAGCAGGAATTATTAGCCGATAGTCCTATTTATTGATACACCCTAAAACAACAACTACCAAATGGCTTGTTCTCGATTATGTAGGGGCTTTGTGATGCATATTTAAGAGCTTCCATTTCATTAGAAAGCAATGCCTGAGCTAAAAAAAACATCGTCTTCTATTTTGATTGTTAAAACATTGATCAATGGGGGAAGATATACTTTTCCTTCCTGCGAAGCAACTAAAAGTCTTCCTTCCACTCTTTTATCAATTTTTTCTTGTGCCAGATTTCAGTTGAATTATTGCACAAATACGTATTTCAGTTTTCTTGGGTATTTCTAGACACCTAACTTCTTTCCCCTCTCCATCCTTCCCCAGGGGGGCTCCCTATTAGTAGGTGACGGGGGCAGACATTTTTTGGGTGTGGGAAACGGTGCCTAGTATACCTTTGGGTATGTTATTTGGTGCATATAGTCGATGTATTTTTGCGGTTGCAGATGAGAAAATTTGTGTTAAGCTGAGTCTTTCACTAAAATATTGCAGCACAGTTGCTGAAAAAGCTGTAGAACCCCTAATTTTTATTTACTATGCAGCAATGAGTATATTTTTGGGGTCTAAAAATGTCATAAGTTCAGTATAATTTTGGGCATTCTTCATTTCTTCTCCCTTTTCTATCTTTTTCTTCCTTCTATTCCGCTTTCTCTCTGTTTTGCCCTTTTCTTCCTTCCAGAGAAAAAACCTTCCTGTGATGCTGCTTTACAGCTTCACGCACTTTTTCCACCTCTGAAATTGAGCCAATCATTTGTGGTTTTATAAAAAAGCTAAAGGAAGCTAGTTTTCGGGAATTCTACATTGACATTAAGATAATGCATTTTAAATTAAGAATAGGTCCTCAAAATTAAATCGAGGCCTCAGTTAGGCAACGGAGTTGTAATTATTCAAATTGATGTTAAGGTTTTTGTAATACCATGTTTCAAAAGGGTATACAGTATTCTGACTCAGCTGGTACTTTGAAGTGAGGTCAACAAAGCTCTGTCAGAAAATGTTGAGAAAATTATAAATTTCTACTATTTCATGGAAGGACTTATTATCAACGGTTTTCTGTAGCACCTTCGATATAGAGAAAGACAAAATATCGTTCATTTTCATCTTACCAATTTACCGGGAACAATATGATTAAAATAAGCACAATTTCAAGATGTACCATACACGTTTTTTTTTTTATAAGAAACTGGTTTATAAGAAACTAGTACTACGATGACCAAAAATTTAAGAAACTCTAGTACTACGCTCAAGAACAGTTAAGAAACTCTAAAACGTTATATCTGTATGTCTCTCTTATTCTATGTCTCTCTAACAAAGATGCCTTCGTCTTTTCTTGACTTTTAACTGCAAAATTTGTAAATTTTTGCCTCGATGTGCATGGCTTCTTCTTGATGACAATGTCAATGCAAAATGGAAGCCCTTTGTCGAGATGAAGGCTCAACTTCGAACAGTACCGCAATTTTAGGCCCAAAAAATAAGAAACTAATTAAGAAACTTTTACTACTAAAACACCGAAATCTTCATGCGAAATTAAGAAACTTTTAGTACTATGTGCTGATCCAAGTTTCTTATAAAAAAAAAACGTGTACCACTGCAGAAAATTCCATCGAATGAACAAATTGATGATTTTAAAATCCAATAATAATAGTTTCTCAAATAAAATACATTCCTTTACATTTCAAAAACCTATACCGTATACTTTACTTGCTCAAAACAGAGACAACATTTATCAATTCTACATGTTTTACAACTGTCGAATATTTTGGTGGAAACAAACTTGTGTGTCGTGGAACTAACAATCCTCTGAATCTGAAACTTTGCTGAGGAAATATTTAGTTCTTTTCCAATCATAAATACATCTGATCTTTTCGACCAACGTTTGAGCACATCTTCTTACACTATGATATGACTTCAAAATAATAGTATCTCAATGTTTACTTGGGAAAACCAATAAATATGGAAACGCTAAGACCAGATTCAACCGACGAAATTCTTATCACCAAATCAGAGCATAGGTTTCAAATCTTTAAAAAGGCTTGTGTAAAATTGAGTGACCTATTTCTTTGAACTGAATGACTTCAAAGAAACTTTAGCTAATTCTCTATAATTCTACCGTTGGAATTTTCTGAAATCTTCGATATTTTCAGAATTAGAGTGTTTTTCTTCTTTTTCAAGAATTCAAGAAAAATTTTCAAAAAAACTTAAAACCATCGTAATTTCTAAAATGTTTGACGTAACATGAAATAATTTCGAAGAAAGCCATAGTTTATGAATGCCTACAATATGGTATCAAGCAAAAGTCTGTCACTCTTCTGGTTTATGATTTAGACATTTGATGACGTCACATCCTCAAATAAGCTGAAATGTAAGATACACCATAATTTCCAAAAATATTCAAAATTTTTGAAAAGTCCAACGGTAGAATTATAGATAAGTGTCTAAAGTTTCTTTCAAGCCATTCAATCAGAAGAAATAGGTCATTGAATTTTACACCCACCTTTTTTCGCCGATTTAAAGATTTGGAACCTATGCTCCAAATCAGATTGTCTTTTCAACAGCAAAGCTTTTCCCACTATCCTCTGGCGACGTACAAACAAGTTTCTTATAAAAGAAGCAATGTGTAGCCAATATGAGTTCTTACAGTTATCATTTGATATTTTATCATCTATTTCCCATCGGAACAAACCCACCTCGATCCCTGGGCGTTAAATATGACAAAAGGTCCTGGGGACGAGGTTGAAACCAGACATCACCTCTGAAATAGTTTGGCTTGGCTGTGGCTAAATGATGAATTTGATACAAAGCGTAACAATGAGTTCTAAAAGCCAGCAACAATCCTATGACATGATTTTAAAAGAATTGAGATTTTGGGGTCACTTAGTATTCACTGTCATTTATCTGTGGTCGTTTCAAACATTCGAAAAATTTTGAAAAATCTTGTGCAGAAGATGTCACCTGTAAACCTGTCAAATAAGAGCGCCTGCATGCTTTATTTCAAGTGGAAGTAAACCATGTCTTTCATAAATTTTTAAATCCATTGTCATTATTCTAGAGCTGAAAAACTAACGGGATTCAGCGAAACTTTTCGAGCTTTTTAATGTGTTTTGAAAACAGCTGTAACAAGATCGCCCATAACAGAATTCAATCAAATGATTTTTCACACCCACAATCACTCCTTCAATGATTTAAAAATATACCAGCTGTGTCAAGGAAGTATTGGCAATAAAAAGTAATATCTTTAAATGCTAATGCATCGTAATTTGAATGAATCGCAAACTATCGTATACACCTATTTTACGTGAAACTAAGAATTTAGGCCAGTACAGAAAGTGTTTTTAAAATCATCAGATCTTTGAGTACTCAGGGATTTTACGAGTTTCTTAAAGGTACTGGAGTCTTAATCTTTTGGCGACCAGAGAGTTGAGTTTCTTACAAGCGGCTTCTTATACAAAAGAGCGTGTAGTTCAAATATCAACTTTAGCGTGAACATCTATTTCACTGAATACCACATACATGCATGTAGTTTCATAAGAAACTTATGTCGGTGGCTGATAGCCACTTTCTTAAATCTTAGGACATCTTTGCTACCAAACGTTTCTTTCGGGTTTGTTAAATTCTTATTACTGTGAATGTGGAACAAAATTTTTCTGTGTAAAGAGGATTCCCAAAGTACCTACTAAGATATCAAAGCAAATATTGACATATATTGCCCTCAAAACAATTTCAAAGCAATCGTAAATATTTCACAGTATCAAAACCTTTTTGAGTGACTTTGGTAAGCTGCCTGAGCTGTTTCAGTCCATGCTGCATGGTTTCTAATTTTCGAAAAATTGAGCCTACAGCTTCTTATAAAAAGATATGAGTGTAATGTGCAACTGAGTTACTGAACAAATGAACCCACAGCTTCTTATAAGCAGTTTCTTGTGAAAAGATTATTGTATTGTGCTAGAGTTATTTGTGATTTCGATGGGATGGAATCTATTTTCGAAAGACTTGAAATGATTGCAATATGACCAACTGACTTGCTCGTCAATTCGATCAAAGATTTTAGGTCTTGTGTTGATGACAGAGAATCATACAGACTACTTTGACCAACCAATATTTTGAAAAAGTTGCCATTTAACAAATCAATAAGTATCAGAATGAATGGATAAAATAAATAGTTGGAAAACTGCTGGGTGAGTAAAAAAGATGTACACATTGTTTGAAAGGACATACTGCAAAAACCAAGCAAATAATTGCAAAAAGTTTCAATTCTTCGTTTTACAGGGGCTCCAACTTAATTTTTGATCATTTTTTCTGATAATTTTGGTTGTGTACTTCTTTCAGAGGTTAAATTTCCGCCCAAAATCACTTTAATCAAAATACTCACAAGCAATCGAAAACATGCCGTCTATTCTGATACAGATTTTGAAAAAACCCGTTCTTTTCTTACCCCGGTATTGATCAGAGAGACTTTTTATATCCCATTGTCTCCTTATAATCATGTCATTATAAAGCGATATTCCGTTTCAGAAAAAGTCATTACCATTCTAGTAAGTCGAGAGCACATTAAATAGAGCTAACACGCGAAAATTCCCTAACTGAGAGCGAGCGAAATCGAGTGTTATATACAACAACAAAACTTCAGCAAAACGTCAGCCAAGCACTGAAAGTCTTTGCAGTATGATTTTTAAAACAGTGGATAATTTTTTCTGAATCACTTGGTACAGACTTATAAAGTCTACACCTCTTTCGAACCCACCCAGTATTAATACAAACAACCACTGGGTTGGCTGTTTCCGCATCACCCTCATAAATAGCTAACAATGAGTAATACCTATATCACGGGTTTCTGCACTGTCGGTAGATATTTTAGAATACGTGTCCATGGTTGGTTCTGCGATACCTTTGATGTCGTTATTTTCCACATGAAAGGCCCAACAACTAAGCTCAGCATGGTAACGGATAAGATGACAAGGTAAACCTGTGAAAAGAATTGTAGGTTAGATGAATGATTATAACGTAAATATAGGGCTGCTTTCTATAACATACACAATAGTCGCGATAGTCGTACTTTGCAGAAATTGTTTTTGCAGAAAATTGCAGAAATTTGAGATATATCTTTGAGTCTCTGGATCTCAGCGTGTCCTGCTTTGCATCATGGAATTAAAATCTACAGAAAGGATGACATGACAGGCTAGTGTATTTCTCTTCAGATTCAATGGCCTCAATGGCTAGACTTATGACATTTCGTCCCTTTTTTCCATGCGTTCTTTGATTTGCAGATATCACTTGTTCAGTAGGGACTCATTTCATTACTCTTATAAACTTATAAAATTGTTTCTACAGAGAAAGATTACTGCCTGAAAGGTATGCATTTTGAGATGATTAGGTTCGTAAAACATTATTCTTTGTACTACGAGTTTGCTTTTCAATGTTGAAGCTCTTTAAACCAGAAATTGAAGCGATTTTGTTGAGTGTACGAGAATTCCCGCTAGTTTAGGCCATTTTGACACAGGGGGCCCATTTTATAAGAGTAATGAAATGAGTCCCTTATTGAGCAGGTGATATCTGCAAATCAAAGTACGCAGGGAAACAAGGGACGAAATCTCATAAGTCTACTCAATGGCCTGAAATTGAACATTAGGTAATTTCTTGTCTTTCCACTGTGAACTTTGTTGACATTTGGATTATTATCAAAACGACTTTAGCGTTTTTCTTTTTATGTAAAAGAATTCAAGAAACACAGTTTAAAAACCCATAGGAATTAGGAACGTCCAAAAAATCATGGAAAATGGGAGGATCTTTAAGGAAACTAGAGTCTACAAAGGTCTACAAAATAAGTGCTAAGAATGAGAATTTGGCTTTCTTATGGTCTACATTACGATCTCCTTAGCTGAAATTATTGAAATATAAAAGTTGTTGTAATTATTCGTCGGAAATTAAACTAGTCCAGCATTTTTAATCCCTGTTCTGTATACACACAAGTTTAGATGCTCTTTTGCGGGGATGATCAAAACTGAAGGCCATCGATAAACATATCCTCTTTCGAATAATTGTCTTTCATGCAATAAATTGTTTTTAGTTTCTGTTGTTTTCGAAAGTATCTAACATAGCTACCTACAATAAAGCTCTATTAAGCCTTCAAGGGGTTCATTTAATTTTGGAGACTCCAGAGGGGGGCTTAAAAGAGAGGGGCTGGGTTTATTCGCCAAGTCGGATGACAAGGACATAGATATAGGCAAATAATAAGGTAAGACAAAATAGTTTACGATAACAAAGCGTGTTTCAAGATAGTAGGGAAATTCCGACAGCAGAGGAAATTTCCCGTCCTTGGGGAGTTGGACCTCGCTTTCTGATTGGCCTCAAGCAATCTAACAATAAGGGAGCTGCACACAATGGCTACATGAGAAGTCAAGGATAGACTAGTATGAAGTGAGATTAAGGCCAAAATTAAAAGTTAAATGTTGAAAGACATTTTGACATCCAAACATACAAAATGATATTCAAACATGCAATTTGACAAGACAATCTCTAATGTAAAAGGCAATTTAACATATAAAACGCATTTCGATATGCCAATACGATATGCCACTTCGATATGACAAAACGATATGACAAAACGAGATGACAAAACGACATGACAAACAATGAGCCATTTCGATATGTTTGGATGTCAAAATGTCTTTCAGCATTCAACTTCAAATTTTGGCCTTAATCTCACTTCATAGACTAGATTTTAGGTTGACAATTTCCCTATGATTTCATGGCAATTACAACCATGATCCCTTACCTCTCTTGATATTAAGGCAAATCGTCTTGCTCTGCTTCCAAGGACGAAAGAAAATTCACTAATCTGGAGGAGCCCTGATGCTACCATCCATTTAGATTGGCTGCCCTTGGGTAGCAGATAACCAAGAACCAATGAAGCCACGGAAAACTGAGTAATGAAAGAAAAACGGAAATCAATATATCTAAAATGCTTTAAATATAGCCAGATAAATGCTTTATCGGGGCCTGTCTCTCGCTGGAGTGGAGGGTAGAGTTGCCCTAAGCTGAACTTGCACCTAAGGCGCCGTTCTCGACACTCTTTGGACCTATAAAGTGCGGCAAAACAGCGAAGTTGGATTGATCTGGCTTTGCTGCGTGCGCCGCATTGAAAGATCGCCTCAGGTGTAAATTCGGCCTTTGTCTTTTATTAGTAGTGTAAAGTTAATTTCATCTGTAAATAGTTGGTTAATTTGTGATGTTGTGTGTGGAGGCAACTCGATAACGTTATGTTTCTTTGCCTCCACCTCAACAATAATTAAATTTGAGTTTTGTTACTTGTATTTTAAATTTTGATGTTATAGAAACAAAAACAAAAAAAATATTTTAAGGCAAGAACATCGCAAAACAATACAAAGCAAAGGCAACTATTGATTATACAGGGTGTTTCAGAAAAAACGTAACCCAACAAAAATTAAAAATCTTTAAAAATCTTTAAAAATGATAACCATCTGAATACCTAACGATAAGCAGTTTGGACACAAGAATGGAATTATTGATCATTTAATTGATAGTATAGTTCATATGGCCGACTTCTATTCCCATTGGATGCATTTATTAAAGGGAATCGACATAGTTAAAAGCTGGCCCGGGCCAGGTAAAAAATATATTCTATTATACTCGACCACTTTGACGCATCCGGTCTCATTGTGTAGCTGAAGAAACAATGGATTTGTGGGCGTTTCTTCAGCCTATTTATAGCGGCTATGAGATATAGCTATGTCTATAGCTATGTCTATAGCTATGGTAAAATAAGCTCTCACAAAGATAGGTTTTCATCTTTGTAAATGCTCTATCACTTTCCGGTATGTGAAATAGGCTTCCTTACGAAAACGTACATTTAGTGATGAATAATTCAATTAATACACCCAACCTGGATATCGTTGGAAAGAAGATAGATTGTACTTTCAGATGGTATGCAAATTCGTTCAAATATCATTGTTTCCTGAAGAATCTCGAATAAAGGATGGCGGCGTTTTTTTTCTGAAACACACTGTATATAAACGAGCTGATGTTTCGCCTCGACATACGAGGGTTTATTAAAGCTAAACTCTTCTGTAGAAGCTTTTCATGCCGATGTGAAATATCAGCTTGTCTATATATAACCAATATTCAATTTGAAAAATAGCGGTCTTTGCTTTCGCGTTGTTTTGCTGTGTTCTTGCCTTCAAACTTTTATGCTACTCTGCATTGCATGCATCTTCAAGCAATTTTTTCTCAATAAAATTGAAATAAACTTAAGTTTTGTCCCTTTCTCTTGGGGGGCTGAAGTCCTCGCCTTAGTAAAGTGCATTTGTTTCATTAAAATCGCTCGCGCATATTCTACGAGTTCCGTGTGACTGTCCTACTGCTGCTCCTCAAAATGCTTCAAGGACTGGGACAATTGCAAATTCATTTATCATAATTTATCAAGTTGTTAGTTTAAAATCATAGAAACTACATCATCTACCCTTTGAGAAAATGAAGTAGACCATGCAGATAAATCTAGATTAAGGGACATTTGTCATTTGACTTTCTCACATGAGATTGCCCTGTCAATTGTTCCAAAATCTTAAGCAAGGAAAGACAGTTTGATCAACAGCTGAAAAAATTGCCCGTAAATTTTGCATGAAAATGAACCATGAACGATTTCACAAATAAATTTCACGTCTAAGTTAGCCTTAGAGTTCGCACCGGTTTTGTGTTGTACAGGAAAATATAAAGCCCGAGGTCTGTGCAATAAGACCGAGGGCTTTATATTTTCCTGTACAACTACAAAACCCGGTTAGTATGAGTTTTATTACCTGATAGCTTCTAATTTTGACTTATATCACTTAGTCAAACGCATTTTGTTACTGTTATGTCGCTTAAGTTTATTGTAAATATCACAGGCCTGAATCAGTTGCTGTTGTGACAAAAATGCGTCCTTGTATCGTATTATACAAGGCTACGGGAAAACCGCGGGAAATGTGCGACTAACCAACGGGATTGACGGGATTCTTGTATTGCCTCGTTTTTGAAACGTCAGTCAGGTAATAATTGATGGCAAAAACTCAAGCACGAGTGGCTGCAATATGGGATAAATAAGAGAGGCAAGACTGCAATGGTTTCGACACATTATGAGAAGAGAACAGGAAGACCCAATCAAGATAGCATGGATATATCCAGTAGAAGGAAGACGGTCATGCCAGCTGGAAGACAAATAATGAAATGGAAAGACAGTGTTGAAAGAGATATGAGAGAACTCAACCTAGAAGATGGGGGTGGCCAGGACAGGTCATATTGGTATTGGTATCATATCAATGTACCAGAGCGGCTGACCCCATCCAGGACGAAGGGACAGAAGAACGAGAAGATCTAAGTTAGCCTCTCCATAATAAAATATTTCATGACTGAATGAAAAAGATTGTAAATTCAGGATCTTATATCTCGAAAAAACTGAGCCTTTTTAGTTGTCAGTTACAACAATAATTTCAGATAGGTGAGATTAATAGGTTTTCAGTCGTTCTCTAAGTTGTTTAAGAAAACTGCTGATGAATTTGTGAAGTTTATTATATTTATGCTAGTTTAGTTAAGATCATGTGGCTTATTTAAAAACAAAGTAATCAACTGGCACTTCATGCATTGAATAATTAATAAATGATGAACTAAATGATGATAAAACATTTTATAATCATATTTCGAAATTAAAAATATTTTCCACTTACTTCATGACAAACTTTATGTTGAATAAGTTATGAAAAAACATTTACATCTCAAAATACCACTTTTTCAATGAACATTAAAATACATAAGTACAACCAGCGGATGATACACATTTCCACCATTTCTAGCATTGGTTCCAAATCTCTCAAAAGGCTCGTGTAAAATTCTATGACCTTTTTCTTTGCATTGAATGGCTTGAAAAAAGCTTTAGCTATTGTGCTATGTTTCTACAATTGGACTCTCTCAAAGTCTAGAATGTTTTTTCAAATTACAGAGTATTTCAGGTTTCAACTCATTTTAGGATGTAACGTCACCAAATTCCTAAATCCTAAGCCTGCAGAGGGAACAGCTTGTGCTGTGCATCATATTGTAGACATTCATAAACTATGGTTTCCTTGAATATCGTTCTATATTTCCTCGAACAGTTTAGAAATTATGATGGCTTTAAGTATTTGTCAACATTTTCCTTGAATTCTTAAAAAGAAGAATAACCCTCTAAATCTGAAAATATTGAAATTTTTGGAAAAAGTCCAGCGGTAGAATTATAGCAAAGTAGCTTGAGGTTCTTTCAAGCCACTCAATTACAAGAAATAAGTCATAGAATTTTACACAAGCCTTTTCAAAGATTTGGAACATATACTGTTTTGCCTTACCTTACTCAACCTCAACTTGATAGTCTGGGTAAATTTCATTAAAATCTTGCACTCAAAAAAGGTTTCGGAACTTTTTTAGTCTTGGGGCTACTATTTTTGGCCCATCCTACATATATCTAAACACAAGATGACGATGAAAAACCTTTGAATTACAATGAGTAATACCTTTATCAGAATCACCATAGCAGTAATGGGAACCATGATTGCTATTTCTGAAAATACAAATGCTGGAAAAACGTGTAGACCTAGAAAAGAAATGAATCAGGAAATATCACAGACTACCAGATTAGATTGATTACATGTTGGTATTTATCACTATTGATAGACTGATGGACGCTCAAACTACGACGCATGGACTTTCACATTGAAAATTACGACGAAATTGCTTCCCTCGAATTCATGTCCGGATATGGAAACCATAGCAACACTGTACAAAAAGCTGAGTGCTCCAGGCAATCGCGTATGGGCCTAAGTTATCCATGATGTTAGCCATGAGCAAAAGCCCCAAGTATCCAGATGAATGTTTCCTCAATCAAAGAAGCAACAAACCCTTCACTTTGAACCAGGAGTTCCTCATTTTGAAGGCCACCTAGCTTCCATGAGCTTCACCGCAGCAATGAGAATTTGCAACTGTCAAAGGTTGCCATGACTAAATACAGAACATGCAAAAAAGGGCTTTAAATATTCGGCTCTAAAAATATGGAACGATACGCCTGTTGATATACGAGAGGCCTCAACTCTCGGTTGCTTTAAAAAACAATTGAAAGCACACCTACTGGCTGATCAAAAACGTTAACTTCAAAACACGACCCCCTGGAAGAACAGCAATATTAACAATTTAGATACTACATTGCCTTTGAAATTATTTTTGTTTGTTTGTTTTATAAGATTGTATATATGTATTATTAGATGCTGAAGGGTTTATTTTTCGTGTATAAATATTTATTCATATCATATCATATCATATCATAGCCTAAGCCTCGTTTGTGAGCCGTCTCAATGTTTTATGTGAAAGTCCATAAGTCCAGTTTGAGCAAAAAATCCAATTCAATTAAGAAAATGTAAAAAGTGATAAAAAGTGTTGTTGTCGTTGTTGCGATAACTGGAACTATGTCGTGAGTCTACTACTGGGTGACCACAAAAATGTCAAGAGCCAGATCGCACATAGCTTCATGAAAGCAAATGTTATGAACACATAAAAGGTATCAGCATGTAGTTGAAAGGCTTTTTACGTTGGTCAGTTTAAGTAATGACTCCCCTCTGAAGAATCAGTATCGAAATGATGGTGATTCGTTTATTTCTCGAACTACCCCTTCCTTTTTCAGTCCATGTTTTGGAAGATGTGAAAGAACCAAATTCCAAATTTGCATGGGAACGCAAAATTTGAATAAGAAACAGAAGTCAACATTTTGCTGACAACAGATTTTCACCAAAGACTCCAAATCCATCTATATGTTAAGTTTTCACAAAAGGTCAATGGCGATCATTTCACTCTGAATGAGGAATCGAAATGTTCTTAAAGGTAATGTGTCCATGTAAGTACAGCGACTTTGCTGTTTTCATGTGATAATTCATGTGATCACTTTACCATAGATTTAGAAAGATAGCCAGCTCTAATATAAGCAGACTGATGACTTACTTGCGGCTGCGATTCCAGAGCTGAACCCGAAGTCTCACAGCAGGCAGCCTCGTTGTGAAATTTAAATTCTAGTTTTGCATGTGTTCAGTTAAATTCTACCAATCACAGTGCGCTCCTCGGGCTCTTCGTCAGCATCGTGTCAGCACATTTTGACAAGAGTGTATACGCTGCTGTACTTACATGGACACATTACCTTTAAAATCTGTTTTTGGATAGTACTCATAGCTTCAAGTGACCATGCAGCATCTCAAAAGATAGCCAAGCCTTTTAACGAAACGTTGCTATAAAGCATTTGTCAACAACGTTTGAGTTCATGAAGCTACAATCCTTGCCAACACAACTTCAAAAAAACATGTCATTTCTCTGCTTTCTTGTCTGACGAAGCATCCAGAATACATTGCAGGAAACTTATTGTTTCTCTTTTTCCCTGCCCCCTGCCCCCTGAACAATGTTGGTCTGAAGCACTGATCACCAAATATGAAGAAAATGGCTTTGGCTGCGTTGTTGTGCCCATGAGAAATGCGTAATCGCACAAGGGACCAACATTGTAAGGGGGAAGGGGGGAGAGCTGAGCAAACATATGTGATTTTTTCAAGAGTTTTGGCAAGGATTGTAGTTATGATTTAGCTCGTGAAGTTTTTTTGAGTCACCCGGTATCTGACCTTGAACACTGACGATTCAACCTTTGGTCAAAATCCTGAGCAATACTCTAGGCTTTTAATGAATGTTTCAAATAGCTAGTTCTTGTGTTCATTTAAATTTTTGAAAGGGATACAAATAAAATTCTTTGTTTGGAAACTCCCTGGACTTGCTACAAGTCTATCTTTTGGTCCTAAAGAAGATGGTCCTAAAGATTTCCTTTCTTGTTTTTTCTTTATTTTTCTCCTCTCGTTTTTTCCGTTTCTTTTTCACGAACCAAAAAAGAGACTTGTAGCAAGTCCAGAAACTGCCTAAATCAGTCAAAACTATTGATAGAATTTTCTGACGCTTGAACAATGCAAGAAAAAAACTAAGCACTTCGAGCAGAGCAGACTGATTACGATGAGTCCCAATAATAGCTCATCAAAGCGAGATTTACATCACACCGAGATCGCTCGTAGTGGGCTTATAATGTAACGGCACTTTTGTTGATTAAGGTAACGACGCTATTTTGTGAGGACAAGTTTTAGACTTCCCGAGAAATGATTTAAAAAGCTTTTAAAAATTTACTCCTGATGGTAAGTACTTACCAATGGATGCGAAGAAAATACAGGCAAAAAAATCACGAACAGGTTCAATGAACGCAGATGCCTGAAATGAACAAGAAAAAGAGATGATACAAAAACAGTTAAAGAAGTGCTGATATCAGTTGTGTTTCGGATTGCGCGAAAGTCTTCCGTGTGTTACAGAAATTGAACATCGCGTTGAAAAATGGAAGGCTAATTTGCACTTTGGCGGACACACTTTTAACATTTCTCCGTGTTTGAATTTTGTACCGATTTTGGATGGAGAATATACCAGTTTTTAGATTAAAGTACCCGCTTCAGATTTCAGCCATGTTTAGGACATTCTGATGTACTCTTGCAAGTGCGAATCAATCGAATCACGATCGAATTTTGCATTTTCAAATCAGACTACATGATTTCTTTTGCTATTGTTTAACAGGCCAATCAGCAATCAGTTCTAACAACACAATTCAATACAACCTCTGTTCTCCTTGGAAGCTTTGTCTGCTAAAGTGCATTTGACACAAACGGAAAAATTTGTCAAAAATCTTCTCTTGAATATGAACGAAAAGCTTAAATTTTTATTGGGTCACCCCGTAATAAGCAAAATTTATTCCGAGAGTAGCTAAACTAAAGATACCGGGTGTCCCAAAAAACTGTGCACAAGTTTGAAAAGTTCTGACGCTGAGGGTTTAAACCTAATCACCCAAAGCACATTTTCTTGTTAACCTTCATTGGCTAATTAAAATTTTCATAATTTTCTGACCACTGTGGGCAACTTGGTTGTAGAGCTATAAATCAGCAAAAGCAAAATGTACTCTTAGGCCCAAACCAGAGCCGCCACTGTTACCGTGTAGTCAAGAAACTCTAAGCATAGCAACCAATGATATTCTCAGGAAACAACTTCCTGCCGATTTGAATTGAACTAATTAACAAAACTAAATCAAAGACTTTCCTGGAGAAAATATATCACTGTATCTTATTGGTCAAGAGACCTTTAATAAAATGAACCAGTTATTCTTAAGATTACAATTTTGCTGTAAAGTAAAGCAAAATAGATTCCCCTTGATTAATGATAACGCAATATGATTGCTTTTTGAGAATGTTTTCTCGTCGGTTTCTTACAATAAGAATTCCGAAACATATCAGCGTTGGATGTCGAGGGCCAACATGCTTCTCGCATGCTTAGGATCGTTAGCTGTTCTCTACTGGGAGCTCTGGTTTGGGCCTAAGATGAAAGTTTACAATTGGCTGATTTATTGCTGTGCAACCAAGTTACCGAAAATTATGAGAAAAAGACCAAAATATAATTCAGGCATTGAGGGTTAACATAAAAATAGTTTATCGGTGATTTAACTGAGACACTTGGCATTAGAATTTTTCAAACTTGTACACAGTTTTTGGGACACCCGGTACCTTAAAAATCTAATATCAAAAACATGTACCTGTTTGCAGATTTGTTCACCCTGACTGCTGATCACAGCACCGCATATGAAACATCCAAGTTCCATAGAGATGCCTAAATGATCTGTTACCTAAAAGCAGCAAAATACCATCATTTCATATCAGTAAGGAAGCTTAGTTAGTAGCAGATGTCCCAAAAATCACCCCTGTTTGAAAAATCATCAACATTTGATTGCAAGTTCGATCTTCAAATTCTTTTGTTTGCGAGTAGACCAAGGATCAAATTATTTTCAGGTATAGCTGATTTGTCATTGGTTTAAAAATTAGAAAATTTAGCTCCTCTTAGGGCTTCCTGGTTTTGAATTATGCTGCAAAAAAGCACTGATTTTCACAAGGTCAATTTCTTCGTAATTAAGCTCTTAGGGTGTGTTTGATTGGCACTTCAAAACCTACCAAATTCATAAATCATAAATGACAGGACGAAAAGCATAATCAAAAATCTAAAAAAATTTCGGCTCTTAGGCAAGATTTACTTTGTTCCTCAAAAAGTATAGCTCAAAATAAGGTTTTTCGAACGTGCAATCTTTTATCTTACGTATTCAAAACAAAAAAATATATCATAATTTGGCTTCATTTCGATCCTGAAAAAAACACTTCAAAAAGAAAATTTTATGGCAAACATCGTGACTTTGCTGCAACTTTTCTTCACTCAACAATTTCTGACAAAAGGTACATAGATTTTGGAGTATAAAATTTCAAACAATGGATGCATCTTTTACTCACACCGTAGGTAAGTACTAGACTTATGACCTGGAGTCTCTTGTTTCCCTTTACTATTTGACTTGATCATGGCTCTTCGGTCAAAAGAGACTCATAATAATACTCTGAAAAACCTGACCTTATTTAGGCCCAAATATACGATTTCCTTGATTGTGAGATGTGTGGATTACTATGGTGACGGCCATCACGATGAAACTTTTGATTCGATTGAACAGCTGATATCAGTCGGACGAGATTCGACATTAGAGGCCATGATTCGCGATGCAAGGCCGTGATTCAATCATGATTCGACTGATGAATGCATAATACGGGGCCAGCTTTTTCATTGTTTCATTATGAGTCCCTATTAATCAAGGTTTACCGAAGGGATACAAGGGACTCATCGTAATCAGCCTAGGTAAAGTACTTACCAAAAGCATTGAGAAGACTATTGTTATTGTTCCTATCACACCAGCCTCGCGCTTGCCAACAAAATGAATCAACCTGAAATAAAAATAAAAACATTTGTCTCTTCTGTGCCCAAGAATAGTTCCTAAAATACAATAACTTTTATCTCTTTGACTCCTTTATCTCTTTAATGGTGCTCCCTGTGGCTTTCTGAGATATTTTGCCTCTGATCAGAAACACAAGAGGATATTGTTACATGTGCAAATCGAAAACAGTTTTGACCCAAATAGTTTTTAAAATATGATAAGAAAATGGGATGGCCCAAATTGTAAATGTAATGCTTGTCAAAATCTATACGGAAATTAGTTTTTTACTCATTTAAAACACTGCAAAAATATTTATACAGGGAGCTATCTATCTATCGATTTCGATTAGTTTACGTCGTACATTTGTACATAGTAAGCTACTGGGGCACTGTGATTAAGACATGGAATTAATACCAAAAAATGAAATTCGAGTATAAGGAAGAGACACGATACTATTGATCAAAACAAACATTTTTCACATCGGAGTTTTGAGTCCAGAGCTATGATTTTTTAAGTTGGCCTATGATGCCAAGTTTTGTTTACATTACGATTTCCGGCCTAATGTTTGCGGTATCGACGAAAAGATACAAACCAAAATTACTATATATCCTCAACGAGAAGGCCGATTTTCAAAACCTATATCTACCCTTTCCAAAAATACAAATTAATTTTCAAAATCTCAGGCTGAAATAGAGCTTTTTCCAAAATGGAGTAGGACATTTTTAAGCACGAAAACAGTAGAAAAATCACAATCTCGTCGTTTATTTCTATTTAACTGTCATTTTTTGGTATTAATTCCATGATTTCTAAAGAGCTGGATCACAGTGCAGGGGTGGATGAAAAACTTCAACTGTTTGAAACTTCGCAATGCGAGGAATACTTGATGCATTGGAATGAATCAAAATTGGATTCATAGCCGAAAGTCTGAAATGCCCTTGCGACGTTTCTCCTACTTTGCATAGCATTGTGAAATATAGATAAAATTTGATTCATAAAAGTTCCATTACTTCGAAAATGCATGAAAAAGGATCAACCTCTAGGGAATTGAACGGTATCTGCATATTGCTCTGAACGAGGAGACTACTTATAAGTAAACCCCTGTTGGGGAGATGAGATACGGTTTGTCCGAGGAAACTTGTGTGTCCCCCGTGCACTAGGTTAATGCTCATGCGCCCGTCAGAGTTCCAACCAAAACGCTACTGCGCATGAGCATTAACCTACTGCACGGGGGGACACATACGTTTCCTCGGACAAACCGTATCTCGTCTCCCCAACAAATCCCTCATTTAGAGCAACATGCAAATACTTTTCATTTCCCTCAAAGCTTAGATGCGGATGTTTCCAAAAATATCAGATCATATGCACTTTTGCTTTTAAAAAGATTTGATTTTCTATATATACCGGGTGTCCCAAAAAAAGTACTCCCGTTTCAAAAATCACCAAAAATTGATTATCAAACCTTTGATAAAATTTTCTTATTGAGTTGTTTCATCAAAGACCCAAAAATATTCATAGACGATAAAATGTTTGCTTTTGATGCAACAAGGTAGAACAATTACACGTTGAAAAACCTTATTTTGAGCTATAGTTTTTAAGCAAAATAGTCAATCTTGCATAAGAGTCAAAATTTTTTCAATTTTTTTTATCATCTTTGAGGTCTGCCATGATTTTGCGCATTTCTTTCTGTCATTTATGACCAAACTAGATGCTTTACATGCACAAAGAAATTGATCTGGCAATGATCAGTGCTTTTTTGCAGTATGGTTCAAAACCAGGTCGCCCTAAAAAGAGCTAAATTTGCTACTTTTTAAGCCAATTAAAAGGTCAGCTATATATTGAAAACTAATTTGGTCCTTGATATACTTGACAAAAAAAGAAAATGAAGATTGGCCGTGAAATCAATTTTTGGTGATTTTTTAAACAGGAGTACTTTTTTTGGGACACCCGGTATATTCCATCAAAAATTTACAATACATATAAAACGATATAAAACCAATCCGGCCTGAGTTGCAGTTCTATTTAGTCCATCTGGTAGATGATGTCAAAATCGATGCAAAATAAGTTGAGAAACAATTTGTCTTGCAGTCTACCTACTACGAAAGACAGTCTCTGTCCTTACCATTAGCAAGGAACTACTTTCTTCATAGATAAAAATTACCTACCTTTGAAAAACAAAATCGACAACCACCTTGAATGTTTCTTACCTAATTCCTAATTAAAGGCTGACATATTCAGCTTATAAACAGGCAGTAAGATAAACTACTTAAAGGTAAAGTACAGCGGCTTTGCAGGGGGGGGGGGGGCATGCCAATTTGACGTGATATTTCATGTGATCACTTTGGTTTAAGAGCTTACTGGCAAGGAGTGATCTAAGCAGACTGATGCCTTACTTGCGGTCGCGCTTTCGGAGCTGAAATTCTAGTTTGCATGTCATCAGTTAAATTCGGCCAATCACTGTGCGCTCTTCGAGGCTCTTTCGTCAGCATCGTGTCAGCATATTTTGACAAGAGTGCAAACGCAGCTGTACTTACATAGACATACGCGGCCGTACTTACATAGACACATTGCCTTTAAGAGACAGGTAAGATGAAGGATAAAAGCATACCTAAAATATCTTGAAATGAAATGCGTCGCTAGAAAGCCACTGATAAAAACAATGAGACAAATTGCCACGAGGAGCTCCACAAGTGACCATGTTGCTGTCAAGGTACTGTCAACGAAATCTAGGAATAAAGAAGAATGGTTCCATAATATGGATTTTTCGCAGGCCAGCAGAGATACATTGTGGGGAAACATTGTGGGGCCTGGGCACAAAACTAAGCTGGGGCCCCTGGACCTAAAACAACGGAATCTCATTTATCATCTTATTCAAAAACTGTATTTTCGTCACATTTTCCAGACTCATCGGAAACACAGGAAACATCCACTTTAGCAATCTTTCCCCCTGATACATTTTTTCAGGGACCCTTCTCAAGTTGGGCCTGACATAATCTGCTCCATTTATGTGGGGCTGGTTCCTCACCATTCCATCAACAATAGTAATCATTATTATTATTATTATTATTATTATTATTATTATTATTATTATTAAACATCTATTTAAAGTAGGCTAAAAAATGAATAGCTAAATTACAGCTAATTAAGGCCTACTATTTACAATATATATAATTTACAATAAAACTATTAATATATATTACAGACAAATCAGAGTTAAAATATATCATGTTAGAAAACCAACTTGCTGGATGTATACTTTGCAAAGCCTACAGTTGCATTTTCCACCATTCCAACATCTAATTCGTTTTTTGAACATAGGAAGGCTGTTTGATTGTTTTATTTCTTGCGGTAAATGCTGCCACAATTTATTTCCAAGGTAAGTAATGGACTCAACTCCAAAGGACGTAGTTCGTACTTTTGGCAGTTGAGCGTCATTACCATGCCTTAGGCAGTACCTAATATTTCGTTGCATGAAAATATCCTTCATGAATGGTGGATTCAGACCGCATTTTGTTTTATAAATTTCAGTCATGAGCAACTGTAGGTTTCTTACATGGATCGGCACCGATTTAGATTGATCCAGGAGAAAACCGAAATCATTCTCGTAATCTTATATGCAATGCGTAATATGCGGTTATTAAACGATTACGAGGTCCATGCTGGAAAATATTTGGACTGCAGTTTGACGTACGGACCGAACGCAGTGAGGTCCGTACAATGAACTAAGGTCCAAATATTTTCCAGCATGGATCGAGTAATCGTTTAATAAAGGCTTTATTATATGGCAGAACCTTTTGAGAACGTTGTTTATAGTATCGTACTTTTCTGTTGTGTCTTTGATCCTGTGCATCACTGTAGTTACTCGTTGCAACGTTAACTACATTGGTATTTTCTTCGTGTATAATTGCAAGTTCGTCTTCAAAGTTTACAGAAAAGAAATCTTCGATGAATAAGCTAAACTTTGGCTGACACTTCTTACGGCCTAAGCCTACACAAGAAGCTCCTCCCTTGCTGTTGATTTTTAAGGCAACGCCCGGTCCAATACGGCTTCGAACGAAAAATACGGCTTTTACGGACCGATCAAGAACCAATCGAATTGCTGCGTTGCCGGTCCGAGGAACCGTATTTTCGAACGCCATATAATAAAGTATGTTACCCTATGGTCAGGGCTGGGTGAAGGTCTTTCGTTCAGAAAAAAGTAAGAATGTGATTGTAAGAGCCAAAATTCCAGATCTTAACATTATCTTTAAAGACCCTTTGCTAACCATCAGACTTTGGGCGCTGCGCATGAGGAAAACGACACAAACACAAGCTGAGCAATGGGGGGTGGTAAATGTTTACGGTTCCTCTATTAGGCTCGAAGAAGGATATGAAGAAAAGACCACTCTGCTTCCCCCTGGACGTCTTGGACGACCCATTTCCTTCTCTATATCCATTGTAACTGAGAAAATTAAAAATTACCACCGCCGGGAATCGAACTACGGATCTCCTGCTTTCCGGGCAAGCATCTTAACCACTAGACCACAGTGGCATGTTTTAAAAATGTTTCTGTTTGTACCGAAAAAGGAGAAATCCTGGTTGCTCGCTAAGCTATTGAGTACTTATAGATACGCTGCTTGAAAAAGGCGAAAGCCGAAAGCAACCTTTAAAGGTGCTAAAATCCGAAGGATTAAAACATGCCACTGTGGTCTAATGGTTAAGACGCTTGCCCGGAAAGCAGGAGATCCGGGTTCGATTTCCGGCGGTGGTAATTTTTAATTTTCTCGATTTTTCTGATAATTCCATTGTAACTGGATTTTTCATTTGTTAGGGAAAGAGCGATCCAAGAACAAAACACTGGCCCACCTCACCTTCGCAAACTATCAGATAATCTGGAAGTCCTTTCGCTGTGCATTATGGGATAGTGACAGAGCGCAAGGCCTCGTGGTTAGCAGAGGGTCTTTAAGAATCCTTTACACGTACCTTTAGATCCGGCATGACTTGCTCCATGTAACCAGTAATGTATGACGCCTTGATTGGGAAGTATTGCAAATGATGTTTTACTTTGTTCATAATGACCAGCAAGGATCGGTAAGAGTCCCATGACTAAACCGATCTGAACATCTTGCATGATGAAAATACCGATTAAAATATTCACGTAATCATCACCAGATTCTGCTATGTGATCTGAAAATAGAGAAGATTGAGGCTAACATTTGACTTTTGAACGTTTAAGATTTGTCTCAAAATCTGCAGTTATTGCTGGCAGGTGACCCAAAAAGAATTAAGCAAGAAAATCTATCATATACACAAAATAAAGTACGTTAAAGGGGCTCCGTCGTGAAACAGTAAACAAATCTGTAAACTTGCATGTGTCACCAATTATCCATTGTTCATCCATTGTTTCCTGCAGTTTGTTTGGTGGCTTCACCCAAGCCACCAAAAGGTGACCGTTAAAAATCCACTTATATCCGAGCAATCTTAGAAGATATGAATGTTTGGTTTTGCACCAGTGCATAGTTTTTTGTTTTTGTTTTTGTTTTGTTTTTTGTTTTTTTTGTTTTGCTTTTGTTTTTACAATAATTCACCTAAACTAAGCTGGCGTATGCTAGCGTCTGTCAATATGGAATGGTCTGTAAAAATCATCGTTTTGTTTACATTTTGGCGACGGAGCACCTTTAAATGCAAAAAACTTTCGATGAATAATTGTAGGCAAAATATTTTCGGATAAAGCATTTCGAACGTTTTGAGAACGGAAAATTACAATAGACCTTTTTACTTGCCAGAAAAAAGGTTTGGATCGAGCGTCCAAATCCAGTAAATTTTGTAAAAGAAAACAAAAGCATGACTCCCGCTCTCGGTGTAAACACTGCTAGCTATTTCTTCTGATTTCACGACACTTTTCAGGTTTCTCAAACTGAGCTACGAATATTCAGTTTATTAAAAGGGAAGTTTTATTGGTCTTTTGACCTTGTTTCTCATTGTCCTGTTTATTGTTAGCTGATTTGTTGTGTAACAGTTGCAGTTAAAAAGTGCGAGCATGCAAGGGTTTATTTTGCGAAAAGTGAAATTTGCTGGTTTCAACCGTCATTATTGAAATGAAAGAAAAGCGAGCTTTAAATGGCCATCAATGAATTAAAACAACGAGAAACAAAGCAAAGAAGACCAATATGAAAACCAAACAATTACGAACTCACTTTGCGCAAAGTAGTTGATAACAATCTCTCTGAAAAGTGATGAGATCCGAAGCAATTTCATGCCACAACTAAGCAGTGTATCCAATGAGAATGGGGGTTGTGCTTTTGTTTTCCTTTCTAAACTTTACCAGATAAACAAGGACATATTTTGTAAGACAATAGCATGAATTGCTTTTGATTGACACCGCAATTTAAAGCAATTAGTGATCGCAGACAAAAAAATTCTATCAACCAGTAATTCAAAACAAGCAAAGCCGCAAAAGTCTCTCTGAAACCCAGGTAGCTATAGCTCGCTTGTTATGCATTTCCAGAAATTGTTTTTACGAGCAAACATGTGCATAGATCGAAAGAAAAAGGATATGTCTACACATCTACCTCGGGCATTTTATATCTTTGGTTCAGAAGCCAATTGGGAGGCAAATCAATCCTCTTATATTTTGGGTGTAATCAAAACACTTATTGTTTGGAAATAAAATGCCCGAGGTTGATGTGTAGATATATCCTTCTTCTTTCGATGTATGCTCGTGTTTGTTCTTGAAAACAATTTCTGAAATGGACAATGAGCTGGGTTTCGGAGAAACTTTTGCGGCTTTCTTTGTTTTGAATTACTGGTTGAGGGAATTTCCTTTGTCTGCAATCGGTAAGCACTTTGAATTCAGGTGTCAACAAAAGCAACTCATGCTATTGTCTTACAAAATCTGTCCTTGTTTACCAGATACACTCGATCCAAATCTCATTTCTAGTAAGTAAAGCAGTCTATTGTTCTTTTGGTTGTTTCATGATAAAAATGCAACAATTTTACCACTTTGTGCTTCAGTTCGAACTTTAAAGGGATGATTCGCAGAAATCTTGATTCGTCAACAATTATTGTTGAAAATGACAAGAATGATTACTGAAATTAAATCTATAGTCTGTCTCAAAAAAGATGTACTGTGACAGTGCCTGCGAATAAAAACAACTGAAATATTTTGGATGAGTTATTGCAATTTCATCACAATTTTTTGCAATCGCGTTATCGCAGATCTCACAGACTCTTACCAAATGATACTTTTTACCGCATTGATCGTTGAAACATGGATCAAATTTCAAAACTTCAGATGCCCAAAAGAATACGGATTTCAAAGCCGATAATTGATAACTTTGATAGAAGAAAAAACTAACCTCTGTTTTGATCATGAGTAGAAGCCATAATTTTACTCATAATTGGTGTGCTTGACATTGATAAACATGTTGCCACAAATAAGCTCTGCCTCGGGTTTATCCCGAATAATGTGCCAATTAGCAAGCCAATAATATTACATAGAAATGCTATTGTAATGGATGCTGTAAAGGATGTACGCCAGACCTGTAGATAAAAGGGGAAAATTAACAATATAACATTTACGAAATGATTAGAATTACATGACTACAAAAGTGATTTAGAGGACTTTGCAACCAGTATACCTTGCACATGCCATCTCGTCGTTGTTGGCCATTTTTGTGGACCATGAAAATGGCAACAGCGAAGGGTCCACAAAAGGATGCATTACAAAGCATGCCAGTTGCAAAGGCCCTTTTAAGCCCACTACAATTTGGATAGCATTGATTTGAACTAAACAGGCAATCTTGTAGGCAGACTCTCAAAGTCTTTACAAAGGGATAGGATTGAGGCAGCAGTGAAAATAAATATCTTGGTGCCTGAACTGAGGAGTCTCCTCCGTGCAGCACATCCAATACTTGGCAAGTAAAAAAACAATCATTTAATGATGTTGATGAACAAACATGAAGTTTTTAAATCTGAGTTATTTCATTGCTATAAACTGGCTCCCCACTAAGCACGGAGTAGATCAAAATATCTGTGTAAATATAATGAAATTTTTCAATGGAACTGCTCCAGCTTATGCTGACGAAATATTCCATCCAGCCGACCAAAGTCGAATAACGCGAAGGTCTAACCTGTACGAAAATACAAGGCCATGTAATAGCCATGTACAAGCCTTGTAGTTTTGGCCCTGTAACTTTGTTATAGCCTGGAATAGCCTTGCTGTAACCTTGTAAATGGCTTGAAAAATGCTAATTAGGATTGTAGAAGCCTTGTGGAAACCTTGTGTTAGACTGGTTGCAGCTTGGAAACTTACTGATAGCCTTGTAATTTTCTTCCAAGGTTAGTACAAGGTCATAACAAGGTCATAATCCCCTCTACAAGGCTAAAACTGTACAAGGCCAAGTTTAGCCTTGTATTTTTGTACAGGAAGTTTACACTAAACGTCCCATGTTGTAAGAGTAACGCTGGCCAAAAATGTCTATCTTTTTACCAAGGACCAAAAATATGGAACAGTCTCAAATCCTACTTGAAATCCACCAATAATATCAACACGTTTAAACACAAGATCAAAGAAAATTTCTTCAAAAATATACAAAGAGAGGAAGATGACGTATATTTTTGTGTACTACTGACACCGCACACCATCCCTTACGCTCGATTCGGTGTTTTTATTATTCAAATCCTTAAAGGCACAAACTAGCTATATTTTAACATCTTCAAGAATTTTTGTTTCTTCTATGAAAACTTTTCCTTTAATGACACCTTTGGAGGGACCATTATGGAAACAAGGTCACACTGACCTTTTAATGCTATCCCTGCCATTTTAACCAGGGGTATTTTTAGATTAAATGTTTTTAACTCTTGTTCTTACTTAGTATCACACGCCTGTAATTAGATCTCTCCGTTTTTGATGAACTTATTTTTATTTTAATGTTGATTTATGGCGAAAATATACATACATACATACATACATACATACATCCCAAATTATCAAGCACCCTCTAAGGTTCATGAACTGCAAAACATTTTTAAACTGGAAGTTGAGAAAGAAATATTTTAAGTTAGGCTTAATTCTTTGATTTGCTTTCATAAGTACTTTGAGAATAATGCTGCCTGGACTGAATTTTCAAAGTACTATTTCTTTGCTCAGTAAGGTCCAAATTTTGTAATTATGATCTTATTTGAATCCTCTAGTCATGCACTTTCAAGCAATTTCGACATTGACTTGAACTATATTATTGTAATACCTTTGTTCTCATATCTTTGATGGCAGAAATTTTCAAATCTATATTTTGAAATTAATTTCAAAATTTCAACAATCAAAATAAAAATAATGGGGCAAGTAAATTACCAAACATGAAAAATATTGTTTCCTTAGCGAACTGCAAAGCTTTGCACAAACCTTCTTGATCTTCTCCAGGGAGAATTCCAGTCCAAGCACAAAAAGAATGAAGAATACTCCAAATTCTCCAAGAGTCTCAACTTGCACTATGCACTGAAACAAAATGTTTTACAGAATATTTATTCAGGTGACTCAACAAAATGTATCTATATTATTATGTACACCTACAAACAATACAACTAATTTTCAAGTTTTGTTCCTTTAAATTCCCTATAGATTTTCACAATTTCCTGACTTGCAGCAAGTCTATTGAATTGATGGAGAAATAGTACACAACAAACATGACACTGCTTGAATGAAATATTCAAAAAGTACAGTAAGGTGAAAACTCAAAGTTTGTTCAAAAGTGCAATTTTCAGTTTAGGTATTGTTCTCTGAGTGTGGTAGTTTTCACAACATTAAATCTGAGTTTGTGGGCTGTGGTGGCCTCCCCAGAAGCCCCTTTAATCGTCAATAAAGCTATAAAGTTTCTAAATACCTTCAAAAAATTGATGCCAGATGGTCCTAGAATAACACCAGTCAAAATATAGGCAAAGAGGTTTGGAAGTTTGAACCAACTGCAGGGTATGCTTAATGCCAATGAGAATATGACAATATAAATAACATCTCTGATAAGGTTGCTGTCAATATGTGTGATCGTGCTGTCTTTTGGTTTTGATAAAACAAATTGATTATTATGTGAATCAATGAGCATCACAACACCACTACTGTCTGAGGACACTTTTGAATCATCTTCATCAAGTCTTAGAACTGTCTCAATGCCAAGATTCTTATTATGCGCATGGTACTTTTTAAGAAATGAGTCATCATCTAGCTGCAATTCTAATTTATCAGCAGCTAGGGCAATATCATTCAATAATTTATCAATGAATTTTCTGATAGGGGTGTTAGATTTTGACACATTGTCATGCCCTTTCTGTTTAAGCTCTGCAATTTCCTCCTTCTCAGCTACCAATATTGCATTATATTCTTGCTCTTCTTCCAAGGTGGCTTTCTTTAACTCTTCAAGTCTTTGTTTACTTGTCTCTTCAAGATTTCTCAATGATTTATAGTCCCCCTTTAGAATACGCTTCAAGCTTCGATGGGATTCAAAAAATAGTGTCTCTGTCTCATTAATTTCTTTTCTAAATAATTGTATTGCTCTTATTTTACGATCTTGGTTCTTTTTAGCAATGGCTTTATCTTGGTGAACAGCTTTCAATGCTTTGAGAAGTCTTAACTCTATTTTATGTTTCAGTTTAAAAAGTTGATTGAGACCTAACTCTTTGCAGAGGTCATGGTTTTGTTTTTCATCTGTTACTTCCCTTTTGAATCTTGAGTTTGTTGGCTTATCCTTATTAATTCTGCTAATGCCATACACTGTCTGTTGTATGGTTATTACAAGTAAAACTACTGCGCTTGAAACTAACATCATTGTGTTGTTTTCTGCTACCACTGATCTTTGTATATGTTTGAGACTGTCACAATATGTTTCCAACGAAATGAGTTGTGCATTCACTCAGCTGGTAGTGAACTCTCAAGCCTTCTTAGGCCCTCCAGAAGATTCCAATACATACACTCTCGGCCAAATTGATAAAAGACAACTTAATCATTGAAGTGTCTGTGATAAAGAGCTGCTGCAATATAATCTTTTTTGACCGATTAGCCGCATCAGATAACTCCTAACTCCGCAGCAGCCAGGACGAAGTTGTTTGGTGTAAGTAGGCCGTCCGTCTTAAAAAAATTAGGCCCAACCCAGCAGACATTTCATCATCTCCACAAACTCTTCACGCACAAACAAGCAATGCTGTATGAAAGGCTTGAGACGTCTCTTATCTTTTTTTCGCTGTCAGTAGCTTGAAACCAGATTATACAACGATAAGTTCTATAGAATCAGGTGAAGTAATCTAGCAGTCCACGTCCGCCTTTCTGATGTTTTTTCCTCGGTCAAATGTATGTGTCAGCCTCTTTCACATTCTTCGCGCCACACCACCGTCGTTGCCGCGCAACCATCCTTTCACTCACATTAGCTGTCAGTTTCAGTTTCAGTTTCAGTTTCAGTTTTCATTGACAAATATACCTAAATTCATATACAAATACAACAATATCTAGTAACTTAAAATAAATAAGACAATAAGACATGTTACATAACAACAAGACGAAATACCTAATCTACCAGGAAAACATTACAAGACATTATGAATTTAAATATATTTGTCTAAGGAGGAGCTCTCTAGTAGATGAACTAATCGAGAGAGAGCCCCCCCATCTAAAACTAAAAAGAAAAACAAAATTTTTACTAAAAAACAGAAAAGAAAACCAGAATAATCACCAGAGAACAATTTACTTCTTGATTAATGAGGAATTATAGACCATAACCATTGATGAGGAATTCCTTCAATTTTGACTTGAAGATATTGAATGAGACTGACATTTTGATAAAGGTTGGGATACTATTCCAGAGTTTAGCACCATAATATTTTATTGATTTAAGACCATACAGAAATGTATTCCTTACCGACTGGAAAATGTCACCCCCAGCAGCCTGACGAGTTTCATAGCTATGAACCATGCTACCGAGCTGAAAATAGTTGTGGAAATGAGAAGGCGTGAGACCATTAATAGACTTATAGACAAATTTGAGAATATCATGGTTAATCATATCATCTAATTTAAGAATTTTCAGCGAAAAGAAGATTGGCGTTGAAGAAGAAAAGAAGGGCTGAAAAGAGATAGACCTTAGTACTTTCTTCTGTAGCGAGAAAAGGGGTGCAAGATATGTATCATAGGAGAGACCCCAAGCAGATGAGCCATAGCTTAGAAAAGAAGAGAATATGGAATAATAGAGATTTTTCAGAATATCAAGTGAAAGGAAGTGCCTGATTTTAAAGAAGATCCCAGTTGTCCTTGAAAGTTTCTTGGTTAGTTCGCTAATATGGAATTTCCAAGAGAGATGTTCATCCATCAGGACACCTAAAAATTTAACATATTTAGCTCTAGTCACTGGTTTTTTACCAAATCTAATATGGATATCATCAAGCAATTTCCTTCTAGATGAGTGAAATACAACAAAATTTGTTTTTTCAATGTTTAGAGCTAACTTATTTATCTCTAGCCATGACTTTACTTTCAGCAGCTCTTTGTTTATTTTATCCTTGAGCTTGGTTATATTGTCAGATTCATAGTAGATGTTGGTATCATCTGCAAACAGGAAAAATGAGAGAACTTTGGACACACTAGGGAGGTCATTGATATAAATTAGAAAAAGTAAAGGTCCAAGTACAGAGCCCTGAGGGACACCACAAGTAATGCCTCCAAGTTTAGATGAATAATTGTTGACTGAAACATACTGCTGTCGATCTGTCAGGTAGGATTGAAACCAAAGGAGTGAGGTACCTCTGATACCATAATGACTCAGTTTTTGTAGTAAGATGGCATGGTTAACAGTATCAAAAGCTTTTTGCAGGTCAATAAAGATACCACAGCCAACTCTGTTTGAGTCCAAGGTACATTTCACTCTTTCACTTAAACTAATCAACGCAAGGTCAGTAGAGTGTCCATTACGGAAACCAAATTGCATTTGAAACAGAATGTCATGGAGTTCTAAGAAGTTGTACAAACGTTGGTGCATGAGTTTTTCAAAAATCTTACTGAAAATTGATAGCAATGATATGGGTCTGTAATTTGAATTCTTTGAAGCATCACCTTTCTTGAATACAGGAATAACCTTAGCAATCTTTAATTTGTCAGGAAAAATACCATTTTGAAATGAGGAATTGATGATCTGGGAAAGCTGTACAGAGATGTGAGGATCAAGAATTTTCAATAACTTAACTGGAATGCTATTAGGCCCAGTAGATTTGCTTTTCTTAAGTGACAGGATTATAGAGGACACCTCATCTGGGACTGTGGGAGATATAAAGAAGCTGTTAATATTTGGGGCATTTAGATACCTAAGAGCAGAATTGGGATTTCTTGGAATTTTACTTGTGATTTTGTTGGCAACATCAAGAAAATAGCTATTGAAGTTGTTAGCAATCATGTCAGGGTCAGTTAATTTACACCCATTTTCATCAGTTAGTTTATTGATTGAATTAGTTTCGCTGCTATTTGCTTTCATTTTGATAACGTTTCTAATTCCTTTCCATAGCAATTTCATATTTGATTTATTTTCTGTAAAGTAATTTTGGACTGTCGCTGTCACTGTCACGGCTGTCACACACAACTGTCTCTCGATCTGGGGGTACACGTATTTTTTACAAGAAACTGCTGCTGAGAGGACTCAACTCTCACACTGCCAAGATACTAAGACTAAGAAAATTCAGAGCTGGAAAAATAGAAAAGAAGAAACTACAGATTGGTAAATCAAGTGGCGACTGTCCTCAGGACAATGGCCGACAATGTCCTCAGGAAAATTTTTGGGGTCACGCCCTTTACTTTGGCTTAGAATGCATCTCCCAAAATCATGCTTGCCATTAGCTCATTAGTGACAAGGAAACATTGATAGCTTTGTGACACTTCTCCTATAAATCAGAGAACGAGGAAAATTTGAAGAAACATCCTTTACTTTGGCTTAGAATGCATCTCCCAATATCATGCTTGCCATTAGCTCATTAGCGACAAGGAAACCTTGATAGTTTTATGACAGATCTGACTGAGAACATGCTACTTTAGTCTATTTTGACGTTTTGGGTCTAATCATGTAAAATGTCGGGTCTATCACAAAACTGCTTTCAATATTCTGGGTCTGTATCAAGCCCAAGAGTTTTGGTCTGGGTCGACGTAAATTTCTTTTGGGTCTACGAATTTTTGGTCTGGCTTGGACACCCCGTACCTCTTTTTGCCCCGGGAATTGGGCTCCCGTGGTTAAGGTGGTTCCCTCCATTTAGAAGTTCAAAATTTCGAATTTTTTATTTTCTCGGTATAGGGTCCAAATAACCTTACTAATGCAGAATCCAGCTGTATATTTCATTTCATGGACAGCTGCTTTGCTGTAAATTGAAGTAAACAAGGAGTGGTCATGTTTATACCTCCATAGCAACACCTTAGCAACATGAATTAACTCCCAAAACAATGTTATAAGTCCCCCAAAAAGCTCAACTGGAAGCCTTGTGACAGAACTAACACTATGGACGCCCTATGTACATTAGTCAGCCTCTAAATCATGTTGCATCTCGCTCTGAATCTGAATCAAACATCGTATTGCTGTGTCTCAACAAATCGTACACAGTTATTTTGAAATTTTATCGACTGAAGTATTCTAATGGCGAACAAGAAAACCAGAAGGAGAACTGAAATGGCTAAAGAGTCAAAAGAAACCATTATTTAGACTCAGCAAGGCCAGAACAGGGAGAAAAACCGTGATGAAAATGCAGTTAGAAATGGGCCTAAATAGCCTTGCTCAAAACCAGGTGACACACCTACAAGGACGAGCAGGAACAGAATGTCCAGGCAACGAAGGCAACTTTAACATGCTAATAAACATCAGGGCATTGATAAGAATAGTAGATGGCACTTTCAGATGCCCTGGTTGCAATGAATCTTTGTGGCAACAGCACAAATATCTACAAATACATGAATAAAACTGATGTGATATTGCCACAAGATTTATCAGAAGTTTTTTTGGAATGGCAATGCTCTAAGATTCTAGAAACCTATTACTCTATGAAGAAGGCTGTTGCAGCTGTTTTATTTCACTGTACAGTAGGATGAGCAACATAGTATAATATGTTCTTCCCCGCAAACTTGGACTTCCTGGTAAATGGCAGAAGGATGCAGATAATAAAACAAACTCCAAACCCAAAGTGAATCTTCCTGTCTATATTAAAGATATTTTAAAATTCATATTCAATGATATATTTGAATCCATATTAAAGGATGGATTGCTTTCAAATGTTTGCACGGAAGTACTCAAAATGCCAACGTGTTGTTCGACCAGATTGTCTAGAACAGATGCTCAGAAACAGTGTTTGTGTGAGAACTGTCTTAGAACTTGGAATTAGTTCAGCTGTTATTGCATTTAATGAGGGAACAGGGGGGAGCAGAAGGGCTTAATAAAGTGCTGGAGAACCTAGAAATAACAGAGGGGAAGTGTTCCAGTGTGAATCATCAAGAAGGATATAGGAAGCGGAACTTGACTGTTGACCGTACCGAAACAGAGAAATGTCAATAAGAGGAGAAAGACTGTAAATGCAAAATAAAAAGGACTTTTAGATGAAGAAAAGGTTACAAAGGGAGGAGAGTCATATGCAAAGGGAGCATATTGAAATATATTAAAGATTTTATCCATTGAGGGCTGTTTTACAAGTTTAGGTATTGCAAAGAATTTATTCAAAACTTTAAAGTGCGATATCTCAAAACAGTATTTTTCTAAAGGTACGTTTAGTAAAACAGCCATATTTAATGTTCTGATTCACAGATTTTCATGGGACTTGTCTCATTTTGGCAGTCATAGGCTTTGTGAGTGCCTGGAACCAAAAAATTCTTCTCAACTAGTCTCCTTTCAGTGCTAGTAAACAAAGGTCACTGAACCGTTATAGCGATTTCCGTATTTTCAAATTCTGAAAGCTGTAAAATTGCTTCAGAAATAATCACTTCAAATGTTTTGGTGCCAGGCCCTCAAACTATATCTTGGGCAACTTTGTGCCAAGCAAAATTGTCATTGCTTCATCTTGTTTCTCTCAGCATTTGTTTTAGTTTTGTCACTTTTTGCGCAGTTTTCGCATAATTTATGCAAATTAATTATGCAAATTAGCATTATTTATGCATGGATGAATTCCTCATGACTAGGGCTTTCAGAAGATATATTGGTACCAAGAATTGAAGCTTCCAGTAAAAAGTTTGTTTTAAATGGAGGGATCCCCCTTAATCTGGCCCACGTGTCAAATTTCCCTGAAAGATGCTTTGCTGATGCAGTTGGAAAGGCACCGATAGGCGATCAAGCTGCTTCATTTTCTGGTTAGTGAGACAGACCCAGACTTTGGATGAGACTGGCCCGTCGGAACGACATTCATATTCGGAGGGGGCTGAAAATAGATGCGACAGTAGAGAGGAAACAGCGATATTTTCAAAAGAAGTCTCCTGGAATTCCATCTAGAAAAGAATTTGAAAATTGTATTCTATCTACGTTCTTCAAGTTTCGTAAACAGCATGCCAGATGAATTTTCCTCTTAGCCCGTTTTTTTCCTCTCTTTATATTGTCCCAGAATGGCACAATACAAAAAAAAATGGGAAAAACGGGCCAAGAGGAACATTCAACTGGCATGCTGTTTACGAAACTTGAAGAACGTAGGTGGAATATTGTATGATTTCGATAATTCTTTTGTAGATGGAATTCCTGGAGAATTATTTTGAAAATATCGCTGCTTCCTCGGTACTCTCGCTTCCAGGAAATTTTTGAGGATACATATCCTCTACCTTTGGCTCAAAACAACTCTCCCGAACCATTGTTTGCCAGTGTAAAGATAGAATTTTTGACAACTTTGTAAAAGTGTTTCTTCAAAAATAAGTATCTCTGGTAACATTTTCGAGCAGACGTCATCCAATTGGCTTCGAATACCTCACTTGCTCCCATATTTGCTTGTGACAAACTGGCAACCTTAGCATTTTTGTGACAGTTGTCTATGAATCATGACCTTCAGGGAGTTTCATGCAAACACCTGTTACATTTCCTTAGAAGGTTCCTCTGCAGTCTAATGTCTTTCTGCTCCCAAAATGGAAGCCTCGAAAATTCTGTGACTACTTTGGATGATAACTATTCTCCAAGTCAAGTTCCATGCTTTTGTAAGATGATTTCTTTGCCTTTCTTCAAATAACAAGCTTTTTGAAAAAATTGGGCAAAGGGCGCACCAGGAAATTTCCCGGTGTTCCGGTGGGCCAGTCCGCTTCTGCTGATGGTACAATGGGGGTTCCACATAAAGCCTATACGGAGGTTATGGGAACCATGGGGGGGGAGGGCAGAAGAACTGCACTGTATATTTAAGCTCTTATGGTCGCAGGTCCTTACAGGTTCATGGGATAGAGAGGGGCAGGGGAACTCCATGCAATGAAGTCCCTGAAAGTATAGTTGTGAACTGAATGAGATTGACGTAACCCGCAGGTATTACCGTCATATTTGGGGTCCTACAATGACTGACATCAACCAATTAGAGAACACTTTTGAATTGTTTTATTTCATAGGCCAATTAAAATTTAGCAGAAACACAAGTTTCAGAGAAATTTTCTTAAACTGTCTGAGATTAAGAACTTATCTGGAGTCACCATTGCTTCATTTCTACGTGATAATGAATTTCCACATTAATTCAAATTATATAAATTTGTTCTTCCAACTTTTGCGAAAAGGGCCCATAATATAATGGGTAAAGTTGGCTCAAGTTATACACAGAGTGCTCAAGTTGTCACAAGAACAATGAGCGTAATGCAATCAAGAAATCCATATGTAGTTATTCAATTTGTATCAAGATTCTACTTTCTCTGTTTTTAGCTTTTAAAACACTATAAAAATAAAATCTAAGCGGAAAAATATGGATTCACACTGCTGCAGCAGTTTAGGGAAGAAAAAGTTCATGGTCGTGTTGCACTGTAGATCTATAGTTTCCGTCAGGGCCAAATTTCAGAGGGTCTAAAATTTCGGAGGGGGGCAGTTCACACTCCCAAAACATCTTGTACACCTTTGGCAAAATTCCTTTTTTTCAAGAAAAATTTGTAAAATTCTCCTTCTTCTGAAAATATCCTTGAATGCTTTTTCAAATGAGTGAAAGAAATGCACCCGGAAATTCCAGCGTATCTGCAAAGGACCCTTGGAGTGACAGTGGCTCTTTAATACCTTCAAAATGGAACAGAAAGTGCTAATGTTTTCCTTTGATGGGCCTGAATAAAGGGTATGAATAAAGAGACCGCTTTTTGAATGCAGTAATATGATAACATGTTAAATCTAAAAAATCACAAAGTACAGCTAACTAATTTTAGCTCAACACATAATCAGTTTATGAATCAGTCAACCAATCCTTTCGTAATTCTAACATTTACCCTGCAAGCAAATCACTCCCCAATCATCAATTAAATATTTAAAGAAAAGTTTGATCTCATCTAATCCAGCATACTATTTGCCCAGGGGGGGGGGGGTACTCATTGACTTTCAATACCATACCATGTCCATGCCAATATTTGGGGTCCGAAATTTTATGTTCAATCAATATTTGGGGTCTGTGAATTACAACATGGACAAAAAATCAATATTTGGGGTCCACAAATCTGAAGAAAGGAAGAATCGTGCAATTTGGCCCCGAAGTTGCAAATCATGAAATAAATGTTTAGGTATTATTCAAAAACTGAGAAAGATCAAGAAGCTCAAATTGAAATCATTCAAAAACATTTCAGGGACCCCAGAAATAGATAACAATATTTGGGGTCTCCAAAACGTTAGACTCAATATTTGGGGTCCCCAAAACATCAGGCTTAATATTTAGGGGTCAGCAAAGAAATAGTGGCATGGACCCCCCCCCCGTATTAAAAGTTAGGGAGTACCTCCCCTGGGACTATTTGCCGTAGTACTTCCTGACTCGGTAGGCCTTGAATGTTCCATCTTTCTTAAACAGCCAACTGTTGCTCTCCCTGCTTATGCGAAGGAAATAATTCTGGTGTCGTAGAAAGTAACCTGGGTAGTTAACGGACTCAAATGAGAGCCATGCATCGTTAGCGAGACCAGGTGTTACATGGAAGCAAGCATCTTTCTTAAATAGAGCCGTGTTGCTGTATCTGTCAATGCGTGCTCTGTAGTTTTGATGGCGTAGGTAGTGATTTGGGTAGTTTCTTGATTGGAAGCTGATTCCCTCTCCACATAGCCCGTGCACGATTTTCCATGTCGAGTCGAGCCGGTATAGTCTTGAGTAGGAAACACGGCTGATTCTTGCCCAGTTGTTTTGATGCCTGATGTAAAATTGTGGGTAATTGTACGATTTAAATCTCCAATATTTTCCAAAGAGCCGGTTCTCCAAATCATCACAAGGAGATGCCACCGCAATCGATGCAAGTAGGATAATGACTTTCAATGCAACCATCTCTAATCAACTGTAATTCTTTATCTATGGCCAAGACGAAAATCGTATTTTCTACTTGTCTTGGTAAGTATACAAGTATCTTTATAAAAACTAGGGTCTACTGGGGTAAAATGGGTAATGTTGATGGCTGGAAAACCGCTGAAACCGTACACGTTTTTTTCTTTATAAGAAACTGGTTTATAAGAAACTAGTACTACGATGACCAAAAATTTAAGAAACTCTAGTACTACGCTCAAGAACAGTTAAGAAACTCTAAAACTTTATTTCTGTATGTCTCTCTTATTCTATGTCTCTCTAACAAAGGTACCTTCGTCTTTTCTTGACTTTTAACTGCACAATTGGCAAAATTTTGCCTTGCTGTGCATGGCTTCTTCTTGATGACAATGTCAATGCAAAATGGAAGCCCTTTGTCGAGAAGAAGGCTCACCTTTGAACAATACCGCAATTTTAGGCCCAAAAGAATAAGAAACTAATTAAGAAACTTTTACTACTAAAAGGCCGAAAATTTCATGCGAAATTAAGAAACTTTTAGTACTAAGTGCTGATCCAAGTTTCTTATAAAAAAAAACGTGTAGACCCGGGACTGATAAATCAACATTCACTATGCCAAAGAGGGTAGTTCGAGCAGTTCTAGCGAAAGGAAAACTCTGAGCAAATGATTTTGGCAAAATTCATCCAATTTTTTCACCACCCATTTTACCCACAAACACGCCCATTTTACCCCGAGTAGACCCTAAAGTCTGCGACCCCTTGTCATGACGCTCAAATGGTGGGGCAATACCTGGGATCGAACCTTGTCCACCAGACGGTTGTGGCTGCACAAATCGGAGGATCGGGGGGGGGGGGTACTTCATTGTTGAATGATACTGGACGCACCGCTCGTATGGGTGGGTTTTTAATCTGAAATTCCCTACATATGGGTCTGTTTTTAGCCATAATTCTGGTAGGTGGGTAGTTTTTGAGAATTTTCTTATCAATGAGTCCCATAATGATAATCCGCACCAAAAACAACCGGAATTCTTGTTTCAACCCTTGTTTCAAATCAACAAATTCATACACATGGGTCAGAAAGTTCCTCATTTTCATGCAAATGGGTTGAGAATTCTTGAATATTTTGTCATACGAATGGGCCCTTTTCTCAAAGTCCACATGCAGGTCGAACCACGTTCACAATAAAGTACCCCTCCCACCCCCCAGGCGGAGGCTCATACCCACTGCATCACAACACCTTCATCTGCATCGAATTTCCTTATTGTATCTCCTTAATGCATAACGATTGGGACAAAAGATGAGCGTATAGGTATAATCCTTTGTCTTTGTATTTGCAGCCAAAACTGTCAGATGGTTCTCTACTTCTGCAATCCTAAAGCACCTTCAGTACCTTCACCATTGTGGGTAGACATAGTTATTGCTCCCCGTGGTCTTGTCCTTGTAGCAGAGTAGAGTAGAGTAGTTTGTAATAAATATAGTAATTAAGTAAATATGTATTGTAAATTTTTAGCAGAATGTATAAATAAAAAAAAAGTACTTTCACCATCATTGGAGGGGAGGTGTAAACACGGAATGCAAGAAGAGCGGGTAGAAAATGAGAGGTCCCCCTGTTAATCTATCGCAGATAAATCCGAAAAAAGGTGTTGTGGCGCAGAGGTGTAATCCTCTGACATTGCAGCTAGAACAGTCAGGCGGACAGGGTTCAATCCCAGGTAGAGCCCCACCACTTGAGCGTCATGACGAGGGGTCGTGGACTCGATTAGGCCTATTCTACTTCTGCGATCTCAACGCTTAACGTTAAAAACCGCAACTTCACCTTCACCAATCCTTTTAGTAAAATTCAGTACTGTTATAGATGGCAGAAAGAGGCCTCTAAGTACTACAGAGTTGCACAAGATACTGATATCAATGGCTACTAACCTAGACTGTGGGGATTTCTGCCTGTAGTTGATCTGCCACTTGATAAAATTGAAAGGGAAACAGAAACGATTTCACCTTTCTTTTTACATCTGCATTCCGTTGTCCTCGCGTTTCCATAGCAACGTCGAGAAATCAAAGATAAAAAGTAAATGAAGTTTCAAAATTACTGTGGCCCACAATTGTCATGCACAAATACAAGCCAAAATTGTTTGAACATGCCCATAGTACCATCCTTTCATCGGCCTGTCGGCTTTCTTAATACATAGGGTATCCACAGCAATAGATACAAATATTTCTGGAGCGCCAACCGCTAGATGCTAGGGCCCAAATTTTTATTGCTTGTCTATCTAATCAGCTAAAAGCTCCTCAGCGATACAGAGAAGACCAGCTTTCAATCACGGGTCTGCCGCGAGCATATTCAAAGTAGTAGGGTAAGACGGGGTAAAGTGCACTACGGGGTAAAGTGAACTAATCAGAAAATTTGCATTTCTCTCCAAAAGTAAACATGCAATGATAAGACATGATTTATGCCCAATGCTTTGTTACATGTGCTCACAGAAAATGAAAACATTTTTGCAAAATAGTTCTTCCTGTTGTTGCAAAAAATCCCTTTACCCGAGGCAGCAAAAACAACCTCGGGAAATTATGGTTGTTATGTTTGGGCTCCTATCTTTGATCTTAATTTTTGACCCAAAGACGAAATTCATTTCTATGATTTTTTTGATACAATTGAAGCACATACCATGTGTTTACTTTTTCCAAAAGGAAAGGGCCAAGAAAGACTTTTTGGTCAGCTAACATAATATTTTAAAAGATCTACCGCTCAGTCGATATTTTACTTCGACCGGGGTAAAGTGAACTATCCATGATTTTTGATTTTCTCATGTGAACACGAAGTCAGATGAAGAAGACCTTTTTAATCTCATTAACTTCATAATTCTGCCTTCAGAAAATCATAATTTGCAGTATATTTTTTCGCTCTGATGACACAGAAATATTTTCTGATTCCAGCTCCTTCAAAAACCTCCAAAAATTTGACAGCCTAAGTTTGGCCTTCATTCAAAAGTGCGGTTACTGAGTACTGACCCAAGAATTGTATTTGGATTTGATGAAGCAAGTATACCTATCGACATGGAAGGGATAAGTAGCCATCATTGTGAAGTTAGAATATTGATAATTGTTATAGCTCCATAACTATTTTTGGTTTTATTTCTTGACGGAGGTTTCAGGGCAAAGTGAACTACTTTGAAAATAGTATTTCTCTTTGTGATGATTTTGGAATTTATATGCAATATAGCGAGCAATACAGTATTTTCCAAGTATACTCCCATTATTGTTCATCGAATTGTATTTAGGTCTCACAATTTGACTCGAATTTGTGACCTTGACAATAGTTTTTGGCTAATATTTCATTCTCAAAGATCGTTCTCAACATAGGTCACCATCTAATTTTTTGAATATCACTCTTGTGAAATTGTTGGGTTTGTTTCGTTTTGGCATTTGAGGAACTCCTTAGAGCTGCAAAATAAATCATGTTTTAGGGTATTACCAGCATCATTTTGGTTTTATCGAGCAATTGCTAAGTAGTTCACTTTACCCCGGCCTGGGGTAAAGTGAACAAGGCAGAGCGGTCGCCAAAGAAAGCTCTTTTGTGAGACAATGGAAAAAGATCTGAAAAATATTTTTGCTGGATAAACTGACCCAAAGACATAATGTCAAAACAACGTTAAAAAGTTGCCTTCAGCCACAATCTCTTTAGGATATCCTTGAAAAACCTCCAAAATAGTTCACTTAATCCCGTCTTACCCTATCGTTGGCTAGACTAATTTTTACGAAATTCCCCGGGGACAGTGGTTTTAGGTCGGTTTCAAAAGTTAGCTTTTTTCTCTGAAATCTTGGCCAGCTCTGTCCCCAAAGTCCCAAAAGCTGGCTGTTTTTGCTTTCAGCGAATTTGACTTTTTTCCGCGATATTTATGTACAGTTTGTCACTGGGCAAGGTTTGTCCCAAAAACTGGTTGTATTGGCATATGTCAGCACTAGCTTTTTTCTACTCAATGGCAAGACAAAGCTGATTTGACAATTGTTTAAAGGTGAAATTTTTGCCCAGTTCTCTGGCCTCTTCGGGTGAAATCATTGGACGTCTGGCCCGGGGGGGGGGGGGGGTACTTCATATATTTTGGGTAAGGGGACGTGCCATCGGGAAGGGTATCAATTTTCGCGATTTTGGTATAAGGAACGGTATCAATTTTTACGATTTTGGTATAAGGAACGGTATCGATTTTCGCGATTTTGGTTTAAGGAACGATTTTGGTATACTTTTTCAGAAAATTGGTATGAGGTCGGGCATACTTTTTCGCAAAATTGGTACAAAATCGGGTATACTTTTTTGCAAAATTGGTAGAAGGAACGGGTATGTTTTTGAAGCTTCGATGCCACGTCCCCGACCAAAACCTGGTCAAGTAACCCCCCCCCCCCCCTGGACGTCTGGCTTTCTTGGGTGAAGTCTTTGAGACGGAGGTAGCATCATCATCATCAATAATCTATTTACGGTACACGTATTTTTTTATAAGAAACCGCTTATAAGAAACGGTAGGCTCAATTTTTCGAAAGTTAAGAAACAATCCTACCTGAATTTAAAAAGCTAAGAAACTTTTGTAATTTGCAATGTTGATTTTCTCAGCAAACTCAAAAATGTTTTGACACTGTACAGTAACAGCAACTGTTTGCACATTATTTTGAGTGCGAATTATGTTATTTACTTGTTTCGAGATCTTATTAAGTATTTTGGGAGCCCTCTTGACAACGCTAAATTAACTCTACACGTCTGGCATTAAAAAATATAAAACACGTAAGAAACTTTTGGTAGCAAAATATCCTTAGAATTTAAGAAACTGCCTACCAGCCCCGGACCTTAGTTTCTTACAAAAAAATACGTGTAGGCAAGAATCAAAAATAGCTAATTTACAGCTTTGAGTAATTGGAGTAACAGAATACTGTATCAAGCACGATCTTAAAGGCATTGGGTCATGTTAAGGCTGATTTCCAGTCAGTGGAACTTTCTGAGCGGGTGACAACTTTATTACTCTGAAGTTGAATAGAAAGTTACAGTTGAGGGACCTTCTACTGTGTAGAGTTCCGCTCGCTCGGAACATTCCACTGACTGGAAATCAGTCTTTATGTAGTCTTCGAACACCCGAAACATCAAGAAACTGCTGAGACATGTTTTTTAATGGCGCATCTGATATGCTAAACGTTGTTTGAAATGAAATTGATCACATGAAGAGCATTGCGTTGCAATAGTCCTTTGTGTTTGCTAAGAGTGATTCTTCTTGATCTTTGTCACATGGGTCACGATACACGACAGGGCAGGTCTATGCATGACTCAATGTCTAACTCAAACGACTCTAATCCAGTTCCTCATCTTCAAATATTTTCAGTTGCTCAGCTGAATGAATAGGGGTATTATCAATAATTCCTTCGACAGTTTTCACCATTTGCAAAACACCAATCAATGCTTGTTTTGGAAGCAGTACTGCCGTTTGCACTAAATATTCGATGCCTCTGATCTTCTTTTGCAATCTTTCACTACCTTTGACATTTGGCAGGAAAACTTTCTTGACAAGTTCATCTGCAGCTGGCAAAAGCATTAAAATGAAGCTAGCTAATGGAGCTGGCAACGGGGCTTGACGAGAGAAATTTTTATGCATTCTTGCTTCGTAATTTCTTGCCAAAACCAAATCAAAACTAAATCTCATAAGAGATTTAATCGACTTGTTATCCAACAACTCAGTCATGCTCTTTTGCAAACTTTCTGACAGATTACACTCAGCTTTGCTTTCACCATTTGATAAACTACTTATTAACTTCTCAAAGAGCTCTGTTGATCTGTTGCAGTGGCGTGCTGGCAGGGGGGGCAGGGGGCAACTGCCCCCCCCTGCTGGTTGATTTTGAGGGGCGCCAGAGAGAATAACTATTTAGGGGGCGCCGAAGGCGCCCTGATCAATTAGTTAGTGAACGAAGAGAACTTCTTGAAACATCGCAATGATATTAGGATATCAAATCAAATGGAAACTCAAAGAAGGCGCTGTTTAATACCGGGTGTCCCAAAAAAATGTATACAGATTTGGTTGACTCCAGCGATGTGAATTTAGCTTTAATCAATGGCTAATCACTCTCAAAATGTTCCTCGATAGTTAACTTGAACATAGATACCTCATTTGTTGGTATTGGTGCTTTGAGAGCAGAAATATTAATCTTGAAAGCTCAAATTTGCGTCCACTTGCAAACCAGAGCTTTGGCCTTTTCGCCTAAGCAAATTCCTGAACCACATCGAAATTAAGAACTGAAATTAGTGAAAAATTAAGAAAAATCCTAATGGGTGACTGGGGGGGGGGGGGTGACTTCTGGAAAACGTAATAATACAAGATCTAATATTGTTCCAATTTTATCAAGGACCTCGTTGATTTATACACTGTTCCTTAAGAAATTGCTTAGGCCAAAAGGCTAAAGCTCTGGTTTGCAGGAAAAGGTAAATTTGAGCTTTCAAGATTGATATTTCTGCTCCCAAAGCACCAATACCAACAAACGAGGTATCTATGTTCAAGTTAACTATCGAGGAACATTTGGAGAGTGATTAGCATTGATTAAAGCTAAATTCACAGCGCTAGAGTCAACCAAATCCGTATACATTTTTTTGGGACACCCGCTATCACATTAAAGTTCAAGAGGAAGCATTAGGTCTAGTCAGACAGTGATAAGAAAGAACGTGGTGCCTCTGAACTGAATTTGATATGATTTGATGCACTATTGAAACCAGACGTCACAAAGAGTAGAGTTCCTGGTTCTTCAGTCCACTATACGTTACTGTATTTTGATTTTTAGTTTCTTCAATTCATCCTTGTTTCAAGAATTCAGCTTGTCTTTAATTTGAAATGAGTTTAGGACATTATCTAGAATATCAATTCAGTCAATGTAAAACAACACTGGTTTCAGTAACGACCATATGTCATTTTCAAGAAATGACCACACATTCTAAAACGGCCATATAATTTTTTGCAGAAGGTTCCCAAAGATAACCTTTGGCACACGCACTCGAAACATGTTCTAGTTAATTGTATTATTTTTTGCGAAGACACCGCTTGATCCCGTCTTTTAGATTTTCAACTGTTTCTACCTAAATATCGGTTTTTATCCTCAAATATTGTACTTGTAGTAATTCGCAAATATTCGCGAAAATTTTCAACTCGTTTTCGATGAAATGAAAGACAAGTAATGCTGAGATGTATACAATCAAAATAAACCATTTTCTTGGGACACCCGGTACTTCTCATGTCATTATCTTTTAGTTCATAAATCATTGCGTATCTATTCAAGTATGATTCCAATTAAATAAGCTTAATATTAATCACACAATTAGCAGTCAAACGTCGAATTTGATTTTGATGTGTAGACCAGCCAAACAGAAAAAGAAACCAACGAATACATGATGGCTATGATGATTATGATGATTATTATGAAGATTTTGATTGGCCAGGTGCGATACACAGAAAGCAAATTGACGAAAAGAGCAAGCTGCCATCCTTTTCTGATGCCTTGCAGCTATGCTATGTCATCCCACGTACCATCTAATGGATGCATATCCCATCTTAGGGCAAGTTTATGCTATTGCAATTGCCATTCCTGTGAGCTCATCAACCGCTGAGCATTCGTTTTCCACGTCGCGGATACGCTCGACGATGGTTCAAGAGCTCCTTGAGGGCCTTCTGATGATGGCGTTTGGAAAAAAGATTTTTCTCTCCCTCGACAAAGACGAGCTCATTGACAGTTTAGAACTAGAAAGAGGTTTTTGAGAACTTTCAATAGCATTTTATGATGAAAAACTGGCATTGACTTCCTTCCCTTGCAAAGAAAATCTGTATTGGTATGAACAAATGAACTGGAATAAACGAATTCAGCTAACGCTGCTATCACTTGGTCAAAGGGACTCATACCATTACTCTTACAAAGTGGGCCCCCTTTAGGCCCACATAGAGTGGTTCCATTTTTACCCATCAAATTGCTAGAATTTAGTTTTCAACCAATAAGGACAACTGTTGTAATTGCTATTTAGACAGCATAGGAATCATTCGTCGTACATAGCCGATTGCTCGTGGCCCATGGTCGAAACCGCCAAAGCCTCATTTTCACGGACCAATCAGACGGCTAAAAAGCGAGGGAGACAGAAGAAACCCGTGAAGATTTTCTTAAATTTTACCTACCTGCATAAAACGCAACCAGGACAAAAAACTGCTTGAGATTTCCCGAATGTTTTTAAAGCAATCTACTCTCCAGATGTTTGGGAGTACAAGTTTGGATGCCGGTTAAAATATCTTCAGGATTGGCGGAGTTATTGCCTCTCCAATAGACAAAATCGGCGAAGGCTTGTCGAGACCTGTTTACGCCACTTCAAGTCAGGTGATAAAGCCTCTTGATAAAACCTCTTTTGAATTTCATAAGTTATTTCGCAACGAGCAAACTTTTGCCATGAATGTAAAAAGTAGTACAATACAGAAACTTCCCTAGAGTATTGCCACACGACTTTTAATGCGCGAGCAAGCCTTTGTAGACTTTTTCATTTCACATAGAAACCGTAGGGGCATTGAATCTTGAATAAAAGAAAATTTAGCGAAAGACAATTGCAAGAACAATTGAAAACACAGATTATGACACAGCAAAATGACACCTTTGAGAATAGATTGCACACTCCTAAAGTCTTTCTATCGTTGCAAAATAAAGAGAAAATAAAACATTTCTCAAAGATTGCAAATTTCTTTGTCTCATCGGAAAAGTACATAATATGTGTAAAGAAATTTCCCCTGCAATCTATTCTCAAAGGTGTACAATCTATTATCAATGGTAACATTTTGCTGTGTCATATGGGAGATCGAAGCCTTGCACAACCTTTTGTTTTATGCAGGCTTTCCTGGTGTTTGCAACAAGAAAACTTTGAATCGACGGTAGTTGGACGGTTTGCTGCAGAGGCTGTAAAGTCTTGTCACATTTTATCGAAATTATCGATGATAAATGGTGGAAAGAAATTGAATTTGTTGTTAAGTTATTCGTTAATATATCCACTGGTTATTATTGCGAAAAAGAGTGATTTAATGCCGATTACTGGGATTCTGCTGCAGGTGAAGGTAGGCCCATTAGCTTTATTCGCAGCAAACAGCTTTAATTCGTCTAGGATTTTCGAAAATCACACAAACAAATACTTTCATGTTATTCCTGGACATAATTCACGTAACATGTGAAATTTTGAAAGCTATATCTTATTTGTAGCGTTCCTGAAGAATTCTTGAACATAGGCCAATTTTGGAAGGAATGAAATTCAATGTAACGCCGATCCCTGATGAGATTTTAACCAAATGCAGAAAAACATATGTGGAGTGGGGCCTCTTGAATCTTTTCGTTGTAAAAGCAGCTCTGTATCTTTATTACTCGAATATCCATTTTCATTTTCGTGAAGGTACTCGAAAATTTATCTCAGAAGCCTTATTTTCAGTCATGTGATCGGAATACGACGATATCATTGGCTTATAAACGTGAAATTGGAAGATTTGCGGGTTTCCCTGTGACCTATTGAAAGATTTGACTCATATGCTGCTGCTGTGTTGCTTGACCATAAAAGGGTGATTTTCTAATGGATGACCTCTGCTCTAATGCAAGTAGCCCAAAGATAGATATTTTTCTACAACATCCCCACAGAATGTGAAATTGATATGAAAGAGCTTTAAAAATAGTATTTCAAATGTTATTTTGTCGAAATGGTCAATCTATTTTTTCACATTAAAAACAAAATGTACATTTCTTCCGTTTGTTGCTATTATGTTCTTTCTTACGTATATCAGCATTTCATACTTATTTCATGTACCTGCTACACTGTACTGTACGGTAAGAGGAGAAAGGACAGCCATTTCTTTTGCGCTGCTGAAAGCAAGGACCGCCATTCATAAATTTATACGAGGTTTTTGGCTGATGTAATTGTCGATTACCATTCATAATCTCGCAAAAATGACAGCAGAATAGGAAAAAGGCATGAGGACAAGTGTTATCGAGGAGGACATCACCAAATCGTTCGTTCTGACCACGTTCGATGTTGCAGTTCTTGCCATTCTGGAAAGTGGAGAGTAAATATATTTGTTAGTTATTCAAAGTTCATTGGAATCGTATGTTATATGTCGATGGCTGGCATATATGTGGCTGAACATTGACGCTTTCGCGCTCCTTTTGTTGGGGGGCCTTTTTGACAATGTTGTTGGAAGAAGAAATATGAACGATTTGTTGGAGAAACTGGCAGTAGAATGCGGTTCAAAAAGTGGAATTTTGATATCAAAACCAGTTAAAGTACGTTTATCATTTGTGCTGCTTCACGATTTTGATTAATTGTCCTTTTTTGCAAGATACAAATGTAAGTACCTTTTAATTCGCCTCTTATTTATAACGACGGTTTGGTTTTTTAGGCCCGTACAGTACAACTTTTCCCGTTGTTCATTCTACTCTCAGCATTGAATCTTGAATATATCCAGAGGTATTTATGTCAGTTTCAAACTGAAAAAAGATCCAGATAGTGCTCTAAATTTGGCATCTTTTGAAGAAGTTTTGAAGATACTTCAACACACAGAAGGAGACCTTCGAATCAAAATATTTAGTCTCCATGAGTATGCGTTTCAGTCATCAATTAGCTGTTTACTATGACAAACTACAGTGACAATGAGGTCGAATTCAAGGTTTTGGCATTTCTTCAAATTTTGAAATAATTCTTAGCGCCCTTGATTGACTATGCATTAGGGCATTGGGAATAGGTCTGTGAAGAAATTTTTTGAAAATATGCATTTCCCTTGTATCCTATGATATTTTGGCGAAGGGTGGTAAATCGTCCAAAAAGGGCCTAAATTTGAGATTTCAAATTTCCCGGTTGGTTTTTGGCTCCATTTGATTGGTTTAGAGCATGTCACGTGTAAATTTTGTTAGCCAGTAAGGATTTAGTGCCTATCTTGGCGCAACCAAAAGCTCGTAAGACGGTGCTAAAGAGCCTACCATCGCCTCGACCATCTTCCAAATATTTTCCTATACGTTTTCACTGTAATTTTGCCAAGGTACCTAACATACATCTTATCTACCGTCTTACGAGAACAAAACCATCACGTGACGGTTTCAATTTTGATTGTTTCAGAGTGTCCGCGCAGGTTTTAATTTATTACTACCGTCTTACCAATCATCTTTGGCCTTTTGGTCTTGCGTCTTTGTTCACTAATTTATGCAGTGGTTGCAAAAGAATAGGGGTGTGTTGGCATGGCATGGCGTTGATTTGCATAGCAACGAAAGAAGGAAAGTGAGGCTGTTTCAAAATGGGGACTGTGTTGACAAAACTTTTAGCGAGATGTTCATTCCCTGTCTCGAGTATGACAGTTTGGGGGGGGGGGGCAGGGGGGCAAGGGAAAAATTCATGTATTTATCTCATTTGGTTTACAGTGAAATAGCTGCTCGTACAAATAAAACAAATTATGAATCAGCAATATAAATCACTCACTGTTTCTATGAAAAGTTCAGTTTCGGAATTTGACCGTCTTCCGTAAGTACCGTAAGACGGTCTGGATCCGCCCCTGGCCATTTCCTCAATCTTACTTAAGTGCCTAACCATAGTTTCCACATGTTGTTTAGTTTTCAGGATTGGCACAACGTGTTCCTTGTAACTTCTTGTCAGAACGCTGAAAAATTGAGCATGGTCTAGTATAAAGCCATTGTTTAAAGATTCAAAATGTTTTCGTCCAGTACTTCTCCATCTCAAGACACTTGCCACCCCTTCTTCTGCCTTTTTAAACTCTTTCAAGACCACTCCTATTACCAAAAGGGGAATTTTCAACTCTTCGTGGCACCAAACGTGCTCAAAATGACGCAGACTAGCAGCGTTAAGCACAAGAATCCCATTTCTCTCAACTACTGGGTATTTATCCCATGCTTGAATTCGCTTGATCTGATAAAAGCCTGGATCCTCTAATGGAATAAAAGTTGACTTTTGCTCCTCTGTTTTGATGTTTGGAAACTTTGCAATGAAAACAACATCAGCGTCCCCTTGGTTGGTTTTTGAAATGCATTTCAAGTTTTGCCCTGCACTTCCTGACACTTTGATGAATCGTCTTGCTTTAGTGCCAAGAACTTTAGAAATGATCAGTTCCACTAATTTTGGTTGATAGATGTCATCCTCTGTATTGACAAGTGACATTCCATTATCGCTTGTAACCATATATCTGAAGTGTTCGTTCAGTTCTTTTACTTTGCTTTTCTGGTTTGGAAAAGTCTCTTCTAATCGATGTTGAGATGCCATATTCATGTTACCTAAAATAGAAGATGTGATACGCTCCAAGTCTACTGCCTGAATTCTGTGTGACCGATCCCATTGTCCAAGTTCCCAGGTCCACAATCCCAGTATTCCGTAAAACAACTTCTCGGAATGTGGATCCCGGGACTACGGAGAGTCGGATCGGTCATACGGACATCAGGAAATAGGTTTGCGGGGCAAGTCTAATTCTTAGGGGGGCTGAATTCTACATGCACCAATTATCCCAATAAAGAGTCCAACGCTTGAAAAAGACACCACAAATTAATTCAATCTTCAAACATGTCTTTGGTAACTAACTCAAAACCAAGCTTTCAGGTATGGCCGATCTCTTTAAATGATTCAAAAATGAGCAATCTGGTTTTGAAGCACACTGCAAAAAGGCACACAAACTACCAGATTTTACAAGTTTTAGAAAGTTTTGTGAAGCAGGTGGCTTGTATTCAATATGTTATATAAACTTTTCTTATGTCATTAGCAAATCTGGCAAAACAAGCGATAGAGGCATATTATTCTCATGGCTTCACTGTCAGAGCCTCAACGCAGAGAAATGCTCAGATTCATTATGGGCACGGGGGGGGGGGGGGGGGTTCTTCCATAGTAAAGGTACCTGGGGATGTGCCGCGAGCAAGGATATACTTTTTCGGACTTCTAGTCTAGCCATGGGTATCCATTTTTGCAATTTTGGCCTAGCAACGGTCTAGCCATGGGTATAATTTTGACAATATTGGTCTAGCGAACGGTCATGACATCATATTTGGTACAAATTTGACAAATAGGTCCAGGAAATGGTCAAAATTGGTCTAGCCAAGGGTACCATTTTCGTACAAATTGGTTATACGTAGAAAAGGAGTGTTGGCATTATCACAAGGCGAAATCAACTGGGAATTGTACTAGAATTGTTGATGTTTGTTTTGAATTCAACATAAAATCTCGCAAGTTTAGCACGAAAAGCTTATTGATTCTCGGTTGATTCTTAAGGTAGAAGACCCCTTTTTTGGATCCAAAAAAATCGAATTTTTTTATTATGGATTTTGATTGAATAATCATTGCTCTATAATGTGCAACTGACACCTAAGCTCTTCTGCAGGTGCAAAACTGAAAAAATTGAGAGAATGTACCGCTTGGTAATATTTTTATGCATAGCAACGCCCTTAGCAACGATAAATATATTGAAAATTGCGATACCAAGGCCCCCTGCACCCCTGGCATAGGGTCGATTAGCTTTTAAAGTTGGTTTACCTGTGATTAGCCTCGTTTTGAGAACTAGTACCGCTAAATGAGGTTTAAAAGACAGCCGAAAACTCAAAAAACTTCTGAAGTTACAACCGGAGTGCAATTTTGAGAAACTGATGTTGTTCAGGAAAGAGGAAGAACGAGTTTATCAACAAAACCAGTTTTGGTGATCCCAATGCTGCAAGGAAAAAAGGGTTTCAACAAGGAAGATCGCTAAAAGAAACCAGCTGAAGACATGTGACAACTTAGGCCTATCAATATAGCTAGGCCCATATGTTATGATGAGGCCTAACCCCCACACCACAGTTCACACACAAGAGAAGGGCAGAGGTTTTGATCAAGACACAAATGACAAATCAATGTATTTACCTAAGGTGCAAGGTCTAGATAATCATGGAAGCTCATTCATTGCCTGAATCAAATATTAGTTAGGCCTACAAGGCAAAGAGGATTTTTACAGAGTTCCAAACTTGATGATCATATTGCAGTCTTTATCAAAATGGAAATATTTTCAAGATGTTCACTTGTGTAGATGCTGAAACAGGGTTGAATTTCAATTAATAGACCCCAAAGGCACATGAGCATTACAACATGCTTTGATTGTGAATTGGTTCATAAATTTTGCATTTATGTCAAGTAACAATTTGCTTTTGGTTGCTGATGTTTGCGCATAATCTGGAAATAAAGAATGTCATAGCTACTGGTCAGATGGTATTACAGCTTGTGCAAGTTGAAATCAAGCAAGAAAGGGGACTAGATATTACAAAGCAGGTCTTGCATTAGCAAGGAATTTTTACCAATCTCTGAGATCAAAGAAATAAGGAGATATATTATCGTCTCTGTAAATCAAAGACCATGCGTAAATGGCTCCAATACAAGACACAAAATATAAATGAAGCATTTCATGAGAGGATTTGAGAAAGCTGATTCAAAGCTAAATATATAAGGGAAAGGGGTATTTGAGAGACTTTTTTGAGCTTGGAGTATCTGATGTAATTGCGGGCATCACTATGTACAGTACAGGCCTTGGGGACATTAACATGGTCAGACATTTACAAAATTCAGGTCAAAAAGACATTTACTGTGAAGAGAAAGATAATTATACAGTCAAAAGTCTTGTGAATAGACAGCTAAGAGGCAAAACAAAGTTTTGAAATGAGAAGAAACAAGAAAAGAAGGATTAATGTTGTGGATAGCAAAGATTTCATTTGGTTTTTGTAACATCAAACTTTAACTTGATTTTTCTCAAAACAAGATTTTCGCCCAGGTTTGCGTTTTTTGTCCAATGTAACTTTTTTTAGAATAAAGATATCTCAGCCAAATTTTCAGGATATATTCCTCATAATGTGTGCTATGCAATAAACCCTTAAAAAATTCCAGATATCTTGAGAAAAAATTTTTTTTCTTTGTGTCAAATTGTTGACATAAAGCGCAAATTTGCATGTTGTTCAATTTTTCAAAATATTAAAAAAATTTCCAATACCTTGCTCAAGCTTGTAGGTAAGTTGCAGAGAACCATGTAGTGGTAACATATGCTGAAAACCTCATCTTTATACATTGTAGGAATGTTCAGATATTTTGGACACAATTACCTGCATTTTTTGCTATTGTTCCGCTCCTATTGTTGCTATGGTAACTAATTTCTAAAAATAGAACATGTATTTTTTCCACATTTCCTTCTTTGTATCCATCCTACATAAGATCTTGTCAAAATTCTTCAAAATAAAGAATTTTTACCAAAAAGGGGTCTTCTACCTTAATGCAATTTGTTCATTGTGATAAGCAGAACAAAGTTTACAGATGATTACCAAAACCAAAGTTTGGTAATTTTTCAAGCCTATTCGTTTACAAACATCGTTCAGTCAGGATCATATGACTTGAAATTTAGATTGACTATAAAATGATCACTTACCCGTGCACATATATCTACTTTGTTGAACACGACTTTTCACCGCTGATCTTGTTTTTCGTTGTGTATTTTCATCTTTTCTTTCTGACCTGCGAAGAAGTATCTCGACTGGGGTTTGTCTTGATTTGGAAGTCTGAGTCAGAAGAAACAATGTCCGTAATTTGATCAGTTTTCTTTACGATCTCTGTCCCCTTCAAGCAACCAGCGACAGATACGAAACCACAAAAGGTTATGTCCCTTTATAAGGAAAATGCAAATGTCGTTACAGCAAGAGCAAGACACGTTTTTCATGAAAAACTTGGATCAGCACTTCAGTACTAAAAGTTTCTTGATTTCGCATGAAAATTTCGGTGTTTTAGTAGTGAACATTTCTTAATTAGTAGAGGGTAAAGTACTAAGGTGACGCTGCGAAGGAGAAACTCGTTATTACATTTTTTTAATGCTGATAGTCCACTGAATAGACTTGGAGCAAGTCGAACTTTGTACGGCCTGACGACCTTCCTTCTGTATTTTCGATTGACAAGGACAGATTTTGTAAGACAATAGTATGAGCAGCTTTTGATTTATCGAATGATGTATAGTCTTGTATATAGTCTTGATGTATAGAATGATGTTGTGTCGCAGGCGTGATAATCAAGAGAGAAAACACCGTGAGTGGTCACTGAAGGGGTACAATAACCTTAAGTAGAGGCAATCTATAAATAGGACAAAGAAACGCCTACGCAAGTAATTGCTCCCCTAGTGAAAGCGTATGCACGCACGTGTCGAAATCATCAAATACAATAGGCTAATCTTAGACTGCATATGCAGCTCTTGACTTAGCTATTTATCTCCGTCAACTTTACTTCAAAGTGATTAGCAATTGCAGACAAAGGAAATTCTTTCCACCAGTAATTCAAAAAGGAAATTCTCTTAAAGAACGCCGGTCAACCAGCATCCTTTGCGCGCTTCCCATTTTGCCTTTCAACTGCGGCAGCCATTTTTATATGACATCGTACATAGCAGTGCTCAGCAAAGCGCGACCGCAAAGGATGCTGGTTGACCGGCGTTCTTTAACCAGTAATTCAAAACGAGCAAAAGTTTATCTGAAACCCAGGTAGAAGTTTGCTTGTTATGCATTCCAGAAATTGTTTTTAAGAGCAAACATGAGCATAGTTCGAAAGAAGGAGCATATATCTACACATCTACCTCTGGCAGTTAATTCTCTTATCTTTTGTGTGATTAAAATACTTACTGCTCAGCTTCTGAACCAAAGAGATGGGAATTTCCTATGCCTGCGATGGCTAATCGCTATGCATTCAGGTGTCAACAAAAGCAACTCGTGCTATATTGTGTCATAAATCTGTCCTTGTTTTCATGAATAACCATTTGTGCAACCATTGTGAATAGATCTCTTATTTCGCAGTTATTTCCCTTCTGCGAAATAAAGTTGAATTGGACTTCCTCCTGAAATGACATTGTTCATTTGAATTTCAAAGAGAACCAAGATATGATAAGACAACTAGACAACAGAATGGTTAATTCCCTTGATTGTTCGCCGAGGTGAAAGGGAAAGGTCAAACAAAGCAAATTTGGTTTCGTTTCGTCGAGATGAAATTAAAAGCAAACGTGGTGTGGTTTCTCATGATTTGGGATATTTGAAATCAGACGAATGACAGTGCAAATGAACGAAGAATACTTTATACAATGTCAGTGATAAAAGCAAGTCTGGATAAAGAAGGTATGAGAAACCTGAACAAGCACTTCGAGCTGCTCGTGGGCCACTGCGAGAATGGGTCGTCGCACGTTACGGCAGAAGATGACCATTATCAGTCAAAAATGGTGGAATTGCTTTTGACAAAGCTGTTGGGAAAAGACGCAGCAAAGTCTACTCAAATTTCTGGGAGTGCTGCGCAGCATTTGAGATGCATTTCGAAGAATAGCAAAGGTGACGCTGATGTCCTGTTTCTCTCTGATTTTCCAAAAATCTCCATACAACAACAAAATGAAGCATTTATTGCCTGTGAAGATCCTGGGTTTTACATCGTTAGACAGCTGCCCAGCTGGTCCCTGTATCCAATTATTCGGCGAGATGGAATTCAAATGATAAGTGCAAGTAGCCTAAGGCACTTTGATGCTGTCTGGTGGCCTAAAGTGCTGCAGCTTCCTTTGCAAGTCATGGAAATGATACAGCAAGATGGTGGATTTTTTGCTGACTTTCAGAAAACTGACGAGAGTGTCTCAAGCAAAATAACTTGGGTGTCTACTTACTCAAAGCTAGGGTTCTTTAATGATGAGCATATCCAGTATATGCACATGCTTGTACGTAGCTACAGAGAAAATATATTGCCTCACATAAATGGTACCCTGCGTTATGAGGTCAATCGTATACTGGAGACGTTCATTAGATTGCTGGATGTTGTTTGCCACTATGCATCTTCTAATGCTAAAGCTGGCTGGCATACGTTGCAGGAGTTGGGTCCTGAATTTGACACAGGGCTCTTGTCAGTCCTGATGAACTACCTTCGAAGGAAATCTGAAAATAAAATACAGGAGCTGGATGACTCTCTAGTTTCTTGTTTAATAAAAGCTTGCAGCTGCTTTGAAAAAATTGCAGCAAAGGAATATTCTCAGCAACAAGTTCCCAGAGAGAATATTAAAGATTTGGTTGTGGGGTCGCTAGACTTGGTGCCTGCCATTCAATGTGAAGGATTTCCTGCAATAGCGAGTGCATGGGAAGAAAGAGTCGTTGGGAAGGCCTGGCCACAGCATGATGTTGTTATTGCTGTTTTAAAGGGTGGGTTCCAGATCGTCCCAAAAGCGTCCAAAGCACGAAATAGTGATCCAACTACAAGCTTTCGTCTTTCGTTTAATGATGCCGAGCAGTTCTTGGCATTGAGTGTTACTCAATTTCAAAGAGAGTGCTTTCGAGCCTTCAAAATGTATTTCTACGAGAAAATGGATCAAGAGCCTAAAATCGTTGAGACATATCATCTCAAAACAATATTCTTTTGGTGCTTGGAAGAAAGTGATGCAGATATTTGGGTAATGGAAAACAGGGCCTATTGCTGCCTGCTTCTATTGCGCTCTCTGGCATTGGCATTAGAGAAGATGAATTTACGGCATTACTTCATCCCAGGATGCAATTTGTTCAAGTATATGGATAGGGAAGGCGCAGCTGAGATGAAAAGAAGAATCGATCAGATTATTCAAAATCCTGTTGCTGCTTGTGGACAAACGATTGAAGAAATAAAATCGTTCTACCAAGAGAAAAACGAAAACAGACAAGCAGCCTCGGGAAAGTTTGACACAGATCAATTTTTCGCAACATCCAGCGAATTGTTCAAGAAAGCAGTATCTGACATCACAAAATTGCAAGAGCCAGAGGAAAGTACAGCCAAGTTGCTTGCCATTCTCAGTGATGAAAAACAGAAATCAATTTTAAGGTTCTGTTTTGATATCATTTTGGCAAGGCACTCTCAAGCGAGGTATGAGGAAAGATTCTCGTTGTATGCCCCTTTGCCAGCTCCTGTTATCATTTTTGTGCAAATGCTAATGCCAGTGGCTGATGAGCTAATAAACAAAGTCTTTCTTTCTTGGTTTGCTAGAGACACGTGGATCAGTCGAAAGATTCGGGAAATCTCAAACAGTTTTTTGTCCTGGTTGCGTTTTATGAAGGTAGGTAAAATTTAGGAAAATCTTCACGGGTTTCTTTTGTCTCCCTCGCTTTTTAGCCGTCTGATTGGTCCGTGAAAATGAGGCTTTGGCGGTTTCGACCATGGGCCACGAGCAATCGGCTATGTACGACGAATGATTCCTATGCTTATTTAGACAGCTTTTGTTGTTGCATCAAAAAAAGCAGTTGATACGGCCTAGAGTTCTCGTAGCTGCGATGGATCTATTTTGTTTCTACAGAGGAAGATTACTGCTTTGAAAGGTATATTGTCTGTGATGGGTAGGTCAGGAAAACATTATTTTTTGTACTAAAAGTTTGCTTTTCAATGTTTAAGCTCTAAGCGATTGTGTTGTGTGTAAGAGAACTCCCGCTTGTTTACGCCGTTTTGAAACAGGGGACCCACTTTATAAGAGTAATGGTACGAGTCCCTATTGAGCAACTGATATCAGCAAATCAAAAGACACGGGGAAACAAGGGACGATAAGTCATAAGTCTAGCAAGGGGCGCCATTTTGACCTATTGCCCCCCCCTGCGATCTCATCCCCAGCACGCCACTGATCTGTTGAAGAACAAGTTCAGCCCCTCGGAAGAAACAACAACTTTAGATGCTTCGTCAAACCTTCGGATATAAAATGTTCTGATTTCTTGGATGATAGGCCCACAAGCAGCAACAGGATCTTGAATAATCTGATCGATTCTTCTTTTCATCTCAGCTGCGCCTTCCCTATTCATATACTTGAACAAATTGCATCCTGGGATGAAGTAATGCCGTAACGTCATCTTCTCTAATGCCAATGCCAGAGAGCGCAATAGAAGCAGGCAGCAATAGGCCCTGTTTTCCATTACCCAAATATCTGCATCACTTTCTTCCAAACACCAAAAGAATATTGTTTTGAGATGATATGTCTCAATAATTTTAGGTTCTTGATCCATTTTCTCGTAGAAATACATCTTGAAGGCTCGAAAGCACTCTCTTTGAAACTGAGTTACACTCAATGCCAATAACTGCTCGGCATCATTAAACGAAAGACGAAAGCTTGTAGTTGGATCACTATTTCGTGCTTTGGATGCTTTTGGGACGATCTCGAAGCCGGCCTTCAAAACAGCATCAACAACGTGATCTGCTGGCCAAGCTCTTCTGCCCACTCTTGATGGCCAATCCTTTGCTACATCTGGGAAACCATTGCAAGATATTGCTGGAACCATATCTAGAGTACCATAAACATGCTCTAATGCTATATTTGAAATGGCTTCGTCATGTCTAGAGACTTCTTCAATGGCTGTGTTCTCAAAGAGGTCGTGTAGTTTCATTAATAAAGGAATAATTTCCTCTTCAATGAACAGTTCGCTTGCGTCAAACTTCTTGCGGCAATATTCCAGAAGAACGGTAATTAGTCCATCCTCGAATCCTCCCTCCAGTTGTTGCAGAGTCTCATATCCATGTTTGGCATTCGCTCCTCCATAGTGAACTGCCATCAGGGGCGGATCCAGCGGAAATTTTGACCGTCTTACGAGCGCGAAGCGCGAGCAGGTCGTGGGAGGCGTCGAGCGCGAAGCGCGAGATGCTCGGGGGTCCGGGGGCGTAGCCCCCGGAAAATTTTTTCGGGCCACGCCCTTCAGATCCTCGGAAAACGCCCTATTTTCCAACGTGATCTCTAAATCATATATAGTTTCTTTGCCGGTAAAAGCCACTTCAAGGCCTCAATCTTAATGCTATCTGAATAATTTTCACTCATTTTGGACAATTTATCCACATTATAAGAGACAGAACCACTGAACATGGTCTTAAGAGGTTTCTTAACTTGCCAAAAGATTGAGGAAATGGGGATGGGATGCATAAAAATAAGAGCGAAGATATGATTCTGCTGATGTAAGTGCTCTCAACAGATGACACATTTCTTCTTCACCATTAATTGCTAGGGAGCAGGCATTGTATAAGCTGTTTCTGTTGGATGTAACCCTGTATAAATGTGAAATGAAAATCTGTTGCAAATAGTGTGGATATTTTTTGGAACTTGGGATGGACAGTTAACAACCAATTACAGAAATTACAGGAACAAAATAAAAGTAATCAGGCTACTAAGAAACTGAACAGACATGCATTTTGTGCCCTCATTGCTGTGCAAGTATCATCATTAACTAAAATAGAAACTACACTAAATAGAGTAGAGAACTAAAATAGGAACTAAAATCTTAAATTCTTGTGATCCAACATTGATTTAGAAATGAAAGAAATCTTAACAGAAGACCAAAAAAGAGTTTTAGCATCCTCCTAAAGTTTTTCAGCCAGCAATATGAAAAATCACAGCATAAATCAGATTAATGATACCAAGTTGGTGAACAGTTTTGAATCTTCTATGAATTATTTTGCTATCAAAAATCAGTCATAACTGACAAATACTAAAGAAATGCTATTATTTGTACACTACCCTGCCCCTGCCCCCAGATTAACTTCTTGCGCACATCCATCAAGAATCACCTTTTTTGGTTTTATAGAATATTGATAATGGATGGAATGGATGGTAAAGGAGCATATCCATCCACAGAGGAATGTGGGTTAGTTTTGATATAGATTTTGGCCAAAATATTCTGGAAATGGGTCTACTTCTGTGAATTTCTGAAGTTAGGGTGTAGTTTTAGCAAGAATTTCTAGCAATGTTATGGTTTTGCTTGTTAGGTAGCAAAGGAATTCTGGTAATGTTCTGCTAATAGGATAAGCAATAATTGTCCAGTCAGTTGTCTTGTAGATAACAAAGCACATATAATGCATGATCTATTACTGAAGTCCCCCCCCCCTAGGGTCCCTTCCCATATAAATATAAATAATTTTTTTCATAATCATCTGAAAGAAAACTCAAACTGTACATTTACTGGTACTTCCCATAAATGCATATTGTAACCGTATCTTTCCAAACAATGTTTTAAATATCAGCCTGAGATACATGACACCTAACCTACTCCTATGGCTACCTAACCTTGTAGCCGTGATCCTAATAATTCTGAAGCCCAATACCAACCCTTCAAACTAATCCCCTAACCGTAAGTGAACCCTAACCCTCATACCAATTACCCTAGAAATCAGCCCCTCATATACAGTACCCCATTCCATAGTTGTCATATCTCTCCGGTTGCTGTTAAAGGGACTGATTGAACTCTCCCTTGCTACACCCCCAGCCCTACTCGATGAAACTCGATAAAGGTCATTCAAAATGATCAAGATTATTCAAATGAATAAATACCTTGCAAGGAAAATGCTTCAGCCTGTTCCTGTTTGAAAGCCGAATCGATCATGTTGAATGTGAGGTAAGAGTGAGACAGCAGCTTCGTTTTGGCTAGGCCCTCCACAACAGCACCGCTGATAGGAACATTTCTCCCTAATTTGATGAGCTGCTATGTTGAAAAGCTTTGAATGCCAATATCGTCACCAGATAAGATTAGATCTTCTATTTTTCCAAGCAAATCCACCTCTAAATCTTCAAATAAATTGTTTTCAATCCTTGGCGCGAAATGTTTCGAGCAGTCTCGGTGAAAGGCCAAAGGTGAAAGGGACTCGCAGAGGTACACCAAGAAAGCATATGGCGAGGCGCAACCAAAAGCTCGTAAGACGGTGCTAAAGAGCCTACCATCGCCTCGACCATCTTCCAAATATTTTCCTATACGTTTTCACTGTAATTTTGCCAAGGTACCTAACATACATCTTATCTACCGTCTTACGAGAACAAAACCATCACGTGACGGTTTCAATTTTGATTGTTTCAGAGTGTCCGCGCAGGTTTTAATTTATTACTACCGTCTTACCAATCATCTTTGGCCTTTTGGTCTTGCGTCTTTGTTCACTAATTTATGCAGTGGTTGCAAAAGAATAGGGGTGTGTTGGCATGGCATGGCGTTGATTTGCATAGCAACGAAAGAAGGAAAGTGAGGCTGTTTCAAAATGGGGACTGTGTTGACAAAACTTTTAGCGAGATGTTCATTCCCTGTCTCGAGTATGACAGTTTGGGGGGGGGGGGCAGGGGGGCAAGGGAAAAATTCATGTATTTATCTCATTTGGTTTACAGTGAAATAGCTGCTCGTACAAATAAAACAAATTATGAATCAGCAATATAAATCACTCACTGTTTCTATGAAAAGTTCAGTTTCGGAATTTGACCGTCTTCCGTAAGTACCGTAAGACGGTCTGGATCCGCCCCTGGCCATTGTTGGTTTTTGAAATGCATTTCAAGTTTTGCCCTGCACTTCCTGACACTTTGATGAATCGTCTTGCTTTAGTGCCAAGAACTTTAGAAATGATCAGTTCCACTAATTTTGGTTGATAGATGTCATCCTCTGTATTGACAAGTGACATTCCATTATCGCTTGTAACCATATATCTGAAGTGTTCGTTCAGTTCTTTTACTTTGCTTTTCTGGTTTGGAAAAGTCTCTTCTAATCGATGTTGAGATGCCATATTCATGTTACCTAAAATAGAAGATGTGATACGCTCCAAGTCTACTGCCTGAATTCTGTGTGACCGATCCCATTGTCCAAGTTCCCAGGTCCACAATCCCAGTATTCCGTAAAACAACTTCTCGGAATGTGGATCCCGGGACTACGGAGAGTCGGATCGGTCAGACGGACATCAGGAAATAGGTTTGCGGGGCAAGTCTAATTCTTAGGGGGGCTGAATTCTACATGCACCAATTATCCCAATAAAGAGTCCAACGCTTGAAAAAGACACCACAAATTAATTCAATCTTCAAACATGTCTTTGGTAACTAACTCAAAACCAAGCTTTCAGGTATGGCCGATCTCTTTAAATGATTCAAAAATGAGCAATCTGGTTTTGAAGCACACTGCAAAAAGGCACACAAACTACCAGATTTTACAAGTTTTAGAAAGTTTTGTGAAGCAGGTGGCTTGTATTCAATATGTTATATAAACTTTTCCTATGTTATTAGCAAATCTGGCAAAACAAGCGATGGAGGCATATTATTCTCATGGCTTCACTGTCAGAGCCTCAACGCAGAGAAATGCTCAGATTCATTATGGGCATGGGGGGGGGGGGTTCTTCCATAGTAAAGGTACCTGGGGATGTGCCGCGAGCAAGGATATACTTTTTCGGACTTCTAGTCTAGCCATGGGTATCCATTTTTGCAATTTTGGCCTAGCAACGGTCTAGCCATGGGTATAATTTTGACAATATTGGTCTAGCGAACGGTCATGACATCATATTTGGTACAAATTTGACAAATAGGTCCAGGAAATGGTCAAAATTGGTCTAGCCAAGGGTACCATTTTCGTACAAATTGGTTATACGTAGAAAAGGAGTGTTGGCATTATCACAAGGCGAAATCAACTGGGAATTGTACTAGAATTGTTGATGTTTGTTTTGAATTCAACATAAAATCTCGCAAGTTTAGCACGAAAAGCTTATTGATTCTCGGTTGATTCTTAAGGTAGAAGACCCCTTTTTTGGATCCAAAAAAATCGAATTTTTTTATTATGGATTTTGATTGAATAATCATTGCTCTATAATGTGCAACTGACACCTAAGCTCTTCTGCAGGTGCAAAACTGAAAAAATTGAGAGAATTTACCGCTTGGTAATATTTTTATGCATAGCAACGCCCTTAGCAACGATAAATATATTGAAAATTGCGATACCAAGGCCCCCTGCACCCCTGGCATAGGGTCGATTAGCTTTTAAAGTTGGTTTACCTGTGATTAGCCTCGTTTTGAGAACTAGTACCGCCTAAATGAGGTTTAAAAGACAGCCGAAAACTCAAAAAACTTCTGAAGTTACAACCGGAGTGCAATTTTGAGAAACTGATGTTGTTCAGGAAAGAGGAAGAACGAGTTTATCAACAAAACCAGTTTTGGTGATCCCAATGCTGCAAGGAAAAAAGGGTTTCAACAAGGAAGATCGCTAAAAGAAACCAGCTGAAGACATGTGACAACTTAGGCCTATCAATATAGCTAGGCCCATATGTTATGATGAGGCCTAACCCCCACACCACAGTTCACACACAAGAGAAGGGCAGAGGTTTTGATCAAGACACAAATGACAAATCAATGTATTTACCTAAGGTGCAAGGTCTAGATAATCATGGAAGCTCATTCATTGCCTGAATCAAATATTAGTTAGGCCTACAAGGCAAAGAGGATTTTTACAGAGTTCCAAACTTGATGATCATATTGCAGTCTTTATCAAAATGGAAATATTTTCAAGATGTTCACTTGTGTAGATGCTGAAACAGGGTTGAATTTCAATTAATAGACCCCAAAGGCACATGAGCATTACAACATGCTTTGATTGTGAATTGGTTCATAAATTTTGCATTTATGTCAAGTAACAATTTGCTTTTGGTTGCTGATGTTTGCGCATAATCTGGAAATAAAGAATGTCATAGCTACTGGTCAGATGGTATTACAGCTTGTGCAAGTTGAAATCAAGCAAGAAAGGGGACTAGATATTACAAAGCAGGTCTTGCATTAGCAAGGAATTTTTACCAATCTCTGAGATAAAAAAAATAAGGAGATATATTATCGTCTCTGTAAATCAAAGACCATGCGTAAATGGCTCCAATACAAGACACAAAATATAAATGAAGCATTTCATGAGAGGATTTGAGAAAGCTGATTCAAAGCTAAATATATAAGGGAAAGGGGTATTTGAGAGACTTTTTTGAGCTTGGAGTATCTGATGTAATTGCGGGCATCACTATGTACAGTACAGGCCTTGGGGACATTAACATGGTCAGACATTTACAAAATTCAGGTCAAAAAGACATTTACTGTGAAGAGAAAGATAATTATACAGTCAAAAGTCTTGTGAATAGACAGCTAAGAGGCAAAACAAAGTTTTGAAATGAGAAGAAACAAGAAAAGAAGGATTAATGTTGTGGATAGCAAAGATTTCATTTGGTTTTTGTAACATCAAACTTTAACTTGATTTTTCTCAAAACAAGATTTTCGCCCAGGTTTGCGTTTTTTGTCCAATGTAACTTTTTTTAGAATAAAGATATCTCAGCCAAATTTTCAGGATATATTCCTCATAATGTGTGCTATGCAATAAACCCTTAAAAAATTCCAGATATCTTGAGAACAAATTTTTTTTCTTTGTGTCAAATTGTTGACATAAAGCGCAAATTTGCATGTTGTTCAATTTTTCAAAATATTAAAAAAATTTCCAATACCTTGCTCAAGCTTGTAGGTAAGTTGCAGAGAACCATGTAGTGGTAACATATGCTGAAAACCTCATCTTTATACATTGTAGGAATGTTCAGATATTTTGGACACAATTACCTGCATTTTTTGCTATTGTTCCGCTCCTATTGTTGCTATGGTAACTAATTTCTAAAAATAGAACATGTATTTTTTCCACATTTCCTTCTTTGTATCCATCCTACATAAGATCTTGTCAAAATTCTTCAAAATAAAGAATTTTTACCAAAAAGGGGTCTTCTACCTTAATGCAATTTGTTCATTGTGATAAGCAGAACAAAGTTTACAGATGATTACCAAAACCAAAGTTTGGTAATTTTTCAAGCCTATTCGTTTACAAACATCGTTCAGTCAGGATCATATGACTTGAAATTTAGATTGACTATAAAATGATCACTTACCCGTGCACATATATCTACTTTGTTGAACACGACTTTTCACCGCTGATCTTGTTTTTCGTTGTGTGTTTTCGTCTTTTCTTTCTGACCTGCGAAGAAGTATCTCGACTGGGGTTTGTCTTGATTTGGAAGTCTGAGTCAGAAGAAACAATGTCCGTAATTTGATCAGTTTTCTTTACGATATCTGTCCCCTTCAAGCAACCAGCGACAGATACGAAACCACAAAAGGTTATGTCCCTTTATAAGGAAAATGCAAATATCGTTACAGCAAGAGCAAGACACGTTTTTCATGAAAAACTTGGATCAGCACTTCAGTACTAAAAGTTTCTTGATTTCGCATGAAAATTTCGGTGTTTTAGTAGTGAACATTTCTTAATTAGTAGAGGGTAAAGTACTAAGGTGACGCTGCGAAGGAGAAACTCGTTATTACATTTTTTTAATGCTGATAGTCCACTGAATAGACTTGGAGCAAGTCGAACTTTGTACGGCCTGACGACCTTCCTTCTGTATTTTCGATTGACAAGGACAGATTTTGTAAGACAATAGTATGAGCAGCTTTTGATTTATCGAATGATGTATAGTCTTGTATATAGTCTTGATGTATAGAATGATGTTGTGTCGCAGGCGTGATAATCAAGAGAGAAAACACCGTGAGTGGTCACTGAAGGGGTACAATAACCTTAAGTAGAGGCAATCTATAAATAGGACAAAGAAACGCCTACGCAAGTAATTGCTCCCCTAGTGAAAGCGTATGCACGCACGTGTCGAAATCATCAAATACAATAGGCTAATCTTAGACTGCATATGCAGCTCTTGACTTAGCTATTTATCTCCGTCAACTTTACTTCAAAGTGATTAGCAATTGCAGACAAAGGAAATTCTTTCCACCAGTAATTCAAAAAGGAAATTCTCTTAAAGAACGCCGGTCAACCAGCATCCTTTGCGCGCTTCCCATTTTGCCTTTCAACTGCGGCAGCCATTTTTATATGACATCGTACATAGCAGTGCTCAGCAAAGCGCGACCGCAAAGGATGCTGGTTGACCGGCGTTCTTTAACCAGTAATTCAAAACGAGCAAAAGTTTATCTGAAACCCAGGTAGAAGTTTGCTTGTTATGCATTCCAGAAATTGTTTTTAAGAGCAAACATGAGCATAGTTCGAAAGAAGGAGCATATATCTACACATCTACCTCTGGCAGTTAATTCTCTTATCTTTTGTGTGATTAAAATACTTACTGCTCAGCTTCTGAACCAAAGAGATGGGAATTTCCTATGCCTGCGATGGCTAATCGCTATGCATTCAGGTGTCAACAAAAGCAACTCGTGCTATATTGTGTCATAAATCTGTCCTTGTTTTCATGAATAACCATTTGTGCAAGCATTGTGAATAGATCTCTTATTTCACAGTTTTTTCGCTTCTGCGAAATAAAGTTGAATTGGACTTCCTCCTGAAATGACATTGTTCATTTGAATTTCAAAGAGAACCAAGATATGATAAGACAACTAGACAACAGAATGGTTAATTCCCTTGATTGTTCGCCGAGGTGAAAGGGAAAGGTCAAACAAAGCAAATTTGGTTTCGTTTCGTCGAGATGAAATTAAAAGCAAACGTGGTGTGGTTTCTCATGATTTGGGATATTTGAAATCAGACGAATGACAGTGCAAATGAACGAAGAATACTTTATACAATGTCAGTGATAAAAGCAAGTCTGGATAAAGAAGGTATGAGAAACCTGAACAAGCACTTCGAGCTGCTCGTGGGCCACTGCGAGAATGGGTCGTCGCACGTTACGGCAGAAGATGACCATTATCAGTCAAAAATGGTGGAATTGCTTTTGACAAAGCTGTTGGGAAAAGACGCAGCAAAGTCTACTCAAATTTCTGGGAGTGCTGCGCAGCATTTGAGATGCATTTCGAAGAATAGCAAAGGTGACGCTGATGTCCTGTTTCTCTCTGATTTTCCAAAAATCTCCATACAACAACAAAATGAAGCATTTATTGCCTGTGAAGATCCTGGGTTTTACATCGTTAGACAGCTGCCCAGCTGGTCCCTGTATCCAATTATTCGGCGAGATGGAATTCAAATGATAAGTGCAAGTAGCCTAAGGCACTTTGATGCTGTCTGGTGGCCTAAAGTGCTGCAGCTTCCTTTGCAAGTCATGGAAATGATACAGCAAGATGGTGGATTTTTTGCTGACTTTCAGAAAACTGACGAGAGTGTCTCAAGCAAAATAACTTGGGTGTCTACTTACTCAAAGCTAGGGTTCTTTAATGATGAGCATATCCAGTATATGCACATGCTTGTACGTAGCTACAGAGAAAATATATTGCCTCACATAAATGGTACCCTGCGTTATGAGGTCAATCGTATACTGGAGACGTTCATTAGATTGCTGGATGTTGTTTGCCACTATGCATCTTCTAATGCTAAAGCTGGCTGGCATACGTTGCAGGAGTTGGGTCCTGAATTTGACACAGGGCTCTTGTCAGTCCTGATGAACTACCTTCGAAGGAAATCTGAAAATAAAATACAGGAGCTGGATGACTCTCTAGTTTCTTGTTTAATAAAAGCTTGCAGCTGCTTTGAAAAAATTGCAGCAAAGGAATATTCTCAGCAACAAGTTCCCAGAGAGAATATTAAAGATTTGGTTGTGGGGTCACTAGACTTGGTGCCTGCCATTCAATGTGAAGGATTTCCTGCAATAGCGAGTGGATGGGAAGAAAGAGTCGTTGGGAAGGCCTGGCCACAGCATGATGTTGTTATTGCTGTTTTAAAGGGTGGGTTCCAGATCGTCCCAAAAGCGTCCAAAGCACGAAATAGTGATCCAACTACAAGCTTTCGTCTTTCGTTTAATGATGCCGAGCAGTTCTTGGCATTGAGTGTTACTCAATTTCAAAGAGAGTGCTTTCGAGCCTTCAAAATGTATTTCTACGAGAAAATGGATCAAGAGCCTAAAATCGTTGAGACATATCATCTCAAAACAATATTCTTTTGGTGCTTGGAAGAAAGTGATGCAGATATTTGGGTAATGGAAAACAGGGCCTATTGCTGCCTGCTTCTATTGCGCTCTCTGGCATTGGCATTAGAGAAGATGAATTTACGGCATTACTTCATCCCAGGATGCAATTTGTTCAAGTATATGGATAGGGAAGGCGCAGCTGAGATGAAAAGAAGAATCGATCAGATTATTCAAGATCCTGTTGCTGCTTGTGGACAAACGATTGAAGAAATAAAATCGTTCTACCAAGAGAAAAACGAAAACAGACAAGCAGCCTCGGGAAAGTTTGACACAGATCAATTTTTCGCAACATCCAGCGAATTGTTCAAGAAAGCAGTATCTGACATCACAAAATTGCAAGAGCCAGAGGAAAGTACAGCCAAGTTCCTTGCCATTCTCAGTGATGAAAAACAGAAATCAATTTTAAGGTTCTGTTTTGATATCATTTTGGCAAGGCACTCTCAAGCGAGGTATGAGGAAAGATTCTCGTTGTATGCCCCTTTGCCATCTCCTGTTACCATTTTTGTGCAAATGCTAATGCCAGTGGCTGATGAGCTAATAAACAAAGTCTTTCTTTCTTCGTTTGCTAGAGACACGTGGATCAGTCGAAAGATTCATGATGCAGATATGATTCTTAAGACAGCTGGCATTCTGGACAGTGAAATCTTGCTAAAGATCTTGCAGCGGAAAAATCCCTCGTTAACACATGGTGCAACTCCACCAAGCAACGTGCCGTATGAAGACGATGAGCTGGACTAAGGGCCCGTTTATATGAGGAAAAATACCTTACCTACCAAACCCGGGGCTGATAGGCGAGGTAAATTTCAGCCACTGTTTACATGAGCCTTTATACCTCGCCTATCAGGCCCGGGGCTGGCTGAAAAGCGAGGTGGAGTAAAGTCTCCCTTCCGTGCAATCAGAACAAATTAACCAATAGGAATCAACGAAGAAAACCAATAGTCCTCACCTCACCGGTAGTGTTTTGTTTACATGGAAATTTTTTTACCTCGCCCAGGTGAGATTCCACCTCTGGTGAGGTGGGATTTCACTATACCGGTGGTGCTGTGCTGCGTTTGTCAAATAAACGGGAAATGAAAATGCAAACATTTCCATGGAAAGATGCAATCTCGCCTGTCAGTCCTGGGTCTGGCAGGTGAGGTGTTTTTCCTCATATAACCCCTAAAGGCGTTCTCAAAATAGATGCCACCATATACTGTGTCTATGATGCCACGGGAGATCTGCGATAAAGTGAAATTATTCGTACAAAGAACCTCAGTTGCTGTTATTCACGGGCATTTGCACGTGACACCTAATATAAGGCTGAATTTGATATCCCATGTGCCATGTGACTGCTGCATTGAATCCAGCTCACCAAATTGGCAGGGTAAGGTGTGGGTTATTTAGATCTACGGGATAATTTGGGTCCATTTGCTTTTTTACTGTTGAAACGATTGTAAGTTGAAAATTAAGCTGCCTCTCCACTAGCCAGGGTTAAAATAAAAACGGTTGCTTTCACGTCCTATATTGAAGTCACGTTGATTTTTTTACCGATATTAGTTTCAGGAAAAAAATCTGACTCCTAAAGCAGGGGCAGTTGCTTTCAATATAGGATCTTCAATAGAAAGTCTCAAAGTGGGTTTTGGGTTTTATGATAATAAATAATTTATTTACCGTTGGCAAGTAAGAGGAAACATAGCTAACTACAGCCAACCATTTACCTGTTTACAAAAATATCATATACAAGATTAAGATTAAAATCTTAAACTTCAATTATAAATACCTTAAATCTGTAATAACTCGATATTCTGACAATATTCTGCAATACAGTAAATCCCCGCATATAAGAACCTACTTTTTTGAGAGCCATGTTGAAAAAGGATCTTATTTTAAAGGTACTAAGACTAACTTCAAGGTATAAAGGCTCTAATTTGAAGGGTGCCTTGTGTAGGCCCTTTTAGGGTATGCACCAAAGACTTTCAGCCCTGTTATTTGTTTTGGCAAAATTGTTAGATTCAAACGTTAACAGCCAACTGGGACAAAAAGCAACTTAATAACAACGATCAAAAATCAACTTTGCTACCTCTACAATAAGAACATATTTTTCATCAAACAAGGGGCATAAATTAGGAAAAACAGCCTCCAGGTTCTTATTTTTAGGTTCTTATATGCGGAGATTTACTGTAACTCAATAAAATTCCACTATAAATATCCTAAATCTGCAATTCGATATACTCAATATTAACTCTATATCAAGGGTGTTAGGACACGAACGTGTTGACTACATATTTGTTTACCTTGTTTTGATCCTTGTCTTAATTTCTTGTGATCTTTGCTTCTCTGTTTCGTCTTCAAATGGTGTGTGCAAGTGAACGGTTTATTAGGCCCAAATGCCTCGTGTTTTTTTTAATATATCTTCCTTGTATTCCTGTGTCTTAGCGGGCCTTCGAAGAAGAAAGGTTTCAAACCGCAGTCCCATACTAAATACTTAAGGGGCAGTGTCATAAGTCTTTGGTTATGGCTTTGCGGTTTAAACATTTCTTCTGCGAGGGCGCACTAAGACACAGGAATACAAGGAAGATATATTCAAATAACACAAGGCATTTGGGCCTAATAAACCGTTCAGTTGCACGCACCAGTTGAAGACGAAACAGAGAAGCAAAGAAGACAAGAAATCAAGACAAGGATCAAAACAAGGTAAATAAATATGTAATCAACACGTTCGTGTCCTAACACCCTTGTCTATATGCAATAATCTGCAATACAAAGTCGACAGTTGCAGTCTAGTCATTTCCAGCTACTTATTGTTCTTGTGAATATACAAGATTTTCAGTTGGAAAAGATATGACACAGATTTGATTCCGTATATTCTCGTTCTGGCTTTTGGCAACTGCAGAATTTTCCCACTTCTTAAACTATACCGTATTTTTCCGCACTTTCAACAAAGATATCTTTTACGAAGCTTGAATTCAGATTAGCCTTAGTTTTAAAATTTCAACCAACAACAACTGCAGTTTCCTCTGATGAAGGGACACATGATTATTCCTTTCTAAGGGGGATTTCAGAACAAGAGTGACTATCGTTGTATCCGATGCGTAGAGCTCGTTCAATAATCTTATTTACATTTACTTTACTATTAATACGTCTGTCATGAAACATTCAAATCAGAGGACAATAGCTGAACTGTGACATGATAAGCGTGTTCATAATCAGTACTATTTTGTCTGTACCAATAAACTTGGACATCCGCGCTAGTGCATGAAGTTTCTGACTGGCCTATTGACAGAGAGAATCTAGGTGGGTTTCATAAACTGAGATAGTTATCCAGGGTAAATCTTTGGTCTAATTTCGATTCTAATTGATAATTTACAATTTCTATTTAATGCATATAAATATATTTGATTTTAATTTGTAACTTTCTTCTCAAATCAAGTCCATTTTTAAAAAACTACTTTTCAATGTTTTTCAAACAGATCAGGCAGGCAGTCAGCCAAGCTTATCTGCAAGGTTATGTCAATGACTGCAGTTGCAAGGACACACACAACCATCAGAACACGCACCAGAACAAGCTTCGTCCACTGAACAAGCAAATCTGCATGAAACTAGGCCATTCTGTTCTTTCGTTGGTAGATTCAGGCATATGTATGATTTCTAAAAGATGAATAGAGACACAATTAGTGGTAAAAAGAGGCAATACTTCTGAATGTCATTGTCAGAACATCAGTGAGTTTTATGTTAATGGTCCATGAACAAATGCATTGATGAACACATGGAAAAAACAAAAGAATAAAAAGATATTGAAGTTGAAGTTACGGTTTTTAGCGCCAAGCGCTGGGATCACAGAAGTAGCTAAGTGCTAATTAAGTCTACGACCCCTTGCTATGACGCTCAAAGCGGTGGGGGTGTCCGCATGATGGTTCTGGCTACAAGGTCAAAGGATTTTTCTAGATGTATCAATCAAGTAATCATCAATGAATCAAGCAAGCAATCATTTAACCAATCAACCAACCAATCAATCAATCAATCAATCAATCAATAATTGTGCGCGCGAAAGGCCGTTTTTAAGAGAGGTTATGCGCTGATAACGAAAAGAAAAGTAAATTTAAAGTTCTGCTTGGCCGATTTTATTTATTTGATTCAAGAACCGAGTAGTAATTGTTTCATTTGAGCCCTAAATATGCGAGAATTGCAATGCCTTCTGATCGGCTACTGAATCAAATAAACAAAATCCACCAGGCAGAACTTTAGATTTACCCTTCATCTTTCGGTATAAGCAAAACAGTTCTCTTAAAAACTATCTTTCGCGTGCACAAGGCGAGAGTTTGCCCTACTGGTTTCGGGGCAACTTTTGCGGCTTCGTTTGTTTTGAATTATTGGTTGAGAGCAGTCTGCAGTCGCTAATCGCTTTGAATTGAGGTGTCAATTAAAACAAATGATGCTATTTTATTACAAATCTGCCTTTGTTTGCTGGAAACATGAATTTTGAGCAGTTTTGTCATCGGGGCTTCATTCGCCAATACTCCCAAAGTGACTGTGTAAGATTTGCAAATTAGTCCGATTTCTGTGAATGAATTATAACGAGTTTGAGTATCAAAAGCGATGACTGAGATCTGGCAAACAGTCTAATTAATAAACCATTACTTACACATTCTGCAATGTCCGTCCAACTTCCACTATTTGCATAATGGAAAACGTTCGTCTTTGATAAGGACTTCTGATTTTTGAATTCATGTGTATGAGCAAAAACTATAACATCTTCGGGCATTTTTGCAAGAAACTCTTCATAATTACCCGCAGCAGCTGCAAGAAGCATCAAGAATGCTTCTGATGAACCATACTGCAAAGGAATAGACAATAAAGACAGGTTAAATTTATTTATTTTTTTTCATTTATCATTCTTTAAAGTTGGGTATTTACAATAGTTATCAGCATAATATATACATCAACTAATTCAAACCAACTACAACTAAAAATAATTACATAATATAAAGTATAATACAATATCCTATTTACAACATAGTTTACAGCTGCAGTTTGCCCCCTTCCATGTTTTTATTTTCCTTTTGAAAGCTGCCACTTTTTCACATGTTTTAATATCGTCACTTAGTGCATTCCAAAGGATGCTGCCTCTGAAGGTTACAGAGTGTAGTCCAAAAGTGTGTGTTTTTATTTGTGGCAATTTGACCAAAAACACAAAGTAGCAAAGTACTTTAGTTAAAGGCAATGTGTCCACGTAAATACAGCCTCGTATACACCCTGTCAAAATATGCGCATTGTGATTGGTAGAATGTAACTGATCACATGCAAAACAAGAATTTAAATTAACAAATGAACAAACCTTTTTCTTTGCTTCAGTGAAAATTGGATACTTGATAATGTCATTGATTAGGACCTTGCTTCCATCTTCCATCACGACACCAGTATCTTCAGCAATGCTCTTCTTGCCAAGTGCCTCCTTAAAGATGGTTTTCAAAAGACAATGCTGCAGAGATGGCCATCTAGCCAAAAGGTCTACTACTTCAGAGCCTAGTTTTTTGCCTATTGATGATGACAAGAATTTGTACAGGATTTTGCGCAGCAACTGTAAATGAAAAGAAAATTGATTTTTGAAATGTGAACGAAGGTGATATGTGATATACAGTTCCATTCCTCTAAATCCCCTCCAAATCATGAGAAAACCTCGAGAAAAAGCGAGACCGTCATGAAAAAGGGCAAGGAAGGCGAGTGAAAGAGAGAAGATTCCCTGTGTTCAATTTGAGAGGAAGCGGCTAAAGGGAATCGACACGGCTAAATAGGTCTTGCGCCACATCCATTTTTATCGCTCAGTCCTATTTTCAATTCACCGGTCTTATCAGTGTTCATCCCCTTCAGGTAAAGCTGTGAGAGAAAACAGCCTGCACTGCAGAGTCAAACTTTAGGGACTGTTCATTATTTATAAAGGGGTTGGTACCGAAGAGAAATGGGTTGGGTAAGAGAAATTTTCTAACATAAAACGGTTGGGTAAATATTTTTTCATGTAATTTCAAGGTTGGGAAAACAAAATTTTCCCACCAATTAATGGCAAATGTTTAAAGTCCAAAATTATCAATATCATCATCAACATGATCAACACTATCCATTTCACTTTCAGTGTCAACTTTTTTCATCTTTGTCATCAATATTTACAGTATTGAAATGATAATTTACATGGTTTGACGTTGAAACCATGTTTATAGGTAGGGGTTAAGCAAAATTTTTTCAATCTGAAAATTGTTGGGTAGATGTTTTTGCTGTCACTTTTAGAGTTGGGTAAGAAGCTTTTTTGAACAAGAAAACATTTTCTCTTCAGTACCAACCCCTCTGTAAATAATGAACGGTCCCTTAAGCCATCAAAAAAGAACAAAAGATGATGATTTCTTGCAGATAACAAGCACAGTACCCTGGGTACCAGCCTCTCTAACATAAAAACAGAGAATGTTTTTATGTTAGAGAGGCTGGTACCCAGGGTACAAGCACGGATATATGCTGGCAAATTAAAGCACGTCTTAAATTAGACGTCACCTGAGATTTGCGTCCCTTATAAAATACTTCTGTTGTTGTTATTCGCGGGCATTTCACGTGACATCTAATTTGAGACAGACTGTAGTCCTGAAAATCTGCACATGCTAGCCAATAAGGCCTAAATCATTATTGAGCGTTTCGTATCGACCAAGATATAAAGGAGAGATAACAGGAAGAGTAATGAAAGACGAAGTGCAGAACAAAATTTCAGAAGGAGAGAAGGATTGTTTACAAGGAAGAACGGCGATGAAAAGAAATGGCAGCGAATGAGAATTTCCATGGATTCCCAGAAAAAGCGCAACCCAAAAATGACTGACATTTTTTGCACAGTAAGAACATTTGAAGATATAATGCAAACCATCCAAAATTGTATGCAGTTAAATCACAAGTAAGAGAAAAGATTCAGTTGACACTATTCACGCCTCTTCAAAATGGGTAGCCTGCGTGCAGACTTTACTTTCCACTGCGAATGAGAGCCAAGGTGATACAAAAGGGGGCATTTGAATAAATGAAGCAGTTGATAGAAGAAATACTGCAATAATATTCTATGGCTAGGAATTCTCTAGTTTCTGGGAGTACTAATAAAGACATCAGCTTGGCTTGTGCATGGAATAAACCTAGGAGGCAATCTCTGTAGGTGTTCCGCAAGGCTCAGTTCTTGGTCCTTCATTATTTCTTATCTATATAAAGAAAAGGCAATGAAAGTTGGATACAAACCCCAGGAGAGTCTACAGCATCACTTGATTGAGCACATCGGGAAACATAATATCCAATTGGTTTTCCCTTCAATGTATCATTTGTCAGTTCATACGTATTGAAAATATCGTAAGCATGTCCATGTTCAAATCGCATGTAGTAAGGCTGGTCATCTGATTTGATGCGAAGGATCAACTTGTCTGGAATGAAAATGACGTCATCACCAAGAAGCTCCTTGACAACTTGTTCCGTTATTTCATTATCATGATTCCCTTTCACGTAAAAGATTTTCACATTTGCTTTCTCAGCCATTGTTTTAAAGTTAGTAAGCACTTGCAAGAACGTCTGTTGAAAAGAAAAAAGTGATATTTAATATCGTGAGCAATAAAGGATAATAATGGTCAAACCTGGTGAGTAAGGGACAGTGCAAAGTTTATTTTATAACATGGCCGGTACAAAACGTAACGGGGCAACTACCTTTTTTTAGCTTGTACAGAACTGGGTCAACACTTTTTACAAAGCAAATATGAACGGGGCAGTACCTTTTTATAAGCTCAAGATGAAGTTTGAAATATGAAATGGCTAATTTTGAGGCCAAAATTGTGGATCATGCAAGTTGAGAAATGCTTGGAAGGATGTGTATGAACATGATGCAAAATGTCCTTGTCAGTTACTCGCAAGAACGATTCATCAGTCATTTCTCTTCATCTTCAAAGTCGATTTCTTCGTTTACAAAGTCTTGTAAAGGCAAGAATTGATTATGTTATGGTCGTTGGCTAATTCATCGGTGGTACGATACAACATTTGTTGTTCATGAATACGGGGCAGATACATTTTTTTAAGGAAAGGGTGACGGGGCAGTTGGTTTTTTGGCAATAATTTCATACAGGGCGAGCAGGTTTTTTTGCAAGAATTTTTGTTCTCCACCGGCCATGTAATATAATAAATTTTACCCTGTCCCTAAAATGTAAAGAAATGTACCCACTGCTTGAGAAATTGCACACAAAAAGGATTCAGCCGATTTACAAAATTTTGGATTTATCTTCTCTTGAGGGCTTCAACTTAATTTTTGAGATTCTCTCATGATTCCGAGTGCTCAATGTCTTCGTGCAATCATAAATCAGCCAAAACTCACTTTACTTCAATGCATCCAAAAACAGAAAAAACGGCTGTTCATTTTCATACAGACTTTGACAAGGCATTCTTCCTGGTGCCTCTCATTGACTGCAGTACAGTATTGCATTGATAATTTCTATGTCAAAGAAAACAATGCCTGAACTTAGAAAATCATGAAATAAAAAAAGCTGATGTTTTTCCGTTTTGCCACATCACAAAAACAATGCTTCACACACATATTTCTCTTGTAGCAAGCAGAAAGTTTCGTTAAACTTTCAAAAATATTGCTGGACAAACTATACATAATTCTGCTTGGAAAGAAATGTTTTGTGACTTGGGCAAACGAGAAAGCTTTTAAGCAAATCTCAAATATTTGCAAACCAACGTTTGCTCGTATGGCCAGGGTTGGAATAAAATCTTTGAAAAACATTGTACGATCGGTTAATCCATCTTTCATGTGATTGAATGGCCTGAAAGTAAATTTAGGTACTTTGCAATAAGAAGCTATGGGCAATCTTTGATATCTTAATTTATTTTCAAAATTATTGCAATTTACTCTTTCACCCAGGGGGGGCACTCAGCACATGCACATACGGGGAGGTAAGTCCGATATTTTTGGGTCAGAATATTGCCGAAAGTGATATTTTTGGGTCCAAATAAATTTAAATTATGTTTTTGATATTTTTGGGCATCAAATATTGTGAAAATGATATTTCTGGGTTCTTTAGAGGCAATCCTGGCCTCAATTTGCATTGTTTCAGGATCTTTTATGTTCGTTTATAGATGTCAAGGTATAAAATGAGCTGATATTTTTGGGTTGTAATGAAGCTAAACTGATATTTTTGGGGTTCCTGAAAATTTCTCGGACTGACCCCCCCGTATGCGTATGAGCCAAGTGTCCCCCCTGGGCTCTTTCACGAAAGGCTTTGAACAAAATTAAAATCACTGCAATTCCTATATTGATAGAGGAAAAGCGTTACATCCTTCAAGAAGACCATAGTTGATGAAGGTTTTTAATGTGGTGGTAAGAAGAAATCCGTAGCTTTTCTGGTTCACGATTTAGCAATTTGACGACGTCACAGCTGGAAAACTGTTTGAACATAGCAGACGCTGTAACCATGGGTAGTTAGACACTGCTGGTGTGCTCCTACGGAGGAGCGCTGGGTAATATGTTTCTGCGGAGGAATTTTTTTATAGCACTGCGGAGGAGATATTGAAGATATCTCCTCCACAGCACAATAAAATATTTCCTCCGCAGATACATATTATCCAGCGCTCCTCCATAGAAGCACACCAGCAGTGTCTAACTACCCATGCTGTAACCTTGAAAGTAATGAAGATATCAAAGATTACCAACAACCATTTGTAGCGAAGTTTCTGAAGTTCCTTTCAGGCTATTAAATCAAAGCAAATATATATTAATCAATCTTGCAATGCTTTTTTAAAGAATTGATGCCTTGGCCGGTCCTTAAAGGGGCTCCGTCGTCATACAGTAAACAAATCCGTAAACTCGCACGTGTCGCCGATTATCCATTGTTCATCCATTGTTCTCTGCAGTTTGTTTGGTGGCTTCACCCAAGCCACCAAAAAGTGACCGTTAAAAATCCACTTATATCCGAGCAATCGTAGAAGATATGAATGTTTGGTTTGTTCCTTAGTGAAGTACAATGATAAATGCCCAAACAGCAAATTTCATTTTGAAAAAAATACGAAAATCCTGTGTGAACACCTTTAAAAAAACTGCAAAAACCATCGTTTTGTTTACATTTTGACGACGGAGCCCCTTTAAAGCTGTAGAATACCAAGAACATGACATTACCGGTTTCTCCATCCACTGCTGTTTCATTTCATCAAGGGAAAGTGGTCGCTGGTCGATTGGTGTTGCCCAGAGATCAAACACATCTCCAAGGAGTACAACCGAATGAGCTGTTGACAATGCTATTCCTTTCAAATAAGCCTCAAACTGACGCAGTTCAGAAACACTATCTTTGGTCCAGCTGCTGCCCATGTGAATATCACTTAAAACGTAAATAGTACGTTTCGAATCATCTGATATGGAGTACGTTTTGACCTCCTCGTTTGCTTTGTACCTGAAAATTTATAATACATACTCGGTGAGTCAGGAATATGTACCGAGCTTTTTTTTGATGCAGGACAAAGGGAAAGCAATCCCTTTTGAGATATGAATTTTTGTCAAAAATGAAAGGTCATCTCAGTTCTGGATATCTTGTTCACTATTCTCAATGGCAAAACACCAGAGTTACGAAAGATTAAGCAAAAAATGAGATCGCAAAATGAGAAAAATGATCAAAAACAGGGCATACTGGTTTCAGCTCAAATTTCTAAAACAAAGGCAGCTCATTTTCATTTCGGTTTGGGAACTTGCGAAATAGATTTCAGATCAGACTTAAACGAATTGAGTCCATATAAATAGCTGAGCGTTAACGCTATCCTGAATTTTGCTGACAAACTGCTGACGGCCCTTTGTTATCGCACAATAGTGCTAAAGTCATTAGCAGTGGAGGCCAAAGGCTTCTTAATCCTTGCATTATCCTCGGGAATTTCTTTGGTTTGATTTCAATACCGACTAAATCACAACTTTTGTTTCATGATTGAAAAGAAGTTGATATTGGTCACGAGCGCGCTATTTATGCGGACTCAATGCCTTTAAGAATGGATAAAATGTTCCTCTGCAGCTACCAAGGCTTGTTTTAGTCTGTGTTGTTGCTAAGAGTGTTCATTACCAGTTAAATGCTTTGACGAAGAAGTACACAGTAAGGAAAATAGTTATTCGGCTATTTTTAATGGGAAAGATCACCTGCTGCAATATGTTTGCAAATGAGATGAGCTTCATTGTCTTAAATAAAATAAGCTTTATGTGCACTCTGAAAGCTTTCTCAGTTTTGGAACTCCCAATCCAACGTAGGAAGACCCATCGAATATTCATACGCCTGCCTACAGCCCAAAATCAACTTTTTACAATTTTGACTAGCAAGGGCGAATTTAGTAAAACAAAAAATTTAAGTATCAGAGGAGAGAAAGCGATTTGCCTTTCATAAAAATAGATTTCACACCTCTAAGTGCACTAAATTAAATCCAAATAAACAGAATGCAAAAAATCATTAGACCTGTATCCTTTGTTTCACAAACTTTGATCTGTATCATTCTTTAACAAAATTTGCCCTTGCTATTTTGACTTCTAGATATTTTACTTAAAAAGACCTCATATTTGGTGTTTCGACGTTGAAGGAAATAACAAAAGTATTGCACTCATCTTTAGATCTTAAAGGGAATCGACATAGTTAAAAGCTGGCCCGGGCCAGGTCAAGAATATATTCTATTATACTCGACCACTTTGACGCATCCGGTCTCATTGTGTAGCTGAAGAAACAATGGATTTGTGGGCGTTTCTTCAGCCTATTTATAGCGGCTACGAGGTATAGCTATGTCTATTCCCTTTAAGAATCATACTTTAAAATGATGCTGATAGTAATAAAATATGCCAAAATAATGAAAATTATGATATCTTATTGATACTAACTCTCTGTGCTGCTCAAATCTAGTGTGTATCTCCACTTTTCTCTCCCAAACATATTCATCCTGGTTAGGCAGAACTCCTTTGAGTCTTTCTTCGTAGAAAGGAACTTGTTCATCATTGTCTTTGTCGACTTTTGCACCTGCATCGTGTAAAGATACGATTTTAAATAAAAGGATACCAGGCTATATTGGTATCAATTGTACCATCAATCACAGCATAGGTTCCAAATCTTTAAAAAGGCTGGTGTAAAATTGAGTGACCTATTTCTTTGAACTAAATGACTTCAAAGCAACTTTAACTAATTCTCTATAATTCTACCGTTGGAATTTTCTGAAATCTTCAATGTTTTCAGAATTAGAGTGTTTTTCTTCTTTTTCAAGAATTCAAGAAAAATTTTCAGGAAATTGAAAACGATCGCAATGTCTAAACTGTTTGAAGTAACATGAAATAATTTCGAAGAAAACCATAGTTTTTGGATGCCTACAATATGGTATCAAGCGAAAGTCTGTCACTCATCTGGTTTATGATTTAGAAATTTGATGACGTCACATCCTCAAATGAGTTGAAATGTAAGATATGCTGTAATTTCGAAAAATATTCCAAATTTCTGGAAAGTCCAACGGTAGAATTATAGGAAAGTATTTAAAGTTTCTTTCAAGTCATTCAATCAGAAGAAATAGGTCATTGAATTTTACACCCACCTTTTTACGCCGAGAAAAAGATTTGGAACCTATGCTATCAATCACGTGGTGCCGCCAAGTTTTCTTTCTACGTTATTTCCGAAAGTTTTGTGATAATTGCCCATGGTGGTAATGGGCAGCGGGGAATGGCAAAGGGGGTCTTAGAAAAATAAAGGAACCAAATGTCAAAATACAATGGTGAGTTTGCTTGGCAACAAGGTGCATTTCCATTTCTGGTCAATCAACAATACTCTTGATCATGAGTAATTTTTTCTTTAATCTGAATTGTGACTAAATGTCGCTACGGCTCTCGATCGACAGAAATTTCAACTTGTTTTAATTTTTCAATCGTTCAGTTTCGAGCGAAAGCGGTCGTCGGGAATCTACGAACGATGATGAGTGCATGTGAAAAATCGATCCAATCTCGTCCCCAGAGTGAGTTCGTTGCTCTACCTCTACTCTGGGATACAAGAGACCGTTCGGCAATTTGATTGGCTATTCGGAAACAATAGCAAAATCAGATTCTAACTGGCTCCCATTCAAAAATGGCCTTTAGTGAATCGGTAATTTCACAAAATCAATGGGGTGTATGGGGCAAGTGGGGAGTTTAAGAGGGGTAATGGACCACGGCGCATCCGAATTTCGGAGTTTCAAGAAATTTTGGGGTCATTATGACGTCATAACAGGGGGTTGAAGAATAGATGTTGCGATTTTCTGACCCGATGTTACATTTCGAGTCGATGCTCCATGGTTACAAGCCCGGTTTCAAAACGGAAAAGAGTTTTCAAGAGACCATTCGTTTGCGAGTCTAGTAACGCAATTTGGGGTTCAATATTGCCCCCAGAAGCGGAGCGCGCGCCCTCCAAAAATGGGGAATAATTTCGGCCAACCCCATTTTACGCCGTAACTCCGTTTTGCGAGGAGTAAACGGCCGCGGCATGTCAAAATTCGACGGAGAACTGTATTATTTCACTAAAACACTTTTAATCTCCACTTTATCTCTAAAATTCACCGAATAACGAGCCATTCTATTTTCAAAGCTGTGGGGGAAATTCTCGAAAATTTCAACTTAGGCCCTTTTTCCACCCAAATGGATCGTGCTCGTTTTCCTACTAACTGCACTTGCTAACCCCGGATTAATGATTAAATACCTTAAAAAGGGCTAAAATAGAGTCCTCAAAGTGTTTGTTTTTAATTTCTCAATTTATATACTTCAGAATTAGCGCTAGAGCAACGACCATTTTTCGTCAATTATCGTTGCCTAGCAAACTGCAAATCCATAATGGGGCGAATCTTGCCTTATTTTGGCAAGATTGATGCTAAGTGTACCAGGGTGTTCTTTCGGCTTCGTCACCAGCGTATGACGTCAGAACACCCTGGGAACGAGGTTGAAATCGATCGGATTCGATCCAGGGGGTTTGGCAAAGCCCCCTGCGAAGTTTTTGAGCGCCGTTCTTCGAAACTTCGCAAATGGCAGCAAATTTTTCGTTCACTTCTGCACTGGGATTGAAAATTGGCATTGTAGAGACAGAACATTCAATCTAGGTAAGTGAATTGATTCGAATTATGACTAATGGGCATTTACACATAATTTTATTATGAATTGAAGTTATTGTCAGTTATCGATAAGCTTTAACCGGCCGTTTTTGTGGGAAGTTACTGTGGGCCTAAGTACCGCAGTTCGACCAATATTTAGCAAATTTGTTGTTCGTTTTCTGACAGACGGGGAAGGGACTTAGCAATGTTTTGCTTTGATTTATACTTCGAAAGGCTTTGGCTGCCAGAAAAACATCTAAGTCCCGCTAAGTCCCAACATCTAAAGCTTTATTTCACCTGAAAACAAGATGCGGTTTTCGTCCAATTTGTCCAAAGAAACTATACGTGCCCCACGACAACGCTGAACAATATTCTCGTCTGGTTTCACTGCTATATCTTCTCCTGGTAGTTGGTCAATGCTATAAAGCTTTTGGGTGGATTTATTTTGTTTCAAGATCGGCGAATTGACATCTCGTAAAGCTTCCATTTTTTTTGGCCAGCATCACAGCTTTGTCCTTTCGCGCTCGTGCAAAACTTCCGACTGACCGAATTCCAATGCGCAATTCCAATAATATGAATGGTACGCAAAGCATTGTGGGATACTATTCCAACCCCCCCTGGATTCGATCAATACACCTTTCAGCTATTCTACAAAAGAGCCTGGATCGAGCGTTATCTTTATACATTTTTATACGCGACGTTCAATCGAGTGGCCATATAGCTTCTATCACTATTGTGCACATTCAAGAATACAAACTGTAGCAAAATATTGTTCGATTCTGATTCATTTCAGAACAGCTAAAAGGTCCATTTGACTTGTTCGAATGGAAATGCATTTTAAAGGCTTGCAAATGACGATCACGGAAAGATGGCATCGATGGGTATTTTACCAAAAGGTGCGTTATATTCAGTGATCGAATTTCTATGGTGCGGAGGGGCTTTCGACCAAGATGTCTTGCGTTCTATAATAGAACCTACAGTAGTTTCTTCCTTTCCGTATAAATGGAGAACGAAAGAAATGCTATAATTTCAGGGGCTTTAGGCAAGACTCTGCGCTCCCTAGGCCCTGTGTTTTTATTCCATGATTACATGTACTAACAGGCTTATGTGCTAGATAAAATTCGTGGAGGAGGTTTGTCCTGTATTCCCTTAAATGTTCTTGATTTGATATAGTCTACCGGGTGTCCCAAAATGATGTATTATCGTTTGATTGCTTATATGTCCATAACCAATGAACCGATTTTCAAAAAATCTATTTTATCCGATTGCCGAAAGGCTAAATTGCATTTGACAATTTTGGTTGTGGTTTAGGCCGATTTCATCATGTTGAAAAGAAGATCGATAAAGCTGCTCAAATTCAAGCCTTAGATGGCATGAAAAAGAAACGGCCTTCTTTCCCAGTTAACATTTTAGATGTGATGCAAAAGACTGAACTTATATGTCGTTCAGAGTATATATGTTGTTCAGAGAATGCGAATTCAGTTAATACTGAGTTTAGAGAATAAGAATAGGAGTTCAGCCTTTTGTATCACATCTAGAATGTTGACTGGAAAAATAGGCCGTTTCTTTCTCATGCCATCTAAGGCTTGAATTGGAGCAGGTTTATCGATCTTCTTTTCGACATGAAAACGTCGTGGTAAGACCGCAACCAACATCTTAAAATACAATTTATCCTTTAGGCAATCAAATGAAACAACATTTTTAAAAATCGGTTCATTGGTTATGGACATGTAAGCAATCAAACAATAATACATCATTTTGGGACACATGGTACTTCATCATCCCACCCGACACACTATCTGAGGGTTACCGTCTTGAGTTATATTAGTTATGTAACTTGTTTTGAGATGAATAGAAAAATTCGTCGATCGCAGCCTTAATTCTAAGGTAAATTGAAATCGAGAGCGAATTACCTTTGAAACCAAAATCCGTGGTATCATGGCAAATGGCTGCACGGAGTTCCTCCGATAGCTCTGCAGTACTACCAATCAATTCCAACTGGTGCATCGTCTGAGCAACGATTTTCGCGAGTCTCTCATCGTTTGCTCTTGCACTTTGGGAATGCATATCAAGAAAAGACAATAATTCAGGCCACAAATCAGAGACAGCATATTTGCCAATAATACCATCAATATGCCCATATTCCTCCAAGGAAATGAAGCGATAATCTTGCTTCGGATGCAGCTCTTTCAACACTCTCTCCATGGTTTGCATCCCCTCTGGACGAAATACTCTGTTCTTCTCACCTGTATCAAAATGCAATTATCAGAATTTCAACTGATGGTGGAGGTAGATATGCGCCACGTTTAGGGTAGCTTTTGGTTTGAAGATTATGAGAATCAGATACCTACTTTCTCTGGAGATTTTCTAGGAAAGGGATCTAGTTTTTATCAAAATAATTCTGGATATTTTCATCTTTAGCATGAACAAAAGTAATTTAGTTAACTGCAGTCATTTTGTTCCAGAACATGTGCTGAAAAGTTTCCTTGGCAGGCAGATCTCCATTGTTTTATTCCAAGGTAGACGCCCCTGGTAAATTTGCCCTTGTTGTCCAGCATTGTTTTATGAGAGTGAAAAGGAATGGCAAAGATTGGTTCATACTCACCACAAAACATTAGGATTGGCACATCGACATTTTTAACCCAGTCTTTACTGCGAGCATTTTTGTCCAACTTGCCATGCTTATCAAGGCCTGGTAAATAGGTGTCATTGCCCTTACTATCAACGAGTTTTCCCGCGCGGAAGCATTTGCTAAGTTGGTTGAAGTGGCCTAGAGCGCCAATACCAAATAGCTCGTACAGTGTATCATGTGTTTCCCTTGTCAAATTCTGATGTTCATACAACCGGCCGTAGAGTTCTCCAAGCCTAGAATGAAAGGTAATAACAATCATTTTGAAAAAAATACAATAGAGTTTCAATGAATTTGAGAAATTATTGGTACCATTTCTTTGGGCCAAATGGCACGTTCCCGTCAGACGATATGTGAAGATAGCCCATAACGCTCAATATTTGAGTTTTCGAAATTCATACTAATAAGTTTGATTGATTTGGAGACACATCATGTCACAGTTTGTGTGGTTTAGGCAAAATTTAGCAACATCTGCTGACGACAGCACTTAACCACGTAGCACAAACAGAAATAGATGACGTAATCTTGCTTGCTCTTTCTATCTCGTTGTTACTTGTACCAAGATTAACCTCGCTAGGACTAGTGGCTCTGAGAATAAAGAGGGGGAATAATGTACTCCCTGGTCTCCCCAAAGTACCAAAAAGCGTAATATAGACGAGATAGATAATCAATGTGTCAGTCTATCAATCAATCAATCTGTCTGTCAATCAATCAATCAATCAATCTATCAATCAATCAATCAATTAATTTAAATCAATTCATTGATCGAGCGATCAATTCAAATAAAACAAATAAATTCAATGAATACAAATCAAATAACACGGCACCTGTGGCAAACTCCATTTGTGCAGATGTTGTCATTTCTTGGGAAGAGGTGCTGTGCAATCTTTCCTGCAATACTGCTTGGTAAGCTAAGCATCCAAAATGGTAGAAATGATTTCATCCATTCAAAAGTAGATTTGTAAATCAAAATCTCACTATTTGGATCCACGAGATTAATGCCAAAATTTGAAGCAGTTTCGGTAAAGCCAAGCCATGACTTCCATCTATTGCCCATGCTACCTTTTGTTATTGGAGTCACTTGACTGACGATTATTGATGCAATTTTCCCATTTAGCTTACCAGATAATAGTGAACCCCAAAAAGGTAGTGCTCCTGCACAGTGTACAAACATTTGCAATTTTTCCTAAAATTGAAAATAGTTATAAATCAGTAGATTCTTTACTTCGCTCCAGCTAGAGGACAAATTCTTATACTGAATATTTATGAAATTTCAATCCCGCTCTCTTGGGACGGATTTCTATATCCCGCTCCCTAGAACCTAGGGACGGATTTCTATCATTTCAATACAAGGTCAGGTAGTTTCTACTCTACCACCGCTTGCTAGGTAAAGTCCACCAAGGCAGAGCCAGGAAAACATCACGGTCACACGGTCACTGACCACGAGGAAGGCCTCTCAAAACAAAGGAATAACTGATGCCACGTCTTAAACACCCCCATTTTCTCTTCAAAGATGAGGAAGGTGTTATCAAAAACCCATGTTTATCTGGAGGAAGGTGAAGCTTTTCTCTGCACTCTGCACCAAGGTAGTAGATTTGCTCCAAGTCTATTACGTGGTCTATCAGCGCCAAAATAGTATAATTGCCCCTGCGGGGGTGTAAGCAACTAAGATGACGCTGTGGAGGAGAAGCAAGAAGGAAATCAAATTCGTTTCCTTCTCATTTCTCCTTTGCAGCGTGGTTGCTTGCGCTCCGCAGGGGGTAATTATATTCTTTTAGCGCTGATAGACCACGAAATAGACTTGTAGAAAGTATACAAAGGAAGTAAATCTCGCACATGTAATAAACGGAATGTGCTATGGTACATAGGCTTCTCTATAAACTTTGCAAAGAAAACACTCAGACACAGCATTGTTTCTTTGACTATCTATTTTTCACACCACCTGGTGTGGGACATCTGTAAAATGGTACCATGATGAGGTACCATATTGCTTTTAGAGCTAATGCCACTTGTAGTTCAGGTAGTAATTCCCATACCCATCATTGTGATTCAACCCTAGGACTCACAGGTTATACGCCCTATCCACATTTAGGTATCCGCCGCAACCAACACAAAGGATTATGATTAGTGTTAATGAGTACTACCTCCAGGCAAACTTGTAGCATAAATAGTGCATCGTTACATTGTATTTTAACTTCAGTAACTTGAATTCATTGAGTACGCGTGGTGCTCGAGAAAGACCTCGTGGTACGTCAGATTATTCGATATACGTTTGAGAAAAGTATATCTCTGTGTGTCTATTCGCGAAGACTCTGCTCAGAACTTGCTCGGAACTTGCTGTATTCAGAAGCCGATTTACAGTATTTTTCGATTTTTTTGCTCTTTCCAAATGCAAGCTTTTAACCTTTCATAAAACCCTTTAACATATGATGGATTTGAATGATTTGCAAGTCAATATTGACATGTGATGATTCTCTCGCCTAGAGCCTCTACTTTTGGGGCTCCTAAAGTTTCTTCGATAACAGACCAGACTAATCACAATGAGTCCCAGTAATCATTCATCGAAACGAGACCAACGCCAGACAAGGACTGCTCATACTGCACCAGCCAGCCCAGCAATAGCGAGAGAGGCCCGTAGGAAGCGAGGGACAGGGCTGGAGAAGGAGAGGGCTCCAGGTTCCCAATAATTTAGGAAACATTGGTATTACGTTGCAAGCATAAATTAGATGTATTGTTCCTTACCAGAGCACGCCCCCCCCCCCCAATCAGCAGCTGCTTCATACGGATCAGCGATAGATATGACCAGGTAATCAGACTAATAACAGCCCCGTAACTTACCATTTTAGTGTGCTTAAGAACAACATCAACAGCAGCAGGAAAATCAAACTTTGCCAAGTCATCAAGAGAATATTTGTCCGATTCTGATGCCCAAGGACAAAACGTAGACTGCCTTGAATCAAGTAGCCATACATCATAGTCATTGGATACGAAGTATTCGACGAAATTCTTTTCAACAGTCGTCAGATTGAAAAGACTGCTGTTCGTCCCTAGGCCATGACAAGCAATCAATGGTCCCTTTGTACCACCTTGATATCGGGTCAACATCAGCGGCACCTAAGTGATATGTTGCAAAGAATAGATTAATTTCAATGAAAGATAACTGTTTGTTGCAGGATGTGCATGAAATCTACAAAATTGCGGTGGCAGAATTTCAAAATGCTCTTCTTCTTTCGATAGTGTACCGTTCGAATCCTTACTAGGTGCCAGCACATGCAGAAATCATCCAATTTCACGCTTATCAGCCTATAACTTAGCTGCTCTTCATCAACAAATGATGAAGTGAGAAAAATCAGCCCCTTCTCTATTAAGCCCCCCCCCTCATATATCGAATATCAGAAGTTACCAGATTTTTCCATTTATTTTGCAAACATTTTGCATGTTAATTCCGATATGGCTTGGGATATGAACTGTGTCGAATTTGTGTATTCGACTGGTAAAATTGTCAGTTGATTTCGAAAAATAAGGGGTAAAGCCAACCTATCTTTTAAGCCCCCTATCTGGAGTTTCCGAAATTAAATGAGCCCCCCCCCCTCCGGGGATTTAATAGCACCTTTTCGGTAAATCTTATCAATTGATTACCTGATCTTCAGTGTCAAATGAAAAGATCTGTGGAGTGACATTCTTGATATCCAATTCTCTTTTCATCCTTCCTGCTTCTGGTGAATCCTCATGCATAGAAGCGATGCAGTGTCCATGGGAAAACCACAGTTTGCCAAAGAAATACTTTCCAAATTCGGAAGTCCACTTGATTTTAAGCATCTCACTTCCCGTGTTTATGATCTTAATGGTTCTGAGTTGCTTCATGAAATCTTTCAAATGAATCTTCAAAATACCCTCAGCAATAAGCATACCGCTGTCCCCTTCGTACAATTCGGTGTAGAGTGTTGTGGAATCATGAAGGCCAATCCCACCCTTCACTCTTCTTTTGACTCCTTTGAAACGGTATGAAATGCCTTCCGTGGTTGTTAAATGGAAGTTGTACTCCATGAGAACCTCTTCCTCGGATTTTGTTCCATTTTCTCTGAATAAATTGAACGTACCTTCAAGGAAAAAAACAGATGTGAGGAAATAATCGGAAATAGCAAATCAAATTGAATGGAGCCAAACTAAATCGATTTTCTGTGCCCAAATTTTATCAAGGAACTAATTTCGTACTAAAACTTAGAAGGTTACATGTGGATCAAGAAGATGCTGTAACTACTTTTCAAAGTCAAAGAACCAGGCAAGTCGGAAATTGTTTAGACAATACTAAATAAATAGGAATTACTATAGGAACATCAAACGTTTCGGCTAGAATAAATTTTGAACGCTGAATCAGAACTTCAGGTAGAAAATTTCATATGATAAACTTGTAAAAATTTCCATAATGGCGACCGTTCGACGAAGTGGTGTATTTAGCGATACAGAGGAGGAAGTTAGTAATTCTACCGCCATATATGTGAACTACAATCATGGACATAAATTATGAGACAAATTAACTTTTTCTGATATTTTGAACTGTACAATCCTCTTCCCCCGTTCCCCCACAATCAATGTTGAAAAATCCGAGAGGGTCGACGCCACCAACATTGAATCAGGGGGGGGGGGATCTTCAATAGTCAGATCTTGGATTTGCAATGGTACTCTCGATATAACAATAATTGGGGGGGGGGGGGAGCTGGGAACAATGGAGGGATGGGTGGGGGGGGGGGTTGGAAACATTGAAAATAGTCGTTTTCTATTGTTAATCACGTATCGCTTTATATCTATTTAAAAAATATGTTCGCTATCATTTCAATTTTTCAAGAATTGATAAAATGGGGGTTGGAATAAAACTGGGGGGGGGGGGAGTTGAGCAACTTTTTCAAAAATTAATAACCGGGGGGGGGGGACGATTATTCGGTACTCAAGAGTATACGATTTGTTGACTAATAAAAATATGAAAGTGGCAAAATTATAATACCCTCTGATATGGTAACAGCATCATTTGATAACAAAGGGCATTCGACTGTACCAGCAACCGATGCTTCATGATTATCGTCGTTCAGAAATTTTTCAACATCATCAGCTGTGATTGTAACGACAAATTGACAGTCAAGGTCTTTGGATGTTCCTTTAACTTTGAGCGAGCCACTCATTTTCTCAGTAAAACGCAAGCCTGGCTTGTATTGTGGGAATTCCATGTTATCTGCAATTTGAATTTTTGCATTCAATCATGATCACAATCATCATGATCACAATCGTAATCATTAAAATCATCATCATTATCACTATGTGACTAGGCAGATTGTTGGAAGGGTGGATCCAGGAAACATTGCAAGGGGAACAGTCAGACAGTGTGATGAAATAGACTTGGGGCAAGTCTACCATCAGCACAGCGATGATCATGATCATGATCATCATCATCATCATCATCATCATCATCATCATCATCATCATCATGATCATCATGATCATCATCATGATCATCATCATGATCATCATGATCATCATCATCATCATCATCATCATCATCATCATCATCTTCATCATCTTCATCATCATCATCATCATGATGATCATCATCATCATCATGATCATCATCATGATCATCATGATCATCATCATCATCATCATCATCATCATCATCATCATCATCATCATCATCATCATCATCATCATCATCAGCCAATTAAAGGGAATGTAAGCATATAAAAGTGGCTCAAGCCACTTGCGGTCAAATTCTAGCCAATCAGATATCAGTATTTACTGTTGACGTGGATCAGTTACCCAAATATGGTTCCACAGGTGTCACTGTCCTTTGTCTTCGCGCTGTTATTTTTATCACAGGCTTATATATGCTTAGATTCCCTTTAAGGCCTACTATGTCAAGTTGCAACATCTTGAAATAAATGAATCGCGAATCTACAATGTATATGACAGGACAAAAGCAAACAGACCCCTCCACTAAGGCCCAGGAAGGTGCGCAATCCTCCCCCCCCCCTGTGAAGACGATCGGGTGAGCGGAAGAGATTAAGATTAGTGCTGATGTCGCGGGAGCAAAAAAGGCAAGATTTTGGAAAAAGTGCCCCCGAGAAAACACATTTCATCTAATTAAAAGTTTCAAACAGCACCACTTTTTGTACTTCTGTTAGTTTTCAGGTTGTGATTTCATCGAATTTCTATATCGATGTACCCTACCAGGGTAATATCGATGAAGCAAGAATGCCAAAATTCTATTAATATTCCTCTATCAGGAGTTATGATGCTGCTTTTAAATAAACGAGTAAAACGCTGTTATCTTGAAAATGATAATGATACCAAAATGTGTGACGTAGAAGAACACTAAATTACCTGAAAAAACTTCATTTCGAGCCAAAAATTTGAAAAAATATCTAAATAATAGACAAGATCAACTAAGTTTGGTTTACACCCAATTCAAGCCAAGTGATCAATCTCCAGACAAAATATCTTTGATATGTTCTAGATTTCATGCCATTTCACGTGTGCCATGAATGAAAACAGTAGCATAGCATAATACCTATTTCCCAATAAGTAGAGTCACACGACCTGAGGCCTATGGTTATATTGGGATGCTGGGTAGATACAAACAAAGCGAAACAAACAAATCAAAACAAAGCGAAACTAAACAAAGCAAAACAAAGTGAAACAAAACAAAGTGAAACAAAACAAAGCGAAGCAAAACAAAGCGAAACAAAACAAATCAAAATAAAGCGAAACTAAACAAAGCAAAACAAAGTGAAACAAAACAAAGTGAAACAAAACAAAGCGAAACAAAACAAAGCAAAACAAAGCGAAACAAAACAAATCAAAACAAAGCGAAACTAAACAAAGCAAAACAAAGTGAAACAAAACAAAATGAAACAAAACAAAGCAAAACAAAGTGAAACAAAACAAATCAAAACAAGCAAAACTAAGCGAAGCAAAGCAACGTGAAACAAGACAAAGTGAAACAAAACAAAGCGAAACAAAACAAAGCAAAACAAAGCGAAACAAAACAAATCAAAACAAAGCGAAACTAAACAAAGCAAAACAACGTGAAACAAAACAAAGTGAAACAAAACAAAGCAAAACAAAGCAAAACAAAGTGAAACAAAACAAATCAAAACAAAGCAAAAAAACAATGACAAAGTAAAACAGAGCTCACTTACTGAAATCCTTTACTTCATCGTAATCAACTTTCCAGTTATTTTTCTCGCACATCAGCCTGCAGCATCTTTCAGCTAACATCGAGATTGTAAGCAATGGATTCACACCAACTGGCGATGGAATAATTGAGCCATCCATTACATAAAGTCCCTGATAAACTGAATCAGAATCACCTACAATGAAAGCAATAACAATATTAATAGAGATATATTCAGCATACTGATTGTTCCAAGAAATAACACTTTGAACACCTACAGACAAAGAACAACACAATGTTTCATGAAATAAAGAACAAAGCTATGACCTAATTTTGATTAGCTCTACGCAAAATTGCTAACATAGTGTCATAGAAGTTGGCCACCACAAATGTGATTTCCATTTCATTGCAAAATGTATTGATGACAACATTGTGAACAGTGTCTTGAGCTCAAGGACCACGGTCCAAATTTTGTTTCTTGCATGCAATGTGCAAGGAAACTTCTCACCATAGAGCATAGTGTTGTGTTAATGCCATGGAGCAGATTTTCTGGGAAAATACTGCAGCAGAATTGATTCTCTTCAATTCTGTTGCGCAGAATTTTCTGTGTTTCTGGTTGTATGCAGCATGTTGGCACTGTGTCCCATACCCGAGCAGCATTCGTGGTAAAACTGATAGGATTCCAACCAATCAAATTTATCTTCTCTTGCTTGACACAGAATAGTTGCTGTCTATAATGACGACGAAGCAAACTAAACAGAGACAAGAGTTACAATGGTAATGAATACTTAAAAAAACAACAGCGATAAAAGCATGCAAAATTGCTTACCAATGAAGACTTCACCCTTGTGGTTCACGACACCTTCTTGCCCATTGTTTCCCATTGGACAGCCTCCTAAAGGGTGCACAGTGACAAGTTTTTTGTCCATCATATCACTCCACGATGGATTTTGGATAAAGGTACCCCCAAGCTCCTTCGTAATGGCACGCATCTTCTGGTCCATGCATTCGAATACCTGTTGTCTGCCAACATTTTCCCAGTCAATGTACACTCCATCTCCGTTATCACCAATACGAATTTCTCCTGATGAATCATCATGCCCCATGCATAAGAATGGCAGTGTTTTATCAAGTTCGTCCGAAGCCAGCAAAGTCTGCAAAAGCGTTATTAGATTGATCAACTTGCAAGTTATACTATAGCAAAGCTATTAAACTAAACCATGTTATCAGGTACTGCGTTCTGACTGGTCAATCAAAACATTGAATTCATTTGATTGGTGGCAATCTAACCTGGTTTGAAAAAAGCTTGTTAAACTGTATTAGTGTGAATGGGGGGTATCACATTACAAATATAAATGTTGCTCCTCAGTTATCTAATAGGCTTTAAAAAAGTCTGATTCCACCACACCACAGTGCTAGTGTTGCATGTTCTATCACAGTATTTTGATTTCAACAAAGATATTTCAATGACAGAAAACAAAGGAAAACCATTGGACAAAATTTTCTCGATAAAATTTAAGGATCTAATTCAGCCTGATTTCGTGAATGATATCCATCACATAAGACAGCTTAGTTTGAAAGCTGTAGGTTGGTATATACGAGTTTTTATTCCATTGATATCAATACGTCGGAGTTGTCGAATTTGAATATCAATACGATGCTGAGTCTTTTTATGATGTCATCCTGAAGAGGGTCATCAAAAAATGAAACTGTTCGTCGTTACACTCGTCATAAAATTAATGTTCTTGTTGCATTTCCCAAAACATACTCAGTAGGTATTTCAAATTCTACAACGTACAGTAAGCATCCAAAGTATCTATATTCGCAAAGGGTCTATTTTATCAGAAAAAAAATCAAAGACACTTAGGTATTACAAAATATCTTGTTCTTACCTGGAAGATCTTCTCAAACTCTTCTGGTTCGTGAAAATCATGTTTGCAGTTCTTTCTAGAATCGACATATAAAGCAACTTTTAACAATTTTGATAGTGAGCCAGGTGGAGTTCCATCTTCTATGATGATCTCACCCTTGAATCTATCATCTGTATTGTCGTTGGTCACCCTTTCTCTTTTGGCATTACATCTGATGTCACCGTTCTTCTCTGTGTCAGTCTTTCCTTTATTGTTATCCAACTTTCTTTTGTTATTGCGGAAATCAATAACCGTTGTAATACAGGGTCCAGGAGAGGTGTTTTTGACAGTATCAAATTTGCCTGTTGCACTTCCAATAGCATTCATGTCCATTTTGGAATCATAGCAGAAGCCAAGGGCGTCACCATTGCCTGTAAATCGTGATCCTATTGTGTTAGAGATTTCCAAGCCATCAGTCTTCGATTTCAGTAAGATCTGCGTAGAACCAAGGCTACCAGCGCCAAGAATCACATTGTGAGCACGCAGCGTCATCTCTTTGGGTTTTAAGCCTTTGCTATCGACATTTAAATGGCATTGCACTTTCCATACATATCCGTGTTCATCTCGCAGCACAGATGAAACTTCAACCTACGACGAAGACAAATTGTCAGTTGCAAAGTACTGGGCGAGTTAAAATATGTTGGATGCTTGAAAGGCTGTGGCTCTCAAAAAAATTCATCAGATTTCCATAAACTGAAAATACCTACCGGGTGTCCCAAAAAAAAGTACTCCGGTTTAAAAAATCACCAAAAATCAATCATCAAACTTTTGATAAATTTTCTTTTTCACCTGTCTTGTCAAGGACCCAAAAATATTTCTAGATTATAAAAGTTTTGCTTTTGATACAACAAGGTAGAAAAATTACAGGCTGGAAAACCTTGTTTTGAGCTATAGTTTTTAAGCAAAATACTCAATCGTGCCTAAGAGTCAAAGTTTTCAGATTTTATGACATCATTTAAGTCTCTAATGATATCGCGCATTTCTTTCTGTCATTCATGACCAAAATTAGAAGGTTTACATGCATGAAAATTTGATCTGGCAATCACCAGTGAATTTTTGCAGTGTATGATTCAAAACCAGGTAACTCCAAAAAGAGCTAAATTTGCTAATTTTTAAACAAATTAAAAAATTTGGTGTATCTGGGAAAGTAATTTGGTCCTTGATCTACTCGACAAAAAAAGAAAATTTAAGATCGGTTGTGTAATCATATTTTGGTGATTTTTCAAACGGGAGTACTTTTTTTTGGGACACCCGGTATATGCAGCTAACATGCCAACTTATATAAGAAAATTTGGTTTGTGGAAATCAGTGACGTCCTTGACATATTATAAGCGATTTTGTACAAATGCTGTATCTCAAAATCCTTAAAACAGGCCTAAATGCTTAGGCCCATCAGTAAAATTTTCATAGACGAGAGTTTTAACTTCAAGGCGAAAACATTAATCTGCAGAACCAGGAACAAGAACGGGGGAGCTTGATTTAAATTCAATTGGACTGAAATTGGGAACAGATTTGTAAAGCGAAATGAAGAGACAGTCCCGTGAATAGTAATCTGAAGAAATACTAAGAGCATTTAATCCTAATCTAAATGTATGTATCTTATATCGTTTGACACTATTTCCGAGGAGAATTTGCTGATTTATAGCAGAGAAATGGCAAACTATGTGGTTACTACAAAACCATCACTTTCTTTCTTTATGTCAAAATCAAGAAAATTTTGAAAGAAAGTGCTAGCGTTAGACTGACGACGTGATTCCTTGTATTCGTTCAAAGTTTTCAATCTGATGTTTATATTTTCACTCATACGAGGACTCATTCGAACGTCTCTTCGCTTCGAAAAGTCGAGCTTTGAACTAATCAGCCGATCAAACGTCAAGAACAGGCACGTGGGTTGACCATATTAAGAAAGTAGCAATCTGATTGATCCAGCCATGAGCGCGGCGGAAATGGCCTAAATTAGTCTGAATTTTGAAGCTGTATTGTCATGAGTCTCGTTTGAAGCCATAAACATAATCCAATTCAGTGCAGAAAACTGAGACTCATGTATTCAGTCTATGCTAGCGTTGTATTTTAATTTTTCTCCATTTGAAAAGATAAACAACGCGATTAACCATTTTTAAAATGTGCAAAACTTGGAATAAAATGTTAGAAACCTTTTCCTTTAAAATTTATTTGATTTTGACTTGATCTGAACATGGGGGAGATTTTATCAAAGTATTTAGCATTTACCTCTGTAAATATTTTCGCTCCATAACATTTAGCATCAGGCAGATAATTCATATTCAAGGTTTGCTTTGCACCAGTGTTGCAGCCACCACAGCAATTTCCACATCCATTGCAGGCAGGTTGATCAAATCGATATTTTCTGTCTTCTGTCTTCTCACTCTCGAAATTTACAGCACTGAAAAAGTTGATAAAAATATGAATCTATTTGTCTACTGCGTGAGTCAGAAAAATGTACCCAATGTTTGAAGGAACGTACAGGATTACCTCTTCAAATCAATTCGTAAATTCTTAATTTGATCATCTTATTGATGCTTCAACTTGATTTTCACAATTTTTTCTCAAATTTTTCTTCAAAATTTCAGGTGAACTAGCCTATAGGTCCTATTTTTTTATATACCCAAAAACTACTAAAAATGGCTTGTTCACAATCATGTAGATTTAGACTTTTTGACGCTAAGCATTTATGGGGAACCACAACCAGTTTTGTCATATTGGGACACTATATGACAAAAGGCCCTGGGAACGAAGTTGGGGGAACCATTAAAGGCCTTCCTCAACTGTAGTGGTTTTGATCGGCGACTAGCGCGCTTATCAAGTGCACATGCTCTCTAACAACGGGGCATGCGCCCTAGACAAACGTGCTGGTGGCCAACCAAAACTACTACAAATGGAAGGCAGCCTTAACACTTCAAGAGTTTCTGTTGTATCATTAGAAAGGCTAGAAAGCAATGCCTGAGCAAAGAAAAACATTATTTTACCACAACATTGATCAAATTGAGCCAATCATTTACCGTTTTCGGAAAAGCAAATATGAGCTATAGTTTTCGGGAATTCTTTACTGAGATTACAGTAAATCCCCACATATAAGAACCTAGAGGCTGTTTTTCCTAAATCATGCACCTTGTAATTAAGAACCTGTTTCAGTTTGATCGAAAATATGTTCATATTGCAGGGGTAGCAAAGTTGATCTCGGATTGTCGTTATTGAGTTCATTTTTGTCCCAGTTGGCTGTTAAAATTTGAATCTCCTCCCCTGCTGTTTGCAAGCTCAGAATTAGTTATTAGGTACACAGTAACATTGCCAAAACAAATAACAGGGCTGAAAATCTTTGGTGAAAATTAAAAAACGGCATACGCAATGCACTCTTCAAATAAGAACCTTTATACCTTGAAATTAGTAAAATAAGAATCTATTTCAGTCTGGCTGTCAAAAAAGTAGGTTCTTATATGCGGAACCCCAAATATTGAGTCTTACGTTTTGGAGACCCCAAATATTGTTATCTATTTCTGAGGTCCCTGAAATGTTTTTGAATGATTTCAATTTGAGGTTCTTGATCTTTCTCAGTTTTTGAATAATACTTAAACATTTATTTCACGATTCGCAAGTTCATGGCCAAATTGCACGATTCTTCCTTACTTCAGATTTGTGGACCCCAAATATTGAATTGTTGTCCATGTTGTAATTCACAGACCCCAAATATTGATTGAACATAAAATTTCGGACCCCAAATATTGGCATGGACCCCCCCGTATTGAGTCAATGAGTACCCCCCCCCCTGGGCACGATATGAACATTAAATTATAGATGAATTCATCAAAATTAAATTGATTCATCAGTTATGCAATGAACTCGTAAATTCCCATATCTGCTTTGTAGGACAGTTTCTGTATGACAACAATGGCTGAGGTCACAACGCTGTATTTTCCCATAATGATGTGCATTGCTTGACTTTCTTTTAATTTGTTTTTGTTGCCAGAAAGTACGGCAACATAACGGGACAAATACTTGTGGAATTGACTGAAGGTTAATCAACAATTTACTCACAGTGGCGTTTTTCTGAAGTGCATTCCCAGTTCTTCAATATCAGGAAAAAAACTTCTTGCTGCTCTTTCCATGGCACCAACTTTTTTCAGGGCTGGATATTCTTCTGGATAAGTAGTTGGCTGCAACATTTTGAAAACGCGTTTTCGATCCACTTCCTTTAAATCTTTCATGTCATCTTGTATTTCTTTAGGCCACTGCTTTGAACGGAAAACATTTTCGTCTGCATCCAGCACAACATTGGCATTGATGAGAGATGTTCCACCAAGGCCACACCCTTTCACCACTGTTATGTCTTTGCTAATGACAATATCATAGAGGCCATTTGATTTCCCTGCAAAGAAAGTTGATTTCTTTACAAATATTCCAATAAAGAATTACAATAGTCACTGTATTGTTTAAAAGAAAATTAAGAAACTCTGATACTTGGAAAATATAACTTTAGAAACTATCCATATCTATAAAGAAATCCTTATCATATGCTTACATTATTCTCACTTTTTCCTCTATCATATTTGTTTTGAAATGTTCACGGGGGAAACAGTAGTAAACATATGCGTATAAGAAACTCTGATTACTCAAAATCTGATAAATTTAAGAAACTCTTAGTAACTGCTCAATTCTTATACAAATTGAAATGTATCAACAACCCCCAGTAACGACCCCGCCGCCGGACACTAAAGATACAATGGGGAAATATCAATTTTACATGTTCAACCAAGGGCGCCTACCTTGTAGGAAGTGTGTTTATTCACGGTACTTTACGCATAGTAATTGGTGTCCCATGACCCAGTCCTGTTAAAATATCATAAACGTCTGTTAGTGTTGACCAATAAAAAATCACGCTGTCTGATTCCATGTGACCAGATCGTATGACAGTTGATCTCTTGTTTCATAAACACCGGAATTTGAAACCACAAAGTTATTCATACGTCATCTTGACCTCTCTGTGTATTTCTGGGTCACGGTACGGATCTAGGACACTCTCTGTACTGGGTCACAGGACACCAATTGCTCTACAGTACTGGGAATAAACGCGCTTCCTACAAGGTAGGCGCCCTTGGTTCAACGAGGAACGAGGATTGAAAATATCATTACGGGGAAGGAAAATTTTCGGCCATTATCTATGATGGAACTCATCAAAAATTCCAACGGGAAAAGAATAGAAACAAGTCAGGGAGGTGTTTAAAAAACTCAACCTTAGCGGGAAACAAATTTTCTTGGTGGGTCATGGGGTCGTTACCGCGGGTGGGGTGGGGGGGGGGGGGTGTATCAATGCAGGTTCTTCAAAATGACGATATGTAAAAAACCGCGGTGAAAAGATTCTTACTCAAAGAGGAGGAGTAAACATTGAATATTCGAGGCTGCACGGTTACGAGGAAGGTTGTTTTTGCCGGTTTTTGCTGTAGACATTGTTTCGCAAAATTTGGCCATTGAAATATTTACGAAGGTACTGAAGATCGCGAACAATAAGGCAATGAGAGTTGGCTGAATCTTCGAAGAAACTTTCAAGAAACTTCTAGACTTGCCCAAAGTCTTTCTCTTTAGTCTGTCCGACCGTTATTCCCTTTTCGGTAGTTCCTGGATCCGCCATTCTAATATTCTAACGGACGGAATGTTGGAATGGCGGATCCAAGGGAATGGTTTAAAGACTGAAGAGATCCCAGGGGGGGGTACTCCCTAACTTTCAATACGGGGGGGGGGGGTCCATGCCACTATCTCTTTGTTGACCCCTAGATATTAAGCCTAATGTTTTGGGGACCCCAAATATTGAGTCTAATGTTTTGGAGACCTCAAATATTGCTATCTATTTCTGGGGCCCCTAAAATGTTTTTGAATCATTTCAATTTGAGCTTCTTGATTTTTTTTCATTTTGAATAAATAATACCAAAATATTTATTTCATGATTCGCAACTTTAGGACCAAACTGTCCCATTCTTCCTTTCTTCAGAACTGTGGACCCCAAATATTGAATTTTGGTCCATGTTGTAATTCACAGACCCCAAATATTGAAAGTCAGTGAGTACCCCCCCTGGGGAAGAGATAATAGAATTGGGGCAAGTCTAAGAAACTTCAAATACTCAAATATATAGAATTGTCAGAAACTTTCAGCAATGGGTCAATTAATTTCTTAAACATACCTATATACACGGCAAAAGGAAACATGGTTAGAAATTAAGTTACATACCAATAACATTAGGACAGCCATTTCTTGATATTTGCATATTTTCAAATGCTGTTGTTGATGTCTCTGGGAAGCTTCCTGGTAGCCATTCCTTTCCCTTTTCTAGCACGCAGACGACTTGGCCTGCTCTTGCACAACGACTGGCAGCAATTGAAGCTCCATAACCAGAACCAACAATGATCACATCGTAAAAATTCTCTAACTCATCAAAGCTGGAAGACAGCTTTGGAAATTTCTGTGACATTTCCTACAAAAATATAAGAGAGCTCTAAATTGTTTTCACCTCACCTTGAAATTTGTAAATTGAGGCAGTATGCCTTGATGTAAGTTAAAGCAGTTTAAATAGGGAAGCTGGAGTTGGTTGGGCGTAAGTTGTTGTATATTCCTGACGTACAGGAAAACATCATGTGCTTTAGTCATACTTACATAGCAAACACACTGTTGACACACTTCATTTTCAGTTCATCTATTCATCAACAAACACCATGGCTTTTGTAACCGACAAACAATATACAAAATTCACAAGGTACCAGTTGTACAAGACAATACGTCACACACACAGACGTCAGAGTCGGTATCCTTTGTACCACTCTGCAAACGATGTCATCCTAATCGTATTCGCAATTCCAACAGCATTCAGGCATTGTCAATAAAAATTCAGCCAGAGGAACTACTTCCTTATTCCATATTTGGGCTGCCCAACAAACGATGTGATGTGAATGCTAATTCCTTAGACATTGACTGCTGACGTCAATGATCTGCAGGGACCGCGCAGCCATTGGGCTAGGGGGGGCTAAAGCCCCCCCACTTTTTTCAAAGATAGGTCTAAAATATTTCAATAATATGGAATTTTCAATATTTTCATACACGCAACTGCTGCATTTGCTGAGAAACCTTCTCAATGGCTAGCTAGATGTCTCAAAATCTGACTTCATTCAAATATGAAGCAGTCAAATTTCAACAATCTAGCGATATTGAACTTTCATAAACAACGAGCAACGCGATGTCCCTCTTGGATATTGCTGACGATGTTGTTAAAAATTAGAATGGGCATCGCAACTTTGGCACGTTTGCTTTGACAGATCTTCAGTGGTAATAGTTATGAGAAAAAACGCTTTGCTGTTAATTTTGTTGGTTGTAACAATATGTCTCTTTACATAGTAATTTAAATCATTTTTGAACCAAACTGACTGTATGTAAATATGGACGTAAATAGTCAAGTCTTTTTTTGAAAAGGGCGTTTTCCGACGTTCTAAAGGGCGTGGTCTCAAAAAATTTTCCGGGGGCAAGCCCCCGGTCCCCCATTTTAGCTCGCTTCGCTCGCCGTTTAGCCCCCCCACTTTAAAACCGCTGCGCGGTCCCTGCAGGTATATCGATTGTTCTTATGAATCAATGCAATCGACATCGTTGTATGCGTATTCAATTGTCATTGGAAAAATCTGTAAAATGTCATGGTCTTCTGAAAATGAATCCCAAGGTAAATTCATGAATTCTCATCGTCAACTCCGGGCGGATGCACGTTGAATCTGCTCTTTGGTAAGGTAAGCTCTCGGGGGGGGGGGGGGGGGGGGGGGGGGACAATGGTACTTAGTATATTTTGCTGACGGGGATGTGTTCTCCGCGGTGTTCTCCTTCCTAGGTATCGTTTTTGCCTCTTTTTTCTAACACCAGGTATCAAAAGAAGGACATTTTTCTAAAGCAGGTGTCGAAAGTGTTATTTCTTTATTTTTCTTCGAATTTTGTACGTTTTGGAGTACACTTTTCGCCAAATTTTTCTAAAACCGGCTATCATTTCGAGGGAAAGATAAATTCAAAAATAGCCTTAAATAACGGACTCATCATATCAAACCCATAAACGCAACAAAAACACCGAAATCAGTAGAAAGAAGACTATTAACCCTAATCCTACCGGGCTTTTTTTGATCTAACATAGCCGGGGGGGGGTGCTTTCCACCCCCCCTCTATAAATAGCCGTAGACTAATGGGAAATCATTGAAACTTGGCAAGGGCGTAGTCCTAGCTATTCTTAGCCGATTGGTAGTTTTGGGCGTGGCCACCTCATTAGGTGACGTCACTATGACGTCATAATGCCGGAAAATGTCAAAATATATGGTTTTCCGGCTTATTTGTTCTAAAAACGGAATAAAGGTAATCTGAATGACTTTTTCCATTCTTATTTGGCGTATTATTAATTTCCAATTCAAATATGATGCATATGAGTGTTTTTAGACTGTTATTTTGGAAGAAAATGACAAAAATTGAAGACGTCATAACTAAAAACTGTGTTTTTCTGCCAAAAATTGATAATAATTAGCTCAAAATGCTTTTAAAGTATTGCATAACGCAATTCTATGCATTTTTAACAAAATCTATTGGAAAAAACTTCAAAATTTGACAAAATGACCCAAAATGGCGGCCAGAGTGACGTCATCATTTAAGAATGCTGACGTCAGCAAAATCCATTGTTGTTGACAACAATAGAAAGCTAATTGTTTGCTGATTCTTTTAAAGTACAATAGTCAACGTTTGGAACTAATTCTGGGAGTAAAAATATCAAAATCATTAATTTTTCTAATAACTTGCTCCAAATATGGTAGTGTCAACTGTCACGTGACACCTATTGTTCAAAAATTTAATTGTCAAAATGTAGCTAATAGATAATTAGTAATTGTCAGAGAGTTTGAGGGTCATAACTTTTGTCGTTAAAGAATGCTCTGCAAAAAACCGACAGGGGGGGTGGAAAACACCCCCCCCCCGGTAGGATTAGGGTTAACTCCTGTAAAAGAAACAATAACCAAACTAAGCCTGTAACAACAGAAAAACTGTTAAATCCTGTAAGACAAAACCGAATTAACCTTAAAACCTGAAAGGAAAGAAATAAGTTAATAACTCACCAGTAACTGCTGAAAAGATAAACGTGGAAATCACCAAATACTAGTTTCGTCACACTCTCATCAGTTTGGTTCGTGCGAAGAACAAATTACCAATAAAACAGACCACCTTTATAGCAGACGAACTAAGCAAAACCGACACGCCATTAGCACGTAACCTACTTGTTGGCTAAACCCAATAGATATTACTTGTAGCAAGTCCAAATAGATATCCGCCAAAGATCAAAGTTTTTGGCCAAAGGCTTTGATCTTTGGCGGGTGTCTATTGGGTTTAGCCACGGGGGGGGGGGGGTTCTTCCATAGTAAAGGTACCTGGGGATGTGTGGCAAGCATGGGTATACTTTTTCGGACTTCTAGTCTAGCGAAGGGTATCCTTTTTTCCAATTTTGGCCTAGCAACAGTCTAGCCAAGGGTATCATTCTTGACAATATTGGTCTAGCGAACGGTCATGATATCATATTTGGTACAAATTTGACAAATTGGTCCAGGAAATGGTCAAAATTGGTCTAGCCAAGGGTACCATTTTCGTAAAAATTAGTCTAGCCTACGGTACCATTTTGAATATGCTCGCGGCAGACCCCTGCCCAAGACTTGGCCCCGTGGGTTTAGCCAACAAGTGGGTTAGGTGCTAATTGCGTGTCGGTTTTGATTTGTTCGTCTGCTATAAAAGTGGCCTGTTTTATTGGTAATTTGTTCTTCGCACGAACCAAACTGATGAGAGTGCGAAGAAAGTAGTATTTGGTGACTTCCACGTTTAGAAAGATAAATCCTAAAACCAGCCGAAAAATTATTTCCTGGAATGCACGCCCCCGTACAATTGAAAACCAAGTACCCCCCCCTGGGGTAAACTTGTCTCCCGCAGCTGTTTTACAAGGTTGTTGAAAGAGGAGAGTCAATAGTGCCGAGCAGGCTCGAATCGATGACGCTGATAGGATTTCATCATTTGGATGTCCTATTCATCCACCTTTGATATGATAAATCTACAAGCATTTTTTCACAAGAAATTAAACCTCAGCCCATATAAAGATAGGAAATACCTCCAGTACTTGGACAAATTCTTTAAAGCATACTTTTATTGTATTTCAACTTTTTTCCTGTATCATTTTGGCAGGTATTTGAGTTATGTCTTAATATTGGAAAATTGGAAATGCATACAAAAACTAGTTTTGAAATTTTCAGGCAGGAGGGCACAGAAAGAATTACAATACTGTACCATATGAATAAGATGACGTTGCCTGCCCAGCTTGCAAACTCCTTTGCCTCAAAACCTTAAAACTCACAAATTTGCTTCCGTGAATGCTCTCTGATTTCGTCAGATCAAGGTATCTCAGATCTGATATCTTTTTTTGGATGTCCTAAATCTTCTTGCATCATAAGATTTATTGTTGGAATTCCAATGTTTTGAAGAAGAAAAGAAAGGCCTTGTTAAGATACAAAAACCGTTGTGACTGTGCTGGAAATTATGGTTGAAGGTTGGTAACTAAGTTTGGAACTGAAATAGTTGACTGCAACGAAGAGCAAAACATTAATAATAATGGAAATTTCATAATAGAAACCATATCGGTATATGATCGAATCTGATTAAATAAGTTTTCATATCTAAGTCTACATTTGACTTTAAAACAATTTACGATCTATCCAGATTAGTACGCAAGAGGCAATTGTTGTTTCTAGAGCAGCTTTCATCTTCCTTGTGTCCCTATGCCCGTGAAGGATGTTGCTGTCACGTCAGGGAAAGCCCAGGGGGGTACTCATTGACTTTCAATACGGGGGGGTCCATGCCAATATTTGGGGTCCGAAATTTTATGTTCAATCAACATTTGGGGTCTGTGAATAACAACATGGACAAAAATTCAATATTTGGGGTCCACAAATCTGAAGAAAGGAAGAATCGCGCAATTTGGCCCTGAAGTTGCGAATCATGAAATAAATTCTTGGTATTATTCGAAAACTGAGAAAGATCGAGAAGCTCAAATTGAAATCATTCAAAAACATTTCAGGGACCCCAGAAATAGATAACAATATTTGGGGTCTCCAAAACGTTAGACTCAATATTTGGGGTCCCCAAAACATCAGGCTTAATATTTAGGGGTCAGCAAAGAAATAGTGGCATGGACCCCCCGTATTGAAAGTTAGGGAGTACCCCCCCTGGGAGGGAAAGTAAAAGAGCTCCAGAATTCTTTCCGTTGTCTGTCAATGAAACTTGCAGGACACAGGGATACAATGAAAGCTGGACTTAGGAACTTGCTGCAGGAACAACAGCTACGGCGTCTCTAGGGCTGTACAAGATTTTTGTAAACAGTTGGAAGTACGGGACAACCCGCGGACGTGACTAAAGCCTTGGGTATTTAATGGCGGCCAGTTTCATCGCAGCTTCTACGTAAGTTTCATTGCAGTGTTTTCTGGTCGATGTCTACAAAATGTGGTGATGGAACTTTTGATATCCATTAAAACTTTCAAATATTCGCAGTTAGAGAGATAAAACAAATCCTCCACCAAAGCTTCGATCACCAAGATTGTCGCAGATACTTTGGATTACTACTCTCTGTCAAAATCGCCATCAGCTATGTTGTGTTTAGCCTGAACACAGTCGATGATATGCTACGCAGAGCCTCGCAGATAGGACAAGTTGTACAGCCCCTTTAACAATGGACTGAAGGAAGCATTTTTATTAATGCAAAGATATAGCACTCTGCTGTCTAAAATTCATTGATATTTTTTCTCACTTTCGAGTTATCAAGTTCTGTACGATTGGCTGATGATGTCATTTTGTTTGCAAAAAATCAAGGAAACATTCAAGTTTGACCATGTTGATTTGCTGTGGTGAGTCCATTTAGAATTTTTTTGTCTATACATCATATCAATTTGTTGAACAATTTATATTCCATTCATGTTGCTGAGCCACGAAGTCTCTTGCAAGTTGCAACTGTAGCATTTCAAAGATGCATTATCCACTGACTTTAAGCATCAACTGATATCGTCATTTTGTTTGCAAATTATGAGGATAATTTTTAATTTGCACTAAAAATATCTGAATATTGATTTCTTCATAACCCCAAATGATCGTAGATGCTGTTTTTAGCTTCAGTCAGAGAGATAAGTGTTGCTGCTAAAGTCGCCTTCAATGGAAAATCAAGCGCCTTGTATAAGAAAAAGAACCGCATCAAAGGCAACATTTTGGTCTTTATGTCAAACCAGAATGATACGCAAAAATCAAAAGTCATTACCCTTAGTTTGCTTAGTTCGTGCAAAAAACTATTGGTGCATTTGTGTCAAATGAGATGTCATGTGAGATTTACGATAACGCAAGATTACTTATGCAGAACCCAACAGAACGTTTCAATTGTTACTATTCGCGGGCATCTAATTTGAGACAAGCAGTCACGAAGATAACCTCTGTGCAGAATGATATGCATGAAGATGTTTTGGTACAGTGTGATCTCGTGCCTTCCCCCTGTCAATGGCGCCATTGTTTGCTGGGATTCTGCAACTTTCTGTAGCTGTGTAGGAGGGGGATCCTTAAAAATGACACCATCAGCTGATACTTAAAGTCAGTCGACAACTCTACAACGAAATGAAATATCACAAAGCTTTAAAAAAACTCCAAACTGTTATTTATTTGCACCAACAAATTTATCTTCAGGTCACCTACAAGCCAATGGGTAATGGCGGAAAGTGCATCTCGTCAAATGCCCAAAATCGTTTTTGACCAGCACTATATTTTCTGGTTCATGGAGACTGTTCGGGCATGAATAACTTAATAACCAGATAGAAATATAACAGTCTCGTCCACTGAGCGCCCAGTCTGAACATACAAATCTTCAATTATCTCTACGTCAATGTCAGGGAACATACGACGCAACCTTGAGATGTCATCCTCCTTAGGTACAGCTACTCGATGTCGGGATTGCTCCTCAGCAGTTAAAGCTCTGGCAGTTTCATCCATGGACCGACCATTCTGAACATACAATTCCTCGATCAGCTCTGCATCAACTCCTGGGCAAATGCTACACAGCCTTCTTACTTCATCCTCCCTCTTAGCGACCTCCTGCTTCTGAGGTTGCTTCAACATAGATAAATGGCTGATGGTCTCATCTGCTGATTGACCATTCTGTGCATACAATTCCTCGATTAACTCCATATCAATTTCTGGGAAAGTACGACACAACTTTATGATGTCATTCTCCCTCCTAGCGACTTCCTGCTTCTGAGATTGCTTCAAAATAGATAAATGGCTGATGGTCTGATCTGCCGATTGACCATTCTGAGCATACAATTCCTCGATTAACTTCAGATCAACTTCTGGGAACGTATGACGTAAAATTTTGATGTCATCCTCCTTCGTTGCACCTTGAGATTGCTTCACAGCAGAAGCCAAAGGGCCTGCAAACAAAGTTGAATCTCAGAAGAAATCAAAACATGAAATGAAATGATCACAGTAAATTTCAGGAAGTCCTACAGGCGGTCCTATGGATCGTATAATGAAATATACTTTCTGTTAATTTTGAATCTGTTTCATCGGGTGAGTCAGAAAAATACGCACACTGTTTGAAAGGCTCCCATTGCGCCCTAAATATAACAAATGTTGGGGATACGACTCGTCAAAGTTCAAAGCAAAAGTTATCCCCCAAAAGGAAACATGTGATCATGTTTGGTTTGTGGAAAGAATGTGGGCGGATATCAGTTAAAATTAATAATCATTACTATGCTTAGCTCTTCTTTGCACCTTCCCCTTTTCTTCCTTCTTTCTTTCCTCAACATCCTCTTCTGATGAAAGGTCTGAGATGATTTCTTCGAGGTTTTCATGCATTTCGAACTTTTTTGCGAAGAAATCAGCATTACGCCTAAGAAAAATCAGAGAATCAAATTAAATGGATAATCTGGCAGGCTACAATATGGGTACCTAGAACTGGCGCAATACTATTTTTGGCACACCGCTTAGGGTGCACGAAGTTAAAGCTGAGCGAGAAAAAAGTCTTAATAGTGGGCATAAAAAGCTAAGAATTTATTAAAAAACTAACTGTGACATTAACTTTAAGTTCAATTTCAAAGATTTAATCGAAACAACTTGAGTCAAGTTTTTGCGATTTTAGTTTGATATTGAACTTTTCGAGAAGCTGCTCTTTGTTATCAAAACGTTGCTGCTACCGGTATTTCTGATACAGGCAAAGGATGTCTTCGAAAATGTACTTCTCTTCACAGTTATCAGTCAAGCCCATCTGGGCACGCAAACTTGCCACGAATGATCAATTCAACTGTTTCATTAGATGACGTCTAACTTGAGATAGACTTTTAGTTTTATGTAATGGCTGCGGAGTTGCCATAGACTTTTGCTCTCCAAGGTATCGTTTTTGTAGAATCGTAAAGTAGTTTTGTAAGTAGCGTTAAATAGTATCTTGTATTGTACATTTTGATTGAATATGAAAAATCTTTGCCTCGTGCACGAAGTCTAAGCTGAACGAATATATTGCAAATTCAGAGCGCGAAATACTGACGCGCGAAATAATTAGGACTGAAGAAAAATAATGCTGCGCGAGTTCTAACACAAGTAAGGCATTGATGGTTGGCTGTGATAGCCTCCTCCCCACCCCCATATCTCTGCGAGTGCAGGAAGGGAGCTCAGCTAAGAAAATTGAAGCTACGTCTCCTCCGCAGTAGCCACACAAACGGGGCACAACTTTTGGGACGCCCTGTAGATACTACCAAAGAAACGTGTCTCAGAACAACAAACCTTCGTCTTTCTTCATCCAACCTTGCTTTCCTTTCTTCTTCCTTTTCTTCCTCAAGTTCACTGTCGTCATCACATTGTTCTTCGTCATCTTGCTGTTGTTGCTGTTGTTGTGGTTGCTGTTGCGGATGTTGTGGCAGTTCAAAATATTCTGAGGCATCATCCTGGGGTTCGCTGTCGATAATTGTTTCCCAATCATCTTCGTCAGTTTCTCCCTCTTCATCCACATCCTCATCTTCGTCTTCCTCCTCTTTCTGTTCAGTTCCTACATCATCAACAACATTATCACCATCATGATCACGATTATCACCACCATCACCATCACCATCATCATCATAATCATCATCTTCATATTCTGATTCGTCATCTTCTTCCGCAGATTCCTCCCTCTTGGAAGCCTTTAAAGTGAATAATGATAAATTGAAAACCCACAATAAAAACATAAACAAAATATCTTGGGAGGTTGGCAATAAAATGTCCATTGTTTACCAACATTTTTGCCCGACTAAGGGCGGATTTTTGTCCGAAAAAGGCCTACTTTTGATAATTTTCTCCAACTTTGGGAAGGAGGAGGGGGGGGGGGGGTGTCACCCTCCAAGCCCCCTGGCTCATACGCTTTTGCAAATAATAACATTTTAAAACGTGAAACATCAGTTACCTTATTTACTTCTTCTTGCCACGCTTTAATGCTACTCTGCAGACCTAGTATGCAGATGGTAAAACAAATGAAAGATTGTGAGAGAAAAACTGAACAAATACCGAAAAAAACGAAATTTTACATGAACGATCATCGAAACACCTGTACATGAAGCTGTTTCCTTGAGTATATTTCTCAAAGATAAACAAGTGAAGGAAATCAAATGAATTGAATTGTGCACAGCGTTTCGAGCATAGCCCGTTATCATGCTGAAAGAACATTAGACTAGCTACACTAGTCCCTCAGTTTCGATGTTGTTGTTGTTGCTGATGGCCAGCTCAATGCTGTATTGGCGACAAATCAGTTCTAATGAGCATACAGAGATTGTGTAGCTAGTCTAAAAGAACATAAACGTTATCGTGAAGAAGGGCTATGCTCGAAAAGTCGTGCTTTGTGCAATTCACATCAAAGCGTTTATATTTTACTTTATTCATTTGTTTATAATCGTACGATTGCACCACAAGGAGCAAGAGGAAGATTTTGATTATATTTGAAAACAAAGTGCGGACCACAGGAATTTGTCATAGGGAGTAAATCTTTTCTTCAAACCTAAAGGAAAATCGTGCTTTTTACGGGCACAACTGACAAATATCTTTCTCAGGTCCTTTGATGTAGTCCAAGCTCCGTGCTGTTGGAATTCGATGAAAAGCTCGAGTTCTTAAGATATTGAGTCGCAGGTTCAACGATCGTATTGACATATTGTTCTTCCTCTTTAGCAAATATTACAGGTATTCTGTTTTTCAGGAAAACATTGGTAAAAAATAAATACGCGCAGATAAAGAAATGAAACAAATACTCCAATTTAGTTTGGACATTGTGTAACAGATTCCTATTTAAAGTTTTATTCAACAACACGAACTTTTATTGAAATAACAACTCAAACTGGAAAATTTTTTTGGGACACCCGGTACGTACCTCTAGTGTCCTTGCTGAAAGTACTCCCCGGATGGCGTTCAGTTTCGACGTCTGAATATGGAATATATTTCCTGCATAGAAAATTGGATAACATGATCAAATGATACAGTAAAAACCCGCACATAAGAACCTTCATTTATTAAGAACCTACAGCCTGAAATCATATGTTTTGTACCCTCTGGATAAGAACTATTTCAGCCTGATATCGTAACTAGGTTCTTAATAAAGGGTTTCGTTCATTCATTGGGAAATAAATGCAATCTGCTTGCCAATCGACCTCTTTTGTGAACTCCAAAACATTACTTGCAGAACTGTGATAGGCAGGGCCTGCAGGGGAAAACTGGGTAAGCTTGGGTTGAAAGGGATAGGGCCAAAGGTGGAAATAAGTTTGGCATGGCTAAGGTTTAGATTCACATATTTCCCTTCGTTAAGAACCTACACCCTAATTGCTGGATGTGCCTCATTGCATAAGAACCTAAACAGGCTGAGTTCAAAATCTTAGGTTCTTATGTGCGGGTTTTTACTGTATATTCCAACCAAATCACATGACCAATGATATAATCCTTGAATTCTGGTATTTCCTGATCTTGAAAGTTCCCTTCTTCTGGATCAATTTCAGAAGAGCATTGGTTACTTAAGTGCTCCATGGTACGGGGTTGTGCAATTTTTAAGGCAACCTTTTTATGATAGAATCCGGATTTATGGGTATGATTTTTAAGGGAATTTAATGATTTCCATATTTATGGGTATGATTTTTGGTAAAAGATCATCTTGAGGGCATACTTTTTCACTTTCTCCAGATTGATGGGTATAACTTTTCGGCTTTCCTCGGATTTATGGGCATGCTTTTCAGAAATTTTTCCGGATTTATGGGTGGTACTGTTGGGTTTTGAATGGCATAACCCCGTACCATGGAAACCTTAGTTACCCCCCGGGATGCAAGTAGCCTTTCTTTTTAAATGAACTGCTTAAAGGGTGCTTCGGATAACTTGCCATAATTCTACAGGGGGTCCCAAACAAAACGTCCCCCCGTTTGTGTGGCTGCTGAGGAGGAGTTGTAGCATAAATAGACCTTTTAGCTATTCTACAAAAGAGCCTGGATCGAGCGTTACTTTTATACATTTTTATACGCGACGTTCGATCGAGTGGCGATAGAGCCCCTATCACTATTGTGCACATTCGAAAATTCTATAAAACGTCGCAAAATATCGTTCGATTCTGATTCTTTTCAGAATAGCTAAAAGGTCTATTGTCTCGACTTTTACAATGTTGCATAGGTAAGACTTCAAGGTAGGGTTTGGGACCTCGTTTGACGTGGGAAGGATAACAACAACTAAATATTGTAAAGTTTACCTTTCTATTATCGTTTGTCGCTGTTGGTCATGTTTTGCCTTTCTCTCTATCTCCTGCTCTCTTTTTCTTGCTTTATTTCTTTCGGCCTGAAGTCGAAAATGTCTTGAATAAGATCTTAGGAGTTGGCTCAGAACCATATTACTTTATTTGAAAGGTCATCAACATTTTGAAATCAGAATATAATACTTCACCGATAGTAACCAGAGAATCGTTGTCGATTTGTAGTTTCTCTAGCCTACGAGTAGACCCATGGGTCACATTAATAATAATAACAATAATAAAAATAATAATCTAACGAATATTTACACAGGATATACATTTCATCAACATGTGTCCTGTAAAGAAAAAGAAAGAAAGAAGAAAACCTATAACAACTCTGATAAAACCAATGGGGCAAAAATGGAGAGAGCAATAAAAACGCAGGTATGAGAACAAACATTTTGTTTCCTAAAACCCATGTTGATGGTTTTCAGGAAACATCCTTACCTGTTCTCTCGCTTTTCTCTTGTGTGCTTCTATTTCTTCTTCTTCCTTTCGACGTTTCTCTTCATTATATGCATCCCTCTTTTTCTAAAAATAGAGTTAAAATCGTTATAGCTATGGATAAAACTGCACATATGTACAGTCGTTTTTCTTATTGCAATCATCCATACAATTACAAAGTGCTTTTATATAGGTTTCATATTTTCATACTTCATTGGTTTTCAAGGAGCCCTCCGATAAAATCATTAACTATAATCAAAGGAAACCAGGTATAAAGAAGCTATTAATCAAATTAGACTATAAAACCTAATTTACAATACTTAAATCTGTTCCCCGGTTCCCCGTTCCCCCCTTTACAGATAGCCGTACGGTAATGCTCAAAATTTTACTGATATGCAGATTTTTATTGCAGTATAAATAATAGATTATCCCCAGGGGCAAATCACTCATAGGATACAGTAGAAAACCGCATAAAAGAACCTAGGTTTTCTTGAGGCCGCGTGAATGAGGTTCTTGATTAACTGATGCCATACTCAAGTCCAGCCTGTAAGGTCTTAAAAAGGGTCTTATAGTTGGTACAGTGCAAATGTGTTTTATTACATGCCAGTGCATTCCTCCTATGAATTGGATAGTTTTTCAATATATTTCTTTTTGATAAAATTTACATCATGAAAGATTTTGCAGTTTTCAAGTAAAGTACCATCTATCAAACTATTTTATAAGAACCTTTGGGAATTGCAGCCTTGTGTGGGTTCTTGTTTAAAAAGTTGTAATCGTGTAATTTCAGCCTCAAGGCTTTTATAAAACTAGTTTCTTTTATGCGGGTTTCTACTGCAACGTACGAAATTATGGGATTTAGATTTTTTTCGAATTTACAAAATATTTTGAGACTTTCTCTGAGATCTTCAAAGACTTTTGAGATTTTTAGGATTATTTCTAGGATTTTTGAGATTTTCAAGAATTCTCGAGACTTTTGAGATTTGTGAAGACTTTTGGGATTTTCTATGAAAGTGTATGAGATTTTGAGAGTGATTTGCCCATCGGATTACTTGGTTTGATCATTCAAGATAACTATTTTGTTTTGACAAAGATGGTAGAAGAAGTTACTGGAAGCTGACCTTCATTTCAATGGCCTTTTTTGTTTTTTCTGCAATGGCATCAGATTCGCTTTGTCTTGTTCCAGTCTTTGCATGCATTGGTAATTGTTTCTGTTTGCTGTAATCTATAACATAGGGCTCAAATCTTTAAAAAGGTCGGTGTAAAATTCTGTTACAGTTTTCCTTGAAATAAATGGCTTGGAAGGAACTTAGTGCTTTTTGTTGTACATCTGCCGTGGAAATTTATTGATATCTTGATTAGTTTCAAAATTGTAGCATTTATTGAATTTGAGGCTATGACGTCATCAAATTTCTAAATCCTAAACCAGAAAAGCTATAGATTCCTGCTTGCCACCATATTGTTGACCTTCATAAACAGTTAAAACCACCAACCTTGGCAGTACTGTATTGAAATAAGATTTGTGAGTAAACAATTATATCTGACAAAATTCAGAGGTTGAAGCTAATAAATGGGGCCCACTCCAGATTCCATCGGCCACTTTAACAACGGTATCCAGTTTTACAAATAGTATGCATGGCTATTTCATTTGTACCCTCCGTTATCCCTCTTGTGCAGTCATTCTCTCTTAAATTCACGTTGATTTTCCTACATTTTAGATTCTTTCCAAATCGCATTTCTTCAAAGACGTAGTTCCAAATATCATGCTTAGTGAGTCCTTCTCTTTGTGGTCTCTTAGTTGTTGCATTTTTTATGGTCTTATGGCCCATGAAAATTGTGGCAACAAAGAGATACCACGTGCGAAGTATACTGGCTGAAAGAGCTCCTTCAAACAGATAAGATAAATTTTTGCTGCTTATTGCAATGCCCTGGTCCTGGTTTACTACAGTTGCTGGGAAAAGGAAAGCTCTACCCCCTTGCCTTTAGTCACTTTATGGATTAGGAGACAGAGAAGAAACTGCGCACGTATGCGTGAAGATTCATAACTTTGAGCCCCCCTAGCTCCCTGCAACAGATCCCGAAATTAGGCAACACTTGATATTTTCTTCCTTGGGCCTTAAACACTTGATTTATCATTTCAAACAGCTGTCATATCCACAGATTTCCTTATATCAGATTGCTCAATGACGTCATTTGACGCAGTTTCAGTGGTCGGATTAGGATGAATCGTTAGAATGATCATGGGTTGTAGGAAACTTTGAATTAAACATAAGATTTTCGCATGATACTGGCAAGTTTAATCACCGCGCGTGGCAGATTGACGTGACCTTATGCCATTCAAACGCAAACTCATCTGACGACACTTGCGTGGCATAATGGCTCTCAGTCACGTCAACCGAGCCAACCCGGCACGGCGATTAAATTACCACTCGATATATCAGAAACGAAATAATGGACTAGGAACACTCAATGTATCATATGAAAATGCTATTTTTAATTCAAAGTTTCCTTTGGCCAGTGGAATGATCTCTGGGGAAGATTGAGGTGTGTGGCCCCTTTAGAGACTTAGCTGAACCCCTTTTCAAATCATTCGCGATTAAAAAGGCAATAATCTTACCAATAAAATCAGATTGATCTACATACCATCATTTTGCAAGCTGCCTCTTTGCCTTGGTTTCTTTTTAGTTCCTTCGCAAATACTGTCTTGAGCTCTGAATTGTTCTTGAACTTTGAATTGCTCTTGAACTTGGAATTGCTCTTGAACTTGGAATTGTTCTTCGAAGAGATCCAAATTACGTCTGCGGAGGAAGCAAGAGAAAAAATTCAGGAAGGTATCCCTCTCCTCGGAAGCAACGGACATCGCCGCAACGTTGAAAGTTAGTTCATTCAGAGAGTCTAAAAAGTTCTCTGACGCTCACAGTCTTAAAACTATCCACGAGTTTCACTTCTTTCTATTGAGTTAAATTTTGATGTCTGAGTTTACAGCCTATTTACCCAGGATTCCCTCACTGAAGAAGCCACTGAAGGGCAGGGATACTTCGATTAATATAACCGTAGATCTAGCTCTACGTCACTCAACCACCCAAGTCCATTTTCGTGAAGTCTCATGTCGCAGAGACCAGTTCCTCTAGTCTGTTGTATGCCTGTTTAACATTTGATGTTAGGCTTATATAGTGTAAATAGATAGATATGAATCTTTACAATCACCAATATGGTCGAAAGAAACTCTCTCTCGTTAACGGTGTCTTGAGCAATGGGAACTCTAAGTGGGGAACAGTGACGGGAATGGTTGTTGTCGTTGTTGTTCTCTGATTGTCCATCATTAGCGCCTATCTTAGCCTGACATCCAATGTGAAACCGGCTCCAGCATTTATCCGTAAACATCATTTGTATGTAGCATTTGTTATTGAAAATGTAGTTGTATGTCAGTTGTATGTTCTTCAAGTAAAGGCCAGGGGGTAGTCATAATATTTTTCTCCCCTTGGTAACGTCCTTGTGGTTTTGTTTGTAGTTCGTTGTTCTAATCTTTTCATATTGAATTTGAAAAGGGCATAAGTAAAAGCGTAGTGTATGCACAGTTATAGTTTATGCAAATCAGACGAAGGTGTAAAACTACCTTGGTTTTCTTGCTGCACTAACGTCAGCTTGTCGTCCTGTCACGGGTTTCACAGGAATTGATCCATTTTTCCTTCTCCAGTAAGCTACGAACAATGGACAAATCATCAAATTGAAATTAAAAAGATAAAATGTCATGAAAATTTCATAAGTCACATAGAACTCGCAAATTGCAACACAGAAATCACAACAAGGAACTCACAAGTGTTATTATCAGCAACCATCTATAAGACATCAAAATTTTACAAGCAAACAAATAGTTCTAAAACTTGAACTGTAACGTAACAATCTTAAAATGTCCGAGTCCAAAGCTTGTCAAACAATAGAACTTGGTGCTTGCTATGTTAGTGTCTGTATTTATTTAAGCTTACTGTGTGAAGTGTGTGTGTGTGGGTGTTTTATGTAAGTTTGTATATGTATGTATGGGAGTTACTGTTTAGTTTAGCAACGTTAATTCATATTTAAAATTTCAAATGTCTTCCACAGTGGGAAATTGCTGACAATGAGTCCTTTTCGCTATGGATGGCACGTAATTTATAAATCTTGTCATTTGTTTTTGACTGTTTTCATTGGTTAAAAAAGACAAAAGCAGAAAGTTGAATTTTCAAATTTGATGCTGAACAATTAACATAACAGGCCCATAACAGGGTATGATAAAACAATGGAGGGGCCCTACCTGTAAATGCAACGCTTGTAAATATAATGATATCCTGTAGTTTTTGTCCATTTATGTCCACGTAATTTCTGATAGTTAGCTTATATATTTACGTATTAATTTCCTTAGTTACTTCCTTTTTCATTTTGCTGCTAGATTCGATTTAGATTAGTTGTATGTATGTATACATGAATAAATGTATGTATAGCTAGATATAAAGAATCGAATTAAAATACGGTTACAAACAAACAAACAAACAAACAAACAAACAAACAAACAAACAAACAAAAACAGCGTCTCATTCTCATCTTTATCCATTTCCCAGGTATGCATCAGCCCTGAAAGTTGTTTCTTCAGGCTAATATTGTGCGATGAATTTTCAATTAGTCTTTGTTATGATGATTCTACGCACCTGAAAATTAGTCAGTTGTATCGTGGTAGACAGACGTCATATCGCACAAACGAAAAAGAGGCTATGTGATTGTTTTTTTCGCCTTTTTATGGTAGCAAGCCTCTTATCGTGTTCTCATGACATTTTCAATGCATAAGTACACGATAAAGAGGCTAGCAGCGATTAAGAGGCGAAAAAACAGTCACGCAGCTTCACTTTCGTTTGCGCGATATGATGTCACTTCGCTAAAATTGCTTATTTGAATACGTAATTTCACAAGGAGAAGGCGAAAAATAGTGGAAAAAAGTATCATTCATCATTCATAGCGGTATTGTCTTGTATCAATCCATCAATCCAAGGTAACAATCATACCAACCACAGACTTGTCCTTTAAAGACCCATGGCTGACCATGATCCTTTGCGTCCCAACGTCAACTTTTGATGATATGACAGTCATTTTTGGCCTAGGTACCGTTTGTCTCCATTATCATACAACGCTCCATGGATTATGGTTGGCAATGGGCCTTCCAAGCATACTTCATATCTTTAAATATGGAACTTCAAATTTGCTTATATCCTGCAAAACCCAAAGTGCCTGATTTTACAGGCATATTATCGAGTCAAAATAAATCCGAAATTACGAGAAATGTAGTCCGCAACTTCTGTCAATGTAGTCCGAAGTTCTCTTTGTCTGAACATTATTGTACGTCTATATAAATAGCTGGTACGTCTATATAAATAGCTGAGCGTTAACGCTATCTTGAATTTTTGCTGACATCAGCAGTGGAGACAAAATATCTTTTAATTTTAATCCTTGCATTGTCCTCGGGAATTTCTTTGGTTTAGCAATTAAATTACAACTTTTGCTTTATGATTGAAAAGGAGTTGATATTGGTCATGAGCGCGCTATTCATGCGGACTCAATGCCTTTAACGTTCGTTCGAAATTTAAAACTCAAAATATTGACATCGACCTCCTGCTTTAAAGGTGGTAAGAACCCACTTGAGGGTTAAATTCAAATAGTAGAAATACTTACCGTTCATACTGTCCCATGCTGCTGTCTTTGTTGCTGCTGCAGATGCTGCATTGATCTGTAGATAGTGGCTGGAGAAAAAGTACTGAAATTTAAATTGGTATCAATTGATAGAGCCTAGTAAACAATTTGAAAATCATACTATACCGGTAAAGATTAATAATTGTCGTTCTCTGATATCAATCACAGCGAGAAAAAACTATACAATTTCGCGTTTCTGTATCGGGTGTATTAGAGAAAAAGAGCCACTTTTGACATCTTTTGAGTAGGCACCTATCTACTAAGGATTCAAAAATCAATATTTCGTGGTTTGATTTGCATTGACAGTCTCGAAAGAATGCTGACTTGTTTCACACATGGTTGCAAGCGCTTCGCTGATTCTTTCGCATTTGCTCATCGCTAATCGACTGACCAGTTTTACTGGTGTTTGTTGTCGAGTAGGCTACTTTAGAATTTTATTGCAGAAAAACTGGCCAAGCTTTTGACTTCAAATTAGGTATGCGTGTCCGTGAACATACAATGTGAATGGCGAAAGAGTCTGATTAAAATATTTAGATTAGCGGAGTGGATAGAGAAGTTCTTCTGAAACCAATAACATATTCTGAAATGACCCTTCTCCAAAGCAGTGAAAACAAACAGCTTTGCTTTAAATATCTTTCGACTGCCAAGAATATGAACAATACCATTATTTTTACAGAGTTTCGATAGAACGATTGGCTCCAGAGCAATTCATACATTTCTGCAGAGGCGGATTTCCGTGATCATTAGAGTGGAAAGCAGAGTTACCTTAACTGTAGAAAAATTTCCAACGCAGCACTAAAACTCTCCGCAACCGCCACATAAACGGGGGTTAACTTTGTTGGGACACCTCATATATCATGATGACATGAATAACTTAACGGTACGAGAACTTCAACTAAGAATATCGCTTTTTAATGCCTGTCTGCTCACAACGAGAAAGAAATGTTTGATGTTCACAATTCATTCTCCTTATTGATTCTGCTAAGAAAGAAATATCGAAATACAAAAACGCGCCCAACACTTGCCTGTTTCGCTAAGGAGAGCTACATGAGTTCAGTCGTTTACTAAAATTCTGCTATATTTCAACACTTCGTATGCAGCGTATGTTCAATAGCAGATTGATATATAACTTTGCTTCAATGCAGAAGGATCCTATTCTCGCACATCTGCAGAGCAATGACGTTTGAACTTTAATTTTTCCGCACATAGTCAGAACCGAGGAGCATTTCATTCCCAAAAAATCTCGTACACCTTTAGGCCAAAATCCTTTTGTTTTTACGAAAATCCATCAAAAAATCCATGAAAATGGTTTTGTTCGGACAAACTCTCGTACATTTTTTCAAAAGATTGAAATGCCTCTCGTTCAGAACCAAGCATGCAAACGTCTTTATACAGTATTACAAACCTGTGCCTTCTTTCATCATGTTTTGTCCTTTGCTCCATTTCATATTGTTTCCTTTTCTCCTCATTACGAATATCCTGGATAAAATATATCATATTAATTCAGAAATACCTGATCAATGGCCGGCGTGCAGACTTTGGTTACTGGGGAGGAGAGGGAAGAACCTTTCTTCCCTCTCCTCCCCAGTAACTAAAGTTCTGCACGCAGGCTACTGATCAATGGCAAACCACCAATATCAATACAATTTGGAAGAGGAAAGGCATTCCTCAACATCCAACTAAATACAGAGGTATCTCGATTGGCTCAATTACTACAAAAGCTGCTATGAATATAATACTAACAAGAATATCAATACTCTATGACTCACAATTTGGTTTTAGGTCTGGAAGAGGCTGTAATGATGGGATTTATGTACAAGAAATATCCTACCAATTACAAACTAAACTTTTACCTGCTTTGTCGACCTTTCTTTATTATATATCAAGTATTAAGAAAAATTACATTGCAAGAATCTGAGCCAATCATAGTGGTGAAAGACACATGGTCATCTAGTCCCCACTATGAATGACTCTTACAATGAATATAAACAATAATCTAATTTAACTAGCAAAAGAACACAACACCACACCACACAACGCCACACCAAAAGACACTACACTATAATAGAGTACTACGAAAAACCACGTAGAGCAGAGCCGCTCCTAGACTGAGGACATTCGTCTAAGTTTTGCTCCTTGCCGACCTTACAGCTGCCTATGACCGAATTAATAGAACATTTCTGTTCCAAAGTATAAGAAACAGAATACCCGATGATGCTCCTACAACGTGCATCGATATCCTTGAAACTTATATTCCTTGACAAAATCATATCTGGTCGATCAAGATCCTTTAAACAATTCACCTGAGACAACATGTGGTGTTAGACAAGGCGGAAATGAAAATCCAAATCAATTCAATTTTTATTTGCATTATGCTATGAGAGTTTATCGACATCGATGCGAGCAAGAAGGTCACCCTGGCATGGACATCAGATACTCAATCCCTAACAGACAACAACGAATTCAGTCACCGCAAAAATGGTACATCTAATGATTCAGAGGGTGGATATGCCGATGACATTGGGGTACATGCATGGGAAAATGATACATTAGAGCGAAAAATCCTTATTCTATTGAATGTTTTCAAAGAATTTGATCTGAAATGTTAACATTTCGAAAACAGAAACGATGATATGGAATTGGAATGAAAACCTTGATGGCCCATAGCCTAACTCAATTCTCAAAATTAATGACACTCCCCTGAATAATGGAGTATCCTTCCGCTACTTGGGTGTATGGAGTGATTACAATGATTGGCGAAACAGAATTGTACCACCGAATCAACAGCGCAAAATGTGCATTTGCTGAAAACAGAAAAATGTTAAAAATAGACATTTACAACTAAAAATATGAGTATCAATCCTCAACAGCCTAGTAAGATCACGCCTGACCTATGGCTTGTCATGCATGAATGCAAACCACTGCAGAACTTGCCAAGCTTTCAACGACCTGTAAAAGGTATGTTCGCTCAATGGTCATCAATGATTACAAAAGAGTTAAGCCACCTGATCCATCAGCAGAAAATCTGAGACAGTCGACTGGAGCTATGCCATAAGAGACAGAGATCTGTTTTCTATTACCCAAACTGACTCCATCGAATCATTCTACGCAGAGCAGAGCATCTGCATAAATGGACAGCACATACTACAGCAAAAACCCGCGTATAAGAACCTACTATTTTGCAAATCAGTCTGGGTCCTTAAACAATGAATACAATGGATTGGTTCTTACAAAACAATTGAAAATTTGAGAATTTCAGCCTGTAGGTTCTTAATCGATTAGGTTCTTATACGCGGGTTTTTACTGTATCAGACGCCCAAACAGTGAAATGATAAAGAAACTAACTTTTCACCAAACCAAAAATGTAAAACGTGGTAGAAGAATACAGTCCATCTTAGAAAAAGCACAACAGAGATCGAACAATGAGAAACAGCGATACCTCAGGGATTGTTTTAATAGAAAGTGAACACAAACGTCAACCTATTCTGGCAATGACTATCGAATATTCTAAATCTGAAAATTGTTAAAAACGATAATGATAATAATTCCGTGTTTCAAATGCCTCTGCAACTATAACATCGTTTCGCTGAATGGGAATATTTCAGTCACAGATAATAAATTTGAATGATAAACGCTAATTCTCGAATAAGCAATTGGGGCCTTTTTGCAAAAATGAATTTTCGGATTTCGTAAATCAAATTTTACCTGTACCTCATACGATCAAAAAGATAGAAAAATCATAAGAACTACTTCAGCCTTTCAAGTATCATCCAAACTTTGCTAGATTCCTACTCTCCTATGCAGAGGTTTCCCTGTCATTTGGATTGCAAGGATTAGGACATTGCGCTTTTCAAAAAAGAGACATCTGCGTAGGAGAGTACTAGATTCCAATACCTCAAATATTCTCCACCTTACGAATGTTCAAATATGTGAACTTCTCATTGGTCCATTCGATACATATATTCACCAACACGGTAAATTTCCTTACAAAAAAAACAAGTCGTAACACGATATTGATTGCTCAAAATCAACTTTATTTACCTGTTGACGAGCTCTTTCTTTTCTTTCATATATTTCTTGATCTTCCTTTCTCTTTCGTTCTTCCGTCCATGCGTCTCTCTTTTTCTAAGGAAAGACGCAGACAACAAACGTAGGCAAGAAAAGTAAAGTCAATCATCGAATAAGCTCTCGGGGGCTTATCTGTAAGACCTCTCCTGGGAAGTGGCATATTTGAGGGAGAGGGTTATAAAACAGTACGGTAGATAGTTGATGACATACTGCTATCCTAGCTGACAAAGGTATGGAGAAAAGGGAGAAACAGATTCACGGGAAGAGACATAGGAACAGGAACGCCGGAGAGGGGGGCGCGGGGGGTCAACCGCCCCTCCTGCCCTTTCCTAGTGGGGGCAAGGGGGGCAAAAGTGCCCTTTCAATGAAAAACAATATTTACTTTAAAACTTGATAGAAAAGCCACTATAGATTCACTAGGGAGGAGACCTCCTCCGCAGAACTACATAAATTATTCCTCCGCAGGTACATAATAGTTGCAACGTTCCTCCATAGAAGCACACAGGCATTGACTTGCTACCCATGATGCTACCCATGACCCGGAACACTGGCTACGACTTGAGGCATGGGACCGACGCGCTGCTTCCAAAAGTACGCCCTACGTCCTTTGGAATCGAGTCTGTAGCTTTCCTTGGAAATAGAATGTGGCAGCTGCTACCACACGAGATAAAAGACTCCAGCACCCTTCAAATTTTCAAAAAGCAAATAAGGTGCTGGAATGGTGATAAATGCAACTGTAGGCTTGCAAAACATATGTACAACAGGTTGGGTTCATAACAGGATAGTTAGTGAAATTATTGTAATTATAAATATACAAATTATTTTTAGATTAGATTGTAAATTTTGTAAATAAGTAGGCCTTAATTAGCTGTAATTTTAGCTATGGTTTTGTTTCAGCCTACTCTGTAAATAAATTGATGATGATGATGATGATGATGATGATGATGATGATGATGATGATGATGATGATGACGATGATGATGATATAACGACGATAAATATGATACCTATTCAAAGAATGCATAAACTCATGCAAAATTCACTTTTTAGTGGATTTCAAATATCCCAATGGGAGCTTATTCCAGGGAGGCATATTTCTTAAAACTTCTTCTGAGATGCAGGGTTATTCGAGAGGGGAGTTTTATCGAAGATGGGAGCTGGATGACTTTCGGTATTCAATTTAGAGCTGAGATATCTGAGAGTTAAAATACATGCTCTGTTATAAGCAGCATGGATCTTAGTCTTGCAGAGTAGAATTCGTAATAAGGCTTCCAAGCTTCCAAGGAATTGGTAGATCATAGCATCGCTCTATCAAATACATAAGCAAAGAAGTCTTAGGCCTACCAGATCTCTGGCCTTCACCATGTACTTGCTCCAATAATTCCTTGAACGCATTTCAGATCAGTGTTAGCTACTTTCAGATATCATCTACCTAGAAAATTGCTGTGACAGTTACCACACGACCATATTCAGCAAATCGCTATACGTAGTAAATCCGAATTAAAAAATCGATTGTCATGATACCTTTTGCTCGTATGATTTCCTCTTAGCCTTGGCCTCTGCTTTCTTCTGTTCTTCAACGAGCCGCTCTAGCACGGCGTCTCTTGACAGCTTTGGTCCACCTAGAAAGAGTCAAAATACGCTACCTCAAAGGCTCTCGGATAACCAGCATGCATTGCAGTCGTTTGTTTTGTTTTTCGTGGATTTTATGGATTTCTTTCAGTTCAAGCAAAAGAAAGGAGAAATGAGGCCACATCTGGAGCTGCAGCGATGCACTGCAGACTTGAACGACACCATAAAATAATTTTCATTTTGCATGGAATTGGGCCACCTTTACAAGAAGAACTACGATGCATGAAGGTTGCCAAAGAGCCTTTCACCAGGAAAGCATAGCGGACCCTTCACCATGACCGGAGGAAGGTTTTTGAGAACATTGGAGGATTTCACTTAGGCCTAGTTTAAACATCGTATTTTTTCCGTGTCGAAATGTATCAAATACGGCAGAATCTGCCGTACGTTTGAACAATCTGATTTAAACATCATATTTTTGCCGTGTCGAATTGAAACTAAAATGGTTAAAATTGCCATTTTTTCCAAATGCGCAAGCACACTAGCTGATCACACATAAAAACAGGCGACCATGGCCAAGAACTGATTGATTAGTATAACTAAACACGGCAGAAATACGATGGTTAAATCAAGTCACGTGTCTGCCGTTTAACACAACAGAGCTGGTGAACTCCAGCCGTTTTAACAATTCAAAACGGTTTTCATGTCGAATTGAATTAACGCTTGGACATTTTTAACCAACGGTCCAAAATAAGATGTTTAAATAAGACCTTAGCGTTTCTGAAAACGCCTTTTTATTCACTCAAAAATGAGACAGGTTTTAGGATGTGAACTCTCTGCCTGAAGGATAGTCTGAAACGTTTCTAACTTCATCCTTTACTGTTCACACCCCGCTTATTATTGAAACTACAGCTAAATAATTGTTATCCTTATTTGAATAATTCAATCATTGGCAAAATGGAGCAAAAACAAATTCCATTGATAGCATGTCTTAATATTTAACATTTGATAAGATTCCTTACCCAGTGTTGCAGGTCCACTCGCCTGATACTTCTGTCTGTTAGCTGCTTTTACATCTTCATAAAGCTGCATGTTCCTTTCCCTTTCTAGAAATAAGATGGTACATAACAATTACCAGAATCGAAATGCAGAGAATCAGAGGCCGACAGTGTCATCACCAAACTCATAAAATTGGCTGTTTTTTGCAGTGTTTTGTGGAACACAAGAAGGAACGCTCTAAAATTTTGATGAAGATTTGAACAAGGGCGCCTACCTTGTACAGTAGGAACTGTATTTAGCAACTGTATTTTATGTACTGTAGAGTAATTGATGTCCTGTGACCCAGTACACAGAGTCAGTCCTGTGAAGGTCAAGATGACGTATGAATAACTTTGTGGTTTCAATTCCGGTGTTGATGTAATACGAGATAAGCTGTTATACGAGTTGGCGGCAGGGAACCAGACAGCGTGATTTTTGATTGGTCAACACTAACAGATGTTAGAATTTGAAAATCCTCGTTACTAAAAGAACTTATAATATACACAGATTAACAGGACTAGGTCACAGGACACCAATTACTCTGTGTACTAGGCCACGGGTACAGTACTGGGAATAAACACACTTCCTACAAGGTAGGCGCCTTTGATTTGAATTGACTATTTTGCGCCAAATAATTTTGGCTACCGAATCCTTTCTAATTTTCACTCCTAGATGAAGCATGCTAAAGTAATGGAATAGCTTGCGCAGTATGTGAACGAGAACTGAAGGGCGTGATTTGGCAATTCACGAATTTTTTCTGTAAAAAATGGATAATTGTCTATCAATGTCATCAAATTTTACAGGGAACAATGCAACATGCATTTCTCTGATTTTATCCACAAGAGGTACTACATATTTTTCATAAGGAAGACTTTATAAGAAAATCGACTATCAGATAATCAAAAATATCATAGAATCGGTTACTTTTCTAGGAATTTGAAATTTCGCGTGTTTGTTGCTTCTTTATCATCGGCACAGTGAGATCCCCAACGATAAAAATATCAATACTTTGAAGAAAAATCAAAGAAACTGTTAGGAACCTTTTCGCACGAAACATTTAATTGATATTTTAGTACCAATAGCCGATTTAAAGTGCACAATGATGCAAAAGCGAAATCAGCAACTTTTTCCCATAAAAAATTACAAAACAGACTTTGTTAAAACATTTCAGGTCTACAGGGTGTCCCAAAAAAATTGTGCCCTGTTTGTCTGAAGATTGCAACAACACGGCAAAAGATTCTCGCAAAACTTTTGCATGATGGTGCTCTTCAGATGTTCAATTAAAGTTTGCCACCATTCCCGTAAAAATCCGTTGAAAAATGATGGAGCTATGACCTTCAGAAGACCAAATTTGCCTGATGACTGAAACCAGCGGCCGGCCATTTTGTCTTACTATTTTGCAGTGATAAGTATCTTCACGTGAGGTAAGAAATAATTTCTGTGAGGTTAGAAATAGTGGAACTCTCCGAGGATTATCAGGATTTTCACGAGAGCTATGACAATGGAGGCTGTTGTTTCATTTTCAATCCATGCAGCTATTTATCACTGCAAAATAGTGAGACAAAATGGCCGACCGCTGGTTTCAGTGATCGGGCAAATTTGGTCTCCTGAAGGTCATAGATCCATCATTTTTCAACGGATTTTCATGGAGATGGTGGCAAACTTTAATTGCACATCTGAAGAACACCACCATGCAAAATTTTGGCGAGAATCTTTTGCCGTTTTGTCACAATCTTCAGGCAAGCGGGGCACAATTTTTTGGGACACCCTGTATAAATTCTTGAGATGATGCCCTAAGGTAGGAGAAAGAAAAATATGTCAAATAAGATGCAGTTATTTCTCATATAATAAGGCATCTAGGCCAAGAAGGCCTTTGACCTAATTACAATTCACCTGAAATAACTAATACATGACGTAAAATTACAGAACAAAAGAACATATTGTACTATATACCGGGTGTCCCAAAATGATGTATTATCGTTTGATTGCTTATATGTCCATAACCAATGAACTAATTTTCAAAAACTTTATTTTATCCGATTGCCGAAAGGCTAAATTGTATTTGAGGATGTTGGTTGTGGTTTAGGCCGATATCTTCATGTCGAAAAGAAGATCGATAAACCTGCTCAAATTCAAACCTTAGATGACATGAAAAAGAAACGGCCTTCTTTCAAAGTCAACATTTTAGATGTGATGCAAAAGGCTGAACTTATATGTCGTTCAGAGAATATATGTCGTTTAGAGAATACAAATTCAGATAATACTGAGTTCAGAAAATACGAATACGAGTTCAGCCATTTATATCACATCTAAGATGTTGACTGGAGAAATAGACTGTTTCTTTCTCGTGCCATCTATGGCTTGAATTTGAGCAGGTTTATCGATCTCCTTTTCGACGTGAAAACGCCGTGGTAAGACCACAAGCAACATCTTCAAATACAATTTAGCCTTTAGGCAATCAAATAAAACAAAGTTTTTGAAAATCGGTTCATGGGTTATGGACATGTAAGCAATCAAACAGTAATACATCATTTTGGGACACCCGGTACTACAAATATGATGACAAACTCTAAACATGGTATGTGAATTGCGTGACATAAGATATTCAGATTTGGAAATCCGATTTTATTTTGAAGCATTTCAACAAATAAGTTGCTAAAGGCAGTACTTATCGTCTTGACTTATTAACCAGATAAATTTGTTCTTGACATTTAGCTGACATACATTTGGGTACAAATCAACTATATTTGTTTCAAGAAGTTTTCTTTCATCTTGAAACTGAAACATGTTATTAAGAATGATACAACAAGCTCTCGCAAGATAGATTTTCGCCTTTGCAAGTGTCCTATCACTTTCCGGCATCTGAAATTGGCAACATTTAGCAAAAATATAATGACGTGATGAATAATACAATTAATACACCTTACCTGGATATCATTGGAAAGAAATAGATTGTGCTTTCAGATAGCATGCATCAAATTAATTTAATTGTCATTAGTTCCTCAAGAATCTCGAGTTACAGTAGGTCGGTTGCATTTTTTATGAAACAACCTGTCTTAGCTATCAGGTGTCTCAATAAAAAGTACTCCTGTTTAAAAAATCACTAAAAATCAATTATTGAGACTTTGATAAAATTTCCTTTTTCAGTTGCTTTGTCAAGGACCTAAAAATATTTATAGGTGATAAAATGTTTGCCTACAACAAGGTAGAACAATTACAAGTTGAAAAACCTTATTTTGAGCTTGAGCTTTCAAGCAAAATACTCAATCTTGCTCAAGAGTCCAAATTTCAGATTTTTTATCAGCATTGAAGTCTCCCATGATAGTACGAATTTCTTTCTGTCGTTTATGACCAAACCAGAATCTTTACATGCACAAAGAGATTGATCTGGCAATTATCAGTGCTTTTTTGCAGTAAGATTTGAAACCAGGTAGCCCTAAAAAGAGCTAAATTACAAAATCAGCTATGTCTGGCAAAATTATTTAGTCCTTGATCTACTTGACAAAAAAATAAAATTGAAGATCGGTCGTGTCATCAGATTTTGGTGATTTTTGAAACGGGAGTACTTTTTTAGGACACCAGGTATATGTATTCAAAACAAACCTACGTTGCAACAACTGTATTCTCTTCTTTTCAGCGGGAGCAATTACGTTATAGCAGCCACGTCTGTGGAGATAAAGCGAAATAAATTACCATACAATTTTATACTACCATTGGGTGTCCCAAAGACATGTATACAGATTTGCTTGACTACAGCGATGTGAATTTAGCTTCAATCAATGTCTAATCACTCTAACTTGAACATATATGTAGGTACCTCATTTGTTGGTATTGGTGCTTTGAGAGCAGACATGTTAATCTTGAAAGCACAAATTTGCCTCTTCCTGTAAACCAGAGCTTTAGCCTTTTGGCAGAAGCAAATTCTTAAGGCACAGCATATAAATCAATGATAGCCTTGATAACATTTTAACAATATTAGACCATATTCTGTTTTCCAGAAGGCAACCCCCCCCCCTGTCACCCATTGTGCAGTTTCTTCATTTTTCATTAATTTCATTTCTTAATTTCGATATGCTTCAGGAACTTGTTTAGGCCAAAAGGCCAAAGCTCTGGGTTTGCAGGAAACGAAAATAAGCGAAACATTTCGATTCCCAAATCACATTAGATCACAGAATCGAAATAACTCGCTTCCAATGTCTAATTAGATGTCAGCAGACGCGAAATCCATGTTTCAGTTTCCGTGACAAAGGATTTCGAATACATGTATTTTTCTAAAAGAAACTAAGGTCCGGGGCTGGTAGACAATTTCTTAAATTTTCAAGTTTCTTAAGTGTTTCGTATATTTCTAATGCCGGAAACTTTGTTTTGTCTCAAAGGTTCCCAAATTATTTATAAAATTTAAATTGGTTCTACTTGCCATTATTCCCATATTACTTAGTAGGGAAAATAACATATGGCATAATATGCGAATGAATTCATCCAAATAGAATGTGATTTTTCATCTTTCATCTTTGCACAGATATTTTGATCTGTGACGTTAATCATTGCACCAGTGTATACAGTCAATCTAAACGGTGACCGCAAACCGTGACATTCACTAGTATTGTTCCTATTGTCCACTCATTCATTCATTCATTCATTCATTCATTCATTCATTGATTCATTCATTCATTCATTCATTCATAATTCATTTGTTAACGCAGGTTAAAAAGTGGCAGTCTCAAGATGGCTGATGTGGAACTGCAAAACTAAAAGTTAGAACTGTCCATACATTTGCTTCTATTAAAATTAACTATTTATCCTATACATCTTGTTTTTTAATTTAAATTGCTAATAATACACATGCTTTTTTAAATCCTTTGTTCTTTTAACAGTGGTTCCTTTGATAAAAGTTGTTGTTTTCAGTTCAGTTATGGCTTTATGCTTTAGTTCATATTTGAAATTTTGTATTTTCTTGCATCTTTCACAGGTTCAGGCAGGGCATTCCAGATCACTGGCCCTTTAAAACTCAATGTATTTCTCTCAAACTCTGATCTTAGTCTTTTGACTTGGAGTCGATCTTGTTTGTATGTAGACATCGTGTAGTGAGCTTTGAATGGATGTTCCCCTTCTCCTTTTTTTTTTTTTTTTTTTTTTTCTATAACAACAAAACCTAATTCTAAATAAAAGGAAATACTATTTACATGTGCCATTCATGGCGGGGAAAGACACTAGGTCATCTGGTCCCCACCATGGATGACACTTACAATTCAACTGTCAATTTCATAAACAAAAATGAATGAAAAAAGAAAAAATAAATAAAAAAATTCATACAACACATCAACGATACAACACAGATAAACGTGACAGACAAAAGCCGAGAAAAGGATGCTACACAGGGTGGATATTAGCATGCTGAGATTTTTTTCAATGGAGCCGCTTAGTTTTCTCTATGAACGAAATTGTAGCTTCCAAAATCATTCTGTTTGAGACAATGTTTAATTTCTCAGCACCAAACAACAAGAGGTTACCAAGTGCCTCGTTATCCAAAACTGTAACGTCCAATAGCGGGATGTCTCCAAGCTGGCCAAAGAGATCTCTGCGAGCATTTTCAAAAAGAGGGCAGTGCAGGAGGTAATGTTCATTATCCTCATTTGCAACACCGCATATACACAAGGGACTTAAACAATCAAAGTTGTGCCTAAATCGATGCTCATTTAGGGGACTAAAACCGACTCTAAGTCTTGTTAGATTTCTTATACCGGTAATATTATGCACACTATAAACGGATCTACACGGAGGACGTATTTGAGCAAGCAATTTGCGTTTGAACTCCCCAATCGAAACAGAATTTCTGGTATCTTCATCTAGCAGGTTCCATTCGCAGGGAGTACTTTGGAAGTATGCATTGGAAAAACGAACTGTCCTGCTTACAGGCTGCGCGTATGAACGACTTGACCTTAAATGATATGGCACTTCTCGCTCTGAAGGGATTTCATTGAACAAGTAAGCCGGGGACATACTTTTACGCAGGTTGAAAAAATGACACAGTCGTCGATACCATCTTCTTTGGTAAAGATTTTCCCAACCAAGTTCATTGAGAATCCTTTGCCCACTTGTACCTTTCCACGCTCCTGATACCGCTAACGCAGCAGAGTATTGCACTTGCTCTAGCTTTTTAGTGAGGCTTTGCCTCATTTCAGGATCGTGCTTATGATACAAAATGTCACCATAGTCAAGGTGAGGTCTGACGTGAAGCTTATAAATTTGATCGAGTACTTCCCTTTTGACGTACCTGGATAAGTATTTAATGATACCAATACCAGTGGCGTACCCAAGGGGGGGAATGGGGGGGTCCGGACCCCCCCACTTTTCAAAAAGATGGTCCTCGAGATTCGTACAAAAATGCAATAAAATTTGTACCTCAGGGGGGGGGGGGGGGGTTAGGCAGATCTGTCAAACGGTGGTCTTTGAGATTATTGCAAAACGAGGAGAGAATGGTTTTGTCAAGGTTTGGTAGAGAAATGTTTTGGGTTTCTTAGAAAAGCTTGAACGATGTTGGGAGAGGCATTCTAAGCCAAAGTAGAATGTATGTTATCAAAATTTTCCTAGTGGCAAGATCCACTCATTTCAAGATTCCCAGTTTGCTACTGCTCCTTGAAACAATCTCATCAAAACGATTTGAAGAGCTTTACTCTGGGACTTACTTCAAATGATTCAAATTGCCATAACAATTTCTTTTGCAGAAGATGCCATGATAACGTGGCGAAAAGAGGCATTTCCTCGAATATCAGAACAACCAGATGTGCTGGACTGTTTGTTCCGAATAACAATTCTTCGTCTACTTTCCTAGCTTTTGCTATGTTGGGAACAAATTCTCAATACAAATAAACAAAACATCCTGTCTATTTTGTGTTCATTCCAGCCATGTTTCGATACAAAATATAGGGAAAAGGGCGTTTCCCTCATTTTCTGAGCGTCTGAAGGGCGTGGTCCCACAAAAATTTCTGGGGCCACACCCCAGACCCCCTCACTCCTGGAGTGCTGGGTACGCCACTGCATAATATGCTAAACGGTGATTCCCGGGGTTTGCAGGTGGACGCAAATTTGAACTTTCAAGATTGATATTTCTGCTCTCAAAGCCAACAAACGATACCAACAAACGAGGTATCTATGTTCAAGTTAACTATACAGGAACATTTTGAGAGTGATTAGCCATTGATTAAAGCTAGATTCACATCGCTGGAGTCAACCAAATCTGTATACTTTTTTGAGACACCCGGTAGCTAGGCAAACGCAAAACGGGCCTATCCTGTTTCATTTGAATCTATGGAGGGAGGGTAGGCTGAGGGAAAACCAGCTTTAGCAAGCATACCTTTGTTGGGGTCCTGTGCTACCTTGTCGCCCCTCCTGACTTGTGTCGTCCATCTGTGATGTATCATCAGTTCTCGGAAACTGGTTGGAATCTGGGCCTGTGTTATCTGATCTTCCAATTTCATTTCCGAACACATTGCGTCTACTGGCTGCGGTTGTATCTGCGTAAAGATTCATGCCATTGTGTCTTCCTCTGCTTCCCCGATTTCCTGTTGGATTTCTTCCCCCTTGGCCTTGGTCGCTTCTAAAATCATCGTTGCCTCTTGAAAATGGGCCTGGGCTCATGTTCTGCATTGGGTCAGCCCTCCCCGAACCATAGGCATAACCTCTGCCACCAGACGTTATGTAGTCTTCACCACTTGGAAAGACTCCCCTGCTACTTCCTCCTGTTCTTGCCTGTTGTGAATTTCTTGCTCCAGATCCTCTGGACCTTCTTGTTCCACGAGAACCACTCATTTTTGGCTATGAAACCTATATTGAAGACGAGAATTTGCTGCTTTGGTGCAGTTTTACTTTCTTTGTTTTGATCGAGACACTGGAAGATAGGTTAGGGAAAATCCCAATCACAAAGATACCTCGTTTTCAAAGAATTTCTCGGAAGGAAGAAAGACGTCATATGTATTCCTGCATCTCCTCCGCAGCTTCACGACACAGAATCAACTTAGTAGGAAAACTTCAATATTTTAGAATCACGAGGACAAAGTTTCTACGCTATGTCAGAGCCCGGGGGGGGGGGGGGGTACTTAGTATATTTTGCTGACGCCATGTGCACTCCTTTCCGGGTATCGTTTTTGCCTCTTTTTTCTAACGCCGGGTATCAAAAGAAGGCAATTTTTCTAAAGCCGGTCGTCAAACGTGTTATTTCATTGTTTTTCGACGAAGTTTTACGTTTAGGGATATGCTTTTCGCCGATTTTTTCTAAAGCCGGCTATCATTTGGAGGGAAAATTTCTAAAGCCGGGAGAAAAATTTTTTTCTTGGAGTGCACCCCCCCGTACAATTGAAAGTCAAGTAACCCCCCCGGGTGTCAGAGATACTCCCCAGAAATGATTATCAATCAAAATAATCATTGAAGGTTGGGAAAGGGCGACTTCTTGAAGACCTGTTTGTTGTTCTTGTTTATTTCATCTGAACATAGTCTAAAATAGCCGCTGGATGAAATGAAATGGGAACTTCTCTAAAATTCTATTTCCTTCAGGTATCGAATCATACAGGTTTTTTCCGAATCCCGGGGGATCTCAGGGACACACTCGGATACAGCCAGTCAAGTTGAGCAAACTGTACCACAATTTGAAACATTAAAGTTTTTGATCATTCAATGAAATTTGAATCATAGGAATTAACAGTGATCTTGTCAAATGGCAGATTTCCTTCTGAAATCGAATCCTTTTCTTTTAACGACACGACTGTCCTAGGAAAAATCTGATGCAAGCTTTCATCAACAAAATGTTTTACCAAAATAACGATATCGTAAGTTCTATTTTTGGACCTCTTTGTGGGTACGTGTTCGCAAAAGAGAGGTTCAGCCAACAGGATGGAGAAGTATAAACAAAGGCAGCAAGATGGAAAAGACAGAAAATCTCAGAAGATGCTACTGAAAGTTGGTAAAGTATACGTTCACAGGAAAATACGATCGCATAGGCGATAAGATTTAGAAAATAGATACTGGGGTAAATGAAGCTGACATATTCACCACAAAACAAACAGCTGATAGATTGGGAGAAAGAAAAGTTGCAGTGAGTTGAGTTAGGCCTAGCCTCCTACTGTCCTAGTAGGCCCGTGCCGTCCTGAAGTTTGACTCTGCCTGACTACAAAAAACAAGAAAAAGGACCACCCCAAGAACTCGCTCGGGTATCAAACGATGAATCCAAGGAGACAAGGAGGTCTTGGCATAGGAGTCGTTCTCCTGGCATCAGAACTTTACAGAACAGGCCTAAGTAACATCCCACCAGTCACACTTGGGTTCCTTGCCCTGAACAGTGCCATATATCTGAGGGTCCTCCGCTTTGCGAGAAGTGTTGGAGATGCTTGCGTCAGTTTTCGGTATGTTTGGAAATTAAAGCAATGGCGGCGACTTTTCTTAGCTTCATTCTTCCACCTTGATGACATGCATTTATACTTTAATATGGTTTCATTCATATGGAAAGGACGTACGCTTGAAAGACGGTATGGCAGCAGAAAGTTCTTCATAATTGTAGCAATGTTTGCGTTGTTGTCTCAGATCCTCTTGATCATATTGAATCGAGTGTTGTCAGTAATGTTATGGGATAAGTCATACCTTTCTTCATGTGCTGTTGGATTTTCTGCGGTCATTTTTGGCCTCAAAGTCCTGGCTACGCAGAATATGTGGGAAGAATCAGTGAGTGTGCTTGGAATTCCAGTGACTGTTCCTGCTCAATTTGCATGCTGGCTTGAATTGGTGCTCATTCAAATTGTGGTGCCAAATGCCTCATTCACTGGACATCTTGCTGGAATACTGGTTGGGTTGGCTTTTGTTCATGGTCCACTTGAACACTTGGTCAACAAAATTGATAGCCTTGCTGGAGGTGCAGCTGGAGGTGCAATTGGTATATGATAAACTTCTTTCTTTGATTTAAAGGAGTACTGTCATACAATATAGGCTATGTGCACTTCAAACATGACAAGAATTTTCAAGAATTCTTGAAGAAGTTTAAAGAATTTTTCACATATTGTGATGACCAGAATTCTTGAGCCATGTGAAAGACTCTGTTTAAATGTTTTAAATGAGAATTCGTCACAAATTAAATGCATTCTTAAGAATTCATAGGCACGAAAACCATGTTGATGCGTGCAAGGCCTGTACTGTATGTGTAGTTGGTTTGATCAGGTATTTTTAACTAAGAAAAACTTGTTTACAGCCTGGTTCACTTCAAAAGACATGAAATCAAAAATATAAGAATGTAAGAATCCCATTGATCATCATGTAATGCAGTATATAGTTCTTAGCTGTATGCAATTCCACTGGTTTAAAGACAAATGACGGAGATATAAGGTGACTTAATCAGGGGCCTGGGCAACCTAAATATAACCTATTGAATTCCATTGTATTTGATGATATCGAGAGATTAGCAAATCAATTAAATAAATGAAAGCACTAAGCCATCTTTTGTTCTATTTAAACTAGGCGCTATATATCCGTCATTTGTCTTTAAGTTTTTTAATAATTTTTCAATTGTTCTACACCAGGAATCCCCAGCAGTATGCCCCTGGGCTGCATGAAATATTTTACATAACATGAAGAAACTTGGAATTACGTTGAATTCAAAGATTGTCTGAGATCTTTTAAGATTGCATAGTCATGGACTATAATCATGACAACTTTCACTTCACTTTAATAACAAAGCACAAGGAAAAGCTGTTGTAAAGGATAATGGTAATAATTTTATCCCTCAATTTTTTCCACAAAAGGAAGAAGACATGGTGGAAATAGAGGATCTTATTCATATAGATCTGGACCTTCAGGTAACGTATACCATCAAATGTTAATGCTCCAAATGGATCCATCATATGTTGTGTGTTTTTTCTTTCTTTATATTTGAAATATTGCAATTATAACTAACTACCTAAGACACTACATACTGTACAAAATACCATACAACACTGCAATGATGACACCAATGATGAGCATATGAGTCAAATCTTTCAATAGGGCACAGGGAAACCCGCAAATCTTCCAATTTCACGCTTATAAACCAATGACATCGTCGTATTCCGATCACATGACTGAAAATAAGGCTTTCGAGATAAATTTTCGAGTACCTTCACGAAAATAAAATTGGATATTCGAGTAATAAAGATACAGAGCTGGTTTTACCACGAATCGATTCGAGAGGCCTCACTCCACATTTGTTTTTCTGCAGTTAGTTAAAATCTCGTCAGGGATCGGCGTTACATCGAATTTCATTCCTTCGAAATTGGCCTATGTTCAAGAATTCTCCAGGAACGCTACAAATAAGATATAGCTTTCAAAATTTTACATGTTACGTGAATTATGTCCAGGAAGAGCATGAAAATATTTGTTTGTGTGATTTTCGAAAATCCTAGACGAATTATAGCTATTTGCTGCGAAGAAAGCTAATGGGCCTACCTTCACCCGCAGCAAAATCCCAGTAATCGGCATTAAATCACTCTTTTTCGCAATAATAACCAGCGGATACATTAACGAATAACTTCACCACAAATCCAATTTCTTTCCACCATTTCATCATCGATAATTTCGATAAAATGTGACAAGACTTTACAGCCTCTGCAGCAAACCGTCCAACTACCGTCGATTCAAAGTTTTCTTGTTGCAAACACGTCAGAAGTCTTACAAGACTTGCATAAAGCAAAAGGTTTTGCAAGACTTAGGTCTCCCATAGACTGAATTGCTATTGATAGGCTGATGGACGCTATAACTACGACTCATGGACTTTCACATTGAAAATTGGGACGAAATCGTTTCCCTCGATTTCATGTCCGATATGGAAACCATAGCAAAGCTGTACGAAAAGGCGATAATGGCGGTGGGCCTAAATTGTCAGCTCAATCGTCAGATAATAAAACGCCTCAAAATTCAAGTTTTGAGTGACGTTAGCAATGAACAAAAGCCACAAGTATTCGCATGAATGTTTCTTTAATCTAAGAATTAACAAACCTTTCAGTTTCAACAAGAATTTCCTCATTTTGAAGGCAATCTTCATCTAGCAATAGTGCACGCCAACACTCACAGCTCCTGAAATTCTCCAACTACTGAAAAGAGGCCATTAACCTCGTTTCAAAGGGCACAGAAAAATCTGTGCGCCCATTGTTTATTTTCGTCCCACTTTTTTATGTGAAAGTCCATAAGTCCCAGTTTGAGCAAAAATATATATTGTTGTTGTTGTTGTCATTGCTGTTGCTGTTGTTGTTGCGATCACTGGGACTATTTCGTGAGTCTAGGTCTCCCATATGACACAGCAAAATGACACCTTTGTGAATAGATTGCACACTCCTGGAGGCATTCTATCGTTGCAAAATAAAGAGAAATCAAAACATTGCTCAAAGATTGCAAATTTCTTTGTCACATCGGAAAAGTACATAATTTGTGTAAAGAAATTTCCCCTCCAATCTATTCTCAAAGGTTTACAATCTATTATCAAAGGTAACAATTTGCTGTGTCATATGGGAGACCTGAGCCTTGCAAAACCTTTTGTTTTATGCAAGCTTTCCTGGTGTTTGCAACAAGAAAACTTTGAATCGACGGTAGTTGGACGGTTTGCTGCAGAGGCTGTAAAGTCTTGACACATTTTATCGAAATTATCGATGATAAAATGGTGGAAAGAAATTGGATTTGTGGTGAAGTTATTCGTTAATGTATCCGCTGGTTATTATTGCAAAAAAGAGTGATTTATTGCCGATTACTGGGATTTTGCTGCAGGTGAAGGTAGGCCCATTAGCTTTCTTCGCAGCAAATAGCTTTAATTCGTCTAGGATTTTCGAAAATCACACAAACAAATATGTTCATGTTATTCCTGGACATAATTCACGTAACATATGAAATTTTGAAAGCTTTATCTTATTTGTAGCGTTCCTGAAGAATTCTTGAACATAGGCCAATTTTTGAAGGAATAAAACTCGATGTAACGCCAATCCCTGATGAGATTTTAACCAAATGCAGAAAAACAAATGTGGAGTGAGGCCTCTCGAATCGATTCGTGGTAAAACCAGCTCTGTATCTTTATTACTCGAATATCCATTTTTATTTTCGTGAAGGTACTCGAAAATGTATCTCGAAAGCCTTATTTTCAGTCATATGATCGGAATACGACGATATCATTGGTTTATATGCGTGAAATTGGAAGATTTGCGGGTTTCCCTGTGCCCTATTGAAAGATTTGACTCATATGCTCCAATGATGTATCATTGTTTTCCAAAATGTACCGGGTGAGCCAGAAAAATGGTCCCACTTTTGAAAATTTGTAGCACCACAAGTACTTCATGGATTTGAATGATTCAAATTCTAGTTAAGAGCCGAAAGATCGAAGTATTTTTGTGATTTTTCTCGTGTTCTTACAAGCACTGCAAATATAGGTAAGTTCAACTTTACAAAAATTTCATGGTTGCAAAATGGCTGAAAGAGGGCATAAAACACTTTATCAAATCGTTAGGACTCCCTTCACCACAGAACCATACTCATGGGTGTTTCCCCTCTCTCTAGAGGTATAAGACATGATTCTCAAACAGATACTGAAGATTTTTAATCCCATTGCAATAAATGTGCAGATGATATCTCTCACCCATGAGACTTGCATTTTCTCGGTTGTTCTGAGCGAGGAGTCCTTTATGATTTGATAAAGTATTTTAGGCCTTTTTCAGTCATTTTGCAACCAACTAGTTTTTCTAAATTTGAATTTACCAATTTTTCCAGTGCTTGTAACAAGGCGAGAAACATCACAAAAATGCTTCGATCTTTTGGCTGTCAAGCAAATATTGATTCATTCCAATCCATCCATGCAGTACTCTTGATGCTATGAATTTTCAAAAGTGGGAACTTTTTTCTGGTTCACCCGGTATTATCATGAATTATTCACCGATTTGAATAAAATACCAATAGTTTCGTACCAGAGAGCCTAACTTAAGGTAGATACAGAAATTTATTTCGCAAATATCCGTCATACCGTTCTAGTAGAGTTACAGGTTATTTTGCTTAACAGTTATATTTGAGCAAACATGAACTAAAAGCCTCGTTGAAATATTTCAAAAGTTTCAGTTTCGAAAAATGAAAGGAGGTACCGTCATCATTCTCCAAAAGAGCAAAACCTCATGACAAATATGCGACTATGGATTGCTTATCTTTAGGTCCTAAGAAAATAAATGATGCAATTGTCATCTTAGTAAAAAGACAAAAAAGCTTACAAGTAAAATTGTCCATAAATCCAGAACAATATTACTGATTTCAATGAAATAAATTTCTGTATCTAAGTTAGCGTTTTCTCTATAAAATCATAGGAAGTTATTCAAATCGGTACCAATTCATTCACGATTGTGTCTGTGTGGTTCGGCTACCACCATTACATCATTTTTGGACAACTGGTAAAAATTGGGACACCTGGTACTTTCTTTCAATACCAAATAGATTTTGTTGCGTCTAGGGAGTGCTGTTATTCACGACATTTGGTATCTAAACTTCCAAGTCTTAGTTTCATTGCCGGTTTTGACAAGGGTTACATTGATTTATCACAGGATATAGACAAGCAGGGTACAGACAAGCAGGATACAGACAAGCAGAGAGACAACCTGATAGCACTGGTTCAGCTGATGATTATGAAGATCGCCAGTTACGAGAGGCCATAAGACGAAGCTTACAAGACACACAATTCCAAACATCTCAACCCAATCAAAACAATGCAAATCCTCCATATGGTTGGCACATACCTGGCATCTACGAACAAGGTAATTCTGTCAGAAACCGAAGATATCCTGTACAAGGATGGACATTTCCTGATGACAATCAACAGGTACCATCCTCCCCAAATGATCCTCCTGCTTGGGGCCCCAGCAGCAGCGGGCATGAACAAAATCTACCTTACCCTCCACCAGATTACACAGAGAGGCCACCATATTCTGATCATGGCCAAGGAGGTAGGTTATATCCAAATCTCCCAGAACATGATGCACCAGGGAATCATGGGAGTATCCCATCAGCCCCTCCGATAGACAATCCAGAACTGTTCAGCGTAGACTGACATATTATTCGTTTTTCGAAAACTGTTGTTTTTTGTGTTTATTATGATACTTTATTAATTTTGAAGTTATTAGCAGTAAACGATGGCCACTTAAATATAAAAGCCCACATAATTGCTAAACAATTTGAGTTCTTGTCCAACATTCATCCACTGATCTGTGCACCGTTAGGTACGTGCTTGGTTCTCTCTTTGGGAGAGGGTAGGCTTTTGGAGAATTCAAGATCTAAGCATAGAAAACTTGCCGTACTATAGGCTCTGCCTGTCATGTCAACTTCTGATGAGACAGAATGAAAGGCAAATATATTGATCATCCAATGATCCTCTTTGACAATATTTCAGTGAAGAAGTTAAATGAGCCTAAACATTTAGGAATTGTTCTGGACTCTAAATTGTCCTTTTCTTCTCATATCAAACAGCTACTTTATCACTAAAACGAGAAAGGCTTCTGGAAGATCTCTCTAGATACTAGCCTGCGCGAAAACTCGGCTGGTTACGCCGAAGTAAGTTTAGTTGACTTAAAATTTGATAGTTTACCTCCAATAGACACCGGCCCAAGGCATACCCTAATTCTAATAAATTATATTCGGCTGCATGTGCAGCCCTGTCTCGATTGCGGGCTACTACGACTATTTACGATAATCCAGCAAAAATATGTGAATTTTTAGTCGTACTATCGTGCAATCGTACGTCAAGCTGTCACCAAGCCCCCTTTTCGTTGTGTTCCTACGTTTCTAGTGTTTACTTTTTTGCAGTATTTACCTGTAGTTGTATATAGTTTCACTTTTTTCATGCCATGGGCAGGTGCTAGACAGAAGCCTTTGGCTGCCCATGATATCGCCTTTTTGTAAAGTAGTTTATGAGTCGTGTAGTAACTAATAACGTTTCAATTAAATGTACAACAAACAATGGTAACTTTCTCTATTAAAGCACACACAGTTTTTTTTTCATAAAAATGCATTTTGAGGAATTTTTTGAGGGTTCGTTTTTCTTTGTAAGTGTTCAACTCAGTAGGCTCCTCCGCATGGCAATATGGTCGTTGCAGCAATACCGTAGTTATCAATGAATTTTTGAGTTTTCTTGCTTTGTTGAATGAGTTTTTACAATAGAAAATTTTGAAAAACTGCAGAAAATTGTCACTGCTAGATGCTACCATATGGCCCAATTTTAGGTCCTCGGACTACCATTTGGGGGTTTCTGTAAAAAGATACTACCATTTGAGAGTATTTTTCAAAACTTTTGCTTTGGCCCATTTTAACCCTGACTGGACCCCTGTCAGTCCACAATGGGAGTACCCCCTCCCGGGGATCACAATTAACTTATTCCAGGTGATTTGATCCTTCCAAGAGGCCAACACGGTATCCATGCTCGCAAATTTCGGATAAGACTACAGTACAGGCATTGAGTACATTAATATTAAGGGGTCCTTGAAATTATGAATCCTTCCAATGCAAATAAAATTTCTTGAGAGGTATAAAAGATATCAATAATTTCTGAACAAGAGTTGTCAAGAATCAGCTAAGAATTCTCAGGTAAGTTAACAATGTTAATGTACTTAAGGCATGTACTGTAAGTGTTGCATACGCACGATAATGCGCACGAAAGCTCGATAATGAGAGACAATTGAAAATTAACTGGGAGGCGGATTCAGTTGAAGAGATGATAACAATTCTTAACGAAATAAAACATTTGGAAAAGCCACAACGCTTAAAACGGCGAGATCATTCCGGGCCTGCAAGCACAAACCATGAGATGAAAAACCACCATTAAGAGACATTATTAACTAGATTTTATAAGACGCTTTTTTAGTGCAAGCTGCTTAGATAAGAGGCCTCTCGTAATTTGGGAGGTTTTTAACTGAAAATTGGGAATATCAGGCTCCCGGGACTTTAAAGCGGCGGGGTTGTAATTTGATTTTGCGATTTTTTTTCGTTTCACATTTTTGTATTCCAATAAATATCAGTTAAATGTGTTCTTAATTGAGTTGTAATTTTAGTTTCTTTGAGAGTTACTCTCTCCTTATGGTTATTGGAATATTTTAATGGTGAATTCGAAAATTTCCCATCAGAAAGATTTGGCTATTAAAGGCACACTGTCGTGGCTGTAATTGGCTGGTTGTGATGTTGAAATCCCTAACAAAAGACATGGCCTCTCGATCATTATAAATCCTTTATGCTCTTAGATCATACTTTGTTTCGAGAATAATTGGAGTCTGATCGTTACCATCTTTGTGAATTTCAGTGTACACCGAAATTACTGAAGCCTGCCTAATTATATTCTTTCATATTGTCTTATTCATCCAATCAGTGCCACGACAGTGTGCCTTTAATGTACCAGACCTGTCATTCGTATGAAAGCAATAAAAACGACAATAACAAGGCAGTTTTATTCAAATGAATAAATAATGAGCTCTAAAGCACCCGAACACTTTTTCGCGGATTTCTTATCGGCATCGACCTATTCCAAATTCGATGTGGTAAGGAAAGATGAGAAGGATGATCTTACGGAAGCTGCAATGCCATCTTTAACATTCAAAAACATATTACATGTTGATAACATACTTTAAATAAAGGCAGTTTCACATCATTTGAATCTGCAGATGACGTTAGGTAAGAAATGGTTTTAAAAAGTGGACAGCAAAGCAGATGGGAATAGCAGTATGCTGAGATTATACACCACAACAGCTAATGTTTTTAAAATAGCCTCTTTGAATGTGTTATTACAATTTTCAAGCTGCGTTCTTCCAGGAAGGATTGCCTTTCACAGACAACTACCTTGTTTAATAGATCTGACAGGGTTTGGATCAATGAGATGAACTATTTATCACAAGAAAAAGATTCATTACATACAACAAGAGCTAACGTTTTCAAGACGACCTCTTTGAGTGTGTTATTACAATTTTCAAGCTGCGTTCTTCCAGGAAGGATTGCCTTTCACAGACAACTACCTTGTTTAATATATCTGACAGGGTTTGGATCAATGAGATGAACTATTTATCACAAGAAAAAGAGTCATTACTTACCATAAGAGCTAACGTTTTCAAGACAACCCCTTTGAATGTGTTATTACAATTTTCAAGCTGTGTTCTTCCAGGAAGGATTGCCTTCACAGACAACTGCCTTGTTTAATATATCTGACAGGGTTTGCATCAATGAGAGGAACTATTTATCACAAGAAAAAGAGTCATTACATACCACAAGAGCTAACGTTTTCAAGACAACCTCTTTGAGTGTGTTATTACAACTTTCAAGCTGTGTTGTTCCAGGAAGGATTGCCTTTCACACAACTACCTTGTGTAATATATCTGACAGGGTTTGGGTCAATGAGATGAACTATTTATCACAAGAAAAAGAGTCATTACTTGTTGGGGATACGTGCAAGCTCAAGTTGACGAGGACGTGGATATCCCCTCGAGGACTATGAACGCATGCGTAGTGTGTAAATTTTTGCTTATTCGATGACGTAATGCCACTATTTTCATCACGAACTTGGAAGTCAGACATCGAAACGAAACCACATCCGCTACAGAACAATCAATTTTTGATGAGAGAACACTGTGAAAAGTTTTCATGTAGAATCACTCGCGATAGCGCTTCATGGAAGCTTGGCAAAGGAATGTATTCATCTGGCTAAGAAATGATATTCATATGCCAACTTAGCTTTGCTTGGTTTGTTTCAAATGGCCTCCTTTAAATGTTGTCGAAATGGGTCTAATAACGCGGCTTTCCATAGCACAGAGCGCTGCCGCTATCTTGTTTTGCCTAGGCCAATTTATCAACGCAAGACCAAAGCCATTCAACATTTACTTGTGCCAAGCTTCCAGAAAGGTCCATCATGGAATCTTTGTTTGCAGCTTCTTGTAGGCATGTATCAAACATAACTGCAGTTAAGAACTGATAAAATATAAGCTAAGTTTCCCGCATATCGAGCTGCGAATCTTCCCCGACTCGACTGCTTGCTGTCACTGCAACTTTCTCCACAACGGATGCAAATATTTGAATGATTGAATTTATGTCCACAGCGCATGCGTTCATAGTCCCCGTGCTGATTGGCTGTCAAGTTGACCAAAAAACAAAGCTGAAAAACAATACGGGGAGTACCATGTATCCCCAACAATTACTTACAACAACAGCTAATGTTTTTAAAATAGCCTCTTTGAATGTGTTATTACAATTTTCAAGCTGCGTTCTTCCAGGAAGGATTGCCTTTCACAGACAACTACCTTGTTTAATAGATCTGACAGGGTTTGGATCAATGAGATGAACTATTTATCACAAGAAAAAGATTCATTACATACAACAAGAGCTAACGTTTTCAAGACGATCTCTTTGAGTGTGTTATTACAATTTTCAAGCTGCGTTCTTCCAGGAAGGATTGCCTTTCACAGACAACTACCTTGTTTAATATATCTGACAGGGTTTGGATCAATGAGATGAACTATTTATCACAAGAAAAAGAGTCATTGCATACAACAAGAGCTAACGTTTTCAAGACAACCTCTTTGAGTGTGTTATTACAATTTTCAAGCTGTGTTGTTCCAGGAAGGATTGCCTTTCACAGACAACTGCCTTGTTTAATATATCTGACAGGGTTTGCATCAATGAGAGGAACTATTTATCACAAGAAAAAGAGTCATTACATACCACAAGAGGTAACGTTTTCAAGACAACCTCTTTGAGTGTGTTATTACAACTTTCAAGCTGTGTTGTTCCAGGAAGGATTGCCTTTCACACAACTACCTTGTGTAATATATCTGACAGGGTTTGGATCAATGAGATGAACTATTTATCACAAGAAAAAGAGTCATTACATACCACAAGAGGTAACGTTTTGAAGACAACCTCTTTGAGTGTGTTATTACAATTTTCAAGCTATTCTTCTTCCAGAAAGGATTTTGTTTCACAAGCAACTCACTACATCCGATACGATTTGGAGCAATTATATTAACTATTCATCACAGTAAGAAATGAGTAATTACATACATTACCGCAAGGGTTAGTGTTATTAACATAGCCTCATGCTGTTATTGGAAAAGCGGAGAATAACAGTTTATCGCAAGGAGACTTAAAAGAAGAGAATCTAGTTTAAATGTGCCATTGCAGAAAGGTGTATTTTTGCTGCAAAAGAGGCCACTCAACAACTGATTGCTCGCAGCTCAACTATAGTAAGAAAATCCTTTCCGTGAAACTTCAAAACAGTTGAAATTCAACAAATAAGACGTTAGAAATCAATTTGATTATGGAAGCAAAGACATGAAAACGTACTTAGAAAGCCTTATGGACCGAGTGATACTTGGCTTCCTCACCTGCTCGTAACCGAAGGACTCTCCGAAAATTTCCTACACTTTCCAAAGAAATCCTTTGCATTCCCAATAACTCCTCGAAAGAAATCCAGCAGAAATCCATATTTTCTCGCAGAAATTTCGTACATTTTTCGAGGTAGATATACACAGCAAAGGAAACCATTATTTGCAGGGTTCTTGCTTGCCATCAAGTCATGATACGACACAGACATTTTGATCGAAAGGAGCAGTTTGCAGCGAGAAATGCGAGAGTACGTTCAAAATTAACGTTGGTCGTGTCACACAAAGTAACGTCACGTAAGAAAATCAATGATCCGGTTGTACTGAGACCGGTTGTTGTACAGAAAGAGGAGAAACCCGTATGGTCAGTCCGGCGAACTGTTGAAACCGGAGCAGACTTTCAAGGACTAGGGAAGAATGACTGCAAGAAGCTTCAACAGAAGACAGGAATCTTTTACAATATGCACCAGCTATTTGAGCTACAATCCTCACAGTTGTCACCATCTTACAGGCAATCAAGCAACAGAAAATGTTTTGACACAATTGAAGAGCAGCTACGACGAATGAGGTGTCACTCATGTCCTACTTTCTTCAGAAAATCATCCACATCATATATCCCAAGCATCTACAGAACACGTAAACACGATGAAAGAGAGCGACCTCACAGCGACCTCACCTGGCAGTTCAATGAAATATCAATGAAACCTAGACGATGTATTGGAATTCATGGCACGTTTGCAAGACGTTACTATGCTGAAGCAAATATGTCGACTTATTCCACAGCAAGTAAAACACCTAGCCTTCCAACAATAGCAAATGGAGACGAATCACAAGAAGAACAAAATTAGGGGAAGGCTGAGAGCCGATCTATATTTCTTTCATTGTCATACATTAAAAGTCAAAAATTTCGGACGTTAATTTCAAACGTAATTTGATGTCCGAGAATTGTTGTCGTCCCAAATATTTAGTGTCCAAAAATGTTTGCAGCATAGAAAAATCACAACAAAACATTTCCACTGTTTCAAAAGAAAATGTCTTGCTCAAGAAACGCTTTGCATTGAAAAGGAATGTGCTGATAGTGTTAATCATTGAAAAATATCATATTTTCATAAAATCCTGACCAAGCACCCCTAAAATGAAGCACGATCTATAAACATAAGTTGTTTGTTTGTACGTGCGGCTACAATAATCGATAAATACACAAAATATCTTTAAATATTTAATGAATAGCCTAGAGCTTAATGTGCTATTTAACGTTTCGGGCTTAATCCTTCATCAGTAGTCAATAAATGTATGAAATTTTTAGTATGAAATAAGCAAAAACTTACTGAACACATGTAGTTGTTTAGTCGTCCGAAATTTCTGTAAAACGTCCAAAAATTCCTCGAAAAAGTATGAGAAAATCAGATAGAGCCATCTGCTTCGTTATACAATTATAAAAAAAAAACGGCTCAACACGAACTCATGCAAAAACTATTAAAAACCAGGACAACAGATTGGTTTCCTTTGAGGAATGATAAGAATACAAAGCAAAAGATTTTCATAAAAATGCATGAAAATGCATAATTTCTTTCTTCAACAAAGCTATGAGACTGTTCCACAAAATTCTGGAGACTTCCCTTGAAGGCCTTTGTTTTCGCCATTTTCATGGCCCATGAAAATGGCGACAACTAAGGCCAACCTAGAAACGGCAGGTGCAGATTTTTGAAAAGCAATATCTCACTGAATTTGTTCATCTTTTTTCAAAAATGAAAGAGCTACTTTGAACAAGGGCCTATAGGACGAGAGATTATAGTCGTCCCGTTGCAGTTAATTTCCAATGTTTGGTTTGAAAAACTTACCTATGTTCTCCTTGGTGGTTTCTTCTTTCGTAAATTTCTTGGTTTTGCTTTCTAAACGACAAATATCCCATCTTTTCTCAAGTTGAAATAAACAGCTTCCTGCATACTGTTTCAGCAACGCCATATTCAATTTATGGAGAATTAACGAAAGTGAGATTAATCTCCAACAACAACATCACTTTCGTTATGTACATTGCAAATGGCCGCCAAGACACGAGGTGGCACGATCAAACAGTTCATTTCTGCTTGAGGAAACATGTGATTTATGTCGTTTAGAAAGCAAAAACAAGAAATTTATGAAAGAAGAAACCACCAAGGAGAACGTAGGTAAGTTTTTAAAACCAAACATTAGAAATTAACTGCAACGGGACGACTATAATCTCTCGTCCTATAGGCCCTTGCTTTGAAGATAAATCTTTGTACTTCAAAGAGAAACAAACCCAACATTCAGATCTCTTACGATTGCTTTGATGTAAATTAATTTTTGACGGTCAACTTTTGGTGACTTGAGTGAAACCACTTAACAAATTGAAAAAAACAATGGACACGCGCTTACAACAATGGCATTTGCAGATTTGTTTACCATTTCGCGAAATAACCCATTTAAGGGAAAGCTATCGTGTATAGGAACATGTCGTTTCTTTCTACATTCATTGGATAAAATCAAAGTTATGTACAACTATACACGAATAGTTTGACTCTGCTTGGCGGAGAGCCAGATTTAAAGTGCTTTAAAATCCGTTACGATTACCATGATCCTTTGTTCCACTAGATTCTCAACAGTTCACCAGTGACACGACAAAGTTTTCTTTTCAGATGCAGCAAATACGTTCTGCTTTCATCGATTTTAATAGATTTACCCTCAGTTCGAACAGTCGATGTCAAATCTTATTCTTTTCCCTATGACGGGAAAAAAGATCATTCTCGTCAACATTCTGTGGAATGCCATCTTATGATCGTAGAAGTTCTTCAATGCAAATTATAGGATTTAAATTTAAGACTCACAATTCTCTACTCTTAAAACCACCATCTTGGAAACATTCTTGTCCATATTCTGTTGAATGCTGTCTTCTTATTACCATAGAACCTCGTCAAAAATACAAGTGAAAGGAACAAATTTCAAGACTCAGTGGACTGATCACCAGTTCGAACGATTGACGTCAGATCTTTTTGATTTGCTCAATGACCGGAGGAAACGTTCTTGTCCATATTCTGTTGAATGCTGTCTTATTACCATAGAACTTCGTCAAAAATGCAAGTTAAAGGAACAAATTTCAAGACTCAGTGGACTGATCACCAGTTCGAACGACTGACGTCAGATCTTTTTCATTTGCTCAATGACCGGAGGAAACATCCTTCCTTGTCCATATTCTGTTGAATGCTGTCTTATTACCATAGAACTTCGTCAAAAATGCAAGTTAAAGGAACAAATTTCAAGACTCAGTGGACTGATCACCAGTTCGAACGATTGACGTCAGATCTTTTTCATTTGCTCAATGACCGGAGGAAACATCCTTCCTTGTCCATATTCTGTTGAATGCTGTCTAATTACCATAGAACTTCGTCAAAAATGCAAAAGGAACAAATTTCAAGACTCAGTAGACTGATCACCATACCAGTTCGAACGAATGGCGCCAGATCTTTTTCAAGTCATTCGATGACCTGACCGGAGAAAAATTCTTGTCCATACTCTGCAGAATGCCATCTTATGACCTTACAACTTCGTCAATGCAAGTTGTAGAAACGAACTTTAAGATTAACAGTTCTTTGCTCTTGGAACTGCCAACTTTGTCTTTTGTAGTAGAATGTTACTAAACTAAATTACCAATCTCTAATTCTGGGAATTCCAACATCAAGTCTTCGATTTCCAAGAACAGCTCCAATGAGACTCAACCAATGTCTATTGCATGGACCGCAAGCACAGTTTCGTAGTGTCGCAAATAATAGAATAGACTCACCATTGCTGAATTCTTGGAAGTCTGCCTGCGTTTCTTGGAATAGATCTCGAAGCTATTCTAAAAAGAGTTTGAATCGAACGATATCTGAATACTTTAGGTTGTATTTTCGAACTTGCACAAAAGTGAGAGAAGCTCCAACAATAAAAATGTATCAATTATATCGCTCTCTCCAAACTCTTTGTAGAATAGTTATAAGGTCTATATTTGCCACATGCTCACGATTTCCATGAATATGACCAGACAGTCACTTGTCTTTTGGTTGGATTTACGATGAGATATGCGAATGATTGTTCGTGTTCTTCATCGCCAGGGTAAACAACGACATCGTTTGCCTGAAGAATGGAATGGAAATGAGTTGAATGTAAATATTCAGTAGACAGGTCTTGATAAAATAATAATAATAATAATAATAATAATTATCACTGTAAATACCGGAGTTACAAAGAAATATTGGCTAAATGCTTACAGGATACGCAAAAAAGGAAACTAAACAAAACGCAACAGGTAACATCTAAAGAAATAAGTACGAACGAACCAACTAACTACATTTTGAGCAATGAGAGGAGTTATGAGGCCATTAATTCGTTGCTGCACCTGAATTGTCAACCGGAAGGTTTTGACATGTGCAAAGTACTCTGTGCAGAAACATAATGGTTGCGGTATTTGTTGTGATATGCATGCTGCCTAGCATTTTTAAATTTCATTGTCCACCCTATCCCCTTCACTCCCAAAGCAGCCATTCATATTTTCAAAATACTTGTTTCTAGCTACAACAAGTCTTGGTTCTGAGCATCCGAGTATGAAATGGACCTCATTGCCCAATTGACTATCCCTACAAACTGTATATGTGCGTTGTGATCTCGGTTTTTTCTGCATCCTACCAAGTTCAAGTGGCAGGAAATGCGCGGATATTCTAAACTTTGCGATTGTAGCCCTATGCTCATATTTCAGCACATTATTTACGTATACCTCTTCCCCATAACCTTTTTTATGAATTGGTAAATTTCAGACAGCCTTCCAGATCCTTGTATGTGCTCCGGGAACCTCTTTTCATACAAAGTCTTAAGAGATCTAGAAACACACCTGAGAATTCCTTCCTGTGAACTTGCCCTTACCTGTGTCACTGAATCTATGCTGTGACCAGAAAGTCTCAGTTGATAAATGTAAGGAACATACATTAAAGGCAGCGGTGTATGGCTAATTAACAGCTGCTAAAACCAAGCTCTATCTAACAACAGCAGGCTCAAAATTAAAGTTCAAATTCATCAGAAAACTGTTGCATTTCCTTCTTGTTTCATTCCTTGACGAGATTGCAAAAGCGAGGGATATTTTTGGGGTCGCTTTCCGGTAGTTTTGACTGTTCTCACTATGAAACTATTCAAAGGCAATTGTACGTAGTAACGTTCAAGAGAAGCCATCTGGTTGATACAAATTCGAGATTTCTATACGCATGAAAATTTTCATAAGGTGAACCTACTTACCCAGACTGTAACTTTTAGAACTATTGAACTAACCACTAGCTTATTTTTATTTGAATCTTTGTGTACGCTAAAATAAAAGAATCGGACGTCAGATAATTAAATGCAGAATGGTACTTTCAGAAAAAAATAGCGATGGAGATGTACGACAAGTACCCTTTGCCTCGCAATAAAACACAACACCGCCCCCCCCCCACATCATAGATTCCAAATCCTGAAAGGAACATTGAACTCTATTCCTTTGCAAACTTAAACGTCCACATGTCCACAATGGACAAATTCGGCTCAGGTTTGTTTTACCTATGTTCAGGTCAGGCCATGTGAAGCTCTTCGGAAGTTTAGTATTATTCTGCATATGGGATTTATGGCACGAAATCACAAAATATGCTGAAGAACTCAGCAGATGTTTTATCAAGAGCTTCACCACTTGACTTCAATTGGGGGTAAACAAACCTTGGCCGATTAGGTTTATGGATATTCAGAAGAATAAAGTTTTGGAAACACCAACCTAACCAAATCCTTGTAGAGAAACTTTGCTGTATCTAAATATGGCTTTACATCGTCCTCGTACTACGAAAAAGAAAGAGAAACAGTAAGGGAGCTGTCATAAAGTATGGAACAGACCGGGGCGGAAGGGATTTCAAACTTCACTGTCAAATTATGTAGCCCAATGCAAGAAAGGAAAAAAATTTCATGGCCCCAACGCACCTTCTAAAAAAATTTGATAGCCCCTGAAAAGTTTAACAGAAAAGAAAAAAGTACCATTACACAATGCTTTCAGAAGGCAGCAATGAAAATGTCAGAAGATACCACTATGGTAGAAACTGAAGAGAGTGGTGACAGTGATACTGACAGTAGTGATTGAAAATTGATAGTGACTGAAATTTTTTTTGAATATTTTAAATGAACAATTTCATGGCCCATGTTTAATGTTTGAAGTAATTTGTTAGCCCAACATTTTCCCCTCAAAAGTTTTGGTGACCCTGTTGAATCCCTTCCGCCCCGGTCTGTTCCATACTTTATGACAGCTCCCTAATAGAAATTCAATACAAATACAACTTCAGTAATTACGCACAACCTTCCGCAGGCACTGGATCTGGCTGACTAAGAGTATTTGCCAATGTTAGGGGTCACGTCTGAGAACCAAAAATTTTGGACATGAAATCAGGACCTGAGGAAATAAAGTTATGCGTCATGAGAGGTTACGCATCTTTTTCCCATTCGAATTCTTCACCTTTGTTAGCATAGGGCTCAAATCTTTCAAATCTTTAAAAAGGTCGGTGTAAAATTCTATTGCAGTTTTCTTTGAATTGGATGGCTTAAAAGGAATTTATGGTACTTTGCTGTAAATCTGCCGGGGGAATTTTTGATACTTTTATTTTTTTCAAAATGGCAACAATTTAATTATTTTTGAAAAAATTCATGGAACATTTTGAAAAAATTTAAATCATCATAAATCTCAAACTAATAGAGGAAACATTATATACCCTAAGGAAACCATAGTTTATGAAGGTCTACAATATGATGGCAAGCAGAAATTTTTAGCTTTTCTAGTTTAGGATTTAGAAATCTGATGATGTCATAGCCTCAAATTTAATAACTGCCGCCATATTGAAACTAATCAAGATATCAATAAATTGCCACGGCAGATTAACAGCAAAAGGCCCAAAGTTCTTTCCATGCCATTTATTTCAATGAAAACTGCAATAGAATTTTACACCGACCTTTTCGGAGATTTGAGCCCTATTTTACCTTTGTTATTGTTTACCACAGAAATTAATCGTGTGATCATGTAAGGATCGAGATTTAATGTGAAATTGTAAAAATGAGAATCCAGGGCAAGATTTATATGTTTTCTAAATCTTATGACTCAAAATATGGGTTTTCAAGCTATCATTTCTAAGTCTTTCGCATTATTCAGAATTGTTGTTATCCAATGGTGGAGAATAGAGTTACCTTGCTGCAAAGCAACGTAACTTCATTTCAATGTTTTATCAATTTTGTTCGTGCCAGATTTCAGTTTCGTAGGCATGTTTCAGTTTCGTAGGCATGTTTCAGTTTCGTAGGCATGTTTCAGTTTCGTAGGCATGTTTCAGTTTCGTAGGCATGTTTCAGTTTCGTAGGCATATTCAGTTTCGTAGGCATGTTTCAGTTTCGTAGGCATGTTTCAGTTTCGTAGGCATGTTTCAGTTTCGTAGGCACGTTTCAGTTTCGTAGGCATGTTTCAGTTTCGTAGGCATGTTTCAGTTTCGTAGGCATATTTAAAGTGACTCGCAATGGTCTAAAAATCACTATAATGACTGCCTTACATCACACAACTGTGAAAGGACTGAGTATAATCCAAACACTGTTTTCCTTTCCCTTTAATCTTTCCTGACTTTATTCCTTCCTTTACCATTTACATTTTCAATCTTTGTTTTCTCTTTCATCCTATCTTCTTTCCACCCTTCGTTCTTCCTCTTCTCCTTTGTTTGTCTTTCCTTTTATCTTTCACTTCTTCTTTCCCACGCTAGCAAACCTATACGCGTAATCGCATCCGTAATCGCGTGAAAGCGATTGTGGTGGATACGATTAGTAGGGGTGGTATATTATCTTAAATGCGGTGGATGCGCGTAAAAGGGGCGGTATATTATCGTTGATGTGGTGGATACGATTAGTAGGGGTGGTATATTATCTTAAATGTGGTGGATGCGATTAAAAGGGGGTGGGTTATTATCTTAAACGTGGTGGGATATTATCGTAAATGTGGTGGACTTTGTCGTTTCCTTTCTTTGTCTTCCTTCTAGTCCACCTTTATTCTTTCCTCCCCTTTTCTTCCTTCCAGACAAACAAGCTCCCTACGAAGGTGCCTCGCATCTTCACGCACTTTTTTCTACCTCTGTTGTTTTATCATTGCTGAAATGATTCGGCTTTTGATATAACAGAGAATGAAGAAATTTTAAGAATATTTAGCAATACAAATGTTGAGGCTTTTCGGGTACCTGTATCTGAATAATCAGAAACCAGTGTGGACCAGCATAGGGCTCGAATCTTTCAAGATCCAAAAGGCAGAAACTGGCATGTGGAGTGAGTACCTGCGTATAACCCGCGTATAATGACCTTGTTGAATAAGAACTTATAGGCTGAACTAGTCAAACTAGGCTTCCATCCTACAAGAACCAATTGTATTATGCATCGTAAAAGAACCAAGGCTAACTTGCGAAATTGTACCGGGTGAGTCAATAAAAACTATCTCCGTTTGCACGACCAGTGCTCCAGAATTTATTTGACAGAAAGCAATATGTTATTATTATCATTATTATTATTATATACAGGAGCATACGTTTAAAATGATCTTATTCAGACACCTTAAAAATGTAAACTGTAGCTATAACAGGTTCTTCCAGCGCTCTCTACATCTGGCTATATCTCTGACTTCATTGAGTTCAGCAATGCTATTTATTTTTAGATTTCGCGGATTCAAATCATTCTTTATTTGTGTGAACAAATTACTCCTTGGTCTTCCAACGCATCTAATTAAACGCTTATCGGACTCAACAGCGAATGTAAGTGCTAACTGAGCTGCTGTATTTTCATCACTTCTCAAAATATGACCAAGCATACGCCAAAGATATTCACTAACTCTGTCCGATAGCTTTGCAACGTTGCATCTTTTGTACAAAGTGTTATTGCTGATCATTCCTAGATATCTGATGTTGAGTATCTTTCTAAGATGTCACTTGTGCATGTTTCTGTTAATGGAAGTAATTCTACCTTACTTTCAATCACTTGTGATGTACCACAAGGTTCTATACTGGGCCCATTACTTTTCCTTATCTTCATCAATGATCTACCAAATGCTTCGAAGAAACTCGATTCTATCTCTTTGCTGATGATGATATATTTGACAATAATATCTAAGGAGCCATGGCATTGCAAATAGGGACTTTTTCATTGACTCACTGTGTATGTTCTTTCACGTCGGAGTTCACTGTAGCTTACCTGACACACAGGCCCTCCAAGACAAATATGTTTGAATATTCTATATATGAACTCATCGCGCTCACTTGAACCAAACAAATCGTAGAAGTCTGAGTCTTCTGAAATAACCATCTGAAAGTTTCAGAGAAGAGAAGATGAGATTAATGATGCTGCAAAGGTCACATGGGCGCTAAAGCATTACAAGGAACAAACAATGTAAATACCCTTAGTCTTTCTATAAAAAGAACAATGACGACACATGGACACAGCATTGTTTCTTTGGCTAAGCTTTGCTCACGGCATGTGGCCAGCTTTTTTATCACAAATAAAACAACTAAATTACAACGAAATAAAAATTTTCTATGGCTGCCTTTGCTGGAAAGGACATGATGATGGCATCGAATCGAGTTCCAACTACAGCAGCCACTCACATCAATGAACATTTGCACATTAAATCTAAGAAAAGAACGACTCCGGCGTCTCCGAAAGAAGAACTCCCTTTCCACCTTACAGCATATGATTGACTCTAACGAATATACACAAATAGATGAAACACCCAAAGATATCATGAAGATTGTAGTATAACAGATCTGCTATTCATGATACAAATGAGAGAATTTCTTTGCAAGACACCCACTTCAAATACCATAAATAAAACGAAAATGTTGATGCTGCTATGTGCTTAAATTCAATATGAAAAGCTTGTCGTATTTTTGATAAAAGAAATTTCTGCTGCAAGGATTATTCGGTTAATAATGGTATGGCCAGCATCAGTTTCAAAATGATATTTTTAGATTGCTTTGCTCCTTGCAAATGCAAGCCTTCACAGCCTCTTTTGCAACCAGCAAAGCATTCATTGCGATCATTTGCTTTGTTCTTGGTGGATTTCATAACACAGGACTCAAATCTTTAAAAAGGTCGGTGTAAAATTCACAAGAAAATCACAATTTTCTTTGAAATAAATGGCTTGGAAGGAACTCAGGGTTGTTTGTTGTAAATCTGCCGTGGAAATTTATTGATATCTTAATTAGTTTCAAAATGGTGGCATTTATCAAATTAGAGGCTATGACGTCATCAAATTTCTAAATCCTAAACCAGAAAAGCTACAGATTTCTGCTTGCCACCATACTGTATACATTCATAAACCATCATTTCCTTGAAGGTTATACCATTTTCCCTCTATTGGCTTAGGACTTACGATGATTTAAAGTTTTTCAAAATTTTCCATGAATTTGTTCAAAAATAATCGAATTGCCACCATTTTGAAAAAAAGACGATATCAAAAGATATCCACGGTAGATGGGCAGCAAAGAACCATAAGTTCCTTTCAAGCCATTCAATTCCAAGAAAAATGTCATAGAATTTTTACAACAAACTGTTTTGCATGAGAACTTAACTTACATGTGCAAGTTTGAACAGAACAGATCAACATCGTTTTCAAAAAGCACATGAGTGATTTACAGAGCTCATCCCATGCTTGCTAAAAACTGATGAGGATTCATCATCTTACCTTTCGAAGCTCATCTGAAACCAAGAATTCATCCAATTGTTCATCATAGCACTTACAAATTGTACCTGATGTCCTCACAAGGCCTAAAACGAAATATACACGAGTTCATCGATTAATGACTGCCACTAATAATTTTTTTGCATCTTTGGGAGCGGTCAGGGGTGCATAAATCTATGACGTCCTGTAAAAAGTTAGCATTTTACAACGATACCTCCTGTTGAGAACATTGCGTTTTAGAATGGATTTTGGTACGATTTGATGGATTGTTGATTTTAGACGCCATAAAGAGAAAATTTATTGTTTCTTCGTCCATAATACGTTCAGTTATATTTATTTCAAATTTCTCCAGTTACAGTAAGTTAACCTGAATCTTAAAAATTCAAATGATTGACTGGTGTTTAATTTTAGATTGAGTATGGGGCATTATTATCAAAAATGGTAATTCAGTGAACATAGAACAATACTGGTTTCAGAAACGGTTAGTTTTTGAGAAAATGACAACACATTCTAAAACGGGTAAACATTTTTTACAGAAGGCTTTCGAGAAATATCTTTGGAACGCGTACTCGAGACATACTCTAGTTAATTAGAATATTTTGCTAGGACAATGTTTGACCCAACATACAGTTCAAATCCTTACTGGTTGCTGAAGCACGCGGAAATCATCCGATTTCACGGTGCTCAGCCAATCAAATCGCCTCTTTCTAACCACGTGATATCAAATCAGTCGTTGGAAGGGAATTCTTGAGTACCCTCACAAAAATTGAAATGGCTACTAAGTTACAATAATTACATGGAATTTTTTTCGAAAAATCGGTAGAAGGGATGCCCCTCTGCAGTTTGTAGCGTGCGTGGACAAATATCGCATTTGGAGCCGAAATTATATTCATTTTCCGGGCGACGAATATTGACCTTCGTTAAATCATTGATAAAATTCGCTGCAAATAAGATAAAAGGATAAAAATCTCAGCGATTATAGATATTGCCCTAAGAAATAACCCAAACACTTTCCCTTCTTTTACATATCAAAATCGCAGGTGATATTCAGCGATCTGTGTCAGAAATGTCATTTGGGCCTAAGCTTCTCACCGATTAAACCTCATACGTTGGCCCCAATAAGGCTTAGTTTGTATTATTCAGCAAAACAATTCACTTACCAATGACTCCAGCATCAATTTGACTTCATTTTCAATTTAATGTCTCCAAATTATGTTCAAAAACATCCAATCTTGAGCAATTTCTGCAAATTTGTTTCGTTCCGTATTTCTCTGTAATCTGCTCGAATGTCGCAATCGCTAGGTTATTGTGATACAAAGTACAGCGATTCGACACAGTTGATGCACTCATGAACAGATTTGGCACTTCTGTCTTTCTCAATTCATTCAAATGGAAACAAAAGGGATAAAACATTTTTTGGCTGTTTGGTACATTGATGAATAGATTTTACACAAAACAGTAAAGCAAAAAACAGTTTTGAAAGCAGCTTTGTCGAATCTATTCTTGAATCAATGCAATCAAACAAAAGGAACAAAGCTGTACACGTGCAGCGCAAAAAACAATTTGTCTGTTGTTTTGTGTAAAATCTATTAATTAATGACCCAAAAACAGCCAAAAAGTGTTTTATCCCTTTTGTTTCCATTTGAATGAATTGGGAAAGACAGACGTGCCAAATCTGTTCATGAGTGCATCAACTGTGTCGAATCGCTGTACTTTGTATCACAATAACCTAGCGATTGCGACATTCGAGCAGATTACAGAGAAATACGGAACGAAACAAATTTGCAGAAATTGCTCAAGAGATCGCTGAAAATCGCCTGTGATTTTGATATGTAAAAGAAGGGAAAGTGCTTGGGTTATTTCTTAGGGCAATATCCATAATCGCTGAGATTTTTATCCTTATATCTTATTTGTAGCGAATTTTATCCATGATTTAACGAAGGTCAATATTCGTCGACCGAAAAATGAATACAGTTTCGGCTCCAAATGAGATATTTGTCCACGCACGCTACAAACTGCAGAGGGGCATCCCTTCTACCGATTTTTCGAAAAAAATTCCATGTAATTATTGTAACTTAGTAGCCATTTCAATTTTTGTGAGGGTACTCAAGAATTCCCTTCCAACGACTGATTTGACATCACGTGGTTAGAAAGAGCCGATTTGATTGGCTGAGCACCGTGAAATTGGATGATTTCCGCGTGCTTCAGCAACCAGTAAGGATTTGAACTGTATGTTAGACAAGTCATCAAAGATATTCCTACCGTCTGTGTAAATTCTGTCAAAGAATTCCATATTAGTGACTGTTGAGGGTATGACTTGAACATCAACGCGAGTTGGCTTCTGATCACCTTTTGGGGATAAAAGACATAGAAGTTTATACCGGATTACCAAATCTTAACAACATGAACAGTGGAACTACAGTCTGCTTTGAGTCTGTTCTTTATTTCTGCATTTTAAATTTATTTTTTTCGGGTAAACTACCAAGTGCGCCAAAAAGTGCCCAGTCTTTCCAAAATTTGGCTCGATGTCGTAGATCCATTTTTGCTGTTTTCAGGCTAAAAATGTTCGCGAAATCTCTCCTAATTGAGCAACAGCCGACTGGACAATATGAAATATCACCAAGTATCAGAAGATTTCGATTAAATCATCGATCTTCAAACAAGGCCATGTTTAGATTTATCGTGACCTGTGAAATTTGACTTTTCCCGCATGCTTAACTAAATGATCATGTAAAAATTCAAAGCTATAAATTAGCTCCCTGCAAAGAACAGAGTTGATTAACATACATGTGTAAATATAATGAAATTCTTCAAAGGAACGGCTTCAGCTTATACTGACGAAATATTCCACCCAATCGACCAAAGCCGAGTAACACGAAGGTCTAAGTTTGAATTAAACCTTCCATTTCGCAAAAGTAACACTGGCCAAAAATGCCTGTCGTGCTTGGGGCCGCCAAAAATATGGAATAGCCTTTCTTCTGATTTAAAATATAGAAACAATGTCAACTCGTTTAAACATAAGATTGGACTTGCCTAAGTCTCTTCCGCGAAAAAAAAAGCCAAAACCAAAATAACGCGGCAGAAACCTGGATAAATCCAACACAAGATCAAAGACAATTATTTTCAAAAAATACAGAGAGAAGAAAAAGAAATATACTTCGTCCTCTCTCACATTCATGATTCGGCCTTACTAAATTATGCTTTATCCAAAAGCACATTAAAATTCATTGTTTCTATTTTTTGCAACCACCTCTAAGGTGACCATTATGAAAATAAGGTCAACTCGACCTTTTAATGCTATCCCTGCCATTATAATTAAGGGTATCTTTCGAGGTATTTTTAACTTGGATTTATCAACACTGCATTATGTAAATTGTATTGTATCTAGTATTTTATTAGATTTTATTATTATATATTATATTTTATTATACTTAAATATCTTATTGTAAGTTTTTACTTTTGTGGCAAATTGAAACATACGTATGTACATTTTCTAAAAATACTGACTCACCTATGGGGCCCATTGTATTTGATCTTGAAGGAACCTGCAAACGAAGATCACAAGCAACAATATTAAAGAAAATATTTGGAAAACGAAACTGCAATGAACCGAACCTTTCAACCAAAATTCACCGCATCAGGAACAGATTGATCCAAATTATGATAAGTTGTAGTGTTATGATGTACAGAAACTGACAAGTGTAAACAAGTTATTAGTGCCTACATCTTCATGTTAATATGAACTTTTCTTACTATTTGTGTGAGAACGTTCCTCCGCAGAGGCTCCGTTCGAGAAAATCCACTTCAACTTACAAGGTGAAGAGTGAGTGACAAGAAACGTTGAAATGGAACCCAAACCAGTACTGACATCCCATTCCACAGCTTCTGAATTTTTGAGATCAAACTCTCTCAGCACTTTCTTGGCATCTTTTTCAGGTATATTGAATAAAAAATGCAACATACCTTCAGATTAGTTTGCACATCAGGATCTTTAAAGAAGTCCTGTTGAATGAATTGGGAGCATGCAGATAATTTTCTAAGATCCAAGTGTAAGGTTCAAGCACAGTCCAGGCCTTGCGTACATACATTAACTCAAAAAAACTTCTCAAAGGACTTTTGAAGAAGCTTCTAAATACAAAAGAGAATTCTTGAGAGGTATGAATGATTGCAAACATTTTTGAACAAGAACTCTCAGCCAAACAAATATTCTAATGCTCCTCAGGCTGTACTGAGTGCATCCAGAAAAAGTTATCCATTTTTGGCAGGACATGATATCATTCACTGGACCAAATTTGAAGATTTATCATTTATCATTTATCAACCATTAGCTAAAGCCAAAGTAATACTTAGCAATTTCTTCTAATTTTTCAACAAGCAATTTTTTGGTTTCAAAACAGCTTAAAGGAATTGAGTCCATATAAATAACTGAGCGTTAACGCTGTCCTGAATTTTTGCTGACAAACCGCTGATGGCCCTTTGTAATTGCACAATAGTGCTAAAGTCATTAGTAGTGGAGACTAAGGCTCCTTAATCCTTGCATTATCCTCAGGAGTTTCTTTGGTTTAATTTTGATAGCGATTAAATCAAAACTTTTGTTTTATGATTGAAAAGAAGTTGATATTGGTCATGAGAACGCTATTCATGCGGACTCAATGCCTTTGAATTAGCTGATAACATCAATCAAATTTTCTAAAGATAAAACCAGCCAAGACAATAAGAAAATTCCAATGATAGAAATTAGAAAAGATATAGAAAAATCATCCTCTTATATACCATGGCAAATTTTTCTTTTTCATATTCTTGGAAATACAGATCATAAGAGAACATCTGCACAACCATTCTTTCTTTAAGACCCCTGAAGAAAAAATCAGAACATCACATTACATTATAAACCATTGCAATTACTGTATCTAATTACTACACTCCAAATGGTGAAAGTATGTTCATATTTCAAGTGCTCTGTAAAGTTTTGAATTTCAAACCCATAATGTACACATTTTGCATGGTAACAGATAATTCAATAAAACATCAGTTACCATGCATTCATGCAACAGTGTGCACATTGTGGTTGACAGGAACAAAATTTCAAGAAATCTAATGTGATTGGCTGCTTGATCAGTTTGCATTTCTATCAAATTTTTTCGCCCCTAGGGGAGCGATTCTGGAAATCTTTTGGGGGTCTTTGGAGGGTTGAAATTCAGCCATGTTATTTCTAGTGGGTTCAAAACATTCAGATCATTTTTTGGGCTCTGGTGAACTAGCTAAATCCTGGGATTTTGGTACATGTCCAGCATCTTTAGAGGGGGGTAGAGAAATAATTGTCATTTTTTGGGGCTGAAAAAATTCCCAGTTTTTTGGGTTTCTGGATCTTCATGAAAATAAATATCATTTTGGGTTGAAGAGAAATTAGCTGAAAAAGCATCCCTGTCCATATTGACATTGTGTACCAGGCCATCGTGCATTATTTGCCGGCTGGTGTAAAAAGCAGGTCATACAGGTTAATAAAACACAGGTTAAATCCAGTGGGTCAAAGCTAGCAGCCATGGGCTTCTTTGATGGGCAACACAAAGATTTGGATGGGCAACAAACAATAGTCAATTAGGCTTCCATACGGCCTTATGGGCGGGCCTGCCTAACTACAATCTTGGCCAAAATACTTGGGACAAATCATAAAATTGCACAACTTCGGTCTTTGATTACGTGCCCCCCGCTCCCCCCTTCTCAAAGTTGCTTGAATCAAACGCCTTTCGACCTTCTCAACATTGAAGTAGGGGGAAGGGGGGATTAGGAGACTCTAAACATATGTTTTCTCCTCGATATTTTAGGAAACATCATGAAGACACTGAAATTTGCCTGCGTCCCAGCTTCTTTTGGCCAGGATTGTCTGAAAATGATTGTTAACAAATAATACCTCATAGCTTGAGAACCCATAGAGATTTCTGTGTGAAATTTTAACACCGTCATCCCCAACACAGGAAGTGAGTTCTCAGCTATCTATGCCGAAATAGGCGTTGTTCGTTAAATTCCCTAAGCACCTTCTTAAAAACGGGCGTGGCAAAATTGCTGCAATTTTCACTCACATAAAGATTCCCTTATAAAAAGTGACATACATTAGGATTCTGAGCTTTCTTCCGCTATCGTAAGATTGTGTACTCCGCTGCTCTTTGAAAATGACTTATCATTGCAAGAAAGCTTTTGGGCTCATTGTTTGAGGTCCGGTTTCTTGTGAATTCTTCAGTTCTCACAACGGCGCTCCACAGAAAAATGCCCCATAATTTTGGGATAAGTCACGCTTTTTTGGCAAATTCGTCTGATTCCACATTTTAACATCAAAGTCTTCCTATTCATGCAAAAAAACAAAGTAAAAATTGCCTGGAAGGTGGAAATGTCACGGCGCTCCAAAATTAAAAAACTTAAAATAAACAGTTCCGGATAAGTTTCTTTTGAACTCTATTGAGAACCGTCAGAAATCATATTTCACGAAAATATCGATGCAAATACTGCTATAGGCTAATAAAGCTCATTTTTCTCATTAAAATGAGACAAAATTTGTTAGAATAGGGCAAACGTTGCCGACGTTATTAATGTTTAAAGTAGGGAGCGGCGTTGATAAATTTGATCCCTTTCTCAATTTTCCAGACTGTGCAAATCCGCCTTGCTGCTATGCAACAGGTATATTCTTCTTCAACAAAAAGTTGTGGATTACAATTCATCGGGCACAATAGACCATTCAATGCCGTCCAGGGTGAATGCAAGTTTGGTGGAGCGAATTTAATCTCATTGAAAATGAATGAATAGTTAGAGAATTGGCTAACGGTACATTTGAAAATAAGACAATTGCACTGCGGAGGCGCAGAATTTGCACTGATTCAAAAGGAACTTTGTTTTCAGTTCTCTTTGATAACTGTGATGTCTTCAGGCGAAAATCATTGGCAGGTTTCGTGCACAAGAGGAGTTTCGTTGAACGTCATGGGAAAATTTTGCATAATTTGATGACGTCATAGTTCTGATGGATGAACCAGTAACAATGAAAACATTAACATCTGAAGTACTCTGGAGTTAAGCCCACAGTTAGTGGCTATCCATTCATAGTGAAAGAAATTGTCTGATACAAGTAGATTTGGATTCATAGAAACATATATGATAGGTAGTGAAAGCAATTTTTCAGACAATCTTGGCCAAAATACTTGGGACAAATCATAAAATTGCACTACTTCGGTCTTTGATTACGTGCCCCCCGCTCCCCCCTTCTCAAAGTTGCTTGAATCAAACGCCTTTCGACCTTCTCAACATTGAAGTAGGGGGAAGGGGGGATTAGGAGACTCTAAACGTATGTTTTCTCCTCGATATTTTAGGAAACATCATGAAGACACTGAAATTTGCCTGCGTCCCAGCTTCTTTTGGCCAGGATTGTAGTCTAATGAGTCTGAGTGTAAACATCCAAAAGTAATTATTCGCATTCCTTCCCGTGCCTCGAAAGGTTTCATTTTGTCCATCCATTTTGGCTATGCTTCACAATTATACTCACCATTTGAGGAAAAACTCTTGTGTGCTTTTCGCTGCAAAGGAAGCAAATGTTTTGTTGTCAACAAAATGAAATTTGAATGTCTTCGCCATGCCCGCCATTTTTCAAAAGAGAGTTTTGGACACCAGTGGTGAGCCATCTGAGCATGCGCTGCCTTTAAGGGATACAATAATATTTGAGGGCAAGAAAGGTCAACGTACCTCATTTTCGTGTAACCTCGCTGAATCGAAACAACAAAACACAACAAGAGACAAGAAGTATGGAGGCAACAAGAATTGTTTACGAAAGAGCCGGAGAAAAACCAAGAACGTTTGCTGAAAATATCAAGATACCAGATCTAAAAGATGGAGAAATACTTGGAAAGATCTTAGCTGCTACGATATGTGGCTCTGACATGCATACACTCAGTGGCAAAAGAAATGAAGCATCACCAAGTGTATTAGGTCACGAGGGTATCATTCAGGTCATCAAGAGCAAACGGGAAAAGTCTGGTTTGAAGGAAGGTGATAGAGCCACTTTCCATATCGCTGATTGCTGTAAAAGTTGTACATTATGCCGGTCTGGCCTGCAGCAGAAATGTGAGCAATTGTTCAAGGTAGAGTCAGAGAATGATAGTTTCTTATGCTCAACTGAGAGAACTTATGTCGTGTGTGACCATTGTGGATAACATGGTTTACAACAAGAATTTTGATGAGATAATAGAAGATTGGAGAAAAATTTGCAAAGCTTTCCAATTTTTCACAAATAGAAGCTCAAATGAAAGTTGACCACAAATTGTGCATTGAGAATTGTACCAGATTTGTTGAGTTGGTAATATTAATAGCTATATAGTAGTTGGTGATGTGATCAGAAGGTTCAAGATTGTTGTGAGGATGAATCTCTTTGCTGCTCTGCCCTAAATATCTTTGAGTGCAATAACTTCATGCAACAGTGCGCTCCAAAAAATAATTGATATATACATATTGTTTAATACAATGAGACATTGGATTCAACATTGTTAGTTCTCTTTTGCTCTAAAAATATGCACCAAAAATCAGATGAATTCTTTCTTTGCCCTAAAATTCTTCAGGAAATAGGCACTGAGATTCACCCTGGAATTGTTGGGAATGTGAACAGGCTAGCTGTGAGCTACAAGGAATCCCCCAAAAAGGGCTCCCAGATTGTATGCACAGAATGATTTATTTTAATGATGTAATGTGCAAATTAACTTTTCCATTGAAAACAATAGCAACAATTCACATGACATGATAAACCCTAACACTGATTTGCTCACAACAAAGCTGAAACGTAACTGGACGAGACAATAGGTTCAGCACTTAATCTCCCCAACAAACAAAGCCATTTTACGCACAAGAAACCATTTCCTTCTATTCCATATTGTACCTAACATGGTACCCTTTTTTCAGTATGGTCATTCAAAGATTGGAAATCGTTCTACAGAACTGAATGGATGCTATGCTTCACATATTATACTGTTGGCTGGAACACATGTTGTCAAGATGCCAGATAATGTACCAAGCAACATTGCAGCTCCATTAAATTGTGCTATGGCTACAATGGTTAATGCAACATCTTGTGTCCCACCAAAGATGAAGAAATCTGCCTTAGTACAGGTAAAAAAGAATATCAGTCATGTTCTGTATCTACTGTAAAAAGCTGCCACATTTGGAGGGAGACAAATTTTCTCTTTGTAAAATGCTGATACCCAGACATTCTAGTCTTTGGGATGTGTTCCCCTCAAGCAATGGCAGACATTTGGGGGCAAGGGGTAGTGATCACCCCCAATGCTGGCTAGAACAAAGATCTTTGTTTGTGAACAATGGGAATAAAAATTTTTTTAACTAAAGCAATATTTCTGTGCCCCCAACATTTTGCAAAGTGTCCGCCACTGCATTATACTTACCAACATATTCCAAATTTTCTTTTATCACATTGCTTCAATAACTTCTTGCTGAGGGTTGGAAAATAGGTTTTGATGTAAACTAATCCAAAAGTCATATGCCCTACAGTACCTCTTTTTTACTCTCTCAAACAAGTGTAGGGGCCAGTGGGCAGGGACGGTGTCAGCTCCCCCATTGTTGGAAAAGTTTAAAAACTTCTTCCTTTGTTGGGTAAGTATCCGCTTTGAGCAAAATTAGTAAACCGTGTACTTTTTATCAAACAGCCCCCTTAGATTCTACCTTTATCGTATGCTGTATGCTCTTTCAGTCTCTCTTGTAGTACTTGTTTGTTCAGTTCATATACTTTGAAATTCCACTACATACAAATAACACTTTAACTAAATAGATATACGTAATACAAGCATACAGAAAATCAAACTGACATAATTAACTAATATACAATAATGACCAACTAAATATTACAAATTACGAGAATTGTATGTAAGGGAATTTCTTGAGGAGGAGCTCTGTCAGTAGCTGCTAATCGAGGAGAGAGCACCCCCTGACTCAGGGATGACTGCTCTTAAAGATTCTGAAAATTGAGCAAGGAATAATATGCAGTAAGATGCCATTGATAGCAAATCATTCTGATTCCATAATAGTTTGGTAATGTACAGGGAAGGATACAATTGTGTTTTAACTCTAAAATTTAGAAGAGATCTGTATATACTACTGTATGTTGAATTTTAGGGAGCAGGACTGCTTGGCTTGTATGGATGTGTCATTTTAAAAGAACTTGGTTATGAAAGTGTATATTGCTCAGAAGTTAACAAAACAAGATTGTCATTTGTTAGTTTATTTGGTGGAATTCCTGTAGGACCTGAGGATAATCATTTGATTGCAGATCAGTCAATTGATATTGTAATTGAGGTATGTTGGTTGTCTTTTTCAAAGGCTTTATAGCATTGGAACCAAAGCTCTATTGGCTGATGAAGTGAAACTGAAACAATCGAAAATGTCCACCCATTTTGACAGGATTCATCATTTGTTGCAAGTAACTTCATGACCAGAGACATTTAGAGTGAACCAAGCTTTTTGGGCATTTGGCAACATCTACATAAACATTGGATGCCTTTGGGCACCCATTCTTCTCACGTCGGTGAGGGGCACGTGCCCCCCCTGGCGACTACGCTACTGCTCTGAGTACTTATTTAGCAACTTCAAAAGGATGTGTAGGCTTGTGTTTGTAATTCTGACGACGCTGAGGGCCGGAACACTCTTCTACCTTCATTCTTCTTACCTTCACTCTCCTACCCTCATTCTTTTCTACTTATTCTTTTGGGCTTATAGTGATTTGCATTTGCTGTTGCTTTTGATCAACAAAGCAAGTGAGTCAAAAACCTCACTCATTTGATAATTTTTGCAAAGCAACTCGTTCTTGTCACACACAATGTCAATTCTACAAAGTGAAATAGACTTGCAGCACAAAATGCTTTGTTGGTCCAAAAGAACACACCCATAATGTGGCACAGAATACACTATGCCACACTATTTGGGCAAAATAAATCATGTAGTTCAAATTTAGAAATACAACATTGGTTTATATTTACTTCAACTCTCTCCCTTAATTTCTCTTGAAATTTCTTTATCTTATTTCCAATTAAGAAATTTAACGAGACATGTTACAAATAGCACTGTTGCTATCTCATTACAATACTCCAAGGATGATATCATGGTCAGCAGAGGAGCAGAAGACTATGGCTACCCCACGGCCATTCCTGAAAAGAACTAAATATTTAATTACCACAAACAATTTGATACCTAAGTCTGTTTCACTCAAGAAGTTGGATCGAAATGATGACAAATAAAAAGCAACTGGTGGAAAAAAGTTTTCTGATAATTTTCTTTCTACAATGTCTAGCATAAGTCGGGCGTAAGTTGAGCTAAAAATGTTGAAGCGGAGACCAAACTTTTTCCAAATAACGTATGTTTTATATTGATTGTGTGGATCTATTATTTAGCATGATTCTTGTCTTTCATACTTAGGTATGCGGTGTTCCGGATGTCTTTAAAGAAGGCATGAGAGTACTTAAACCAGGTGGTGTCTGTGTTCTCGTTGGCATGGTACATCCACTTTCAAAACTGGATGTAACTGGAGAACAAATCATACGAAAATGTATTACAATTACAGGTACCTACTTCATGTTTAAGTTTTACTTAACAAATGCTGCTATTCCTATCTTAAAGGGGCTCCGTCGCCAAACAATAAACAAATCCGTAAACTCGCACGTGTCATCAATTATCCATTGTTCATCCATTGTTTTCTGCAGGTTGTTTGGTGGCTTCACCCAAGCCACCAAAAAGTGACCGTTTAAAATCTTCTTATATCCGAGCAATCATAGAAGATATGAATGTTTGGTTTGTTCCTTAATGAAGTGCAATGATTTATGTCCCCACTGATGCTTTCACTTTCATAAAAACAGGTAAACCTCTTTTCAAAAAACTGCTAAAATCATCGTTTTGTTTACATTTTGGCGACGGAGCCCCTTTCATTTTGGCGAGTTATTGTTTCATGCTGAATTTCAGTTGAACTAACGAACGTTCAACATAAAACATAAGCCTAAAGCCCTGGAAAAAACAACAACGAACAGGGTTAGATTATAAAGCGAGTATAAAAAGTATTATCTTGTGGTTTGTTTTTTTTCTACCTGTTTTACGAATCACTGCATTACAGTTGGTTAAATGTTGTAACAAGTCCTCCTTTCTTACTTTTGTCACTTTGGTAATTCTTCAAGGTTGTTATTGTCTCTTATCTTTGAGCTAGCTAAATATTTGGCTGTACCGCGTACCTCTTGGTATTTAGCATTGCTCGTTTGAATTCGTTTATTACTGGTGTTTTGTACGATCTTCAGCCTAGGGCTCAAATCTTTCAAATCTTTAAAAGGGTCGGTGTAAAATTCTATGATATTTTTCTTTGAATTGAATAGCTTGAAAGGAACTTATGGTAATTCGCTGTAAATCTGCCGTGGAAATTTTATGATATCTTGATTTTTTTCGAAATGGCGGCAATTTGATTATTTTTGAAAAAACCACGGGGGGGGTTCTTCCATTGTAAAGGTACCTGGGGATGTGCCGCGAGCAAGGGTATACTTTTTTCGGACTTCTGGTCTAGCCAAGGGTATCCTTTTTTGCAATTTTGGCCAGCAACGGTCTAGCCAAGGGTATCATTTTTGACAATATTGGTCTAGCGAACGGTCATGATATCATATTTGGCACAAATTTGACAATATTGGTCGAGAAAATGGTCAACATTGGTCTAGCCAAGGGTACCATTTTCGTACAAATTAGTCTAGCCAACGGTACCCTTTTGAGGATGCTGGCGGCAGACCCCTACCCAAAATTTGGCCAAGAACCCCCTCCCCCCCCCCCCCCCCGTGGAAAAAACTCATGGAAAATTTTGAAAAAATTTAAATCATCGTAAATCTAAAACTAATAGAGGAAACATTACATAACCTTCAAGAACACCATAGTTTATGAATGTGTACAAAATGGTGGCAAGCAGAAATCTGTAGCTTTTCTAGTTCAGAATTTAGACATTTGATGACGTCATAGCCTCAAATTTAATAAATGCCGCCATATTGAAACTAGGCAAGATATCAATGAATTGCCGCAGCAGATTTACAACAAAAAACCCAAAGTTCCTTCCAAGCTTTTTATTTCAAAGAAAATTGCAATAGAATTTTACACCGACCTTTTTAAAGATTTGAGCCCTATGTTGGTTTACATTGTATATTTTCAGGGAGGCTTAATGCATGTCCAAAGCCACCTAATACGCTGTTTCGTACGATCTTCGAACATCCATTTTTGGGATTTGTGACCTCCAGCTGTATACTTTAGACCAATCATCTCGCACCTTTTAATTCGTTTAGAAATTGGAATGTCAATAGCAATCATGCTATAGTTAATCGGCATAATTAAGAGTGCGACCAGAACCAATTGTGACATTTTATTTAATTGTGACAGTGTGGATCAAAATATCTGTGTAAATATGATGAAATTTTTCAAAGGAACTGCTCCAGCTTATGCTAACGAAATATTCCATCCAGGGTGTCGAATCACACGAAGGTCTAAGTTCAGGATAAATGTCCCATTTCGTAAAAGTAGAACATGCCAAAAATGTCTATCTGTCTGACCTAGTGCCAAAATTATGGAACAGTCTAGCATCTGACTTAAAATCCATCAAACATATCAACAGTCAACACATTTAAAAACAAGATCAAAGAAAAGTTTTTTCGAAATATACAAAGAGAGAAAGATGACGTTTATGCGTACTGTTGACACGTCGTATCCTCTTTTACACTCGTGGTTCGGCCCTGCAAAACTATATTTCATCAAAAAGCACTTTTAAGTTTTATATTTGATTTTTTTAAATACAGTAAGGCCCCGCATTTAAGAAACCACCTAAAAGAAACTTTTAGGCTACGGACAAATGATTAACCACCCTGCTTATAAGAAACTCTTTAGGCTCATACCCAAAATGAAGTTTCTTGTATTTTGATCAACATTAAGTCCTGGTCTGACAGTCTGAGGAGCATTCCACTGCATTGAGGGCTCATAAGAAATTGCTACAAAGATGTCTTTGGTTTAACAGATTTTTACCTAAATTTTAATTGATGTTCTTGGCAATCATTGATAATATACAAATATGGCTTATCTATCTATTAATAACCCTTTTCTGCTGTAACTTGTTTTTTCCAAGGCTTTCCAGAAAATAAATTAGAATTAAGAAACTTTCAGCCTAAAAATGAAAAGTATCGTAGATATAAGAAACCTTTTAGGCTAAGGTGTGAAAAAATGGTTTCTTAAATGCGGGGCCTTACTGTAATATCTTTATTCATATTGTCTTTTATTTTACTTTCTTTCCGACAATCCTATATTTTTCATTTAAGCAACCACCTCTGAGGGGACCATTATGAAAATAAGGTCGATTTGACCTTTTCAGTGCTATCCCTGCTACCACAATTAAGGGGGTTTTTAACGGTATTTATTTGATTTTTAATAACATTGTAATGTATCTACATTTAGTTTTAAAACATTGTAAATTTTACTTCTATTTAGTGGCAAATAGATACGTACGTACATATCATTGCAAATGTACTGACATTTTGATCAAAATTAATTCCTGAGACCACTTTTTTTTTTCTTAGGTGTTCACAACTACTCTTCCCAACATCTTGATGAAGCAGTGGATATTCTGGCAAGGACAGTAGACAAATACCCTTACTCAAAATTGATTAGTCCTTCTTACAAATTATCGCAATTTGAAGTTGCCCTGGAAGAAGCTATGAAACAATCCTACCTTCGAGTGGTGATTGAGCCTTGAAAGGTATCATATTTAACATGCAAGATGTAGCTATTAATCTAATCTAAGGTGGTATTGATTGTTACTAAGATATATTTTATGGCTGATATCTGCACGTTTCGATATTTCCTTTTGCCCACATTGCGATATTAACGAGGTTTTACAAACTGCGAAAACAAGACCCTTTTATACCCGGGGGGGGGGGGGGTACATGACTTGAGGATGGACGGGGGTCTGCCGCCCGGTTTTCAGAAAGCTACCCTCTTCTAATTACCGAAACTTGCTTTTGATACCCACTTTTATGATGAATTTTGGCGGAAAACTGCCCATTTTGACCATTTTATGCGAATTTCAGCAAAACCCCACCCATGTTTATGGAAAATCTGGCGAAAAAGGACCCTTGTTTAGAGAATTTTGGGCCCAAAAACCCACCCATATGGGCGGCACATACCCGTACCCTAAATATGTTATGTACCCCCCCCCCGGGCTTTTATAGCACCCCATTTCGTGCTATCTTTTCACCCCGTAAATTTTCAGAGCACTTCATAGTCAGGTGTCGTTCATCGAAACTGTTAACCTTACTATTACATTCTTCAAGATTTGTTAACTTTTGTACAATGGCTTTTGTACAATGGTGATTGGGAATATATATGGTTTAAACATTTCAGACTGATGGATTGCTAGACCTATGATTTCTGTCCTATTTATCACTACTGTCTACTGTTACCTTAGCTAATACCCTCCTCTGTCGCTCAAACCAGTGGCGGAGCAAGACAAAGAATAATTCAGGGCATCTTTTAACATTGTAACTAGTGGGCCATTGGCCCAGTAGGCCCCCTTCCTGGCCCATTAGTTTGGGCCCTTTTCGTTAACTTTGCTTTATTGTTTTACCCCGTTATTGTCAAGCACCAAACAGTTCTTCCAGTGAAATTGAGAGACCTGGACGCTCTGCCTTAGATACACCTTCTGTTTGAACATTCCAGACGCATTAGATAGACGTAACTGTTACAGATCTATACAGAGGTCATCCTTTGGGCATACCATTTTACAACATGGGCAGAAGGTGTTGTGGCGCAGTGGTGCGATCCTCTGGCGTTGCATCGAGGAATAGCCCGGCAGACAGGGTTCGAGCCCAGGTAGAGTCCGCCACTTCATTCAATGATGAGGAAGGGGGGTTTAAGTCCAAAATTTTCAAACTGGTAGGGTATAAAGGTATACCCAGACCTTTTTATTGCAGTTTGAAATTACAATTTTTGCCAAATATTTGAAAGCGAGAGGCATTTACCCTCTCATATCCTCTCCTGTCCCTGCCATTGGCTCAAACTATATTACTCGTTCAAGTTTAGCCACTTGAACATATAAGATTTATGTGGATGACGTAAAGGGACACCGTATGGCCACTTGAATTCTAGATTTTGCACCGTTGACTGTTAACCACACAACATTCTTTACTTTGCCGTTTTAACTTACCAGTTTGTCATATGAATGCCAGTCAATCATACTGTCATACATGCCCCGGTGAGAAGTCAGCCGTTCTCCAGGGTCCTATTGATCAAAGAGATAATCAAATTTTCGCCGGGGAGATCCAAATGTGTACATAGGACAGCATGATTTAATAAGTATGTACAACTTGTTATTACCTGACTGACGTTTCAAAAACGAGGCAATACAAGAATCCCGCCTATCCCATTGGTTAATCGCACATTTCCCGCGGTTTTCCTGTAGCCTTGTATAATACGATACAAGGACGCGTTTTCGTCGCCACAGCAACTGATTTAGGCCTGTGAGATTTGCAATAAACTCAAGCGACACAACAGTAACAAAATGCGTTTGACTAAACAATATGAGACAAAATTAGAAGCTATCAGGTAATAAAACTCACACTAACCGGTTTTTTAGTTGTAAAGGAAATATAAAGCCCTCGGTCTTATTGCACAGACCTCGCAAGCTCGGTCTGTACTTTTTAGACCTCGGGCTTTATATTCTCCTCTACAACACAAAACCGGTTAGTATGCGCATATTGCAAACCTCGTTTTAGGGGTCAGTTATATATAATTCTGGGTACAGGGGTGGGTTAGAATTGGTGGGGGTATTAAAAATATTTGAAGGAAAATTGGGGTATGAAACATTTTTGGAAATTTTGAGGGGGTACACAATTTTTCAAGGTAAATTCTTAAGAAAAATATTTCTATTAGACGAGAACGCCTATGGAAAAACACATCTTTGCACACCTGTAACGCTAGCCACTTTACATGAAAGCCTTCAAATCTTCCAGTAAATTTGCATAAAATTCCAGCTTATTGGCCGTCCATGGCAGTACTTTATTAGATTGAAGTAGCTTTGCCCTCCCATCTTTTATCTCTTTTACATAAACAGAACTTCTTTGATGTGGTTATCTGATAACTTCATAGGATGGCCAGTCGTGGGGGTATGAAATTATTTTCTTATTTTCCAAGGGGTAAGAACATTTTTAGGGAAAATTGGCAGGGGTACGAGAAGCCTTAACCAGTTTAGAAATTCTAACCCGACCCGGTACTCAGAGTTATAAATAACTGACCCCTTACTACTTCGAAAATAACTAAAGTCTGTCTCAAATGAGGTCATGTGAGATTTGCGATAAGGCAAAATTGCCTATCATGCAAAATTCATCAATTGGTTTTATTTGTGGAAATTTTGACATGACATCTAATTTGCAAAGTCCTAGCAACATTTATATAATCATGGGAATATGCTGGCACTGTCTTTATTCATATTATCATATTTTTATTAACCCTGTATACTTTAGTGATCAGATACCGCAATTGCAAAATGTTTTGGTTTCAAGCTGTGATTCAATTCAAACCAGTTTTTCTTCTCAAATCAATCTACAAATGAAAATATTTATATGAAAAACCGACTGTAGTTATTGAAATGAATGTGGCTAGATTCATTTCCAAGCCTTTCGAGTTAGCATAGATCTCAAAATGTTTTGTTTGAACTCGGAAATTTCAAAAGGTCGATTTGTTTCATTTTCTAGTTTATTGTCAACAAAATGGGTTACCAGGTGAAAATCCTACTTTCAAAGGCTTTGTTGACAACACGCTTTTTACATAAGAAACTTGGATCAGCACTTAGAACTAAGAGTTTCTTAAGTTCCCATGAAAATTTCGACGTTTTAGTGGTAAAAATTTCTTAATTAGTTTCTTATTTTTGGGGTCTAAAATTACGTCATGGTTTGAAGTTGAGCCTTCTTATAGACAAAGGGCTTGCATTTTGCATTGATATTGTCACCACGAATAAGCCATACACATTAAAGCAAACAATTTCCAAATTTTTGCAGTCTAAACTTGATATTTACAAACGCAATGCCGTGCGAACCGTAATCTACGGACTCTTATTCTAGAAATAAAATTTCAAGAGTTTCTTAATTGTTCTTGAACGTAGTACCAGAGTTTCTTCAATTTTTGGTCTTCGTAGTCTACTAGTTTCTTATAAACAAGTTTCGTATAAAAAAACAGCTACTTTAGCTGACCGTTCTCTCGACCGATATCGTCAAATATGATACCCTTGGTTAGACCGTGGCTTGACCAAAATACCAAAATTGCAAAAAGTATACCCTTGGCTAAATTAGAAGTCTGAAAAAGTATGCGCTTAAGCGCGGCACATCTTCAGGTACCTTTACTGTGGAAGAGCCCCCCGTGGTTGAGCGGCAGATTCTGTGTTGAAAGAAGAAACGACCATATCCTTTGAGACCGTCCATAAAACATACAGCAAGCTCTGTCGTTGCAGGCACTGTAGTCTATAAAAGTGGTGTTAAGTGCGTCAACTAAATTTCCCATGGTGACGAAGAACAATTGAAGGACCTTGTCTGAAGTTAGTTACATTAGGCTTAAATGCAGCAAGCAAGTGGACAAAAGAGGATCTTCCGTAATTCACTGCTGTACAAACTTAGCGCTTTGTGAATGCCAGTCATCCAAATATACAGCCTGCAAAGGCCTGCCTTGTTATCATATTACATCGTACCAAATTTTGCAGAGAAGCACTTCATTTTATAGTGAGGAGCAGTTGAAGATTTACGTTCATCTTATAAAGTGGACTGCGATACGACAGGTTGGTCGCGTTGGCTTTGAACATCGTGCACATATCGAGGTAAGACTTCAATTTTGATATAAAACATACGAGTTATATTTTATTTTCATTCTGAAATATCTATACAGGTTCCAAGGCTCGAGCATTTTTGATTTTTCACAAAGTAAAAGTTAAGACGGTTAATAAGTCTAATTTACAACCTATGTACAGAGTTGAAGGACCGAAGAGAGAATAAGAGGAGAAAGGAATCACATTTACGCCTCCATCGATAATTTTTGTTTGAATATTTTTGGGGAGGGTGATACAGTTTAGCCCCCCCCCCCACAATGGGACAATGCTTTGTGTTGTGACCCTTCCACGGGGGGGGGGGGTTCTTGACCAACGTTTGGGCAGGGGTCTGCCGCGAGCATATTCAAAATGGTACAGTAGGCTAGACTAATTTTTACGAAAATGGTACCCTTTTTGCTAGACCAAATTTGACCATTTCCTGGACCAATATTGTCAAATTTGTACGAAATATGATATCATGACCGTTCGCAAGACCAATATTGTCAAAAATGATACCCTTGGCTAGACCGTTGCGTTGTAGGCCAAAATTGCAAAAAAGTATACCCTTTGCTAGACTAGAACATGACTAGAAGTCCAAAAAAGTATGCCCTTGCTCGCGGCACATCCCCAGGTACCTTCAATATGGAAGAACCCCCCCCCCCCCCCCGTGGACCCTTCACAGTTTTTAATAAAGGTACCGTGAAATAGCTTTCTCAAGTACTTAGAGGCTAGCCTATTCAAGGATATATAAGTTAACGTGGCTGCTGCCTCTGAACTTGTTGGGGAGACGAGATACGCTTCACCCGAGGAAACCCATGCTTCCCCCCGTGCAGTAGGTTAAAGCTCATGCGCAGTAGTGTTTTGGGGTTGAAGCTCTGACGGGCGCATGCGCTTTGACCCACTGCACGGGGGGACACGTAAGTTTCCTCGGACAAAGCGATCTCATCTCCCCAACAAGAACATACAAGTGCTTATTAAACCATTAAACGTTGTATGCTGCACCAGCTGTCAGAACTGTAAGAAAATTTTACACCCATCTTTTTTAAGACTGGAAGATGGAATCCTACAGCAAGTGAAGCATTACGGAATATGAGGCGAAACGAAGCGTTACCGAATATGAGGCCAAACGCGTAAGATATCGCAATCACAAAGTAAAATTTATCTTACATGCCATGTCAAGCTTATCCTAGATAATCATAGTTTATCCATTTAAAGTCTGTGTTCTCTATGATAAAGTCTGCTAATTTCGAAGTAAACACAAATTATCTGCGAAGACAAGTTTTAAATTGCTCTATTGAGATCATGTGTCCTTGATATCAAACTGTACTTGTCGCTTCGGCTCGGATAAACCGATGCAACAAGATTGTGACTATTTTTACGACTACTGTAATGTTAGATAGTTGAAGTGAAGATGAAGTCACAGTTTTTAGCGCCAAGCGCTGCGATGGCAGATGTATGTTTCAACAACAGCTACACTAATTTGTTTACAAGGAACCGCTTATAAGATACTGTAGACTAATTTTTACAAAAGTTAGAAACAGTACTACGTAGCCTGCGTGCAGCCTGCGTGCAGCCTCAACACTCCTCGAAATGTTTTTGAGGCTGCACGCAGGCTAATGCTACGTGGTAGACTGATTATATGTTCGTAGGTTATCGCTATTGATAGGCTGATGGACGCTATAACTACGACTCATGGACTTACGCTTCCAGAAACGGACATGGCCTAAATTATCTGCTATTTTTTCTCGAAACCATCGACCCTAATCACCGCAAAAAGTGGTCATCCTGTCCGGAAGTGCTATACTGCAAAACAAGCTATCAGTACTTAGATGAATGTTTCTTCAAGCTATTAAAGCAAAAAACTCAAAAAAATAAGTGTCATTTTGGTTATTTGGGGGCGCAAAAGATCTCGTAAATTCATTCGCTACTTTGAGATTTTGATCGTTGGAGCAGTTCAGTCGAACGCGTTGTTCGAACGCTTTTGTTTGCCTTTGGCGGGAAGTTTGAATTGAAGAAGAATCAGCCAATCCCATCAAGTTATTTCAAGTCTTGCATCGTGATTGGTCCAGGAACAAATTTGTTCCTGGCGAGAATATTTTTGCCGTTTTGAATAAATTCAATTCAATTTTTTTTTTCAATTTCATGTATATTCTCAGCTAAAAGCTACATGTTAAACTACTATAATACGATGCTAAATTATACAGATAATGAGAACGCGTGAAATATAATTTACGTAATGCATCTAAATCGTGGAGCTGAAGAGGACATATAGAAAGAACTCTGGTAGAGCTTTCGAGCTATATGCCCTCGGTTACGTGGTTTATAGCGAGCGATAACATTTATTTAGATACGGGAAATTTTAATTATACAATCATGCTATTGGAAATACTTTTGGCTACAAATAACGATATACAAAAAATAGAGGCAGACTGAGGACAGAGGGAGGAAGAAAAAAATGATAAAGAAAAGAACCAGGAGAGAGTTTATAAACCAATGGCTTTTTAATGATTAATAAGTCTGCAGTAAAAGTTGCTTGTACCGCTTTCCGAAAATCTTTTTTGAATGAGAAGTCCTAATGTTATCTGGAATTTTGTTCCAGATTTTTACACCAAAGTTGGTTATGAGTCTACTTTTGTAATTAGTTCTGGCTACTGGGGGGACAAAATTTCCAGAAGTTGCTTGTCTGGTCTGAATGTGGTGTCTTTGACTAGTTAGTTGGAAGAGATCACTGAAAAATTGTTCACAGTTTTCTTTGGAGATGTCGTACATGAATTTGGCACATTCTAGCTTATAGGTGTCTTGCAGGTTTAATGAGTTTAGTGTCTTGAACAGTGGTTGGCTATGTTCATTTCGTTTTTTGAAGAAAATTATCCTGGCTGCCTTTTTTGATTTTTACTTAAAGGATCTAGTGAGTTTTGATACGCTCCTCCCCAGTTTATGATAGCATAGTTAATATATGGAGAAATAAAGGCATTATATATATTTTGCAGGATATTGTTTGGAACAAAGTGCCTCATTTTAGCTAAGATACCAATGCTTTTTGCAACTTTAGTGTTAACATGTTGGATATGCTGCTTCCAAGTAAGGTTATTGTCGATTAGAAATCCAAGATATTTAGCATAGTTAGTTTCATTTAGGTTGTCACCATTTATACATAGTTGAATCTTTTTAGGTAAATTTTTCTGTCTTGGCTTGATTATCATGAAATTGGATTTATTTGTATTTAGGCTTAACTTGTTTGCTAAGAGTTAGAGTTTTGAGTTTTGAGAAGAGTTAGTCCATAAGGCCCTCAACTGGAGCGACAACAACAACATCAATTCACTTCAATTAGATGAGCGTAAGTTGAGGGTCCTTGTGTAGTGAGGCTAGCTACGTGGATTGGATAAAAGCTAGGAAACGTCATGCACAACTTGGATTTTCCAGGTAGGTCACTGAAATATGTTTGAGATTCCACATCCATAGCAACTGTTCTGACATTGTTTTGTGTGTGAATTATGTTGCTACTTGTTTTTCAAATCTTCCTCGGTAATCTGGAAGCTCTTCTTGTACAAAATAAATTAACTCTGGAAATATAAGAAGCAACCTACCAACCCAGGACCTAAGTTTCTATCAAAATTTATGTATTCGCGGCTGCGACCCCTTTTCACGACACTTAAGTTGTGTAAGCAGTGCTCGAAGTAAATTTGCCTGAAATTTTCTGGCTGCAAAGTTATAGGATTTTGACCACTGCGCCACTTAAAGAGCCATTTTCAGCCAGCGTCCTTTGTGGGCATGCTACAATTTCAGATTATCTGAAAATCAGATTTGGCCTTAGCAGAAACTCACAATCCCGTGGAAGAAAAACAACACAGTGAGTAAAAATATGATTTTTATCTTAATATAGGCCGCATCAACGGTGCATTATTGCCCATGGTCTGTCTCAAGTTAGATGTCATCAGCAAATGCCCGCAAATAGCAAGACTTAAAGTGCTTTGCAAAGGAATTTCGCGTTATCGCAAATCTCAGGTGACATCTATGTAAGACGGACTTTGAAAGCTTTTGCCATCATGGCAGACATAATATTTGCAGATAACTGTTTCGCCTTTGCACTCTATTTGTTCAGTAACAGTAACCTTTCAGCTAGAGACCTTCTGTCTGTAAGATGTCCTCAATATAGTAGAATGTTAATTTCTTGTTTGCAACTACCGACATCAGATGACGGAATTTGGTATATTACACCGCAACTGTTTATCATAACAGTCGTGATTTGAAATAGTTTTATCAACTGCCGAATTGGAGACCTGCAGTCAATTAGAATATGTCCTGTACTTATCCAAGTCTCACTTTCTTTCATCAGTCGATTGAGCCATAAAAACGCCCTTTATCTGAAAGAAATCTGAAAGAAATCATGAAAGAAAGTGAGACTTGGACAAGTCCAGAGATGTCCCAAATCTTTAAAAACATCAGTGTAAACTGCTATAGCCTATTTCTTAGAACTCAATGACTTGAAACAAACTTTTGCTACTTTGCTATAATTCTACCGTAAGATCTTTCTAAAATCTTCAATATTTTAAAGATTAGAGGTTTTTTCATCTTCTTCGAGAATTCAAGAAAATGTGAAACAGTGCAAAATTTATTATATTACATGGCCGGTGGAGAACGAAAATTCTTGCAAAAAAATCTGCTCGCCCTGTATCAAATTATTGCAAAAAAAAACCAACTGTCCGTCACCCTTTCCTTAAAAAAAGTCGCCCGTATTCATGAACAACAGATTTTGCAAAGTACCACCGATGAATTAGCCAAAGACAATAAACAAATCAAGTCTTGCCCTTACGAGTCTTTGTCAACGAAAAAATCGACTTTGAAGATGAAAAGAAATGACTGATGAATCGTTCTTGCAAACGACTGACAAGGACATTTTGGGTCATTTTCATACACATCCTTCCAAGCATTTCTCAACTTGCAGGATTCACAATTTTGTCCTCAAAATGAGCCATTTTATATTTCAAACTTCATCTTGAGCTCATAAAAAGTTACTGCCTCTTTCATATTGCTTTGTAAAAAGTGTTGACCCAGTTCTGTACAAGCTCAAAAAGTGTTATAAAATGAAATTTGCGTGCACTGTCCCTATGCTTGTTGTGGATGCATAGAATAGTTTCAAGAAAACCATAGTTTATGAATGTCTACAATATTGCATCAAGCACAAGTCTTTCTGACATTTAGAACTTTGATGTCTGAATATATTTAGAACTTTGACGTCTAGAAATATGCGGTAATTTTGATTATATTGTAGCCTCCTGCGCGTGCAGCCTCTTTCCCGGAGGAACAAGGACATATTTTTTAAGACAATAGCATGAGTTGCTTTTGATTGACACCACAATTCAAAGCGATTAGCGATCATAGACAAAGGAAATTCTCTCAACCAGTAATTCAAAACACAAAGCCGCTAAAGTTTCTCTGAAACCCATGTAGCTAGCTCGCTCGTTGTGCATTCCAGAAATTGTTTCAAAGAGCAAACAAGCATAGATCGAAAGAAGAAGGATGTATCTACGCATCTGCCTCGGTCATTTTATTTCTTTGGTTCATTCTCTTATTTTTTTGGGTGTAATTAAATCACTTACTGCTCAGCTCCAGAACCAAAGAAATAAAATGCCCGAGGTATATGTGAAGATACCCAATCTTAGTAGCCCCAACCTTCAGATGTGCCAGAATATACTTTAGAATGAGCTCCACCTCGCCAAATTCAAAGAAAGCAACATTGATGAAAGGGACTGCAACTTTTTTGCAAAAAAAGAGGAAACACTGAAGTGCACAGGCCAGGTATATAACGCGGACCACACGGACTTCACGGCGGTTCACGTTTCAAGTTTCAAGACAATCTTTCGAATTGTCAACAGAGACAGGCTGTTGGAATTTTTGTAACATTAGATCGTTAGATGAACACCCAACCCAAAACCGTTATCATGCTGCGCCCATTCCGGGGGGGGGGGGCACTAAATATATTTTGGGTACGGGGACGGGCCATCGGGTAGGGCATCTATTTTCACAATGTTGGCATAAAGAATGAAAAAAAAATATATTGGTATAAGGTCGTGTATATTTTTCAAAGAAATGATATAAGAAACGAGTATGCTCTTTAAGCTTGGATGGCAGGTCCCCTACCAAACTCTGGTCAAGTGTACCCCCTGGCGCCCATTATATTGATAGTATAACTGTGATTCAGCTCGCCAATAAATAAAGAGGAGACAGACAGAGATCGAGTGAAACAGAAGTCACTGCTACTTTTTTGTTTGGAAAACGTAAGTTTATGCGAATTTTTGTGCACATCAATTTGAGATGCACGTATTTTTCGTAAAAAACTGCATATAAGAATTTAAAACTCTTGCATGTTTTTCTTTATTCTCGCTTGTTTCCTGTATCATACACGTATTTTTTTTACAAGAAACTGCCCACGAGAAACTCAACTCTCAGATCGCCAAAAAATTAAGAAACTCCAGTACTGGGAAAATTTAAGTTAAGAAACTATTCATTTTGATAAAGGAAGTCCTTAACATATTTTTACTTTGTTTTCACTTGTTTACTGTATCATATTACTTGGAAGGTACTTGAGTAATGTCTAAACATTGGAAATGCTTAAAAAACATTGTTTTGAAATGTTCCACGAGGGCACAGGTAGCGAAGATGGAGATTGTTATGGAACCTCCAAGAAACTCGTAAGAAACTCTGAGTACTCAAAATCTGATAATTTTAAGAAACTTCAGTACTGGGCCATGCCAAATTCTTAGTTTCTTATTAAAAATACTCGTATGCGTATTATCCGGTAAGTACTTGAGTAAGGTCTGAACATTGGAAATGCTTCAAAAGGCATTGTTTTGAAATGTTTGAAATGTTTCAGGTAATGAAGATGACGGCACATAGGTAGTGAAAATGAAGATTGTTATGGAACCTCTAAGGAACTCGTAAGAAACTTTGACTACTATGAAAATCTGATAATTTTAAGAAACTTTCAGCACTTGGCCAAATTCTTAGTTTCATATAAAAAACGAGTACTATCGGATCGGGTAAGTACTTGAGTGCTGCTAAAACATTGTGGAAAGGCTTCAAAGCACCTTGTTTTGAAATTTTCAGGAGGGTACAGATCTGATAATTTTTAAGAAACTTTCAGTACTAACCCAGATTCATAGTTTCTTAAAAAATACGTGGTACTAGCGTCGTCTGTCAGGCTGTTGCTACGGAGCCGTGGCATGGAGCAGCATTTCTTCATCCGAACTTCAAGCACTTCAAACATCCCTGTCTAAGTGCCCCGGTGACAGGTCAGATCGATGGGCAAATCACTGCTTAAAATCACGTACACTCTCGGAAATAATTACATTCTAATCACAATTTAATCATATTAATCACAAATTAATCACATTAATCATACAAAAATCACATTAATCATACAAAAATCACATTAATCACGAATAGTCATCAGTCATATTAATCACAAGTTGTGAATCTTTGACCACGTTTATTTGCTTTCATTTAAAGAATTAGAATGTCCTTTTCACCGTTTCCCCAAATTAATGTGAATACACTGCCAAATAGCCTAAACAGCACAGCAGCGCATGATTCTGATGACCCTGCGATTGAGCAAAAATGAAGCCTCGTCCTCGTGCCAAGGTCACTAGGAAGACCATGTCGTTGCTGCTGTACATTCGACTGCCCAGTTGCCAAAAATTCTTTCAAATGACTTGAATTTGAATTTACTGTATGTGAGGTTACGTTGCTCCAGATAGTTACATTGCCACCATTGACGAATCACTGCACTTTTTAAAAGGAAATTCCAAATTTTGATTTTTGCTTGTGACGTGTTACAAAAAAACTCTGCCAAATTGGCATGATTGTCTATGATTTGATTTATGAAACAGCTGACAGCCATGTTTGCTCTATCTCGCCCCATCTATACAATTTTGATAGCATATGAACTTATTTGAGAGCATTTTGAAATATGTGATTAATATTTCAGAATGAATAATCACAAATTAATCACTAAAAATCAAATTAATCACACAAAAATCAAATTAATCACAAAGTAATCACTGGTGATTATGAATCTCGTACATCATTTTCAGGAGTGATTTGCCCCTCGGGTCAGATACTCACCGGGGTCCTAGTGACCATAATATATGGCCAAATTTTCACCGGGGAGCTCCAATTATGTAACGAGGACGGCATAATTATTGGCGGGGAACTGTTTCTACAATGACATACTTTCTCAAAATTCTCCCCGAGGTTCGCCAATTTTCAGCCGAGGTTTCACTCGTGAGGCACGTCTTATCCGGGGACCTATTTTGCTGAAAAAAATGCAACGAGGAAATCACCGGGGTAGAATGTACTGGGGCACTTAGACGGGGGTGTCTTCAAGGCCTTCAACGTTTCCCTAATGTAGCCTGCGCGCAGCCTCGACAATAAGGGCTAAGTTTAGAATCTTGCAACTTCTTTTTTTATATAAAACTGGTTTATAAGGCAGTACGTTCAGGAACAATTAAGAAACTATAAAATGGTATTTCTAGAATAAGAGTCGGTATATTACGGGTCTTGTGGCATTGCATTTGTAAATATAAAGTTTTGACTGCAAGAAATGGGTAACTTTTACCTAAATGTACATGGTTTATTCGTGGTGGGTGACAATATCAATGCAAAATGAAAGCCCTTTCTCGATAAGAAGGCTCCACTTCGAACCATAGTCATAACGCAATTTTACACCCTAAAAAATAAGAAACCAATTAAGAAACTTTTACTACTAAAACACCGAAATTTCCATGTGAAATTTAGAGTGCTGATCCAAGTTTCTTATGAAAAACGTGTTTTCGCTTTGATCGCTCTATCATGGGCTTTCATAGACTTGCTCCAAGTCTATTTCTTTTTTCGTCAGTGATTCTTCGTTAGTAATTTATAAGTAATGCGAAGGAGCATGCAGATGATTGAAAACGAAGCTGGACGGGGGTAGGAAGGAGGGAGAGGAACTCCTTCCTTTTGCTCCCGTACCCCCGTCGCATGCTCCTTCGCATTTCCTCTCTATAAATTGCCAACTAAGAATCACTGACGAAAAAAGAAGTTTGGAGCAAGTCTAGGGCTTTCAGGGAGCTTCCGGCTATTTGCCTCCCAGACCAGAGAAAGCATTTTAAAGTTATTGTTATCTTTGTTTTCTATATTTTGCCTCTGCAAACGGTGGGTGTCCCTAAAAGTACTCTCCTGCCCCGGGGGGGGGGGGGGGTCACTCCTATAGTTTCCTATAGTATCATGCTCGTACAAAGGTTCAACATATGCACCCTAAACGCTGACCTGTTTTAGCGAAATACATACCCTAATCGCGGAAAATTTTCTTCAGAACATACCCTTTCCCGCGTCAAAATAGAGCTTCTCAATTTCAGGTACCCTAATCGCTGACAAGCCAGTTATAAAAATTGCTAATATTGCCGGTGTGATTTGAAGAGGAGTACCCTGGGTTCCAGACTTTCTAAACCGACTCTAAAATATAATTTTATAGATACTACCACAGTGGCTTGGCCAATGTAAATTAAGTGGGGGTATTGAAATGAGAGGGTCTTGGGGCGAAGCCCTCAGAAAATTTTTGGGACACGCCCTTTACTTTGGCTGAGAATGCATCTCCTAATATCATGCTTACCAATAGCGACAAGGTAACTTTGTTAGTTTTGTGACAGTTGTCCAATATAAGTAGAGCACGAGGAAAATTTTTGGAGAAACATCTTTTACTTTGGCTTAGAAAGCATCATGCTTGCCATTAGTGGCAAGAAAACCTTTGTAGTTTTGTGACATTTATCCTATACATAAAAAATTTTTAGCGACAAGGTAACTTTGTTAGTTTTGTGACAGTTGTCCAATATAAGTAGAGCACGAGGAAAATTTTTGAAGATACATCCTTTACTTTGGCATAGAATGCATCCCCTGATTCCATTGTTGCCAGTGCCAAAATGGAGGCTTTGACATTTATCAGAAAATTCTTACCCAACCTATGCCAAGCCAATTTCTCTTCGGTTTTAGAGAATCTCGAGAACCATTTGAAAAAAGTGGTGGGGCAATGACCCCCATACCCATACCCCCCGTGGCCATGCCACTGTACTGCCATGATGTTGATAATGTTAAAATGGTGTTACAACTTACAGATGCTATTTCATGCTCCCGAATTCCTACCCCATCTTGTGCTGGTCTGCTTTTCAAGTTCTTTGACTCGTTACAAATCCTGTTTTAGAAATTTTGATTAGAATATCATTGCACAGGAGTTTAGGAACTTATCAAATGCAAAATAATTTTTTGAAATTATGGTCGATTTGGCAGGCCCCTAAACACAGGCCCACGCGGGCCCGTGCCTACTTTGAAGAAAGACACCCTTTCCCGCGTTTTTTGTACGCGCATGATAACACATCAGGTACAAAGTGCCCCCCCCCCCCCCCCGGGTCTCCTGCCTGCTTGAAAAATCATCAAAATTTGATTACATGGCTGATCCTCAAATTTCTCTGTTGTGGTAAAACGTCGGTAAATAAAATGCATGGGTAAGTCATGGGTATGTTGTCACCAGTGACATTTCCTTGGTACGCCTCTCTCTGTGATACTACTTTGCCCACGGGGGGGGGGGGGGGAGGGGGGGTTCTTCCATAGTAAAGGTACCTGGGGATGTGCCGCGAGCAAGGGTATACTTTTTCGGACTTCTAGTCTAGCCAAGGGTATACTTTTTTGCAATTTTGGCCAGCAACGGTCTAGCCAAGGGTATCATTTTTGACAATCTTGGTCTAGCGAACGGTCATGATATCATATTTGGCACAAATTTGACAATATTGGTCGAGGAAATGGTCAAAATTGGTCTAGCCAAGGGTACCATTTTTGTAAGAATTGGTTCAGACAATGGTCAAATTGGTCAAGCAAAGGGTACCATTTTCGCAAAAATTAGTCTAGCCAACGGCACCCTTTTGAAGATACTCGCGGCAGATTTCGCAAATTTCCCTACCCAAAATTTGGCCAAGGCCCCCCCCTCCCGTGACTTTGCCATACATTGTTCTGATTGTTTCGCATTGAGATTGATGCTAGACATGCCTTCCGCCTTCACAGCTTTTTCTCACTTGTTGAAAGAGCGGCTAATAAAACACACACTGAAAATAGGTTGGGAATGTCAAAACAATACCTCAGCAATTTTGGTATGTCAAATGGAAACCAAGATACCGCAGCTTGCAAGATTTTTAGCTGGAAAAGACAAAGCAAAAAGCGAAGGACGAAGATTTTGTAGCATAGTTTTACAGAATCCATTGGTCAGTTTCACTTGACAAGAAGGTTTGTCCGTTTAATTTCCTCACGTGCCTGCGTTGCTGCATACATTTTGAAACCCTCTGCAAAAAGACAGGCCACAACTTGTTGTATCAGGAAAACTTGAAGGAATAGACATGCACACTGATCGTCAAGGATTCATATTATGTCATAACATCATTTGAAGTTGGTGAATACAGGGTTGATAAATACTAATTTAAAACACCTATATACATTGTAACACAATTATTTACAAATTAAACATTTACATCCATCCTTTGCCATCCCATTCTGCTGCGATCCCCCTTTTAAAATTCTCAACCAGCTCTTTTTAGACTTTTAGTTAATCATTTTGAGCGTTCCACTGGAGACTTCCTCTAAACAAAAGGGAATTTAGTCCACAAGAGTTGCTTCATAGAAGTATAGGAAACGGACCAACTAGGCCTTCCTTCAAATGAGGCCAATATTTGAAGAATTATCAATTAGATGTGATTATTATTATTATTATTATTATTTCACATGTTTAAGGAGGGTAGCCCTTCAGCAATGCTGATTTTCAAGGGGCCCTCCATATTTTTTCAAGGGGCCCTCAATAGCTGACCTTTCATAACATTGTACGGGCTGAAGCCTATAGCTTGGTTCACATTCTGTCGCTGCAGTCGTTGGATTGTTTCGCGAACGACTCGAAATACCCTTCAAGCAACCATTTCCTTCATCAAAAATATCAAAAGGTTTTCAGATTTGATTTAAGCATAAAACAGCAGCAACCTGTACGAAAATGCAACGCTAGGTAATAGCCATGTACAAGCCTTGTAGTTATGGCCTTGCACAGTGCCGTCGAGAGAGAGGCCGGGCAATGACAGGGCAGGAAAGGCACTGGAAAATGATTTGGACCACGCCTCTTTATCCTTTGGCCTCGCCCTCCTAATCACTTGTAAAACTGCTTGTAGAATTTATTTAAAATCTTAGTAGACCCGCGGGCCTGAAAACGTACTGAAAGAAAACTACAACAAAGAAAAAATACATACCTTATTTTTTGCGGACCCTATAGGGCCCTGGTAATTAACCTGGCTAACCCCCCTCTCGCCGGTCCTGGCCTTGCAACCTTGTTCTTAGCCCAGAAAAGCCTCGCTAACCTTGTAAATGGCTCGAAAAATGCCAATAATTTAACCTAGGCTAGCGCAAGGTTAATCTTAGCCCTGTGGAGACCTTGTGTTAGACTGGTTATAACTTGGAATCTTACTCATAGCTTTGCAATTTTCTTCAAAGGTTAACACAAGGTCAGGACAAGGTCATAATCCCCTCTAAAAGGCTAAAACTTGGCCTGTACAAGGCCAAGTTCAGCCAAGGGTGCCTACCTTATAGGAACTGTGTTTAATCTAAGTGCTGTTTTCGTGACCCAGTACACAGAGTCTGTCCTGTCAAGGTCCAGATGACCTATGAATTTCGTGGTTTCACGTTATACGAGAACTGTTATACGATATTACCACAGGGAACCACACAGCGTGATTTTGATTGGTCAACAGATTAACAGGACACCAATTACTCTGTGTAGTGGGTCACGAAAACAGTACTGGGAATAAACACAGTTCCTACAAGGTAGGCGCCCTTGGTTCTGCCTTATATTTTTTGTGCAGGAACATTTCCATTTTATTTGTAGCGTTTGTGCTGGGCGCCTTGCAAAGCACAAATCTGGCATACTATAATAATTTCCAAGATATTTTCGGTGTTTAACCTATTTGAGAATATCTCGAAGTGCCAATTTTCTGCTGCAAGGAACAAGGGCAGATTTTGTAATACAATAGCACGAGTTGCTTTTGTTGACACCTCAATTCAAAGCGATTAGCGATCACAGACAAAGGAAATTCTCTCAACTAGAAATTCAAAACAAACAAAGCAGCAAAATTTTCTCTGAAACCCAGGTAGCTAGCGCGCTCGTTGTGCATTCCAGAAATTATTTTTAAGGGCAAACATGAGCATAGATCGAAAGAAGAAGGATATATCTACACATCTGCCGCGGGCATTTTATTTCTTTGGTCCAGAAGCTGAGCAGTAAATGTTTTGATAACACCCAAAAATATAAGAGAATTGAATCGCCTCCTAAACGGCTTTTGAACCAAACAAATAAAATGCCCGCGGCAGATGTGTAGATGCATCCTTCTTCTTTCGATCTATGCTCATGTTTGCTCTTAAAAACAGTTTCTGGAATGCACAACGAGCGAGCTAGCTACCTGGTTTTCAAAGAAGCTTTTGCGGCTTTGTTTGTTTTGAATTGCTGGTTGAGAGAATTTCCTTTGTCTGCACTCGCTAATCGCTTTGAATTGACGTGTCAACAAAAGCAACTCATGCTATTGTATTACAAAATCTGCCCTTGTTGCTGCAAGGTAGACTTGCCCCATGTCTATTTGGTCACTTTCAGATCAATTACAGTCCATTTCATCAACTGTAATATCTGAAAGTATACTACGAAACATATCAAACAAACGAAACGAATATATTTCGCTTTTCCCTTCAATTTTTTGACGGAATAGACTTGGGGCAAATCCAGTCTGTTTGGTTTTTTAGTGTTTTTGGTCGCTATGATTGTTTATTGCAACAAATCCAGCAATTTCAAAGTTCTTTGTTGAAGTGTGGGCAGAGACGTAGGAACTGCGGGCACTGGGGGCACGTGCCCCCCTAAGATTTTGCAATAAACAAAGAAATGCCCTTTTCATTTTCAGGAAATACCTCTTTAGCTTAATGAAAAAGTGCCCTAGAAGTGTCGTGCCCCCCCCCAAGTTTGAGATGCTTCAAATGCCGCTGAGTGCGGGAGGGTTTTTTTCAGTAGGCCTACAACAAAAAGGTTGCAATGGTAAAATGCCAAATGTGCCCATAAAAATGTACTCACTATTTGAGAAATCGTACAACAAAAAGCGTAAGACCAACTTGAAAAAATAAAAATCCTTTGCTTGGCTGAGGGTTCGACTTAATTTAAGAATTTATATTTTTTGAAAACTTGAGAAATGGGACTTTTGTAGCCAAGTCATTAATTAATCATGATCATGATTTCAGAAGGAAATAATCCGCCAAAAATTACGAGAACAATCTAAAGAATTCTCAAACAGTGGATAATTTTTTCTGAATTACCCAGTAGACACTAAAATGTCTCAAAAAGTACTCCATTTCATTACCATAGTAAATCCACGGAATTAAAAGTAGCTTAGCTAGGGGGGAGTCCCGGCAACACCCAATAGTGATAAAGCCTTTTGTATTTTGGTGAAGGCGCGCAGGGATCGCAGAAGTAGAATAGGCCTAATTGGGTCCGCGACCCCTTGTCATGACGCTCAAATGATGGGGCTCTACCGCATATCGAACCCTGTCCGCCTGACCGTTCTGGCTGCAAAATCAGTGAATTACACCACTGCGCCACAACACCTGGTATTTTATGTTCTCGGTCGATAAAAACAGCGAACTGTCTCTATTTCTTGTCAATTCTGCTGGTGAAATGAATAGAAATATGAACTTGATACATTTATTCTCCATGTACAATATCTTAGTATAGATACTGACAAATTCGTAGCGTTTAGCGTTCACATTCATGGGCCACAAACACCTAAAGACAAATTTATTAAAATCTTCAAATTCATCAAGGAAATAGTTGGTGGGTTTTTGCCTTGGCCAATATTATTTTCAATGCCAGTCATGAAACGTTAAAAGATGTTCTCATTTTTCAGGTAACCAAATATGGAGGCCGACAAAGAAACAAAGAGCAATGATCAATCGTGTGGTATATGTAGCTGGAGGCCAAAATGTCTACAAATTTTTGCTGGACCAAAATCATTTTGTTTTCTGCTGTGCCTCATCTTGTTTTGTCAAAGTAAGTCGTAATATTGAGTGACTAAAGGCTGTTGGAGAACCGACATGCATTTCAGACCTATTCGTAAAAGTGGCCTTCTGCATGAAAATAATTTTCTGGTGTCGCTCAAGAGTGGCTGATTCAAAGGAGGGGGGGGGCAAGTGGTGGCAGTTGGCCCCCTTCGAGAAGAAAATTCGGCCTATAAAAAGAACCTGCTTTTGAGGACAAAGATTGTCGAATTAAGGACGAAATAAACCGATTTTTGGGACATATATAGGACCATCGTCTCCATACCTACATGCCCACCCTTGATAACTTCCAGCAGGAATTACATTTTCTATTTACGTAGCTTAAAACTATCGTTGAAATGAAATTTTACTTGCATTCTTTCTTCTATTAGCAATGGCTGCTGGTGGATTGCTGTCAGCTTCCCTTCGCGACATCGAAAAACAATTTGGTTTCACAAGCAAGCAGTCTGGCTTCATTCTTATTTCAAATGATATTGCAGCTTTACTCGTAGTTCCCCTTGTGTCGTTCCTTGGCGAGAAGGGCAATAAACCAAAATGGATTGGATATGGGACACTTCTTTGTGGTAAGAATACGGACAATAACGCACCGTTGATTCTCAGTTTTACTTTTAATTTTGTTCAATTCATTTTATATTATTAAGGCACAGTAGCCCTGTTAGTTCATCAGAACTGCTTTTCAGGGGGCCGTAACTTTCAGGGGGCCGTGACTTTCACTGAAGGGCTACCATTCCTAAATAGTTGAGGATCAAATGACCTGATATGAAATTATATGGCCATTATAATGATCAAAACTGTCTTCTTGCCTACTCTACTGTATTGTTTCCCTTCCAAGGGGTTGCGAGAAAAGCTTTGACAATATTGCTTTTCATTCGTTCCTCTCGTCCCAACAAGGATTGAATGCCGCCTGATTCAAACGGCTCAAATAAAGTTTAAACTATTTTTCGCGCCTGATCTCCTATTATTAGATAGAAATTTTTCATTCCATAGCTGAATTGCGACTGTACACAGCACTGCTTTTAACTGCTTTGTATCAAATATAATTTATTCATCTTAGGTATTGGAGCTTTTGGCTGTGCTTTGCCTAAATTCTTGATAGCAAAGTATATCCCTGTTGGATCCAACGCCTTGTCTGCTCATGGTCTTTCATGCGTAATTTCAAATACTACAATCAACTACTGTGTTAATGAAGGTGCGACAACATCAAATGGGTTGTACCTTTTTGTGTTTGCGATGGGTCAGATGTTCCTTGGCCTTGGAGCAGCTCCATTATTAACGTTGGGTGTGTCCTACATCGACGAAAATGTGGATCCCAAGCAATCCCCTTTTTACATGGGTTTCATTTACGCAGCGACGTTTACTGGAGGCTCCGCAGGCCTCGTGATTGCTGGTTTCTTCTTAAGGACGTTCGTAGAGCTTGATTTGGTGAGTTAATATTCATATTTTCATAGTCATTCATTTATATTTATTCTATTCATTTAACAGAACTTTAGATTTACCCTTCTTCTTTCGTTATAAGCACGTAACTTCTCTTAAAAACCACCTTTCACTGGCACAAGGCGAAACTTTGCCCTACTAGTTTCGGGGCAACCTTTGCGGCTTTGTTTGTTTTGAATTACTGGTTGAGAGAATTTCCTTTGTCTGCAGTCGTTAATTACTTTGAATTATAGTGTCAATCAAACGCAACTGTTGCTATTGTCTTACAAATTCTGCCTTTGTTATTCATTTATCATTTTATTTCGAGTTTTCTGCCGTCGCTATGGAGTCCTTACCACAGTTCTGTTATATGTCACGTGAGATTGCGACAATACAGAATTATTCATACTTCATTTGATTTTATTCCCAAGCATTTTCATGTGACATCTAATTTGAGACACACGTTAAAGAGTCTTTATCATCCAGGTTCCTTTGTGGGCACACTACAAATTCAAGCTGTCTGAAAATGAAATTTGGCCTGAACGAAAATTACAGATTAAACTGAATGTAAGCATATATAAGCCTGTGATAAAAATAACCTTGCAAAGACAATAGGCTGTGGCACGTGCCGCACCATATTTGAGTAACCGATCGAAGTCAACAGGAAATACTGACAACTGATAGGTTACAAGTTGATAGCAATTGGCCTGAGCCACTTTTATATGCTTACGATTCCCTTTAAGCCTGGTTCTCATATAATCTCAATCCTGACGGCGACCCATCGGTGTCACTACTGCGTTAGCAAAAGTTGAACTGCCGGCGATTCGTCGGCGACCCATCGGCGACCTATCGGCGACATGTTGCCGGCAGGGCGCCGGCAACCGTCTCTCAGTGTGCATTCCCCGCTGATCCTCGTATTTGATTGGCTTGCTATGGTCACCTGATCACCAGGTCATGCAAATGATTCGCTGACGCATCGCCGGCAGTGCGCCGCCTCATGTTCTCATATAATTTTCATTGATGCCGGTGCCGCAGCAGAGTGAAAAAGTTGAACTCAGCTCAACTTTTTCGAATGACTGCGGCAGGACGCCGGCAGTCGGCGCCCCATCGGCGCTGACTGTTCTCATTAAAATTAGACTACCGGAGCAAGGTCGCCGGTGGGTCGCCGATGGGTCGCCGGTGGGTCGCCGATGGGTCGCCGGCAGGTCGCCGATGGTTTGAAGCTACATGAGAACCAGGCATTAAGGGTGCAGTAGCTGAACTGATAAAACGGTTTGTTTTTATTCATTTTTTTATATTCAGTCAAAAATTTTACAATACAAGTTACTATTTGACGCTACTTACAAAACGACTTTACGATACTACAAAAACGATACCTTGGAGAGCAAAAGTCTAATGGCAACTCCACAGCAATCACATAAAACTAAAAGTCTATCTCAAGTTAGACGTCATCGAATGATGGAAGAATTTAATTGCTCATTGAGATAGAACAGTTCAAATAAAGTGAAACTTATCCATCAGTTCAACTGCTGCAGTGTTGATGATGACACATGGTTTCCACTTATGCTAGACTTGCCCTAAGCCTATTTCGCAGACTGTAATAAGTCTATCTGAAAGTATACCACGAAACACGAAAGTATACTATTTCGCTTTTCCCTTCAATTTTTTTTTGACGAAATAGACTTGGGGCAAGTCTACACTTAGGCTAAATTTGATTGACAGTCTGAGATTTCACCGTGCGAGCAAAGGACCCTGGGTGACAATGGCTCTTTAATGCTTTATTTGCAGAAATCTACAGAAGAAAAACGGCATGAATTTCTGAACAAGAATTCTCTAACATTTGTTTCCAGTTCTGAGGCAAAGAAACATTGTTTATGTAGCGAAAGCCTGCACGGCAGTTTGCCAGTCACCTTTGAACCATAATTGTTTTTCGAAGATAATCACAGGCAGTTGTTTCTCTTCAACAGGATTATTGGGAGAAAAGCTTGATAATGTTGCTTTTTCTTCTTTCTTTTCTCGTCGAAAGAACGACAGAGTGCCGCCACTGCTGTATTCAAATAAATTCCGTGCTTGACCTCATTATACGCAGCGATACGTCTCATTTCAAAACTCCACTCACAATCTACTTACGAAGTAGCGAGAAACAATTTTAATTCAAGGTTAGGAAAGGTTTTATCTCCGGGGGGGGGGGGTACATAACATGTAAATCACTATGAAATGCTATGCTACCAGTTTACTACGCAATACCTACCGGGTGTCCCAGAAAAAAATATGCAGATTTGGTTGGGTCCAGCCGAGGGGCAAATCACTGATTTTTTTTTTCGTACACCTTCCTTAAAATCACAAAAAAAATCACATACAAAAATCACAAAAATCACAAAATCACCATACGAGAATCACAAAAATCACAAAATCATAGAAGAATCACAAGAAAAAATCACAAAAAAATCACTAAAATCACAAAAAAATCACTAAAATCACAGAAAAAAATCGTGTGATTTTAAAATCACAAAAATCACGTACGCTATTTTGAGAAGTGATTTGCCCCTCGGGTCCAACGATATGAAATATTAGAAATACAGTAGGAATATTAATTTTGACAGCTCAAATTTGCATCCACCTCCAAACCATAGAGCTTTGACCTTCTGGCCTAACAAAATTCTTGAAGCAATTAAGAATTAAAATCAAAGGAAAATTAAGAAACTGCACAATGGCCAATGGGTGACTCTAAGCAGACAAAATTTAAAATCAAAATCAAAGGAAAATTGAGAAACTGCACAATGGCCAATGGGTGACTCTAAGCAGACAAAATTTAGAATCAAAATCAAAGGAAAATTGAGAAACTGCACAATGGCCAATGGGTGACTCTAAGCAGACAAAATTTAAAATCAAAATCAAAGGAAAATTGAGAAACTGCACAATGGCCAATGGGTGACTCTAAGCAGACAAAATTTAGAATCAAAATCAAAGGAAAATTGAGAAACTGCACAATGGCCAATGGGTGACTCTAAGCAGACAAAATTTAGAATCAAAATCAAAGGAAAATTGAGAAACTGCACAATGGCCAATGGGTGACTCTAAGCAGACAAAATTTAAAATCAAAATCAAAGGAAAATTGAGAAACTGCACAATGGCCAATGGGTGACTCTAAGCAGACAAAATTTAAAATCAAAATCAAAGGAAAATTGAGAAACTGCACAATGGCCAATGGGTGACTCTAAGCAGACAAAATTTAAAATCAAAATCAAAGGAAAATTGAGAAACTGCACAATGGCCAATGGGTGACTCTAAGCAGACAAAATTTAGAATCAAAATCAAAGGAAAATTGAGAAACTGCACAATGGCCAATGGGTGACTCTAAGCAGACAAAATTTAAAATCAAAATCAAAGGAAAATTGAGAAACTGCACAATGGCCAATGGGTGACTCTAAGCAGACAAAATTTAAAATCAAAATCAAAGGAAAATTGAGAAACTGCACAATGGCCAATGGGTGACTCTAAGCAGACAAAATTTAAAATCAAAATCAAAGGAAAATTGAGAAACTGCACAATGGCCAATGGGTGACTCTAAGCAGACAAAATTTAAAATCAAAATCAAAGGAAAATTGAGAAACTGCACAATGGCCAATGGGTGACTCTAAGCAGACAAAATTTAAAATCAAAATCAAAGGAAAATTGAGAAACTGCACAATGGCCAATGGGTGACTCTAAGCAGACAAAATTTAAAATCAAAATCAAAGGAAAATTGAGAAACTGCACAATGGCCAATGGGTGACTCTAAGCAGACAAAATTTAAAATCAAAATCAAAGGAAAATTGAGAAACTGCACAATGGGTGACTCTAAGCAGACAGAATATTGTTAGCCTATGAGTAGACTACTTATCCTAAAGAATAAAGGGTCTACGAAATAAAGAGATAAAGCTTGCTACGGCTGCCCAGTTGATTATGTTAATCCTCTATTCAAATATTGTGTGAATCCCGCCTAAACAAAGGCTGCATAAATTAAGTTCTAGAAATCTGGAACTGCAGTAGCAAGCCTTCGCTCATTAATTCGTAGACCCTTTCTCCAGTTGGATAATGGGTGTTCTACTCGTAGGCTAGAATATTTTATGATCGAATATTGTTCAAATTTTATCAAGGCTAACGTTGATTTATTCGCTGTGCTTCAAGAATTTGTTGAGGCAAAATTGGCGAAGCTCTGATTTGGGGGTGGACGCAAATTTTAGCTCTAAAAACTAACGTTTCTGCTCTTTAAAGCGCCAATACCAACAAACAAATAAACGACAAACGAAGTATCTATAAACTGGCTATCGAGGACCATTTTGAAAGAGATTCGCGCCTTGATTAATGCTAAATTCACATCGCTGGAACCAACCAGAGCTGTATACTTTTTTTGGAAACCCAGTGCAATTTTACACAATATAGTAATCCTGTGTATTCTTAGAGATCATCTCGTACTTTTTAGCCAAGCGGTGTCAACCTCACCGTCGATGATCAAGCCTGGATTGGAGCATGGTGGCTAGGATTCGTAGGAATGTCAATCTTTCTTGCTGTTCTAAGTCCGTTTGTCTTCATGTTTCCAAGAAAACTACCCGGAAGTAGCTTGAAACGGAAGGAAGCAATTGAGAAAGGCGAAATCAAAGGAAACGACGAGAGAATCGAGGTTGATTTCAAAGGGTTTCTAAATGCTACTAAATACCTGATAAAGAACAAGATTTATATCCTTGCACTTATTGGAGTGACTTCAACGACGGTAATCGGTGCTGGTTTTGGTTCAGCATTTCCAAAGTTCCTCGTTCTCAAATTTGGAGCATCGACTGATCTTGCAGGTATTGCAGCTGGTATAGCAGTCTTGCCAGCAGTGTTAAGTAAGTAATTTTTACCTCCTGCTAACAAGGACAGATTTTGTAAGACAATAGCATGAGTTGATTTTGTTGATACCTGAATTCAAAGCGATTTGCGATCGCAGACAAAGGAAATTCCATCAACCAGTAATTCAAAACAAACAAAGCCGTCAAAGTTTCTCTGAAACTCAGGTAGCTAGCTCGCTTGTTGTGCATTCCAGAAGTTGTTTTTAAGAGCAAATATGAGCAAAGATCAAGAAGAAGAAGGATATATCTACACATCTACCTCGGGCTTTTTATTTATTTGGTTCAAAAGCCGATTGGGAAGCGATTCAATTCTCTTATTGTTTTGGGTGTTATTAAAATACCTACTGCTCAGCCTCTGAACCAAATCAAAAAAATGCCCGAGGTAGATGTGTAGATATATCCTTCTTCTTTCAATATATGCTCATGTTTGCTCTTGAAAACAATTTCTGGAATGCACAACGATGTACAAGCTGCCTGGGTTTCAGGGAAACTTTTGCGGCTTTGTTTGTTTTGAATTACTGGTTGACGGAATTTCCTTTGTCTGCAATCGCAAATCACTTTGAATTCAGGTGTCAACGAACATGCTATTGTCTTACAAAATCTGTCCTTGTTCCTACTGCTATATTTTGAAGTTCAAATCGGCAATGCAGTAATTTCCTGAATTTAGTATGGCGCTAACAACGCACTGTGATCCAGCTCTTTAGAAATCGTGGAATTAATCCCAAAAAATGAAAATACGAGTATACACTATTTAAGGGTTTCATCATGGCGAAGAGACGTTGAGCTATTCGATAAAACAAAAATTTCTTAAATCCGTCTTATAAATCCAGAGATATGATTTTTTAAAGTTTGACTAAATTGCGAACTGTTGTTTACATTGCAATTTCCGGCCTTTTGTTTGTGGTATCGTTGAAAACGCAGAAATTCAAGTTCTTGTATCTCTTCAATAAATGCACCGATTTTTTGAAACTTTGTTTGTCTTACAGATAAACACCTAAGCTATCTGAAAATACAAAGCTTTTTTTAAAATCTCAAGTTGGTATATCAATATTTGTCAAAATGGCGTATGACCTTTTTAAGCACGAAAACCAGGCAAATTATAAACATTCCGTCTGTTATAGTGAAAACAAAAAATCGAACTAAATCTAACTCTTCGAAAAAAATATTAAAATTGAATGTGATGTCTTAAGAGAATTTTTGCCAAAGGATTCGTACAGCTTCGTACAGGAAAAAAAGTTATCACACATTTGGTATGGTAGGTCCTTTTCAGTTTGTGTTTGGTTATGGTCGTACTCACTGAAACCTTGACGACCAACTGTTGATAAAGATCTTGTTCTGGTATAACATTTTCATGCTTCTTGGCTGTCGACTCGGTTTTTATCTTTATCTTGATTCCATAGTCAATGAAAATGTTAACTGACTGTCTTCAAGGGCTTCGATATGGTAGGGAAGAGGCGTCAATAGTCCGGATATGCTTGTGGCGACTTTTATTGGAACATAACTACTGCCTACATTCCCCTATCACTACTTTTCCATTCACTTATTCGCCTTAAATGCCTCTTTGTTTAAGGCAAGGCAACTTTACCTCGTTATTTCAAAACATATATTCAACTTTTAAACTTTGATAGTACGCATAGAGAGTGTCTACAGCTCACCATACTGTATATGGGATGCAGGGAGTGCTCAAATTACAGGATGATGCAACTTTACATAAACTGATATGAAACTGCAAAACAATGAAAAAAAATTTTTCTCGTAACTATGACTGACCCAAGCCGAGCCTGTATGTTTCACATGCCTCATTGAGAAGCAGAATTTTTTCTATGTTAATTTCCAAGTCAGTTCCTACCACAAAATAAAACAATGACTGTTAAAACACAAAACTGCTGGCCTGTAGTCATTAAACCATTCCAATAGCTATGTGTCACAAAATCAATCACGTTTATCACAACGAATGGCGAGCTTTGTGATTTCATAGTTGAAAACGGTGATTTAAAGGATAAAAGTACGAAGTAGAACACGAAATATACTGCGAAATTTAAGGATCTAGCTGATAAACTGATAGAGGAAAGGGGGGCTGAAGGAAGACGCATATAAGATTCAATTAGTACTCCAAAAATTGTATCAAGTTAAAGTCAAGGATGAAGCCTGCCGTGTAAAAGAAAGAGTGTTCAGTGATGAAGTAGATGAACGAGTTAAAAAACGTAGCCGACCAAGATCAGGCAGTCAATTATCATTAAAGTGAGGTGATCGATACACTAAACCGAGAAGAGGCCTTATCAAGGACATGTACAATGAGAATTAGATTATCGACCAAAAACTAAATACTTTAGAGACATAAGCTTTACTCAAGTAAAGCTAAGATAGTTGAAAGTAGTTTGCATAAACACTGTTCGTATGCGAAACAGTTCAATCATGTACAAAGCCAAAAATAATTGCCAAAAAATCAACGTTAAACCAAAAGGACCTATCATACCAAATGTGTGATAACTTTTTTTCCTGTACGAAGCTGTACGAATCCTTTGGTAGAAATTCTCTCAAGACATCATATTCAATTGTGATATTTTTTTTGAAGAGTTAGATTTAGTTAGATTTTTTGTTTTCACTATAACAAACGGAATTTTGATAATTTGCCTGGTTTTTGTGCTTAAAAAGGTCATACACCATTTTGAAAAATATTGTTATACCAACTTGAGATTTTGCAAATACCTTTGTATTTTTTGATAGCTTAGGTGTTTATCTGTAAAATAAAAAAAAGTTTCAAAAAATCGGTGCTTTTGTTGAAGAGTTACAAGAAATTGAATGTATGGGTTTCCAACGATAACGCAAACAAAAGGCCGGAAATCGCAATGTAAGCGACAGTTCGCAATTTAGTCAAACTTTAAAAAATCGTATTTCTGGATTTATGAGTCGGATTTAAGAAATTTTTGTTTTATCGAATAGCTCAATGTCTCTTCGCCATGATGAAACCCTCAATTAGTGTATACTCGTATTCTCATTTTTTGGGATTAATTCCCTGTCTGGATCACAGTGCAACGACAGACTTTGTAACACAAAATCATCAGCTTTTTTATTGAAACCGAAACTCATAGAGATCGGAGGTCAGTAATTCAAAACAAAAAAGGGCAAAGTATCACCTTGTGCATGCCAAAAGTGGCTTGTAAGAGAAATCATGAGTTTGTAACGAAAGAAGAAGGATTAATCCAAAGATCTGCTAGGCGGATTTTGTTTATTTGATTCAGAAGCCGAGCAGAAGGCATTGTGATTCTCGCATATTCATATCTAAGGCGTAAATTGCTACTCAGCTCCTGAATCAGATAAAATGAAATCCACAAAGCAGATCTTTAAATTTATCCTGCTCCTTTCTTTATAAACTCATCACTTCTCTTTAAACTACTTTTCACTAGCCTGCGTGCAGACTTTACTTTCCACTGCGAAGGAGAGCCAAGGATCCTCATAGGCTCTCCTTCGCAGTGGAAAGTAAAGTCTGCACGCAGGCTACTTTTCGCTTGCACAAGGTGACCGTTCGCCCTACTTGGTTTCAGGGCAGCTTTATGGCTTTTTTTGTTTTGAACCACACGAGTCTCTATTCTTTGCATTGAATTGATTGATGGATATGGTGCTGGGGGGGGGGGGTACTTGACTTTCAATTGTACGGGGGGGGGTGCACTCCAAGAAAACATTTTCTGACCCGGCTTTAGAAATTTTCCCTCGAAATGATAGCCGGCTTTAGAAAAAATCGGCGAAAAGCATATCCCAAAACGTAAAAATCGGCGAAAAGCATACCCCTAAACGTAAAAATTCGTCGAAAAACGATGAAATAACAATTTTGACAACCGGCTTTAGAAAAATTGCCTTCTTTTGATACCCGGCATTAGAAAAAAGAGGCGAAAACGATACCCGGAAAGGAGTGCACATGGCGTCAGCAAAATATACTAAGTCCCCCCCCCCCCTGGATATGGTGTTGTGGCGCAGTGGTGTGATCCTCTGATTTTGCAGCCAGAACGGTCAGGCGAACAGAGTTTGATACCCGGTAGAGCACCACCATTTTCCCAAAATTAGTTCAGCTGAAATGTAGTGTAGACTTGGTTTGCTCTATAAAAGCTGCAATATAATTTCATCTTTCAGTTGGTATCATGATTGGTTCAGTTATCATGAAGAAACTTCCAGTTAAAGAATCCGTTTCTGCGGCTGTCAAACTGTGCACATTTTTTTCCTTCATGCTTGCTGTATTTTCTGGAGTATTCATGATACCTGGTTGCAAAGAGCCGAACATTGTTGGAGCAGTCTTGCCATATCACAACAGGTAAACACAAGCAGATTGTTAATCAGGAGCTAGCTGTAGACTGATTACATGTTCGTAGTTATCATATCGACAGACTGATGGACTGATGGATGCGATGGCAGCAAAAACAACAACAATTCAATGAGATGAGCGTAAGTCGAGGGTCCTTGTGTAGTGAGTCTACAGAGGCTATTCAAAAGATGGTTGTTCATCAGTTGGTTGTCTGATGTGGATTGATTTTCTAAGATTGCGCTCACACGATATCGACAAAACTTGAAAACAGCAATAAATATGATTGGACAAAAATCAGTTTGCTCTACTGCATTCAGAGAAACTTTGCGACTTTGTATGTTTTAAATAACTGATTGAGAGAATCTCTTTTGTTTATAATCGCTAATTTTTAGACCATTTTCTAATATCTCCAGAGGAGTAAGTTCCTCTCCTTCGAATTACTTTTCTTCTTGAATTCATTTCACCAAAGTCAAATTTTTATTCCTCTCTAGTACCGGCCAATTATCTTTGAATGCAGCATGCAACAGTGAATGCAATTGCGACCGGTCTGCCTATAATCCGGGATGTGGCATTGATGGAAAAACATACTTTTCTCCTTGTTATGCTGGATGCCAAGGAAAGGTCGATCACAGGGTTTGAGCATTTCACTATACATTTCAAGTTTCTTTTTCAAGTGAATCTTTAAGTCGTTGTCTTGCGTTGTACTGTGGAGTAGATTTGCACCATGCGGATATTCAATAATTGTAAATGGCTTCATCCTAAAATCTACTATCTTGTATATTTCAGGGCCGTAGGAAGAAGCTTCGGATTGGGGGGGGGGGCAATTGTTCTTAAAACAATAGAGAACAATACATATAATTAATTCGTGTGACGTAGCACAATTGTTTTCAAAACTATTAGGGGTGCTTCAGCCCCCCCTGTCCCCCCCCCGCTTCCTACGGGCCTGATATTTCGAGAACGGAACGCTTTGTATAATATCATGGTCTTTTTCATTAATTATCCCTAAATCTTGTGCCTAACCTACTTATTTTTAGTTAGAAAGTATAGTAAATGTAAACTGTATTATAATTTTTTATCTGTCCCCGTTAAAATAAATGTTTCTCTCTTTTTTTGTAGCAGTTACGTTTCGTTTAATGAACCATCCTTTTCTCTCTAGTAGTTACGTGTCTTGTTATGTGCGTATTTACTGTTTTATGTTGCCATGAGGTAGACGTAGTTTTTCGCTCCAAATGGTATTGTTCTAGTTGTAGGGTATAGTATTTTGTAAGTAGTGTAATAAGTAATACCTATTGTAAGTTATTAAATGGAATGCATAAAAATACAGACAGACCAATGATGTTAGAAGCTTTAAGAATTTGCTTAGCAAAAGTTCACTTCTCACCTTTTACAAAATTTAAACAAAAACAGGCTTGTTTGATAATTTGTATTTCTTATTTATCTTTCAACAGGTCTACGCAAATTGCAGTTGCATTCCTGATGTGACGAATACAGGGAAAATACGGAAGCATCTATTCTCAGGCCAATGCGACAGAAAATGCAAAAACCTATATGTATTCCTTGCTCTTGTTTGCCTGTTTGCTGTCGTGGCATTCTTGAAAGCTACTCCACATAAAATGATCATACTGAGGTAATGCAAAATATTCTTAAACCCTATTGTTCCGGGGGGGGGCAAAAAATGCCCCTCACCCAAATTTTTAATTTTAAAACAGAAGAGAGGAAATGGAGAAATGAGTTCAAACATCCATAACTTTTCCTAATTTTTAATTGGCAAGAAATTTTTAATTGCAAGAAATACTTATAACGTAGAATAATCTTTTAGTAGCGACAGAACAGCGTTTAAAGCATTTCAATTGGTCCACTTACTTTTTTTCCATAATAGATTGCGTTGGGTCACTTTTTCTGGGTCACCCGATATATTACAAGCAAAGTGTTGTATCGTAGAAACTAAATTTCTATGTGTTTAACTAAAAACTATCTTCTAGGGAAGTTCCAGAGAACCAGAGATCTTATGCACTTGGTATCCAGCTATTGGTTGTACGTCTTCTAGGATTCATACCAAGCCCAGTCATTATCGGTGCTGTAATTGATTCAAATTGTATTCTATGGTCTGAAACGTCATGTGGCAAAAGAGGCAGCTGTCTTGCTTATCAGAATTATCAGTTCTCCATCAACATGGCAGTGTTCAATGCTGCTTGTGCAGGTAAAATTTTTCGTGTTTGTTTTTTTTTTGCTTTTTAGCTGTCTGCTACCGGATGAGTAAACAAAGTTATAACGTTTCAAAGCCTGTATTTTGTTACCTCTTCATAAGATTTCTTAAAACTGGCTATCATTGTGTGGAAAAATCCTATATCAACGCACATAACAAACTTTAGTTGGTTTAAATCGGTTGTTTTGTTTCATAGTTATGAACGATTTTATAAAACTTTTGTCAATGATTTTTGAATTTTCTTAAACAAATCATTGAATATTGTGAAAATGCTTACCAGCTAAGAAGAAGCTTAGCTTAGCATGCTTTGGTGGTGAATTAGATACGAGCAAGGAGTAAAAAGCCAATTGTGACAACGCACAATGAAGTTGTCGAGGAAATTTAAATTCTGGACCAAAGATGTGAAAAATAGTGCAATGAACAAAAAAAATGCATTTTCCCAAAAAGAATAGATTTTCTGAAAGTTGATGACCAAGGTGTTACCAGAAACAAATTGTATTGTGATACAGTGCAATCATTGATGTCTGATTTAAATTTTTAATTTATAGCTTACCGATATTGGTGACAGTGGAATCAAAGTATCTATTATCTTGCTTTGCCAGGATTATATCAACCGATTTGGACATGATTAATCGACATTTTCTTTTCAGGGGTATCGCTGCTGTCATATGGACTGGCGTGGTATTTCCACAAACGTGCCGTGGACAAAGAGAACAAGCAAACTGCCAAAAGATGTCATTGCATCAAACGATACAATTTCAACGGTTCTTTGAAAGACGCCTTTCATTGGGTCACTCAACCATGACAGGGCATCTTTCAGCTTAAGAAATTGTGGAGAAATTCCTCACCAGTCCCTTCTAATTTTTCCATCAGTGATCCACAGCATAGGTTCCAAATCTTTAACTCAGCGTAAAAAGGTGGGTGTAAAATTCAATGATCTATTTCTTCTGATTGAATGGCTTGAAAGAAACTTTAGATACTTATCTATAATTCTACCGTTGGACTTTCCAGAAATTTTGAATATTTTTCAAAATTATAGCGTATTTTACCTTTCAGCTCATTTTAGGATGTGACGTCATCAAATTCTAAATCATAAACCAGATGAGTCACAGACTTTTGCTTGATACCATATTGTAGGCATCCATAAACTATAGTTCTCTTCGAAATTACTTCATGTTGCGTCAAACGGTTTAGAAATTACGATGGTTTTAAGTTTTTTTGAAAATTTTTCTTGAATTCTTGAAAAGGAAGAAAAACACTCTAATTCTGAAACTATTAAAGATTTCAGAAAAATCCAACGGTAGAATTATAGAGAAATTGCAAAAGTTTCGTTGAAGTCATTCAGTTCAAAGAAATAGGTCACTCAATTTTACACCAGCCTTTTTAAAGATTTGGAACCTATGCTGTGATCCACAGTTTCTCCACTAGTGAAGTGCAGTTTTCAGAGACAATATTGGGTGAGTCAAAATACATTCTGTGTTTGCCGGAATGTTCAACTAAGATATCATGGACCAGTTGAAATGAACCTTGAATTTTACTTCGTGAGTAGAAAACATGGGGCGCTTGGAATGCCATAGTTTAGCCAGAAACAAATCAAATTATGTTTTTTTAATGTTTGATAATTGTTGAAATCAGTCGTTTCTTTCATTTCAATATTTATTTGCAATTTTGCGACATTGTTACTTCCGTCAAAAGGTGTCGTTGTTGTAAGAAATTTCTGCTTCCTAGCAATGACAGTTAAATAAATAGTTCCACAGGGATACAAAATGAATAAAAGAAGGTTCTTTCTTTTGTGATCTAACACAGTTCATGATTTTTTCAGTTCCTTGATGGAGAAACAATCCGTTTCCATTGTTTAGAAGTTCACATATTCATATGTTCATATTTAATTCTTTTAAGCAGAACGTTTCCCCAAAACAGAAGCTGGTTTTCAAGGGGGGCCTCCGATAAAAAATTACAATCTACAGAAACAAAGTAGAAAGATATTAATTAAATCAAACTATAAAACCTTATTTACAATATTTATAACCTATTTGCAATAATGTTCAGAATTTACAATAAGAAACGAAAGAAAAAAGTCTCTGTTTCTAAATAGATTTCTTTGAAACTATACCAGATGCCCCAAAATAAACTATGCATGTTTGGCAGGCACTCGTGCACTCGACCGATTTTGAAGACTTATGGAATTTTTTGCAAATTGTTTCATTTTCAGTTTTTAGAGCCAGAAGTGAGTTTCCAAAAAACTTAATTTTCGAAAACCCTGAAAACAGTCAAAAAACATCGATCAAGTTTTCTAAAGAATCGATATAAATGGACAAAGAGAGAATTTGTTCGTGGTAATTTGCGATTTAGAAATCGACCAATTGTAATCTGCTGTACGAGAGTTCATACCAAACCCCTAAATCTCCCTGAAAATGTTTTCTCTTTGTTCATTCATGTTTTATGAAAGTCGCTTCCAGCTTTAAAAACTGAACACAGAGAAATTTGCAAAAAGTCCTAGAATCTAGTTCAGGCTTTCTGCTGAAGATAAGTCATAAATCTTCAATATCGGTGCAGTGTACCATTTATTGTGGCCTGCCAAACGTGCATAGTTTACTTTGGCGCACCCGGTACAGATAGGTTGCCTTCTTTGGCTCGACTGACAGGCTATTCTATAGTTTTGCACCTCACCTGCCTTAAAGACGCTTTGAATTTGGCTTATTGGATGGTTGAAGATTCGATGAAGTTTCTTGATGGCAAGTTGTTTTTCGTCTCTGTTGTGCCTTGCTCGCTATAATTTTTATCGAGATTTGCATAGCTTTAAATTTAATGAAGTCTTTAACCCCGGGTCTAGCATGTCGATTGTTGTATTCGTCATATAAACAGACCGTAACTGAAGGGGTTGACAATGGACAATAGTCAATTATAGTAAAACAACAGGGAAATGATATCTTACCGTATTAAATTTTAGCGAAAGCTGTATAATTATATTCATATTTGGTAGAACTTGTAACATTATTCTTGTAATTTTTTGGCAAATGGAAAATGAAAGTTCGTAATTTGATCTCATCGTGGTTTCTCCTTTTTCCATTTGTCGAAAAATTACCAAAATTAGTTACTTAGAAATGTAGATACTTATACTGATTGATTTTGCTTTGTGATATATCTAGAACTGAGATATAGCAAACTGTATATAAGTTATGAACAAAGTTTTAAAATCAGATAATTCAGAATTTTTACAGATGACTATTATTTTTAGCGAAACCAATTTTTATTATAAAAGGATTTGTCATTCTTGCAAATTCTAGCTTATCTCTGATTTAAGATTTAGAAATTACAAAATTAATTACTTTCGATAGAGCCCAGATTTTTATATTTATCTTCAAATGTAATTTACAATTCCTTAAAAGTCCCTAAAAGCCTGCATGATTTCCATTTGAAACTTATTCAAGAGAAATGTCTTTAAAGTTTCACCAAACCTTTCAGGAACTTTTTCTTATCTGATAGAATTTTGTTTTGTTTTGATGCCTTGAAACCAAAAAGATTTTTCGATTTTTCGTTTTCTGCGATTTTTCGAAGTTGCAATTTTGAGCAAATGTTGGTGTTAGGTTCGCGTGAAATCATTCCATAGAGAGGCTTGGACCGACCAAGAGGTCTAGACGTCATACTAGGAATTAAATGCAAAAGCGAGCAGGAAGTTACACTGAAGTGACATTGAATACGCTGCTCGTTTAGAACACAAGTACGAGCCAATGCCCAGCAGATACTAGGTTGCAGATTATTCGAAAGAGTAGCACTATATCCTTTTCAATTTTATCATGATGAATAACTCGCATTGCAGCAAGGTGAAGATAAAATATTTATTTGAAATTTGAACGCAGGCCCGGGGGGGGGAAGCTTAGTGTATTTGTCCGACGGGATGTGCTGTTTTTAAGGGTATCGTTTTCACCAATTTTTTCTAACACGGGATATCAAAATAAGGCAATTTTTCTAGAGCAGGTCGTCAAAACATGCCAAAAGTGGATATTTCTTAAATCAGGTTGTTTTTCGGTCAAATTTTCATGTTCGAGAGTATAGTTTTTACCAATTTTTTCCAGAATCAGTTATCATTTGAAGCGAGAAATACTGGAGCAGGGCCGTATAGATTTAGGTCAAGAACCCCCCCCCCCCCCCGGTAGCCTTTAGCCGACAAGCACAATGAATGTTTCAATGTTCTTTAATGTTTCAATGTCAGTGCATTGTTCTATATCATTAGAAATGTTGTTCCATAGCCGAAGTCCCATCACGCTGAATGATCTGTCGGCGACTGATTGCCTCTTTTCTTTGGGAATATCTAATTTTTTGATAGAGTGGTGCAATCGCTTATTTTTTTTATTTTTTTTTTATTCAAATATTAAATTTTACAAGATACTTTACATTCTACTATAACTAATTCTAATTACTATACGACACTACAGGTACGATACCATGGGGAGCGAAAGACTATGACTACCCCATGGCCAATATCTAAAACACGAAACGTTAAACCGTATACAGTCACACTAAGAACATTTATAAATCAAAGGATACTATACTATATTCAGTTTCACTCCAGATCTCAGGTCAGTGTTGCGATGAATTTGTTGATGCAACGAGTGCAACTCGTTTGATGTAGATTTAGGTAAGTAAAATGCCTGACTGACCATCTGATGTGAAACAGAATTTACAAGGAAAAGAAACACTAACGATACTGGACTTGGTGATTGCTTAGTGCATGGCTGAATTCTCAATAGATCTTAATCAAACCGACCAGTTTCGTGGATGAAGCGTAAAGTTAATTCAAGTACATTTCTGTTCAACTCTTTAGAAAGGTCTTCGTCACCATACAATAAAAGCTGCGCCAAAGAATGATTTGAAAGATTGGTGATTTGTACATATGGTCGTAATAATTCAACAATTCCAGCGAGAAGATTTTGTCGTTGAACATCAAAAGAAGGTTTATGATTAAATAAAGGAGAACATTCTTAAATAATAAACTTCAAGAAATAACGTTTTTTATGAATGATTTGGAATTAACTTTTTCTCTGTCACATAAACTAAAGAGATGGATATTCATGGTTATATATTGTTGCAAATTTCAAATTTCTTTTCAACAAAATAGAAAAAGATAAGAGTCAACCAAAAGAAGAACAATTCTCCATTTTCATTTTATTCCTTATATCTTTTACCTATGTAAATTTAATACTTTAATATTGATTAAACATATCTTTATTTTGGTTTATATCATTTTGTCTGTTGATAATTCTGTTTCATTAGACTCACCACCAACGACTAATTGTTTCATCTTCCTGTTCTACAAAAGATAAGGGTGAAAGACGTTAGAGGGGCCGTCAACGACAATAAATGTTCGTCACGCATCGCTGCCTTTGGGGCATGATTATCGAACACTTTTGAAACTTCATACGACCAAGAGTACTTGATGGATTGGAATGAATCAAATACTTCTCGATAACCAAGAGATTGAAGAAGTATTTTGAATATTTTCTCGCGTTTCTTGAGCATTGGAAATATGGTAAATTGAATTTACTAATTTCAACTTAACGAAATTGTCTTGCTTTCCAAATGCCTGGAAACTGGCTTTAAATGCTTGATCAAATTATAAAGGATCTCCTCGCACAGAACGATAAAGAAGGTAAATTGTTCACGGATGAGAGATCTCGCCTGCAATCTGCATATTCAGTACCGTGGGACTGAAAATCCTCAGTAGTTGTTTGAAAAGATATTATATAGTTCCCGAGAAGAGGTGAAATGCCGCCTGTTTATCATTCTGTGTGCAGAGGTTTCTGCGCAATTTGATCAAGTGTTCTTGGCCCTTTTTCAGGCATTCCGAAGCCAAGGAACTTCTGCAAAGTTGAATTTACCTATGTTTTCAGCTTTCACAAAAATTTAAGAAAATTCACAAATTGGTGTGGTCAATTGGCTTTTAATTGAAATTCGAGTGGTGTAAATCCGCAAAGTCTTAAAGGTGATCAGAAGTGAACTGTTTTATTGATGCAAATGAATATGACTGTTGAATGATAAAGAATGTTGTTGAAAAATGTTTGATACCTTGCTTCATTTTCGAGCTATCCACTTTTTGCATGATTGGCTGATGTCGTCATTTTGTTTGTAAAAAGTACAGAAAGTATTGGACTTGCTGCTCCAAGTCTTGCTCTTGATCAATAAACACAGGAGGGAAAGACGGAAATTATTGATCAAGAGCGAGACTTGGAGCAAGTCCAAGAAAGTATATACGGTAGACTATACTTCCAAAGAGAAATCAACTCAAAGAACTTTTCTTCAGTTGAAGTGCCTTCCTAAACATCATATCAATTCACACCCTGTAGAACGTCTGTGCAGTAGTGTAGAGGCTGTTCAGTAAGGCAGCGGTTGCCCAGTGCAATACAGGGATCACATGATGTCATTGGAGGGATCACATGCAGTAAATTGGAGGCTATTCAGTTATTTACAGGGATAACATACAGTAAATGAGAGGGGAACATAGTGTCATTGGAGGGATTGCCTCAGTAAATTTGAGGTTTTTCTGTAAATTATAGGGCTTACATGATGTCGTTGGAGGGATCACATAAGTAAGGTTGAGGCTATTCAGTTACTTACAGGGACAACAAGCAGTGCCGTACAGGGATAACATCGTGTCGTTCCAGGGATGACATCAGTAAAGTAGTGGTTATTCAGTATTCTGATGTGAGCCCTCCAACGACATCATGTAAGCCTTATAATTTACTGAATAACCTCAAATTTACTGAGGCAATCCCTCCAATGACACTATGTTCCCCTCTCATTTACTGTATGTTATCCCTGTAAATAACTGAATAGCCTCACATTTACTGCATGTGACCCCCCCCCCCTCCCCCAATGACATCATGCGATCCCTGTATCGCACTGGACAACCGCTGCCTTACTGAGTAGCCTCTACACTACTGCACAGACGTTCTCCAGGGTGATTCATAAGACAATTTCTATTACATTTATTCCGCTTACCTTAAATGTCTCCTACAACTGTAACCTTTTAAAGATCAGATACAGCTATATTTCCATATACTATCGTAATGATTTGCAAACAAAATGACGTCATCAGCTAGTACTTAGAATCTGTGGATAACTGGAAAACGAAATGAGATATCATCAAAGAAATCTAAAGAGGATTCTTTATCATTCGACAGTGCCATTCATTTGCATCAATAACAATTTTCGCTTCAGGACCTTCAGGTCACCTTTAAAAAGAGGAACCTTTTTTCTGCTTGATCTGGTAGAATCATTCCTTCTCCTGCTTATAAATACTGGGCGACCCAAAAAAAGTGACCCAACGCAATCTGTTATAGAAGAAAAATTAAGTGGCTCATTGAAATGCTTCAAACATTGTTCTGTCGCTAAAAGACTAGCCTACGTTATGAGTATTTTTCACAATTTTTTTCGACACGGTAAACTTCTCGAATTAAGGATTATGAGGATTATGAGAAAAAGGGCATGCTTGAAATCTTCGAAAAGTCGTCAAAAACAGGGGATCGATTTGCAGCCCTTTCAGATCTTCAACACAACGAGGAGTGTGTTTCATTTCAGCCTGGGAGTAGACAATTCAGTCGAATGTTGTCAGAGCAAGTTTATAGTCCCTAGATGCCCAAAATATTCTTGTCTCAAGGGACAAGAAGGATACTCCTGCCTTTCTGTAAGCAATTCTCAAGGGCGCCGGAGCCACGGGGGCAGCGGGGGCAGCTAGTGGTACGCACGGGGGCAGTACAGGGGCAGCATTTCGATTTGCTTAACAAGGGCAGATTTTGTAATACAACAGCACGAGTTGCCTTTGTTGACACCCCAATTCAAAGCGATTAGCGATCACAGACAAAGGAAATTCTCTCAACCAGTAAATCAAAACAAGCAAAGCAGCAAAAGTTTCTCTGAAACCCAGGTAGCTAGCTCGCTCGCTGTGCATTCCAGAAATTATTTTTAAGGGCAAACATGAGCATAGATCAAAAGAAGAAGGATATATCTACACATCTGCCGCGGGCATTTTATTTCTTTGGTCCAGAAGCTGAGCAGTAAATGTTTTGATAACACCGAAAAAAATAAGGGAATTGAATCGCCTCCTAAACGGTTTTTGAACCAAACAAATAAAATGCCCGCGGCAGATGTGTAGATGCATCCTTCTTCTTTCGATCTACGCTCATGTTTGCCCTTAAAAACAGCTTCTGGAATGCACAACGAGCGAGCTAGCTACCTGGGTTTAAAAGAAACTTGTGTAGCTTTGTTTGTTTTGAATTGCTGGTTGAGAGAATTTTCTTTGTCTGCAATCGCTAATCGCTTTGAATTGAGGTGTCAACAAAAGCAACTCATGCTATTGTATTACAAAATCTGCCCTTGTTTGATTTGCGTGGAAATTTGAATTCCTTTGAAATTCCAAAGTTTACAAAGAACATTTGTTTTCAGCTCCAAATGCTTAGGTACTTAGGGACCATAAACTTGCACTGGAAACTTTTAATTGAATTGCCTATTCCCAGGCTGAAATGAAGCACCTTCCTCGTTGTTTTGAAGATCTGAAATGGCTTTACATCGATCCTCTGTTCTGAAGACTTTTTGAGGATTTCAAGCTTGCCCGTTTCACAAAATGTTTAATTCGGGAAATTTACAGTGCCGAAAAAATTCCAACAAATACTCATAATGTAGGCTAGTCTTTTTGCAACAGAACAGCGCTTGTGGGTCACTTTTTTCTTGGTCACCCGGTAGAGCATATCATACTACATACTCACATCCACACAGCTTGCAAGTTCTTGCGCAATGTGATTTCACTCCCGGGGGGGGGGTACTTAGTATATTTGTCCGACGGGGATGTGCCGTTTTTAAGGGTATCGTTTTCACCAATTTTTTCTAGCCCAGGGTATCAAAATGAGGCAATTTTTCTAGAGCAGGTTATCAAAACAGGTCAGAAGGGAATATGCTGCTAGATAGGCTCGTTTTTCGGTCAAATTTCATGTTTTTGAGTGTACTTTTCACCAATTTTTTCTAGAGCAGGTTATCATTTTGAGCGAAAAATTCTGGAGCAGGGTAAAAAGAAAATTTTTTCGTGGGCACACCCCCGTACAAATTTAGGTCAAGTACCCCCCCCCCCCCCGGGGATTTCACTACTCGAAAATTGAATTCACCCGGCTTGCACCAGCCGTGTTCAGCATAATGGTGGCATTTCTCAGTTGACCAGAAATCCTCGCACACTGTAGGATAAAAGCTCATTACAATAGATGACTACAATAAAGATGGCAGCGATGAACTCTTTGCCAAAATGCATTTCGCTCTATTACTCGTTAATGTTGGTCTACACGTTTTTATATAAGACACTTGGATCAGGCCATGGTACCAAAGTTCCTTAAATCAACATGAACATTTTCGGATTTGTTCAATTATGTTATAAACATAACGGTTGATTAATATTGATTAATATTGAGTATTTTTGGTATCGTGGTCTTTCCTTTTTCAAATTAATTAATACTACTCAAGAATAAAGGCTCAAAGACATCATTGCCATAATATCCTTGCATTTAATTTACAGAAGTTTCTAAATAGGTGCTTCTCCGACATAGTACTGTAGACTTTCTCTTAAAATTTTGGACATCCTAAAGTACAACCAAAAGTATCCACAGTAAAACTGTTTTTGGCCATATAACTACGAACATTTTCTAATATAATGCAAACTAGACATAATTCGAAAGAGCTTAGCGAGCGGAACTTGATTCTAGCAAGCATTGTAAAATGTTGTTTACTTAAGGGGGGGGGGTATTTATTCCCTTGGGAATGTTAGGAAGTTTCTGGCGTCGCAAGTTTTTCAAATCTCCTATAAATCATTCAAAAGTTCAGGTCTTTGATCGCAAACAGTAATATAAAGCTAGATTTTGCGTAAAATGACTAGTTTGACCGTCGCCTGTCATCGAATGCACTGTGGTCAGTTTTTTGCTCCTATACTTCTAAATAGAATTTGGCTGAAATAACCTCGGCCAGGGGCTATTCTGGAGCTCACTGTTTCAGAAGGGACAACTGTTACAGTATTCTGCTTGCAGATTACTATCCAGAAGGCAACACAGTTTTATTAAGATGCCAAACTTGTTTGCAAGAGAGGTAAACAAAAAACTTCGAAAATAATTCCCAAGGGACTAAGCCTCCCTGCCCCCTAAAATCAACAACATTTTATAATGCTTGAAAGATTCAAAGTCTGGTTAGTTTCTAGTAAACAAGTGTCTTACAAAAAATCGTGTATACCCTAGTTAACTTATAGGCCACGTCATATTCATGAAAACGCAAAAATACTCATGCAAAAAATCGTCAGTTGTTTTAATTTGCGGACACTTTTGTTTTCTGTAAAAGATAGGTACATTTACCGTCGTTTTCTTGCTGAGATTTGTCAATGCTAAACTCAGCCAAAAATAGTACTTTCTTTGTCACAAATGAAAATTTACTTACAACTAGGGTCCAAATGGTAGACCGATGGTGTTTTATCTGCAAGAGATGAGGTGATGAAAACCGTTATCTATGATGAAAACATACAATCTTGGGATAGAGCGGGAAGGGGGTAGTATCTTAGTAAGTTGGTGTTGCGGGAACATGCCATCTTTTACACTTTCTATGAAGCTGCGGAATTGTTGGTAGGATTCTGATATATTTTCCGTAATTTTGGGTGCAGTTCTGGAGAAAAAGTTGCTGACCAAGACTCAGTTTATTTCTTCATTTTAGATTCTTTAAACAGGGTTAAATTACAGTTAACTACTGATTTCCGAATTGCCCCGTAAAATAACAAGAAACTAAATATCTCTAATCATGAAATTTACATCAGGATAAAAATAAGAATAAAACTGGTATGTAAATAAGGAGTTTGACTGAAAAGATTACTTTCTGGTTTTATATGCAGCTTTGAATCGATTTAAGGTGGACGCTGTATTGACATCAGCGCTAAGGCTATTCCATAATCGTGCTCCTCTATAAGCAAAGCACCGTTGACCACTGGACGTTTTTAGGAAAGGCAGCTTCAGGTCTGTATTAGTGTTACGAAGCTTTCTAACACTATTTTCCGACAACCTCTCGAACAGAGTTGTACACCATCCTGGCGGTTTCGTTTCCATGTCAATAAGTTCTCTGACCGTTTGCCACCCTAGTTCCTTCAGAAGTGGTTGTGAGGACGCATCGTAAGAACTGTTGGTAGCTATCCTCACGGCACGGTTTTGTAGTTTCTGTTGTTTATTTATCCAGTTTATTTATCCATTAGCATTCAAGTTGCGGAACGATGACTCTGAAATTCTTAGAATTTTGCGGGATTATGGATACAAATTTTTGGAGAAAACATCATGTCCCCATCAGAAAATGGATCAATAAAATCCCTTCCGCCCCCTCTGTTCCATACTTTATGATTGATCCCTAATTGCTGGCAAAAAGCCCTATCGGCAGTTCAATTGAGTCTTCCTTTGTTCCATTGAACGGAATGAAGAGTAGACCTGCTCCAAGTCTAGACTCATTCCAATAAAGTCTCTTGTTTTGCTCCCCCTGCAGACTTGTCGCTACAACAGACCTGCAGACTTACAGACTTGTCGCTCAACTGAAGCGATATCAACAACAACAACAACAGCGAAAGTTAGAGAGACGTACGTCATGAGTCTACTCCAAGTCTATTTCCTCAGTCCGTCATCTCCATTTTATTCCATTTAAGAATGTTGGAATGGTGGATCCAGCATGTGAGAAAACGATCCATCAGACCAAGGGCGCCTACCTTGTAGGAAGTGTGTTTATTCCCGGTACTGTACGCGTAGTAATTGGTGTCCTTTGACCCAGTCCTGTTAATCTGTGTATATCATAAGAAACTAAAGTTTTTCTAGTAATACAGGGATTTTCAAATTCTAACGTCTGTTAGAGTTGACAATCAAAAATCACGCTGTCTGATTCCCTGTGGCCAGATCGTAATACAGTTGATATCGTGTTTCATACACACCGGAATTTGAAAAAAACCAAAGTTATTCATACGTCATCTTGACCTTGAGAGGACTGACGCTGTGTACTGCTTGGTCACGGTACGGTTCTAGGACACTCTCTGTACTGAGTCACAGGACGCCAATCACTCTACCTGGGAATAAACACACTTCCTACGAGGTAGGCGCCCTTGATCAGACCATGATCAGACGGGAACTTCAGAAAATAGACTTGGATCAAGTCTAAATGAATAGGGAAGTGGAAGATGTCACTTAAATTGCATGACATCAGAAGAAATTGTCCTCCATAGGTACAAAATGACAATTAGTGGCACGTAGCCTTCTCTTTGTGTATTTGAGACAAGATTGCTATGTCTCATTTCCGAATGTACCTGGTACCACACTCTCTAAGATAGATTGAGATAGGCAGATACCCAGGGTATTCCGATTTCTCCTAAATGTTTGTTAAAGCATTTGCGGAATTCTTATTGAAAATACCATAAAACAAGCCAAATATTGTGAAAGACTAGAAACCGGCAAAAGAAGTTCGTTTTATAAGACTTGAGAAGAATAACGTACAGTTGGCCTTCCGCGGCATGACGTTTTCAGAATTGTCTTCAGTATTGCCTGCAGGTTGATACCGTGCAACGATTATTGATTTGATTTTAACTCCATCTCTGTAAGATGCAATTGCAGCTCCAAGTTTTACTGATGACTTCCAAACCAACTGGCTGAAGGCGCGAGTAGCAAATGAATTTTGAGCTTGGTTCACAAAGTCGTAATGTTTGTATTCCTTATACCTTTGGAAGGAAAAGATTTTGCATATCAAATAAGGCACCTTGGAGATATGAGGCATTCTATTTTTCAATAACGTACAAGGTAGAAAGACATATGACCTTGAGTCTCTTGCTTTCCTGCGCACTGTGCTCTTTGACTTGAGGATGGTGCTTCGGTCAACAGATACAAGGGACTCATCGTCATAAGTCTACAAGGTAGATTGCTTACATAAATCTCTTGTATCCCTGCGATAAACCTTGCTAAACAGGGACTCATAATGAAACCGTGAAAAAGTGGCCTTTGCTACGCTTATTAGGTTTAAAAGATTGATCATTATCGCATGCGCATTAACGTCAATTTAATCCCGGCAAGGTGGATTAGCCCGCCTGTTTCTCTGTTTACATGGAAAAAATAATCCCCGCTAGACGGGATATCCCGCCATGCCGAGACGGGATGAAAACATCCCGACAAGATAGAAAGGGATGAAACTCCCATTTAAACGCAAAATGAAAATTGTGTGTGCTTAGGCAGCCGGGGTAACCCGGCAAGCGAGATATCCCGTCTAGGCGAGATATCCCGGCAAAGTGGGATCATGTAAACAGGTAGCCTGCGTGCAGACTCGACTATCCTACACTTTAGGATAGTTGAGTCTGCACGCAGGCTTGTAAACAGGCCCTTTAATGACTGAAACTTAGCATAGGTAATTATTGTAAGTTGTGCAATGTCTTGTGTGCGAAGGTCTAAATAGGATCAAGTTTTCGAGAGCATTTATTACCGAAGTGACATTAAGTCAAAGAGCACAGGGTAACAAGGGAAGCAGGTAATCAAATCAAAGTACAAGAAATATCGTTATTAATAAGCAATGCTACAGTGGGAGCTCACGAAGTAAATTGTCACTGATAGTTTCAACAAGATTTGATGTAAGGTACAGTATGGATTTCATTCATTTTATGGATTGAAACTGCTTGGAAGAAACTCAAATTTCTGTGCTCGCAGATCACCAAGAATTAAGAAATCAAAGAATTGAGAAATTGTATCATATTACTTCAAAGTTACGTGAGTGATACACTCATTTTTTTATAAGAAACTAAGGTCCGGGGCTGGTAGGCAGTTTCTTCAATTTTTGGGCCATTTGGCTACCAACAGTCTCTTACGTGCCGGAAGTGTAGAGTTAATCTTGTTTTGTCTAAAAGGCCTCCCAAATTACTTAGTAAGATCTCAAAACGAGTAAATAACACGATTCGCACTCAAAATAATCTCCAAACAGTTGCTATAACTGTACAATGTCAAAACATTTTTGAGAGCAATAGGAAAATGAAAACTGTAAATTACAGAAGTTTCTTAGCTTTTTCAATTCAGGTAGGGTTGTTTCTTAGCTTTCGAAAAATCGAGCCTACCGTTTCTTATAAGCGGTTTCTTATAAAAAAATGAGTGTATTTAAACATTGGAATGGCATCAAGGCTCTTTGGTTTGGATTTTTCGAGAGGATACAGGCAGTAAACATGAAGATTACCAATGAAACTGTTAAGATACTCGTAAAAACTCTGAGTACTCAAAATCTGAGCATTTTAAGAACACAACTTCCAAATTCTTGCATTTTGTTGCAAGGCGAGTTGTAAAGCAGTCAGTTCAAACTGATTTGTAGCAGTGGATAATAAGATTTTAAAAATAGAGAGAAAGTGAAACTTGCCAGTTCAGTGCAGCTTCAGCACAAGAGGCACGACCAGTTATTGATGATACCCAAAATAGATTTTCTCCAGCATCAACGAGGCTTGAATCATGCGCCAATAGTTTGATTTCTGCAAGATGGTTTGCCCACTTCTGAGCCTGAGATGCCAAATTTGAGTCCCAAATCATGCCAGATGTGTTTTGGTGTGGAGCTCGCAGTTGATTGTGAGATGATAAGCAAATCTCTACAAATATAGCAATTTCAGGTATCCCAGGAGCCTCTCTATTTTAAGGGATAACGGCCAGGGGGACAGGGGGACTCTGGTATAGCTAGGATAGGGGTGCTCAGGATTGGGGCACACAACATCAATAAAAAGAAAAGGATTTTTGGCATAACTTTGATTTTTGGCATAATTTTTGGCATAACTGTCAAGACTGTAAAATGACTGATCCAACAAAATAATTCTTACACAAATTTTAGATTCAAAAAGTAACCTGAACACATCTATCCTGTACGTACGGATATATATGCCTCCCGCTCCCTCCCACTGAAAGAGCTTCCGGTGTACGATGTTCAGATTCGACACAACAATGAAATACAGGGTGTCCCCAAAAAACGTATTAAATTTGGTTGGCGCAAGTGATGTGTGAATTTAGCTTTAATCAATGGCTAATCATTGTCAATATCTTCATTCTTGATAGTAACTTGAACGAAGCTACGTCATTTGGTATTTGTGCTTTGATAGCAGACATCTTAGTCTTGAACATTAAGTTTGCATCCACCTGCAAAACAGGGCTTTGGCCTTTCGCCCTAACAAAAACTCTTGAGGCACAGCGAATAGATCAACGACAGTCTTGAACAACATTAGACTTTATTATATTCCGTTTGCCGGAGGTCCCCCCCCCCCCCCCCGCCGACCGAGTCAGCCATCATCGGGCAGTTTTTGAGTTTTCTTTAATTTAAGTTTTCAATATCGATGTGTTTCTAGACTTGCCCCAAGTCTATTTCGGTAAAAAATTTAGTTTACTTTCAGATAGACTTATTATAGTTGACGAAATAGACTTAGGGGAAGTCTAATGTGCCTCAAGAATTTGCTCAGGCCACTGAGGCCAAATCATTTTGAGAGTGATTAACCAGAGATTAAAGCGAAATCGCGTCGCTGAGCCCAACCAAAGCAAACCTGTATACGTATTTAGGACAGCCGGTATAACAGCTCCCGGGTGTCCAAAGAAAAAATACTCCTGTTCAAAAAATCACCCAAAATTGATTATCGAACCGTTAATAAAAGTTTTGTTGACTTGTTTTATGAAAGACTCAAAATTATTTATAGATGCTAAAATGTTTGCTTTTCATGCAACAAGGTAGAAAAATTACACATTGAAAAGCCTTATTTTTTGAGCTATACTTTTAAGAGAAATGCTCAATCTTGCCTAACAGTCAAAATTTTCAGACTTTTCATCGTCATCGAAGTCTCCAACGATAGTGTGCATTTCTTTCTGTCATTTATGACCATACTAGAAGCTTTATATGCATAAAGAAATTGATCTGGCAAGCATAATGCTTTTTTTGCAGTATGATTCAAAACCAGGTAGCCCTAAAAAGAGCTAAACTTGCTAATTTCAAACCAATTACAAGATCAGCTATGTCTAGGAAAATAATTTGGTACTTGATCTACTTGGCAACAAAACAAAGTTGAAGATCGATCATGTAATCAAATTTTGGTGATTTTTCAAAGGGAAGTACTTTTCTGGGTCTCGCTATTTTCTTATTTGCTTATGAATGTCTACATATACATCACAATTTATGACCTTCTGAGAGCATAGGTTCCAAATCTTTAACTTGGCGTAAAAAGGTGGGTGTATAACTTATCTATAATTCTACCGTTGGACTTTCCAGAAATTGTGAATATTTTTCAAAATTACAGCGTATTCTAAATTTCAGCTCATTTGATGGTGTGACATCATCAAATTTCTAAATCATAAACTAGATGATTGACAGACTTTTGCTTGATACCATATTGTAGGCATTCATAAGCTATGGTTTTCTTCGAAATTACTTCATGTTGCGTCAAACGGTTTAGAAATTGCGATGGTTCTAAGTTTTTTTGAAAATTTTTGAAGTATAACTGACGGCACTCGCTATTTTCTTATTTGCTTATGAATGTCTACATACATCACAATTTATGACCTTCTGAGTACTAGTTACTTTGCCAAAAAGGGATATCTTCCTTGACGCATCAGATATTTTGTTTCATCACAACTTCGAAAACCATTAGCAGTACTAACAAATATGTATTTTGCAACCTACCATTAAATTCAGCGGAGGAATAACCAGTCAATATTGCACAGATGCCGAGAAAGAACTTCAAATCCATCTTCCTCTCACCTTTGATCTCCTCTCTTGACTTGACCTTTACATTGACCTTATATGTTACATTGACCTTTGCGAGATCTGGTTGCTTAGAAAACAGAAGCCATTATATACTGGCTGACTCTTTTCACCCTTGTTGCCATGTTGCTTATTCTTGTGCAAAAACATGTATTCATGTGAATATATTCATACCTATTTGCCCTATATATTAAGTTATATATTAGTATAGAATATATTGAAATATATTCATACCTAGCTATTTGCCCTTATTCAGGACTGCATGTTTTGACACAAGAATAAGCAACATGGCAACAAGAGTTAGACTGATTACGATGAGTCCCAGTAATCTTTATTCAAAACGAGACTAATGCACCAGACCGAGACCGCTCATACTGACGCTCATAACGCATAGTTAAGCGTCCGGCAGTATTTCAATAGCGATAACTACGACCATATCATCAGTCTAAACAAGAGTGAAAAGTTGCCAAAAATTGTAAATAGATGTTCATTTTGTATAGGAATAGTTCTATTTTAGCTGATAGGGTTTTTGTGTTTAAATATTATAAATGAAGTGAAATGTATATAGTGGCTTTTGTTTTCTAAGCAAATATGGTCGCATTTAGTTTGAGCAATCCTCTCCAATATGGTTCGAATGCTATTGGGCATACATACATCCAAATTTCGCTTTTGCTAGTAATTGTTGAATATATTGTGGCGCTGGCCTTGCCTTTTAGAACTGATGTCGCCGATAAAAACACTGTTCTCGAATTGGTAACCTTGCAAATTTGCGTTGACCTATTTGCAGCCTGAGGGGGCCTCTGGATAGCTCGGATAGCTAGATTACCAAGGGTCCCAAGCTCCGTTGAGCCACTGGTCCTAAGGTTGATATCATATGCTACCTTCTCCGTCGCCACTGCCTCGGTAATAAAAGTTCAATACCGTTTAAGGTTACTCTGCTTTCCGCTTTAGTGCACAGCGAGATGCCGTTTCGCAAAACTACTCTCCTCAGAAAACAGTTAATTTCTCCAATATTATTCGGCCTATCGAAAAGCGGTAAAAAGGATGTTGTTCTGTATAATCTGGGCAATCGAAAGATGTATAAATTGCAATGTTTGCGTCAACCTTGGCTTCGCAAATCCTTGTTCAACTCTTTTTGCTGATTTCATAAAAAGCGGATTTATCTCCAAAACTACCCTGAAAATTTTCGATTTTTTTCGCTCCATTTTTAGCAAGGTATAGTTGAAGAAAAGTTTGAAATGAGACATATCGCTGCGTAGGAACTCCAACCGCTTCAAGTATTTGAATGATGGCGGCATTCGATGACTTGCCGTGACGAGAGAAGAACGAAGGAATAGCAACATTATCAAGCTTTACTCGCAATCCCGTGGAAGAAAAACAACACAGTGAGTAAAAATATGATTTTTATCATAATATAGGCCACATCAACGGTGCATTATTGCCCATAGCTAAAGGATAATGGAAAATGTTATTTTTGAAGCTCAGTGATTGCCTTTTCATGATGCAGAAAGAGAAAGTGTTGAATTGGAACTATGTTCTCTCGTCAATGCTGAGCATCCAAAATTCAAAATTTACGTGTCATTGGCTGCTTTTCAGCAAATCGAGAAATAGGACTTTTTGCTACAATCTTGGACAAAATATATCTGGACTGCATAGCAAGACTGAATTATGTTTTTATGCGCGCGCAGATATCCCTCGAAACCGAGGCAATGGTGAAATCAGAATTATTACAAACGCTCCTTTCCTCAATTCTAGAACTGACTACAGTTGAAACCATAACAGCAACAACAACGAGCTTAGGTGAAGGTCACATGGAAAGAGCTTACACTGAAATACCTGAAATACGGAGAACAACCCAAGACAAAAACAAGACAGTTATACACACAAGGAACCCGCGGAGTTTTACCCAGTTTACTAATCGCAAGCCAATGTTGTAAGGAAATCAAACTATTTGATTCTGGGCAATAAAAATCTCTTGCAAAGTTTGGAGTTTCTGGTCTCTCAACTAACCCTTCGATGGATTAAAACGTCCCGTCCGACGTGCGTCACTGCGAGTAACATCGACGAGCGAGTAACATTTTTTTAACGCAGTCATGCTTACCTTGAAGTAAAAATTGTTCTGTAAAATGTAAAAAATTAGCTTCGCTCAACGACCAATTTGCCATAAAGGGAATACAAACGTGAAATCAATGCACAAGAAATTTGCGATATACTTCAAAACAACGAGAATTTTGGCCCAATCTATTATAAACTGACCCCCTGGTACATCAAACCAAACATCAAGTAATCAATACTAACATAGGCTAAGGACGGGGGTATAATTTTGACTTCACCTTGAGCTGTTGTCGTTGCTCTCCATTGTTTGCGGCTGCTAGATTGTAAACAAACAAAGATGGCTGGCTGGGAAATCAGCATAAAACCAACACGTAGATATCTAATTTTTACAATGTCATCCCCTATTTTCCCAGCGGTACCGATACGATTTTCTGACAGCCAAACAAAATTTCGATCAATACAAAAAGTTTCCTGAAAAGGCTGCGGCCAGATTTTTTGCAAATTACATAGAAATTTTATCAATTTTTCCTCACTATTTTTTAACCAAAATCTAGTAACCTTGAAATTTTTTGGCTTGTGAGGCTCAGAAGAGTCAAATAGGCTTGCAATTCAACGAAATAAACAACAAAGTATCTACCTCTTCAAAAATAATTTGACTGCTTGTTTATTTCAAGGATTTTGAACACTAGAAGGGTTTACTTTGGCAAACAAAATACTTAGGCCGATAACCATGTGAAGATCACCGGTACTTCGATAAAAAATTGAAGTATGATCCCCTATTTTCCCGAATAGCTCACCTGGCTCAAAATGTTGCTCAGATCTTGGAGAAGGATTTCAGAGATGATGGTGAAAAGGCTGCGGCCAGTTTTGGAGTATTTTACAAAGCATTAAATCCTTGAATTCTTCGTCTTTTGTGACAATCACAACGATATCTATTCCACGTGTTTGGAGCCCTTTAAAATGTTTGATTAACTTCAGCTCTTGTCCAAGTAATCTTCAACTTCCAACCTGTGCATTTGGCCAAGCACCGAAGACAATAGGCCAATTCCCAGGGGTCGGGAATCTTCGAAAATCTATTGTTTGTTTTTCCTGGCAGCTTTCCAGATTCACATATTCCAACTAAATGGGGAGGCGCAAGGTGCTGTCGGTCAGCGGCAAAAACATAATTCAGTCTTGCTGGACTGCATGCGATCACAACAATAGACGATTACGCTAAAGATGGCGGCGAGGAACTTTTACCAAGATGCATTGCGTTCGAATTACGAATCTTTAACGATTCTATAGGAATTCGATTAAAGAATGCAATGCATCTTGGTAAAAAGTTCCTCTCCGCTATCTTTAGCGTAATCGTCTACTCAAATTTTAACACTCCATTTGCCCCCCTCCTCCACATATCTCCACATATAGTTGGCCTGATGTGAGATTTTGGTAGACAGGTTTCTGTTCCCATCAAGCCTAAATTTCGACGTCAATAACAACATTGATCTTGGGGCAGTTGAGGGAGAAGGGGGGGGGGGGATTGAAAGGTCCAGCAGAAAACCAGTAATTTATGTCCAAGATTGTAGATCCTGATTTCGTGTATATTATGTATTCTTGTTATGTTATTGTTCCGAAAATGGCCTAAGCATATGCGTTCTTTATCACTGTAGTCCTTCTCTTACGAAGCAGTTTACTAGCAGTTTACATTGGCAACGAGTATAAAAATGGCTCAGATACCTTTGCAACCAATGCCCCAGTTTGATCCCGATGCAGCTGTGGGTGCAAGTTTGGCGAATGGCTCGCAGACTTTGAGATGTATCAAGCTGGATGCAGGGAGATTTTCCTACAATGATGAAAGTCTCACAAATTAACTTGAAGCCTCAGTAAGAGGATGGAATTAGAATATTATAAATTGGTTATATAGCTTTTGGTGTACGATTTTTCAAACAATTTTTCAAACAATTTTTCAAACAGGGCATACATTTTCTGACTCACCGGTAATCGTCAACTGAAAATAGATGGGAGATGCCAACTTGGAAGCTCCTGTTTGCCAAAAAGTTTCCATGACGGCTCTATCATTCGTTGAACAATTTTTAGCAGTGAAAGGATATAAATTTGGATAAGACTAGATGAATATTAGATAGCCTTTAATTAAACATCTGGACCCAATTGTTCATAACCAGCATTCAGAAGAACAACGGATTAAAACTATGCATACAGTATGTCTACAGAATTTCGCATTTCAACCCATGATTACAGATGTCATAACCTGCGCTCTCAGGTTAGTACACAGAAAGAAACTATCACATTTTCCAACATAACAAAAGAACCAGCATAGAATCATACAACGAATGAATAGAAATGTGTACCGGGTGTCTCAAAAATAGTATACGGATTTGGTTGACTCCAGCGATGTGAATTTAGCTTCAATCAATGTCTAATCACTCTAAATATGTTCCTTGATAGTTAACTTGAACATAGGTACCTCGTTTGTTGGTATTGGTGCTTTGAGAGCAGACATATCAATCTCGAAACCAAAATTTGCCTCTTCCTGCATACCAGAGCTTTAGCCTTTTTTCTAAGCAAATTTCTAAGGCATTGCATATAAATCAACGACAGCCTTGAAAAAATTTGAACAATATTAGATCTTGCGTTATTCTGTTTTCCAGAAACCACCCCCAAGTCACCCATTCAGCAGTTTCTTAACTTTCATTAATTTCGGTTATCAATTTCGATGTGCTTCAGAAAATTGCTTGGGCCAAAAGGTCAAAGCTCTGTGCAGGTGGACACAAATTTGAGCTTTCAAGATTTATATTTCTGTTCTCATGGCACCAATACCAACAAACGAGGTATCTATGTTCAAGTTAACTATCGAGGAACATTTTGAGAGTGACTAGCATTAATTAATTAAAACAAATTCACATCGCTGGAGCTAACGAAATCTGTATACTTTTTTTGGGGACACCCGGTACAAACAATACGCACTATATTTAGAGTCTTCACTCCATTGGGAGTCCAGGCTATTTACAAGGATATGACAACAGAAATGATAGGTCTATTCATGCCTATGTAGGAAATGCCATCTTGTAAACTAGATCTAATCCAAATACATTGTATGGCAATACGTTCTTTGCTGAAACCTAACAATGCTTGGCAACAAGCGAATGGTATAAATTCATGATCAAATGCAGTTGCGGTTGCATTGCATTCTTTGCAAATAACTTGGTGGGAAGGAAACACAGACAAAAACAGAGTATATTTGCAGAAAATAGTAGAACTTGGTCACAGATGGAACTTGTAAAGCTTCTTTTCATCAATGTTGTGACTGCAAGTGTCGCCTTTGCTGCCTTCAAGGGTGGGTATATTTTGATGTCATAACAGCCCTGAAGAAGTCCTGCATGGCATGGCAGGACGAAATATTGGCAACAAACACTTAATTCACACGCATTTGTTGTTGTTTTTTCGTCGTGTTGCGGTATTTTTGCCCACATATTCATTTCATTCATTCGACTTTCGTTCGTCACCTCAAGCATCTTCGGATCAAACGATCGACGCTGGTATCTTGGTCTGTCCTTTTTCAAATCATGTTTTGATGAGTATCAATTTATGATAGTAAAAGGAACCAGATTGTGTCATAAGCTGTTTACTGTGGTAAAATTGCAAATCATTGCAAAATATTTAAGCAAATTAAAAAAATTACAAAGACCAAGAGGAAAATCCATATATTTGTTTTGAAACGTATGTTGTTACGATAATAGGTTAGAAATGCATTCAGAATGGGACGAAAAATATGTCAGAATTATTTCGCTTCAATTTCGAGTTTTTTTTCAGGCACTTCCGAGATAATATGAATGAAATATAATTGTTTTTATTGGATTAGATGCGATGTTTCTGACTTGTTCTGACTCACAGCATAGGGCTCGAATCTTTCCAATCTTTAAAAACGTGGGTGTAATATTCTATGACATTTTTTTCTTTGCATTCAATGACTTGAAAGGAACTTATGGTACTTTGCTGTAAATCTGCCATAGGAAAATTTTTGATGTCTTGATTTTTTTCAAAATGGCGGCAAGTTAATTATTTTTGCCAAAATTCATGCAGAGCAGCATGCAAACCTCTAAAATAGGCTCGTAGGGAAAGTTGGGGACATAGTTTGCTCTATTGTCAAAGGGCTTGTTTTACAATGGCTCGATTTTGATCAACCAATCACATATCCCGGTGCAGTGGTCTTTGCATGCGCGATATTTGCTAAAAAAGCACGTCATATATGCGCAAATGACAGGACAGAACAAGTTCAGTTGCTGTGCAAAGGGAAACTTGACGGGTATCCAGAGCCGTAGGAAACATCTTCTGATTGGGGGGACAATTGTTCTTAAAACAATAGAGAACAATACAGCTAATTAATGCTTGTGACGTAGCACCATTGTTTTCAAAGTCATTGGTGAGCTTGAGCCCCCCTGGCCCCCCCTCTTCCTACGGGCCTGCGGGTATCTGGTCGAACGAAGGGGCCCCAAGTCTTTCTGGAAGCCTAAAAGGCAGAGAAGCCAACGAATGTGAGTGATATTTAACATTGAAGGCAGTTTCTCTTACCTTCTGGAAAAATAGCATTTTTGTAAAGTTGTTGTGTGCATTCACAGAACTGGATAAGCCATGACTGTGGAAACACTGGATATGAGGCTGTTGATTTTCAAGCTTCGACAGTGCAAACTTGAGATGTTTGATGTGGGATTACGCTCACCTTTCTTGCAATTTCTGTGCCTACCGTGTTCAGTAAAGCGAGCGGCTCCAAACTCTTGGACAAGATCGATCGTTCAAATCTTCATTTTAGGCCCCATTTCTGACGTCTTGCAAACAAATTCCAATTGCTTGTTTGGCAAACAGTTGCTTTCAATGGAATTGGTACTAATTGCCTGTGAATTGACGCAGCTTAAATGCGGACTCGATATCAAGGTTGGAGACCCAGATAGGGTATCTTATGCTGAAAGCGAATTTAGGCTCAAATTTCAAATATTAACCAACAGACATCTGAAGGGCCCAAATCTTCAGATAGGAATATCTATTGTTATCAATTAACATACCAACTAACGTGTTTCGTACAGAGCGAAAGGAATATCTCTCTCTCTCTCTCGCTCCCCTTTGTTCCATCACGGAATGTTGGAATGGCGGAGCCGGGAAATACGGGATCGGTCAGACGGACTTGAGGAAATAGACTTGGGGTAAATTTGCCGTATTTCAATAAAGTTCAAATCGTATTTCGCACGTGAGATCCTTCACAGTGATGCGTCTCATTTCAAACTTCTACTCTAAGGTGTCATTAAAATTTTTTGGAAATATTCCATCCCCATGTTGTGTTAAAAGGTGCATTAATCCTTTGCAGATGTGTGCCTGTCCTCTCATAACATGCTACGGAACCTCCATTTAGAAACCCCAGACTTAGAATGGGATGCAGAATTGGCAACGACAGCACAAGAATGGGCTAATCATCTTGCAAGCAAGAAGATATTTCAACATGAGGGCATTAAAGGTCTCGGAGAAAACATCTTCTATGCTTCTAGTGCTGCAGAGGCTTCTTGTGCTAACGCTGTTCTTTCATGGTAAGTTAATGGGAAGCTACAATCTTGGCCAAAATACTTGGGACAAGTCAGATAATTGCACTACTTCCGTCTTTGATTACGTGTCTCCCCCCCCGCTCCCCCCGTTTCAAAGTTGCTTGAATCAAACGCCATTCGACCTTCTCAACATTGAATTAGGGGGAAGAAAGATTAGGAGTTTCTAAACGTATGTTTTCTCCTCGATATTTTGGGAAACAGCACAAAGACACTGAAATTTGCCTACATTAACCCTATTCTACATAGAGGGGGAGCAAAAAAAAAAGCCCCTCAGCCAAACTTCCTGTAATTACTCTTGAACTAAGCATGATAAAAGACTGGAACTTGGGTGACTCTTAATCAAATTTAATATTGCATCAAATTAACAATAGTTCATTGCTATATACTTGGTCACGTGACTATGACATGCCCATATTTGGCAACAGGTCTCTCAGAAAATCAGTAAAACATGCATAACTTTTGTCGTACACATCTTATTTCAATGCAATTGGTACCAATCAGTTTGTCTTGAAGTCTACTTTCATTTGAAATATAAATTTTTGTATTTTGCTGACATCAGCAAATTTAAGACCTATGACGTCATACTTACATATGACGTCATATTTATAATAGAAATATAAAATAATTAGCGGATTATGATCAAAATTTATAAATTTTACGGTATCATGTTTGGTAAGATGGCCGCCTAAAAATGGCACCAGCCATTAATGGCTTCAAGTGATGGTCTGAAGCAGCCTTTACTATATGGTTACTACATGACTCTTTTATTGACTTCAACAGAAAAATAGTCGAATTGAATTTATGTTCAAGAACCTGGTCGGTTTGACTGAGATATTTAGGAGCTTGCTTCAGTTACTTACTTGGCAACCACCAGGTCCTTTAACGAAAGTGTTCTTTTTGATTATAAAATCCACTCTGTAATCTAAGAGGGGGCTCCAGGTCAGTCAGCAATAAGTGAGGAAGGAAGAAGATCATGATCAAGATCATGAAATACAGAATGCTAATTTTAGGCTTACATATGCAGCTCTCGAGTTACGATTCATCTCCGTCCTCTCCGTCAACTAACTTTAACCCTATTTTAACCGGGTAAAAAAAGTGATTTTCTACCGGGGGGGGGCGTTTTTCGCCCCCCATGTTTTTCTCCGCAAGTATAACAGCTACGACAATGAAACTTGCACTGTGTCATAATTGAACAAAGGAGAATCTAAAAATAGCATCAAAAAATCAATAGTCACGTGATTGGTTGCTAGGCAACCAAAAACAATGCAAATTTTGAGAAATCGAGCTATTTGCAGAAAAGGGCCCATAATTAGCAAATAGCTTGATAAAAGTAGCAAAAAACCATCCAAATACCTGCTAGACACCTTTAATTTGTAGTTTTATATGGTTTCATACGGATATTTGTGGTTTCTAATAAATTAACTAATTAAATAATGAAAATTTGATTCAATGCAAAATTGTAAGCTCAATAATTATGATTTAAAACCATTAATTTCGCATATTATTGGTGAAATCAAGTACCTTCATCGATATTTGAGGTAATTACATCAGTTTTGCATGAAAAAATTACTCATTCATTAGGAACATGACGTCATAAAGATTGATGACGTCATAGAAATAATAAACTGCTGATGTCAGCATATATGAATAAATTATATATCAAATGAAAGTACTCATCGAGACGAATCGAATGGTTTATATATTGTTGAGATTTAGTAACAAAGAAAGAAATTAGAGCCGTTTTAAAGAATTTCTTTGTGACCACTCTCCAAATATGGACATGTTGTGGTCACGTGATCAAACAATAGGTATTAAAATTTCTATTTTCTAATTGCCAACTAAATTTTAGGAAAAGTCAAGAAGTTTCAGCATTACAAGTAGCATCGTTTGGGAGCTATTAAAAAAATCCGATAGGGGGCGAAAAACGCCCCCCCCCCGGTTAAAATAGGGTTAAGGAGTTTCTATTTCAAATATGAGTAATGGGGAGAGAGTGAGTGCCCCAGAGACTCAAAATTGTAAATCTTTTACATTTTGGAATGCATTTTTAACCTAGGGGTATAGAAATGCTCGTTTCTTGGCGCAACGAGATCCAGCCTACCGCTTTGCCAATTTTACTTTCTTGGAGCTTTCTTGCAGTTTGTGTTTGTTTAGGGCAACTGTCCATGTACATTCCGAATTTCGATGCTGTTTTCTTAATTTTGCGCAAGTTTGCTATGACGTCCCAATTAAATCTATGGGAATTCTCGGAATTTATAGTGGTTTTACCGACAAGGGTTGTGCCCCCAAAACTGTGTAACTCATCTGGATTTTACAATAATTATGCACAATAGACCTTTTAGCTATTCTGAAAAGAATCAGAATCGAACGATATTTTGCTACATTTTGTAGAATTTTCGAATGTGCACAATAGTGATAGAAGCTCTAACGGCACTCGATCGAACGTCGCGCATAAAAATGTATACAAATAACGCTCGATCCAGGCTCTTTTGTAGAATAGCTAAAAGGTCTATTCATTACTCTGATTCGTTTCCAAACCATCCATATTCCATGAAAAATATTGCTGCAGGGAAAAAGACAGAGGAGATGTCCTTCAGTCCACAGCTGTCCCCCTTAGTGTAAAGCCATCCTGTCTAAAAGTTAAGGGTTGAATTGGACTTGCTCCAAGTCTCGCTCTTGATCAATAAATACGGGAGGGGAAAGGAGGAAAGGGGGGAGGACACAGGCAAAGGAAGAAAGAAAGGGAAGGAAGGAAGAAAGAAAGGGAAGGAGAGCGAAGGAGAGCTCTCCTTCCCCTTTCTCTTCCCTTTCTTCTTCTTCTCCCCGTGTCCTACCCCATTTCCTCCTTTCCTCTCCCGTTTTTATTGATCAAGAGCGAGACTTGGAGCAAGTCCAGGGTTGAATTGAACTTTTGGCCATAGTCTTGAACTGAATGCCCTCTACCTCTTTCCATGAAGCCTTCTTTTAGTAGTTATTTGTAAATTTTAGCATGGCCCCCTGTAAATTGAGGGGCTACCATGGGTAAAAAAGATTAAATGAAATGAAATGAAATGTGTAGTTAAATATATTGCAAACAAATCATAGACATGAATTTTGTCATAGATTGATGTCAAATCCAGCTGAGTAACACATGTTTGGGTCACACTCCTCGTCGGCAGAACCACTATAATTTCAGTTATTGACAAAACTGTGGTCTTAAATTTTTGGCCGCAGCTGTAATTAGAAAAGTCTGGCAGAATGTAAGATGTATTGTAATGTTTCATATGAATAAAAATGGCCTCAAAACTGATAATATTAATTTCACTTTCTATTTTAGGTACAGCGAGATTGACCAGTATAGTTATAACAACCCTTCCTTTAGTGGTGCTACTGGTCATTTTACGCAAGTTATTTGGAAGTCCACCACGATGCTTGGAGCAGGGATTGCCAGCTATAAGGAGGGCACTCAAGTCATTACATACATCGTTGCACGTTATAAGCCTGCTGGCAATCTCCAAGGTGCTTTTGAAGCTAATGTGAAGGCACGGAAGACAGGAGGTATATTTCATATTCAATTCTTAATTCCGTTATTTAAAGGATAAGTCCGGGTTGGTATGATTGATGATAGAATACAAGATAATACTACTATGAATGATGTATGATACTTTTTTCCACTATTTTTCGCCTTCTCCTTGTGAAATTACGTATTCAAATAAGCAATTTGAGCGAGGTGACGTCATATCGCGTAAACGAAAACGAGGCTGTGCGATTGTTTTTCGCCTCTAAATTGCTGCTAGCCTCTTTTTCGTGTACTCATGCATTGAAAATGGCGCGAGAACACGATAAAGAGGCTTGCAACGATAAAGAGGCAAAACACAATCACAAAGCCTCGTTTTCGTTTGCGCGATATGACGTCACTTCGCTCAATTTGCTTATTTGAATACGTAATTTCACAAAGAGAAGGCGAAAAATAGTTTTAAGGCTATTTTCAATTTTGTACCACGAATCATTTGTTTACATATTGGAGCTTCTTGACTTTTTTGCGATCTGAGAGTTGAGATTCCTATGGGCAGTTTCTTATAGAAATATAAGTGTACCCTATGTTCGTACTTATTTTATCAGATGATCAGATCAATCTATCACTAATAAAATCCATAAAGATGCTTTCAGTCGCATTCAAAGCCAAAATAGAGGGCATGGTCGAAGAAAAATGTTCTGCCGCTATGCCCCGCCTTCTCTGCCGCCTCATCAAAATTAAAAATCATGGCAACGCCACTGGGCAAGACCGAAGCGCGCCAAATTAGAACATTTTATTGTGAAATAAATGATGAATTTCAAGACTGCAAACAATGAAAAAAGAAACACATGCTGCAGCTATGTTGATTTTAGATTCATTGCAAGTTGACGAAGAACAAGGCTGGAAACGAAAGCCGAGGCAGTAGATTAAACTTGATATTACGCATGCGTGGATGTAGCACGAATAAGTATTGATATAAACTTAGTCTTAAACTAAAAATATAAACATAATAGACCAGTAAACCTGATCTTGCAGGGAGTCGTTCTTGAGGGGGCTTGAATTATTTATCAAGGCTCATCCAATGCCTTTTAAGATATGTTTTATACAGGCCTGGCGATGACAGTTCTCTGATATTGACTAGAAGATTATTCCAAGCCTTAATGCCCGTTAAAGAAAACTGTGATAATGCATCAGGGATCAGCGGGATCCAATTCTGAAATTACTTTAGATGAAAATAGTCTTAGCAGTGTCGACAAATTCTGCTATCTTGGTTTCACAGTAACAAAGAACTTAGATCTAAACGATGAAATATCAAAACGAATCGGCAAAGGGCAAAGCAGCTATGAATTTTGGGTTACTAAAGAAACGAGCGTGGGAAAATAATAAACTCTCTACCAAGGTTAAGATTCGCATATACGAGACTTGTGTGCTTTCTTCGTTGCTATATTGCTCAGAGACATGGACTACGTATGCTAGGAATATTAAAAGGCTAAATAGTTTTCACATGAGGTGCTTACGGAAGTTGCTGAAAATAAAATGGCAAGACAAGATACCCGATACAGAGGTACTAAAGCGATCGGGGCATGTCAAAAGGATGGATGATAGTCGTATTCCAAAGACAATTCTTTTCAGCGAAGCTCGTGATGGCTCTAGGAAACAAGGACGCCCGTTGTTAAGATATCATGATAATTGCAAAAGTGACATGAAATCGTTTGATGTGAATGTAGATAGCTGGGAGATTTGCGCAACACAACGTTCATCATGGAAAGAAAATGTGACCATGGGAGCAAGAAGATATGAACAAGCCCTTATACAGAGAAAAGAGAAGAGCAGGAAAAGAAGAAAGCAGCCCTTGACAAACTTGGATGCGAACGATGATGCATTTATTTGCGAACACTGTAACAAGCGCTGCCGTTCAAGAATTGGATTGTTTAGTCATATCCGGACTCATCAGGACTAAAACTTTATTTAATGCGTACACCATGAACTTTAAGATCGAACCCCGTGTAATGAACCGGGGAGGGGAGAGGGGTACATGACTTGTGGATGGACGGGGGTCTGCGACCCGATTTTCAGAAAGGAACCCTCTTCTAATTACTGAAACTTGCCTTGGTACCCAATTTTAATATGAATTTTGGCGGAAAACAGCCCACTTTTAATTACTTTTATCATTTCAGCGACACCCCACCCATGTTTATGAAGAAATCTGCCGAAAAAGGACGGTTAGAGAATTTTTGGCCCAAAACTCACCTATATGGGCGGCACATACCCGTACCCTGAACATGTTATGTACCTCCCCGGGGTAATGAAATCCTTTCTTGGTAAATTCAAGGTTTAGCCTGGGAATTTGGAGATCTCCATCCTTCCTCGTATTATGATTTGTCATACCGGGTGTCCCAGACAAAGTACTCCTGCTTAAAAAGTCACCAAAACCTGATACCAAACCTTTTATAAAATCTTCCTTTTGAGTTGTTTTTCAAGCACCCAACAATATTCATCGATGATCAAATGTTTGCTTTTGATACAGCAAGGTAGAAAAACTGCACGTTGAAAACCCATATTTTTTGAGCCATGGTTTTTACGCAAAATACTCAATCTCGCCTAACAGTCAAAATTTTCAGATTTTTATCATCATTGAAGTTTCTAATGATAGAGCGCATTTCTTTCTGTCATTAATGACCAAATTAAAAGCTCTACACGCACAATGAAATTGATCTGGCAATCATCAGTGCTTTGCTGCAGTATGATCGAAAACCAGGTAGTCCTAAAGAGAACTAAATTTGCTAACTTTTAGGCCAATCACAAGATCAGCTATATTATGGAAAATAATTTTGTCCCTGTTCTACTTAAAAAAAAGAAAATTGAAGATCGGCCGTGTAATCAAATTTTGTTGATTCTTCAAACGGGAGTACTCCTTTTCGGACACCCAGTAGAACATCTCTGTTGGAAGATATTCCAAAGGCTTTCAGGGCATAGCTTGATTTTGCAATCTTATATACCGTAACAAACGCTTAGCCAGCTTGCTAAACTTGGCATACGCATGTACTTTACATACAAGTTTAGTAAACTCCAGTTACTATTCTCTTCATTTTAGCTCAGACGCCATCGATTTTCACACTGGATCCTTCTCGTAAGTACAAATATCAAAATGTTGCCAGATATCGAAAGAGGGATCTTATGAATTTGCATTGCTGTATTATAAGTTTTTTATCCGCCACCTGATAAAAATACGTGCGCAGACTCGATTTGTTATGCATAAATGAGTTGAGTTGGATTGATCACAGAAATGGTTTCTGTTGGTGATTCGCAACTGCAGATAGCTGGTGTGGTGTAGATGGCTCGGGAGATGGCTATTTTGTTTAGATTGAATGGCTTTTTTTAAATTAAGGCTTTTTCCTTGTTTGAAAAGGTTATTGTACTGAAAATGTAATGTTAGCAAACCATGGGTAGTTAGACACTGCTGGTGTGCTTCTATGGAGGAGTGCTGGATAATATGTATCTGCGGAGGAAATATTGTTTAGTGCTGCGGAGGAGTCGTTCTTTCGATATCTTCTCCGCAGTACTAAACAATATTTCCTCCGCAGATACATATTATCCAGCGCTCCTCCATAGAAGCACACCAGCAGTGTCTAACTACCCATGAGCAAACTAATTCCTTCATTAACAGACCTTCATTGGAGTTTGATTTACCAGATCGAGCCCACTCACCCAGTCTCTTTTGTCAATTTCCCAAATGGTCTGTGCAAGATGATTGAAATGTCATTTTCTGTTTGATTTCGTATTTTTTAAACAGTGTTAGATATACAGGGTGTCCCAAAAATATTGTGACCCGTTTGCCTGAAGATTGCGACAAAACGGCAAAAAAAGATTCTCACCAAATCTCTGCATGATGTTGCTCTTCAGATATTTAATTAAGATCCGCTACCATTGCCATAAAAATCCGTTGAAAATGACGGAGGTATGACCTTCAGGAGACCAAATTTTCCCGGTGACTGAAACCAGCGGTCGACCATTTTTGTCTTACTATTTTGCAGCGATAAATAGCTTAATGGATGGAAAATTAAACAGCAGCCTCCAATTTCATAGCTCTCGTGAAAATTCCGATAATCTTCAGAGAGTTCCACTATTTATAACCTCACAGAAATTATTTCTTACCTCACGTGAAGCTACTTATCACTGCAAATAGTAAGACAAAATGGCCGACTTCTGGTTTCAGTCATCAGGCAAACTTGGTGTCATGGGTATCATAGCTCCATCATTTTTCAACATATTTTTACAGAGACGGCAGCAAACTTGATTTGAACATCTAACGAGCAACATCATATAAAATTTTGGCGAGAATCTTTTGACCTTTTGTTGCAATCTTTAAGCAAACGGGGCACAATTTTTTTGGGACACCCTGTATTGCTAGCTACTGATTTCCAAACTGCCCTGTAAAATGATAACAAACTAAATATTTCTAATAATAAGAATTTACATGTAAGAATAAAGATCAAAATAAAAGGTATGTAAATAAGGAGTTTAACGAAAAGATTACTTGCTGATTTTATTTTGCAGCTTAGAATTGAATTAATGTGTGCGCTGTCTTGACATTAGCGCTGAGGTTATTCCAGAATCATGCTTCTCTGTAAGGAAAGCACCGTTGACAACTGGAAACTTTTAGGAACTCAAAGCTATGGAGAGGGGGGGGGGAGCTGTTGTGCATCGTTTGCGTACTGCTGGATGGGAATGACACCCGGAATGGTATTGTCTTTCTGGCATGAAGAATTCATGTCAATCTATCTTCGCATAGGGAACGGTCTCCATCTTTATTTTTTTGGTACAAAGAACAAATGAATGTCATTTCCAAAAATCTGAGACAATCTTGGGTACACGTTTCCTTTTTTACATTCCTAACCAAATCTGGTCCCGCCCCCTGTATACAAAAGCGTTTTTCTCATTTGGTAAGAAGACCTTTTAGCTATGATCATCATTCACCAGTTTTATGTGTATAACAATGTCAATAATACTGTCACACGTGCCCTAGAAAAACCAAATCTAATATGAAAAATCAGAATAGAACGATATTTTCTTACATTTTGAAGAATTCTTGAATGTGCACAATAGCGATAGAACCTCTAAAGCCACTCAATCGAACCTCTAGTATGGAAGTCCATACACAGGCTCGACCCAGGCTCTGTTGCAGAACAGCTAAAAGGTCTTTTGTAAACCATGCCAAGCAAAGAAAACTCTTGTCACATCTTTTCGCTATTTTCCATTATAGTTTGCAAAGATGCAGCTGGGACCTCAACATGTGAAAATTACAAAAGCTATGGATTTTGCATTAAAACCAACCAGTATTACAAAATTATGAAATCTCACTGTGCAAAGACATGCCAATTTTGTTGAGGTAAATGCTACAATCTACAGTCTACAATACTAGCCTCGAAAATGCTCAGCCCATGACGGAGATGCACATTACCTTTATTTCATTTCATTACATTACATTACATTGCATTGCATTGCATTACATTACATTACATTTCATTACATTACATTTCATTACATTACATTACATTACATTACATTACATTACATTACCTTTATTTCATTACATTACATTACATTACATTACATTACATTACATTACATTACATTACATTACATTACATTACATTACATTACATTACATTACATTACATTACATTACATTACATTACCTTTATTTCATTACATTACACATTACATTACATTACATTACATTTCATTACATTACCTTTATTTCACTACATTACATTGCATTACATTACATTACATTACATTTCATTACATTACATTACATTACATTACATTACATTACATTACATTACATTACATTACATTTCATTACATTACATTACATTACCTTTATTTCATTACATTACATTGCATTACATTACATTACATTACATTTCATTACATTACATTACATTACATTACATTACATTACATTACATTACATTACATTACATTACATTACATTACATTACATTTCATTACATTACCTTTATTTCATTACATTACATTACATTACATTACATTACATTACATTACATTTCATTACATTACATTACATTACATTACATTACATTTCATTTCATTTCATTACATTACATTACATTACATTACATTTCATTACATTACATTACATTACATTACATTACATTACATTACATTTCATTACATTACCTTTATTTCATTACATTACATTACATTACATTACATTACATTTCATTACATTACATTACATTACATTACATTACATTACATTACATTACATTACATTACATTACATTACATTTATTTCATTCCATTACATAACCTTTATTTCATTACATTACATTACATTACATTACATTCATTCCATTACATTTCATTACATTACCTTTATTTCATTACATTACATTACATTACATTGCATTACATTACATTACATTACATTACATTACATTACACTACATTACATTACATTACATTACATTACATTACATTACATTACCTTTATTTCATTACATTACATTACATTACATTACATTACATTGCATTACATTACATTCATTACATTACATTACATTACATTACATTACATTACATTGCATTACATTACATTACATTACATTACATTACATTTCATTACAGTACCTTTATTTCATTACATTACATTTCATTACATAACCTTTATTTCATTACATTACATTACATTACATTACATTACACTACACTACATTACATTACATTACATTACATTACATTACATTACATTACATTACATTACATTACATTGCATTACATTACATTACATTACATTACGCTAGCCATTAGTTTAAGATTACCACTTATGCCTCTTAACCGCGAAAAGTATTTTGCTCTAAATAGTTTATCTGAATTAATTTGTTTCTTATTACTATTGTAAATAACAACTTTAAACATGGATCAAATAAATTAAATGGAATTTTCACAGCCTTGTTTTTTGCAAGTTTTCACTAAGATCGAATTGTTTTCCATTCTTTGCTATGGCTACTTTGATGTATAATCACGTGATAAAACATACAAAAGGTAGCGTTTTTTATCCATATCAATTCATTCTCCAGAACTTACAAGACCCACTGGATATATTTCAAGGCAAGATACATGGACGAAAGACGTAATTAATTTATCCTGCACATTTGCTGTTATAACTATGCTGACCTTATTGCTGGAAGCATTTTAGAATGTCATATTTATCCATATTTTTCTTCTGCACAAATAATTGATGTCATCTATTACATCACATCTCTCTTCTGTTCGCGTGAAGGGTAGACTTGCCACAGGTATATTTCATCAACAAATAATTCAGATGGATAGACTTATTGCAGTTGACGAAATAGACTTGGGGCAAGTCTACTTGAAGGGGGCCTTTGCCTTGTAAGTGCCATCTATTTGTTGTTGGTTACTTGTATTGACCATTGAAATGGCGGAAACGAAGAGGCCACAAAATGATGTATTCACAAACTATGACGGTTGTAGCCTGTGTTCCAGACCCTTCGAAAAGGATATGGGGTTTGGTACGCAGGCTAGACCATTGCAAATGCCACTTTAAAAGCTTAAACTTTGCCAAGACTCTCGTTGTCTGGTTTCGACATGCTCTTATCCCTCCCCTGAGAGGAACTTTCCATTCACTCTATAAGTTGACCATAAGGTGATACGAAAATCATGTCAGAATTATGAGTAATAACTAATATCATGGGAACTTCGCAAATTTTCTAATTCACATTTGACTTCAAATCTATCTGCCTGAAGAGCCCTGGTACAGGAAAAACAAAATTTGAATATGTGCATATTACGTTTGTCGTACCGGCGGTGGTAATCGGACGCTTAAGGAAACATTGTAATTTTCTTAAGAAAAATTAATCACAGTCAAAAACCAAAATTACCAGGTGAATGGACAGGTATTTGGGCATATTTTCCCGAAGTGTTTTGGCTTTTGACTTCGCCTGCTTGTCCTTGGCAACAAAGTTTTTAAAGCTGACCTTGGCGGTGGTTTTCGGACAGTGGCATTAGCTTTCAGACAGTGTGTTCACTATGCAGAATGTGCCAAGGAATTTACCTTTTTATACCGGGTAAGTCAATAAAAAGAATCCCTGTTTGAAAAATCACCATTCCCTGAATATCAAGATGATGATATTGGGAAACATAATGTTTAACACCAGACATGTTCAAATGGACCTCAATATTTACCTGACTGAAATCGGTCACTCGAGAAATCTTCGAAACAGGCTCAAAACAACGATCAACATTATTCCCGAGCTTTCTGCCTTGATGAGTTCAACACATTCTGGCATGTTTTACCCTCTTGGGAAGATGAAATCGTCCGGAATGATCTTTTTCCCCCATGGATGACATTTTCACCTCCCAAAGGGATAAACGTGCCAAAGCATGTACAAGCCATTGCTGTAGGGCACGGACATACGAGAAATTTGGTCGTGATTTAATGCAGTTTCTGGAACTTTCTTGGAGGGGTTCCTCCAGAAAATCTCTTATAATTTCAGAACCGAGTGGCCGATTTCAGGCAGGTAAAATTTCGAATATAGCTATTTGAACATGTTATTGCATGCAGCTGATGTTTATACGGGCACATTGCCTTTAAACAGGATAAAACAAGTTTGTGTACTCTGGTACCTAGGGTAAGCACTTAATTACATCTGAAAGAAGCTATGCTTAAACATCAATAAAGTGATGACTAATCCCCTGAAAGCATCCAAATTGAACATCATTGGAAAGAAGATAGTTAGACGTCTGCATTATAGATGGCAGAGAACAAGGACAGATAATGTTACAATAGAACTCGCTACTTTTTATTGACACCTAGATACAAAGCAATTTGTGATTGCAGACAAAGGGAATTCCATGCTCGATTGGTCAAGACATAAAAAAAACAAAGCAAGCCACAAAAATTGCCCTGAAACTCGGGTCGCTAGCTTGGTCGTTGTGCATTCCAGAAATGGTTTTAAAGAGCAAATATTAGCACATATCGAAAGAAGAAGGATATATCTAAAATTCTGCCTCGGGCATTTTATTTTTTTCGTACAGAAGCCAATTGGGAGGGGATTCAATTCTCGTACTTTTTAGGTGTCATTAAAACACTTACTACTCAGCTTCTGTACGAAAAAAATAAAATGCCCGAGGCAGAATTTTAGATATATCCTTCTTCTTTCGATATGTGCTAATATTTGCTCTTTAAAACCATTTCTGGAATGCACAACGACCGAGCTAGCGACCCGAGTTTCAGGGCAATTTTTGCGGCTTGCTTTGTTTTTGTTTATGTCTTGACCAATCGAGCATGGAGTTCCCTTTGTCTGCAATCACAAATTGCTTTGTATCTAGGTGTCAATAAAAAGTAGCGAGTCCTATTGTAACATTATCTGTCCTTGTTATGGTAGAGACGAACTTTTTACCAAATGAAAGAAGGCGAGGAAAAAATCGATTGGTATTCTTCAAGTTACGTTGTTGAAAATTAGACATTAGATCCCCATTGTATTGTGCTAGATACATAACAAGATACATTATAAGTTCTACCTGAATGTATAGTGCTAGATGAATCCTCAAAGGGCTCTTTGATACATAATGAAGTGATACATAATTTGTGATCCCGGCTTGCCAAGTGATGCTGATATACGCTCTAAGATCTGTGAAGAATAAGGACAGACATTAGAAAATAATTCTTTCTTCTGGCCATAAATTTGACATTGTTATGAGGGAGAGGAAGCCAAATGTGGATTGGTTTTGAGAGTTTTATCAGGACTGAGCTAGAGCACTGCTAACCAAACTGAAAACAGCGAAAGGTGGTGAATCTCTAGACTTATGACCTGGAGTCAATTGTTTCTCTGTGCTCTTTGACGTGATGATGTCAGGCGAAAATGTTTGCAAACAATTAACTTTTTGTCGGGCAGCCCCCTGGATTTTTTCAAGGCCACTAATGTTCGCGAAATAGGAATGACTATATTTTCACCCTAGTGGCCATTTACTTATAAGCAGCAAAAGACACTATGCAGATTATGCGTATGGAAAATAAGAAGTTCAATTTATTCAATGCGCAAAACATTAAAAGAATCGATAAGGTAAATTGAGAGGTAGTTGTAAATACACTTAAGAAAACATGTACGCACCCAATGCTTCCTTAGCTACACAACTAAACTTCACGTCAAGTGCCAAGGGTATAAAATACAATGGACTAAAATACAATTATTCCGGACCAGCTTTAAAGGGGCCTATGCAACATAGAACCTTTGCGCGCCAACGGTCGACATTCAAATTAACAGAGAGTAATATGGCTACCACACAGCAGCAAGTTTGACGCTTTATTGTCAGCATTTTTTTAATAGACGATTACGCTAAAGATGGCGGCAAGGAACTTTTTACAAAGATGCACCGCGTTCTTTAATTGAATTCCAATAGAATCGTTAGAGATTCGTTATTCGAACGCAATGCATCTTGGCAAAAAGTTCCTCGCCGCCATCTTTAGCGTAATCTTCTATTAGAAGCAGATGTCTGGTACGGGCAGTAAGCTTGAAAGACTAAAAAGAGGAGAAAATAGACCTGTTTTGTATTCAGGTTTTCAATGAAGAAACAATGCAAAAAAAGTTGAAATCGCTAAAGCAGGACACTTACTAAATGCATCTGTAGTGCACCTTCAAATATTTGTGCACGTAGACACAAGGATCCCCATAAACTCCATTACTTGCATTCAACACACAACTTCTTTTTCCATCACACAAAGCTTTGGTTCTGGATAAGCTGCTGCCAGCTCGGCATGTTGTTGTTGTTGTATGCTTGTGATATGGGCAATCATGACGATTCAAACGTCCATACATGGCATAAGTCATTTTGATTTTCCTTCCAAAAGGACAACCGATTCGTTGTTGTCGGAATTCACAGACCTTCGCATGGTGAGACTGAGCGGAAGAGCTGAAAAAAAACACGATATTTCAAAGCTTTTTACGTCGCACACAAGGTAAGTCAAATAACTTTTGGAGAATTGCGAAAATTTTATGTTTCTAATCTTTAAATGTTCGTTTTGTATATTTGTATCAACGACGAAGGGCATGCAATGGGTGGTTGCAATATTTTTCTTCCGGAAAAGAGACAATAGATTTAAGGCACGAGAAACTGTATTCTGAGCAATGGTAGTTTAAACAACATGCAACCTGGGACCACGCTCCAAAAGACCCTTTATTTACCATTTATCAAAAAGCAAGACCCATGTTTATACCTAAACCTTGAAAAGTATACCCTTTTGCACAGCTTATCCCAAGTACCTACGATAGATGAAGTGCCCCCCTAGCCTTTCCCTTTCAAGTTCACTTCCTTTGATTGCCATCTTCTTCCTTTTCAGAATTCTACGGGGTGAGTAAAATAGAATCCCCATTTGGAAGGCCACTGCTCCCTGAATATCAAAGCAATAGTATTCAAAATTGTCTTATTTTATTCCAAATATGTTCAATTAAGTTCAGTAATTTACCCGGCTTTAATCGGCCATTCCTTCCCATGGATATAGGAGATTTTCTGCAGAAAGCCCCTTCCAAAAACCTGCAAACACCAGTGAAAACAATTTTCCTTGGTTTTCCTTCCTAAAAATGATGACACTCACATGTATTCATGTATTTTGTCCTCTTAGCAGAATGGAACCCCCCTGAATAGATGATTGATACCAGGGGAAAACTTGTTCCTCCTTCCAAGATGATAGCACGTGCTAAAGCATGCAGAAGTCATTGCTGTAAGGCTCGTGTACGGCAGAAATGTTAGGAAAACTTGTTCGTGATTTTGGGCACGTTTTCAAGGTTTCTTGAAAAGGTTTTCTTGAGAAAATCCCTCATAATTTCAGAACGGAGTGGCCGATTTCAGTCAGGTAAATTTTAAAATGGATTTGAACATGTTTACCATTAAACTATATATTTGCCAATATCATCCTCTTTATATCCAGGTAGCCATGACCTTTCAAACGGGGACTCTTTTTTTATTGCAATGTACATTTTTGATTTAGATTGGATCCCACATTTTGAACATCTTGAGTTTTTCTTCATCGTTTGGTATTTAGTACCAAGGTACCTTAGATTGCGCCTCTTTTGTTTGTCAAAGTGTCATTATTGCAAGTGTCGTCCAAAGTGGGGACCAGGTGACCTTGTGTCTTTTCTTGCTTTGGATGTCACAGTAACGAGTAATTTTGTATGTGTTATTATTGTTTTGATTGATTAAAACAAACAAAAAAGAATTCTAGCAGCTATCATTTCCATTTCATCATTTCACACTTACCCAAAACAGTGATATTTCGCCTCCAAGTATTTGTAGGTGAAAACACAAGGATCTCCAAACAACCAGTTCTTTGCAGGAACTGAGCAAATACGCTTGTTATTACACCTGGCTGCTACCTTAGCACGTGATGTGCGGGCCTTACAGCGAGTGCTATAGAAATTTGTCCACCATCCACGCCTGCAATGGGCCCTTGTCTGTCTCCCATACAATGCATAGCTTATTCGGATTCTGCTACCAACTGGACATATGATGCGAAGATTGCTGTGCTCACAGACTCGCTTGTGATATTCTGGTGACACTGGGCCTGATGAAATGAAAATAATTGACCTTTTAGAAAATGATAACGGAACAGTTTTATCAAGATATCATAAGGAACTAAGATAGTACAGGTTCTGAATGTGCAGAACTAGTGGTTTTCTCACGCTCGTAAATCGCCACTGGCAATGATATTCTCGCAAAAGGGCAAACTATTTCATAGACCAAAGCATGCTCTTTGGCTGATGTATAGCTCTTAATAATTAAATAATTTATCTAACGTTTTGTGAGACGGAAAGATTACATTACTGAACGCATTTTAAATTTATTTGCCATAAACTTTTTGTGGCACTAACTATAAGCGATAGGACATCAAATCATCAATGTGAAATTGTTTTGTTTTTGTGTGTGTTATGAACTCATTTTTACTCAGTAGTGAGCCACCTTTCTAGCACCCAGGGCTAAAACTTTCGCGCGAAAGTCTGCAAGCAGGCTAGGGTAGCCTTGTCGCTGGTTCGTGAATTAAAAATCTTTCAGGTGGTTCATGGTTGAGGTTTACCTGCACAAAGGTTTCTCGCAACTGAAAAATCTTAAATTCACAAACCAGCAAGGAGGTGGCTCACTACTAAGTAAAACTAACTTCAAGCCGCATACACAACAATAGGTTAAAGTGGCCCGCTACTCATAATAAAAATTTCCCACTGACGCACAATCGGTGTTCTATCGCCTATACTATGGTTAGACGGATTTCAAGTTCTTTGTCACATACTTTTTCTGTTACTAAATGACAAATTATATGCGTTTTAGGTTGTTTGCAGATGACAGTCCAATAGGCTTATATAATTACAGATTTCCATCATCATTAAAGGGGCTCCGTCGTCAAGCAGTAAACAAATCCGTATTCTTGCACGTGTCACCAATTATCCATTGTTCGTCCATTGTTTTCTGCAGTTTGTTTGGTGGCTTCACCCAAGCCACCAAAAAGTGACCGTTAAAAATCCACTTAGATCAGAGCAATCGTTGAAGATATGAATGTTTGGTTTGTTCCATGGTGAAGTACAATGATCTATGTCCAAACAGCACTTTTCATTTTGAAAAAAATATGAAAATCCCGTGTGATATCACCTTTCAAAAACTGCAAAAATCATCGTTTTGTTTAAATTTTGACGACGGAGCCCCTTCAATGGATGTCTTCTTGTCGGCAGATCACGCACTTTTACAGCGCAAGGAAAGCAATAACATTTAGAGTAAATCATTAAGATAAACTTCATTTCATGGAACTAAAAACTGACTGATGTTTATTTGATTTATGCCCACCCCAAGGGCATTACCTTGTAGGAAGTGTGTTTATTCCCAGGTGACCCAGTACACAGAATAATCGGTGTCCTGTGACCCAGTCCTGTTAATATGTGAAAGGATTGTCAAATTCTAACGTCTGTTAGTATTGACCAATCAAAAATCACGTTGCCTGGTTCCCTGTAGTCAACTCGCATAACAGTTGATCTCTTATTACATCAACACCGGAATTTGAAACCACAAAATTATTCATACGTCATCTTGGCCTTGACAGGACCTACTCTGTGTACTGGGTCACAAGACACAAATTACTCTACAGTACTGGGAATAAATACAGTTCCTACAAGGTAGGCGCCCCATTGCTCAACGGAAATGGAACAAGAACAAAGTGAACTTTAGTGGGTAAAAGGATGGTCCTGGAGGAGAATTCTCAATCAAATTTCCCAGTTTTTTTGCAGGAAATTCCAAGCAAATTTTGTAGACATGCAGTCATTTTTCAAATCCATCAAATCCTTTTTCAATCTATTTTTTCTATTTTTTCTATTGTACTCCAAGTCCCATTTGACCAAACCCAGTCTGAGCGCAAGAATCCCAAATACCAGAGGGTCATCGTTGCGCAAATCCTAGCTTCCATTTCAACTCATTCAGGATCCTCTAAAAATATTGCATAATCCAAGTTGTTTTCCTGATCAATTTAGCTTTTTGGACAACGAATTCATGCCGATTGAAATAACTTACTTGGGCATCTACGGAGATGGCATCTTTTCTTTTCATATGCTGGTCCAAGCCTGGCACAGCTGCTTCCACCATGAGCAGGGGCTGGTCGGTTGCATCTACGGGAACGCGTCTGATATCCATGTCCGCAAGTGGCGCTGCAAGCTCCATATCTCGACCAAGGTCCATATCCACCATGAACTAAAACAGAAGCAAAGGGTGAGACAAAAAATGTATCTGCGTTGCGCCTCAAATGATACTCCCAATTGAGTGTATTTTGCAAAGTTTTAGCTTTGGCCCTCTTCAACACTGACTGGACCCCCCTGTCAGGCCACAATGGGAGTACCACCCCGGGGACAAAATCAGTTGAAGAAATCAGTATAGTAAATCCATTTTGCAAAGGTGCTTTTCAATTTCTGTACCACATGCATGAAGACCTTTCAAACCATCGTTATAAAACAGCGAATCTATTATTTGCATTGGCTTACATTACCTACAATTTAAGCTAGTTTTCATTCTACTCTCCTTCTGTAAATAAAGGGATGATGATGAGGATGATGATGATGATGATGATGATGATGATGATGATGATGATGATGATGATGATGATGATGATGATGATGATGATGATGATGATGATGATGATGATTATCATTATTACCTGGACAGGGTGTAGCTTGGCAATTTTTTCTCTCTACAAAGTTGCCTCTGCAAGGTGCTCCGCCATGGCTAGGTGATGGGTTGTTACAGCGCCTTGTCCTCGATTGCCTGCCATTTCCACAGCGTGCAGAACATTTACCCCAGGCGGACCAAACAGAGAACCCTCCATTCACTGCAATTTGAAAGAAAGAGTTGAAACAAAGTTTAAAATTTCCAGCGTAGCCCATACATACGTAGCACAATCTGTGTATACCCCTTTCACGAAAGCAAAGTGTCACTGCAAGTGAAAGACAGAGTTGAAACAAAGTTTGAAACCTTCCAGTGTTGCCCATGCGTACGTGGTACAATCTGTGTATACTCCTTTCACGAAATTAAAGGGTCACTGCATTAAGTGAAAGACAGAGTTGCAAAACCTTCCAGTGTGGCCCATGCGTAAGTGGTACAATTTGTGTATGCTCTTTAAACTGCCTTTATGCCTTTGGCAATCACAAACAGTATCAACAGCAAAGTTTATGGACTTGTTTTGGTAAAACCTAGCCAAAAAATGCTGTAACACAGGCAAATTTAAGTGTTTTCGTGATGCTTCCTAATATATCGAGAAGTAGGACCTTCTGGTCTTCCTTTCCCCCTAATTCAATGTTGAAAAGGTCAAATGGCGTTTGATTCAAGCAAACAACAGGCATAAGCGTATGGGAAGAAAACATCTAAGGGGCTGCCCAACACAATGTTCATTGTTCAGCATAGTTTTTGCCCGACTGAGGGCATTTTTCTTGAACATATAAATTATACAAAAATTTCAACTGCAACAACATCTGCTGTCTTATTTGTTTACATTTGCAGCTTGAATGTTCTGCCAATATTAACTGCATTGTAGCTACTGGTTTGTAAATAGAATTTATCAGTTAATACCGGGCATGGACGTCGGATCGACGGTAAGGCAAGGGGATCAAGGGGAATGCAAGGATACTCCCCGGATACTCCAGACCAAAGGCGAGTGCCGAGCGAAGCAAGCCGAAAAATTTGGGGGATCCGGAGGTACTATCGCCGGGAAAATCTTTGCAGTCACGTCCTTTAGATTGGTTTCAAATGCTATCAAGAATATTTTTCACTAAAATAAACGATGCTCTCTCTTAGATATTGGGTATGACCAATGTATATTGCAATCATCATTCCACTTGAGGGTTAAATTCATGATTTTCATAATCGTATTTAAGGTTGTTAAAGAAATATCTAGTTTCAGTGAAAGAGCATTCTTGCCCCCATTCTTGCCCCCCTTGCACCCTTCCCCTCTTAGAAAAGGTCAGGAGGGGCGCTTGCCCTCCCCCGCACCTATCTCTCCGGTGTTCCTGGATACCGGGTGAGTACAAAAACAATCTCCGTTTGAAAGGCCACTGCTCCCTGGATATAGAGGCAATAATATTGGCATTTGGCAAGTACATTATTCAATAGTAGACATGTTCACATTATGTTCATTCATGTTCATGTTCATGTTCATGTTCATGTTCATGTTCATGTTCATGTTCATGTTCATGTTCGCAAACATGTTCACATTATGTGCAGGAGGTCGTGAGCTCGAATCTCGCTCTCGTCACTCTTTTTCCATTTTTCCATTTGTCGAAAAATTTACCAAAATATTATGTTCATATGTTCATATATGTTCATTCACATATTTAATAACAGACATGCTCAGTGGAAGATTCAATAGTAGACATGTTCACATATATTTCAAATCTTGAAAGATATCAGAACATATTCAATTTCATAATATTTGCAAGTTTTATATGGCAGTAATATCTAGAGAGCAGTAGCGTTGCAAACGGGGACTGTTTTATTGATTCACTCAGTGTATTATCCGTTTATTTAAAGGGGCTCAGTCGTCAAAATGTAAACAAAACGATGATTTTTGCAGTTTTTTGAAAGGTGATATCACACAGGATTTTCGTATTTTTTTCAAAATGAAAGTTGTTGTTTGGGCATTAATCCTTGTATTTCACTAATAGACCAGAGGCCAGAGGGGGAGCATTATCACCCGAGGAGGCAATTTACCAGACCAACTTTATCTAACTCAGTTTTTTGCGTAGATTACGAATCCGGATGTTGCTTGGGCGTTTAGGGGGGCGTTTTCAAGATATAGGGGGTCGAAGGCCAAAATGCATAAAATGACCTGATTTGACTATATTCTGCCATTTAACTTTAGAACGAGTTCAGTTTTGTTAGCACCTGGAGATGCAGTCATCTTTCTGGTAAATTGTGACTTTCCCGACTTTTGGGGGGAGTAGGAAATTCCAGGGGGGATAATTTTTTATTATCATTTCTCTCCTCTTGCACAGCGTTAGAAAATAAGAAATTAGGAAGTTTTGTCAAACCGTTTGGTTAATTCAATTTCTTCTTCTGATGCGGTTTCTCTTTCTTTGTTCACTAAAAATAGCTCCGCAATATCCTCAGGGTAGGGCTCCGTCAACCAGTCAAGTGTAATTGTTGGGGATACGAATCCTCAAAGTTCAAAACAACGGTTATCCCCCAAAAAGGAAACCTGTGATCATGCGCAGAGCGCATGTTTGGTTTTGTGGTAAAAATGTGGGCAGATAATCCGGCCACAATCCAAACAAGAATTAGCAAGGAAACAAAGAATTCTCGCGCATGGTAATAGGTTTCCCAGTGTGTTGATCTGCTTTGAACTTTACAAGCATAACAAAAGGCTCAGACAAAAGGGGCAGTCCTCGGTATCCTGAACAAGTAAAATCTTCCAACCAGCCATGATTGGCTGGTTCTTCTGTATCAATGATGCTTGGCGATGCTTGTCTCCATATTTTTGCTGCAAAGTTTGCGTGATTTATGTGATTTTCGAGGCTGCCTTTACATGGGGGCAGCAATGATAGATCAACAAATTTAGAATATAGCTCTTCTTGCTTCATTCACTGACAGTAATCGTTTCTCCCCATACAGATTGCAAACATACGTTTCCAAGCCAAGGAGCAAATTAGCACTTGCACAATTTTCCTTAGGTACCAAGCTCTGCAAATGTTTCTTAAAATTCTTCGTTGCCTTTCATGAGCTTTCAAAATGCAGGCTTTCCTTTCCGCAAGAAAAACGAGATGTAATCATTCCCCGAAAATGCATGCAGGCCAATGAGGGCTTCCTATTCATTTCATTTTCTATTAGTCTACAGAGACTGCTTTACAGGGGCCATGCAAAAAATATTACATAAACGACGTTACTAAAACACAGAACAAGCGGAACAAGCCAGTAACAAGCGGAACTGGCCAGTAACAAGCGTAACAAGCAAGGAACAACCCAGTAACAAGCAGAACAAGCAAGGAACAACCCAGAGTAACAAATGGAATATAAGCAAGGAACTGGCCAGTAACAAGCAGAACATTAGCATACTGAACTGCATTAGATTAAGCACCAAAAGCATGAAATTAGCGTACTGAACTCTAAGAGAGTGGGGTACTCCACCTTTTTAAGGCCTCCTGTGATGTGTTGCGTGCTGCGTGAATCGAGTAGTGAAAAAGAACAGCAAATGAACGAAAACGAAAACTTATTTGGCAAAGAGATGTAAAGCTAAAGCATGACACGTTATTGCAAAACTTTCATTTTACCAGCTTGCATCAAGCAATGAATACACTTAATTTTGTCATAGGAAATATTTTGCGAAAAAGTTACTATCAGATCACCAAAGAATTAGTTGCGCTAGGATGGATTTTTTAATAAACTTTCTTTTACTGGAGGTAGGATGTGCCCCTTTATTCGCTTTATTTTGGGTCATTACAGTTGTTCTATGGTCGTTACTGTGTCGCTATTCCAATTGTTACTGGCCTGTTCCTGTTGTTTCTTGCTTTTACTGGACTGTTCCGTAGTTGTGCTGCTTGTTACTGGGTTGTTCCTTGCTTGTTCCGCTTGTTACTGGCCTGTTCCGCTTGTTACGGGCTTGTTCCGCTTGTTCCGTGTTTTAGTAATGTCGATTACATAAAACGAAACTAAATCAAAGGAAAGTAAACAAGCTACCCTCTACAATTTCTTTCTCAGCTGCATTTTGAATGTAAGAAGGGAGGGTGCATGTTTGACATCTAAGCGGAATTGGTTCCAACTCTTAGGCCCACGAAATTAAATAGACTTTTTCCATTCGACTTTTTGAAGAGGTCAGCCTCGGTGTTTCTTAGCCTCAATGTATTTTTTCTGAATTATTGCATATGAAAGACTGGTGTCATCTGCATACATCGTTACGTTGCAACTTCGCAGAGCAAATGGAAGGTCATTAATGTAGATTAAGAATAGTAGCGGACCAACATATGAGCCCTGTGCAACACTGTGGCTTGCTGCTGTAACTGAGATAGCTCACATGCATTTGGATCAAGTAGTCGCCTGTATTTTCCTGTTCCATTATCGATAAAGACATGAAAATTTTCAGCTTTGTTGGCTAACATGATGATAGGCATATCAACATCTCCAGAACTAGAGCGCAAAATGCAAACTGTCTCCTGCCCATCATTGATCCGAGGGGCACTGTGAAGTAGGTAGCAGATTTGGTATCAACCTCCACGTGGTTTGTATTCAAGTCTTGTACTTGAATTACTCCTTCGCTGCTGTTCTTAACACATTAAGCTTCTCTTGCAAAGTAAACTAGTCCATTGTTTAGACTGCTTATTCAGGTACAAGACTTAAACAAAACTCACGAGGAGGCTGATACCAAGATCTGCTACCTAATTCACCATGCCCTTCGGATGAATAATGCACAGTAGACACTTTGCATTGTGTGCTCTAGATCTTGGGATGTTGATATTCCTGTCATCCGTTAGCCAACAAAGCTGAAAATGTGCATGTCTTCATCGATAACAGAACAGGGAAATACAGGCGACTACTTGATCTAGATGCATTTGAGCTATCTCAGTTACAAAGTAACCCCTTCTTGGCCTGCATGCTTTTCGGGGAATGATTACATCTCGTCCTTCTTGCGGAAAGGAAAGCCTGCATTTTGGAAGCTCATGAAAGGCAACGAAAAATTTTAAGAAATATTTGCAGTGCTTGGTACCTAGGGAAATTCGCGCAAGTGCTAATTTGCTCCTTGGCTTGGAAACGTTTGTTTGCAATCTGTATGGGGAGAAACATTTACTGTCAGTGAATGAAGCAAGAAGAGCTATATTCTACATTTGTTAATCTATCATTGCTGCCCCCATGTAAAGTCAGCCTGGAAAATCACATAAATCATGCAAACTTTGCAGCAAAAATATGGAGACAAGCATCGCCAAGCATCATTGATACAGAAGAACCAGCCAATCATGGCTGGTTGGAAGATTTAACACTTGATTGGTTGACGGAGCCCTACCCTGAGGATATTGCGGAGCTATATTTAGTGAACAAAGAAAGAGATACCGCATCAGAAGAAGAAATTGAATTAACCAAACGGTTTGACAAAACTTCTTAATTTCTTATTTTCTAACGCTGTGCAAGAGGAGAGAAATGATAATAAAAAAATTATCCCCCCTGGAATTTCCTACTCCCCCCAAATGTCGGGAAAGTCACAATTTACCAGAAAGATGACTGCATCACCAGGTGCTAACAAAACTGAACTCGTTTTAAAGTTAAATGGCAGAATATAGTCAAATCAGGTCATTTTATGCATTTTGGCCTTCGACCCCCTATATCTTGAAAACGCCCCCCTAAACGCCCAAGCAACATCCGGATTCGTAATCTACGCAAAAAACTGAGTTAGATAAAGTTGGTCTGGTAAATTGCCTCCTCGGGTGATAATGCTCCCCCTCTGGCCTCTGGTCTATAAGGAACAAACCAAACATTCATATCTTCTACGATTGCTCGGATATAAGTGGATTTTTAACGGTAGCTTTTTTGTGGCTTGGCTGAAGCCACCAAACAAACTGCAGAGAACAATGGATGAACAATAGATAATCCCCGACACGAGCGAGTTTACGGATTTGTTTACTGTTTGACGACTGAGCCCCTTTAAGTAACCGACCAAGTGAGTGGCCAGCACAAACCGAATAGCAATTTAATTACCTGGACACTTGTTAGTATTGCATGTTGCAGATTTCTTTGTAATCCCAGCACAATTAATACCACCATTGGCAGGAAATGGGTTACTGCAAGTACGAGTGCTGTATTTGACACCTCCTCCGCAAGTCTTACTGCAGGTACCATAAGAGGACCATTCAGAAAACCCACCATTCACTTGATAGAAAGAAAATAACAGATGAGTTAAAAAAAGTACTTATTTGCTTAAAAAATACTCACAGTAGATTCTGTTCACTGAACTAATGGACTCTTCTCAGTGGAAGATCCAATTAATCAGCTAGCGGTTGGCGTGCAAAATAGACGCTGCTTAAAATCTGCAACAAACAATTCTTTTTTGTGATCTGTACCACAGCTAAAAAGAGACCGCAAGACCCCTCCAACCTGAAGCAAGGGGAAAATTCAGCAGTATGGTTAACACGTTTCTAGATTTTTCCTTGATTTGGGTGAACTGATCGCATAAGTTCGAAAAAGTACCAAATTCAATTTTGCTGCTGGCCTTTAAAATTCTTCTTTTTCATAAACGAAAAGAATCCGATATGTTTAGCAATAAGACTAACTTCAATGAAGACACTGTGATTCATGAAAAGCGAGCAGTAATTGTCAGTTTTTTAAATTGGTGCCAATCAATCAGTTTTCAATACAGACAAGTTTTTCAATATCCTTCTAAAATGTGAATTTTCGTTTTTGAGTGTTTTGAAAATTGCGTGAAAATTCCGTTTCCATAAAAACGATCTAATTCGCCATTTTCTGGTTCGGAGATATTTGACTCCGCATGTTTGCCACACCTCTAATAACGGTTAGTAAAAAATTGAAAGAGCGCGGCCTACATGCTAGCTTTTACTGCATGCTAATTTTGCATGATTTGAAGAATTTTGTCCTTGCATGAGACCAAACTTTGCAAAAATTCATGAAAGTTGAAGATTTTACAAGGTTTTGATACCAAAATGTTGTCAGAATTGACATATTCTTTTCTCTTTCTTACTGTCGAGTAAGGATTCTTAGGATCTAACGGAAACCCATATTGTTTGTATCGTTAAGTTGTTCTTCGCCGAACCACGGACGAGTGCGCGACGAATAGTAGTTTGGTTATTCAACGTTGCTCTTTATTGCAGCTATTAACTTTTTTTCTTTACTTCCAGGGTGTCAAATTATTTCGCTGTTTCTCTTGCAGGAGTTAATAGTTTTCTTTCCACAAACTACAGCGTAGTAATGTAATCAAATAATTCTTTAAACAATGACAATTTACTGAGAAAGTCATAAATAACAACGTTTCGAGCTTTGCTCTTCATCAGGTGTGACACCTGATGAAGAGCAAAGCTCGAAACGTTGTTATTTATAGATTTCTCAGTACAGTGTGGTTTTTTAAAGAATTACTTGATTACATATGCCCACGACGTACTACACGCAACAAACATTGTTTTCCATTTACAGTGTTTAATGTTGCGTTTGTAAGTTTATCACAATGAATCCGTCATTTAAGACTATGTTCAAAAACCCTAATGAACTAGCTAAACAATTGTTTGTTTAATACCTTTTTCGCCATGCTTTAGAGAAAATACAGCCACTTCACAAAGAGTGAGATAATCGTTCACCCGTATTCTTATGTAGACATATCTTCCAACCATTGGTCGAGAGCAATATAGTGTGTTTGTCACTCCGGCAGCAATGGCTGATTCATGGTAGTTGCAACTGAGAAAAGAAACAAGGCATTGCTTTTACTGGCTAAAATTAGAAAGATCAAATTTGAAACTGAAACAAACTGATTCGTTGGTTGATAAAGGTTGCTCCTTGACCCCTCCTTGACACAAAAACTGACTAGCATGTTTCTCTTTTCAACATTCCAATTGGCTGGATGCCTGTTTTATTTCGTCGGCCTATAAGCTATGGAATCAGTTAAGCCTCGATGTCCAACATGCGACCTCTCTTCATTCAAAAAAGGACTTTTTTGCCCCCCCCCTAAATCAAAAAAGGAAGTGTCAGGTAGCCCAACCACTATAGGGTTAAATTGTTTATGGTCAACAATTTGTCTCCCTCTTCCCTTTTCCTAACTTGTATTGGCATTGTCCCCAAAAACTCTATCAGCAAATAATCTACCTCGAGCCAACACTTAGCGGTTCCAAAATGTTATTCTCTGTGTTTCGAAATCGTACAAAGGTAAACAATCATTGCATTAGAGAAAATTTGTGCCCCATGCTTGACTTTACAACGCTAGATTAAACATAGTTAAAGTATGTTGCAGATGGGAAGCATTAGGGTAACAAAGCATCGATTTCAGACAGGTAGAAATAAACAATAGCAAAAAGCAATTCCTAAACTCACATTGGATTCGACACTGGTGAATCTGTATTTCCGACTCTAACTTCAACTTGTCGCAGTCTGTTTGAACAACAGTCTCCTCTGTTAGTGACAGCAACTTTTCCAACACTTTTTGGTACTTGCAAATCAACTCTCCACCATGCTCCTGTTTGCCTATGTGTATGTGTACAGGATCCTCTATGGTAATTTGTTGCTGTGTTACCGTCAACTGCATGTGACGAGGGTCCATTCCAACCAATTGAAGACTGCTTTGTTGGTTTTCCTCTTGCAAGGTTTTCTATCAAAGAAAGTCGGATTTAACTACTTGATCATGGGCAATGATTCTCCGTTGATGTGCCCTATGTTATGACCAAAATTGTTTTCTTACTCACTATGTTGTTTCTCTTCCACAGGATTGCGAGAAAAGCTTGATACTGCTGCCTTTTGTTCGTTGTTCTCTCGTCACAACAAGAATTGAATTCCGCCAATATTCAAACAAAATTGAAACCGTCCGAGCTCTTACGCAGTGATACGTCGTGATACGTCTCATTTCAAGTAGAGGTTTGTAATGAGACGCATCGCTGCGTAGGAGCTTAAACGCGAGAACAGTTTGAACTTTTTGAAAACTGTAATGGTGACAGTCATTGGTCAATCCTTGATGCCATGAGAGAAGAACGAAGATAAAGCTACATTATGAAGCATTTCTCGCAATCCCTTGGAAGAGAAACAACACAGTGAGTAAGACATTCCCGTCTAAGTGGCCCCCTACATTCTACCACGGTAATTTCCTCATTGAGAAGACTGGAGCTAAATCGGTCCCCGGACAAGACGTGAATCTCACTGGTACAAAATGCCTCACCAGTGAAACTTCGGCTGCAAATTTGCGAACCCCGGGGAAAATTTTGAGGAAATATTTCCCTCATAGAACCAGTTCCCCGGCAATAATTATGCCGTTCTCGTTACATAATTGGGACTCCCCGGTGAAAACTTGACCATATTTTTCGGTCACTAGGACCCCGTTGAACATCTGACCTCTTATTTCATGCTCATAGGGATAACTTAAGGTGATGCGTATTGAATGTTATGACTATTTTTTCTTCATTTTTAGGCCATTTTTAAGGATTTAGGCCATTTTTTGGCCTTGTCGAGAAAACCGCTCATAATTTTGAAACAGATTGGCTACAAAGTAAAAGACTTGGCAAAGTTATGGCTCTGATGTTATTTTAAAGGCATTGAGTCATGATAAATAGACCCATTTTTCCGTGTATCATGTGACCCATGTGATAAAGATCAATTATCACTTCTAAGAAACTAACAGGATCTACCTTTGCACAATGGGGTTTCATGTGATCAGTTTCATTTCACAAGAACGATAGCCATTCAGACGCGCCATCGAGAACCATGAGTCAGCAGATTCTAACGAAGCTGTATCAATTCGAATATGAAAGGTTTCTTCCTTACTCAACGAAATTTTGTCTCACTATACATAAAAAATTCACTTTTTAGCAGTCGTATTTTCCGAGGTAAGATTTCACAAACTTTACAGTTATAAGGAAACCCAGATTTTCAAGGAAGAAAAATATTTTAAACTATCAAGGTGTAGTCAGGGCTGTTAGAACCAAAATATTGCTGAATTGTGCAAATTGTGATAGAAGCATGAAACTTGGATAGGATACACAGTTTGATACGCTGAAAAAGAAAGGATGCAGACCCCTTCGAAAAAATGCCCCCTAAAGCTATTTTTAGACTGGGGTACCAGTTTACAGGCCTTCACAGTGGTTGTTATAATAACATTGCTGTAAATTGTGATATTAACATGAAACTTGGTAAAGATACACAGTTTGATACGCTGAAAAAGGTGGGATACAGACCTTTTCGAAAAATTGCCCCATTATGCTATTTTTAGACTGGGGTACTAGGTTCCAGGCCTCCACAGTGGTTATGATGATAAAATTGCTGCAAATTGAAATATTATCATAGAACATGGTAAGAATACACAGTTTGATACGCTGAAAAAGGTGGGATACAGACCCTTTCGAAAAATTGCCCCCTTATGCTATTTTTAGACTGGGGTTCTAGGTTCCAGGCCTCCACAGTGGATATGATGATAAATTGCTGCAAATTGAAATATTACCATAGAACTTGGTAAGAATACACAGTTTGATACGCTGAAAAAGGTGGGATACAGACCCTTTCGAAAAATTGCCCCCTTATGCTATTTTTACACTGGGGTACTAGGTTCCAGGCCTCCACAGTGGTTATGATGATAAAATTGCTGCAAATTGAAATATTATCATAGAACTTGGTAAGAGTACACAGTTTGATACGCTGTAAAAGGTGGGATACAGACCCTTTCGAAAAATTGCCCCCTTATGCTATTTTTAGACTGGGGTACTAGGTTCCAGGCCTCCACAGTGGTTATGATGATAACATTGTTGCAAATTGAAATATTATCATAGAACTTGGCAAGGACACAACGTAAAATACACTGATAAAGAAAGGATGCAGACCACTATGATCGAAGCCCCTTGAATTCTATTTTTAGACTGGGGTAATAAGTTCTAGGCCTGGTTATTATAACAATGCTGCAAGTTGTGATTGAAACAGTTTGATAATCTAAAAATGGTGAGGTGTGGACCCCTACTTTTAGTATGGGGTACAAGATTCGGTGCATCTACAATATTTATTAGGATAACTTTAATGGACACGTCTCTTATGCCATACTCAAAGGTTCCAGACCTGATAATTGCTGATGTCGCTGATTGCTGAACACTTGAGCGTCATGAAAAGGGGTCGCTTATTCGAATAGCGCTTAGCTACTTCTGTGATCCCAGCGCCTGTCGCTAAAAACCGCAACTTCACCCTCACCTTCAAACATGAGCTGTGCAGTTGTTGGATACTTTCCATTAATGCACCGTAAGGTTGATCGTTGGCAATTTAGCTTGAATAATGAAATCCCGGGAATGGAATCGTCTCCTCTGCTTGATGATAATCTCTAGAGTATTCAAGGATTTCACCCAGTAGCATCCCTGCAACAATACCTAGAGCTTCCTCGAAGACAACCGTATAGTGCGCTACGCAGAAAAGATAAATGGCAAAAGAGCCTCAAGCCTCAGTAGCAGCCAGATTTCCTTCGTTCAATCTTGCCAGCAATCTTTGACCCATAAATGCAATTATGCAATTGCGAACCTTTTTGTCAAGTCCTAGAGTTTGCACTTTTGTAAGACTATCATCTGCGTCTTCTTTTTCACAAAAAAGAAAAACTTCAACTGCAAGTTGATTGCATTGTATCTTGCACGTCTACTTGGTGGAGCTGAAGAGTCTCGGCCCTTGGCAAGTGGCTGTTTTTGTTGTTCCTGACAGTGTTAACGATCATATATATTGTCATACCACTTGTGAAATTTCACTTCTGAAACTGATTAGAAAGATTGCTGCAGTTAGTATCGCCTATTCTACTTTCATTATTCGCATCAAATTCTCCAACTGCCTGACATTTCTTCAATTGATCTGCCACATTTCTGTATCCTGGTCTTTGTCGACAAGCGTACTTATTTGCTTGGCATTCATTCGATGCTTCTTGAAAAATGGAGCAGAGCGATTTAGTTTGGCCCCTTCCTTTTCCATTTGCACATGTTTCAAAGCCTTCCTCCACTTCTTGCAAATATGCTTTTTTCGTATCGTATAATGGATTCTGTCTACAAACAATTGTTGAAAAATGATAGGAGAGGAGTGTTTGGGCTTTCTTTTGTTTTGAAGTGAAACCTCTCAATTTTGACCCCTTACTGAAAAGGCACTACAGTAAAACCCCGCACACAAGAGCCTTCATCCATTAAGAACCTACAGCCTGAAAGCAAATATTTTTGGACCCAATGGATAAGAACTATTTCAGCCTGATATCATTAGGTTCTTAATAAAGGGTTTCATTCATTCATTGGGAAATAAATGCAATCTGTTTGCCAATCAACCACTTTCGTGAACTCCAAAACATAACTTACAGAACTGTTATAGGCGGACCTGCAGGGTAAGCTTTAGTTGAAATGGATAGGGCAAAGAGCGTACATAAGTTTGGCTAAGATTTAGATTCAAATATGTCCCTCTGTTAAGAACCAACCACCTGATTACTGGATGTGCCTCGTTGCATAAGAATCTAAACAGGCTGAGTTCAAAATCTTAGGCTCTTATGTGCGGGTTTTTACTGTATTTGACACTCCCTTGCAAGAAATCAAGAGTACCAGAGCATATATCATTAGGTGGCAAGCTTCAACCAAAGTCTCTATCCTGTTATTTTCCTCGTATCAAATTGTGTCTTCTCACTAAGTATTTGTGCGAAATCACAATTTACACAGTACTGTTATTATAATAACTACTGTAGAGGCCTGGAACCTCGTACCCAAGTCTAAAAATAGCATTAGAGGGCAATTCTTAGCCTGCATGCAGATTCAACTCCTCGTTGAGTCTGCACGCAGGCTAGCAATTCTTCAACGGGGTCTGTACCCTTTCTTCTCAGCGTATCAAACTGTGTATCCTTACCAAGTTTAATGCAAATATCACACTTTGCAGTAATGTTATTACAGTAGCCACTGTTGAGGGCTTGAACCTAGTACCCCAGTCTAAAAATAGCATTAGGGGGCAAATTTTTGAAGGGGTCTGTATCCTATCTTTTTCAGCGTATCAAACTGTGTATCCTTACCAAATTTCATGCAAATATCACAAGTTGCAGTAATGTTATTATAGTAACGACTGTTGAGGACTGGAACCTAGTACCTCAGTCTAAAAATAGCTTTAGGGGGCAAATTTTTGAAGGGGTCTGTATCCTATCTTTTTCAGCGTATCAAACTGTGTATCCTTACCAAATTTCATGCAAATATCACAAGGTGCAGTAATGTTATTATAGTAGCCACTGTTGAGGACTGGAACCTAATACCTCAGTCTAAAAATAGCTTTAGGGGGCAAATTGCAAGGGGCATGTATCCTATCTTTTTCAGCGTATCAAACTGTGTATCCTTACCAAGTTTCATGCTAATATCACAATTTTCAGCAATATTATCATAACAACCACTGTGAAGGCCTGGAAACGAGGACCCCAGTCTAAAAATAGCATTAGGGGACATTTTTTCGAAGGGGTCTGCATCCTATCTTTTTCAGTGCATCAAACTGTGTACCCTTTCCAAGTTTCATGCTTCTATCACAATGTGCACGATTTTTTCACTAACAGCCCTGACTAGTGCTAGACATGATTATAAAGATTTTAAAGTTAAGTTCAGATGCAACAGAAATATTTACCGATGTTTGCTTTGTAGACTTCAACTTCACAGATCGTCAAATACTCCGTTGTTTTCAAAGAGACGTAAACATATCGTCCAGTTACGATGCTGGTGCAGTAAAACTTTTGACTTTGGCCTGATGCAACTGCTCCATTTTGGTAGACACACCTGAGGTATAATCAAATCCCATTTTATTCGAGAAAAAAAAACCGCAACAAACGCGTTTAAAGATCTTTTGAATCAAGAAACGATAACTGAGCCAAAGACATTTTAATCAGACAACGATGAAAGTTTACAAAACAGCTGTCAAAACTTGAAATGCAATGCTATACTGCCTATATTTTAAAATGCGCCAAGCAACAGCCTACTCTGAATAGTTTGTCTTAGGGCTACAAGAGTGGCAACGTTATTTGCAAGGATCTGCTAAATTATTTTGCGTTTAAGAGAAATAGGCAAATAATGAGGGCAAATAATTCTTAGAATAATGAAAACCAGCAATTCCCTTTATGAAACAAAATCTACAATATGGAGTGCCGTATGAACGGAATTTGCGCTGTCACTAAAACGTTATTGCTAGATGATGCTAAGGAGCTTAACGTCTTCGTTGAAGTTTACTGCTTTTGAAACTAAAAGCTTTTCAGGTGAGCTTGTTTTCAAGAAGAGATATTTATCAGAAATTGTTCATAAAAGTTCTTCTCGAATCGTGCTACATATTGCCTATTACTGCTACATTTATTTGAAATATTGTGCAGGTATCCATTTTTTCTATTTGGATGTAGTTTGTAACATTAATGAAATCTGGTTTAATCTCTCCCCATGAACTACCATGTGCGTCCTGTTCACTTATGCCAAATACTTTTAACATATTTCAAGCCTAGTATTATAGTTTATTTATCACCGAAATTCATGTTAATTGATTAAAACGAGAATTAAAAAGGAGATTGCAAACTTACAGTGAATTAGCACTTGGGTTATTATCCACATTTCCAACTCTGATTTCAACATTTCGTAGTCTATTTCCACAGCAATCACCTCTGTTTGTTAAAACTACCTCACCAACTGGTTGTATGCTTCCAAGGTCTACCCTCCACCAAGGATTCGTCTGTCTGCCTGTACATGCGCATGATCCATGACGCCAGTCAACTGCTCTGTTTCCATCAACAGCTCTTGAAGGAAGTCCACCATGACTTGTGGATGATTGTTTGGTTGGTCTGCCACGAGCGAGGTTTCCTGCAAAATGTAGGAATTATGTTATCTTTGACAAGTAACGCATTACATTGCTTTATCTATTGTCAATTTTTTTTACAGAATCATACCACTTTTATCTAAGCTTGTTTTGAATTTGTGACGTCATCAAATTGTTTAATCGTCAATTAGAAAATGTAGAGGCATCCCTTGAGACCATAGAGCTTCATAAACTAAAGTTTCTTGAGAAATACACTGTCCCCCCTCTAATGAATACTGATATTATTGTGATTTCAATGTTTTCCAACGCTTTAGATCATTTAGGCCCCTTCATACTTCTCTTCGTAAAAAGCGAACACGTTTTAATTCTGAAAATGATAATGAAACTTACCTTGATCAGGAGAATAGACTTCAACTTCACAAAGAGTCAGCCACTCTCTTACACGTAGTGATATATAGACAAATTTTCCAGTAACTGGGACAGTGCAATATAACGTTTGCGTTGCACCAGTTCCAAAGGCTCCAGCATAGTATGTGCACCTGAAACATGAAGACAAACTTTACATTTGGCCTACTCTTGAGTCTGTAGTAAAGGGGATGGACTAAAAATGTCCCCAATATCTATAAACAAGGGATCTTGCACAAACGGAGGGGTTAAATAAGATAGAAAATAAAGCATTATGGCTGCTCTAAGTGTGGGAACTTTATTATGAGAAAGCAAAATCGCTCTGTCAAATCAGCGACGTTTTGTTTTGTTTTGTTCTGTTTTGAAGGTTCTGTTTTGAAAGCAACCCTTTCTGCGAGCGTAGGTTTCAAATCTTTATAAGGGCCTGTAAAATTTTATAGCCCATTTCTTTGAACTGAATGTCGTCAAAGAAACTTTTGCTATTTAGCTATCACTGTACCGTTGGCCTTTTCTGGAATCTTCAATATGTTCAGAATTAGATTGCTTTGCTTTCTTTGAAGAATTCAAGAAAAAAGGTTTGAAAATATATAAAACTCTATTACTTCTACATTTTTTGACGGAACAAGAAATTATTTCAAGGAAACGGCAATTTATGAATGCCTACAATAAGGCATCAAGCAAAGTCACTGTTCTGGATTACGATTTCTAAATTTGATGACGTCATATCCTCAAGTGGGTTGAAATTTAAAATAAAGCTCTAATTTCGAAAAATCTTCAAGTCTCCTGAAAGAGTCAAATGGCAGAATTTTAGATAATTAGCCAAAATCACTCTCAAGCCACTCAATTAAAAGAAATAGGTCTTAGAACTTTACACCCAACTTCCTACAATGATTTAAAGATTTGAAACCTATGTTATTCCTCTCTAAGCGTTCCCTTCTTATAATGTATTTCCTACAACACTGTCCACATCTCCAACTCTCACTTCAACGTTTCAAAGTCTACTTGAACAACAATCCCCCCTATTTTGATCTTACCAGCACCAACAACATACTTACAATGTATTTCCTGCAACACTGTCCACATCTCCAACTCTCACTTCAACATTTCAAAGTTTACTTGAACAACTATCACCCCTATTTGTGATCTTACTAGCACCAACAACATATCTCTACTTACAATGTATTTCCTGCAACACTGTCCACATCTCCAACTCTCACTTCAACGCTTCGCAGTCTACTTGAGCAACAATCGCCCCTGTTTGTGACATTACTAGTAATAACAACATATCTCTACTTACAATGTATTTCCTGCAACACTGTCCACATCTCCAACTCTCACTTCAACGCTTCGCAGTCTACTTGAGCAACAATCACCCCTGTTTGTGATCTTGATATTACCAACAACATGTCTTCCTCCGAGATCAACTCTCCACCATGGTTTGCTATCCCTGTGGGTATGTGTGCAACTTCCAGCATGATAGAATGTGTTCTTGTTTCCATCGACAGCTTTGGAAGATGGCCCAGACCATCCAGTTGATGATTGCTTTGTTGGTTTCTTTAATGCAAGATTTCCTGTAAATTTGAATCAGTAAGGAATCAGAAATATAAATCAGTTAATAGCAATGAATCAGGAATATGCGAATCAGTTCATTTTTCCTTTAAATATCAATCAGAGGAAGCAAACAGCTGTTGTGTTTAGATGGACAGTAGAATGTAGTAGATCAAAGGAGACCTGCAAGTGCCTCATGGTAAAGGATTCCGCGCACTCTACCGGGTGAGCCAGAAAAAAGTTCCCACTTTTGAAAATTCATAGCATCAAGCGTGCTAGATGGATTGGAATCAATCAATATTTGCTTGACAGCCAAAAGATCGAAGTATTTTTGTGATTTTTCTCGCCTTCTTACGAGCGCTGAAAAGATTGATACATTAGGGTTTACAAAAACATTGTGGTTGCAAAATGACTGAAAAAGGCCTAAAATACTTGATCAAATCATAAAGGACTCCTCGCTCAGAACAACAGAGAAAATGCAATTTCTCATGGGTGAAAGATATCGTCTGTACCATAATTGCCATGACACTTAAAATCTTTAGTATCTGTTTGAGAATCTATGTCTTATAACTCTTGAGAGAGGCGAAACGCCCATGCGCGTAGTTCTGTGTGAGGAGAGTCCGGACAACTTGATCAAGTGTTTTAGGCCCTTTTTCCGTCATTTTGCAACAATGACATTTTGTAAAAATGAATTTACCTATATTTGCAGTGATCGTAAGAAGACGAAAAAAATCACGAAAATGCTTCGATCTTTTGGCTTTTAACTAGAATTAGAATCATTCAAATCCATGGAGCACTTGTCGTGCTACGAAATTTTGAAAGTGGGAACTTTTTTCTGGCTCACCCGGTATGATATACATGATTTGAAGTGCAGCGCATGGCATGGTCAAACCACGTGCTATAGTCATCCAAAGAGGTAATTCAAATATCCTGAACGCAGACCGAAGGATAATTCAAAGCTAACGATTTAGTCGTTAAGAGGTCGTTAAGACTTGTCTACCTGTCTATCGATAGGGGGTAAAGGATATTTCTGTTCTTTCTGGGGACATGTTTAATATCTTTAAAATTTTTTGAATGCAAAGTAAAGACGAATCATAAAATAATTTTTACTTCAGAAAATGTTCACATCGAAGAAGACTAGAAGGTCTTAAAACTGGGTTTTAACAAATTTTATTTTTAAGATTAGCCAGTCAAACATTATTCACGAAGCTGTTACCAGGAAGGTATTATCCTGTTTGGCTGTCCGTTAACTTAAATGCCGGAATAGGAACCAAGAATTTGTTCCATATATTGACCCGGCTATGTTCAATTGATTGATGTGACTTCCCAGTCACAACAGTTAGAAAGATCTATCTCCTTTTATTTTCTTGAGGAGGACAGAGACTATTGTTGCTTAAAATAACTGCTAGCGAGGGGAATGCTTATAGAGGATAGAACCTTTATAGCTAAAAGAAGACATTTTTGCACCGAAACTAAGTGACAGACAGCGATAATTACCATTATTTCTCCATGATTTTTAAGTTGGAAGTTCAAGGAAAATGTTTAAACTTTCTTCGACCTCCTGGCTAGTTATAGCCTACGCGTAGATCCATTATCCCAAAGGACGAAAGGATTTCCTCCTTTGGGATAATGGGTCTACGCGCAGGCTAGGCTAGTTACTGTAAAAGTATTCTGTTAACGTTAGCAGTAAAGAAAGAATCGCTAGGAAAGTCAACGAACTTACCTTTGCAGTGATCCCCATTGCAGCTCGTAGCTTCACGTAGATCTCCTTCGCAATCTTTGCCACCATGTGCAGGGGCTGGAGTATTACACAGCCTTGTTCGATATTTGAACCCAATGCCACACGAGACACTGCAAGAGCCGAAATCTGTCCATTGTGAAAAGCCACCATCGACTGAGGAGAAATCATAATGCATAATTTATTAAGCAAGCAATAATTACATAGAAAAATAACATTAATGGCTTTGATAAGAATACCTTTCTATACAGGGTGTCCCAAAAAATTGTGCCCCGTTTGCCAGAAAATTGCGACAGAACGGCAAAAGATTCTCGCAAAAATTTTGTACGATGTTGCTCTTCAGATATTCAATTAAAGTTTGCTACCATCCCCATAAAAATCCGTTGAAAAAGGACGGAGCTATGACCTTCAGGAGACCAAATTTGCATAATGACTCAAACCAGCCGTCGGCCATTTTGCCTTACTATTTTGCAGCATGGATGGAAAATGAAACAGCAGCCTCCAGTTTCATAGCTCTCGTGAAAATTCCGATAAACCTTAGAGAGTTCCGCTATTTCTGGCCTCACAGAAATTATTTCTTACCGCACGTGAAGCCATTTACCACTGCAAAATAGTAAGACAAAATGGCCGACCGCTGGTTTCAGTCATCAGGCAAATTTGATCTTCTGAAGATCATAGCTCCATCATTTTTCAACGGATTTTCACGATGGCAGCAAACTTCAATTGAATATCTGAAGAGCAACATCGTGCAAAATTTTTGCGAGAATCTCTTGCCGTTTTGTTGCAATCTTCAGGCAAACGGGGCACAATTTATTTGGGACACCCTGTGCAGTGGGACATAAATGCACTACTAGGAACGAAGATGGATTGAGTATGAAAGGCCTAATCTTACCAAATTAATGCGCAAAGGCAAGAAAGATTAAAATATGTAAGTCAGATGAAAGATCCTTACCAGGGCATGGCTGTGCATTGCATTCTCGCTTCTCCTCCGCAGGCCCTAATGCAGAACAATCTCTTCCATTGTTTGCAGGAATAGGTCGATCACATTTACGACGGAAAACTTGTTCTCCTCCTCCGCAGCTCTTAGAGCAATCACCAGCTGCTTCCCAATCACCATATCCTCCATGGACTAAAGAAAGTAAGATGTAGGCATATTTTGAATCAAGCTTAATTGTTTGTATGAATGCTTCATTGTTTGGACGACTTTTTCAGTGCAGCCATGGTGCAGCTCACATGAGTTTTGTTAAAATGTTGAGATCGATCAGAGAACTCGCAAAACATCTCATTAATATTTACAGATTTGATATCTACAGACATCATGTGAACCAAATTCACATGACCCTTTGATATAGCCACCAGCCTATTTCAAATGTTTTGGCGCAAACCTCCTTGTCACTGAAATAACGTCGTATGTCGGTTTTACTTTGATTATCTTTCCATCAAATAAGAAATAAAGTCATACATTAAATACATGAAATAAAGTCAATCTAAAGATTAATTCTATTTTGAAATGAAACATCAACATTGGTACGCATTTCTTTGCAAAGAAAGTTTAGTTTGAACGCTTTGTTTGACAAGAATTTAGAGAAAATCACTGTTCGGTGCTTCCTATATGTAACAAAAGAACTCTCACCTGGACAACAGCCTGCATCACATACACTCGATTCTTTGTAAAGCCCTTGGCAGTCTTTTCCGCCATCAGATGGGGGAGGGTTTGTACATGTTCTTGTCCTGGTATGAACACCTTTTCCACAAGTGACACTGCAAGAACCATAGCTTGACCAGTTTGAAAAACCTCCATTAACTGAAAATAACGGGAATTGGTGAAGGTGAAGGTGAAGTTGCGTTTTTCAGCGCCAAGCGCTGGGATCGCAGAAATAGAGCAGACCTAATCGAGTCCGCGACCCCTTTTCATGACGCTCAAGTGGTGGGGTCCTACCGGGTATCGAACCCACTCCACCTGACTATTCTGGCTGCAAAGTCAGAGGATTACACCACTGCGCCACAACACCTTCAAATTATTAAATAAGATTAAGAGAGATACAAAGAATGCTTTTCACAGAGTGTGGCAGGTGTGGCAGGACAACTTGGTAACCATGGAGAAAAGACTAAAAATAGAATGTCCGCACCGTTTATGCCTATATGATACAAAGTCAAACTTACTAAAAAATGTGTGAACAAAAAAATTCTAAGGGGGCAGAACCCACCCCCTCCCCGGTCAGATAAGGTTGAGAATTAAAAGGTTTGCTGGCAGGTTTAGTCCCCGGTCAATGTAGTGTCGCTAACTTGATCACTGGAATACCGGGTGTCCCAAAATGATGTATTATTGTTTGATTGCTTACATGTCCATAATCAACGAACCGATTTTAAAACACTTTGTTTTAGTTGATTACCTAAAGGCTAAAAATGTAATTTAAGATGTTGGTTGTGGTTTTACCAGTTTTTGAAATTTGTTTATCAGTTATGGACATATAAGCAATCAAACGATAATACATAATTTTGGGACACCCGGTAGGTCATTTTCCTCCCGAATCCTACACTGGGGTGGTGCCAGGGATTGTTATTATCATCTATTTATTTAAAGTTGGCTTTTCTAATTAAAATAGCTAAAAACTAATTAAGGCCAACAAAACTAAAAGAAACTATGATTTACAATGTATAACCTAGAAAGTGAATTAATCTAAAAATCCCAAATCTTTAATAAAAAGGTTTTTTCTTCTTCAGGAGAAAGAAAAATTTTTCTTCTCTTTAAAAAAGGGAAGGATTAAGGGGGCTGCAGCCCCTTGTCGGAAGCATATAGCCCCCCGTCGGAGGAAATTTCTATTCTTATCGGAGGAAATTTGGCAAAATGACATAGGAAAACTGAATTTTTAGCCATTTTAGCTCCTCTGTGTCGGAAGTTCCAGCCCCACCGTCTGTAGATTTCTGGCACCATCCTTGATCTTACATAAGTAATCGTACCTGGACAAGCTTCTGCATTACATGCTTCTGTTTCTCTTGTTGCTCCTTCACATTCACTTCCTCCATGAGCTGGGGCAGGATTAGTACAAGTTCGAGTTCTTTCCTTGATCCCTCCTCCACATTCCTTGCTGCAATTTCCAAATAAACTCCATTCTGAGAACCCACCGTCAACTGAAAAGAAAAGAGCTCATTTTGAATTTAGATTCTTTACTGACTTTTGAGAAATAAGCATCCATTTGTGCCAAATATGTTTCAATACTTGCGTGTTATGTATAATCATCAACTACAATGTTACGTCCAAACTTCCACGGAACAGCAAATCTCAAAATTACCCCAGTTGTCACTATGTGCAGATATACATTTAACTCAAGTCCTGCTTTATCAAATGGACTAACGACGATACGTTTTCCATTGAAGTACTGCCACTTAGACGAACTATACGGACCAAAAGGGAATGCGAGGGCGCGGCGAGGCCGCGCCAAACAGGCCTAGTCATCAGCTACAAAATGAGATTCAATATGAAATGAACAAACCAAGCCCAGTCTACAAGATAAAGTGTTGTCGCACGTAACCCGCGCAAAACATCTTCAAAGGTCACCAAACACAGCTGTTAATCGCGTAGACCGTCGATTGTGTGCTCGTTGGTAATCAAAGATAATTGGTAAAAGGGTCATGGTTTTGTCTTTTGCTTCTTCTGAATTCGTAATAACAACATACTGCAATACGAATTCTGAAACGTATTCTTCCGAATTCGGAGATATATTAAATTGAGAATTAACTTTACAGTATTTTCCATTATCTTGGCATCCAGACTCAGAGAGCAGTTACCTTTCAAGCAGAGATTATTTTTGTGACTCAGTCGGGAGTACAAAGGCAGTATTTACCTGGACATGGCATCGTTCCGCAGCTGCCAATTTCAGTGTCATTTCCAAGACCAGAACAATCTTTTCCTGACCCTTTTGGTAAAGGTTTGTCACAAGCTCTCGTTCTTGATCTCTTCCCTCCTCCACATTCTTCGGAACAGCCAGACCATAGAGTCCATTCTCCATATCCTCCATCCACATCTAAAACAGATTTTAAAGTTAGTTGATAAAAGTTAAATAGCTATCTAAATTCTCAAGAGCTGCATTCACACGTCGAAGACTACGTTTACACGATGCCAGTAAGTTTTGAACATGGCAAAAATGCTATAGTGCCAACTACCAAGATTTTAGCTAGTGTTCACACCAAACAGGTAGAATTTGTAAAGAAATTAAAATTCGATGTTACCAACCTCTTTGCAGTCTCTGTGACAAAGAAGCTGGATTTTGACGACAAGGAAATATTTTCGAGGCCGAAAGAATCAATCAGCTTCGTGTCAAAAGAGTCGAAAAATGGTCTTTTTTAGTCATTTTTTTGGTTATCAACATGACATCGTTTTTGAACTTTGTCGGATAGAGTTCCATTTTGAAATTCTGCTGTTTCCGAATTATTCCCGCAAAGTATGCAGCTTTCTTGTGAACAAGAGGTTTATACGTAACAATTCTAGACCGTTTTCTAATTGTGCCGGTATCGCGGGACGCAGTCTAAAAATTAGCTCATTCTATCTGATGACTTCCACACGTGAATGGATATTGTGTAGCTGGAGGAACGATAGCATGTGGAGGCATTTTTTTGTCCTAGCTATGAATTACTACAGAATTATCCTGCTTGTGCAAATAAGGGCATATTTTGTAATTTTCATTCATTTTCATTTCATTTTCATTTGTCTTAACAGGGTTAAATACATTCAGTAAATATAAATTAACTGATTTACAATGTGCCCTGCTTAAAAGACATATCTGACCTAATTACATATATATTAACAAACCAACTTGAAGATCCTATAAAAAAGAGAGGAAAATGGATGAAAAGAAAGAGACTCGGAAGTCAAACGTATGTGCTGAATGTTGAATTAGATTATCACCCTCTTTGATCTTTCAAAAATGCTTTTAGCCTCGTTTTGACAGTAGCTAGCGAAGGAGCAGTTTTGATTTCAAACCAATAACATCAGTTGCTTTTGATTGAAACCTGAATTCAAAGCGATTTGCGACTGCAGACAAAGGAAATTCTCTCAACCAGTAATCCAAAACAATCGAAGTCGCAAAAGTTGCGCTGAAACCAGTAGGGCAAACTCTTGCCTTGTTCAAGCGAAAGGTGGTTTTCAAGAGAAGGTATGTGCTTATATCGAAAGAAGAAGGGTAAATCTAAAATTCTGCTTGGCGGATTTTGCTTATTTGATTTCCTTTGTCCACAATCGCTAATCGCTTTGAATTGAGGGTTCGATTAAAAGCAACTGATGCTATTGTATTACAAAATCTACCCTTGTTTGCCTGTGCTGCTATGGAATTTCATGAAGAGAATGTTTTGGGATCTGAAAGTTGGTGGGTTCCCATTTAGTATAGTATAGTATAGTATAGTATAGTATAGTATAGTATAGTATAGTATAGTATAGTATAGTATAGTATAGTATAGTATAGTATAGTATAGTATAGTATAGTATAGTATAGTATAGTATAGTATAGTGTAGTATAGGATACTGCATCTTAATTTTTGGTTTGACCAATCAAACTTGACGGCTGCTAATCTTAGAAAATCTGTGCTAGTTAGTCACACTTACTTGGCCCAGCAGACGATTTGAGTGCATAAACATAATCTGCAAACTCTGTTCCTCCACACTCCATTATGTTTGTATCGTTGCATTCTCCATATGAAATGCCTTGAAAACATTTGGAAGATTTGTGCTTCAGTTCAATGCTGTCTACGTTGCCACCATAACATTCACCATAAAATCGTATCCCAAAATATTCAAACCTGTTCTTTCTTGCTTCGATTTCACAACGGCATGCAAGGCTGGAAGGGTTTGAAAGGTAAATTTTGAATCAAGAATTGAAATAGTGATGATATGCTAGATGCAAGGCTGAAAAGAATCGTTTTCTAAGCCTTTTGTGGGAATCTATTGCTTTGATGCTGCGTGCCTCAATTTTCTTATGTTTCTTTCAAAGTGAAAGGCATTGAGTCCATATACATTTGAGTGTAAAGGCTGACTTGAATTTTTGCTGACAAATTGCTGACGGCCCTTTGTTATTGCACTATAGCACTAACATCAACAGCAGTGGGAAACAAAGACTTCTTAATCCTTGCATTGTCCTCAGGAATTTATTTGGTTCTATTTCAATAGCGTTAAAACGATGACTTTTGTTTTATGACTGAAAAGAAGTTGATATTTGTCATGAGCGGGCTACTTATGCAGACTCAATGCCTTTAAGGTATTATCACTGGCAAAACTAACTGAAAAACCTTCAACAACATAGGTTTGAGAATGAAATTGTTAAGGTGACAACACCTGAAGAAAGGCTCTGGCTGGCAGACAATTTAAATAGCTAACTAATGAGAACACCAGATTAAATTTTTGATTAAAGATTAATGATAAAGATTAAGGCCCCGTTCACACTGCTCCGTATTCATATGAAAACGGATAAAAAAGTATCCGTTTTCGCCTTGCGCTCACACTGCTCCACAATGAAAACGGAGACATTTGAATTCGCACTTTGAAAACGGAGACTTTAGAAAATGCAAACATTTACGCCTCAGAGTAAATGTGGTTTAACTACAAGGGTTAGCACAGTTGTTTCCTCCCCCCCTTTCGGTTCCATCTCCCCCTGTCACGCATCTCATACTTCCCAGCATGCATCATGCTCCGAGTCCTCCTTGTGCATAGAGACTTGATCAAAAACAAATTTCAAGGCGAAGCTGCAGAAGAATTTCGATATTTATTCAATAAATTGCAAAAATAACGTCAAGTTCAGCGAATAGATCTTCTATCAGTACCTTGGAGTCACTTATGTAAAGGAAAAGTCGACCATTTTGAAGGTTACCACCGGAAGATGAAGGATTGATAAACGAGCAACAGCAGCATTGGACAAATTCTGAGCCATTCAATTATCACAAGAGAATCACCATACCCAGGACTCACAACCATGTTGAAAATAATCCTTCATCTCAAACCTCCACTTTCTTGAATTGCTAAGAAATTACCCTTTATTCACAACGTCCCCAAATGCAAATGTCCATCCGTACCGTTTCTAAACTGTTGATGATATCCAAGCACTGCATTGTGGTCGAATGTAGCATTGCATTGTGGTCGAAAATGAACAATCGCATACCACCTGACCCAACAAAGACTTTTGCAGTGACACAAGTGACTCACGCACTTTTTAGTACGTGAGTAAAAAATAAGAATTGAAAGACATTCTTTGCGAACAATCATACCTATGAAGATATTCTTCAATCTCCCCCCATTTTATCAAATGTCCCTGATGTTTGATACTGGTTGTGTCTCTGTCGTTGATAAGCAGAGTTTGCACAAGTTTCTTCGAATGGAAGCATCCTATCTTGTTGAAGCGTCTGTTGCACACGACATGTTCCAATCCTGTGAACGTAAAGTTAAAATTGTGACATAGTAGCATAGCTTCAGATAAGATAAAGGAAAAAAAGTTGCGGTGACTGAAATTCTAGCGACTTTGCTCAGTCAGTGCCAAATAATTAAGTCTACCAAGTGAGTCGGAAAATGATGAAATCTAACTGGGTAAAATCGGTTCCCAGTCCGTCTTTCCTTCTCATATTTGAAGTGCTTTCATGAAGCAATTTGACACAATAACATGGTAAGGAACCCCCTGTAGGGGACCCCTTGCTGTACAGCCTTCCCTTGATAGTCACTTGACTCAATATTCACAGTAAGCTAAAGTTCTCTCGAATATAGTAAGTAACATAACTGAAAATCGGTTTCAAATCTTTGATGAAATTTTGCAGCGTTGCACCGGTGCAAGTTGAAATGAGAAATGGCTCAAAGACAACCCGAAGTGTACCTATGATGCAGCTGGCTCTTTATCAACACAGAAAATCTAGGACAGATTGGCAAATCAGGGACACCAGATACTTCCTCAGTGGGCCCCTTTGCCCGCAGTCCTTTTCACCACGATCCCGTATTTGATAGCAGTCGGGACCCCAAATTGTGAGGAAATGCCACGGGGGGGGGGGGGGGCCAAATTTTGGGTAGGGGTCTGCCGCGAGCATCTTCAAAAGGGTACCGTTGGCTAGACTAATTTTGACGAAAATGGTACCCTTGGCTAGACCAATTTCACCATTGTTTGAACCAATTTTTACGAAAATGGTACCCTTGGCTAGACCAATTTTGACCATTTTCTCGACCAATATTGTCAAATTTGTGCCAAATATGATGTCATGACCGTTCGCTAGACCAATATTGTCAAAAATGATACCCTTGGCTAGACCGTTGCTGGCCAAAATTGCAAAAAAGTATACCCTTGGCTGGACTAGAATTCCGAAAAAGTATACCCTTGCTCGCGGCACATCCCCAGGTACCTTTAAGCCTGGTTTCCATTAAATCGTAGAGCGATGGTAAGGAGATCGGCGACAGTCTGCGATCGTCTGCGTTGCGTTCCCGATTTAATGGAAACGCTTGCTTACCGTCGGCGATCGTGGATCGTAAGCGTCGGGAGAGTTGAACAAAGTTCAACTTTCCCGATCGTTACGACTGTCCCGATCTGGGAAAATGTTTATGGAAACACACATCGCAGACGATCGGCGATCATCGCAGACGCGCTTTTGTTAAACTATGATCACGTGGATCTGATTAGCCAATTAGATGATAGTAGTTGTTGTTGCTACGCTTGCGCGCCATCTTGTGGGTTTGAAAAGGATCATGGTATAGGTGCGTCGCAGACTGTCGCCGACTGGTCACCGACTAATGGAAACACTCTGCTGAAATCGCAAATGGAAGATGCTGGAAGATGAAAGATAGGGATCGCCGACGATCGCAGACTGTCGCCGATCCCCTTACCATTTAATGGAAACCAGGCTTTACTATGGAAGAACCCCCCCCCCCCCCGTGGGAAATGCCCGGGACCCACACAAGGAATGCAGCCCGTTCGCCCATGTACAGATATTAATCAATAAAGCATCACCATAGATTCAAATTTTTGTAGCGGTATCCTAAGAAAAGCCGAATTGACTACGAAGGAGGCCAACCTGACCAAGCAGGGAAGCTGAATTGATGGTAAGCCGGGTTGTGGATCGGGTTAAATAACGCAAATGCAAAGATGTTAATTCCAATTTTTTTCAAATCAATGATATCAATCTACAAACCTTGAGCATAAGCAAAGACTTCCAAGGAGATGCCAAGAAAAAGAAGCAATTTAGATGCCATATTTCTACGATAGATAGTTCTAGAAATTATTATGTGATGATAAAAGGATAGCATGCTGTTAGCGTCCTGGGAAAATCAGATCGCAAGAAAAGAGTGCATTTGCCATTGCACAAAAATTGCAAAAATGTGTTATAATTTTCAGCCATCTTGCAAGTTTGTTGAAGTAATTTAGTTTAGAAAATCTTTTACAATTTCGGAGTGCGAGGTCCAATTTCTAATAATCATGGCATTCTTTTAGGTCTTTGCTATCTTCAAACAAGCACGTTTGATTGGTAACCGAATACAAATGTATAGCGTTTAACACGGAGAATGTGTCTAAGCCAAGCCGGTATGCAAAACTACGAGGCAGATAACTTCCAAGCCATGGTGAATCTGGTTAAAAAAAACAGGATCAATGGCTCCGAAACACCAACAGCTCGGTTCACAACAAAAGCAAGCATGCTTTTAAAATGAATTTAAAATTCAAGGCACGAAAGGGAGCTTCAAAATGATTTTGCAACAGTTTGAGATGTGTTTGGCGTGGCAACTCAAGGATATTTTTCATTCTCTTATGCAATTTTAATGGCATTGCCTTTGGTAATGCCATTGGCACCCAGAGTCCTTTGCAGGCACGCTACAATAACTTCAGACTATCTGACAATCAAATTTGGCCTAAACAAAAGGTATAGAGCTACAGTGCAGTAGTTGTACTGCTAGACCATTTCAACTAAATTAAAAATTTTCAACAGTGCAACTGCTGCAGTGTGGATCCTTGTTTTCCGCTCAGCCAAGTTTGATTTTCAGACGACTAAAATTTCAGCTTGTCCGACCCAAGCTGACAATAGCTAGGATTATACAATCAAAGGTTATAGAATCTAAGCTTATACAAGCCTTTGATATAAGAAGCCTTGTATTGCACAGACAATAGACCTTGACACGCACGCCAAAACACATTTGGTTTACTGATATTCGAAAACATGAAATACTAATATCCGATAGGCTATGATTTCGCTAGAAGTTGAACAACTCTTTGTTTAGATTCTCTCTTCGCATTGAAAATATTTTTGTAATTCTCGAGTTGCTTTATCGTATCGGAGTTCTTCATCTTCTGTTTCACTTCACAAAAATCACATTTTCTCGTTTTAAATGCATTAGGCATAAAGTGATATACTCCATTCATACTGCAAGCTAAACCATCTTAACCTAAACAAGGTTATGGAGAGGGACCTTCTGATTGGTCAATCTAACAAATCGAATGCATTTGATTGGTTGAAACGTAACCTGGAGTAGATAAAGCTGGCTTAACCGTGTCAGTGTGAAAGCGGTAAAACCTGGTTTTCACTAGAGTCACAAGAATCATAAGAGTCATAAGAAACATAATTTTGAAATCTTATGAAGCTTATAATCCTTATGACTTTGTTGTTTTCATTGCATCATAACGATCGTAAGAAACATAATTTTCCTCAAAATCCTGCAATAATAGTGCGAGCTTAGCAAGAAATCCCTTTGAAAATGCAGTATGGCCTCTGCTATCGCTGTTCTAAATTATGTAGATTCTGGTAAAAGAAAGGCACCGATCTCGCAGAAATGGAAAAGAGACACACTTTGTTCCATAAAATTTGCCTAGAAATCGTTATTAGACATTTTATGGAGCAATTGGAGAGAAAGATTCTACTTACCAATCTTCTTGCTGCCCAACCTTGTTCTTCTTGACGAGGCAATGGACTATCCATCCGTTTCTGAATTTATATAAAATCGGTCCCTTTGCTTAGGAATCATAGTTTGATTTCAATTTGCTCCTAGCAGCAGCTGTTGCAACATGTTTGGCTTGAGAAAAAATTGGAAATAAATGATTTGGGTATTTTTGTAGCCGGGTAAATATCAAAGTGTGGACAAAGATTTTAAATCTATTGCACAAAAAATCTCATTTCCTTTTTCGCGAGACCACCCTTTCAAAGTTTGCTTGTTGAGGAATCTTTTGCCGACATTAAAAATGAATTATCGAGATTAATATCAACGTTTTTTATTATTCTTGTGAGATGTAAAGTTTTGCTTGCTTGTGATTTGATTGAAAATGATGAATTTGATTCTATCACTAGGACTGAACTTTGATGCCATTTACTTTCCTTGTTATAAATGATAGAACTTGTATTGCTAGGTAATTTTTAGCTGTACAGTCCATTTTTGCTGTCTTATAACATCCATTGTTTGTTTTGCGAGTTTAAGATTTCAGTTTGCATGTGAATTCATTGAAGATGACCAATCTGATCCTGCAATACAACAGCGGATTGATGTAGCTTACTTTTAGCTGCACAATCTACCGGGACTACCGGGTGAGTCAGAAAAATGTGGGATGTTTGGCGGACTGTGGCGTCACGTGTAGCCACCCAATCATTGTGAACTAAATTATTCCGTGCAGCCATGAATCTGAATTAGATCATAAACCTTTCCCCATCGAAATCGGTCATGTGATGCATTGTGAAGACTTTGTTTGGGAGTCTTGCAAACTGTACTGAGGAAACCTTTAACCAAGCCCCTTCAGCATTTTGGCCTTGCTAGAGTTACAGGTACATGTGGTATTATCAGGGGGGAATGAAACAGTTCGGAAATAGTGTTTTCTCCCCTGGGATGCCTTGTCATAACTTGTCCTGCACAGAGAATATGTTTGAGAGACAGTAAAAACACACGCTTCTCTGCGTTGTAAAGAGATTTCTTTCAACAAGATCAATGCGCTGTATCATGACAAAACTATTTCATTCTTCCCTGATAATACCGCATGTACCTGCAACTTTGGCAAGGATAAAATGCTAAAGGGGCTTTGTTAAAGATTTCATCAGTTTTGCAAGACTCCCATACAAAGTCTCACGAAGAAAATATTTTCTGATTAATACATCAAGTGACCGATTTCGATGGGAAAACACTTATGATCTAAGTTGGACCACTGGCTGTAAGAAAAAATTTAGTTCACTACAATCAGGTGGCTAAACGCGAGGTTAAAATCTGCCAAACACCCCCACGTTTTTTCTGATTCACCCCGTATTTTAAGCTTTTGTCAGCTGACAAAAGTTGTAGGTTTTCTTTTGCGATTTCAACTTACATTTGATATGATTAATCCAATTCTAGCAAAATGACTGACTTTGATGTAAGTAAATTTTTCTTCATATGTAATGGTTGAGATTCAATTGCAAGCAGTCGCCCCAGTTTTCCCAGAGCTCGACTCTCCAATTTCTCGAAATTCGTCAAAAACTTTGGTGGGGGGGGGGGGGGGGGGTAGATCTTTATTGACTTGGAACTTTGATGATAATTGGTTTTCCTGTTGAATTGAGAATGGCATGAGAACGCGATAAAGAGGCTTGCTACAATAAAGAGGCGAAAAACAATCATACAGCCTCGTTTTCGTTTGCGTCATATGACGTCACTTCGCTCAAATTGCTTATTTGAAAACGTAATTTCACAAGGAGAAGGCGAAAAATAGTGGAAAAAAGTATCATACATCATTCAGATCAGTATTATCTTGTATTTTATCAACAATCATATCAATCTTTTAAGTAAGTATAGTTTAGATAATTATCGTTTTGTGCCTTTCAAGCCATTTAACTCAAAGAAAACAGACAACACAATTTTACACTAATGTGACGTTTAGCTTTAAGCCTTATGCTGATTTATTGAACGGTTAGATTAATTCAAATCTTTTAAGTCTTTTCAAGGGCATTTCCCCATTGAGCATCCAATAAACTGTGTTGACGAGCCAAGTGAGGAGCAATTCTTGCCCGTGCCCAAGTTAATTGGATTGTTGCAGAAACGGTTGCGCATTTTGACGCCATTACCACATGGGACACTGCATTTTGTCCATTGTGCCCAAGGTGAGTATCCGCCATCTTGGTCTGCATAGAGAGAGCAGTTGTTAGTTAACAGGTGAGTCAAAAAAGAGCAAATATATCTTGCGTTCTTTTGACAATCAAAACAATCAAGATTTCTTTCAAATTCAGCCAACGGGATCTAATTTATTTCAAATAAAACAATGATAAAATCTAATACAATACAATCATGATTGTTTTGATTGCCAAAGGAACCCAAGGATAGTGGACACCAGAAGCAGACTACGCTCACAAAAAAGGACAGATTTTATAAGACAATAGTACCAGTTGCTTTTGATTGACACATCCATTCAAAGCAATAAGCGATTGCAGACGAAGGAAATTCTCTCAATCAATAATTCAAAATAAACAATGCTGCAAAAGTTGCCTTGAAACCAGTGGTGGGGCAAACAGTCGTCTGGTGCATACGAAAGATGGATTTTTGAGGGAAGTCATAAGTTTATAGCGAAATAAGAAGGACAAATCAAAGATCTGCCTGGTGGATGTTGTTCATTTGATCCAGGTCAATGCAATTCTCACTTATTTAATTAAAATAAGACAATTGATACTCATCTCCTAAATCAATTTAGCTGTTGAACTAGAGAATTTATAAAATCCTCGAGGAGGCAGGGACGCCCAACAATTTTAGAAACTGCCTACCAGTCCCGGACCTTAGACAGTTTTCAACATTACTGCTTTGATGTTCTGGGAGCCGTGGCTTTCCAAACAGGGATTCTTTTTTCAAGTCACCCGGTAAAGAACAGGCTTTCCGTGTCCATTAGAGAAGAAAGCAGAGTTACCTTAAAGAGTCGTTGTCAACAAAGGTCCTTTGCGGGCACGCTGAAATTTCACTCTGTCTGAAAATCAAATTTGGCCTAAGCGGAAAAAACGAATCCTAACTGTAGTTGAACCGATAGAAAATGTTTACTTTAGCTGAACCGTTCTATAAGTTCAACTACAATATTTGGGATCCATAGTTTCGGCCAAATTTGATTCTAAGACAGTCTGACACGGTAGCGTTTCCGCAAAGGAACCTGGGTGACAATGTCTCTTTAAAGGACAAGTCCGGGGTTGGAATAATTGCTCATAAAATGAAAGATTACAATGCTGTGGATGGTGTGTAATACTTTTTTCCAACCTTCTGCTGCGAAATTGCGTATTTCAATCTGCGAAATGAGCGAAATTACGTCATTATTCATGACGTCATTTCACCCATTTCGCTTTCGACCTGAACGAGGCTATTTTCTTATAGAACTCTCCAGTTATTTCCGACGTCACAATCAAACCTCCAAACCGAGGCTAGCAGTTTTATCGCGTTTTCAAAATGGCGACGACATTGGGCCTAACTTACGGAAAATGCTGCACGAATTTACAACAAAAAAAGATATGAAAACTTGGAAAAAAGTTACAAGTGGTGTTCGGAAGTTGGTAAGGTTGCTTTTTGACATGAATTGTAGAAACCCCGGACTTGTCCTTTAAGTACTGAATAATTGATAAAGAACTTACTCTCAGGAAGAATCTCGTATATATACTCTGATGTTGATCCAGCACATTCATCAGAATCATGTATTTCACATTCTCGTTGTTTATTCTGCTCATATTGAAAGCAACCGTTTTCTTCAACGTGATTGGATATGTCTCCATCTCTTACACCAAAGCATTCTGCATAAAAGCGAATGCCTACATAGCGGTACTGAAGCCTTCTGGCTTTTTTAACGCAACGACACATGAGGCTGTAAAGTAAAAGGAGAATTTCGGTTCAAGAAATAAAAGATTGTCCTCTTTAATCTGTTTGGACAGGTCCCGGGGGGTCTACCTTAGAGAAAGACAACGGGGATGTGCCTGCCAAAAGAAAATTTTATGACCCTGCCCTGGAATAAATGTTTGAAAACATAGTACCTGTTCTGGATAATACAAGTGTCTTTTGTAAGTTACTTTAATTTTGCATATCAAATCTGACCTGTCCTGGGAAAAAAGCTTTACTGAACATACCTGTGCCGGAATAAATACACAAAACGTATAATCCTGTCCTGGAATTTTCAACCGAAAATGGAGCCCTATTGGCAGGCACATCCCCGGGTGCTCAATGTTTTAAGTAGACCCCCCGGGGGACAGGTCTCCACCCTTTTAGACTTGCCCCAAGTATATCTCTTCCGTCCGTCTACAGTTCCCTTTTTATGGTAGTTCCTCCATCCACCATTTCATGGATCTACCATTCTAACATTCCGTCAAGAGAACTCGAGAGATGTATGCTAAATTCGTAGCTCCAATTTCAGTGAGACATATGCAATCAAAATCTACTTCAAAATCTCTCGAGCTCTCTGGACGGAATGTTGGAATGGCGGATCCAGGAAATGGCGGATCCAGGAACGGTAGACGGACGGAAGAGATAGACTTGAGCAAGTCTACCACCCTTTAAACTAAAAACTCTGTATAGAAACAAAGCGACACTCACGGACGTGTAGGCCTTCCTATGCCCTTGAGTGTCGCTTTGTTTCTATGCAGAGTGTTTAGTTTAAAGGATGGAGACTTGTTCAAACAAGGAAGCATCTCTAACTTGGGGACACGACACTTCAAAGGCACTTTTCCCCTCAGGCTAAAGGGGCACTTCCTGAAAATAAAAAGAGCACTTCTTTGCTTATTGCGAAATCTTAGGGGAGCACGCCCTCCCAGTGCCCCCGCCGGTTCCTACGTCTATGGCGAAACTTAAGCTTCTTGCCCACAGAGACGTAGGAACCGGGGGCACTGGGGACTCGTGTGCCCCCCAAGATTGTGCAATAAACAGAGAAGTGTCCTTTCTATTTTCAGGAAGTGCCCCTTTAGCTTGACGAAAAACATTCCTTTGAAGTGTCGTGCCCCTCCCAAATTTGAGAAACTTCCTACTGCCTGCTTGCCCAAGTCGTCTTGTAAGGAAGGAAGATTACCTACTTACCTGTGCAAAGACTTCCCTACGTTGGTCCATTGAATAAGGCTTCCTTCGTATGACTGATGAGTCGGATCTCTGTCATTGATAAGAAGAAAGTTTGTGAATCCCTCTTTATAACAGCCAATCTTCTTATAACTCCTTTCACATGTCACAAACGTGGGTTTGGATTTGGAGCCTCGAAGAAAGAAATTGAAAATTATATGCTGGGGTGGGGTGGATGGGGTGAATCCACAATAACGTTATTTCTAAAAATCCATCAATATCTTTGCAATCTTAAAACATATGGTTATTTCGTTTGTTTCTCTCTGAGGTTCAAGAGTTCATCTTCAAAATAGCACTTTCATTTTGAGAAAAATAGTGGAAAATCTATGTGATATGGCCTGTCAAAAATATCTGGAAAATCGTCGTTTCGAATGAAGTTTGTTTACTTTACGTGACCCAGCCCCTTTAAGTACCCATCTTTGAAGATTCATACCACCAAGAGTACTCGATGGATTAGCATGAATCAAATTCTGCTAGATAGCATTGGTAGCTTTTTTGTTAGCATGCTGGATAGCATCTGCTTGATAGAAATTTTATAAAATTGCGATTGTTCTCACATTCTTTGAATGCTAGAAATATACGTAAATTTTGCTTTATAAAATTTTATGGTTGCAAAAATTGCGCCTAAAATACTTGCTCAAATCATAAAGAAACCCCTCGCACAGAATAATAGAAACGCTAAGATCTCTCACATGTTAGAGATAAATATTTGTTCGTGTCCCAGAAAAATTGTTCGACGTTAAATTACATATTAAAAAGTAACGATAAAATATACGGGCACCTGGTTAGATAGACTTATTCCTAAAATGTTAAATTAATTTTTGACGTCAGAATCTTGCGAATCCGCTAAGAATCCAAGGAGTTACGAGCTTTTGAAGTTCAACTTTGTGCAAAAGCTGAAACCAGACGCCACCAATGGACTTGTTTTTCAAAAAAATGTCCCAAAATCGAGGTGAATGAAGACTGTCCAATGTTTTACCTCTCGTTGATATCAGAGCAAACCAAATAGGACTTCAAAAGTAATTTAATTCTTGTAAACGTTGCCAAAATTTACTTAAGAATGCAAGTATACAAAAACATGGAATGAAAAACTTAATTGATGAGAGACGGGACCATTCCACATTGTGTTCTACAGGATTCCTCCAAGCATCTGTAACCTTGATTCAATGTTAGAGAGAGCTAGTTTATCGAGAGTGCTTTCTTAAATTCCATTTCATTTGCTTTGAATAAACGAGATTCTACTTTCATAAAATATACAATTTAGGGGCGTCTGGTTTCAGCTTGGCACAAACTTGGCACAAACTTGAACTTCAACAGCTCGTAGCTCCGTGAATATTTAGCCGATTTGCTAGCTTCTGGTGTCTAACATTGATTTAAGATCTCAGCAATATGGTTATCTTACCATGGAGCTCGTTCATCGGTTCATTGATTTTTAATATTGAATCAAGCGTCAAAACAATTTCTTACGAACACCCTGTATTTCTTATAACTCCCGAGAGAACTGAAATGTTCTGGCGTATCGTTCTGTGTGAGGCATTTCCTCATGATTTGATAAAATGTTTCAGGCCAACAAGGGCAGATTTTGTAATACAATAGCACGAGTTGCTTTTGTTGACACCTCAATTCAAAGCGATTAGCGATCACAGACAAAGGAAATTCTATCAACCAGTAATTCATAACAAACAAAGCCGCAAAATTTTCTCTGAAACCCAGGTAGCTAGCTCGCTCGCTGTGCATTCCAGAAATTATCTTTAAGGGCAAACATGAGCATAGATCAAAAGAAGAAGGATATATTTACACATCTACCGCGGGCATTTCATTTCTTTTGTCCAGAAGCTGAGCAGTAAATGTTTTGATAACACCCAAAAAAATAAGAGAATTGAATCGCCTCCTAAACGGCTTTTGAACCAAACAAATAAAATGCCCGCGGCAGATGTGTAGATGCATCCTTCTCCTTTCGATCTACGCTCATGTTTGCCCTTAAAAACAATTTCTGGAATGCACAACAAGCGAGCTAGCTACCTGGGTTTCAAAGAAACTTTTGCGGCTTTGTTTGTTTTGAATTGCTGGTTGAGAGAATTTCCTTTGTCTGCAATCGCTAATCGCTTTGAATTGAGGTGTGAACAAAAGCAACTCATGCTATTGTATTACAAAATCTGCCCTTGTTTTTCAGGCCACTTCTTAACTAAGAAGTTTTCGTTAAAGTCAAAGGACGGAGATGAATAGCTAACTCAAAATCTGCCTATGCAGGTCTAAAATTAGCATCGGAGCAAATGATGACATAGCCATCAAAGTCATGAATGGGGGCTACACGCCACTACACAACCAGGAAGACTTCTTTCTTGTTATTTAAGTTCTTTTGACATCCTCGTCGCAAATTATAATGTTCCAAAATAGGCTTTGGACGTTGTTCCGAGAGCTAGTCGTCCCATCAAATCTATAGCCTCCGTCACAAATACTGTGTTTCGCCTAACTCGAAATATATCTTATTCTAACTCATCGATTTCTAGAACCTAAGTTGGAATAATTTTGGAATAATCTATAGGAATGGAATAACTATTTAAAACTAGCAGCCTCCGAGCATGTCATCAATCTCCTTCCCTCTTTCCAGTGCCTTTATACCTGTGTTATAGGTGGCAGTTCTTTTCCTTGGCATTGGCACTATGCACACAAAAAGGCAATAGACGATTCAGGAAAAGATGGCGGACCTCATTTCACGCAATGCATGATAGGAATATGCCCCCTAGCAACGCATAGCTACCAAAACTTACGACCGTATCATAAAATCTTGACCACAGCTGCGATAGACCGTCAGAACTTTATCGTGAACGGGATCGTGAAATCTACGCTCTTCTAAGTCTTCGCTCGCAGTTTTGAGGGAAAGCCGTCTTCATACAGTCTTTTTTGTAAATAAGTTACAGTTCAGATTCAGTTCAGTTTTCCTACAATAACAAGATGTAGTGACCAGTTGATTTTGTCGTTTCTTAAAGATTTTCAACAAGATGTTTGACTTTGTTTACTGACGAGGGAGATATTGAAGAGACCCTGACATTCGAAAATAGAATGACAGTTTGTAAATGCTTAACAAAAGTATAATGTATTGCAATGGCTTCAATTCGCTGGGCCGAATACAACTTTCGAACTCTCTCACTTTCAGTTCAGAATGTGCGTTCTTTTGGAATTTTTCTCTGCCAAGTCCCAAATGGGTGGGTTGTTGTCCCAAATGGGTGGGTTATTATCCCAAATGGGTGGGTTATCATCCTAAATGGGTGGGCTATCATCCTAAATGCGGCGAAAAACCTTATACTGGGTGGGTTATCATCTTATATCTTTTTGTGCCCGTTTTGAGAATGTGCATTCTTTTAACACCTGAGATATTCACGCTATGGAACCTATGCGCCCAAATGGGTGGATAATCCTACATTGGGTGGGTTACGATCTTATACTGGGTGGGTTATGATCCTAATTAGGTGGGTTACTATCCTAAATGGGTGGGTTACTATCCTAAATGGGTGGGTTATCATCCCAAATGGGTGGGTTGTTGTCCCAAATGGGTGGGTTATTATCCCAAATGGGTGGGTTATCATCCTAAATGGGTGGGCTATCATCCTAAATGCGGCGGATAACCTTATACTGGGTGGGTTATCATCTTATACTGGGTGGGTTATCATCCTAAATGGGTGGGTTATCATCCTAAATGCGGTGGATAACCTTATACTGGGTGGGTTATTATTAGACTTATTACATGAGTCCTTGTTTTCGCTCCATTCCCCCCCCCCCACAATACCCATTCCGCTTCAACGAAGGACTCATAATCAAGCATACATTATTTTGAGACTAATTCCCGCAAGCCAGCTGCTCCACGCGAAAAGGTGGAATCTAGAATGGCATAAGTGAAAAGCCGGACTACCGGAATACGACAATGGATATGAAGCAGTGCACTTGAGTCTAAGTTTTAGCGGAATGACTATAACAGTAAAAAATAATTCAATTCAATGGAGCAAAACTTAGACGAATATCATCAGTCTAGGTTATTATCTTATACTGGGTGGGTTATCATCCCAAATGCGGCGGATAACCTTATGCTGGGTGGGTTATTATCTTATACTGGGTGGGTTATCATCCCAAATGCGGCGGATAACCTTATACTGGGTGGGTTATTATCATATACTGGGTGGGTTATCATCCGAAATGCGGCGGATTACCTTATACTGGGTGGGTTATTATCTTATACTGGGTGGGTTATCATCCCAAATGCGGCGGATAACCTTATACTGGGTGGGTTATTATCATATACTGGGTGGGTTATCATCCGAAATGCGGCGGATTACCTTATACTGGGTGGGTTATTATCTTATACTGGGTGGGTTATCATCCCAAATGCGGCGGATAACCTTATACTGGGTGGGTTATTATCTTATACTGGGTGGGTTATCATCCGAAATGCGGCGGATTACCTTATACTGGGTGGGTTATTATCTTATACTGGGTGGGTTATCATCCGAAATGCGGCGGATTACCTTATACTGGGTGGGTTATTATCTTATACTGGGTGGGTTATCATCCGAAATGCGGCGGATAACCTTATACTGGGTGGGTTATTATCATATACTGGGTGGGTTATCATCCGAAATGCGGCGGATTACCTTATACTGGGTGGGTTATTATCTTATACTGGGTGGGTTATCATCCCAAATGCGGCGAATAACCTTATACTGGGTGGGTTATTACCCTATACTGGGCGGGTTGTTCTGTTGCCAGAAAATTTCATCACATACGTATTTGCCTGGCTTTAGATCCAAGGTACTTGTACAATGGTATCCTTTGAGTAAACTGCTTATAAGAAACTGTAAGTATTCTCCTGGAAAAAATTAAGAAACTGTAAAGGAAGCGATCATAACAAATATACCGCTTATAAGAAATAAAGCATTAAGAATAAAAGAGACATACAGAAATTAAATTTTAAGAGTTTCTAACAGTTGAAGCAAGAGTAGTGTGCCTGACTGAATTGGATTATGCGAATATTAATCGTATAATAATCGAATATGATTTTGAAGTATCGAATAATATAATGACAACATTTCGATTTTATTGACCGCTCCTGCGCTGTGGTACCCTGGGTAGCGCTGTGGAAATCCGCAGCAAAACATGACATGGCATTCAATGCATTTGACAGTACAAGACTAAGAGATCATTATTCGAATTATTATTCCAAAAACAATCCAATAATGATGATTTGGAATAATCAAATTTTTTAGGATTTTGCTGGTCACGCTTCTCTTGCATCAACTGTAACTGTTCTTGAACGTAGTACTAGAGTTTCTTAAATTTTTGGCCATCGTAGTACTAGTTTCTTATAAACCAGTTTCTTATAAAAAACGTCTATTGTCAAGCGGAAAAGTGTCCTTTGCCACTAAGTTTACAAAGAAGCAGAATGAATTTGACCAAATCGTCACTGTTTTTGAAAATCAACTCTTGGGCGACCTTCTCCCTCCCAGTTAGAAAACAAATGTTCCTTCTTGATTTGCATTCACAACAGGTGCCTTGGGATATATTACAACTTAGATGGATTCCATATTACAAGTGCCTTAGAACTAAAGCTAGGCCCATATGTATATTTTTCTATTAAGGGGGTTGCTGCCAATTCATAAACTTTCCCTAGCACTCGACAACAGAACAACCCGCCCAGTATAGGATAATAGCCCACCCAGTATAAGGTTATCCGCCGCATTTGGGATGATAACCCACCCAGTATAAGTTAATAACCCACCCAGTATAAGGTTATCCGCCGCATTTGGGATGATAACCCATCCAGTATAAGATAATAACCCACCCAGTATAAGGTTATCCGCCGCATTTGGGATGATAACCCATCCAGTATAAGATAATAACCCACCCAGTATAAGGTTATCCGCCGCATTTGGGATGATAACCCACCCAGTATAAGATAATAACCCACCCAGTATAAGGTTATCCGCCGCATTTGGGATGATAACCCACCCAGTATAAGATAATAACCCACCCAGTATAAGGTTATCCACCGCATTTAGGATGATAACCCACCCATTTAGGATGATAACCCACCCAGTATAAGATGATAACCCACCCAGTATAAGGTTATCCGCCGCATTTAGGATGATAGCCCACCCATTTAGGATGATAACCCACCCATTTGGGATAATAACCCACCCATTTGGGATAATAACCCACCCATTTGGGATGATAACCCACCCATTTAGGATAGTAACCCACCCATTTAGGATAGTAACCCACCCAGTATAAGATCGTAACCCACCCAGTGTAGGATTATCCACCCATTTGGGCGCATAGGTTCCATAGCGTGATATTCTTCTCGGCTAGTTTGCACTTTAGCAGACACACTTTTAACATTTCTCCGTGTGTGAATTTTGTACCGATTTTGGATGGAAAAAGTATCAGTACTAAGACTAAAGTATACCTATTGAACCAGCGGGGGCTTGGGGGCGGCAGCCCCCAAAAATTTGCAGCGAAACAAATTCATTGATTGCCGGTTCCTGCTGCAGTTTTAGGCCATATTTAAGTCATGTTGACGTTCTCCAGTAGTTGCGAATTAGTCGAATTACGTTCGAATCTTGCATTATCCAATCAGGTGATAGGATTTACATCACTATTGTTTAGAAAGCCAATCAGCAGTTAGTTCTAACAATACAATTCATTTCAACCTCTGTTTTCCTTGGAAACTGTGTCCGCCAAAGTGCATTTGTCCCTTTTATGCTGCGGTCGTAAGTTTTGGTAGCTATGCGTTGCTAGGGGGCATATTCCTATCATGCATTGCGTGGAATGAGGTCCGCCATCTTTTCCGGAATCGTCTATTCTCATTGCAACCTTATTGCTGCACTTATAGCATGTATTTTGAAATTGAAAGAGTTTGGAATAGTTTTGGCTGTGAGTGACAAAAAGGATTTGAAATTTCATTCAAGTGTGCTTACCACTGGATCCAGCCTCGTTTCTCGTTGCAATCACCAGAAGAAAACACAGGGGTAAACATTTTAGCATCAGGCTGAAACTTGAATCTCCTGAAAGAAAGAGAACTTGTCAGACTCAAGTAGGGCTTACTTCAAAGAAACTCTTCTCATTCTTCCTCCTCCACTTTTCTCTCTTTTCGTTCGCATCTTTCTGCTCTCCTTCCCATTGGCCAATATATTCGCTGCGCATCAGAAACAAGAAACATCGGGAATAGGGAAAAGAAACAATCAGAAATAAGACACAATAATATTGAAAAATATTGAAACTGATGCCCCTGTGATAACACTAGTAAATTATCGAATCAGTTCTAAAGACGATGCAAGCGTACCCAAACGTAGTGCTTCAAAAGACTTCTATTTTCTTGCCAAGAGTTGTTGTTAAATGTCAAGAAACATATCGATTACAGTGGTAGAAACTATGTCAAGAGGAGACGAGAAGCAAATGAAGAAGCTTTTAAGACTTAAATTTAGAATCTTCATGTCTAATTATGAAACTACCACCAACTCATCAACTCATCAATCTCATCAATTGAAGGTGTTGTGGCGCAGTGGTGTAATCCTCTGACTTTGCAGCCAGAACCGTCAGGTGGAGTGGGTTCGATACCCGGTAGGACCCCACCACTTGAGCGTCATGACAAGGGGTCGCGGACTCGATTAGGTCTGCTCTATTTCTGCGATCCCAGCGCTTGGCACTGAAAAACGCAACTTCACCTTCACTTCACCTTCACTCATCTGTCTTGAAAAAGGTGTTGTGCTGAATATTGCAAAATGCATCTTTGGCTTAAAACTACAAATTACAAAATGAATAACTACAAACCCATCTTGTACTGTCTTTTCTCTGTAATTTTTCAAGCACTCTTGGGAGAACATTTGTTACTTCTAGACGATTAGTTTGTGATCTCCAGGTTGAGAAAGCCAAATTGCCAGTTCCAGGCTACAAATATCCCTGAAAACTACAATGCGTTATCACATGAACACGTTGGATAGATTTGCTCCAGACACGTAACAACACGTAAGAGATAAGTAATTAGTAATCATAGTAATTGATATAATACAATTAAGATAAGTAATTTGTTACTCTATTCCTGGCAGTACCTTTATGACGCATTCACATTATCAAAATACAGCAGTTGACAAACAAGTGATAAGTGATAGTCTCCTCGGTGATCAAAACATTATCGAATGAATGTCCTTTCCTTACTCGTGCTAAATATTAAAATTTCGATTTATGGAAAGATTATCGGGAAAACCGAGGGAAACAACACGGCCAGCAGATTGTTTAAAATGATAGTATCGGTTGGTTTTGACTGACACACAATTTCAAAGCAATCATCATCGATCGCAGACAAAGAGAATTCTTTCAAGCTCAAATGAAAAAGAATGAAACCGCAATAACAGATACTATCAAACCAATACGGCTAACTATCGCGTTGTGCGAGCAAACAAGGGCTGCTAAGTGAAATCGTGACAATGTATTGAAATAGGGGTAGCCGAGCAATAAGTATTTGTTACACTCTCAGTACACGAAAATCGTAGGGCCTACTGATCAGCTTCGGAGTTAGTAAAATAGAATCTGCGAGACATATGTTTAGATACGGCCTTCCTCTTCCGAATATGCTCACGACTTCAGTTGACAACGGCTTTCACTTGCACAACATAATACTTAGCCGTACTGCTTTCAGGGGATCTTTCGTGGCTTCGTTTGTTTATGATTAACCTGTTGTAGTTGTTGGGTTCTCCATTGTCCTATTCATAGAACCGTGGCATAAGAATTCGTGAATTTGTTTAGATGCGACGACTGGCTGGGAAAAATCTGTGGTTTTCGACAAAACAAAACTGAATAATTATTAGACTTGCCTGCATATTGCTGTGCTGTAATTGAGGAGATTCTCCCTAGCCTCCTCTCCGCCTCGAGGCTCACGTCTTTTTCGTCTTAGCAGACAAGCGAAATTACTTTTTGATTGATAAGTTTGAGATTTTGTAATAAACAAATGTTGACATAGCTGTACAAACACTAACCTTGAAATGAAGATCCGATTATCTTCATTTTAACTTTAATTACTATTATGATATCTTTTCAGAGCTGCAGCAAACCTTGAAAGTTTATTTTTGTTCCTCGCGCAATAGCATCTACTTACGTCAGCATGAACCCTATCTTACCTGGTCCACTTTTACTCGCCAATGTTAAAATATGCAAAGCAGGATGCCAAAATTGCGTTACCTCGATTTCATATCTAGAGTAGCGTCGCCTATTATGGCCGGTCGCCCATTATGGCCGGCTAGCAAGAGAAATTAAATTTCAGGGGACTGACGACTAGTAATAAAATTGCAATTGCGCGGAAAATCTTCGATGACATCTGTTTTATCATGATTTGACCTTAACCCTATTTTAACCGGGGGGGGGGGGGGCGTTTTACGCCCCCCCCCTATCGGATTTTTTTAATAGCTCCCAAACGATGGCACCTACAATGCTGAAACTTCTTGACTTTTCCCAAAATTTAGTTGGCAATAAGAAAATAGAAATTTCAATACCAATTGTTTGACCACGTGACCACCACATGCCCATATTTGGAGAGTGGTCACAAAGAAATTCTTTAAAACGGCTCTAATTTCTTCCTTTGTTACTAAATCTCAACAATATATATACCATTCGATTCATCTCGATGAGTACTTTCATTTGATATATAATTTATTCATATTTGCTGACATCAGCAGTTTATTATTTCTATGACGTCATCAATCTTTATGACGTCATATTCCTAATGAATGAGTAATTTTTCATACAAAACTGATGGAATTACCTCAAATATCGATGAAGGTACTTGATTTCACCAATAATATGCGAAATTAATGTTTTTAAATCATAATTATTGAGCTAACAATTTTGCATTGAATCAAATTTTCATTATTTAATTAGTTAATTAATTAGAAACCATAAATATCCGTACGAAACCATATGGAACTACAAACTAATGACATCAAGCAGGTATTTGGATGGTTTTTTGCCAATTTTATCTAGCTATTTGCTAATAATGGGTCCTTTTCTGCAAATAGCTTGATTTTCTCAAAATTTGCATTGTTTTTGGTTGCCTAGCAACCAATCACATGACTATTGATTGATTGGTACTATTTTTAGATTCTCCTTTGCTCAATTATGACACAGTGCAAGTTTCATTGTCATAGCTGTTATATTTGCGGAGAAAAACAGGGGGGGCCAAAAACGCCCCCCCCGGTAGAAAATCACTTTTTTTTACCCGGTTAAAATAGGGTTAACTGAAGTTTCAGTTCATTTGCATTGAAACCCGACGAGATGGTTTGTGCATATCTCTAATTGATTCTTTCAAGTATTTCAAATTTCATGATTCTCTTTACATTCCTTCCTTCTTTTTCGTTCGCTCGGCACCTTGCGGTTTGAAATTTTTCAAATATGCTTTGATTTTTCAGAAGTCCTGTCTCTTGAGAGGAAATCTACAATGAAGCCAAAGCAAAGTGACTTCTGATTCAGATTTAAGGTTATGAAGTCTGAGTGCTGCTAATTACTATTTTCGTCGCCCATTATGCCCATCAGTTTACCTAGAGAAGTTTCCAATCGCTTCAAAATATCAAAATGCAAAGTTTATTGAAAACAAACACCAGTTTGGGTTAAAATCTTACTTATTGACTTGGAAAATCATTGAAACCTAAAAAAGGCAGCATTATATTATGTCTGTTTTCATTTTAGAAACTAGCCCAAAGCTCATCTTTCCATGCACAAGAGATAAGGCAGGATTTAGAACAACTCGAAGCATATATTTCAATTGCCAAAACTCGAAGTTTAGGTTAATTCTTATTGATATTTTTGGGTTTAAAGTACCAAATGATAAACAAAGGGCAGTAAATAAAGCTGTTTTTCTTATTAAAACTTTTAACCGGAGAGTAGTGTTCATCGTTTCTCCTGCGGCCATAATGGGCGACGCCAGAAGAATGCGACGTTTTTACCCCCTTCTTCAAAATCTTCTAAGATCAGTATAAAGAGTTTACGTAAAAAATCAATACTCTGTGATCTTTTTCTCCATTAGTTGGTGATATAATCTGGCTATTTGGTTTTTTCATTAATTGCTCTTTTTGGATCTAACTCAGAAGTTCGCGACGACATGGGCATAATAGGCGACACCACTCTATACTGTATCGAATGCTGAAAATTTCAAGATTCAAAATATAGCACCGTAATCATGGCAACGAATGTTTTACTGTATCATCGACAAAATGTGTATACTTTGTATATTAACTTTACTTTAATTGTTGCAGATATTAAAGACAAATGACGGATATATAGCGCCTAGTTTAAAAATAGAACAATAGATGGCTTAGTGCTTTCATTTGTCCAATTGATTTGCTAATCTCTCGATATCATCAAATACAATGGAATACAATAGGCTATATTTAGATTGCCCAGGCCCCTGATTTAAATCACCTTATATCTCCGTCATTTGTCTTTAAAGGGTTTGTGCAAGGTTATAAGCTTGCATTTGCAAAGAGCAAACAAATCTAAAAATAGCCTATTCAAATCGATGTCCCACATGTGTTGTCAACAATTGATAGCTAAAGGAACAATGCCGTGTCTGAGTGTTTTCTTTGATCTATTTATAGAGAAGCCTATATACAATTGCATACTCCCTTTAATCTCAAATATATGCCAAATTATTTCTACACATATACTGGATGATATCCAACTCAATGTGAAACAAAAAAATTCAATTCATTGCTTCATTTCATGGTTTCAATCATGTCGGTAATAATCATGATAATAATAATAATTATTATTATTATTAGCTAATCATGATAATTAGCTTAATATCTTCTTATTGTCATAGCAACAAGAACGATATAGATAATTTGATTTAATCACGTGATTTTGATTGTTTGCATCAAAGTCCAACTATTTACCACGTTTAAAGATTATAGCTACTATAAAAGCAAAGAAAAAGAGGAGGGGGTGTGGAATCAACCCACCAGGTATTGACTGCTTCAAAATCCCAGGTCAGATATGAGTGTTTCTTGTTTTATACCGATTGAGAAAAGTAACCAATTCCCGTTTGAAAGTCCATTGTTCCCTGGATATGAAGGCAATAGTACTGGAAAATGTCTTATTTAATAATGAACATATTCAAATATATTCAAGAGTTACTTGACTGAAATCGGCTACTCCGTTCTGAAATTATGAGAGATTTTCTTGAGAAAGTCCTACAAAGAAACTTTCAAAACAAGCCAAAAGTCACTATTGCATTTCTCTTTATGCATGCACGTGTTATATCTTTGGCAAGATGAATGTGTCGTCCATCCTATGAGCATGACACAACAGTATTCCGGGTGAATTTATCCTTCACGTATGCTAAAACGTATTGAAATCTTTGCCACGTGGGTAGACATAGTTATTGCTCCCCGTGGTCTTGTCCTTGTAGTAGAGTAGAGTAGCTTGTAAGTATAGTAATTAAGTAAATATGTATTGTAAATTTTTAGCAGAATGTATAAAAAAAGAAATCTTTGCTGTAAGGTATAGACTGGCTACACAATCTCTGTATGCTCCTTTGAACTGATTTGTCGCTCTGGCAATCAGCAACAACAACAACAGCGAAATTGAGGGCTCGTGTAGCTAGTCTAGCTGTAAGGTAGAAATATTAGAAAAGGTTGTCAGGACTTTGGGCATTTTTTGAACGTTTTGTCAGATTTCAACGATTTCAGCCAGGTAACTTTGAAAATGGATTTAAACATTTCAACCAACCAAAAAGATGGTTGCTAATATCATCGTTCTGATGGGGTTTTCTTTGTTTGACTCACCAAGTGCTGGGTACACGAATTTGGCAGCAAAGGCAACACAACTTTGCAAAAAGTGCCACGGCAGAAAGACACGGTAGGTACAACCCAACTAGTTTCACTAACTATATTCATTGTGATTTAGAACCCATGGTCGAATGAACTTAGCTATTCCAACTGAAAGGCAAGTTATCCACCCGTTATCCAGGGGATATCCTATGTTTGTTCCACAGATTCCACGAAAAGACCGCTAGGTAACGCAAAGTGCCCCGTCACGCGACGGGACATGGTCACTCCTTGATATTCCACCCGCCTAAACCAGGCCATGTTGGTAACTGGAGGCTATTAAAAACGGAGTTTCCCTGCAGCTGCATCTCTACAAAACAGTGATTTTCTCGTCTACGTCTGTATAAAGGTGCGAACCGCAAAGTGATTTTAGATCCATCTAAAACTCATGGTGTTTCGTATGCAACACATGTTATGTTGCCTTAATTGCCTAAATTTAACAAAATCGGATATAGACATGTGTTGTTGCATGATTAGAACACTAATTCACGTTGAGATTTGGGCATGTTGTAAAAACCAGACCCTAAGACCCTGGGACCCCTGAGACCCCTGGGACCTTTAAGTACTAGAAATGAAAAGGACCCTTAACCCTATCTGACCTGGGTGATTTGAAACACTCAATGCCTGGGGGGGGCGGATTCCGCCCCCCCCCCTGTTTATCTCTGTTGTCATAAGAGATATGGCAGCCAAACTTGGCACAAAGGTAGTTCATTATGTAAACAATGAAAATTTGAAATCATAATCCAATTAGCGATGTTGTTGTTGTTGCTAGAGCATGATGATCATTATGATGTCATATGACGTCATATAAATGAAAGGTTGCTAAAAGGTCATGAAACTTTATTTTTCATAAAGAAACGAAAGATATAGATCAAAATATGTATAAATTCTTAATTTAGACTTAATTGGACCAATTAAACATGATTAAAAGAGATACAAAGTATGTTTTTCACAGAGTGCAGTATGAAAAATTGGTAACCATGGAAACAAGGCTAAAAATAGAATGTCCAAATTGTTGCAATTTTATTGCTCTATGATACAAAGTTAAACTTACGAAGTATCAGAGGCCTGCTGCATGTGTGGAAAACGGTGTAAACAAAAATGTACTAGGGGGGGCGGAATCCGCCCCCCCCCCCCCAGGTCAGATAGGGTTAACACCAGAGCGTCATAATGAGGAAGTTGTGTATTATGACTTCCCCTCTTTCATCCCATGAACTTCCACTCTTTCAAACAAAAGCCAGAAATGATGCAGAGAGTTTATACCATGAAGAAGTACTATTTTGACTATCTCCTATTGTGTTATTTTATAGACTTTCTGCATGAATAAAGGCATCCTGACGTTGGTTTGAACCGACGAAAGTTCGTAGGATGCAAGATGGGAAGCTGATACAACACGCAGCCTCATGTTTGTCAGCTTGATGACGATGATCTATTGTTTGTCTGTGGTGATGTAGCCCAAGGGCGGGCATGTCACACTGGGAACGATGGTCCTACCTTTGTCCGAAAACCGGTAGTTAACGAAACAATTTTGCACTACCTTTGTCCCAAAAACTGGTAGTTTTTGATGGTAAATCTAGGCAGTTATTTTTTTCAATTTGGCGGACAATTTCAACATGATTTATCATTGACGATGTTTGTCCCAAAAAATGGTAGTTTCGACCAAATACTGTTTTTCGAAAGCAAGTGGTAATCATAGATATGACAGTACAAGTGTCCCAAAACCGGTTGCCGGACAATGGTAGAGCCGCTTTGGTGAACATTTTGAAATTCTGGCCTTTTTTCGGAAATTTGCCGGAAAAATTGGTGAAAAATTGGAATTTCTGGTCTTTTTTCCGTAAATTTGGCGGACAAAGGTAGAACCGCTCACGTGAAAATTCGAAATACTGGTCTTTTCTGCTTAAATTTGGCGGACAAAGGGAGAACCAGCTTATAGGTAAACTTCAGGATTTTGATCTGTAGCCTGCGTGCAGACTCAACTCCTCGAAAGTATAGATACTTTCGAGGAGTTGAGTCTGCACGCAGGCTATGGTGATGTCCCTCTGGTGTTAAGGGTCCTATTCATTTTTAGTACTTAAAGGTCCTAAGGGTCTCAGGGGTCCTAGGGTCTTAGGGTCTGGTTTTACAACATGCTTGAGATTTGCTAGCTAATATCATCTTAATTGACACAAGTACTTCCTTTATAGACTTGATACCCAACCAGATAATAGCTTTCTCATTCTATCTTATTTGCCTGGGTTTAACTAACTTGCTTGTAGTAAAACAAAGCTGTTTTGAAACAACACGAACAGTGCATTTTCACGATGAACTTCATGCTTTGGGCCACTTGTTGACCTGTGGAATTTCATGCCTGTTTTACCTATGCCATACAAATTTCTCTAATGATGACGGTGCAAAGTGAAAATTATCTTTACCGGTTGCTGAAAGAAGAAATCGTTTGTATCATTTGTTTTGAAGAGATGGAATCACCAAAGTCACTACAATGTCTTCATGTTTTTTGCGCAGCTTGTATCGGAAAAGGAATGGCCAAGAATGGGAAGATGAAATGTCCAAACTGCAGATCTGTTACCAAGGTAAGTTCAAAATCTAAAGTCTATGAGATTCTATCTCAAATAAAGGTTTCAGGTGATTTTTGCGATAACGCAAACTTATTCATGCAACACACTGCAATTTTTTTATTCGCAGACATTTTCACCTGATATACAATTTGAGACAGACTGTAGGCACCTGTTTAGTCGGCATGGGTATGGAACACCCCCCAGTAACGACCCCACCGGACATTAAAAATACAGCAGGGAAATCAAGAAAGTAAACATTTTAAATGGAGATTAGAAATATCATGGCGGGGAAAGGAAATTTTCAGCAATTATCTATAATTTTGACGGGGAAACAAAAGAAAACAGCAGACATCTGCGATCAAGCTCTGCACCACTAATTGCAACTACAACCGTTGAGGAACAATGCAGCCGATATTTTAACAAGATGCCAAATGCAACAAGAAATTAAAAACAAAAGCAGAATTCTCATCAAAATCCATAGAACATTTCTTTACCGAAGCAAAGATGAGGCTATTTGTTTGAATCCTAAAAGAGGAGAACTTAACTTTTAATTCTAATTTATCTCAATCAAATTTTAAACTATTTTGACCCTTACTTTTCAGATTTGATGTAACATTGCTTCTTGCTTTTTGTATCTTTCCTTAGAAATACAGTATCATGTTAGAAATTTTAACCTTGTAAAGTATTTCTAGCGACCAGGTGAAGAGCCGCTCTGTGGATATACTGGTCATGATTCATTATTATTATTATTGTTATTATCATAAAAACACAACTGTTTCAGAGCAGACGTTTCGATATAAAATCTTCTTCAGTCATATTGTTATTATTATTATTAATAAGTTTCAACGAGGAACCAACAGAAACACGGCGGGGAAAGTGGTTCAAATCAAATTTAGCGGGGAAACAAATTTTCTTGGCGGGTCATCCTTCTAACTTGGTGGGGCAATATTTCAGCGGGGTCATTACGGGGGGGGGGGGGGGGAGTGTTATGGATAATCTATTTTTTGTAATTGGTAGCAACGCCGCAGCAACAAAATTGATAGTGGGGGGGGGGGCTAGCCTGATTCACAGACCAAACGAGAATCAGGCTGGAGGGGGGGATACCCAGGGTAGAAGAGGGGGGCTAGAAATAGCATGATTACCACTCCTCTATGAAGATCTCAAGGTTGCCGCTGGGATGGTACAACTATAAATCTGATAATTTGCATGGTGTTCTCTCCTCGGGGAAAGGTTGCAGGTCCCTCTTCGGGGGCGATGCCTGTAGGCGTAATCCCCCGCAGGAGTAATCATATTCTTGTAATGCTTATAGTCCACTGAATAGACTTGGAGCAAGTCTACTTGGCTACTCGATACTCTTCGAGCAGACACTACGGTATACTAAATAACGTCAATCTACTTGGCATGTATTGGCAGGAAGACGGAGAAGACTTTCAGGTCCTTTCCCCGGGGGGGCTACTTAGTATATTTTGCTGACGGGATGTGCACTCCTTTCCGGGTATCGTTTTCGCCTCTTTTTTCTAACGTCGGGTATCAAAAGAAGGCAATCTTTCTAAAGCCGGACGTCAAAAGTGTTATTTCATTGTTTTTCAACGAAATTTTACGTTTTGGGGTATGCTTTTCGCCGATTTTCTCTAAAGCCGGCTATCATTTCAAGGGAAAATTTCTAAAGCCGGGTGAAAATTCTTTTTCTTGGAGTGCACATCCCCGTACAATTGAAATTAAAGTACACCCCCCCGGGGTCCTTTCGAAATAAAATGTATTGCGCACAGGACATGTAAAAATAAAAAAATTAGCAAATACTCGATGCGATCAAGATAAATTGCTTCTTGGTATCTAAACTGTTGCTATCTAAACTGAAAATTATAGTTTGATGGCCGAAACTAAATCGCAATTGTTGCCTATTAGATTGGAAATTAAGACAAGTACAATCGATTACATGCAGTTATCGTTAAAATGGCCTACTAAATATACATGCAATGGATTCATAAAATTACATAAAGTTTCACATGGAAATTGGTTATCAGATCAATCATAATTGTGGGGCATTAAGGGGGTTTTCTTCGTTAAATTTTGGGTAAGGGTCTGCCGTGAGCTTATAGACTAAGTTGTACAAAAAAAGGTGCCCTTGCCTGGGCAAATTTCTACAAAAATGAAACCTTTGGATAGCTTCATTTCCAAGCCTTTCGAGTCAGTATATGGACTAGCTCCAATTTTTTCTATTCTAATTCGTAAATTTCAAAAGTTCAATCTGTTTCATTTACTAGTTTATCATCAACAGAAATGGGCTGTCAAACTATTTTAGCTGAAAACATGACCATTCCCTGCTGGACCAACATTGTGAAATACGATAACCTAGATAGACCGTGGCTGGACCAAAATTGCAGAAACGTATACTCTTGGCCAGATAAAAGTCTGAAAAAGTATACCCTTGAAGGCGGCATATCCCAGGTAAATTTACTACAGTAGATACCCACTCTGTGGTTAGGGTACATACCGTAAAAGCTCTATTAAGCCCCTTCTCTATTAAGCCCCCCCCCACTTATATCAAATTCCAGGGGTCACTAAAGATTCTCAATTTATCTTGAGCTAAATAAGTTTGCATGTTAATTTTGATGTGTTTTGATATAAAACTTTGTCGAATTCATGTATTTAACTCGTAAAATTGTATGCTTAACCCTAATCCTACCGGGCTTTTTTTGATCTAACATAGCCGGGGGGGGGGGGGGGGGGGGTGCTTTCCACCCCCCTCTATAAATAGCCTTAGACTAATGGGAAATCATTGAAACTTGGCAAGGGCGTAGTCCTAACTATTCTCAGCCGATTGGTAGTTTTGGGCGTGGCCACCTCATTAGGTGACGTCACTATGACGTCATAATGCCGGAAAATGTCAAAATATATGGTTTTCCGGCTTGTTTGTTCTAAAAACAGAATAAAGGTAATCTGAATGACTTTTTCCATCCTTAATTGGCGTACTATTCATTTCCAATTCAAATATGATGCATAGAGGTGTTTTTAGACTGTTGTTTTGGAAGAAAATGACAAAAATTGATGACGTCATAACTAAAAACTGTGTTTTTCTGCCAAAAATTGATAATAATTGGCTCAAAATGATTTTAAAACATTGCAAAGCGCAATTCTATGCATTTTTAACAAAATCTGTTGGAAAAAACTTCAAAATTTGCCAAAACGACCCAAAATGGCGGCCCGAGTGACGTCATCATTTAAGAATACTGACGTCAGCAAATTCCATTGTTATTGACAACAATAGAAAGCTAATTGTTTGCTGATTCTTTTAATGTACAATAGTCAACATTTGGAACTAATTCTGGGAGTAAAAATATCAAAATCATTAATTTTTCCAATATCTTGCTCCAAATATGGTAGTGTCACCTGTCATGTGACACCTATTGTTCAAAAATTTAATTGTCAAAATGTAGCTAATAGATAATTAGTAATTGTCAGAGAGTTTGAGGGTCATAGCTTTTGTCGTTAAAGAATGCTCTGCAAAAAACCGACAGGGGGGTGGAAAACACCCCCCCGGTAGGATTAGGGTTAAACCGCAGAATGTGTTGCAAAAAGAACTAAGAAGTGTCCAAAATTAAATAAGCCCCCCTTTTACGGTAATTAATGTTGTGGGGCTGTAAGATTTCTGCCTCGATGAAGCGCTCGGGTAACATTCACCATCAATCATGGAAATTACCGTAAAAGCTTTGGTCTAATTAGCCCCTCTCTATTGAGCCTTTCTCTCTCTCATAAGCAATAAGTTGCACTTTCCCAATAAAAGCACCCCGGGTAATGTCTGTGCAGTACAGTGGAGGCTGTTGAGTACAGTGGAGGGCTCACATCAGTACTGTGGCGGGCTAGCATCAGTACAGTGGAGGTTGCCAAGTACAGTGGAGGGCTCACATCAGTACAGTGGAGGGCTAGCATTGAGTACAGTGGAGGCTGTTGAGTACAGTGGAGGGCTAACATGAGTACAGTGGAGGGCTAGCATGATGAGTGTGGGGGTACAACATTGAGTACAGTGGAGGCTATTCAGTACAGTGGGGGGCTTACATGAGTACAGTGGAGGCTCTGCAGTACAGTGGAGGGCTTACATGAGTACAGTGGAGGGCTAGCATGATGAGTGTGGGGGGCTTGCATCAGTACAGTGGAGGCTGTTGAGTACAGTGGAGGGCTAACATGAGTACGGTGGAGGGCTAGCATGATTAGTGTGGGGGCACAACATTGAGTACAGTGGAGGCTATTCAGTACAGTGGGGGGCTTACATGAGTACAGTGGAGGTTCTGCAGTACGGTGGAGGGCTTATATCAGTACAGTGGAGGGCTAGCATGATGAGTGTGGGGGGCTAGCATCAGTACAGTGGAGGCTGTTGAGTACGGTGGAGGGCTTACATGAGTACAGTGGAGGCTCTGCAGTACAGTGGAGGGCTAGCATGATGAGTGTGGGGTCTAGCATCAGTACCTATTTTGAAAACATACCAATGGTTGTGAAGGCAGATTCAATTTGAGGATTCTTCTGGAAGAATCAATGAGACGTTTGAGTTTAGGACAAAAGACAGATTTAAAGTGATTTTTGTTGAAAATGTTTTTAATCTATGGTGCATGATTAATTATCTTACGCCTTTTGAAGTATGTAAAGGGCCAGCGAGCCCTGTTTATTTACGGGCAATAAAAGTATCATGAATGCGGGCAAAGTTCGAATACAATAAAGTTATTTTTTTAAGAATTTGAATCAGTACTGAAAGGTTTCTAAAATGGTCAGATTTTGAGTACTCTGAGTTTCTAATGAGTTAACCACGGCCCCTGAAAAGCAGCAATTCTTGGCTGATGGGGCCATTGTGTATAGAAAATTTAAAATGAAAATGAAATGAAATCTTACGAGTTCCAAAACAATCTTCATGTTGATTTCTTGTGCCTCATGGAAATTTCAAAGCAGCTTCGTTGCAGCTTTTCCAATATTGAAAGGAAATAAACAGCGTCGGCGTCTGGCATCTTCATTTTCACTAGTTTTTCCAAATTCTAAAAAGCTATCGTCATTTGCATCACGAAAATTTGTTTCACAGGCTCGATCGATAGAAACTTTAAACGTTTCAAGATACTTGTTAAAGGAACTGGCCGGGCTACTGGTTTTCTTCGAGGGTGCATTCAATAAAAACAATTTAAACTGTTCATCCATTTATCTAACCAAGCTCCAACTTCACATTATTAGTGAAATCCAAGTGGAAGAACTTCAGTCGTGATCAATCATAATAGTGGTCAAAAAGCATCATAGCAACATATAAACTTAGCCCCCACTGTACTGCACAGCCTCCACTGTACTCATGTAAGCCCCCCACTGTACTGAATAGCCTCCACTGTACTCAGTGTTGTACCCCCACATTAATCACGCTAGCCCTCCACTGTACTCATGTAAGCCCTCCACCGTACTCAACAGCCTCCACTGTACTGATGCTAGCCCCCCACACTCATCATGCTAGCCCTCCACTGTACTCATGTAAGCCCTCCACCATACTGCAGAGCCTCCACTGTACTCATGTAAGCCCCCCACTGTACTGAATAGCCTCCACTGTACTCAATGTTGTACCCCCACACTAATCATGCTAGCCCTCCACCGTACTCATGTTAGCCCTCCACTGTACTCAACAGCCTCCACTGTACTGATGCTAGCCCCCCACACTCATCATGCTAGCCCTCCACTGTACTCATGTAAGCCCTCCACTGTACTGCAGAGCCTCCACTGTACTCATGTAAGCCCCCCACTGTACTGAATAGCCTCCACTGTACTCAATGTTGTACCCCCACACTAATCATGCTAGCCCTCCACCGTACTCATGTTAGCCCTCCACTGTACTCAACAGCCTCCACTGTACTGATGCTAGCCCCCCACACTCATCATGCTAGCCCTCCACTGTACTCGTGTTAGCCCTCCACCGTACTCAACAGCCTCCACTGTACTCAATGCTAGCCCCCCACTGTACTGATGTGAGCCCTCCACTGTACTTGGCATGGCAACCTCCACTGTACTGATGCTAGCCCGCCACAGTACTGATGTGAGCCCTCCACTGTACTGAACAGCCTCCACTGTACTGAACAGCCTCCACTGTACTGCACAGACATTACCCGGGGTGAAAAGACTTGAAGAGTTTCTTATTTTTTTCCTGATCTGAGAGCTGAGTTTCTTGCAAGCAGTTTCTTATGAACAATTTGGTTCTCATCAAATAAAGTAGGGGTCAGTAGGGATGCACTAAAATCAAACTATAGAAATAGTATTTTTCTTTTTCAGTTGTTGGTTGGAGGTTTCAAAAGCAAAAGGTCTGGCCTTTCTGAATAAGGTATTTGGTAGCTAGCGTGCTAGCGGAGATTGTCTTATTTCGATGATGTCATACGAGCTCAAATTCGTTGTTGGCTATGAGTCGTTTAAAGGGCATTTGTCATGAAGTTGATTGGTTCATGCAATACAATCCTCTCTATTGTTTATTAGAAAGCACAGGATCGAGGCTGAATTTTCATAGCAATAAAAATTCATGAAACAGAAATAAAAGTCACGAAACAATGGAATTCCACTAGGCACACTGTCCCCTCGATAAATTGCTTCATCCAAAGAAAGCAAAGTCATTCATGCATCATTTTCATGGCCATGAAAATTACGCATGAGTGATCCAGCCTTCGTTGAATAAAGGAAATTAGAGTAAATTTATGGAATATTCAATAGAGATCTTTATCGATCATCAAGGGGATAGATTGACTTTAATTGCTAACGTGACATATGCTAACGTACGTATGCTAACGTATGCTAATTGCTAACGTACATGCTCAGTGAAAAGAATTACAATATCCTTGCTGGTATCTCGATGTTTTCTCAACACATCATTGTTTTCATTGACACAATCAGGGCTTTGCTTCTTTGCTATTGATGATGGCTTAGCGCATGTGACCAATATCTGTTCATTTATGAATGGTTGGATTGTCAAGGATGGTTGTAAAGGCCTGCCTACGAAGCAAAACTCTCTTCTTGGCATGGGTCTTCAATTCTACTCTGTCATCAGCTACGTCACTCTTGAATTTTGTTGCAATACACCATTGTTTTATTTGGATGCACAGTTGGACGTTTTGTTGCCTGACGATTTTAAATAACGTAGATTTGTAAGGCATCATCAGGTAAATCTTCAAGGAAGCTTGATACAAAAGATTGCTCTCTTTGCAAAATCCTCTTCTTAGCATGAGCTTTTAAAGCTGTTGTGACATATGGGTGTTTTATTGACATTCTTTGCTCCATTGTTTTTGGTGACATCATAATCACTCAGATTTGTTGGTTATGCGATTGCAGGGTCATCATCCTTCATTTTTCCAGTGTGAATTCGCGCATGCCCCAAGGCGCTTCCATTGATCAGCGAAGCGAACCAATCAGACTTATCGTCGTTTCCTTTGTGATTTACAAAAGGGGGAGTTCGCAGTATCCCGAACAAAACAGTATTGTTGTAAATACACCATTATTCTTGGGGCAGTGGGCGTTTGCTGCCTTGCCTATTGCTTTTCATGATGTCAAGTGATTTGTAAGTCATCAAAAGCTAAATTTTCAAGAAGCTCTTCGTCCAGTTGTTATTCAATCCAATTGGCCGTGAAGCTAGGTTGTCCCAGTCGTTCCTCAGTTTACAGTAATCCTCTTTGTTTCTGATAATTCAACATTTGCTGAAGACTTCTTCATTAAACACAGCAAAAAGTATGAAAATTTCCCTTAAATTTTCCTTAGGAAACCAGGAAGGAAATGCATGTTTCCAATGGTTTCCGAGGTAGGAAAAGGAAATTTCCTTTTCCCTTTAGCATTCTTGTCGATGAAATTTCCTCGCCAAAAGTTTTAGGGAAATTTAATCATATTTTGCAGTGCAATAAATAAAGATGCCTGTTTTAAAGTATGCTTTCTGTGAGCAAACTGTTTTTTCTAGGTGTGCGTCCAGAGGAGGATTGTCATAGCACCAAAAAATAAATTTTGCTGCTGTGTCAAGAGATGATGTCAACGTGATTTCAAATTTATAGGAAGATCTTGCTGCGAAATATTTGCTCGTATTTGCTTGCGTGAGCCCTAAAATTTGTTGTAAGCTTCTTGAATGATCGGATCAATAATGTTTTGTCTTCAATGATAATTGCTAATTGCGTAGAGGTGAATGGGTAGCTTCATTTATTGATGAAAGAGAAAGCGAAATCAGAAGATCTGCCGTGATCGGCCAAATATCCAATACAAGTTAGCAAATCAAGAGATTTGCCACATAACTTCTGCGTCATAAAATAGCGAACTCATTTCCTTGTTTTGGTAAACAAGATATCATGATCTTGTTTATGAGTAGGAAAAGAATAGAAAAACATAACATACATAAAATTTTCACGACAGCTTAGAAATTTTGAAAGATATCAAGATAAAGAACACAATGTAATTGTTAAAGATTTTCACCACCAAAACCCCAAAAACTCAAAACAGCCATACATAGTGGCTCGGAGAAGACCCAAATGGAGTAGGGACCAAATGGAGTAATTCTCCTATTCAGGGCCCAAATGGAGTAATCCCTTAAATGGTATTTTAACTCATTGTTAAAATACCATTTAAAAAGATTACTCCATTTGGGCCCTGGATAGCAGAATTACTCCATTTGGTCCCTACTCCATTTGGGTCTTCTACGAGCCAATGCGTCTCAAAACAGCAGATTTTTGCCACTGTAACAGACACCATCATCAGCATCGTGGGAAAACAATTTTTCGGAGGGGGGGGGGGCGTTAAAATTGACACCACGGTGCTATAATAGCGAAGATTTCGAAAATCTAGGAGAGAAAATAAATTAACTATATTTCAGTTTTTGCAGTATTCATTCCTATTCCTATATTTGTTAATGAAAGCAAATATGATGCAATACAATTTAAAGGATACAACAAGGGAATTCGTATTCATGACTTTCTTATGAAAGGACGTGTTATGCAATACTATGCGGTTATTAAACGATTGCGAGGTCCATGCTGGAAAATATTTGGACCGCAGTTTGACGTACGGACCGAACGCAGTGAGGTCCGTACAATGAACTAAGGTCCAAATATTTTCCAGCATGGATCGAGTAATCGTTTAATAAAGGCTTTATTATATGGCAGAACCTTTTGAGAACGTTGTTTATAGTATCGTACTTTTCTGTTGTGTCTTTGATCCTGTGCATCACTGTAGTTGCTCGTTGCAACGTTAACTACATTGGCATTTTTTTCGTGTATAGTTGCAAGTTCATCTTCAAAGTTTACAGAAAAGAAATCTTCGATGAATAAGCTAAACTTTGGCTGACACTTCTTGCGGCCTAAACCTACACAAGAAGCTCCTCCCTTGTTGTTGATTTTCAAGGCAACGCCCGGTCCAATAGGGCTTCGAACGAAAAATACGGCTTTTACGGACCGACGAAGAACCAATCGAATTGCTCCGTTGCCGGTCCGAGGAGCCGTATTTTCGAATGCCATATAATAAAAGTGATGTAATAGCACTGTCCCATAACAGTAAATGTGATGTGATGATGTGATGTTTCCACCACAAGTTAAACAGGGGCGTTTGCCACCACAAGTTAAACAGGGGCGTTTGCACCATCAAAATTTTGTAAAAGGGATTCTTCTGAACAGAGAAACGAATCGACGAGAGCGAGGGAGAATTCCTACGTTAGAAATGAATTTGCTTGAAATTTGAAATAATCGGAAATAGGTTACAGGGGAATTTTGCAGAGCTGGATCTCTTTATATTGGAAAGTTTGCGCATCCATGTGACTTCTGACACAATATATGCCATCCCGTGCCATCCACAAAGTTAAACTCTCATAAAAGTGGAAGAAATTAGGACAATGGAGACGGTCTCTCATGGGATAAACGAAATTCTGTCTTACGTTAGATTTCGGATGAAAATGTCAGACAAAATTCTCTAAACAGGGGTCCTTTTCGGCAGATTTTTCATAAACTGGGGTGGGGTTTTCGCTGAAATTCGCAAAAATAGCAGAAAATCGGCAGTTTTCCACCAAAATTCATCATAAAAGTGGGTACCAAGGCAATTTTCGATAATTAGAAGAGGAGGGTAACTTTCTGCAAACCGGGCGGCAGACCCCCCTCCATCCATAAGTCATGTACTCGCCGGGGAACGACGCCAATAACAACAATTAGACATCTTTGCAAAAGTTATCGTGCGGTACCGCAACAAAGCTCGCCCGAAATCTAATTTGAACCACACTGTAACGGATGATAGACCCATGTACATCGGAAACAATTCTGTTTTATCTTGAAAAAAATTCCTTTGAAAGTCCACGAAGAAGTTTCATAGAAATGAAGCAACAACAACGTTGGAAAGGTTTGCAGGTAGTGGTCTGTCTGTGTCTGTGAAGGCGATGAATTCATTTTGTCATACATTTTTGCTGACGTGATCGTGATTTGGATTGCAATAAATTGTACAAGTCTAAAACTCAGTTTGAAGCTGAAACGAACCAACGGAGCATCGCCACGCCCTTCAATCTACATTTACTGTTCTCTGGTCGAACTGCCCAGAAAATTTTTCTTTGAACTTCTAGCAAGCGGCGAACTCGGAATCGAGAGTTACGAGGCTTGCAGTTGGTTTTCGTGAACCGGCACATTAGCAACGCGATTACTCAATACTCATTACGCCTCATTACCTTCTGTGTTTCAGCATTATCGTGGGCCAATCAATGTTGGAGCCCCATACCGCATGCGCACTATTGCTATCGTTTCATCTTTTCATCTGTTGTTCTGTAAAACAAGTCTATAGCTAATTTGAAAATACGTAGGTCATAGAAATCATCACTGCGCATGCGAGCAAGATAGGCACTAAATCCTTACTGGCTAACAAAATTGACACGTGACACGCTCTAAACCAATCAAATGGAGCCAGAAACCAACCGGGAAATTTGAAATCTCAAATTTAGGCCCTTTTTGGACGATTTACCACCCTTCGCCAAAATATCATAGGATACAAGGGAAATGAATATTTTCAAAAAATTTCTCCACAGACCTATTTCCAATGCCCTAATGCATAGTCAATCAAGGGCGCTACAAATTATTTCAAAATCTGAAGAAATGCCAAAACTTTGAATTCGACCTCATTGTCACTGTAGTTTGTCATAGTAAACAGCTGATTGATGACTGAAACACATACTCATCGAGACTAAATATTTTGATTCGAAGGTATCCTTCTGTGTGTTGAAGTATCTTCAAAACTTCTTCAAAAGATGCCAAATTTAGAGCACTATCTGGATCTTTTTTCAGTTTGAAACTGACATAAATACCTCCGGAGATATTCAAGATTCAATGCTGAGGGTAGATTGAACAACGGGAAAAGTTGTACTGTACGGGCCTAAAAAACCAAACCGTCGTTATAAACAAGAGGCGAATTAAAAGGTACTTACATTTGTATCTTGCAAAAAAGGACAATTAATCAAATCGTGAAGCAGCCCAAATGATAAACGTACTTTAACTGGTTTTGATATCAAAATTCCACTTTTTGAACCGCATTCTACTGCTAGTTTCTCCAACAAATCGTTCACATTTCTCCTTCCAACAACATTGTCAACAAGGTCCCCTAACAAAAGGAGCGCGAAAACGTCAATGTTCAGCCACATATATGCCAGCCATCGACAAATAACATACGATTCCAATGAACTTTGAACAAATAGCAAATATATTTACTCTCCACTTTCCAGAATGGCAAGAACTGCAATATCGAACGTGGTCAGAACGAACGATTTGGTGATGTCCTCCTCGATACCTCTTGTCCTCATATCTTTATCCTATTCTGCTGTCATTTTTGCGAGATTATGAGTGGTAATCGACAATTACATCAGCCAAAAACCTCGTATAAATTTATGAATGGCGGTCCTTGCTTTCAGCAGCCCAAAAGAAATGGCTGTCGTTTCTCCTCTTACCGTACAGTACAGTGTAGCAGGTACATGAAATAAGTATGAACTGTTGATGTACGTAAGAAAGAATATAATAGCAACAAACGGAAGAAATATACATTTTGTTTTTAATGTGAAAAAATAGATTGACCATTTCGACAAAATAACATTTGAAATACTATTTTTAAAGCTCTTTCATATCAATTTCACATTCTGTTGGGATGTTGTAGAAAAATATCTATCTTTGGGCTACTTGCATCGGAGCAAAGGTCATCCATTAGAAAATCACCCTTTTATGGTCAAGCAACACAGCAGCAGCGACCAAAGCTGGACATTTATATCGCACTTGTAGACTCATGGAAACATGCACGTATTTTTCGAAAGATGGCAAAGTTTTAAGTCAGTGCATGTTTTTCGAAAGTTTAAGAAGCAACCCTACCTGAATTTAAAAAGCTGAGGAACCTTTGTAATTTGCAGTTTTAATTATCCCAGCGCATTAAAAAATGTTTTTGCAATATACAGTTATAAGGTTATAGCAACTATTTGGACATTATTTTGAGTGTGAATTATGTTATTTACTTGTTTTGGACAAGGCTAAATTAGCTCTACTCTTCTGGCATTAAAAATATAAGAAACACGCAAAAAACTGTTTTTGCTGTCAAACAGAAAATACGTGAATGCTTCCACGAGTCTACAAATTACTATACAAATGTCAAGATTTCTTTTTGACAGCAAAACTGTTTGTCAGTATTGAAAGTTTCTCAAAATTCTCACTATCTGAGTACTCACCGAGTACAAAAACTTCCGTAGGGGTTTGGGAGGTCTCTGTGATCTCCTGTGTCATTGTAAGAATCTAAGAAAATCTTATGCATTCATGCCATGATCTAGATCAGGCAAGGAATATCATTTTAATTTTTGATGACCTCAGAGTTCAATTTCTTGAAACGAGCTTCATGCCACTCAAGTGGCCCTGAATAATTAAAATCTTTAATACTCGAGAATGTTTTCATTTTTCATTTAGTTCTTTTTGGTCAGGATTACTTGCATGATCTAGATGGTGACATGAATGCATAAACATAGCTTTGAAATTGTCATAAAGTGTTACAAAGACACAGGAGATCCCAGAGTGGCAGGCAATTTCTTAAATCTTTTGGCCATTTTTCTACCAAAAGTTTTAACGTTTTAACCAAAAGATGTCTAGTGCCAGAAGTGTAGAGTTAATTTAGCCTTGTCAAGACGGCTTCCAAATTACCTAGTAAGATCTCAAAACAAGTAAATAACATAATTCACACTCAAAATAATGTCCAAATAGTTGCTATAACCTTATAACTGTATATTGCAAAAACATTTTTTGATGCGCTGGGATAATTAAAACTGCAAATTACAAAGGTTCCTCAGCTTTTTAAATTCAGGTAGGGTTGCTTCTTAACTTTCGAAAAACATGCACTGACTTAAAACTTTGCCATCTTTCGAAAAATACGTGCATGTTTCCATGAGTCTACAAGTGCGATATAAATGTCCAGCTTTGGTCGCTGCTGCTGTGTTGCTTGACCATAAAAGGGTGATTTTCTAATGGATGACCTTTGCTCCGATGCAAGTAGCCCAAAGATAGATATTTTTCTACAACATCCCAACAGAATGTGAAATTGATATGAAAGAGCTTTAAAAATAGTATTTCAAATGTTATTTTGTCGAAATGGTCAATCTATTTTTTCACATTAAAAACAAAATGTATATTTCTTCCGTTTGTTGCTATTATATTCTTTCTTACGTACATCAACAGTTCATACTTATTTCATGTACCTGCTACACTGTACTGTAAAGATATGAGGACAAGAGGTATCGAGGAGGATATCACCAAATCGTTCGTTCTGTCCACGTTCGATATTGCAGTTCTTGCCATTCTGGAAAGTGGAGAGTAAATATATTTGCTATTTGTTCAAAGTTCATTGGAATCGTATGTTATTTGTCGATGGCTGGCATATATGTGGCTGAACATTGACGTTTTCGCGCTCCTTTTGTTAGGGGACCTTGTTGACAATGTTGTTGGAAGGAGAAATGTGAACGATTTGTTGGAGAAACTAGCAGTAGAATGCGGTTCAAAAAGTGGAATTTTGACATCAAAACCAGTTAAAGTACGTTTATCATTTGGGCTGCTTCACGATTTGATTAATTGTCCTTTTTTGCAAGATACAAATGTAAGTACCTTTTAATTCGCCTCTTGTTTATAACGACGGTTTGGTTTTTTAGGCCCGTACAGTACAACTTTTCCCGTTGTTCAATCTACCCTCAGCATTGAATCTTGAATATCTCCGGAGGTATTTATGTCAGTTTCAAACTGAAAAAAGATCCAGATAGTGCTCTAAATTTGGCATCTTTTGAAGAAGTTTTGAAGATACTTCAACACACAGAAGGATACCTTCGAATCAAAATATTTAGTCTCGACGAGTATGTGTTTCGGTCATCAATCAGCTGTTTACTATGACAAACTACAGTGACAATGAGGTCGAATTCAAAGTTTTGGCATTTCTTCAGATTTTGAAATAATTTGTAGCGCCCTTGATTGACTATGCATTAGGGCATTGGAAATAGGTCTGTGGAGAAATTTTTTGAAAATATTCATTTCCCTTGTATCCTATGATATTTTGGCGAAGGGTGGTAAATCGTCCAAAAAGGGCCTAAATTTGAGATTTCAAATTTCCCGGTTGGTTTCTGGCTCCATTTGATTGGTTTAGAGCGTGTCACGTGTCAATTTTGTTAGCCAGTAAGGATTTAGTGCCTATCTTCATGCGAGCATAAGTCCTGTTCGGGGGATTCCTTGACGCTCACAACTCAGTCAGGCGATGTCCTGAAGAAACAAGGAAATGAATGTGAGATTTGATTGGCAGTAAATAGAGGAAATCGCGACAGTAAGATCGTGCACGACTGCGGAAGGAAAGTGACATCTTGGAACTGGTGACACTGAAGAAAAGAAATCATTATAACTCGCGTACTCGGTTCCTCTTTAAGATTTGAAAGCAACACTTCCACTGTTGGGATGACGAATTTCGCCAGTAACGACATGACTAACAACCTATTTGCACGTTGCCTGTCCATTGGTTTGTTGATGATCGAAGAACTAGAGAAGGAAACATTGTGTGAAATATGCTTTGAAAGAATGATCTTGCCGAAGGCACTGCCATGTCTGCATACATTCTGCATAAGCTGCATCACCGAACAAATTGATGTCCGTTCTAGTACTATTGCATGTCCGTTATGCAGAATTAAAATAAAGGTATGTTTTGACTTTTGTCAGAATACTACAGTAAAACACACATGAAAGAAACTGCGGATAAAGGACCTCCATGCTCAGATAGCAAACATTTCAGCCTGTTGCAGAAAATTCGAGGTTCTTTTATGCGGGTTTTTATTACTGTATGACACTTATTTTTATGAGAAACTAAGAATTTGAGCCAGTACTGAAATTTTCTGAAAATTGTCAGATTTTGAGTACTCGCAGTCTTCATGTTTACTGCCAGAGTCGTTGTTAACATTTCAAAACAACGTTTTGCAGCCTTTTCATTGTTAAAGACATTATTCAAGTGTACCTTCCAAGAAAAAATACAAGAAAAAAGTAATTTGGTTGAAACAAATGGAAGCTGCAATTTCTCAACCAACAGCGTTTTGATACTTGGCCTGAGCAACGTTAAAGTTTTGACGGTGGGAGAGAACTCTACTTAATTATCTGGAAACAGTCTGTATTTTGTCAAGTTATCTTAGGGATAACACAGGATAAACCTACCAAAATGTGCAAATATGTGAGAAATATGCTCGAACCGTGCAACTGCCCCTTTAATATTTTGGCAATTTAAGAGCTGAGTTTCTTATACGCAGTTTCTTATGAATAAAAACACGTGAAGTTTGTATTTCATTGCAAGTTCTGCATATACAGATATACGTAGCTCTTTAGGGAAGCTAAGGAATTGGCCTAATGCTGAAAGTTTCTTCAAATCATAAAATTCAGAGCACTGAAAGTTTCTTAAAATAAATCTAGAGCCTAGCTCACACTGGCCACCTTTGTCCCTGACGATCAGAAAGCGGGGAGAAAGAACATGGATTTTTTTTGGCCAGCCATACCACACAGAGTTATCTATCTATCATGCTAAATTACTCCAAAAAATTTTGCAGCCCAAATATCAGCAATTAGAAATGGCAATTTTATTGCAAAATACTGCAGTGCAAACTAAGCATCATTCGAATCAGCTCAGCAAGTGGAACCTGAATCTTGGAGGAGTCCTGAAAAGTTAAGGTCGCTAGCGACAAAGATCCCCCAAAGAACACTCGGCTCGTCGCTTCGCTAGGCTTGATGGCTAAGGTTTGTTTTCATCCAACTCAAGAAAAGTAATTAATTTTTTGATACAAAATCTGTTGATTTCTTCAACGTATCTCGTGCCATGAAAATATGTTCCATGGATGTGCAAAGTAGGAAAATGCTAAAATTTCCCAAGAGTACGGTGACATGACTTCAATGGGTGTAAACAAACCTTAGCGGACTCTGTATATGGGCTATGATCCTCGAAAAATTATCGCTATCTTTATCGGTAAGGAATCGGATTGGGATCGGATCTCCAGTGCTTTCTTGAACAGCTCCAGTTACAGCCGATTACTGTGTACGAAACCAGAAGCATGTTTCAAAGTCTGTCTCAAATTAGATGTCACCTGAGATTTGTCGAGATTTGTGATAACGCAAAATTATTTTGCAAAACACTTCTTATTTTCATTCATTCATTCATTCATTCATTCATTCATTCATTCATTCATTCATTCATTCATTCATTCCTTCATTCATTCAATTTTATTTATTCAAACATGGTAAACAAGGGGTAACAAGGGGTAAACAATCAGTAACATGTCACTGGTTTACTGGTTTACATCTCGGTTTACATTGGGCCATGTACAAAACAACCTAATTATAAAACTACAGGTTTTTTTTATAAGAAACTTGGATCAGCACTTAGTACTAAAAGTTTCTTAATTTCGCATGGAAATTTCGGTGTTTTAGTAGTAAAAGTTTCTTAATTAGTTTCTTATTTTTTGGGCCTAAAATTGCGATATTGTTCAAATTTGAGGCTTCTTCTCGATAAAGGGCTTCCATTTTACATTGAGATTGTCATCACGAATAAGTCATGCACATTCAGGCAACAAATTAACAATTTTTGTAGTTGAAAGTTAAAAAAAGACGAAGGTACCTTTGTTAGAGAGACACAGAATTAAAAGAGACATACAGAAATTGAATTTTAAGAGTTTCTTAACTGTTCTTGAGCGTAGTACCAGAGTTTCTTAAATTTTTGGCCATCGTAGTACTAGTTTCTTATAAACCAGTTTCTTATAAAAAAAACGTGTATTTACAAACTAATTTTTTAAAATACATATTAAAATGAAGTAAATGGCTCCTTAATAACAGAATTCGGTACTACCGGGTGTCCCAAAAAAAAGTTCAAACGTTTGATTGAGTACAGAGAAAAATATTTCTAATCTGGCAATTTCTCTTCATTCTAGATACGTGCTAGATATTTCAACTTACAGTTTGGCATATCGTAGGAAGAAATTAGTAATCTGAAAATTGAGTTATGAGCTCTAACATTTCATTTTCATGTTCAAGGCAAAACCAGAGCGATTATTACGCCTTCCAACTTCGCGATGATGGGGACTCTCTTGCTCTCTCGCTGAGTTTCATGATGGTGGGGACTCTCTCAATGAGCAACACAAAAATTGGGTTGACAATTCGTTCATTACCTTGACGTCTCAAGCGGGCAGAAATTTTATTTATAGCAGAAAAAGTTGTTTTGTAATTGAATAACATTTAGATTTAACTTATTTTTGATTGTGTGAATTTGCGAAGAATTGAAATAAATAGGTCTCAGGAAAACTTTGTTGCTGCTGTTATTGTATCCTTGTGCCAACTGGGAATTTCATATGAGAACTTTAATTTTTCACGGTTTCACGGAGAAGAACAAACTGTTGTTTCTTCACAAAAAAATAGTTTCAATTGCTGTTTTGACCTGCCATATTATGACATTTAGCATTTTTCTGTGTTCGTCCAGTTCGAATTGAGTAACAAGGACAGATAATATTACAATAGGACTCGCTACTTTTTATTGACACCTAGATACAAAGCAATTTGTGATTGCAGACAAAGGGAACTCCATGCTCGGTTGGTCAAGACATAAACAAAAACAAAGCAAGCCGCTAAAATTGCCCTGAAACTCGGCTCGCTAGCTCAGTCGTTGTGCATTCCAGAAATGGTTTCAAAGAGCAAATATTAGCACATATCGAAAGAAGAAGGATATATCTAAACTTCTGCCTCAGGCATTTTATGTTTTTCGTACAGAAGCTGAGCAGTAAGTGTTTTAATGACACCTAAAAAGTACGAGAATTGAATCCCCTCCCAATTGGCTTCTGCACAAAAAAAAAATAAAATGCCCGAGGCAGAAGTCTAGATACATCCTTCTTCTTTCCATATGTGCTAATATTTGCTCTTAAAAACTATTTCTGTAATGCACAACGAGCGCGCTAGCGACCCGAGTTTCAGGGCAATTTTTGCAGCTTGCTTTGTTTTTGTTTATGTCTTGACCAACCGAGCATGGAATTCCCTTTGTCTGCAATCACAAATTGCTTTGTATCTAGGTGTCAATGAAAAGTAGCGAGTTCTATTGTAACATTATCTGTCCTTGTTGAATTGAGTGGCAAAGTACGAACGTAGTATTTTCCCCCGAGACCTATTAGACTCAATTTTCAGACCTTACTTCAAACATGCTCTTGCACGTCGTCAAGGCAATGAAACAAAGTGTTTTTCTGTTCCTCATCCGGAGATTCCCCCTCCACCATGATGACGACTCGATGATGCAGAAAGGCGTACAAATCTCTCTGGCTTTGCCTTCAACATGAACATGCAACGTTAGGACTAATAATTCCATCTTCAGATTACTGATTTCTTCCTACGATATGCCAAACTGTAAGTTGAAATGTCTAGCATGTAACAATGATGAATAAAAATTGCCAGATAAGATACCGAACTTTTTTGTCTGCGTTCAATCAAACCCCGGAATTGTTTTGGGACACCCGGTACAAAAAAAGAGAAAGACACCAGTCCTCATGGTTTTTGCGTTTATTACATTATAGCGGGGAGAATTCTTTCTTTTCTCCAACCACAGAATGAGGAAGTTGGAATAATTATAGCCTTGAGTCAGGCTCGAACAAATAACCTGCGGTGCAGACCCTACTGATTTCTTTTCAGTGACGTTTCTTTCCCTCCCCTGCAGTAAACCTCTTTGAAAAGAATAATAATAATAATAATAATAATAATAATAATAATAATAATAATAATAATAATAATAATAATTGCTGTTATCAATGTTTGTCCTGTAAAAAGAAAGGTGCTTAAAAAGAAAATATATAAATATGTTACAACTGCAGGTCTCAAAAAATCAGTTTTGTAGTATAACAAATTAAAATCTTATGTATAAATTGTGTTCATAATTTTCATAAAATCAGATGCATTGTCAGACGTCCTTGCACTCAGTGGTAGCTCATTAAAAGTCTTTGCACCCATGTAGTAGAAACCTTTCCTCGCGTATTCAGTTCTTATCCGTGGAAGACATACACTACAATGATTGTTCCTTGTGTTCTTGCAATGTTCTTGATACACAAAGTATTGGTTTAAAGCATGACAGACATTGTTCTGCAGGACATTGTATACTAGCACGCAGGCTCTCTTTATAACTGCATTTATTGGCGATATAACTTCACATGATCCAAATAATAGGGCTTCAGTTTTTCCTTTCTTCAGATTGAGGATTAATTCGTTTTCACTGAACCAGACTGAAAGTTCTGCCATGGCATTTGATAATTTTGAAACAGGCTACAAACTAAAGGCTCAAATAAAAAATTGACTTGTTGAGGTTTTTGTCTTTTAAGGCCTGTTCGCAGGCTTGAATAATTGGATAGCCAGCAAAAAAGCGCTGTCCATCTTACGTCAGATGTTGAAATTTACGATTACGCAAAATTTCTGATGTGAAACCATTCAATTGCTTCTAATCGCGGATATTTTCATCTGACATGCGATGCTCCCCAAAGTTTGGCGGTTGGTGCCGGAAATAGTCAACCTAAACCCCCAAACTACAAGAGCACTAAAGCTGTGATTTCTTCAAATGTAGAGCAGACTGCCTTTAAGTTAATTGAATGGTCTCCAAACAATCTTAAGGAGCTAAATAAAGGTAGATGCCGTTTAACCCTATGCTGCATAGGGGGCTATAAATGTCCCCCCCCCAACGAAACGTTCAATGAGAAAATAGAAAGTAAAGAGGATAGAGAGCTGGAACATCCTTGACTTTGCTAATTTTACTTGATTGGCAATGAAAGTTGAGACTTCGTATTATCATACTTTTTGTTTCTATATTTCTACTTAGCAAAATAAAGAACTTGATACTAAATTTGGTTACTAAAAATGATATACTATGGAGGAGGTGGATGCAAATTTTTGGAACACTCTGAGGCCTTTCGAAGCTTCGTTCTCATCAGAGTGTGACTGTTACGATTCAGAGTTAAGGCGGGTTTCCACTTGTGCGAATTTGGTCGCATGGTCGCGCGACCAGTTGTCTGGGCATGCGTAGTTTGTTACAGTTACGAAGATTCCCCTGCCTTCAGTGATCGCGCAACTGATTTTGGAAGTTGGATTGACTTCAACTTCTTCGCGACCAGCGCGACCAGAGCCAATCAAATACGCACGAGTATTCAAACGAGCACGAGTATACGCACGAGCCAATCAAATACGCATGCCCAGACCATTGGTCTCGCGACCAGATTGACACAAGTGGAAATCGTTCGCGCGACTGCTCTCAAGCGATCGCACGGGTCGCGCGACCAAATTCGTACAAGTGGAAACCCGCCTTTAGAGTACATTTTTCTGATTTATACAAGGCATGTAACAACATAAAGAGGTGTAAGTTGGAATAGTTAGCATATGAATGTATTTTTTCATATCAATATAAAATAAAAAGTAGTTTTAAGACGCCAAAAAACCACGCTTATCAAACCGCATCTGGATGTGTCGATGTGACCAAACCTCGTAGTTCTTTTTGGTTAGAATTACAGAGCGTTGGAATATAATGAAATATTTTTACTTTGCAGGTTAAAAATGGTGACCCAAATACACTCCCAACTGCCTTTCTGGTGAACAGAATTTCTGAAATACTTCAGAGATATGAAGAACACTGCAGCATGCAAATTGTAGAAGAGATAGAGAAACGCTGCACATCACAACAATCTGAAGTAAACACGGAGAGCAATGATGGTAATTTTGAAGCTGATGACCAGGAGCAATTAATCAAAGAGGAGGTTGAGTCTGGCAGTGACCAAAAGAGAGCTCTTGGGGATGGAAACCTAGAAGAATATATTCATACACACAAGGAACAGATTGATGCCCTTGTGAGAAGCTTTCGCCAGAGGAGAGCTTCACTGCCATGCAAATCTCAAAGTATCCGCAACTCTCAAATCCAGCTCATTGGCACTACTGCACTAACCACTATAGAATTGGGACAAGCTAGTCTTGGTGCTCAAAGAGATGATATTGGAGATACCGTAAACAGCCTGCATCAAGAGGTTCGAGCAGGACAAAGCACAGTGCTTCCAAGTAGAGATACGGCCACGGGTCAGGATCAAAATGCTAATTATCCTAAGTTCGCTGCAACAATCGAGAGTATTCCAGTGTGCAGAAAAGATGGCCATTCGTATAAAGTTCTACAAACAAAGCGACAATACCAAACTCATGAGGAAATCACAGTTAACGTTGTGAAGCTTTGCTCTGATGGCGCTCATTGTAATTGTTGGGTGGATAAAATAGCAGCAACGCTGAGCGACGGAGTAGAGGATCCAATTCACTTCAAGAAGCAACGCAGTCAAAATGGCGGATGGAGACTAGCGTCAAAGCTTGAAAAAGCTGGTGATTTCTTCGTGAAAGTGAAGGTGGATGACAAGCTGATTGATTCGTTCGCAATATTAGTTGCATCACCTACAACTGGACTTACAGAAGTTTAAATTTGAGCGAAATAACTATGAATTATTCTAACATGTAATTATACTAAAAGTGTTCTTATTAGCCGTATATAATCAAATCTTGTTATATTTCGTTCTGTTTCATTTCTTAATTCATTTCGTTTCATTGGGTACGGCAAAAGCGAATTTCTCTAAAATGTAAGCCCTAATTTTCACGAAAACACAGAAGCGTGTCAAGTGTCCCAAAGAGTACTCCTGTTTGAAAGATTACCAACATTTTGTTACCTAATAACTGACCTTTGAATTTCTTTTTTTAGTAGATCAAGCACCAAATTATATTTCAAGACATAGCAGATCTTGTAACTGGTTTAGAATTGAGCAAATTTAGCTCTTTGTTAGGGCTGCCGGGTTTTGAAGCATACCAACAAAAAAGTACTAAAAAGTATTCAATTCTCCTATTCTTTGTATTGTCCTTATCACCCAATCAGATGCGTGACAGACTGCCCTTTAAGCATTGAAAACAAACATTTTACGATCTATAAATTCGTTTGGGTCATTGACACAATTCAGAGACAATTTATCATAGGTTTGATGATCGAGTTTCGATGATTTTTTAACAAGAGTACTATTTGGGACCTTAGCAGCCCCGTTTGGTCTATCAAGTCAACGTAAATCTGACTTCAGGCTACCGCATTCTCTCTAGTTTCCACTCTTTATTTTTGAATCAAAATGTAAATAAGACTCCTTCTTTGGACTGAGGGCCCGTTTACAGGAGCCCGGGTTGACTCCAACCCACCGCAGAGGGCCAGCCCTTCTCCAGTCAAATATCTTCAAGCGTTTACACGAACCCAGTAGCCAGCCCGGGTCAACCCGCCTGGGCGGGTAACCCTTCACGAGGGTAGGGTTGACCCATTGAGATGGGTTGGCTTTTTGTAGAATTTTTCCATGTGAAGGCGGATCAGCTCAACCGGGGATCATTTCAACAAAAGGTATTATCATGAAAACAAATGGCAAACAAAAAGCCAACTTGCTACGTGTAAACTAATGCAACTCACAGAGCTGCCCCGGGCTGGCTATTTACCACGCCACCGAGCTGCCCCGGGCTCACAACAGCAGCTTTTTTCAATGAGGCGGTTGGAGCTGACGCAGGGTGGATACTACCCCGGGTTCATGTAAATGGGACCTGAGTTCCCCCCGACAGGCCATTACTGACACAAATAGTTCCAAAATGACACTTTTACGCACTGAGTGGCCTCCTCAATACTCCTTTCCAAAGAGCAGCTCCTTGTGATGCCAAACATGAAGTGCCTCAGGTGCTTATTAGAAAGAACATGATACCATCCTGCGTCCTATTTGCTCATTTCTTGGCACCGGTTCTGTCCGAACAAAGTCTGAGAATCTATTCAGTCAAATAGTATCTGGTTCTTGGCGTGAAGACAACTAAAATTGTAAACACTTTATACGTCTTTTTCCAGGATCAGCAGTTCCTGGCGACACAATCGCTGAACGAGCACCTACTTCGCTCTGCATACGTTTCACATACAACAGATAATGTGAAAAAAGTTACACATAGAGATCAATGTTCGTTTATGTACATTTCTAACTTCAGCCAAGGGTTTAGGACACCCATGTTCTGATTTTAAAAGTATTTATTTACTTTGCTTATTTGTTCTATTTACTTTGTTTGACCTTGTCTTTGAGCAAAATTTCAAGTAAACGTGACCTCACAACTTTCAGTTTGGTCATTCGAATCTAACTCCCTTGTATTGTATTCATGTGTGTCAGTGCGTCTTCACAGAAGAAATCGTGGGAGTTTATAGATTCGAATGACCAAACTGAACGCGGTTAGGCCAGGTTCAGCTGAAAAAATGGAAAGAATGACGAATACTTTCCCGCCAAACGTCAAAAACCGTTGGATTCGAGGTCTGGGTTGGAGAGAGAGTCTCCCTCCTGTTACGAGGCTGATAGGTCATAGGACAGCTTTTCAGAAACATTTTGGGCAATTCATTTCCTTATTCATCACCATGAATTTGAAGCCACTAGATTGGTAGAGTTCAATTTATCGTCCGTGAAAGCTCTGTGGCAGCCATTTACCAGAAATACATTGCTCTCCCCAAACCTTTTTCCTAAATGTCAAAATGGTCTATTTCTAGTCTCCTTCTGAGGAATTCTCAAGCAGTTTCCAAGTAAAATGGTCCAGAAGCTCGGAGTAGTATGAACGATTTTGATGAAATGAATTTCTACATCCAACTTAGACTCACGAAATAGTCCCAGTTATCGCAACAACAACAGCAATGACAACAACAACAACAACAATATATTTTTTTCCTCAAACCGGGACTTATGGACTTTCACATCAAAAAGTGAGACGAAAATGAACAATGGGGGCACCGATTTTTCTATTCACGTTGAAACGAGGTCATGGCCTCTTTCGGTAGTTGGACAATTTCAGCAGCTGTGGCGTGCTGGCGTTCACTATTGCTAGCTGAAGTAGCCTTCAAAAATGAGAAAATTCTGATTGAAACTGAAACGTTTGTTGATTTTTTGGATTGAGGAAACATTCATCTGGATGTTTGTGGCTTTTGTTCATTGCTAACGTCACTTTACACTTGAATTTTAAGGCGTTTTAGCGGCGTAGTTATAGCGTCCATCAGCCTATCAATAGCAATAACTACGAACTTGTAATCAGTCTACATCCAACTTAGCCTCTGCGCTAGAAAATGACAGAAAATAACTAATACTAATTGGCAAAGACCGATACTTCATTTTCAGACATAAGCTAAAATAAATTACATAAAATCAGCAGCTGACATTCTCTTAATTTTCATTCCCTGTTTTCGCATTCTTTCAACGAGCTCCTTCGTGGAAGGAGCACTTTCTTTTTCCTTGGTTCTCGCAGGATTATTATCTGTCTTCGAAGATGAGTCCTTCTTGCTGCTCTTTATATCATTTGATGACAGAGCAGCAGGTCTTTCAGTACTAAATTCTTGTTTATCTTTTTTCCTCCAATCCCTTTCTTTTTTATTGTGCATATCATTTTGTAGCTGTTTCCTTTCATCATTTGAAATCGATCGTTCTTTGCGACGTACATCAGCATTCTGATCTCTCTTCAAAGATCGACCACCTCTGTGATCTTCTTTTGAACTTTTAATTTTATGCCTTTCTATATCATGTTCTTCAATCTTACTGCTCGATTTTCTCCGAATATCGTCCTCCGAATCGGTCCATTCAGACGAACTTGATTCTTCAGATAAATGTCTTTTGGTCTTTTCTTTTTTCTGTGAATGTCCTTTATGTTTCTTCTTCTTCTTTTTGTGCTTCTTTTTATCTTTCTTTTTAGCTCGAGCTTTGTCAGATTTCAAATTCTGTTCATCAAAATCTCTCTTGTTAAAACTGTCGCCTCTTAGTGAATCGCTAACTTCATGATATCGCAAGTCTGATGCTTTATTCACCTTTATAGAGCTACGTGAAGCATCTGGATTTCTTTCCTGTCTGAAGTTTTTACTTGAATACTTAGGCGAATATCGAACTGGATATCTGTCACCATCTTCATCAGGGCGAGACGAATGTGCTCCTGGTAATGCAGGCCCATAAGACCTCAAATCATCATCATCATCGTGTTTTTCATTTGCTTTGAATGCTTGCGTTTGTGGCTTATCAACCACTCTACTTTCAAATCCCACTCGTGACATCCCTTCAGTTACATGGTCTGTCTTTTGCAATTTACTACTTGCCTCCTTAGTCATATTTCTCGAGGCTAAAGTCTTATCCTCACCGCTTGAGGAAGATTTACTAGCGCTACTATTCATGGCTGTATCTAACATTTCGAAACCAGTAAAAGCATTTTCTTGATTTTGAATTTTCTGTTCTACAAAGGTTTCTTCAAGTTTCGGGGTTCCCACCGTGTGTTCTCGTAATTCTTTCTGCTTTGCACTTTCATCAGTTTCATCAGTTTCATTGAATTCTACTTCATCTTCGGAGTTGCTATCCGAGTCGGCAAATACGGCTTTAAATAAGTCCATAGATGGTTTTTTCACAAAATCATTCCCTTGTTTGTTATCTTCAGTCTGATTCTTCATTGCAAAATCAACGTTACTGTCCTTGCTCTCACCACTGTCATTAAGATATGACAATGGCCCGATTGTAATCGAAGGCTTCTGAGATCGAATTATCGGCTCCTTCAGTGGCATCATATCTTCATCTGCTTGTTCTTGT